>OZ053298.1:27392516-29792516 GCA_964056655.1 Arabis hirsuta | reverse complement strand
AGATCATGTTTCTGATTATGATTATGAAGTATGTTCCGTTCTCAATGTGCTAACGAAGTCGCCGTGTTGTTTTTGTTTTCAAAAACCCTAATCCGGTTTAAAGAAAACCCCAGTTGGTTTGGTTAACGAGTTTGGGTCGGTTTGGTTTAGTTAAACATATTGGTTTGGTTGGTTGGTTTAACCGACTGGTTTGGTTTGGGTTAACCGACTGGTTTTGTTTCAAGGGTTTATCAGGGAAAGGTTCAGGTCAGAGGAGAGTTGCCAAAGGTTGAGGTCAGAGGCAACTGATAGGCTAAGGTGAGTGTGTGACCATAACTTATCGGGATAAAGGGAATGTTATAATGCGATCGATTGATGATTGATTGATGTGGTGATGATTAATTGTGATTTTTGGATGTTATTTTTGTGTTTGTTGACGTTTTGGGACCAGAAAATCGATACGTCGGATCCTGAAAATGAGTCATGAGAGGATAGGCTCGCGTTCCTCGATCATGTGATGCGTGTCGTTCAACACAGGTGATGTGTGTCGATCGACGCAAGGATCGTGTCGATCGACACATGCGATGTGTGTTAATCGACGCAGCTTGTTGAAGCACGTACTCGTGCTGTTTATTGTGTTGTGCATTGTTGTGTGTTCGTTTGGTATTGTATAATTTCTTATGCCTATGTGTATAGCCAAGTAGATGGGACGATCGTCTCACTGAGTATTTGTGATACTCACGCTTCTATTTTAACCATGTGATGCAGGTAAAGACAAAGTGTGATCGTGGAAACATGGTCTCGGTTGTGTGGCTTTATGTTATTGTTAAAATTGCTAAGTTGCTGGTTGTGAACTTAGAATTGATAAATTGATTAATGTTGGAATCTGGTTATGCGCTTTATTAGAATTGATATTGGAATTGGTTAAATTGTTGGTTATTGGATTTGATTGAATTATTTGTTGAGTTGATTTCCGCTGGTTGTTGATTGTTGTCTTGATTGGATATTGAGAATTAGTATTTATGAGAATACTAATTCGAGTCCATTGTTAATAATAAAAAAAGAGGGTCTGGTTGTTTCAGTTTGGTATCAGAGCCCTTATGGTTCTAGGGCGGGAGAACTTAATTGATTATGTGAGTTAGTCAATTGTGTGTGAAATGTGGTTGCATTGATTATGAGTAGTTAATCAATTGTTGTGTGGGTTTGGAGTCCTAGATCATCTTCTTCGAGCCTTCAATGAGATTCCACGGTATGTGTTTTTGTGACTTTATGGTTTTCTAGTATTCTTAGTTCTGCTTCTGGTAGTGAAGAGAAATGGTTAGAGGTACTAGGGGAGCTAGAGGTAGAGGCCATGGTGGCCGTGGAGGCTGTGGTGGTCATAGAGGATGTGGGCGCGGATGGGGACTTGTGAGTGAGTCCACCGTCGTGAGTGTGGCCCAATATTCCGCAGAGGAGTAGGTGGCACCTTCACAGAGTTTCCGCTGTTTTTGTCTCGTTGATTGTTGTCTTGATTGGATATTGAGAATTAGTATTTATGGAAAAACTAATTCGAGTCCAATGTTAATAATAATATAAAAAAACGGGTCGGGCTGTTTCAACTTCGACTTGATTTGAGGACTCGTTGTCGAGTGAGTAGGTTCGCCTCGTGGGCAGAGTTGGTTAAGATGGCGACATCGATCGAGGAGGATATGAGGGAACATGTTGTGGTGGTCTGTCCGCCTGTTCAGCAGAAGAGATCGCAGCAGCAAATGGTTCCAAGCAAAGGTGGCAAGCCTACGCAAGGACATAAGAGGAATTGGGAGGACACTTCAAAGTCGAGTCAGAGAGGTTAGAGTGGTCCGGTTGTGGGAGTATAGATCACATGTTGGCGAGCTATCCTGGGAAGGACGACGCTTGGGACACTCGGGTTTGTTACCACTGTAGAGAGACGAGGCATATCAAGCCAAAGTGTCCCAAGCTGTAGCAGATGGCAGTGGCAGCATTACAACTGGTGTCGCAGATTGCAGCAGCACCGCGGGTGTTCACTTCGGTGGAGGCTGATGGGTCAAGCACCACACTGATCACAGGTAAATCTCAAAACTTGATTTGGTAAATTTTAGTTGTTAAGGAATTTTGTCAATTTTGGAATTTGTTAGTTCTGTGATAGAATGCTAGGGTTCTTAGGCACATGAGATTTGTGCAGGGACCTTATTAGTGGGCGGTTATGAGTCCCATGTTTTGTTTGATTCTGGAGCTACAAATTACTTCATCACTCCGGAGAGCAGCGGTATCCGGAGCAATTCCGGTAAGCAGCTGGGAGTAGTTAAAGTTGCTGGTGGGAAGTTTTTAGCTTCTCTTGGTCGGGCTCGAGGCGTGGATATTTATGTGGTTGGAGAGTCTATGCTAGCGGATTTGATTATTAGTCCTCTAGAGCTGTACGATGTCATTCTGGGTATGGATTGGCTGAATTGGTACAAAGTTCATCTGGATTGTCATCGGGGATGAGTTATTTTTGTGCGAGAGGCAGGGAAGTTGGTTTATTAGGGTGTGAGGCCGTCTTCTGGGAGTCTCGTGATCTCGGCAATTCAAGCTGAGCGGATGATTGAGAAGGGTTGCGAGGCATATTTAGCGACCATTGTTATGCCAGAGGCTATTGGAAAGGTTGTTGTTGGAGATATTCGTATTTGGGTTGTTTAGGACTACGAGGATGTCTTTCAGTCGTTCCAGGGATTACTGCCATCTCAGTCTGATCCTTTCATGATTGAGTTGGAGCCCGGGACGACTTCGATATCTAAAGCGCCTTATAGAATGGCTCTAGCAGAGTTGGCAGAGTTGAAGAAGTAGCTGGATGACCGATTGGGTAAAGAATTTATCCGGCCTAACAATTCACCGTGGGGAGCACCGGTGTTGTTTGTGAAAATGAAGGATGGGCATTTCCGGTTATGCATTGATTACTGGGGACTAAACCGAGTCACTGTAAAGAACAAGTGTCTTCTACCGCAAATTGATGAGTTATTGGATCAGTTGAAAGGGGCTACTTGGTTCTCCAAGATAGATTTGGCGTCGGGATATCATCAGATTCCCATCGATGAGGCAGCTGTCAGGAAAACTGCTTTCAGGACGAGATATGGGCATTTCGAGTTTGTAGTGATGCCATTCGATTTGACTAATGCGCCGAACGTTAATGAGGCTGATGAATAGGAAAGATGTCCCTTTTGTGTGGTCTTCAGCTTGCGAGGAGAGTTTCGGGAAGCTGAAGAGGATGCTGACTAGTGTCGGTGCTACCCGAGCCGGGTAAGCCTTACGTGGTGTATACGGATGCTTCGCGAGTTGGTCTGGGTTGTGTGTTGATGCAGCAGGGAAAGGTTATTGCATATGCTTCGAGGCAGTTGGGGAAGCACGAGTGCAACTACCCTACCCTTGACTTGAAGTTGGATGCGGTGATTTTTGCTTTAAAGATTTGGAGGTATTATGTTTATGGCGGGAAAATGCAGGTGTTCACAGACCACAAGAATCTGAAGTACTTCTTTATTCAGCCAGAGCTAAACCAGCGACAGAGGCGCTGGATGGAGTTGGTAGTAGATTACGATCTGGAGATTGGGTACCATCTAGGTAAGGCTAACCTAGTTGCTGATGCGTTGAGTAGGAAGAGGGTTGCTTCGGCTCAGGAGCGCGATATGGAGGCTTTGGTGAAAGAGATTAGCACGTTGAGGTTATGTGTTATCTCATAGGAGTCGTTGGGGTTAGAGGCAGCTAGCCAGGCAGATTTGCTGAGCAGGATTCGAGTAGCTCAGAAGAAGGATCAGGGTTTGATTGACGCTTCTAAGGTGGCAGGTTCAGAGTATCTGGTCTCGGTGAATGGGACAATACATGTGAACGGGCGGATTTGTGTACCCAAAGATGAGGATCTGAGGCAGGAGATCCTGAGAGAGGCTCATGCGAGTGTTGGAGTCGGATTCCACCCGCTCAATGTTGAAATCCAAAATTATGCATGCGCAGCTCGTAGACACGCAATCGCATTTACGTACAAGATGTTATGCAATTCTCCTAAGTTATTTCCTAACAAGAAGACGAAGCAACCTTCCTTTCTTAAGTCTTCCCCGTCCAAGAAGGGGGCCTTCAGAGTCCTCTCTACTCGCAGCAGAAGTCATGAACGCAGTGCCAGAGATGTCACAATGACAGCGAGGTCACAACGCCAACAACATCTTGCTGCAAGCGACGTCGCGCTGCCGGTGATGTTGGACTAAGGCCAAAGGGTTCCCTGCACTAAAAGCCCGGTCTAGTTACAAAGCCCACTTCGACACAACCGACATAAAGAAAAGTGAAGACTATCTCTTAGGGAAAGGCTTAGCCGACTTAGGGGACTATATATATCAATGTATAAACCCTTAGAAGGGGATCCGCAACTTTGTTCACAAAAATCATATATAGCAATAACATACATCGCTTGGCTCATCTTTTTCTTTCGTAGCTTAACCTAGAAATCTCTGCTTCCTCTCGAAACCCTTACAAATCTAATTGTGCTAGTATTGGCCCCACGGTTGGCGCCGATTAAGGGGAATCTAGAGAATTTCTTACACAAAAAAGCTACGTCACACACCAGATCTGAGAAGATGAGCGGCGAAAAGGAAAAATCAAGCGGTAGCAGCGAGGAGTCCTTGTCTCACAACAACCACCAAGAGAAGGAGAGCTCCATCGAAGCCTCCGCCACCAACGTCGCTGCAAACCCAGGAGACATGATCGAGGTCAAGCAGATGCTACAATTGCTCCTCAAAGAATCCGGCGAGCAGAAGAAGTTCAACGAGGCGACCACAAACGAGCTGATGGCTCTTTCACGAAGAAATCGCAAGAGGCCCAACACCATAAGACTCAAAGGTCGCTTCGAACCGTGTCGCCTTAACTTCTCGATACCCCGTGCTACTCGAAGGGATCTTGGCGACTTGCCGCCGCCACCGCCACTACGGAAATCTGACAGATCTCCCGAACGCTATGTGGAGATCTCGAAAGAAGATCAACCAGCTCCTCGAAGGCGCGCACGGACAGATATCGCAGCTGGCGGATCACCAGAAATGCGCGCGCCATTGGAGGCCATGCAAGATGCTTCGGGAGACGAAGATTACCCCCGCGCCAATGACGAAGACAAACCCTCCGTAGAAGAGCTATACAAGAGAGAGCAGGATTGTAGGGCGCTACAGCGAGCTCGAAACCTGGAGGTCACCGAGTTGAAAGCTCAGATGGAGAAGGTTATCTCTAACTTGAAGATAACCCAATCGCCTATGTGCTCGAGAAGGCACGAAACACGCCCTTCGCCGAGTTGATCGCAAAGACTAAAATCTCCGATCCCGGAAGAATCAAGCTACTTATCTTTGAAGGAACCACAGCCCCTGCAGACCATCTGATGGAGTTCGAAGTGGCTCTAGGGAGAGCAAACTTCAGAGAAGCTGAAAAAGACATCGGCTACTGCAAGCTGTTTGTGGAAAGCCTCAAAGGGCCTGCCCTCCAATGGATCTACAAGTTGGAGAAGAACTTAGCTCACACCTTTCACCAACTCTCAGAGATGTTTGTGCAGCATTAAAACAGCATGATCGTAGACAGGTCAATCTTCATTCGCTCCAGTGTGTCCTTGAATATGACATCCACTGAGCTTCCGATATCAATGAGAACGCGGGCAATATGGAAGTCATAGACAGTCAGGTTGATCACCAAAGGGTTGTTGTACGGATGGTCAAGACCCTCAGCGTCTTGCTCGTCAAAGGTGATAGGGTCGCCGGAAAGTTTAGGATTTGTGGCCGCAGATATGTTAGTGTAGCCCTCGGCACGCCGCTGGTATGCTTCAATCGCGGGAACAATTTCCGCGCAGTATTGCGATCCTCCCATTATCACATAGATGGTATCGTAACATCAAATACCCCGACTGGCTCGCTAACCTAGTCGTGGTAAAGAAGAAAAATGGGAAGTGGCGCGTTTGCATGGACTTCACAGATCTGAACAAAGCTTGCCCGGAAGACAGCTTCCCTCTACCCCACATCGACCGCTTGGTAGAAGCAACGCCGGGAAACAAGCTGTTGACCTTCATGGATGCGCGACAACCAGATTTTAATGCATCCTAATGACCGCGAGAAGACAGCATTCATCACAGACCGCGGAATCTACTGCTACAAGGTAATGCCCTTTGGCATGAAGAACGCTGGTGCGACATATCAATGACTTGTGAACAAGATGTTTCAAGATCAGCTGGGGAAGACCATAGAGGTCTATATCGATGATATATTAGTGAAATCCCTGGAGGGGAAGGACCACATCTCTCACCTTGAAGAATGCTTCAGCCAGCTCAATCTCCACAACATGAAGCTGAAACCAACGAAGTGTAGATTCGCGGTGACTTCACGAGAGTTACTCGGGTATCTAGTTACCCATCAGGGGATTGAAGCTAATCCTAAACAGATCGACATACTCATTCAGATGGTGTCGCCAAGGAATAAGGGCGAAGTGCAGAGGCTGACTGGTAGAGTGGCTGCACTCAATCGGTTCATCTCACGTTCCACTGACAAGTACCTCCTTTTCTATAACACGTTGCGGGGGAACAAACAGTTCGAGTGGATGGAGAAGTGTGAAGTCGCTTTCTGGCAGCTCAAGGAGTATCTGGCGACACCGCCCATCCTCGCTAAGCCAGTGACTTGAAAACCTCTTTTCTTTTTACATCGATGTTTTTGAAACGGTTGTCAGCACCATCCTTGTCCGCGAAGAACGAGGCGAACAGAAGCCTATCTTTTACGTCAGCAAGACTCTTATAGACGCTGAGACAAGATATCCTCAGCTAGAAAAGCTAGCACTATCCGTTCTTGTGGCATCACAAAGGCTAATATATTACTTCCAATCTCACTCTATTGTTATCCTTAGCACATTCCCGTTGCGTTCAGTTTTACACAGCCCAAGTCAATCCGGCAGGTTGGCTAAGTGGGCCATAGAACTCAGCGAGTATGACATCGAGTACAAAGGGTGAACATGCAACAAATCACAAGTGCTGGCAGACTTCCTCATCGAACTTCCAGAGGAAAGGGCCCCGGGGGAAGTACAGTCCGGGATTTGGGAGCTACACGTCGATGGTTTGTCTTCCAAAAACGGGTTTGGAGTAGGCATCCGCTTAGCCTCGCCAACAGGCAAGATCCTTGAACAGTCCTTTGGTCTAGGCTTCAAAGCTTCTAACAACGAAGCAGAATATGAGGCGGTCATTGCTGGCATGCGACTCGCTCAACGACTTCACATCGAGCACATCTGCGCGTTTTGCGATTCGCAGCTGGTTAGTAGCCAGTTCAGCGGCGAGTATGCAATGGAAGACGATCGTATGGAAGCTTATTTGAAGATAGTGAAGGATCTTGCTTCGACATTCAAGGGGTTTATAGTGACACAAATTCCCCGACGGGAGAACGTTGACGCCGATGCACTATCCAACCTTGCCTCCGCCTCAGCTCCCCTCGGAGATCCAGCATTGCAGCAGATTATTCCCGTCGAGTTCATTGAGTTCCCTAGCATTCAGCAAGATGCGACACTCGCTATCTCTACGCGATCCTAAGCCGCTAAACGGGCAAGCGCCATCGCTGAAGCACCTGCAGCAACCAATGAAGACGTTGCGATGGCAGAAGCTACTGAAGACACAGAACCTGAGCACTCGCCAACGATAGCAGCCCCCGAGGTCTCCGCCACCGACTTCTCTGTCGTCGATGTCTCCGCTGTCATGTCAGCATGAAGCAGTTTTGCCAGAAAGCCTCCAGGACGTTCCTATCCCAATGGACGCAGATGTTGGAGAACCTGAGTATGGTTGCGATAAGAAAAGGATGGACCAGATCCGAGAATACATTACCGATGGGAAACTACCAAGTAACAAGTGGGAAGCTCGCAAGTTACAGAAGCAAGCTGCTCGGTATGTCCTACTAGACAGTAATGTCCTCTGACGGGGATTCTCCGTCCCTCTACTCACATGTGTGGTGGGAAAGGAAGCCAGACAGGTCATGGAAGAAGTCCATAGCGGCTCTTGCGGCTATCATTCTGGCGGTAAAGCATTGGTAATTAAGATCAAGCGACATGGTCACTTCTGGCCTATGATAGTAGCCGACTACGTGAAGTTTTCAGCCAAGTGCGAGAAATATCAGCGACATGCTCCAAAGATTCATAAACAACCGAGATGCTCTCTTACGTCACTCCCCCTATCCGTTCATGAGATGGGCCATGGATATCGTCGGACTGTTACATCCCTCCAAACAGAAGCTCTTTTTACTTGTTCTAACGAACTAATTTTCCAAGTGGGTGGAAGCTGAAGCTTATGCCAGTATCAAGGACGCCCAAGTCGAGAGTTTCATCTGGAGAAACATCATATGTCATCATGGGGTACCTTACAAAATCGTTACAGTCAACGGCACCCAGTTCGTCTCCAACCGGTTCGAGACCTTTTATGCGAAGTGGAAAATTCGACTAAGCAAGTCTACGTCCCACTACCATCAAGGCAATGGGCAAGCGGAAGCAATTAACAAGACAATTCTCGATGGTCTTAAAAAGCGCTTAGATGAAAAGAAAGATCGCTGGGCCGACAAGATAGAAGGCGTATTATGATCCCACCGCACCACTCCACGCCGAGCAACGGGCGAGACTCCATTCGCCCTTGTCTACGGCACCGAATGCGTAAGCTTTTCGGAGATCTGTTCTCTCGGAGTGCAACATCATCTCCTACCGGGAAATGAGGAGCTCAATCACTCACTGCTCCTAGACGAATTGGACTTCATTAAGAAAAGACTTGATCAAGCACTCGTCCAGATAACCAACTATCAAAGCGTGGGCTCAAGGTACTACAACTCCAAGGTCCGAGAAAGACGGTTCCGCAAAGTCTTGCGCAAAGTCTTCCAGAGCAAAGCAGAGCGCAACACAGGCAAGCTCAGAGCTAACTAGGAAAGGCCTTACAAAATCACCGCCATCGTCCTCCCAGGTGTGTACGAACTCACCACCATGATGGGCACACCAATCCTCCATTCCTGGAATGCGAAGCACTTGAAGAAGTACTATCACTAGTCTTCTTTATAGGCTTTCACAACGAACTACGGGGCGACTTGATCCTTGCAAAGGGTACGTAGGCAGCTTGTCTCCGGACGAGTTCAGTTGCCCCCTCCGAACAAAAGGGGGGGGGAGTGGGGTACATATACTTTTATCTTTGACAACTTCTTTGCTGGAACCGTCAGGCACTTGACACAAGTCTCACTGACTTTGTCAGCTACACGGGCTGTTCGAAGTTGACGCCAGCAAGTTCGTTTTGCAACCATTGCTGCTGGCCACAGCGACGATGTGAAAACTCGAACAGAAGAACATCCATCATCGATTCCATAGCGCGCTGTATAAGTACTAATGTTCAGCATTAGGGTAGACAAACCCAACTGATCATTCGGAAACCCAACATCATCATTGGTACAAAGCAGCTGCCAATGGTTAGTCGATTTGTAGACCGAGTGATCATTTTAAAAACCCAACAACATGTTGGTAAAAACCAAAGGTGTGTTCGCATTCGGACAGATGTATTCGTAGGGCGGCACCATTCCAGAAAGCCCAACAACGGCATTGGCAGAAGCAGAGCGCAGGCGCATCAGCGACTTTGCTACTTTGCAATCACGATGTAGAACACTCTAAGATGCGAAAAGACATCTTGAGTGTAACACGACGACTAACTTACGGTTTTATTTTAGGCCTTAGTGAACAAAGTGAGTACTATAACTCTTGAAGTTCTTATGATCTATCAAAGAACTGAACAAGTCTCGCTCATAAGAAAGACAAGAAACAAAAGCCGGATTCATTATCATCCTGCACTCGCTACAATGCAAGGTAAACATCATCATAGCGTGGATACAAACCATCCAATGCCATTACCGAAAGTCATGGGTAACAACAGCTTAAAATCCAATGAAAGTCATAAGCAAAAAGCATGCAATAGGCTAAGTCTAAAACAAGATGGTCACTCGTCGATCTCATCGGCATCCTCTTTCTCGCCGTCTTTGTCGACCGCCTCGGCATCATTGGCATCGCCCGCCTTAACATCATCGGCATCACCTGCCTCGGTGTCATCGGCGTCATCGGCGGCAGGAGCGGAAACATCAGGAGTCTTTAGTACTCTCCTTGCTTTGGCAACAATGCCTGCAAACACATTGCGGGCATTGTAAATCGGGGCCTGTCGCTGTTGCAGCTCCTCGATCTCATCCTTCAGAGCTGGTGCCGCTGGTCACTGAAGACGCTCAATGAGTTCCAGATTCGCGTCGATCACTGCGAAGTCCAACATGTCATCCTTGGCATTCCCATCGATCTCTGCAAGTAACTCGGAGAGCTCTCTGGCTCGTCTGTCAAAGTTGCAGGTCATCTCATCTCTTACCTTAGCAACGGCGTCGTCAATTCGCGTATCCTGGTTGTCATAGGCAAAGTCCATCTGCCTCTTCATCAAATCTATCTCCTCCCTATCCTTAGCACGCTCCGACTCTATCTCCATCAACTTAGTCTCCAACTCCCCTTTGCCCCTCTTCGCAAAGAGAACGTCATCCTCAAGAACTTTGTTCCGCTTGACGAGCTCGTCGAGCCTGGACTGCCTGAGATCATTCTCTCTGGCGCGAACATCCTTATCATAATCTCTAACCGTTCAGATGGAGAAAAAGCTATAAAAACAAAAAAGGACAAGGAGATTTAGTATCCAAAACAAAAGAGACTAAGTCATGAGAAAAATATTAAGCGGGAAGAGAATCAAACCTCAGAAGCCTTGGACTTAGTCACTGTAGAGCAACCCGCCGACTGGTGGGAAAACAGCTCTAGGAGCCAGAGTCCTGACAAAGGCCGCTGCACCATCACTCACCGGTGCTGCCTTCTCGGCAACAGCAGGAGGGGAAACACCCACTCTCTGTCTCTTCGAGGGAATTCCTCCGGGGACACCTTCTCCCTTGCCACTAGAGAGAAGAGCTCTCTTCTGGGAATGCTCATGACGTCTCGCGGCCTCCTCAGGAGTGAGGGAGGAAGAGTGAAGACGTAGGACCGATGCAGCAGGCGCCTTCGGTGCAGCACCCGTTGGAACCCTCATCCATGACGACGATTTCATCGGTGCTACAGACGTCGGTGCTACGTCCTTGGTGTCCCGGCAGTCGACTCTTTTGCCATCTCTGCTCTCTGCTGAGACGACAACCTCTTCTCGCCTAGACCGAGAGTCTTTCCCGCGATGACCGTGGTGGAAAGCGCCTTTTCGATCCTCTGGCGACTGAACGATCTTAGCCAATGACTCTTCCCGGAGACGAGAGCCCCATGCATAGCAGCAACGATGCTGGCATCGATCACGGGGAACACTGGCTTCACTGCGAAAGACAATCCAAGAGTTAACATGTGAGGTAACACGTGTTAATAAAAAAGAAACTAGGTGTTGGTTACCTCTTCACTCCCATTTTGCCTTAAGAAGAGCGACACAGCCAGTTTCAGCGGTCTTCTCTGAAATCTCAGCAAAGAAGAAACGGTCACCAGTCAATGAGTCTCCGGCCCACCATGGAAGTGATACTGTCCTTAAGCTCCTCCTAACGACCGGGAGTCTTGAAGTCCAACAAGCAGGACAAGTGCTTGGTGCTAATCTCAATGTCGCGCTCCCTGCTCAGCACATAGACGCCAATGAGATATCTGAGACCTCTCGGGTTGACCTGGGCAAGGGAGACATTGTTTGCCGCTAAAAAATAAAGAAGACATCCGGGCACCGAAAACCGAAGTAAGCACTGGTCAAAGTACTTCTCATAAATGGTGAAGTACCCCGGAGGCGGGGCATCGGCTTTGTCATTGGAGCCAGGAGCGATCAACACAATCTCCTCCGAGATCCTACACCTTCCCTGGAGAAGTCGCAGCGTTTCCGCGTCCGAGAAAGAAAACCCAAGAGGGTCTGGTCGAATCAGAGCCTTTCACTTCTTCTTAGTCGTTATCGCCTGCTTAATCTCAACCGGTGTAGCCTCGTCGTCTCTCTCCATGCTGGAAGTCCGCGAGTTGAGCGAAGAAGAAGAAGACATCGATAGTGACGCGTCGACAGCACCAGGTGGAAGTTGCGGGTCCAGGTCGTCAACAAACGGAGTGACATCGGTGGCCTCGGGGAACGCGTTCAAAGTCATCGGCCCCCTTTGATGTCGTACTGACCTCGTCGGGTCGGTAGCGCACCGGCCCGAGGATATTGCGGGCTTCATCCGTCGAATTTTTTGCGACACGAGGATCCCAACGAGGTGAGACTCTTCGGCAACATGAGGATCCATGACGCGGTGAAACAAGGATCCCCGATGAGGCGAGACTCTTCGGCGACACGAGGATCCCCGACGATGCGAGACTCTCCGGCGGTACGAGGATCTTGGGTGACGCACGGGCGGCGGTCTTTGGAACTGGCGATGTCGCCTCTGCGGTCGTCATCATCGAGTCTCGTTTCATCCATAACCGAGAATTATCTACACATATTCGAAATTAAGGATCCAAGGTCAAACAATAGGACAATGACCAAGGCTTGTTCATCTTCAATAAATCTAGGATCAAATTACAAAGGGAATTTGGAGAATACACACAAGACAAAGCTTGTTCAATCAACAATCCAAGTTTGTGGGTCAATAAGTACTAATGATTCAAGAGATCCTCCTAGCAGTCAACAACAACTAATACTTGTTCCTCATAAAAAAAATCAAACATAACAAAGTTTGTTCTTCATGTGAATGTAGATTTACAAGCTTAGATTTTTAACAAGGAGACCATGAGGATAGGAGAACAACAAGGGTACTCACCCAAGGAGGACAAAGGCACTGGAAAATGAGGCGGCGGCGGCGGCGGAAAAGTGGAGAAGAAGAAGATGAACTTTGAATGGGAAAACCCTACGAGGTGTGTGGAGAAGAAAGAGAGAAAAAAAACGTCTTCTTATCCTTTAAAAAAGTAAAGGGTTCTCTCTGTTCCCCCTCTCATTAGCGGGTCCCAAACACGTAAATGGCATTATCAATCCCGGAAATCATTTTTTTCGTCGCTAGAAATGTCGTTGACATCAATGATCGGAACAAAAAAAAAACTTCATCATCGTCGTCCTTGCAGCAGCAATGCGATCGGTTTCAACAAGTGAAACACGAAGTGTTAAAATCTTCATTAAAAAAAATACGGAGTCTTAAAACCTTCAGCCTTAAGACCAGCCTCAACTGCGGTTTTGGAAAGCAACGCCGATATTCGGAAACCTCTAACTCGATTCTATTATCACTAACACTACCGAGCTGGGGGGCTAACTGTTGGGGTCGGATTCCACCCGCTCAACGTTGAAGTCTAAAATTATGCATGCGCAGCGCGTAGACACGCTATCGCATTAACGTACAAGATGTTATGCGATTCTCCTAAGTCATTTCCTAATAAGGAGACGAAGCAACCCTCCTTTCCTAAGTCTTCTCCATCCAAGAAGAGGCCTTCTGAGTCCTCTCTACTCGCAGCAGAAGTCATGAATGCAGTGCCAAAGAGGTCACAATGACAGCGAGGTCACAGCGCCAGTGACATCTCGATCCAGTTACGAAGCCCACTTTGACACAACCGACATAAGGAAAAGGGAATCCGCGAAAACTTAGGAAAAGTGAAGATTATCTCTTAGGGAAAGGCCTAGCCGACTTAGGGGACTATATATATCAATGTATAAACCCTTAGAAAGGGGATCCGCAACTTTGTTCACAAAAACCATGTATAGCAATAACATACATCGCTTGGCTCATCGTTTTCTTTCGTAGTTTAACCTAGAAATCTCTGCTTCCTCTCAAAACCCTTACAAATCTAATTGTGCTAGTCTTTGCTCCCACAGCGAGCATGTTGTCTATTCATCCGGGAGCGACCAAGATGTATCATGATCTGAAGTGGTATTATCACTGGGTCGGGATGAAGAAGGATGTCGCTAACTGGGTTGTAGCGTGCAACTTGTGCTAGTTAGTGAAGGCTGAGCATCAAGTTCTGAGCGGGTTGTTGCAGAGTTTGCCTATTCCAAAGTGGAAGTGGGACATTATTACCATGGACTTTATGACAGGGTTGTCGATGTCGCGGATTGATGATGTGATTTAGGTGATTGTGGATCGTCTGACCGAGTTAGCACATTTTCTTGCCATCAAGAAGACTGACAGAGCGGCGGTGTTGGCTAAGAAGTATGTGCGGGAGATAGTGAGGCTGCACGGGGTGCCAGCAAAAATTGTGTCAGATAGGGATCCGAGGTTTACCTCAGGGGTTCTGGAGGGCATTCCAGGCTGAGGTGTGCAGTAAGGTGCATATGACCATAGCTTATCATCCCCAGATGGATGGGCAGTCTGAGAGGACGATTCAAACATTGGAGGATTTGCTGAGGATGTGTGTGCTGGATTATGATGGTCATTGGGCGGATCACTTGAACCTGGTAGAGAGTTTGCGTACAACAATAGCTACCAGGCGAGTATTGGGATGGCTCTATATGAGGCTTTATATGGGAGGCCATGTCGTACACCATTATGCTGGACTTAAGTGAGGGACAGAAGCATGTTTGGTGCGGATTTTGTTCAGAGACGACAGACAAGATCCGTGTCTTGAGGCTGAACATAAGAGAGGCTCAGGATCGACAGAAGAGTTATGCCGAGAAGAGTAAAAAAGAGCTAGAGTTTGAGCTGGGAGATCTAATGTACCTCAAGCCAGCGATTGTTGGGCTCGAATCTCTCCCTGGAAAAATAACAGTCACAAAATGGCTAAGTGTGGAAACCGTGTTGGCTCGCGAACGATGTCGTGCACATCGTGACATGAAGATCGCATACCACGTCACGAGGATTGTGACCGCAACATAAAGATCACGTACCGCGTGGGATGACGATGTCTATGACAAAAAAACCATAATGCCGAAGTCGGGCATACGCGTGCCCGATTTGCCGAAGTCGGGGAAGTGGTGACGAAGTCGATGACATGTGCACTAAAGTCAGGAACATACGGGCCGAAGTGGGTTGCTCGTGAAGGCCGAAGTGGGCTACATGCATTGGCCGAAGTGAGTGGCTCGTGAAGGCCGAAGTGGGCTATTCGTGATGGCCGAAGTGGGTTGCTCGTGTTGGCCGAAGTGGGCCGCATACGTAAGCCGAAGTGGGCTGTATGTGTAGGCGGAAGTGGGCTGCGTATGAAGGCCTAAGTGAACCGATATGAGCAATCCCGGGAAAATTTCCATTATCGTTTAGGAATGGATTAGCCGACTTAGGTTAGTATATATACTCATGTACGTCCTTTGAGAAAAGGATCCGAAAAAATCAATTCACAAAGACTTGTACTCTAAAGCTTTCTGAACAGCAATAGAACGAGTTTTAAATTTCCTTGACAGGGTTTTGCGTTGGTTTAAACATAGAAATTCAGTTCCCTACGAAAGTCTCTACAAATTTGGATTATGCCGGTTCCGACTCCCACAATTTGGCGCCGTCTAAGGGGACTCTTGAAATTTCTGACACGAAAAACCACCGCCAATCCGATACGAAGGAAGATGTCTAGTGAAGAAACGAACTCTGCGGGTACTACATGGGGAGGAGAGAAGCAGTAGTCACCACCAGTAACCGTAGACACGATGCCCGAAGCCATGACCCAGATCAAGGCGATGCTTGAAACGTTGGTGAAGAGGATCGAAGATCACGATAAGCAACACGCAACCGCCAACGCCCGACTAGAAACCCTAGCGGCTGCCAACCGGAACCAAGTTGGGGGGGTCGGGCCAAGATCGACCGAGGAGACCGGTACGACCAATTCCCCTCGAATTTACAACACCGTAGAGAACACAAACGGGGATACCTCCGACACGCCCTACAACCATGACCGATGAACAAAACCCTGAGGTTCAAAGAGCTGGCACCCGGAACAAAACCGAATCAGAACCTGTGATAGATCTGGATGCGGAAAATCCAGCGCAAGATCGTAACGCCGACAATACAGCCCCGACCCGCAACGAGCTACGACAATTTGAAGACGAGATCGAGGAAGAAGAGGGTCATCTTCTGGCGCAACACACTCGGGCAGAGATGGATCGAACAGCTGCCAAATTGAAAGTTGTTCAGTCACAGATGCATAGGGCCATTAGCAAGGCGCCGGAAATCGACCGCGTTTTGGAAGAAGCGCAAACTACTCTGTTCACATCCCGTATCACCGAAGTGAAAATTACAGATCCCGGAAAGATTAAGATCCCAATCTACGAAGGGAATAGTGATTCAAAGGACCACATCACGTCGTTCGCAATTGCAATGGGTCGCGCTAATTTCCGGGAAGGCGAGAGAGACGCCGGAAAGTGCCTGTTATTCGTTGAACACTTGATGGGACCTGCCTTCAGTGGTTTTCCAGACTCGATCGGAATTCCATTGACAACTTCGGTCAGCTAACCACAGCATTCCTGAAACACTACTCCATATTCATAGATTCTGGGGTTTCCGATGCGGATTTATGGACGATGTCGCAAGGACAGAACGAGACACTTCGGAGTTTCATTGGAAGATTCAAAACCGTTATGTCTAAATTGGAGCATGTTAGTGACAAGGCCGCCTTACTCGCCCTGAAAAAGGCACTCTGGTACACCTCGGATTTCAAGAGGAGATAACCGTGAACACTCCCTCGACAATAGAAGATGCCTTGCACCGGGCTTCCGGGTTCATCAATCAAGAGGAGGAGACCACGTTGTGTGCCGAAAGACACGGAAAACCGAAGCAAACAAATCAGTAACCGCAAGCTCAACAGCATCAGAATACCAAGAAAGGCAATCACACGCCCGGTTTTGTCCAGCATGAAGGAGGATTCAAAGGAGCACATAGTTTTTAGGTAGAATCCGCTAGACGAGGTCAAGGACAGGGTAACTCACGAGGAAGAGGTCAGGTGCGTGGCCGTGGTCGTGGCCGAGACCCTTGGAACACTTGGGTAAGGAAGGAGAGTACTTACGACGAAGCAGCGTATTGTGAACACCATCGCGTCTTTGGGCACTCAACCGCGAATTGCCGGGTTCTAGGTTTAAAATTCGCTGCAAAACTGGCAGCAGGAGAGCTTGGGGGAAACGTTAGCATTGACGATTTCGCCATGGATGTTAACGATGATGGAACCGGCCCAGCTGACAAAGAAGGTCAGAAACGTCAGAGGCAAGAGAGCGAAGCCCCACCACCAGAACCGCGAAGGCGCATTAACATGATTATGGGTGGATCACATTACTGCACAGACACTATTTCCTCCATCAAAGCCTTCCAAAGGCGAGCTGACATTAGTATGAACCTCCAGATCCCGTCTACTATTAAAAACGATGTCATTACCTTCGAAGAAAATGAGACGGTTGGGATTGATAAACCTCATGATGATCCTCTCGTGGTCGAAATAGTCGTGGCCAACTGTGACGTAGCTCGGGTGCTGATTGACACTGGAAGTACGATGGACATAATATTCAAGGAAACACTCAAGCGAATGGACATCGACTTAGCCGCGGCCAAACCGTTCCCGAAACCGGTAACAAATTTTTCTGGAGCAACGACAATGACAATGGGATTGATCACACTACCTGTTCAAGCCGGAGGAGTAACGAAAAACGTTGAGTTCTCTGTCTCAGATCACCCTGCTATATACAATATGATATTGGGGACTCCTTGGCTGAATTCGATGAGGGCAGTTGCATCGACCTATCATCTTTACGTCAAGTTCCCAACACCAGGCGGAGTGAAAACCATTCGGGGAAGTTAGAAGGAATCCCGAATGTGCTTTCTGACGGAGCATAAACTCAGGAAACCAGTAACGGATCAAGTGTTGAAGCAAAAGAAGATGAAGACAGATAGAGAGCCGGTGAAAGGGCTCAGCAAACTATTATAGCAATTACAGATAACGGAGGGTCGCGCAAAAGAAACCAGACCACTTTGTGACCCTGTTATCACGATTTGCATAGACGATGAACACCTGGAGCGATGCGTGGAGATCGGTTCCACACTAAGCGAAGACATCAAGGAGGAACTTGTCTCGTGTCTTAAGGAGAACGTCAGTACTTTCGCGTGGGCTGCCGAAGATATGCCGGGTATCGATATCAGTGTGACAAGCCATAAGTTAAACGTTGATCCAAGCTTCAAACCAGTCAAGCAGAAGAGAAGAAAACTCGGACCTGAAAGGGCGAAAGCGGTTAATGACGAAGGAGACAGGCTTCTCAGAGTTGGCTCAATCAGAGAAGTCAAGTATCCGGATTGGTTGGCGAATCCAATCATGACATGAAGATCGCGTACCACGTCACGAGGATCGTGACCGCAACATAAAGATCAGGTACCGCGTGGGATGACGATGTCTATGACAAAAAAACCATAATGCCGAAGTCGGGCATACGCGTGCCCGATTTGCCGAAGTCGGGGAAGTGGTGACGAAGTCGATGACATGTGCACTAAAGTCAGGAACATATGGGCCGAAGTGGGTTGCTCGTGAAGGCCGAAGTGGGCTACATACATTAGACAAAGTGAGTGGCTCGTGAAGGCCAAAGTGGGCTGTTCGTGATGGCCGAAGTGGGTTGCTCGTGTTGGCCGAAGTGGGCCGCATACGTAGGCCGAAGTGGGCTGCATGTGTAGGCCGAAGTGGGCTGCGTATGAAGGCCTAAGTGAACCGATATGAGCAATCCCAGGAAGATTTCCATTATCGTTTAGGAATGGATTAGCCGACTTAGGTTAGTATATATACTCATGTACGTCCTTTGAGAAAAGGATCCGAAAAAATCAATTCACAAAGACTTGTACTCTAAAGCTTTCTGAACAGCAATAGAACGAGTTTTGAATTTCCTTGACAGGGTTTTGCGTTGGTTTAAACATAGAAATTCAGTTCCCTACGAAAGTCTCTACAAATTTGGATTATGCGGGTTCCGACTCCCAAAGCGATGTTGAGGGGTCCTAACAGATCCATTTCAGAGAATAAGCTAAGACGGAGGTTTATGGGTCCGTTCAAGGTTGTGGAATGGGTTTGGACCAGTACCTTTTCGGTTGGAGTTACCTCAGAGTATGAAGGCTTTTCATAAAGTCTTTCATGTGTCGATGCTATGGAAGTCTCTACATGAGTCTGAGGAGGTGTTGGCTAGGATCCCAGAGGATCTTCAGCATAACATGATGTTGGAGGCGAAACCTGTGAGGATTCTTGAGAGGAGAGTCAAGGTCCTGTGCCGGAAGAGGATACCATTGGTGAGAGTCGTTTGGGACTATGACGGTGTCGAGGAGGAGACTTGGGAACCTGAAGCAAGGATGAAGGCAAAGTTCTCGAAGTGGTTCGAGAAGTAAGGGGAGGCATGAGTTGTCTATTTCTTGTTTTTATTGTCTGTGATAGCATGAGGCTATGAGTATTGATGTATATTTCGTTTGGTGATGTAACGATTATACATTTTCGAGATTAATAAGATGGGTTTATCTTATTAATGTGTTCTTAAGGTATGACTGGTAGGTCATGTGTTACGATAACTGGTAGGTCATGTGTTACGATGACTGGTGGGGTCATGCGTTATGATAACTGGTGGGGTCATGTGTTGTGATGACTGGTGGGGACATGTGGAGGCCTAGAGATAGAGTTCTATGTGAGTTAGAACTTGTCTCTTGGCTAGATGTCTTGAAATGGAAGTTCTATGTGAGTTAGAGCTTGTCCATTTTCCAGGGAGGAGTATCTAGGAATGGAAGTTCTATGTGAGTTAGAACCTGTCTATTTCCTAGGGGGAGTCTGGAAACAGATATCTTATGTGAGTTAGGACTTGTCTTTTCCAGGGTTTCTGTGGAAACATTCTGGTATTTGGGTTGTTTCGGATGGCCTAGTGATTGGTCATTAGTTGATATTACGGGAAAGGGAATGTCGTAATGGAACCACGAGAGGTGATTTTGGTCGACAGGTGCTTATGATGCATGTTACAGAGTTGATTGCTCCAGGGGATAGTGGTTTCCCTGGACATACATGAGGGGACAGTGAGGTTCTCTCTGGGTGATAGTGCTTTCCCTACATATACTTTGAGTGACAAGGATCTCTCCAGAGGATGTGTGATTCCTCTGCAACCGATAGCTTGATGGACTGTGTGGCCCGAGAGTGGGAGGGGCTAGAGCATACCGAGAGTTGGATGGACGGCGGTCCTGAAGGTGGGAGGGGTATGATATTCATCGAGAGCTCAAAGGGTGACGACCCTGAGATGCGGATGGGTGTATATAGATATGAGTATGAGAAATAACATCTGTAGGGTGATTGTAAGTATGAGACTAGATGAACTTCAGGGATCGGGAGTGGATCTCAGGTGGTGCTGACCGGGTTTGGTCAGGATGGTAGCCCTAGTGAGACGGTGTCATGTGATTGAGATCGGGAGATGATCTCAGTTGGTGCTGACTGGGTTTGGTCAGGATTGTAGCCGTGGTGGGGTGATGCAATGTGACTAGTATAAGATTAGTTGAGTTCTGGGATCAGGTGTGGATCTCCGGGGATGCTGGCCGGGTGGGGCCAGAAGTGTGATATCAGTATTGTTGACCGGGTTGGGTCAGAGGGGTGATATCAGGTGCGATGACCGTAGTGGGATGGTGTATGTGATTTGACGTCGAATCCGTGTTAGTGGGGGAGAGTCGTAATGACCGCGAACCAAAAATTATGATTTTTGGTCATGCGTCAATCGACGTAGGTGGTGTGTGTCGATCGACGCAAGGTTAAATCAAACCGATTTAGGGGGAAACCCTAGGGCTTCCCTATAAATAGGCAGTGGCCGCATTTTTGCGGACTTTTAGAGTTCCAGAGTTTTCCAGAAAGTTTCAGAGAGTTTTCCAGAGAGTTTGTTTGTACAGTTAATTCGAGTTGTATGGTTCTTTTTCAGTCTCAACCTGGAGGTTTCTCGTTTACTAAGTTTGTTGGCAACCAAATGACATTGTTAAATCTTGCATATCCGGTATGATGACCTGATTTATCTTTAGTTATTTTCCATTTTCTTTTTGAATGGTTAAGGTTCACTGAACTCATCATATATTTGGTATCTTTTTGAGATGTTGTAAGCGATTTTCCATATCATATGCATGATAATTTTGGCAAATTGCACGATCGGAGCAAGAAAACGCCTAAATCAATGAAATAATTAATACAGTTATTTCCTAACAAAATTACCATCCAAGTACCTCATGTCTAATATCTTTATTCAATTCTTTTTGTTTGAGTATATTGTTTCTTTTCGTGTCATTTTCTTATGTTTTTAAGACTATTTCATGCATATGGTTAATTTAAAACTATGAGAGATATGCTTCATCCTATTGTGTTTAAGACTATGTTTTTATGTTTCTTATGTTTTTTTAAGACACAATAGGATGTCATTTTCTTATGTTTTTCTTATGTTCTTTTCGTGTCATTTTCTTATGTTTCTTATGCTTTGCACTTGGTTTTGGTAAAATCTATCTAAACCAAATTAACTTGTGTTTTTTTTAAATTTTCTGTTCGGTTTAAGTCCATACAATATTTTGGTTTGGTTTATGGAATTATGTTAATCTCGAGATGATTAATTTTCCATCGTTATAAAAATGGTTATTTTTCATGTAAAATAACATATTTTGAAACATGGCACATTCATGTGGTTGAGGTGGTGTCTATGGCTTAGTTGAACTATTTGCTTCTAAATCAAATAACAATTTTTTCTGCTAGCTTGTTATTCTTCCAAAATAATTTTAAGTACAATTAGTTAAAACACTAATCAGAAATATTATTCTTTTCAAGCAAGCAAACAAACATAGCCGTTAAGATATATTTCTCGCCATAGTTAGGAAACAGAACCTGTTTTTAGCAACCAAATGTTGAGATTTGTTTTTCTTCTTTGCCACCGCAAAAACACGAAGGAGCTTCAGCGGCGAAAGTATTCACATGCTTTATTAAACGATCATATTTGAGCCTTTGATTACCATAAACTATGGAGGTAACAATTGTTGTGCCAAATAATTGTCTAAGATGATCGTCATCTTGTTGGAGGTAATAATTGTCTAAGATGAATATTTTGTGTATGAAATCATTCGTATAAACAAACTTTAATCTGGTAATTATATATATAAAAAAGCTTTAATCTGTTTAAAATGATTTTGCCTTTTATATCCAAGAACTAAAATTTTAACTTGAAATGAGAGATATGTCTCTATAGTAACAAATAACGGAAAAAAAGATTGAACAACACTTTAAAACCAATTTTTAATTTTGATATTTGGCTTTCCAAACAGGAAAAACATAATCATACTTTATAATTCTCAGCCAAGCCATAGTCAGAACCAAATATATTTAAAAACTATTTCTAGCATCAAACTCTTCCTTCGAAACACTCCATGATCGAACCCCAAAGATTTCTACGAGTAAATGTCTCCCAGGCTCCTGTTGACTAAGTCAATGTTTGGGAAGCTCAAGTTGTACCATATGGTTTTTTTGCTTTAGTTGTGCCAAATAACTAGTTGTACCATGTCTCTACAGTTGTATTAAGTAATACCTAGTTGTATTACAATCTTAATAGTTGTACCAATTAGTATCATAGTTGTACAATGGTACAACTGTTGTACTGAGTATTACTACCCAAGTTGTACTAAATCGGAGAGGAGTACGCCAAATTATTGAGGAGTATGCTAGACAGAAGTACAAACAGATTGGAGTAAACCAGACATTTGTTCGATATCTACTTTGAAAATAACAATCTCCTAGTGAAGTTTCTGCCATTTTCCAATGTTCTAGGCTAAACCTAGAATGACGTCTATATCAGCAGACAACAACAAGATCTCTACATTATGTTATTCTGTAGAAAAAATTGATCGATGAACTTCCATTTTTTTTTTGTCCTTGTCTCTTTATAAAGTATTTGAAAGACATGAGGTTACTGTTCGAATTTAGCCAGCAATTTGTTTTTCAAAAAGTATGATTTGTCTTTTCTTTAGATGGAGTGTATGATATTTCTCTCTTGGGTCCATAGGTGTGGCCACTGTGAGTGCCAGTGTGAGGACTGGTGGGACGGGTATAAGTCCCAGTGCAGCAGGCCCGGGGTGCTGCTGCAGGTGGAGCCCAGGATCGAGATGATCGTCTGGCGGGTCTACTACAGTTGATCTTGGAGCGGTTGCCAGGTGGGACACCGACTCAGGGTCAGGCTCTGGGTGTTCAGCCAGGTGTGGCTGGTGGTCAGCCAGGTATGGCTGGAGTTCAACCAGGTGTGGCTAGTGTGCAGTCCGAAATGGCTGGGGTTCAGTCGAGTGTGGCTGGTGTGCAATCGGGTGTGGCTAGTGTGCAGCCGAGTATGGCGGTTGCAGAGGAGCTCCCATCCTACCTTTGGATGATGAAGCAGATGTAGAGGATTGGCATCGGGTTCTTCTCGGGTGGTGCCAAGCATGTGGAAGCGGACTTGTGGAGGAGCAGATTGGAACAGAATTTCTAATCTCTCAAGTGTCCAGAGGGATACCGGGTGGATCTAGCGGTTCATTACCTTGACGGTGATGCACATCTCTGGTGGCGAGGTGTGGTGGCTTGGAGTGACCAGTCGGTCCGAAAGTTTGATGAGGAGTTCAGTCGGCTTCTGGTGCATGCCAGTAGAGATTTGGAGGGCAAGCAAGCCCAGGTGAAGAGGTTCCTGAGGGGATTTCGACCAGATTTGAGGACTTACTGTAGAGCGAGTAGGTTCGCCACGAGAGCGGAGCTGGTGGAGACAGCTGCTGCGATTGAGGATGACCTGAGAGAGCAGGCTGTTGTGGTTAGTCCACCGGTACTGAAACAGAGGAGGTCGCAGCAGCAGGTGGGTCCGAGCAGGGACGGCAAGCCTACGCAGGGACAGAAGAGGAAGTGGGAGAGCACTTCAGGGGTCATTCAGGCTGGTTTGGGTTGCTTCGGGTGTGGAAGCATGGATCACCGGATAGCGAGCTCTCCGAAAAGGACTGAGGCTCGGGATACGTGGGACGAGGCCCAGGATACGTGGGTGTGCTTTTACTGCAAGGAGCCAAGGCATGTTAAGCCCAAGTGTCCGAAGCTACAGCAGATGGTAGTGGTGGCTAAGATTTTAGCGGCACCGCGGGTTTCACTTTGGTGTAGGCGGGTGGTTCTAGCGCTAGACCGATCACACGTAATTTTAGATTATGACTTGTTTAATTCTGTCGTTGATGAAATTAGTCTGTTCTGGAAATTGTGAGTCTGTGCTAGAATGTTAGGGTTCTTAGGCATATGGGGTTGTGCGGGGACCTTGGTAGTGGGCGAATGTGAGTCGCACATTTGGTTTGATTCGTGAGCTACGAATAGCTTTATTACTCCGGAGTGTGCGTAGGGTAGCGGAATCCGGAGCGATTCCGGTGAGCAGCCAAGAGTAGTTTAGGTTGCGGGTGGCAATTATTTAACTACTTTTGGGCAGGTACGAGGTGGAGATATTCTCGTGGCGAGAGAGTTGATGCCAGCGGATTTGATTATTAGTCTGGTGGAGTTGTACGATGTCATCCAGGGTATGGATTGGCTGGATCGGTACAGAGTTCACTTTGATTTGTCATCATGGATGAGTTGCATTTGAGTGATGAGGCGGATGTTAGGAAACTGCTTTTAGGACGAGGTTTGGGCATTATGAGTTCGTGGTGGTGTCTTTCGGGTTGATGAATGCGCCAGCAGCGTTCATGAGGTTGATGAACGGGGTGTTCCAGGAGTATCTAGATGTGTTTGTGTTCATCTTCATTGATGACATTCTTTTATATTCGAGGAGTCTAGAGGAGCATGAGGTGCATCTGAGAGTAGTTCTGGAGAAGCTACGGGAGTAGAAGCTATACACGAAGTTGAGCAAATGCTGTTTCTGGTAGCGAGAGATGAGTTTCCTTGGCCATCCGGCTAAGATTGAGGCTATCAGAGGGTGGCCTAGACCAAGGAACGCCACCGAGATCCGGAGTTTTCTCGGGTTGGCAGGTTACTATAGGAGGTTTATCAAGGGTTTTGCGAGTATGGTGTAGTCGATGACGAAGCTAACGGGGAAGGATGTCCCTTTTGTGTGGTCTTCAGCTTGCGAGGAGAGTTTCGGGACGGTGAAGGAGATGTTGACCAGTACACCAGTGTTGGCATTATCCGAGCCGGGTGAGCCTTACGTGGTGTGTACAGACGCTTCGAGAGTTAGTCTGGGTTGTGCACTGATGCAGCAGGGGAAGGTTATTGCGTATGCTTTGAGGCAGCTGAGGAAGCACGAGTACAATTACCCTACCCATGATTTGGAGTTGGCTGCGGTGATTTTCGCTTTGAAGATTTGGAGGTCTTATATTTATGGCCGAAAGATGTAGGTGTTCACAGACCACAGGAGTTTGAAGTATTTCTTCACTCAGCCAGAGCTGAACCAGAGACAGAGGCGCTGGATGGAGTTGGTAGCAGACTATGATCTGGAGATTGGGTACCATCCGGGTAAGGCTAACCTGGTTGCAGATGCGTTGAGTAGGAAGAAGGTTACTTTGTCTCAAGAGCGAGACATGGAGGCGTTAGCGAGTGAGATTGGCACTTTGAGGTTGTGTGTTATATCACAGGAGCCGTTGGGGTTAGAGGCAGACTTGCTGAGTAGGATTCGAGTAGCTCAGAAGAAGGATCAGAGATTGATTGATGCTTCTAAGGTGGAAGGTTCAGAGTATGTGGTCTCGGTGAATAGGACGATAATGGTGAGCGGGCGGATTTGTGTAACCAAAGTTGAAGATTTGAGGCAGGAGATCCTGAGGGAGGCTCATGCGAGCATGTTGTCGATTCATCCGGGAGCGACCAAGATGTATCGTGACCTCAAGCGGTATTATCACTGGGTCGGGATGAAGAGGGATGTCGCTAACTGGGTTGCAGCATGCAACGTTTGCCAGTTAGTGAAGGCTGAGCATCATGTTCTGAGCGGGTTGTTGCAGAGTTTGTCTATTCCGGAGTGGAAGTGGGACATGATTACCATGGACTTCATGACGGGGTTACCAGTGTCGCAGACCTATGATGCGATTTGAGTGATTGTGGATCATCTGACGAAGTCAACACAATTTCTTGTCATCAAGAAGACCGACGGAGCGGTGGTGTTGGCTAAGAAGTATGTGCGGGAGATAATGAGGCTGCACGGAGTGCCAGTGAGTATTGTGTCAGATAGGGATCCGAGGTTTACCTCAGCGTTCTGGAGGGCATTCAAGGCTGAGATGGGCACTAAGGTGCATATGACCATAGCGTATCATCCTCAGACGGATGGGCAGTCTGAGAGGACGATTCAGACATTGGAGGATTTGCTAAGGATGTGTGTGCTGGATTATGGTGGTCATTGGGTGGATCATCTTAACCTGGTGGAGTTTGCGTACAATAATAGTTACCAGGCGAGTATTGGGATGGCTCCATATGAGGCTCTGTATGGGAGGCCGTGTCGGACACCATTATGCTGGACCCAAGTGGGGGAGAGAAGCATGTTTGGTGCAGATTTTGTTCAGGAGACGACGGAGAAGATCCGTGTCTTGAGGCTGAACATAAGAGAGGCTCAGGATCGGCAGAAGAGTTATGCCGAGAAGAGTAGAAAAGAGCTAGAGTTTGAGCTGGGAGATCTGGTGTATCTCAAGCCAACGGTGTTGTGGGGTCCTAACAGATCCATTTCAGAGAATAAGCTAAGTCCGAGGTTTATGGGTCCGTTCATGGTTGTGGAACGGGTTGGACCAGTAGCTTATCGGTTGGAGTTACATCAGAGTATAAAGGCTTTTCATAAGGTCTTTCATATGTCGATGCTACGGAAACGTCTACGTTAGTCTGAGGAAGTGTTGGCTAGGATTCTGAAGGATCCTCAGCCCAATATAACGTTGGAGGCGAGACCTGGGAGGATTATCGAGAAGAGAGCCAAGGTTCTGTGCCGGAAGAGAATACCGTTAGTGAGAGTCGTGTGGGACTGTGATAGTATGGGGGAGGAGACTTGGGACCCAGGAGCGAGGATGAAGGCAAAGTTCTTGAAGTGGTTCGAGAAGTAAGTGGAGGCTTGAGTTGTTTTTTCTGGTTTTCAGGTTCTGAAATAGCATGTTGCTATGAGTTTGGAAGTATTTTTTGTTGTGTTGTAACGATTATACATTGTTGAGATTTAATAAGATGGATTTTTCTTATGAAATGTGTTTATAAGACGTGTGTTCTTATGATATGACCGGTGGTGTCATGTATTATGATGATCGGTGGGGTCATGTGTTGTTATGACCGGTGGGGTCATGTGTTATGATGACCGGTGAGGCCATGTGTTTTTATGACTGGTGGGGTCATGTGTTAAGATGATTGGTGGGTCATGTGTTGTGATGACTGGTCGGTCATATGGAGGACTAGTGATAAGAGTTCCATGGGAGTTAGAGCTTGTCTATCGGCTAGGGAGGCTAGAAATGGAAGTTCTATGTGAGTTAGAGCTTGTCCATGTTCTAGGAGGATTGTTTGGAGATGGAGATTCTATGTGAGTTAGGGCTTGTCTATTACCTAGATGCGCTGGGAAATAGAGGTTTTATGTGAGTTAGAACTTGTCTATTTCCTAGGTTGAGTCTGGAAACAGAGGTCTTATGTGAGTTAGGACTGTCTTTTCCAGGGACTCTGTGGAAACACCCTGGTGGGGTTGTTTCTGATGGCCTAGTGTGGGTCATGGCTTGGAAATGGAAGTTTTATGTGAGTTAGAACCTGTCTATTTTCTAGGTTGAGTATGGAAGCAGAGGTCTTATATGAGTTAGGATTGTCTTTTCCAGGGACTCTATAGAAACACCCTCGTGGGGGTTGTTTTTGATGGCCTAGTGTGGGTCATGGCTGGGAAATAGAGGTTTTATATGAGTTAGAACCTATCTATTTCCTAGGAGAGTTGGGAAACAGAAGTCTTCTGTGAGTTAGGACTGTCTTTTCCAGGGACTCTCTGGAAACACCCTGGTGATTGGGTTGTTTCGGATGACCACGAGACGTGATTTCGGTCGACAGGTGCTTATGATGCACATTGCAGAGTTTATTGCCCCAGGGGATAGTGGCTCTCCTGGGTATACTTGAGGGGACAGTGAGGTTCTCTTCGGGGGAAAGTGGTTCCCTTGCATATACTTTGAGGGACAGGGATCTCTCCAGAGGATGTGTGATTCCTCTGTAGCCAATAGCTTGACGGATTGGATGTCTCAAGAGTGGGAGGGGCTGGAGCATACCGAGAGCCGGATGGACGGTGGTCCTGAAGGTGGGAGGGGTATGATATACATCGAGAGCTCAAAGGGTGACGATCCTGAGAGCGGGGTGTTATATATAGATATGAGTATGAGCAATAGTGTTTATAGTGTGATTATAAGTATGAGACTGGATGAACTTCGGGGATCGGGAGTGGATCTCAAGTGGTGCTGACCTGGTTCGGTCAAGGTTGCAGCCGTGGCAAGACGGTGCAATGTGGATAGTATGAGACTAGTGGAGCTCGGGAGACGAGTGTGTATGTGGATGTCTAGTCTAGGGTTTTTTTTTGTGTTTGGAACCTCGGTTAAGACAACCCTGGTAAACATATGTAGCCTCTTTGGTCGTGCATGTTCTTGTTTGATTCTTGCGCGATCAATTGGTCCAAATTCTGGGTCTACGGTTGGACGTGCATGTTCTTGTTTGATTGTTGCGCGATCAATCGGACAGCCCTAATCCGGATCGGCGAGCGTTGCATGGTTGATGTTTCCGGGAGAATCTAGTCGGATTTCGGACGAGAGTGTTAACCTTAGTGGGATTTAAGTGTCGGTTTGCGACCCGGTTTAGGGTGAAACCCTAGGTTTTTCCTATAAATAGGGGTTGGCCGCTTTTTCTGATGGTTTTCAGTTTCAGAAAGTTTTCAGAAAAGTTCCAGAGAGTTTCCAGAGAGATTTGCGAGGGGAAATTCATCTGGGAGGCTTGGGAGATCGTTCTTGGAGTGATTTCTCGTGGGTGGAGTGCATATCTCGGTCTTGGGATCTTGTTCTTGGCGTTTTTCATCCGTTTTCCTTCTTTTTTCTTCCAAATCTAAGGTAAGTGCGTGACCATGGCTTATCTAGGTAAAAGAGATGATAGGATGCGTTTGTTTGTTGTTATTTGGTGTATTTGGTGTTGTGTTGAGTGGATTTGTGCAGGTGAATCGTTTGGGATCGAGCCATGAGAGGATAGGCTCGATTTCCACATTCTGGGTTGTGTGTTGATCGACACGGTGCATCGATTTCCAGGTTTTGGGATCGATGTGTCGATCGACACATAGTGCCTGTGTCGATTGACACATGGCCAGTTTTGGCGAACATGTGTTGTTTGTTCTTGTTTGCCTTGTTGCGTGTTTACCCTGGTATTATATCATTCTCTTATGCCTATGTGTATAGCCTAGTAGATGGGATGACCGTCTAACTGAGTATTTATGATAATACTCACGCATCTCATATAACCATGTGATGTAGGTAAAGACAAAGTGTGATCGTGGGATCGTGGCGAGGAAGAGGAGATGGTCTAGGGACTCGATTATTTGCTCGTAATTATAGAATTGCTAGGGTGTTAGTAATTCTGGAACTTGTTGGTTTGGTTATGGACTTGTGTTGTTGAATTGGATTGTTGTTTATGGGATTGACTTGGTATTGCTAGTGGTTTCAATAAAGTATGGAATTTATTGAACGTTGTTATTGGATATTGATCGTATTATTTTCCGCAGTTTGTGTTGTTGACCCGTTGAGGATCATTATTTGTGATAATAATAATCCGGAAGAGAAATTTTTTTAAAATTACGGGTTGGGTTGTTTCACTTGCATTAGTCTCCTCTTTCTTCCTTCTCTCCCTTTGAAGCAAACAATCACCATAACCTCTTGTATTTTTCAACCGTCTTGAGAGTTCTAAGCCATATTCTTGCATTTGTTTGGATTACGTATAATAAATTAAAAATAATGACACTCTTGTTTACAAATATTGCTTTTGCATTTGCTTCTTCAAAAGTGTCAAATATTACTTTTGTGTCTCCTATTTCTACTATTTCTTCTTCTCCTTCTCATTCTTCTTCATCACTATCTTAAAAAATTCTTTGTCTCCAAACGTCTCTCTATACAATTATCAAACAACGATTATTCTCCACCCAGTTTTGTTCCAAAGATTAACACAAAACCAACAATCAATTTTAACCAAAAAAAACCCATCTTAAAGCCACTTCAATCATTTCATTACCTTCTCCACAAAACTCATCTTAAAGACACTTCAATCATTACATTACCTTCTCCACCACCTCATTTGATTTAGCCGCATAACACTTCCCAATTGTGAAGTTCCCACATGTCCATATCGGATCTTAGACGCCTCTTATATTCGCTTATTAATGTTATCATTGGTCCTTCGCTCTTTCAGGAACTAACCTATATTGGATATTTACAAAGACGAAATTAATAACCTTCAATTTCACCATTGGTTCTTACTCGAAATCTCTATGACACAATGGACATTATTTGATTTATATGAACCGATTATACTTTTCATATAATAAAATTCTCGACTTAGCATTTACAAAAAATTTCTATAACTATTAGTAACTACGTTATCTTTTTAATTCATCTTTTCCGTAAAACACCACAATCCTTTGTAATTGCTTCGGTCACTTTTCTTTCTCTTCAAATTTTTCAAAATCGCAAGCAATAAAAAAATTTAATGAGTGTCTCATCTGTGAATTGATGTTCCATCCGAAACAACCTTTGTTAATTTTTTTAACAAACTATTGATCTCACTTTCTGATCAACCATTTCTTTTTAATCTAAAAGTTCACTGAGCCTCTTTCTATATATTTTTATAAATAAAATGCATTTCCCATTTTTTTGGTTACCATCAAGGATAATATCTCGTTTATTTTTGGACACCGGTGCTCCCCACAGTGAACTGCTCAGCCAAACAAAACCTTTCTCCAACAACTCACTTAACTGCTTCTTCAGCTCGGCCATCTCAGCAGGCGCCATCCTATACGGTGCCTTAGAAATCAGAGTCGTACCACGAAATCAGAGTCGTACCACCTCGCCGGTGGTGGTTCTGACAATGACTCGAACACATCCACGAAATTCCTCACCACTAGAATCTCACCCAACTCGACCACCGGTCCCTCCTCACCCGTGGTGATGGTAGCTAGATACGCCTCACACAATTTCTTGATCAACTGTCCGGCTTGGATAGCTGACACGATCAACCCGCTTGGTGAAGTCTGAATCCCCTAAAACACGACCCTTGAATCATCCTTCTCAAACCGAATATGCCTTCGGTGGAAGTCCAAATGTGCATTATACCGATCGAGCCAATCCATGCCCAAAATCACCTCGTAGGACTGAACACGACAAATCCTCAAGTCTGCCGGCATGTCGATCCCATCGATCATCACCGAGACGTTCCTGACCATCCCGTAGGTCAACATCACTTGGCCTCCTGCCGCTTGGACCATTCCAAAATGATCCCCTGGTTCCTTCAGGAACCCATCCTTTCCTACCAAACTCATGTTAACAAAACAATGTGTCGCTCCTGAATCGAACAACACATGGATTGACAATCCACCCATACAAACCGTCCTTACACGTATAGAATGCTAATAACACAAACTAACAAACAACAAACATAAATGACAAACAAAAAATGACAAATGACAAACGACACCCGCAAACCATTTCCTAAACTCAAACAAATTTACCAAATTAATGATAAATTACTAACCAGAGATCGGTCACGAAGAACTCGGAGCAATATCATCCCCAGTGATAGCGTACACCCTCGGCATCACGGCTGTCCCAACCGCTGGCCTCTTCACTGCTGGCTGACTCCCACCTTGCTGAATAAGTTTTGGAAAATTAGACCTAATGTGCCCCGGATCACGGCTGTTGTAGCACGTCTTCTGAACCATGCACTCGCTCAGCCTATGTTCCGTGCTGCCACAACGGAAACATCCTCCAGATGCCATCCTACACAAACCAGGATGCGCCTCAGGGTACTCCCACCCTTGCGCTTATCCCATTTCTGTTTCTGCCCAGGAACATTCCCACTCTTAGCTTGCGGTGCTGCTGGAACCGCTAACTTCACCTCACCGCGTAGTCTTGCCTCTCCCTCCAACCCGGATTCCATGGCTGCCGTCTTCTCTACCAGCTCGGTAAGAGTGGTAAAGTTGGACATCCTGACACGATTACGGAGGTCAATCCGCATTGAACCAACGGATACGAGCCTCCTCACCCTCCACGTGGCGTCCAGCATACTTAAGTATTCTGTTGAACTCAACCTCGAGCTCTCTGATGCTAATCGTACCCTGACGTAGCTCCAAGAACTCAGTCTCCAAATGTTCCGATGCTTCCGGTGGGAACTACTTGGCTCGGAACTCGTCACAGAAAGTAGCCCATGAACAATCGAGGTTCGCCATCCTCGCGAATACACCTGTCCTTCTTGTAGGCCTTCTCATCCAATTATAGGCCTTCTCACCCAAGAAATGGACCGCAATGTCCTTCTTGTACTCTTCCGGACAACGAATGGAAATGAAGTTCCTCTCCACCCTCGATTTCCACTCGTCCGCCTTAACCGGATCAGAACCACCCTCAAACTTCTTGGTTCCCAACTTAACCATGTGCTCCATCATGGACAAGTAGGACGGAACTACCACAGCCGCCGCATCAACTATTGCTGGTTGTACCACCTCCACTGGTGGCACCACAGCTGCAGGCGCTGGGGCAACATTTGACATTCTCGCCAAGAGCTAAGCAAGCACCCCCATCACTCGCCCAACATCCTCCGTAGTCAGAGCAGCTGCTGCAGGCTGACCATTCGGTGCATTGTCACCCGCACTGTTGTTATCCACATCCTCAGCACTACGATCCTCCATGTGAGCGGAACTCCTCGCTGCACTACTCTCGGTACTACTCGCAGTGGCAGCCGGTGCAACATTCCTTGCCTTTTTACCGTTACCTCTAGCCATCTACAAACCAAACCAGATGATATACTAAGTTAGTTCATGACTAATTTTGCAACACACCCATAAACAATGAGATTTACAGTGAGACAGCACTGGAACGATGGATTCTACAGCCCACAAACCCATTTATGCAACATAAAACAATCCTAGAATGAACCGCGCTCTGATACCAACTTGTAACGCCCCAATCCTGATATCCTACCCGCGGTAAGGGAGTTATCGAACCATGCAATCCTATTAATACTTAGTCAAATTTCGGTTTTCATTTTACTTAGCCAAATTCAACTAAATTTCAATTTCAATTCCAATTCAATTCAACGGAAGACTAACAACTTAAGCACGTTCAAACATGCATAAATAACGATCCTTAAACACATCCACTTAATGAAATTCCATCAAATAAATCCCATTTCAAACGAGGTTCAACAATAATACGGTTCCTTAAACAAACTAGCAAACGATTCCATAACTAACTTAACGTGCGAATTGAATCAAATCAAACCACAAGTCTAATGAATGCAACAAACATAACATGAACCCGGCCTATATCCATCCCTTCCGTTCCAGCTTGTCTCACGTACTCTTTAGCCACTTTTATCATGAAAGGGTGCATAAGCAAACAAATTGCTTAGTGAGAGCGGTCGTCCCGTCTCACCAGCTAATATCAAGAATCATCATATAACAAACGAACAAAAATATCACAAACCAAACTTGAACTTTCGTTCATAACAAACTATGTTGATCAGACACCAAACATGGCATAGTTGTGTGCACACCATCATCAAACCGTATACCGCAGTATACCTATACATCGAAGTGTATCTGCCAAACCAAACCAAACGAGCAAACATGGCTTCACGAGCCAACATACAAATAACCCTAGACAATAGCTACGGTCACGCACTCACCTTAGCAACAAAATGGTTGAGGAAAATCACACAATCCACTCGAACAATCGACCATCATCCACCCGACACTTCCCGCGTACAAACGCTACAAAAATTCCTCTATCCAATATCTCAGGTGTCTAGTGGGATACCGGGTGGACCTAGCAGTTCATTACCTTGATAGTAATGCATATCTCTGGTAGCGAGGTGTGGTGGCTAGGAGAGCTTAGACGAGTGTGGCCTGGGAGGATTTTGTGGTGGATTTCAACGCTAATTACTTTCCACCGGAGGCGGCGGATCGCTTAGAGTTGCGATTCTTGGAGATGAATCAGGGTGACCAATCGGTTCGGGAGTTCGATGAGGAGTTCAGTCGGCTTCTGGTGCATGCTGGTAGAGATCTGGAGAGCGAGCAGGCCCACGTGAAGAGGTTCCTGAGGGGACTTCGACAAGATCTGAGGACTCGCTGTAGGGCGAGTAGGTTCGCCACGAGGGCGGAGCTGGTGGAGACAGCTGTTGCGATTGAGGAGGATCTAAGGAAGTAGGCTGTGGTGGGTAATCCACCGGTTCAGCAGCAAAGGAGGTCGCAGCAGCTTGTGGTTCCGAGCAGGGGTGGCAAGCTTGCGTAGGGACAAAAGAGGAAGTGGAAGAGGACTTTAGGGCCCAGTCAGGGTGGTAAGGGTGGTTCGGGATGCTTCAGGTGTAGGAGCATAGATCACCGGGTACAAGCTGTCCGAAGAGGAGTGGGTCTCGGCGAGCACTGATGTGCTATCACTGTAGGGAGCGGGGCTTATTAAGCCCAGGTGTCCCAAGTTGCAGCAAATGGCAGTGGCGACGATACAGCTGGTCACTCAGATTGCAGCAGCATCGCGGGTGTTCACTTTGGTGAAGGTGGGTGGTTCTAGCGCTAGACCGATCATAGGTAATTTCAGAACTTGACTTGTTAAAATCTAAGGTGTTTAAATTTTAGTATGTTTTGGAATTTGTGAGTCTATGCTAGACTGTTAGGGTTCTTAGGCACATGGGATTTGTGCAGGGACCTTAATAGTGGGCGGTTGTCAGTCCAATGTTTTGTTTGATTCTAGAGCGAAGAATTGGTTCATTCCTCCGGAGTGTGCGGAGATGAGCGATAACCGGAGCGATTCCGATGAGCAGCCGGGAGTAGTTAAGGTTGATGGTGGAAAGTCCTTGGCTACTTTCAGACGGCTCGTGGTGTGGATATTCTGGTGGTGGGAGAGTTGATTCTTAGTCCGGTGGAGCTGTACGATGTCATTCTCGGGATAGATTGGCTGGATTGGTACAGGGTCCATCTGGATTGTCATCGTGGACGAGTTGTGTTTGAGCGAGAGGCGGGGAGGTTTTTTTATCAGGGAGTGAGGCCGACTTCTGGAAGTCTCGTGATTTCAGCGATGCAGGCTGAGCAGCTGATCGAGAAGTGCTGCGAGGCGTATTTGGCGACGATAGTGATGCCAGAGACTGTTGGAGAGGTTGCAGCTTGGGATATTTGAGTTGTTCATGACTTCTAGGATGTTTTCCAGTCAGGGATTACCGCCGTCTTGGTCTGATCCATTTACGATTGAGTTGGAGCCTGGGACGACTTTGATATCCAAGGCGCCTTACCGTATGGCTCCAGTAGAGATGGCAGAGCTGAAGAAGCAGCTAGATGATCTTTTTGTGGAGCGGCAGTCTTGTTCGTGAAGAAGAAGGATGGGAGTTTTCGGTTATGCATCGATTACCAGGGACTTAACCGAGTTACTGTGAAGAACAGGTATCCTTTGCTGCGGATTGATGAGCTGTTGGATCAATTGCGGGGGGCGACCTGGTTCTCCAAGATTGATTTTTCTTTGGGTTACCATGAGATTCCTATCGACGAGGCGGATGTTAGGAAGACTGCTTTTAGGACGAGGTATGGTGATACGAACCCAATCATAGATCGGAACTTTGATCGGAGCCGGATTCTTGACGCGGTACAATTTACGGTAGAGAAGGGATGCGGTAGAGTGATGCGGATGATGATAAGGGATGGATGCAGATTATGAATACAATCACACGAGTATGAAGGACTCAGTGAAGGGACGAAGGCTCGATCCACTTGGATATTATGCACCAAGATTGAAGGAGAATTCTCTCGTCGAGAGAATGGTCGAATATTTCAATCTGAAGGTTTTGATCGTAAGTAAAGAAAGAGACTTTGATAATTCTAAAAACTTAGTTTTATTCAAAGGGGGCGAAACATATATATAGGCCTAGGGAAGTTTACATGCAAACTCCCTAGGAAATAAAAAAAAGCATTAAATGGAGTTTGACTCATAAATGAAATACGCAAAAGACTTTGGAAATGATGAATGTTGACTCAATCTTTTCACCAAAGAAGTGGGCTTGAAATGGGCTTGGGCTTGGCAAAAAAGGCTTGAGTCCTTGAGAAAAAGCCCATGTGAAAACCAAGAGAAATACTAAGTGAAAGATGTAAGCAACCTTGCTTGCCTCATTAAAAACCATGTTCGGAAAACCCATTGGGACAAAACCGAACATGGGAAAAAGATTACAAATAAGGAGCTTGTCACTTAGACATTCCCTTGATCTTTTTCCTCGGCTTGTATAAGTATCACGATCCGGTTTTCCTCGGTCGATCCTCCGTCTTGTGCCTCCTCGAGCATCCGTTGAATGGATTGCATGAGCTTCCTTGACTTGTCCCTCATGACCGGTCCTTGCGGTTGCTGCCTCGGATCACATCATCCCCTCCCTCTTGAAAAGGATTTGTCCTCGAATCTTCAAAATTTGCAACAAACGGCACAAGGTCAGAAACATTGAAAGCGTTAGACACGTTGTACTTACCTTGGAGATCGAGATGGTAGGCGTTGTCGTTGATCCTCTTAGTGATGCGGAAAGGACCGTCGATCCTCGACATCAATTTGGACTTCCTCTCGTTAGGAAAACGTTCTTTTCTTAGGTGAACCCAAACTTGGTCACCTTCCTCAAAGACTAACTTCTTACGACCCTTGTTCGTGTATTTCTCATAAAGCTTAGTCTTATGCTCGATGTTTCCCGAGCCTTCTCATGGATCCGCTTGACCACCTCGGCCTTCTTTTTGCCATCAAGACTAACTCTTTCACTCAAAGGAAGAGAGGTAAATCCAACGGTGATAAAGGCTTACAACCGTAAACAATTTCAAACGGGGAAAATAAAGTAGCAGAATGCATTGCATGATTACAATCAAATTCAACATGTGGCAAGCATTCTTCCCATGATTTAAAATTCTTTTTAACCAATAATTTAACCATCGGTTTGCGGATGACAAGTTGTAGAGAATTGCAATTTTGTGCCTAACTTAGACCATAATGTTTTCCAAAAATGACTAAGGAATTTCGTGTCACGATCCGAAACAATGGTTCTAGGCATGCCATGCAACCTAACAATTTCTCTAAAGAACAAATCGGCTACATGTAATGCATCATCCGTTTTATGACGTGAGATGAAATGAGCCATTTTAGAAAATCGATTCACAACTACAAAAATAGAATCCTTACCCGTCCTAGTCCTAGGCAATCCAATAACAGAGTCCATAAAAATGTCAATCCAAGGATGCATAGGGATATGAAGAAGGGTATACAAACCGTGCGGTTGAGTCGTGGATTTGGATTGTTTACATGTCACACAACATCTCGTTTCATATGCGGCCAAAAGAAATGATTTTGGAGAGCTTTCACCGTCTTAGCGATCCCGAAATGTCCCATTAGGCCGTCACCGTGAGCTTCCCTAATCAACAATTCTTGAATAGAACTACTCGGAATACAAAGCTTGTTATCGTGAAATAAATAATCATTATGCTGAAAATAAGAACCTTTGGCATATTTCTCACAAGCCTTATATAGTTCTTTGAAATCAAAATCATCATGATAAAGTTCTTTCAAATTTTCAAAACCGATGATTTTAGAACTAAGAGTCGAAATTAGAGTGTACCTCCGAGATAATGCGTCGGCCACGACATTATCTTTGCCTTGTTTATATTTGATGACATACGGAAAAGTCTCGATGAACTTGACCCATCGCGCATGTCGCTTATTGAGTTTATGTTGGCCTTTGAGGTGCTTGAGTGATTCATGGTCCATATGAATGACGAACTCCTTTGGCCATAGATAATGTTGCCAAGTTTGTAGTGCCCTCACCAAAGCGTAACGTTCCTTGTCGTAAGTCAGATAATTGAGGGTGGCTTCACCGAAGTTTACGCTAAAGTAGGTTATTGGCTTCTTATCCTGCATAAGAACAGCACCAATACCAATACCCGAAGCATCACATTCGATTTCAAAAGTCTTAAGAAAATCGGGTAAAGATAAAATAGGGGAATTAGTAAGCTTCTCTTTAAGAAGATAGAATGCATCTTCTTGTGCCTAGTCCCATTTGAAGCTGACATCCTTTTTGATGTCCTCGGTGAGAGGGGTTGTGATCGTGCTAAAATCCTTCACGAATCTTTGGTAAAAGCCGATAAGACCATGGAAGCTTCACACCTCGCTTACATTCTTTGGAAGCGGCCATTCGCAGATGGCTTTGACTTTTTCTTCTTCCACCTAAATGCCATCTGCACTCACAACAAAACCTAAAAACACAAGGTTATTAGTGCAAAAGACGCACTTCTTAAGGTTAGCGTAAAGCTTTTCCTTTCGGAGTGTCTCCAAAACCGCTCCAACATGTTTCACGTGGTCCTCTAAGCTTCGGCTATAAAACAAAATGTCGTCAGAATAAACAGCCATAAAAACACCGATATAAGCCCTTAGCACGTGATTCATTAACCGCATAAAAGTGCTAGGCACATTCGTAAGACCGAACAGCATCACGAGCCACTCATATAGCCCTTGCTTGGTTTTAAACGCGGTTTTCCACTCATCGCCTTCTTTCATCCGGATTTGATGGTATCCGCTCTTAAGATCAATCTTAGAAAACACATTAGACCCATAAAGTTCATCTAACATATCATTAAGACAAGGGATAGGATGGCGTTACTTGACGGTTATATTGTTGATCGTGCGGCAATCCACGTACATTGGCCACGTTCCATCCTTTTGGGCACGAGTGGGATGGGAATGACACATGGACTCATGCTTTCCCGAATATGACCCTTGCTCATTAACTCCTTGAGTTGTCTTTGGAGTTCCTTGGTCTCCATGGGATTGGTCAGATAGGCGGGTTTGTTAGGCAAAGACGATCCCGGAACAAAGTCGATTTGGTGCTCGATTCCGCGGATGGATGGGAGTCCGACGAGATTATCTTTGAGAAAAACGTCCTTATAGTCCTGCAATAAAGAGCTCATCTCACTCGGACTAACCGGTGCTAGGTCTGATATACTCAGAAGAGACTCTTTATAAATGAACAAAAGAATTGGCCGTCGCGGTCGGATCCATTTATGATTGAGTTGGAACCTGGGAATACTCTGATATCCAAGGCACCTTACCGTATGGCTCCAGCAGAGATGGCAGAGCTGAAGAAGCAGCTGGATGATCTATTGGGGAAGGATTTCATCCGGCCTAGTGTTTCACCGTGGGGAGCGCCGGTGTTGTTCGTGAAGAAAAAGGATGGGAGTTTCCAGTTGTGCATCGATTACCGGGGACTTAACCGAGTCATTGTGAAGAACAGGTACCCTATGCCGCGCATTAATGAGTTGTTGGATCAGTTGCGAGGGGATACCTGGTTCTCCAAGATCGACTTGGCTTTGGGATTCCATCAGATTTCGATTGATAAGGCGGATGTTAGGAAGACGGCCTTTCGGACGAGGTATGGGCATTAAGAGTTTGTGGTGATGTCGTTTGGGTTGATGAATGCGCCAATAGTGATCATCTTCATAGATGATATTCTGGTGTATTCGAGGAGTCCAGAGGAGCAAGAGGTACATCTGAGATTGTTTCTGGAGAAGCTACGGGAGCAGAAGCTATAGGCGAAGTTGAGTAAGTGCAGTTTCTCGCAGCGAGAGATGAGTTTTCTTGCCCATGTGGTGTCGGCAAAGGGAGTTTCTGTGGATCCGGCTAAGATTGAGGCTATCAAAGGTTGGCCTAGACCGAGGAGTGCCACAGAGATCTGAAGTTTCTTGGGTTGGCGGGTTATTATCGGAGGTTCGTCAAAGGGTTTGCGAGTATGGTGAAGTCGATGACGAAGTTGACAGGGAAGGATATCCCTTTTGTGTGGTTTTCAGCTTGCGAGGAGAGTTTCGGGATGCTGACTAGTACACCGGTGTTGGCGTTACCCAAGCCGGGTGAGCCTTACGTGGTGTATACAGATGCTTCGGGGGTTGATCTGGGATGTGTACTGATGCAGCAAGGAAAGGTTATTGCATATGCTTCGTGGCAGTTGAGGAAGCACGAGTGCAATTACCCTACCCATGACTTGAGGTTGGCTGCGGTAATTTTCGCCCTTAGAATTGGAGGTCGTATCTTTATGGCGGAAAGGTACTGGTATTCACAGACCACAAGAGTCTGAAGTATTTCTTCACTCAGCCAGAGCTGAACTAGAGACAGAGGCGCTGGATGGAGTTAGTTGCGGACTATGACCTGAAGATTGGGTACCATCTGGGTAAGGCTAATCTGGTTGTAGATGCGTTGAGTCGGAAGAGGGTTGCTTCAGATCAGGAACGGGATATGGAGGCTCTGGTGGGCGAGATCAGTACGTTGAGATTATGTGTTATCTCACAGGAGCTGTTGGGGTTAGAGGCAGCTAACCAGGCAGATTTGTTGAGCAAGATTCGAGTTGCTCAGGAGAAGGATCAGGGACTGATAGATGCTTCTAAGGCGGCATGTTCAGAGTATGTTGTCTCGGCGAATGGGACGATACTGGTGAACGGGCGGGTTTGTGTACCCAAGGACGAGGATCTGAGGGAGGCTCATTCGAGCATGTTATCAATTCATCCCGGAGCGACCAAGCGGTATTATCACTAGGTCGGGATGAAGAGGGATGTAGCTAACTGGGTTGCAGCGTGCAACGTGTGTCAGCTGGTGAAGGCTGAGCATCAGGTTCCGAGTGGTATTTTGCAGAGTTTGCCTATTCCGGAGTGGATGTGGGATATGATTTCCATGGATTTTGTGAAGGGATTGCCAATGTTACGGACCTATGATGCGATTTGGGTGATCGTGGATCGTCTGACCAAGTCGGCACATTTTTTGGACATCAAGAAGACCGACAGAGCGGCGATGTTGGCTAGGAAGTATGTGCGGAAGATAGTGAGGCTGCACGGGGTGCCAGCGAGTATTGTGTCAGACAGGGATTCGAGGTTTACTTCAGAGTTCTAAAGGGTGTTTTAGGCTAAGATGGGCACTAAGGTGCATATGAGCACAACGTATCATCCTCAAACGGATGGGCAGTCCGAGCGGACTATTCAGACATTGAATAAGCTAAGTCCGACTATTCAGACTATTCATAGTTTATGGGTACACAAGCTGGAAATTGAAGAATAAGCTAAGTGTGGGAGAGACTCTTTCTCATTGAGAGGGTTTCTCACAAAGTGGTATCAGAGCCAGGTTTTTTGGTCTATAGAAGAATCGGAGATCGAAAAGATATCGGCGACGCGCATTGATGTCGACAAGTTTGACGGTTCAGGAGACTACGGCTTAGGGAAGAAATGGATGCTCACAAATCTCAGCATACAAGGATTAAAGGACGTTTTAACCAAGGTGGAGCCAGAGATTGAAGATACAGAGGCAGAGACAAAAGATCCAAACCTCAAGAAGAAGCGTCTCGGTTCTGAACTATCAAGATCAGACCGATGCGAACGAGCGATGAATCTCATATTTTTGAATGTGGGAGACCATGTGCTGAGGAAGCTAGACAAGTGTACCACAGCGGCTGATACACTGGAAACCTTGGATCGTCTATACATGACGAAATCTTACCTAATCGAGTTCATTCACAATTAAAGGTTTATTCGTTTAAGATGCAGGAAACAAAAACGATGGACCAGAACGTTGATGATTTCTTGAAGCTGGTTACGGAGCTCAACAATCTGAGCATTGAAGTACCAGAAGAAGTTCAGGCTATCCTCATGCTTAACGCACTTCCTTCAAGGTATGATTCTCTATAAGAAACTCTAAAATACAGTAGAGAAGTTCTTAAATTAAAGGAACTTGTTAGTGCTTCTAGATCTAAGGAATCAGAGTTTAGAGATGCCCCTAGATCTAGGTCTGATGGTGAAGGCCATTTTGTTAGAGGTAGAACGGGAAATAGGAACTTTGGTTTTGGTAAAGGCAAAAACAGGTCAAGATCAAAGTCCAAAGATGGAAAGAGGGTCTGTTGGATATGTGGTAAAGAGGGCCACTTCAAGAAACAGTGCTACAAATGGTTAGAGAGGAATAAGGGTTTCAAACAGTCTGGTGACAGAGGAGAGGCTTCTTTGGGTAAGGATGATGCAGGAAATTTGGTTGGTCTATTGGTTTCAGAGGTAAATCTGACTACAGGTGAAGAAGATCCAGATGAATGGGTTATGGACACTGCTTACTCATTCCACATGATGTCAAAAAGGGATTGTTTCTTCAGTCTGAAGGAAATGATAGGAAAGGTAAAGATGGCAAATGGCACCAGGACAGAGGTGAAGGGAATTGGTTTAGTGAGGTTCAAGAACAATGATGGCACAACCTTCACTCTTCATGATGTCAGGTATATGCCAGATATTGGTAAGAATCTTATCTCTGTGGGAACGTTGGACACAAAAGGCTGTCAGTTCAGAGGTGGTAATGGAGTTATGAAAGTGGTAAAGGGCAGCTTAGTCTTCATGACGGGTCTCAAGAGCGAGTCTCTGTATGTTCTGCAAGGTACAGCTATGATAGCTGAGGCTAACACAGTGGTGTCAATTACTGTGGGACAGATTAATTTGGTAGAAGATCAAACACAGCTTTGGCACAGCAGAATGGGTCACATGAGTCAAAAGGGGTTAGAGGTCTTAGCCAAGAAAGGATGTCTTGAGAAGGATAACATCAGTGAGCTGAAATTCTGTGAGGATTGTGTCATTGGAAAGACACATAGAGTAAGTTTTGGTCCTACGCAACATGTAACCAGGAACAAGCTTAATTACATTCACTCTGACTTATGGGGATCACCAAATGTTCCCATGAGCCTTAGTAAATGTCAGTACTACATCTCTTTTACAGAAGATTTCACAAGAAAATTGTAGATATATTTTCTAAGGTTTAAGGATGAAGCGTTCAAGAGTTTTGTTGAATGGAAGAATATGGTGGAGACTCAACCAGAAAGGAAGGTAAAGAAGCTAAGAACAGATAACGGGCTTGGGTTTTATAATCAACAATTTGACAACTTTTGCAAAGAAGAGGGCATGGTGAGACACAGGATTTGCACATATACTCCGCAACAGAATTGAATCGCAGAGAGACTCAACAGAACGATTATGAACAAGGTGAGAAATATGCTGAGTGAGAGTGGAATTAGCAAGAAATTCTGGGCAGAGGCAGCTTCTACAGCTGTCTACTTAATCAAGACGTCACCTTCTTCGGTCATTGAGTTCAAGGTTCCATAAGAGGAATGGTCTTCCACGATGCCAAGTCTTTCTGGTTTAAGAAGATTCGGATGCCTTGCCTATGTACATGCAGATGATGGAAAGCTAAATCCAAAAGCTAAGAAGGGAATCTTCACAGCTTATCCAGAAGGGACAAAAGGGTTAAAGTGTGGCTATTAGATGAGCAGAAATGTTGTCTTTAGAGAGGATAAGGTCTTCAAGGATATTCAAGCTGATCAGTCTAGCAGTGAGAGCTTAGATAAGTTATCAAGAGGAGTTACGTTTGAATTGTCTGAGTTAGATATGGACAGTAATACAAAAATGTATGATACAGAAGGCACAGCTCAAGGTGGAGCAGATTCAGAGCAACCTGCACCAGATCAAACGTCGTCTGAGGTAGTTATTCAAGGTGGAGAAACGTCTGGAACAACACAAGAACAAGAACTAGTTCAGACTACTACAACGACTCCTAGAGACAGAGGCAGAGGCAGAGGTTCAAATGTGAATACATATGGATAGTGATTTAGGCTTGACAGATTACAAGCTAGCCAGAGATAGAGTAAGAAGAGAAGATATTCCCAAGCCAATAAGATACGCAAATCTGGTTAAATACATTGAGTATGAGCCAGAAGAAGAATTTGCAGGTTTTGTATGTGTTATGGCTGAGGATGGTGGTTATGAACCGGCTACGTATGCAGAGGCTATGAATGATTCAGACATTGATAAATGGGTTGTTGCTACAGATGATGAGATGGATTCTCTGCACAGAAATCAAACATAGGTTTTAGTTGAAAGGTCTACGACTCAAAAGGCCATTGTTTGTAAATGGATATTCAGAAGAAAACCTGGTATACAAGGGGTTGAAGATCTTAGATTCAAAGCTAGGTTGGTAGCTAAATGCTATTCTCAGAAAGAGGGGATAGACTATGAGGAAATATTTGCCCCTGTAGTGAAGCATGTATCTATCATATATTTGCTATGTGCTGTAGTTCACTATGACATGGAGTTACAGCAGATGGACGTCAAGACAGCCTTTCTCCATGGCTTTCTTGATGTGTATATACTCATGGAACAACCTGAGGGCTATGTAGACAAGAAGCATCTAGATTAAGTCTGCTTACTCAAGAAATCTCTTTACAGTTTAAAGCAAGCTCCACAGCAATGGAATAAGAGGTTTGATGATTTTATGAGAAAAGGTGGTTAGAACAGAAATGAGTATGACTACTGTGTGTATTACAAGAAGACAGATAAGGATGTATATGTCTATCTACTGCCATACGTTGATGATATCCTTATATTGTTAGTGGACAAAGACTTAGTCACAAAGCTCAAGGTTCTTCTTAATTCTGAATTTGAAATGAAGGACCTCGGAGATATCAAGAAGATACTGGGAATGGAGATTGTCAGAGACAGAGGTAACTTTGGAATGGATCAGGCAAAATCAACAGCTACTCCTTTGGGAGCTTATTTCAAGTTAAAGTCTGCTACTACAGAAGAGTTAGAAGATCAGTTTGAAGAAATGAGAAAGGTCTCGTATCAGTCAGCAGTTGGTAGCATCATGTATGCAATGGTAGGAACAAGACCAGACTTGGCTTATGCTCTGGGTCTAATCAGCAGGTTTATGAACAAGCCAATCAAAGAACATTGGCAAGCGGTCAAGTGGGTTCTAAGGTATATTCAGGGTACTACAGACATGAAGTTTTGCTACAAGAGGAAAGGTGGTTTTGTCATCAAAGGTTACAGTGATTCTGATTATGCAAGTGATCTTGACAACCGAAGATCAATAAATGGTATGGTTTATACAGCAAGAGGAAATGTCATTAGCTGGAGGTCACGACTGCAGAAAGTGGTTGCTCTTTCAACAGCTAAAGTCGAGTATACAGCTTTAGGAGAAACTGTTAGAGAAGGAGTATGGCTTAAAGGATTAGCAGAAGAATTGGGTTTTCCACGAGAGACTGTGGAGATTTATTGTGATTCGCAAAGCGCCATTGCCTTGGCAAAGAATGATGTGTTCCATGAAAGAATGAAGCATGTTGCAGTGAAGTATCATTTCATTAGAGATTTGATCAGTGAAAGAGTGGTTCGAGTCATCAAAATTGCTACTGCCTATAATCCAACAGATATTTTCACAAAGGTACTTCCAGTGTACAAGGTGAGAGAAGCATTGAAGGTGCTTCGGGTTTCAAGGAACTGAAACCAGTAAGGGTTTAGCATCCGGTCAAAGGTGCTAGTATCCGGTCAAGGATACAAGAAGATTCACCAAGTAAAGTTTGGAGTGATCTGTGTCTAAGGTGGAGTTTTGAAGAATGTAGACAAAGATCAAGTGAAGCAAGCTAGAATAAGGTAGCTTGAAGAAAGGAGAAGCTCAGGTTTATGTAAGCTTCAAGGAAGTTAAAACACACAACCTGGAAATTGAAGAATAAGCTAAGTGTGGGAGAGACTCTTTCTCATTGAGGATTTCTCAGATCCACTAGTTAAGTCTCTCAGATTATAACACGTGTACAAGGCATTGTTATAAGCCTTATCTCTTTGCAACTTTACTGTTATTCAGTTGAGAGAGAAGTGAGCAGAAGTTGTTAGAGAGAGAGAGAGAACACGAGTTTGTTACGGCGAGTTTCCGTCAGTAACTAGTGGATTCCGGTGAGGTTATCACCAGCGAGCTTTGGGGTCGGCACTAAGCCCCGGACTTAAGTGCGTTCAAGGTGGTGGAGCGGGTCGGACCATGGTTTATCGATTGGAGTTACCTTAGAGTATGAAGGCTTTCCACAAAGTCTTCCATGTTTCGATGCTGCGAAAGTGTATACATGAGACTGAGGAGGTGTTGGCTAGGATTCTGTAGGGTCTTCAGCCCAAAATGACGTTGGCGGCAAGACCTGTGAGGATTCTCGAGAGGAGAGTCAAGGTGCTGCGTCGGAAGAGTATACCGTTGGTGAGAGTCGTGTGGGACTGTGACGGTATTGAGGAGGAGACTTGGGAACCATAAGCGTTGATGAAGACGAAGTTCTTGAAGTGGGTCGAGAAGCAAGAAGTGGCTTGAGTGTCTTTCTGGTTTTTAGAGTCTGTTTTAGCATGTGGCTATGAGATGTATGTATTTTCGTTTTGATGTTGTTGTAACGATTAGAAATTCTTAGATTTAATAAGATGAGTTTTTTCCTTATTAACTGTGTTATAAGACGTGTGTTCTTATGGTATGACTGCTGGAGTCATGGATTGTGATGACTGGTAGGTCATGTGGAGGTCTAGCGATAGAGTTCTATGGGAGTTAGGACTTGTCTATCGGCTAGGGAGGCTAGAAATGGAATTTTATGTGAGTTAGAGTTGTCCATGTTCTAGGAGGATTATATGGGGATGGAGGTTCTATGTGAGTTAGGCCTTGTCTATTCCCTAGATGGCGCTGGGAAGTAGACGTTTTATGTGAGTTAGAGCCTGTCTATTTCCTAGGGGGATTCTGGAATAGAAGTCTTATGTGAGTTAAGACTGTCTTTCCAGGGACTCTGTGGGAACACCTGGTGACTGGGTTGTTCCGGATGACCACGAAAGGTGATTTTGGTCGACAGGTGCTTTTGATGCACGTTACAGCATGATTGCCCTGGGGATAGTGGTTCTCCTGGATATACTTGAGGGGACAGTGAGGTTCTCTTTGGGGGAAAGTGGTTCCCTTGCATATACTTTGAGGGGCCGAAGCCTCTCCAGGAGATGTGTGATTCCTCTGCAGCCGATAGCTTGACGGACTGTGTGTCCTGAGAGTGGGAGGGGCTGGAGCATACCGAGAGCTGGATGGACGGCAGTCCTGAAGGTGGGGTGGTATGATATACATCGAGAGTTCAAAGGGTGACGATCTTGAGAGTGGGGTGGTGTATATAGATATGAGTATGAGCAATAGTGTATATAGTGTGATTGTAAGTATGAGACTAGATCAACCTCGGGGATCAGGAGTGGATCTCAGGTGGTCCTAACCGGGTTGGGGTCAGGATTGCAGCCATCGTGAGATGGTGCAATGTGGCTAGTATGAGACTAGTGGAGCTCGGGGATCAAGTGTGATAACGAGTGGTGCTTGCCGAGGGCCAAGAGTGTGTCTGTGGACGTCGAGTCTAGGGTTTTCACTTGTGTTTGGAACCTTGGTTCGGACAATCCTGGTAGCATATGTAGCACCGTTGGTCATGCATGTTCTTGTTTGATTGTTGCGCGATCATTTGGTCCAATTCAAGATCAATGGTTGGTCGTGCATGTTCTTGTTTGATTGTTGTGCAATCAATCGTACAGCCCTAATCTGGATCAGGGAGCGTTGCATCGTTGATGTTTCCAGGTGAATCTGGTCGGAGTTTAGACAGGAGTGTTAACCTTAGCGGGACGGGTTGCATGATTCGAGGTCGAATCCGTGTTAGTGGGGGAGAATTGTAACGCCCGTGAACCAAAAAGGAGATTTTGGTTAGGTGTCGATCGACACAGGGTGTGTGTGTCGATCAACACGTGTGTTTTTAGACTTATGAGAAGTCGTGCTCTGGGTGTTGTGTCGATCGACACGGGTTAAAATTGAACCGACATGTTCGATTTTAGATCGCGCGGTTAGGCGATTGGTTTAGGGAACCCTAGGGTTCCAGTTTAAAAGCGTGAACAGTCGCGTTTTGTCGCTTTATAGCCATAAATCAGAAGAAAACAGAGAGGAAATCAAAATCAGAGAGAATTGTGAGAGTTTTGGTGTTTCTTTAGGAGGATTGATCGTTTGAGGCTCGTTTTTGAGGCTTGTGAGCGAGGAGGATCATTGCTGTGGTGATTTTGGGCCTGGAAGGATGAAATCAGAGGCTGGTTCGTGCCTGTTCTTCGCGTTCTTCATCGTTCTTCCTCTTTTCAATCCTTTTCGAGGTGAGTGCGTGACCTTAGGTTTATCTGGGTAAAGGATTAGATGGAATATGATTGATTGTGGTTGTTTGGATTGGATTTCGTGTGTTTTGTAAATGAAATCGTGTAGGAGATCGATGGATCGCATTAGGGTTCGAGCCATGAGAGGATAGGCTCGTTCTCTGTTCTGCGATGTCGTGTCAATCGACACAATTGCTTTGTGTCGATCAACACAGATGCATCATGTCGATCAACACCATGGTGGTGTGTCGATCGACACAAGTGCAGTATGTCGATCAACACCTAGTGGTTGTGTCGATCGACACAGTGCTCCTGAACTGTTCATGTTTGATTGTTTGTGTATGCTTGTTGTTTGCTCATCCTGGTATTGTATATTTTGCTTATGCCTGTGTGTATAACCTGTAGACGGGATGACCGCCTCGCTGAGTATTTTTGATAATACTCACGCAACTCTTTTTGCCATGTGTTGCAGGTAAAGAGAAAGTGTGATCGTAGAATCATGGCCGGGAAGAGGAGATGATCTAGTGTCTCGATTTCGTGGTCGATGTGTTAAAATTGCTAGGTCGTTAGTGATCCTGGAGGAATTATTGAGTTAGTGTTATTGATATTGGATATCGGTTTGACTGGTTATTTGGTTATTGATGTTGATTTATTGAATTGAACTGCTTAGGATTCAGTAGAGTATGGGATCTATTGAATTGTTTAATTGTTTTTTTTTATTTCCGCATGTTGAGACTGGACCGTTGAGGATTATCATTTGTGATAATGATAATCCGGGTTTTAATTTCGAAAATTTTAAAACTTTTGGGTCGGGTTGTTACAACTTCCTCCGATGATGATGAGGCTGCATACTTTATCTTGGACAACGCACCGAGGGTGGAAAAGATTCTCGCGTTGCTCTTGCTCATCGTCTTTGGTTTGTAGACTTAACGTTCGTTGAACAACGAGCAATTCTCCTTTGGCCGGTGGTTCTTCACACTCATCAGATGAATCTTCTTTCTCTTCCTCCTCATCCGTAACCATTTTACCATTATCGAGAAGAATGAACACACGCTTGTTGATACAATCCTTAGCCACATGACCGCAACCTTGGCACTTGAAACATTGGATGTCTCGAGCCTTGTTTGGATCGAACACTCCCTTGCCCTTATAGTCGGACCTAGCTTCTTCATTCAGCTCAAAAACAGTAGTTTTGTCCTTGGAATAACTTGGCTTGACATCTTTGAACCTAGAAACGTTGGAGGGAATCGCGGACTTGTAGATCGCCAGTTTAATTGTTGCTCGATAAAGATGGTCTTGTGAAGCATCTCCTAGATTTCTTTATAGTATTGTAGCTCAAGCCGGTCTTGGATATCGCGGTTCAAACCTCCCAAAAACCGTGATATAGTAGCCTCATGATCTTCTTGAACATTTGCCCGCAACATCAAAGTTTCGAGCTCTTGGACATAATCTTCCACCTTTTTGCTTCCTTGCTTAAGTCTACGAAGCCTTTGGACATAATGACTTGGCACGAACTGTTTCCGCATGTGTTGTTTGAGTTTATCCCATAGGATCACGGGCTCCTCTCCGCACCTTTGTCTAGTGGTGACAAGGGTGTCCCACCAACTAAGGGCGTAATCGCAAAACTCCGTGATGACAATCTTCACGCGACCTCTCTCGGGTACATTTTGACATTCAAATATAAGATCCACCTTCTTCTCCCAATCAAGGTAAATGTCGGGATCATTCTTTCCATAAAACTTGGGAACCTTGAACTTAATGTTACCGTAAACGTTTCGGGTTTGTTCCTCGCCATGATTTATTTGTTCCCGAAACCATCTAGGCCTTGAAGCATCCTCGGATGGAGTATCCTCGTAATCGGACATGATTAAGTCTGGTTGCCTTTCATCGTCTTCTTTTTGTGGTCTTTTATCTTTAGCACGTTGATTGATTTGAGGAGCGATGACGGCGAGCTTGTGAAGTTGATCCATTTTTTCCTCGAGCCGTTGCATCATACGGGTAAGGAATTGATCCTCTTGCGTGTTGCTGGACTCCTTCTCCATATCTACGACAAATCAAGCGAAAGAGTATCAAAATTCTTTTAAGATCGAAACCCAACACGATAATAATTGATAGGAAATCAAAACATTGAAATGATAACGATAGCGATGAAAACGATTGATGGAGATAAATAAAAGGAAATGAACAAAGATGAATTAGAAAACTTGGCTCTGGATCAAAGCGTGCTCTGATACCACTTTATACGATCCCAATCGTAGATCAAAACTTTGATCAGGGCCGGATTCTTGACGCGGTAGAATTTGCGGTAGAGAAGGGATGCGGTAGAGTGATGCGGATGATGATAAGGGATGGATGCAGATTATGAATACAATCACACGAGTATGAAGGAATCGGTGAAGGGTCGAAGGCTCGATCCACTTGGATATTACGCACCAAGATGGAAGGAGAATTCTCTCGTCGAGAGAATGCTCGAATATTTCAATCCGAAGGTTTTGATCGCAAGTAAAGAAAGAGACTTTGATAATTCTAAAAACTTGGATGAATTCAAAGGGGGCGAAACATATATATAGGCCTAGGGAAGTTTACATGCAAACTCCCTAAGAAATAATAAAAGCATTAAATGAAGTTTGACTCAAATGAAATACATGCAAAAGACTTTGGAAATGATGAATTTTGACTCAATCTTTTCGCCAAAGAAGTGGGCTTGAAATGGGCTTGGGCTTGGTGAAAAAGGCTTGAGTCCTTGAGAAAAAGCCCACATAAAAACCAAGAGAAATACTAAGTGAAAGATGTAAGCAACCTTGCTTGCCTCATTAAAAACCATGTTCGGAAAACCCATTGGGATAAAACCGAACATGGGAAAAAGAGTAACTTAGACCAAGAGGGTGGATCACATCCCGAACCTCGCGGTTGCTGTCTCGGATCACATCATATGGGCATTATGAGATCGTGGTGATGCCTTTCCGGTTGACGAATGCGCCAGCAACGTTCATGAGATTGATGAACGGGGTGTTCCAGGAGTATCTGGATGTGTTTGTGATCATCTTCATCGATGATATTATGGTGTTTTCGAGGAGTCCTGAGGAGCATGAGGTGCATTTGAGAGTGGTTCTGGTGAAGCTGTACGGGAAGTTGGGTAAGTGTAGTTTCTGGCAGCGAGAGATGAGTTTTGTTGGTCATGTGGTGTCTGCAGAGAGAGTTTCTATGGATTGGCTAAGATTAAGGCTATCAGAGGGTGGCCTAGACCGAGGAATGCCACCGAGATCCAGATTTTTCTCTAGTTGGCGGGTTACTACAGGAGGTTCGTCAAGGGATTTGCGAGCATGGCGCAATCGATGACGAAGTTGACGGGGAATGATGTCCCTTTTGTGTGGTCTTTAGCTTGCGAAGAGAGTTTCGGGAAGCTGAAGGAGATGTTCATGAGTACACCAGTGTTGGCGTTACTCGAGCCTGGGGAGCCTTACGTGGTGTATACGGATGCTTCGGGAGTTGGTCTGGGTTGTGTACTGATGTAGCAGGGAAAGGTTATTGCTTATGCTTCGAGGTAGTTGAGAAAGAACGAGTGCAACTACCCTACCCATGACTTAGAGTTGGTTGCGGTGATTTTCACTTTAAAGATTTGGAGGTCTTATCTTTATGGCGGGAAGGTGCAAGTGCTCACAGACCACAAGAGTCTGAAGTACTTCTTTACTCAGCTAAAGCTGAACGAGAGACAGAGGCCGTGGATGAAGTTGGTAGAAGATTACGATCTGGAGATTGGATACCATTCGGGTAAGGCTAACCTGGTTGCAGATGTGTTGAGTAGGAAGAGGGTTGCTTCGACTCAGGAGCGGGATATTGAGGCTTAGGCGAGTGAGATTGGCACTCTGAGGTTGTGCGTTATCTCACAGGAGCCGTTGGGGTTAGAGGCAGCTAACCAGGTACATTTGCTGAGCAGGATTCGAGTAGCGCAGGAGAAGGATCAGGGTTTGATTGATGCTTCTAAGGTGGGAGGTTTAGAGTATTTGGTCTCAGCAAGTGGGATGATACTGGTGAACGGGCGAGTTTGTGTACCCAAGGACGGGGATCTGAGGCAGAGATTTTGAGAGAGGCTCATGCGAGCATGTTATCGATTCATCCGGGAGCGACCAAGATTTATCGTGATCTGAAGCGGTATTATCACTAGGTCAGGATGAAGAGGGATGTCGCTAACTGGGTTGTAGCATGCAACATATGTCAATTAGTGAAGGCTGAGCATCAAGTTACGAGCGGGTTGTTGCAGAGTTTACCCATTCTGGAGTGGAAGTGGGACATGATTACCATGGACTTTGTGACAAGAATGCCCGTTTTGCGGACGTAAGATGCGATTTGGGGGATTTTGAATTGTTTGATCAAGTCAGCACATTTTCTTGCCATCAAGAAGACCGACGGAGCGGCGGTGTTGGCTAAGAAGTATGAGCGGAGCACTAAGGTGCATATGAGCACGGCTTATCATCCTCAGACGGCTGGGCAGTCTGAAAGGACGATTTAGACCCTTGACGATTTGCTGAGGATGTGTGTGTTGGATTATGGTGGTCATTGGTCGGATCATCTGAACCTGATAGAGTTTACGTTTAACAATAGCTACCAGGCGAGTATTGAGAAGGTTCCATATGAGGCTCTGTATGGGAGGTCATGTCGTACACCATTGTGCTGGACTCAAGTGGGGAAGAGGAGCATGTTTGGTGCGGATTTTGTTGAGGAGACGACAGAGAAGATCTGTGTCTTGAGGCTGAACATGAGGGAGGCTCAGGATCGGCAGAAGAGTTATGTTGATAAGAGGAGGAAAGAGCTAGAGTTTGAGCTAGGATATCTGGTGTATCTCAAGGCAGCGATGTTGAGGGTCCTAACAGATCCATTTCAGAGAATAAGCTAAGTCCAAGGTTTATAGGTTCGTTCAAAGTTGTAGAACGGTTGGAGTTACCTTAGAGTATGAAGGCTTTTCATAAAGTCTTTCATGTGTTGATGCTACGAAAGTGTCTACATGAGTCTAAGGAGGTGTTGGCTAGGATCCCGGAGGATCTTCAGCCCAACATGACATTGGAGGCGAGATCAGTGAGGATTCTCGAGAAGAGATTCAAGGTTCTGTGTCGGAAGAGGATACCATTGCTGAGAGTCGTGTGGGATTGTGACGGTGTCGAGGAGGAGACTTGGGAACCAGAAGCGAGGATGAAGGCAAAGTTCTCGAAGTGGTTCGAGAAGAAAGTGGAGGCTTGAGTTGTCTTTTTCTGGTTGTTAGTGTTTGTGATAGCATGTTGCTATGAGTTAGGATGTATTTTTCGTTATGTTTTGTAACGACTATACATTTTTGAGATTTAATAAGATGGGTTTTCTTATTAAATGTGTTTATAAGACGTGTGTTCTTATGGTATGACTAGTAGGTCATGTGTTGTGATGACTGGTGGGGTCATGTGTTGTGATGACTGGTGGGGTCATGTGGAGGTCTAGTGATAGTAGTTCTATATGAGTTAGAACTTGTCTATCGGCTAGAGAGCTAGAAATAGTAGTTCTAAGTGAGTAGGACTGTTTATTTTCTAGTGAGGCTAGAAATGAAATTTCTATGCGAGTTAGAGTTTGTCCATGTTTTAGGAGGAATATCTAGGGATGGAAGTTCTATGTGAGTTAGGACTTCTCTATTTCCTAGATGGCGCTGGGAAATAGGGGTTTTATGTGAGTTAGAACCTGTCTATTTCCTAGGTGGAGTCTAGAAACAGAGGTTTTATGTGAGTTAGGACTTGTCTTTTCCAAGGACTCTGTGGAAACACCCTAGTGATTGGGTTGTTTCGGATGGCCTAGTGTTTGGTCATGAGGTGATATTCCGGGAGAGGGAATGTCATGATGGAACCACGAAAAGTGATTTTGGTTGACAGGTGCTTAGGATGCACGTTACAGAGTTGATTGCTCTAGGGGATAGTGGTTTCCCTGAATTTACATGAGGGACAGTGAGGTTCTCTCCGGGGATAGTGGTTTCCTTGCATATACTTTGAGGGACAGGGATCTCTCCATAGGATATGTGATTCCTTTGGAGCCAATAGCTTGACGGACTCTGTGTTCCGAGAGTGGGAGGGGCTGGAGCATACCGAGAGTTGGATGGACGGCGGTCCTAAAGGTGGGAGGGGTATAATATACATCTAGAGCTCAAAGGGTGACGACCCTGAGATGCGGAGGGGTGTATATAGATATGAGTATAAGCAATAACATATGTAGGGTGATTGTAAGTATGAGACTAGATGAACTTCAGCAATCGGGAGTGGATCTCAGGTGGTGCTGACCGAGTTTGGTCATGATTGTAGTCGTGGTCAGGCGGTGCAATGTACCTAGTATGGGACTAGTTGAGTTCTGGGATCGGGAGTGGATCTCTAGGGATAATGGCCAGGTGGGGCCAGGATTGTGGGATCAGTATAGCTGGCCGGGTTGGGTCAGAGGGGTGATATCAGGTGCGATGACCGTAGTGGGATGGTGTGCGTGATTCGACGTAGAATCCATGTTAGTGGGGGAGATTTGTAACGACCGCGATCCAATAATTGTGATTTTTGGTTTTGCGTCGATCGACGCAAGGTTAAATCGAACCGGATCGGTTCGATTTAAGTATCGGTTTACGGGCCGGTTTAGGGAGAAACCCTAGGGCTTCCCTATAAATAGGCAGTGGCTGCTTTTTTAGGGACTTTTAGAGTTTCAGAGTTTTCCAAAATGTTTCAGAGAGTTTTGCAGAGAGTTTGTCAGAAGAAGATTCGTTTGGGAGGCTTGGGAGATCGTTCTTGGAGTGATTGTTCACATGTTATGTGTGGATTCCAGATTTGGAGGCTTGTTCTTCGCGTTCTTCATCCTTTTCTTCCTTTTTCCTTTCCAGATCTAAGGTGAGTGTGTGACCATGGCTTATCTGGGTAAAAGGATTGATAGAATGCGTGACCATGACCTATCGTGTAACGCGCGTGAACCAAAAAGTAGATTTTTGGTTGGTTGTCGATCGACACAGGGTGTGTGTGTTGATCGACACGAGTGTTTTTTACTTGTGAGAAGTCGAGTGTTGGACATTGTGTCGATCAACACAGGTTAAAATTGAACCGACAGGTTTAATTTTTAATCGTTTGGGTTTGGGTTCGGTTTAGAGAATCCTAGGGCTTCAGTATAAAACGTGGGAGCCGCGTTTTAGTCTCTCTTTTGGCAGAAAATCAGAAGAGATTGAGAGAGAAATAGAGTGTTCTTGAGAGGATTAAGGTTGTGGAGGAATCATTGTGGTTTTCAATCCTGAAAGCTTGTGATTGTATTGAGAGGTTGCTAGAACGAGAAGGGATCGTTGTTGTGGTTGATTTCGGGTTTGGAAAGACAAAATCAGAGGCTGGTTCGTGGTTGTTCTTCGTGTTTTTCCTCTTTTCAATCCGATTTCGAGGTGAGTGTGTCACCGTACGTTTATCTGGGTAAAGGAATCGATAGAATACGTTTGATTGCTGTTGTGTGGATTGGATTATGTGTGTTTGTTGATGAAATTGTGCAGGAGATTGATGGATCGCATTAGGGTTCGAGCCATGAGAGGATAGACTCGTTCCCTGTGTCAGCGATGTCGTGTCGATCGACACACTTGCTATGTGTCGATTGACACAAGTGCATCGTGTCGATCGCCACCAGGGTGGTGTGTGGATCGACACAAGTGCAATCTGTCGATCGACACCTAGTGGTTGTGTCGATCGACACAGTACTCCTGAACTGGTTCATGTTTGATTGTCCGTGTATGCTTGTTGTATGCTTATCTCGGTATTGTATCTTTTGCTTATGTCTGTGTGTATAACCTGTAGACGGGAGGACCGTCTCACTGAGTATTTGTGATAATACTCACGCATCTCTTTTTGCTATGTGATGCAGGGAAAGAGAAATTGTGATCGTGGAATCATGGCCGGGAGGAGGAGATGATCTAGAGTCTTGGTTTCATGGTCTTGAGTTAGAATTGTTAGGATGTAGTAATTCTGGAACCACTTTTTTATGTTATTCGAATGGAATTTGATTGAATTGGTTATTGTTATTGGATCTTGGTTGATTGGTGTATTGGTTATTGATTTGGTTTATTGGATTGAACTGGTTAGGATCCAGTAGAGTATGGAATCTATTGAATTTATTTAATTGTTTGTTTGAATTCCGCATGTTGAAGTTCGACCGTTGATGATTATCATTGGTGATAATGATAATCCGGGTCTTTAATTGGGAAAATTTTAAATTTTCGGGATGGGTTGTTTCATATCAAGGGTTATTACTTATGATAATAATAATCCGAATCTGGAAAATTTTAAATTTTTGCGTGTTGAATCGTCTCAATGATCACTCTCCAATATCCTAGAATAGATGAGAAGAGAAGAGTGGTAGTGTTAATAAGGAGATTGGGGACCTAAACCCCTTCCTAAGTATTGCTTTGCATAAGGATACTTCTGAGGTAGTATTCGTTGTTGTCTTCTTCTATTAAGTGTTATCGTCTTATAATGAAAAAACTTAAAAATCATAGTTTTGATAGAAAAAAAAAATTTGACATTTCCCTCTCAACATTTATCATATTCCTCCAATTTTTCATTTTCTTCATCTACCATGGAAGCTTTTCTCTTTCTCCTTACCATTTTTCTACATTATTGTTAACTTTTTGACTCATATCATAGGTAGCAACTAAAAAAATGACGTAGAGTCATTAATATTGTGCTTGAAAGATATTGAGAAACTCTCGTGGAGAACAATGATATGTATGCAGCCTTGAAGTGCAAGCTTTGAGAATATATCGGACACTATTGTTTTCATGGCCTCACAATCTTAGTTGGACAGCTGAAAAGGAGAAAGTAGGGGAGCTACTTAATATCCTTTGGTTCTCTTTTGGTATCTATAAGTTATTTTAATTCGTTTATTTGTATAGTTAATTCGAGTTGTATGGTTCTTTTTCAGTCTCATCCTCGAGGTTTCTCGTTTACTAAGTTTGTTGGCAACCAAATGACATTGTTAAATCTTGCATATCCGGTATGATGACCTGACTTATCTTTAGTTATTTTCCATTTTCTTTTTGAATGGTTAAGGTTCACTGAACTCATCATATATTTGGTATCTTTTTGAGATGTTGTAAGCGATTTTCCATATCATATGCATGATAATTTTGGCAAATTGCACGATCGGAGCAAGAAAACGCCTAAATCAATGAAATAATTAATACAGTTATTTCCTAACAAAATTACCATCCAAGTACCTCATGTCTAATATCTTTATTCAATTCTTTTTGTTTGAGTATATTGTTTCTTTTCGTGTCATTTTCTTATGTTTTTAAGACTATTTCATGCATATGGTTAATTTAAAACTATGAGAGATATGCTTCATCCTATTGTGTTTAAGACTATGTTTTTATGTTTCTTATGTTTTTTTAAGACACAATAGGATGTCATTTTCTTATGTTTTTCTTATGTTCTTTTCGTGTCATTTTCTTATGTTTCTTATGCTTTGCACTTGGTTTTGGTAAAATCTATCTGAACCAAATTAACTTGTGTTTTTTTTAAATTTTCTGTTCGGTTTAAGTCCATACAATATTTTGGTTTGGTTTATGGAATTATGTTAATCTCGAGATGATTAATTTTCCATCGTTATAAAAATGGTTATTTTTCATGTAAAATAACATATTTTGAAACATGGCACATTCATGTGGTTGAGGTGGTGTCTATGGCTTAGTTGAACTATTTGCTTCTAAATCAAATAACAATTTTTTCTGCTAGCTTGTTATTCTTCCAAAATAATTTTAAGTACAATTAGTTAAAACACTAATCAGAAATATTATTCTTTTCAAGCAAGCAAACAAACATAGCCGTTAAGATATATTTCTCGCCATAGTTAGGAAACAGAACCTGTTTTTAGCAACCAAATGTTGAGATTTGTTTTTCTTCTTTGCCACCGCAAAAACACGAAGGAGCTTCAGCGGCGAAAGTATTCACATGCTTTGTCAGCTCAGACATTAAACGATCATGTTTGAGCCATAAACATTCCTTTGACTCGATTCCTCCGTCATCTTATCGGAGGTAATAATTGTCTAAGATGGATATTTTGTGTATGAAATCATTCGTATAAACAAACTTCAATCTGGTAATTATATATATAAAAAAGCTTTAATCTGTTTAAAATGATTTTGCCTTTTATATCCAAGAAACTAAAATTTTAACTTGAAATGAGAGATATGTCTCTATAGAAACAAATAACGGAAAAAAGATTGAGCAACACTTTAAAACCAATTTTAAATTTTGATATTTGGCTTTCCAAACCGGAAAAACATAATCATACTTTATAATTCTCAGCCGAGCCATAGTGAGAACCAAATATATTTAAAAACTATTTCTGGCATCAAACTCTTCCTTCGAAACACTCCATGATCGAACCCCAAAGACTTCTACGAGTAAATGTCTCCCAAGCTCTTGTTGACTAATTCAATGTCTGGGAAGTTCAAGTTGTATCATGTGGTTTTTTTGCTTTAGTTGTGCCAAATAACTAGTTGTACCATGTCTCTATAGTTGTAATAAGTAATACCTAGTTGTACTGCAATCTTAATAGTTGTACCAATTAGTATCATAGTTGTACCATGGTACAACTGTTGTACTGAGTATTACTACCCAAGTTGTACCAAATCGGAGAGGAGTATGCTAGACAGGAGTACAAACAGATTGGAGTAAACCAGACATTTGTCCGATTTCTACTTCAAAAATAACAATCTCCTAGTGAAGTTTCTGCCATTTTCCAATGTTCTAGGCTAAACCTAGAATGACGTCTATATTAGCAGACAACAACAAGATCTCTACATTATGTTATTATGTAGAAAAAATTGATCGATGAGCTTCCATTTTTTTTTGTCCTTGTCTCTTTATAAAGTATTTGAAAGACATGAGGTTACTGTTCGAATTTAGTCAACAGTTTTTTTTTCAAAAAGTATGATTTGTCTTTTCTTTAGATGGAGTGTCTGATATTTCTCTTTTTAGCGTTAATTGTTTGGATCAAACTTTTGAGTCTTCCATACAGATCGTATAATTTCTTGCATGAACATTGAAGTGTCATAAATTAATAGTCATAAAATCCGAGAAAGAATTATGTCCTTTTGGGGGATGAGAGACGTTTCCACCTAAGTTTTCTTCTTTGGTGAGATATCCATGATGATCCTCTAAGATGTATTGGACCATGCATAATTAACATCGCCAAGAATATCTTCGGGAGGATAAGAAAAGATTTCCCCCTGAAATACTTTGACGTCCACTTGCACTAGTCTATTCGAAGATCACCATGATCTTCAGACATGGTCTCAAACACAATAAACACTTACCTCTTGAATTAATCGACTCTGCAGTGGTAAGATCATGTCTAAAAATAGTATGGTTGGAACTCTTTTCCTAGATATTAAGTTGCGTGAAGATACTTTAGAGGGAGTATCCAATTCATCTACGAAGTGCTGCCTCCTAATTCTTGCATTAGTCTCCTCTTTCTTCCTTCTCTCCCTTTGAAGCAAACGATCACCATAACCTCTTGTATTTTTCAACCGTTTTGAGAGTTCTAAGCCATATTCTTGCATTTTTTTGGATTACGTATAATAAATTAAAGATAATGACACTCTTGTTTACAAATATTGCTTTTGCATTTGCTTCTTCAAGAGTGTCAAATATTACTTTTGTGTCTCCTTTTTCTACTACTTCTCCTTCTCCTTCTCATTCTTCTTCATCACTATCTTAGAAAATTCTTTGTCTCCTTCTCTATACAATTATCAAACAACGATTATTCTGTTTTGTTCCAAAGATTAACACAAAACCAACAATCAATTTTAACCAAACAAAATCCATCTTAAAGCCACTTCAATCATTACATTACCTTCTCCACAAAACTCATCTTAAAGACACTTCAATCATTACATTACCTTTTCCACCACCTCATTTGATTTAGCCGCATAACACTTCCCAATTGTGAAGTTCCCACATGTCCTTATATTCATTTATTAATGTTATCATTGGCCCTTCTCTCTTTCAGGAACTAACCTATATTAGATATTTACAAACACGAAATTAATAACCTTCAATTTCACCATTGGTTCTTACTCGAAATCTCTATGACACAATGGACATTATTTGATTTATATGAACCGATTATACTTTTCATATAATAAAATTCTCGACTTAGCATTTACAAAAAATTTCTATAACTATTAGTAACTACGTTATCTTTTTAATTCATCTTTTCCGTAAAACAACACAATCCTTTGTAATTGCTTCGGTCACTTTTCTTTCTCTTCAAATTTTTTAAAATCGCAAGCAATAAAAAAATTTAATGAGTGTCTCATCTGTGAATTGATGTTCCATCCGAAACAACCTTTGTTAATTTTTTTAACAAACTATTGATCTCACTTTCTGATCAACCATTTCTTTTTAATCTAAAAGTTCACTGAGCCTCTTTCTATATATTTTTATAAATAAAATGCATTTCCCATTTTTTTTGTTACCATCAAGGATAATATCTCGTTTATTTTTTTGAATTTTTATTGGTTTAAAATTATGTAAAATTGTTTGGTACAAGAAACAATGTATTTATAATTAAAACATAGATATGTTTTCTTAATATATATGAAAAGTTTATGATGTGCTCAAAGTTTTAATCCTGAGATAATCCTGCAAGTGCACAGCAAACGCAGTAGTATTTACGGATCGAATCCACAGAGACCAATAATCACACTATGAGTTTATTAGATTCGAGTTAAGCTAAGATGAAAAATATGCGTTTTTGTTTTGGGGTTGTGAATAGTGACCAAAATAGCAAATAAATAATCTTAAAAGGAATTAAAATCAATAGAGAAAATATTGGGCATTAGAGAATTCGCAAGGTATCATGGATCGACTAAATCAGATAAACTAAACAAAAGAAATTCTATAGATATGTTCTTAAAGTCAAACAACAAAGCCTAATTGATCTACTTCCGCAGCAACAATTAATATGCTTAAACAACCTAAATCATACAACTCCCACAAGTAATCAAGTAGTTAAACATGCATATGAAAGCCAAGTTCGATGGTTTCACAAAGTTTCATAGTTCTACTCCCATATAGGCTATGATTCTTTGCTCATCTAAATAAGTTAAGGTAATTCAACAACACTTTAGGTGAGTTTATTATCCTAAGATGCAATAGCTTAATGGTCAATCAAGAAATAAAAGCAATAACACAAATTTAGATGATGAACTCTATCGATAAACCCTAATCTAACAACCTAACTGAAACGACCCGACCCAAAATTCAAAAAAAATTTCCTTCCAGATTATTATCATCACAGATAATAATCCTCAATGGGTCAACAAACAAGCAATGCGGAACAATAAAACATCAACGACACATTCCAATTTTAACAAATCCCATACTTTATTAAATATCATCCAGTTCAACCAATCAACCAATATGAATGAACAATATCCAATGACTAACAACCTAAAAATTCCATGGAAATACAAACCAAGTGAGACCCTAAATCATCTCTTCTTCCTCGCCACGATTCCACGATCACAATTTCTCTTTACCTGCAACACATGGCAAAAAGAGTTGCGTGAGTATTATCACAAATACTCAGCGACGCGGTCATCCCGTCTACAGGCTATTTAAATACAAGTACAAGCAACCAATACAATACCAGGATGATCACAGAACAAGCATACACGACCAAACAAATAAACCAGTCCAGAATACTCCGTGTCGAGCGACAGGACTCACTGTATCGATCGACACAACCACTAGGTGTCGATGATCGGTGACCCCGTGTCGATCGACAGGACACACTGTGTCGATCGACACTACCACTAGGTGTCGAAGAACACAGGCCCCGTGTCGATCGACAGGACACACTGTGTCGATCGACACAACCACTAGGTGTCGATGAACACAGGCCCCGTGTCGATCGACACACCACCTCGGTGTCGATCGACATGACATCGCAGAACCCAGAATCGAGTCAATCCTCACACGACTCGAATCGGATGCAATCTGTCGAGTCTCCTACACAAATCCACACGCAAAACACACACAAACCACCAAGCAATCGTATTCCATTGGCCCCCTATACTTATACGAGCCTACAGTCATGCACTCACCTTGATTGGGATTGAAAAGGGTGAAGAACGCGAAGAACGAGCGAAGAACACCAAGATAGCCTTTGATTCCGTCCCCACAGACCCGAAATCAGCACAGCAACAAACTCTTTCTCGTTCTACCTCCACTCACGATCAATTCCTCCAGGAATCTCCCAACAATCACTCAAATTCTCTGATTTCAGAACTTCTCCCCAAAAACTCTCTGAAAAGTCTGATTCTCCAAAAAAAACGGCCAGAACCTCTGATTCTGCCTTTTATATCGAACCCTAGGGTTTCCCTAAACCGGCCCACCAAACCGGCCAATTGGAACCAAACCCGACGGTCTGATTTCAACATGTGTCGATCGACATACACCACCTGTGTCGATCGACATAACGCCCAAAACCCGACTTCTCCTAAGTCCAAAACACACATGTCGATCGACACACACACACCTGTATCGATTGACACCACCAAAAATCCACTTTTTGGTTCACGGGCGTTACACTAACGATCAATCCATGAATCCCCTTTTAAAACCCTTAAACCCAACAAACAAATTACTCAAACATGGTGCACGAAATAAAATAGATAGGTGATGAATTCATGATAAATAAACTTGAAGGAAAGAGTAAGATTCTTCTCTATAACGAAGTACAAAGCGAGATCATCCTCCGGAAAGCTCTTAAAACTCAAATCTATAAAGAACACCAAGAGAACCCATGGTGGCTGCTTCTTTATGATAAATCTACTCTAATATTTCGGCACCCCCCCTAGCAAGAGGCTAAAAACAAGTATATATAGGTCTAGGGTCTTCTAGGGTTAAGTTTAGGGCAAAAGAGTTAATTTGGTCGAAACTGCTCCAACAACGGTCATGAGCATCTGTCAAGGAACACGACCAGTTCTGGGATCAAAAGTGCCTTTCTTCATGCTGACATTGGGCTGTAACAACGGTCCACGGCTTGGGCCTGCGTTTGGCTCGATTCTGGACTTGCTTCAGCTTTGAGGCAGTTTGACGTGTCTTCAGTAATTCGGGTGCATCTTCCTTCTCACAGCTCCAAATGATATTATTAAATTCCATTGTGAATTTAACTCAAATTCCTATATTTCCACAAAGTTTCATCCAATTCCAAGGTAATATGACCCTTCGTCTGTAGCTAAACATCTAATGCTTCAGTTCTGTCTAACTTGGTAAAATGTGATATCTTGTGGAATCTTTGTCTTGGACGGTGTCTTTGACTTGTAAATGTTGTTGTAGCTTGGTTTACACCTCTTTTAGTCATTTTTGCTCCTTTTTGAGTGATTTCCCTTTTAAGACTCTAAAACTACAAATACGAGGAAAACTACCTCTAAAGGCGTAATATCTTATATAAATGCATAGAAAATTATAGTAAAATAGATAGTAAAGGTGGTAAAATATGGGACATATCAGTTTAGAAAATCGATCATTTTGAAACGGATGGAATATATTTGGCACTTTTCACATCTTTTAGAATATGCAGTTTAATTTGTTTCTAGGTCTTGAATTCTTCTTTGATTGTAGAATTATGATAGTTAGGCATTCATTGATGCTTTAAAAAGGTTTCTAGTGAAATGTCTCGAATTATTAAAAGACTCACATATGTTGTAACATCTTTTAAAGGCCGAGGGAGACTAATCATTTTCTTTGTATTACTTTATATTAAAAGAATTTGTGTTGCACAAGATTTCAATTCATTACCATGAGAGATAAAAGTAAAAAGATTAAATATAATATTGAAAATTTAAATAATGAGTGATAATAAGGGTCGAGAGCAAGAATAAACATGAAGAGAAAACCCATAAGAAACTAAAGGCTTGTTCGACACCATTTTTTTTTCCTTAGACTCCTCACAATCTATTGTATCTCAAACCACCTGAAATTAATTATACTCTTCGGTGTATAAGTTTTATACACCGGTCAAAAACTCTCCTCCGATCTACAAATGTCATCAAGATCAAGAGAGGTTGAAAATATTGGGTTTTCTTCTTCTCCAATTTCTATTCTTATTTTTCCTCTTCTTCATCTATAAATATTTTAAAATCTACACAAGTTCATTACTACAACAAAATTCTTACTTTCGGAGAAAAAAGTTATCAAAACATTTATACATAATAAAAAATTTAACATACATCTATTGGGATCTCAAATACCATGATTAAGTTTTCAATATTTCGATCACCTGACTTGCAAATAATCCGGATATCACATTGTTTTATTAGAGAGACATGATGTATGTGTTCCACTTAAACCAAACTCTATCTCTTCAATTTTTTCCTTTCGGACTTTGTTTGTCTCCAACTCTTTTACAATATGCAATTTGTTGGAAATTCAATAGTTTGACTTTTTTATTATCTCGAGAAAATTGCAAAAAAATACCTCTTTAAATTCTGTTAGGTATTTCCGAGTCTTGTTGCTACGGGTGGTGCTTTAAACTCATCTGATATATACAGATTCTTATCAAATGGTTTGTAAGAGCATTTTCAGCAAGGCTCCAGCAAAATCAAAATAAGCAGGAAAGGCAACAAACCGGAAAGATATGAGACTACCAATCGCTTTTAGTGAGACTCTTGTGGGATTAGCATCATCACTGTCCATGTAAAGTCAATTTTGCACACAAAAAACACTTAAACTCATCAATTTTATATACATGCCTCATCAGGCTTATCAACAAACGCCTTGCCTTCGTCTTGGGTGGAAATCATTTCAAACTCGGATGCTTGTAGCTGTACATGGACCAAAAACATACCAAATCTTGGAGTTTTATAAAGAATGCCAACTAAAAACACGATGTAGCTATATGGAACCATGAAATAGTAAGGTGAGTATTTAGATAATAACAGGATGGGATAAAACTATAACAAAACTATAAGAATTCAATACAGAAGTAACATTAACAAGAACTTATATAATAATAGATCTTTGAAGAGCCAGAACTAACCTCAACAAAAAATCTAGGGTTTAGACTTGAAACGACCCAACCCATAAAAATTAAAAAATTTCACTTTCGGATTATTATTATTACAAATATCAATCCTCAATAAATCAATATCATAACCATGCAGAACTCAACAACAATTAACCAAAACAACTCATTCAATAAATCTCATACTTTATTGAAATACTAAAGCAATCCAACTCAAATCAATAACCAAACACTTTCAATCCAATAACGATAAACAACATTCCAGAATTACTAACACCCTAGCAATTCTATCAAGCCATACTCAATGTGGCTAGTATGAGACTAGTTGAGTTATGGGATCAGGTGTTGATCTCAGGGGGATGCTGGTTGGGTGGGGCCACGAGTGTGATATCAGTATAGCTGGCCGGGTTGGGTTAGAAGGGTGATATTAGGTGAGTTGACCGTAGCAAGACGGTGTTGCGTGATTCGAGGTCGAATCCGTGTTAGTGGGGGAGAGTTGTAACGACCGCGAACCAAAAATTATGATTTTTGGTCGTGCGTCGATCGACGCAAGGTTAAATCGAACCAGATTGGTTCGATTTAAATGTCGTTTTGCGGACCGGTTTAGGGTGAAACCCTAGGTGATGCAACCTCGATAGCGGAAGATGAGGCAGCCGTAGATCGATGGCAGCGGTGACGGTGGCAGGATAGCCACAGTGCGGTGGCCACGTGATCTGAGGTGAAAACAGTCACGGGGGCTGAGGCTAACGGGGGTTGATGGTGGATTAGGTCCGCCCGTACGGCTCCTGACTTTAATCCGATAGAAAGAAAGTGTGGAAGTGTTGGGAATGATGGGATCCGATTGCTGGTCGTACGACACTTTCAATGCAGACCGAGAGATGATCGAGTAAGTGAAGGGTTTTGTTGTTGAATCTCACAACAACACACGAACCAGATTGTTGAATATCACAACAACACACGAACCAGATTGTTGAATCTCACAAACAACCTAGGAATGCAATCATACAAGACAATGGAATCACACCAAGGCTTGAAATGACAAGAACACAAAAGACACACTTTTGTGAAAGAACTACTTAACGTTTTATTTACTAATTCATGATCAAGGCTTTCATTACAATAAGGAACGTATTGAGCTTATATAGGCTCGACAAAAAACATATCTAAAGTCTAAAACAAGAAACAAATGGTGAAAATTAAATAAGATACTAGCCGTTGGAGAATTGATGACCAAATCGTCCAAACAAGGCAAGTGGAAGGCTCCTTGTATCTTGACAGCTTGGGGAGGAAGTATTGAGCCGGTTGAACATTCTGGATGATATAGAGAGACTCCAGAATGCGTACAAGTTGATAGCAACGTGACCATTGGGGTTTAATTCTCCAAGGTCCCAAATAAGGCAAGTCGGGGATCTACCGGTTTAGAAAATTGATATCTCCCAAACCAAATGTGGTCTTGGGCTGAATTCAATACTTCTATGTTTTTCCCAAGATTCCATAACAATTCGATTCATAGCTTGACTCTTCCGGGATTGATCGAAATAGTCTAATCAATGCGCATATGTCCAATCCGATTATGTTCGGTATCGCCTGATTTGGAAAATCCATAACTCCTTAGTCTGAACTCCGATTGAGCTGATTCAACTTCGAGGCAGGCTCTTGGTGAGCTGAGAGTGTTGTAAAATTGATCTCATGCTCTGATTCTTGGTGATTAATCCGAAAGGTGTCAGACAGTGGACGTAGGTCTGCATAAGCTTCACTAGCAAGGTGGTCTGGAATCACTATGTTTGTAAATTTTATCCCAGCTTGGTCCAAGCTCTTATAGACCCAACTCCAGTTGGTAATGATCCTCTGATGAGTCATGTTTCTGGGAAACATTGACTTGTTGCTTAACTCTTTCTGGTTGGCTCGGTAGGCTCCTTGAAGTGCACATGTTTCCTCATCAAATCTTGTGCAGCTCGAGGGGTAAGGTTGATGGAGTTCCAATTCGGCTACTGGAACGATGACCACATGGTTGAGGCTGTCTTGTAATGGCTGCGTCCCGGATCGGGCCATTCGGCTACTGGAACGCTAAAACATTTTAAAAATTTGAATTTTTTTTAACCAAACCAAACTAATCAAATCGTGGATTTAACCATAACCAATTGAACCACTTTATTTACCCATCCAAATAAATCGAACTTAACCAATTTATTTAACATACCTATAAAACCTCAAAAATGTGGTTTATATGAAAAAAAAAATTACAACCTAAATTACAACCTAGTTTTGCGTCTCCATCATACCGTCGGTCAGACTTCATGCGCTCTTTCCATTCTCTCGACTTTCTCTTCAGTATTTGAATCGAAAATCTCTCTTTCTCTCCTTGAATCAGAAATCTCTATTTCTCTCTTTGTCTCATCTCTTTGAATCCAAAATCTCTTGAACTCTTTTTGATTTTACTATCTCTTACTCGCTATTTCTCTATCTGATTCTAGAATCTAATTTTTTTTTATTTCACTCTTCTTTGCAGATCTGCCGCCGCTGAAAAGTACGAAATTCGGTTTAACTTCATTGAAATACAAGGTTTGTGAGAGGATGTGTATTTGTTTGCATCTCTCTGTATGTTTAGTAATCAAAGGTTTTCTAAATCGAAGATCTTCACTATGTTTTTGTGCTTTTATTTTCTTATACGATGTTTGGTTTTGGATACAGCAGACTTCTCCAACAGACTTCTCTCGTAGACTTCTCCCGTAAACTTCTCTTGTAGACTTCTCCAGTAGACATCTTCAGTAGACTTCTCACATTTCTTCAGTATACTTCTTCAAACGATGGATGCGACTAGATTCCCGTCAAGGATGTAATGCAAAGGAGATGAGCCTGATGCAGAGAAAAGTATACACTACTATGCTGGAAATAAACAATTGTTTACTGCTCTAGCCAACCACTTATTGGAAGATGAGTGGGAAGAGCTTTTACTCTCTCCATTGGGTGTGCTGGTACAGTTCCATTCTCTCGACTTTCACTTGGCATCGAGGATGGTTCATTATATATTAACTATTGTTTCGATACAAGCCGTTGAGGTTTTCATTGCTTGAGTTTGAATTAATTACCGGTCTGAATTGCTATGGCGTTCCGAATTTGGATAACCCAGCTGTAGAGGTCACTGAGGAAATGAAAGAATTTTGGAATCTCTTGGGAGTTGATAGAAGCGTGTGGTTTATGTGCAGATTGGACACGGTTGGACCGCATCAGGTTGGGATATCTATGCATATACGCCAGTTACATTGAAGCTAAAAAGGAGTCAACACCCATAAATGTTAACTTTGCTAGGCTTGTGATGGATATAGATGCCTTCCAGAACTACCCATGGGGTAGGGTTGCATGGAAGTTCCTCATCAAGTCAGTGAAGGATAAAGACTTGTCAAACCGGTCGTATACGCTGGAAGGCTTTGTACATGTTCTCCAAGTGTGGGTGTACTATGCTCTACCGGATTATGCAGTCGCATATGGTGATCCCTTTTCAAATAAACCAACTCCACTTCTACTGGCTTTCAACGGATCCAGAGGCCGAAGATACATGAAAGAGAATATGTACAAACATGTCTGATTATTTCTTCTTCTACATATTTGGAAAATACTTTGAAATTACTTTTAACGACCGCGAACCAATTTCTGTGGATTTTGGTCGTGCATCGATCGACGCAGGTGGTGTGTGTCGATCGATGCAAGGTATATTAAACAGAATTGGTTATATTTTAATTGTTCGGTTCGGCAAACTGGTTTAGGAAACCCTAGGGCTGGGTTATATAAAGGCAGATCAGACTGTCTTGGCCGATTTTTGGGCTATTAGAATTCAGAAATCAGAGAGTTTGGGAGATTTTTGTGTGTTTGGAAGATTTCTTGTTTTTTCTCATCGTTGGAGGCTTGGGTTTCGTGATTTGTGAGGATCCAAGAGCGTGTGGGGGCTTGTTCAGCATGTTGGGGAGTGAGGATTTGGGATTTGGAGACCGTGTTTTTCATGTTCTTCGTGTTCTTCGGATTTTCGTCATTCTTTTTCCTTCCAGAATAGAGGTGACTGCGTGGCCGTAGGTTTATCTAGGTAAAGGGTTGATAGAATGAGTTTCCTGTGATGTTTCTGTGTGGGTTTTGTGTTGATTGCGTGCAGGGATTGATGCAATTCGATCCAGGATCGATCCATTAGAGGATAGGCTCGATCCTGGCATCTGTGATGTTGCGTCGATCGAGACACGAGACAGTGCATCGATCGACATCGGGGTTACGTGTCGATCGACACACTAGCTGGTGCATCGATCGACACCTAGTGGTTGTGTCGATCAATGCAGGTCTATGCATCGATTGACACCTTGTGCTTGTGTCGAGCGATGCATGTCTGTTGAGACAGAGTTGTGTGTTTTATTCGTGCCTTGCGTGTTGTGTGTTCACTTTGGTATTTTATTGATTCTTATGTGTGTGTGTAACCTGTAGACTGGATGACCGTCTCACTGAGTATTTGTGATAATAGTCACGCATCTTTTTTTGCCATGTGATGCAGATAAAGAGAAATTGTGATCGTGGAATCAAGGCCGGGAGGAGGAGATGATATAGAGTCTCGGTTGTGTGCTTTATGTTGTTCTTAGGACTGCTAGGGTGCTTGTAGCTCTAGAATTTGATGAATTGTTGAATTGGATATTGTTGGTTATCGTTATTGGGATTGGTTGTTATTGAATCGTTATATGGTTTCAATATAGTATGGGATGTATTGAATGGTTTGGTTTAATTGGTTAATTGTTTATTGTTCTGCATTGTTTGTGTTGACCCGTTGAGAATTATTATTTGTAATAATAATGATCCGAAGGGAAATTTGTTTTAAATTTATGGGTTGGGTTGTTTCATTTTGGTATCAGAGCCTGTATTGTTCTAGGGCGGGTGCAATTGATTGGTTATGTGATTTAGTCAATTGATCAACCTAAGGACCCAACACTAGTAGATTAGCGTTTTTATTTTATTTGTATCGGATAATTTAAATTTGCGTTTGTATTTCTTTTATAATGTTTTTAATTTTTAGAATATTTTAGAATATTTTTATTTCAGAATATTTTTTTTAAAAAAAAAAACATTCTGGCCGACGCTAAATCGATGCAATATTTATGGTATTTAGAGTCGATTTAGCATCTACAGGCGATGCATTTCGACACTAAATAGACGCTAATGTAGCGTCGCTTTAGCGTCGAACATTTGCATCGGAAATGGGTCGCCGCTAAATCTACGCTAGCGTCCAATGGTTGCATCGGATATGTTTAGACGCTAATTCGATGCTAATTTAACATCGTATTAGCGTCGAATATATTAGCGTCGATTTAGTGTCGAAATTTAGTTCGACGCAAATATAGCGTCGAAAAAGATTTAGCGTCAACGTTTTAGCTTCAAAATGTTATTCGACGCTAATTTGACGCTAAGACGTTTTAGCGTCGAATTAGCATCTAATTTTGCCGACGCTAAAACTGTGTTTACTTGTAGTGAATATGAGGTACAATGACTTTAAAGACTTCCCTGCCAATGAAGACGGGACTGGAAGAAAGCTACTAGGTGGGGCGTGGGATTACTATACAGGTCAAATGCCCGAGTATGCAAAAGTAGAGAAGACGTGGGGGACTGAAGTGGAGGACATATATTCTCCATTAAATGTAAAATAAGATCATTGAGTGGCTTTGTGGATATCACTCCCAAAGAGACACATTTTCGTGTGGGACTCTATACATCACCATGCATCTGCTGCGGATATCAAAGAAAAGGTTGAGCCCATTGCCGTGATGTTACCTTATCTAATTGGGATTTCATGTGCAACAGAAGATAGACACAAGTAGCCATTAACCCCATTCACGCATGAAAGGCTGCCAGCATCGAGAGTACCACAAAACAAGAAAGATGGGGATTGTGGAGTGTATTGCCTAAAGTACATTGAATGCCATGCTCTCGGCTATCCATTTAGTTATGCTACCTTGTGTGATGCGAACATGAAGCATATTAGGGAAAAGCTTGCGGCTGAGATATTCGACGAGACTAATTTTGTGGGGCAGCCACATCAACGTATAAAGATTTGGACGTTTATGACTAATATTGGTTCAACCCTTTATATGCTTTGGACCTTTATGACTAATATTTCCTGCCTAACTTTTAGGAATCTTGCATATATATTGTAGATGTAAGAAAAACTCATCCTTCTTTTTTGGCTACTATGGCGGGATGTGACTCGGATAAACTTTTGTTTTTGTACGCTACTGATATGTTATTAACTTCTCTTGTAGACTTCTCTTGCAGACTTCTCTAGCAGACTTCTCTAGTAGACTTCTCCAGTAGACTTGTCTAGTAGACTTGTCTAGTAGACTTGTCTAGTAGACTTCTCTAGTAGATTTTTTTCGAAGACTGTAGACTTGAGGAGAAGACTTCATGATGACAACAAATTTAAATATTAAAATAAATAATCTTATAGCACCATGTTCGACGAAGAAAACTAATTTAAAGTCTATAAATGCAAATCATCTTAAAATTTAAAAAACATAAACTTATAGATTAGATTAAGTACCACAATTTGCCAAATATAAATATTAAAAGTGCCAAGAAACAATAAACCGAAAGAGTAGACTTCTCTTGTAGACTTCTCTAGTAGACTTCTCAAGTAGACTTCTACAGTAGACTTCTTTCTAAGACTGTAGACTTGAGGAGAAGACTTCATGTTCTTTCTAAGTACCACAATTCGGCTTCGTATGGCCCGGTTGGTTGCATTTTAAACAATTGTATTGAGCATGAATCTTCAGCGGTTTAGTACCTTTCATCCTTGCGATTTCTAGCGAAGTTTGCCACCTTGATTTCTTCTTCCAACCCGGACGCGTCTTCACGAAAGGAGGCAGGCATGGGGTTGATGCTATACCTTCATCGACTGGGTTTTTCGTTTACTTTGAATATTTTTTAAAATAGTCAATTGCAAATCTAATCTTTCGTTGACTAGTAGACTTCTGGTGCAGTCTACCAGATCGGAAAACACGGTTTTAAGCTCTGTTTCCGCCGTAGAGCTCGGTGAGGAAGAAGTTATGAGCTCACAAATGAAGCTCTTATCCACGAAAAATCAGTTGGGGAAGCATTTAGAGCTTGATTTTGGTTGTTCACGGTGGTTGGAAATATTGATGATAATGGCATTTTCGTAAATAAGTTGATATATTTGGGTGTTTATTTGATAGTTTTGAAGGTCTGATTTAAAAAAAAAATCAAATATAATGGCATTTCCGTAAATAAGCTAAATCTTATGGTTGGTTTGATAAAATTTTGAGGAGAGAGAAAGAGACGGTTACATTTGCAATTGACCACAATATTAGGGTTATTTCAATAAGCATCCCTATAAATTTTAACATTGAGATTTTCATATTCTTTCTAATTATTTGTTTTTCAATTTATAATTTTTTTTTATCATTCATATATTTTTATTAATTAAGATTTCAATTTCCTCTCTACTTTTTTTTTATTGTTTATAGTGTCTCAATTTTCCCTCCTAATTTTGTTTTATAATTTGTTTAAGCTATTTGGGATTATTAGAAATTTTTTTTAATGTTTTTATATAATTTAATATTAATATTTTAATTTAAAATTATAATAAATTAAGAACAAATTAAAACTAATAAATTTTTTAGGGTCTAATCTTCTTCTTAAGAAAAAAATACATATGAGAAGTTGTTACCGACATAATCACCAAACATCACTGGAGTATTATACCAAATTAGATCAATCAATCAATCAAGTTACCGAGATAGATATCAATCAAAACAATAAAAAGTCAAAGAAAACGGGGAGAAAAAATGTGATTTGAGTTTACTCCCTCTCTCATGTCTGCTGCTTTTGTCGACATCTTGAGAGAGAGGATTGTAGACTAGTAGTTTCTACATTCGACATGAAGTCTAGAGGATGTTCTGGAGTTTTTGGTGAAAAGACGATGTGATGTTGTTCGTCGTCAGGATTTTATGAGTTATTGTGATTCCCTTGATTGAGTTTTTTTTTTTGTGAAGATTTTAGTTGAGGTTTCTTCCCTCGTAGAAGATCTATGTTTAGTTTCTAGTCAATTTTGGCCACATATTTTATTTAAGTTTTGCAGTTCAAACTTGATCAACAGCGGCTTCACTGAAGCTAACTCGGAATAAAATTGACAAAAGCAATCAAAGAAGAAGATTTATCTATGTTAAGAGAATTGTTATCATGTCGGAATAGATTTGGAAGTCCAGCTGTTGTTGTGGATTAGGGAACACCTATTTGTCTATTTTTGATTCGAGATAATATCATCTTGGTATCGCTAATGTGTCGTCAAAAATTATTATCCTCACTTAATATCCGGTGCGGAAAAGACCATTAGTTTCTCTTTAAATTTCAATTGTTGAACTTCTTCAATGATGTAATCTATTTTAAATCAATTTCAATAAAATAAAATGTTAAAAAAATATAACAATCAAATTTTCATTGCTTATCAAATTCGACCATAAATGAAAATTTTTTGGAAATTTAATTTCACGTATATATTTGATATACGTAAAATTGTTCATTTTGGTTGATCACACATTTATGGTAATTGATTATGAATCTTTGATAGATATTATATCCTTAAACATGTGTTTTGATTTGTAATATTATGTGCATAGTTTAAGAAATTAAAATCTTACATACACTTCAAATCTGACTATTACATTCTTAGCAAGATTAGAAAGCGCGTTATAGAAATATCTATATCCATTATAAGAGCATATTCGTTTATGGAAACGTGTCTATAAACCAAAATATTCATTCTAAACCCAACAAATAAATCGTTGGACGCCCCGATAAAAAATATTCATTACCGGAGCAGATATGTTTATGGTAACATAGCCGTAAACCAAAGTGTTTATTATAAACCCAACAATCGAATCGTTGTTCTTAACGGGAGAACATATTCATGATTGGAGCGGATTTATTGATGGCAACACCTCTGTAAACAAACTTGATCATCAAAACCGAATAAGCAAATCATTGGTCTCAACCTTAGTAACTATACAACAACGCCTACCATACTTAGGCATTTCTCAAACTCTAGAACGCGTTAATAACAACATGTTTGTAAACCCAAGTGATCGTAGAAAAACGCAAGGAACGAATTGTTGATCAAATTTTCTTGTTCAAATCAGAAATTTGATCTCATACTTTTTGCTTTCTTTCCATGTCCTGGTCCAACTTCTTCTCAACCGATCTCTTTTTCTCCATCATCTTCACTAGCTCATCTTTGTATTCCAAAAATTCTTTAATCCGTGTCTTGCCAACATGAATTTATTGTTTCTAATTCCTTTTCCATTTTCTACTATTATGTGCGTTGACCTAATTTCAATATTTCTGTATTCAACGGAGATTAGATGTATTCCATTATTGTCATCTTCATCAAGAAAAATGGTTAAATAATTCAACCAAAAGATGAATTCCATTGTCACCAAGCATCATTGGACTATTATACCAAATTCGATAAATCAATCAATTTACCGAGATAGATATCAATCAAATTGTCATATCTTATCAAATTCAACTTTTTATGCATTATTCTGTGAGTAAGTGATCGGTCGATCACCATAGGCGTTTGGTCGATCACAAATGAATATTCTGTGCTGGCTTCTCTTTCGAGACGACACGATCGGTCTTCGGTAGATTGAGCATATCTTTAGATCTAACCATTGGATTTCCACAATCGACTACTTATTTTGAAGCTAAGATCCTTTTCTATATTGTAGTAAAATATCAAATTCGATAAATCAATCAATCAATTTACCGAGATAAATATCAATCAAATTGTCATATCTTATCAAATTCAACTTTTTATGCATTTTTCTGTGAGTAAGTGATTGGTCGATCACAAATGAATATTCTGTGTTGGCTTCTCCTTCGAGACGACACGATCGGTCTTCGGTAGATTAAACATATCTTGAGATCTAACCGTTGGATTTCTACAATCGACTATTTATTTTGAAGCTAAAATCCTCTTCTATATCGTAGTAAAATATCAGGTTAATCCAATGGCGGAAACATTTTAGTCTGGAGCGAAACATCTGACGGTCAGAATCTATCATTTCTTGAAAAGATTTGTTTTCCCTCCTTTTAAGCCCAAAATGGTCAAATTTCCTGTATTGACTTCAAAACTCAAGGAAACATTAAAATTAGCACATAAAGCCCAAAACTTATTCATTTCTTTATTAAAAAATTATTAAAATAATATAAAAATAGATAAAATATCATATATCAGATATAATCAAATTGTCATATCTTATCAAATTCGACTTTTTCTGCATTTTTTGCATTTGTTTTTGCTTTTTTATCTTGCCGTTGCAAGCTACGTTGCATGGAAACGTGAAAAAAGTGGCGTTTCCGTTTCGGAAACGGAAACGCGAGGAAACGCGATGGAAACGCGAGGAAACGCGATGGAAACGCGTTTCCTAAATATCTTGATTTGGAAACGTTTTGGAAACGTGTTTCCACAGTTGAAAACGCGGCCGGAAACGTGTTTCCAAAATTGGAAACGCGAATTTTGGTTTTTTTTTAACTAATTTTGGTTTTGGAAACAATTTAAATAAATAATTTCAAAATATAGGGATTTGTTTGATATTTTTAATAAATTTTAAAACCTAATTATTAAACACTAATACATTATTTTTTTTCTAATCGTCATCGTAACCTAAAAACGTCGAAGAGATAAACAAGGTATTTTTTTCAATTACAGTAGATTTGTTATTGATTATTAAAATTTTGAAGTCGTATACAAAAACGAAGTGTTTTTTTGTTCGAGTCGGATTAGATTTGTGTTGTCTCAAATATTTTAAAACTATTGATAATTTTGGTTTCATGATATATATATATATATATATAAATATATATATATATATATAAATATATACACGTTTCCAAAACGTTTCCATTTCCTCTTTTTTAAAGAAAAATCGTTTCTGCGTTTTCTAACGTTTCGCTTCCACGTTTCCATTTCCGTTTCCATGCAGCTTAGGTTGCAAGTCATTATTACTTGTATATTTCTTGTTTATCTCTTCCATGCACATTATATCTTTCATCATTTGGCTTAATTATTTAACCATTTTTTTCTCCATCATCTTCACTAGCTTGTCTTGTCAATATGAGTTTGTTGTTTCTTATCCCTTTTCTTTTTTTTACTATTCTCTGCTTTGACCTATTTTCAGGTAAAGATATATAATTTCAACATTTATGTATTCAACGGAGATAAGATGTATTCCATTTTTTTCATCTTCATCAAGAAAAAGGGCTAAATAATTAAGCCAAAAGATGAATTCCATTGTCACCAAGCATCACTGAAGTATTATACCAAATTCGATCAATCACACTACAAGAAAACATTAAATTAGCGTCGAATTTTTGCGTCGAATATTATCTGATGCAAATATAGTGTCGCTTTTGTGTCGATAACAACATTCGACGCAAAACGACGCAAATTAGGAACAAATTAATTCAACGCTAAATCAAAGCAATTTTAGCATCGATTTAGCGTCGATACACCGTCGGAAATCTCATTCGATGCTAAATCGACGCAGTTTTAGCATCGATTTAGCGTCGCCTCAAATAGCGTTGGATATAGCGTCGGATATTGCGTCGAAGTTGGTAGGTAGGTAACACGTTTTTAATGGGTTCACCTACTTTTATAGCGGTGCCTAAAACCGACGCAAAAGAGACGCAAATTCGAAGCAAAAGCGACGCAAATTCGAAGCAAATTCGCCGCAAACTTGTTCGATGCTAATTCGATTCAAAAATTTGATGCAAAATCGCTGCTAAAAGTTCTTATATATACTTCTCCAGCCAACGCCACCAGCATAAAAAAATAAAATCTTCCTAAAAAAATCTTTCTACCAAATTTTTCTAGTTATATTTTCTGAATATGATGGACGATATATACGAACTAAGAAGCTGGATGTATCGATGTAGAGATGAAAATGGAGGAATTTCAGAAGAGTTCCTCAACGGGCTTGAAATTTTCATGGCTCAAGCGAGTAGTGTGCCTACAATTCAACGGACTGGAGTGATACTGTTCCCGTGTCGAAAGTGCCAAAATTCGAAGCCGCAGAAAATTGATGTAGCTGGTATGCATTTATTTAATAGAGGGTTCACACCTGAGTATTATGTTTGGTTTTATCATGGAGAGGGATATGGAGATGAAACTTCGGGTAGTACTAGTTACCAACCTATGGATCAGGGTTATTCGAATGATCAATATGATCAGCATCAATTTGTTAATGTTTATGATCATGATGTTGGGTTAGAACATAATATGTTCGAAGAAATGGTAACCGATGCATTTTCTGGAGTTATGTCTACTCCCGATGATGTTGCTGAGGAACCCAATGTAGATGCTAAATTTTTTTATGATATGCTTGATTCTGCAAAACAACCAATCTATGAAGGTTGTAAGGAAGGTCTCTCTAAATTATCATTGACATCTAGGATGATGACAATAAAGTCTGATCATAATCAATCTGAGAGTTGCATGGATGATTGGGCAGCTCTTATAAAATAGTATTTGCCAGAGGGTAATCAAGCTACTGAGTCGTATTACGACATACATAAACTAGTCTCTAGTTTAGGTTTGCCCTCGCAGATGATAGATGTTTGCATTGACAATTGCATGATATTTTAGAAAGATGATGAAGATCTACAGGAATGTCGATTTTGCCACAAACCAAGATTTAATCCCCAAGGAGTTGGTAGAAGTAAAGTGTCGTACCAGAGAATGTGATACCTGCCCATAACAGATAGGCTACAAAGGCTATACCAATCAGAACGAACAACTGCATCAATGAGGTGGCATGTAGAACATTCAACTACTAAAGGAGAAGTTCATCATCCTTCTGATGCAAAAGCTTGGAAACACTTCAAATCGACACACTCTAATTTTGCTAAAGAGAAGCGCAATGTTTATCTTGGCATATGCACAGATGGTTTTAGTCCGTTCGGTATGTCTGGTAGGCAATATTCTTTGTGGCCGGTTATATTGACACCTTTTAACCTTCCGCCTGATATGTGCATGCAGAGGGAATTTCTGTTTTTGAGTATTTTAGTCCCTGGTCCGAAGCATCCAAGAAGATCTATTGATGTGTTTTTACATCCGCTGATTGACAAGTTGAACATGTTGTGGCCTCATGGGGTTCGTACTTTTGATTACTCTAGGAAAAAGAATTTTACCATGCGAGTTGTGCTTATGTGGATGATAAGCGATTTTCCAGCCTACGGAATGTTATATGATTGGACAACACATGGTAGATTATCATGTCAGTATTGCCAAAATGAGACAGATGCCTTCCAACTAAAAAATGGTAGAAAATCTTGTTAGTATAATTTTCACCGGAGGTTTCTCCCTATGAACCATCTGTACCGGGGGAACAAGAGGTTGTTCACAAAGGGTAAACGTGTACGTATCCCCTCCCCCCACCTCAATATCTTTCAGGAGAGCAAATTGAAGGTCAACTTTATTATTATGGAGCTCAGGACACAGCAACACGTGGTGGTAACTGACTTAATATTCTGACCAATCTCCCAGATGGATACCTTGAAGAACATAATTGGTATCAGAAGAGCAGTTTCTGGGATCTACCGTACTTGAAGGATCATCTATTGTCCCACAATCTTGATGTCATGCACATTGAGAAAACCTTTTTCGATAATATCATGTACACCACCATCTTAAACATTCATAGCAGGTCTAAAGACAACTTGAAGTCTAGACTGGATTTGCCTCTTATATGCTCTAGAGTTAGTTACATCTCACGGGAGATGGGAGAGCTCCACTACCTATCTTTAGATTGTCAAGCGAAGGCAAATCAACATTCTTCAACTGGGTTTCCACCGAAGTTAAGTTCCCAGATGGATACGTGTCAAAACTCTCAAAGTCTGTGGAGCAAAGAAAAAAATTCTCTAGTATGAAGAGTCATGATTGTCATGTGTTTATGCAGATATTATTGCCTTTCGCCTTTGCGGAGCTTTTACCAACGAACGTACATGAATCACTTTCAAGTATATTTTCTATGACGATATATAAATATATAAACAAATGATCCAGTTGTCGGTCGAGGGGTTCGAGTAGAAAAGTTTGGTGTCATCGACGTTAATGGATCGCGTTCTTATGCAAAGTATGATCCATTTGTCCTTGCATCATCATAAGTGGATCAAGTTTGTTTCCTTCCATATCCACGGCTTAGAAAAACAGGGATTTCATGGTTATCTGTGGTGAAAATAGCTCCAAGAGGAATTATAGTTTAATTCGACGATGTGATATATCATTGTTTTTACCCATTTTTAACCATGATATAGGTCCGTTTTTATCAAATCTTTTTGGTGGTTTTCTATTGTTTTAGAATCTTTGTAGGTCAATGATTGATTGGAGCATAAGAGAGCTTTTGGGAGATTTAACATGTTTTGCCTTGTGTCGATCGAAACAATAGACTGTGTCGATCGACACACACATGTCTGACGAGAAGAAGACTGCAGAAAGGTCAGAAGTTCGGCACTCGTTGGAGAACTTTCAACCAATGGATCGACCTAGAAATTTGACACAAGATATAGAATCGAGTTAGCTTCTGTTACGAAGTTATGCAAGTTTTAATGATGACATGTCAGCATGCCCTTAACCGACCGGTTCGCTGAAAAAAAAGGAAATTGGAGTTTTTCCTATTTTGATTTGATTTTGTCATAGAGATTGAACCAAAAATGTGATTAGACCTATTTATTCTAGTTTTTAGCGATTGTTTACCAGGATCCAGTTTTTAATTGAGACTTGAGAGAGGAGAGCTTTGAGGAGATTTCAGACTTCCAGACTTTATCGATTTCAACTCTCTGTATCTCTTACTCTATCTTTTTAATGCAATATTATTCATTCATAATGATTTCCTCATCCATGTTTGAGTAGTTTGCTTGTTAGGTTTAGGGGATTCATGGGTTTGATGAGAAATTGATAGGATTGAAAACCTGTTAGGATTTATCTTTATGTTCTTCATCTAGATTGATTTAATTCTGATTTTAGGACTGATCAACTGAAATTGGATAACCTAGGTTGCTTTAATAGATGCGAAAGCATTATTAACAACCGGACATAATCTTAGATGAGCAAAATTATCTATTCGCAAAGAAATTTGGCTTAGTAATTTTGTGAACAATTGAACATGAACTTAATGCTTGTCTTTATTCACTGAGTTTGCAAAGAAATTTGGAATTTAGGGATATAGTCATAGATAATCTCTACAATGAAAGTTGATTGGTTTAATATTCGTGTTTAAGTTCTAGAACTGCACTTAACAAATCCTAACGTTTTTCATCTTTGTGTCGATCGACAAATACCTGTGTGTCGATCGACACGATCGTATTTTGATTCATTCCTGCGAATTACCCATAGCCTAACTCTTTTATCCAATTGATTTTTAGATCCTTGACATCATTCACTGTTTACTTTAACTTTCTATTTTATATTAATACATTCTTACTTAGCATAATTTGAATTTTCTAATCAATTGTGTGTTTAGATTCCCTGTGGATTCGATCCCTAAGTACTACATCGATCTCTTAATTTGAGAGTAGCTCAGGGTAAATTTGAGCATATCACGATGCGCCTATGGAATATGAAACTGTCGTGGATCTAACAACTCCAGAACAAGATATAGACAATATCACTCTTATAGATCCAGAAAATCGAGAAGTTGAAATACTTCCAGATCCTACCAATGCAGTATACCCCGAAGACGAGTTTACAAACGAGAGTGTTGAAAATACCGATGAGGATAAGGATAACTCAAATGATGATTCAGATAGTGAAGCATAAATGTTATCTATATTGTATCTTAATTGCGAATGTATAAGTATGTATTCAAAATTTAAAACAAGTGTAATGAATAAAGATTTCAAATGTCAGTGGTTTGATCCAGTTGTCAGTCGAGGGGTTCGAGTAGGAAAGTTTGGTGTCATCGACGTTAACGGATCGCGTTCTTATGCAAAATATGATTGATATGCTCAAATTTGCCCTGAGCTACTCTCTCAAATTAAGAGATCGTAGTAGTACTTAGGGATCGAATCCACAGGGAATCTAAACACACAATCGATTAAAGAGTTTAAATTATGCTAAGTAAGAATGTATGAATGTAATTAAAAATAGCAAAATAAACATTTAATGATGATATGGGTTCTTGTAATCAATTAGACAAAAGAGTTAGGCTATGGGTAATTCGTAGGAAAGAATCGAAATACGGCTGTGTCGATCGACACAGAGGTCCGTGTCGATCGACACGAGGATAGAAAACGGTTATGATTTGTTAAGCGCGGTTCTAGAACTCAAACACGAATATAAAACCAATAAACTTTTGTTGCAGAGATTATCTATGACTAAATCCCTAAATTCCAAATTTCTTTGCAAATTCAGTGAATAAAGACAAGCATTAAATTCAGGTTCAATTGTTCAAAAAATTACTAAGCCAAATTTCTTTGCGAATAGATAATTTTGCTCAGCTAAGATTATATCCGGTTGTTAATAATACTTTCACATCTATTAAAGCAACCTAGGATATCCAATTTCAGTTGATCAGCCCTAAAATCAGAGCTAAATCAATCTATATAAAGAACATAAAGATAAATCCTAATAGGGTTTCAATCCTAACGATTTCTCATCAAACCATAAAATTACCCTAAACCTAAGAAGCAAACTACTCAGACATAGATGCAGTAAACATTATGAATGAAATAAATTGCATAAAAGAGATAGAGTAAGTGATACAGAGATTCGAAAACGATGAAATCCGAAAGTCTGAAATCTCCTAAAAGCTCTGCAAATCTCTTCTCTCTCAAGTCTTAATTAAAAACTAGATATCAAAACCTAAAATCCTAAGGAAAAACTATATATAAGGTCTAAAATTCGGACTGGGCTTTTCTATAAACTTATGGGCTTCGTGGACCAAAAAGGAATTTCTTCAATCTTCACGTCATACATGCTCGTGTTGATCAACACACAGGACCGTGTCGATCGACACACAGGACCGTGTCGATCGACACAGCCTTGAAAACTCGACTCCGACTTGATCACTTCGGCTTTTCTTTCCTCGATGCTCCAAAATGCTCCAAAAGCTCTCATTAAGCTCCAATCGTTCGTCAACCTATAAAGACTCAAAAAGACTAAAAAAATACCAAAAAGACTCTATGAAAAGGACTTATATCATGGTAAAAAATGGGTAAAAACCATGATATATCAACTCCCCCGGACTTAGCATTTGCTTGCCCTCAAGCAAAACATACACCAAGAATGTGAAAGAGGTTTGAAAATGCAGAAACTTACCTTTCCTTGGAGTGCCGGACCGATCATTTCAACTAGTAAACCACATAATGCAGAATCAATTCAAATCCAGACCACCATGTACTTCTCCATAGACATTCGCAGCTTCCCAAATTCATCCACGCCTTCTCAACATAACCCACTAGTCCTCATTGCTGGGTCTCGTCCCAGATCTCGATGCCAAGAACCTTCTACACTCATTCTCATACTATACCATATACAGTGAACCATACAACCTTTTGTACTCTTTCTCTCCCCCCAGACTAATTTGATTCTTTACTTTTTTTTTTTTAAACTGCTGAGACCCAAAAGCAGTGCTTTCACTACTGTTGTTCCTTGTGAGGAGACAGGGTCGTGAGATCGCTCGTCCTCTACATCCGTTCTAAGGGACTCAGACTGCTGCTTTTGAGCTCCGGGAGATCATTTCTTGAGTACGGACTCACTGGAATTTTATTTCCTCATCTTATACTCAAGAACTATCATTTCACCCCCAATCATCATTATATATGTATTTTTTTTTTTAGAACAAAGGAGAGAAGTACCATTACTTTTAACAGAGATTGCACTTGTCAGATATGAATGAGGAGTCAAGCTCTATGAACACCAATCACCAAGGAGACCGCATAATTAGCTCAAACCCGGCGGATTATGCTGGAAGTAACAGATGTCTCTAGTTAACTGGTCAACCTTAGGATTTCCCATTAGTCTGCCTTTGAAATTGATCCTGGAAAAAGGGTCACACAACTGAAAGAGGCAGTCCACTAAACCAAAGGAAGGGTCATTATTTCCAACTGACTATTTTGACTCAATAAAACGTTTTGGACTGACTCTCAAAAAACGAACACATAGTTAGCAACTACCTCCCCCAGACTTAAACAACACTGTCACTAGTGTTATCAAGCCTGAAATTGGTGAAAAAACAGAAAAAAAAAAAACACCAATTGAAAAGAACGAGAACTTACCTGTTGCAGGGCATGTCGATCGACACGAGTAGGTGTGTCGATCGACACACTGTTGTTTCCTCGTCTCGTCTTTTTTTTTTTCTTGAAAATCCTGAAACACTAAAAACCAAAACTAAAAGTTAGTAAATAAAATGAAAATAAGTAGACGTACCAGTGGGTTGCCTCCTACTAAGCGCTTGTTTTCAGTCGTTAGCTTGACTGTGTCAGGACTAATGTTTTTGGTGGATCTTTGAGAGGTCTTATGTCTCCCTCATCCATTGATAGCCTTGCATTTGATCGTTCTCCATCTCCAGACATCCAAGGAACAACACCAGAGACCAACTTCATGGTGGTTTGCAGCATTTCTTGAACAACTACCTCTCCTTTCTCCCTCAACTCTAAGGGGATGATGATTCTGAACCTGGAGAATGGTTTGGAAGTCTTTTTGCGCTTCACCTCGCAGGCAGTCAAGTCGCCATTGGATCTCAAAAAGGGAGGAGTCGAAGGTAGGTTGGGCACATGGGATCCTCTTCGTGTCATCTCCACGGTCTGAACTCCGCTGTCCTCCATTTCTAACGGTCATACAAGAATTCTCCTTGACATGAACTGCGGGGTAGAAGACATTCTTGTTGACTTTGGAGAAGGAGATTCGTTGATTAGGAAAATCCACAACTGCACCCACAGTGGCAAAGAATGATGACCCAAGAATCAATGGTCTATCGCTGTCATTCTTCGTCTCCATAATGTGAAAATCCACCGGAACCAGACAATCTCCTACTTGAAGCATCAAGTCAGGAATGAACCATTTTGAGAATGTTGAAGAATAGTCAGCGCTCAGAGATATCTTCGAAGGTTGCAGATCCTTAATTCCCAGCTTCCTTGCAACAGACTGAGACATGACATTCACATTAGCTCCAGTGTCACAAAGAGAATTCTTGAATTCCATACCTTTGATTGAGCAAGAAACAATGAACATTCCTGGATTCGGTATCTTCTGCAACTTTCTCAGTGGTGGTTGAGCATGACTCCCTTTTTCCTCTGGTGCTTTGACAATAATAGCCCGTGGGTATGGAATCTTGGGCCTGTAGACTCTTTCCTCTGCTTGAACTGAAGTCTGCAATGAAATTGGACTTTTCTGGATAGGTGTCAATCGACACACTCCTTGTGTCGATCGACTCAAGACTTCTGTGTCGAGCTGGTGTTGAGCGTATCGATCGATGCACGTCCGATTGCGTATTTTCCTTTGAGATTTTTGACCTGTGTCGATCGACACATGGGCTCTGTGTCGATCGACAAAGAGTCTGTAGCTTCAATCTCGTCTCCTTCAACCTCCTCTTCATTACCCAAAGTGATAGCATTGACGTGTAGTCTCGGGTTTATGTCAGTCTTGCTTGGAAGAAACCCCTCTTGCCTCTTCATAGACTCTGCGGTTTGAGCAACTCGGATATCTAGCTTCTTGACATGGGCGTTCAAAACTTCGAACTTCCCATTTAAGTCTTGGTACATAGCATCCATTTTCCCATTGAAGCTTACAGTCATCTTCTGTTGGCCCTCTAGAATCTGTTCCAGCATAGACTTCATCTCACTATCTGAAGATTGAGCAAGCGGTGTCTGATAAGAAGAAGAACCGTAGTTCCTAGTGTAATTTCTCTAGAAAGGCTTCTGATAGTCGTTCTTCTGGCACCCTTGTTGATTACCATACCTCTGACCCTTAAAACCAGCTCCACCAACGTAGTTGCAATCCTTTTCATCATGCTCTTCCTCTGGAATGAAAGTCTCTACCTCTTGAGCAAACTAAACAGTCTTCTTCCCCACTAGCAGGTTGTGTACAGAATCCAGCTTAGCCTTAACCTCAGCAATTTGGCTACCATCTATGTTCCCACCAAGCTTCTTTCTCTCGAAGTCTACGTTCTTGGTACTATTGCTAAAAGCCAAGTTATCAATAAGAATCAGTGCATCCGCCGGATATCTAGTGTTGAAGTTCCCATTGCTAGCAGAATCCAGAGCCATCTGATACCTCCAATCAATAACTCTGAAGAAAATTCCCAACAGCTGAACATCACTGAACCCATGGTGAGGACAATCTCTCTTGTAGGACTTGAATCTTCCCCAGGAAGCCTTAAATGCCTCAGTCGGTCCCTGCTTGAAAGTAGATATCTTAGTCCTCAGATCCTCGGATCTCGCCTCATCAAATAAGTTATTGAGGAAACCATTCTTGGTGTCCTCCCAAGTAGTCAGCGAGCCCGACTCCAGCTGCTTCAACCAGTAGGCTGCTTCTCCGCCCAGAGAGTAGGGGAAAAGCTTGCAGTAGAGGTAATCGCTTGACACTCCATTAGCCTTAATGCTAGATGCTAAGTCCTTGAACCTCTCAATGTGATCCATGGGGTGCTCAGAGGATAGGCCATGGAACGGGTGCTGAGCCACAAGTGAGAAGTAAGCCGGCTTCAGCTTAAAGTTGTTCCTCGGAAAAGAAGGAGGACGAATCGCTGCCGTGTTGGCATAAAACTCATCAAGCCTGTTGTACTCTCCCAGAGTGCGCCTTCGCCCAGCTGGCTCCACTAAAATGACAACTCCATTCTCATCTATCCTCTGACCCTGACCTTACTATCCTGAAGAAACCCATCTTAACCTCTGATAAGAATTAATGGATTCATTCTGGCTGACCTTCTCGCTGCTCGGTTGGCTCGTTCTAATTTTCCAATCTCAAGGTTGAGATCAACTAGCTCTTCGTTCTGGTTGCTTCTGATAACGCGATTAGGCATAAACCTGAAACACACAAGACAAAGAGAAAAGAACGAGTAAGTAATAAAACAAAAATAAAAAACTTAGACAAAATTCTAAAATCAAAAATCGGATGGTGATTTTGAGTCCCTGGCAACGGCACCAAAATTTGATATGCTCAAATTTTCTCTGAGCTACTCTCTCAAATTAAGAGATCGTAGTAGTACTTAGGGATCGAATCCACAGGGAATCTAAACACACAATCGATTAAAGAGTTCAAATTATGCTAAGTAAGAATGTATGAATGTAATTAAAAATAGCAAAATAAATAGTGAATGATGATATGGGTTCTTGTAATTAATTAGACAAAAGAGTTAGGCTATGGGTAATTCGTAGGAAAGAATTGAAATACGGCTGTGTCGATCGACACAGAGGTCCGTGTTGATCGACACGGGGATAGAAAACGGTTATGATTTGTTAAGCGTGGTTCCAGAACTCAAGCACGAATATAAAACCAATAAACTTTCGTTGCAGAGATTATCTATGACTAAATCCCTAAATTCCAAATTTCTTTGCAAATTCAGTGAATAAAGACAAACATTAAATTCAGGTGCAATTGTTCATAAAATTACTAAGCCAAATTTCTTTGCGAATAGATAATTTTGCTCATCTAAGATTATGTCCGGTTGTTAATAATACTTTCGTATCTATTAAAGCAACCTAGGATATCCAATTTCAGTTGATCAGCCCTAAAATCATAGTTAAATCAATCTAGATGAAGAACATAAAGATAAATCCTAACAGGGTTTCAATCCTAACGATTTTTCATCAAACCATAGAATTACCCTAAACCTAAGAATCAAACTACTCAGATATAGATGCAGTAAACATTATGAATGAAATAAATTGCATAAAAGAGATAGAGTAAGTGATACAGAGATTCGAAAACGATGAAATCCGGAAGTCTGAAATCTCCTAAAAGCTCTGCAAATCTCTTCTCTCTCAAGTCTTAATTAAAAACTAGATATCAAAACTTAAAAGCCTAAGGAAAAACTATATATAAGGTCTAAAATTCGGACTGGGCTTTTCTGTAAACTTATGGGATTCGTGGGCCGAAGAGGAATTTCTTCAATCTTCACGTCAGACATGCTCGTTTCGATCAACACACAGGACCGTGTCGATCAACACAGCCTTGAAAACTCGACTCTGACTTGATCACTTCCGCTCTTCTTTCCTCGATGCTCCAAAATGCTCCAAAAGCTCCCATTAAGCTCCAATCGTTCGTCAACCTATAAAGACTCAAAAAGACTCAAAAAATACCAAAAAGACTCTATGAAAAAGACTTATATCATTGTCAAAAACGGGTAAAAACCATGATATATCAATGATCCATTTGTCTTTGCATCACAAGCGGATCAAGTTTGTTTTATTCCATATCCACGGGTCAGAAAACACAGGGATTTCATGGTTATATGTGCTGAAAATAGCTGCAAGAGGAATTATAGTTGAATTCGATGATGCGCCTATGCAATATGAAACTGTCGTGGATCTAACAACTCCAAAACAAGATATAGACAACATCATTCTTATAGATCCAGAAAATCGAGAAGTTGAAATACTTCCCGATGCTACCGATGCAGAAAACTCCGAAGAGCAGTTTACAAACGAGAGTGCTGAAAGTACCAATGAGGATAACGATAACTCAAATGATGATTCAAACAGTGAAGCATAAATGTTATCTATATTGTATCTTAATTCTGAATGTCTAAGTATGTATTCAAAATTTAAAACAGATGTAATGAATAAAGATTTCAAAAAACCTTTATAGTTTTACATGTATCATCATTACCTTATATGAATAACGTATATATATACAAAAAAATTCAAATTTTAATATTATTCCGTTATAATCTTAAATATAATTTAATTATTGATTTATAATTTAATGTATTTAAAAAAAAGTGAACCAGGTATATGTGAACGTATGTGTAATGAGTTTCTTCAAACAAAATTTGAGAGGTTCTAAAATAAGAACTCATTTCTATTCTCTCTCCTATTTTTCATTTATTTTTATTTTTTAGATGATAGAAATTCATGGAGAAAACCTTTTTGGAGATGCTGTGAGGTGACAACTCTTGGTATGATTGAGAAATACTTTAAATCTGACTATTACATCTTTAGCGGGATTAGAATGCGCGTTATAAAAATATCCATTATAGGAGCGGATGCGTTTACGGAAACATGTATGTAAACCAAAATATTCATTATTAGCCCAACAATTGAATCGTTGGTCGCCTTGGTAGAAAATATTTATTATCAGAGCGGATATGTTTATGGTAACATAGCTGTAAACCAAAATGTTAATTATAAACCCAACAATCGAATCGTTGATCTTAACGCGAGATGTGCTCATGATTGGAACGGATTTGTTGATGGCAACACCTCTGTAAAAAAACTTGATCATCAAGAAACCCAATAAGCAAATCAATGGTCTCGACCTTAGCGACTATACAACAAGGCCTGCCATACTTAGGCATTTCTCAAAATCTGGAACGCGTTAATAACATGTTTGTAAACCCAAGTGATTGTAGAAAAACCAAAGGAACGAATCGTTGATCAGATTTTCTTGGTATTCAGAGAGATGCGGCATGGTTGTTAGTAGGAGACTTTAATGAGATTATGAACAATTCGGAAAATCTAGGTGGTCTTTTGAGACGAGAGTCATTTTTTTATCCTTTTCAATATTTCGTAAGGGACTGTCGTATTAAAGAGATTCGGAGTATTGGGAACAAAATGTTGGAACTAAATTTTTAACAAGTGATTTTTGTCACTTTTCCGGTGGCTTTTCCGGCAAGGTCATTGCCCGGAATTACCGGATTATGAGTTCATGGGAAAGCTTGTAGTTTGGACTACAACTTGGAATACTCATAAGTTAAAATTGAAGTAATGGTGAATGAAAAATGTGAGGTCAAAGTATGGTGTGTGTGTGACAATAAAAGTCAACACATTTACTAAAGTCCCACATTGCTTAGAAAAGGAAGAATGAAGTGGTATATATACTACTTTCTTCTATCATGTTTACAAATGAGTAGCATGATGCATGATGCATGTGAGAAATGGGAACCACACACGCGCGCGCGCGCCGCTTCCGCCGCTCGGCTCGGCTCGGCTTGGGCTTGGGCTTGGGCTTGGGCTTGGGCTTGGGCTTGGGCAATTGGACCAAAGGTCCATCAAGATTATTCTTTTTGGGGAAAGTTCGGCCCAATTTTTCTGGCCCAGTTAGCAAATTTTCGGCCCAATAAACCGAACAATTGCGACCCATAATTGGTAACCGAACCGGCGTAAAGTTGCGACCCAAACCGGCAAAAAATTGCAACCCAAATTGGTTAATCGAACCGGCGAATAATTGCGATTGTTCAATTGGTAACCGCCAAATTTCCGGTTCTATAAAAACCAAGTCTGCATCTTCTTCTTCCTCACGCTTTTTCCCACCGATTTTTTAACCCATAAATTTCATACCTGCAAATCTCCTACAAAGTAACTCTCGAGAGTATCATCGTTATCTTGTTCGTCAGACTATGATTTGAGTGTGCCAAATCGTTTTACTCACAGTTTTATCCTGAGATTCGTAATCGTATTAAACCGTCACACTACGGGCGATTTTTCGAATTAAGGAAAGAGAGTAATCTCGACTCCGTGGTCGTTTTTAAGATCGAGAATCCTTCTTCTTCTTCATTCCTATTCGGATTTCTCAATTCGGTTTTTGCGGTTCTAACAATCTTAATTCGAAAAAATCAGTTATGCGCTACTAGCTTAGTCAGAATGAGAATTTCCTAAAATCTTCTCGCGATTCGTTTATCGTTTCCGCAAAATCGTTATTTTCTAAAAAGTTTTCTCAAATTTCATTAACGGTGTTTGCGATTTGTTTCTACATATCCGCAAAACGTTTCTGACAATTTCAAACGATTTTTCATTTGCGATTTTGTTTTCGAACGACTCGCAATTTTGTTTCTAACAATTTGAAAATTTTGTTTCAAACGAATTCCGTTTGCTTTTCTAAACGATTTGGAACGAATTCCGTTTGCTTTTCTAAACGATTTGGAATTTGCGGTTTGGATTTCAATCATTTCCGCCAATCGTTTATTCGCGATTTGTATACTAAACGTTTAAAATTTTTAAACCATTTAAAAATTTTCCCCATTGGTTTTCAAACACTAAACGATTTTTCCTAAACGTTTGTGATTTATTTCCCTCGTTCCCGCCAAGCGTTTTCGCGGTTTTTTCCGCGATTGGGGGTTTTTTCAAATTTTCGGTTTTCAAACAATTTGAAATTTTGGTTCAAATTCAAATTTCCAATCGAATTTCATACAAATTTTCCTAAACAATTTCTGGTTTGTTTTCAACCATTTCCGCGAATTGGTTTTAAATCGGAAAATAATTTGCGGTTCGTTTACCAACGATTTCGCGATTCGTCCCTTTTGCGATTCGGTAACCCGTCTCCGCAAAATGTTTTTATCACGGATTTGCGCTTATTTTTAAAAATTATCCGCGAATCATTTCTCTTATACAAACGTTTCTGCGAACGCTTGATATAAGCGAGTTTGCAAAACATTTATCAGCAACTGATACCATTCTAGTTTTTTGTTAACAGAATGACAACTCATGCTGATGATATCGATATGACTGGTCCATCAGATGGACAAACTGATACGCCTGTGGACTCGGTAGCACGAGATCTATTCAGAGTTTGTCTCCAGGCGCCGACTGTTCCCCAAGACAACTATCTCGGGATGTCTCAATTACCCGCTGCGATGGCGCATGGGTTAATGCCGGAAAATTTTTACGGCAAAGGCTTCAAAACATGGCAAAACAAGATGCTCTTCTACATGAGTAACTTGAACTGTGAGAAGTTTCTGAAGGAGGATCCACCGATCGTTCCATTCGGAAACAAAGATGCTCACCTTCTTGCTTTTGTGGATGCATGGAAACATGCAGACTTCGTGTGCAGAGGTTGGATCTTAGGCCGCCTCATTGATCCACTGTATTAGGTGTACAGTCAGGAAGCACGAACCTCTAAGGAACTCTGGATGGCCTTGGAGAAGAAGTACAAGTCTGACGATGCTGGTTGTCAGAAATTTGCTGTTGCGAAGTTTCTAGACTTCAAAATGGTGGACTCCAAGCCCATCATGGAACAAGTCGATGCATTGAGTTTGTTGTGCCATGAGATTGCGGCTGAGGGAATGCAAATCTGTGAGATCTTCACTGTCAATTGCTTCATTGAGAAACTTCCCCCGAGATGGCTCAGTTTCAAGAACTATCTCAAGCACAAGAAGAAGCCAATGTCACTCTCTGATGTCATCACGAGGCTCCAAATGGAAGACAGGAACCGTGCTAATTTCTCTCCTCCTGAGCAACACAATGTCAATGTGGCTGAGCACAAGAGCAAGGGTAAAGGGAAACGGATATCTCCGCAAAAGTCCCTAAAACCGACATCCTCAACAAACTTCAAGAGGGTTGTAAAACCAGGACAGAAGTTCAAAGGAAAATGCCACAAGTGTGGCAAGGTAGGCCACAAGTCTGATGTATGCAGGAGCCAACCCAAGGGTAACAAAAAGGCTGAAGCTAACCTCACTGAAGAGGATATGTGTGCTGTCGTCAATGAAGTGAACATGGTGGACGACAACCCAAGGGAGTGGTGGTATGACACTGGTGCAACCACCCACATCTGCACTGATAAGTCGATGTTCACCACTTATCAGAAGAGCAAATCTGAGGAGCAGCTGTTCATGGGGAACACGGCTTACTCGAAGATTGAAGGTCGCGGCAAAGTGGTTCTGAAGCTGACGTCAGAACGTGAACTCTCACTCAACAATGTGAAGCATGTGCCGGACATGAGGAAGAACTTGGTTTCGGGAACTCTATTGAGCAAGGCAGGATTCGGAGTCAACTTCGAAGCTGACAAATTGATCCTTAGGAAGAATGGGGTGTATTTGGGAAAGGGTTATGCTAAAGGAGGAATTGTCAAGTTGTGTGTTTCGACAGTCCTTCGTCCTAATAAGATTAAGAACGCTAATGTTGTAATTGCTGACAATTCATCTAATAATAATTATGTTGCTTATTTGGTTGAGTCTTTTGATATTTGGCATGAACGTTTAGGACATGTAAATTATAAATCTATGCAAAGATTGATGAATTTAAATCTAATTCCGAAATGCAAAGTAAACAAGGATAAATGTGAAGTGTGTGTACAGGCCAAACTCACAAAAACTCCTTCTCCCCAAGTTCAAAGAAATACAGAACCTCTCGGTTTAATACACACAGATTTATGCGATCTGAAATTTATACAAATTAGAGGCGGTAAAAAGTATTTTGTGACATTTATTGATGATCACACAAAATATTGTTATGTATACTTGTTACGTAGCAAAGATGAAGCCTTGTCAAAATTCCAAGAGTATAAGCTCAAAGTTGAAAACCAACTAGGTAAAACTATTAAAATAGTTCAAAGTGATAGAGGAGGCGAGTATGATGGTCCGTTTAATGATTTTTGTCAACAACATGGCATCATACACCAAACGACAACTCCCTATTCCCCAAAATCTAACGGAGTTGCAGAACGGAAAAACCAAACTCTGAAAGAGATGATGAATGCAATGTTGCAAGAATCTGGGTTACCCCAGTCAATGTGGGGGGAAGCTTTGCTTACTACGAACTATATCCTCATCAAGATACCACATAAAGTTACTGGCAAGACGCCATATGAACTTTGGAAAGGTGTTGTACCTTCGTACAAATACCTGAAAGTGTGGGGGTGCCTTGCAAAAGTCGCAATACCACCTCCGAAAAAGGTCACAATCGGACCAAAAACAGTGGATTGTATTTTCATAGGATATGCACACAACAGCAGCGCTTATCGTTTTCTGGTTCACAAATCAGACATACCCGATATCCATGTTAATACAGTGATGGAATCACGGAATGCGTCTTTCTTTGAAAAAATTTTTCCTTGTAAGGACAAACAACGTCCGAAGAGGACACTTGAACAAAGAGAAACAAGCTCCTCAACAAATGAGGCAAGCACTTCCAGAACTTCACCACATGAAGTGGAAGACGTAGCAGATGAACCTCGACGTAACAAAAGAGCTCGTAAGGAAAAATCTTTTGGTGATGATTTCATGATGGTCTTTCTCACAGAGAATGTACCAAGAACTTACTCAGAAGCCATGTCTATACCCGACGCACCTTATTGGAAGGAAGCTATCAATAGTGAGATCGATTCTGTATTGCAACATCATACATATGAGATTACCGATCTACCCGAAGGGTTTAAAGCACTAGGGTCCAAATGGATTTTCACAACAAAAATGAAAACCAATGGTTCTGTGGATAAGTATAAAGCTAGGCTCGTGGTCCAAGGATTCCGATAAAAAGAAGGTCTGGATTTCTTTGACACATATTCTCCAGTAACGCGAATAACCTCCATCAGACTGTTGGTTGGTATCGCGGCATTAAGAGGCCTAGAAATACATCAGATGGATGTCAAAACCGCTTTTCTACATGGAGATTTAGAAGAAGAGATATATAAATGAAACAACCTGAAGGTTTTGTTATCCCCGGATAAGAACACAAAGTCTGTAGACTTGTCAAATCATTGTACGGACTAAAGCAAGCTCCAAAACAATGGCATGAAAAATTTGATAATGTGATGATGTCAAATGGTTTCAGCATTAACGTTTCAGCATTAACGAATGTGATAAATGCATATACATAAAATGTACTCCACACGGATATGTTTTGCTGTGTTTGTATGTTGATGACATGCTCATTATTGGCAACACTAATGACATGATTAATCAAACTAAGAACTTACTTCATAATCATTTTGAAATGAAAGACATGGGATTGGCAGATGTCATTCTCGGTATTAAGATTCACCGACATGCTGGAGGAATTATCTTATCACAATCACATTATGCTCAAAAGATACTTGATAGATTTAAGAACTATTCAAGTGGGACTGCAAAAACTCTAGTCGACCCTCATATTCACCTGACTAAAAACTCAGGAGATGTAGTTTCTCAGGTGGAATATGCAAGAGTAATTGGAAGTCTGATGTACTTGACAAACTGTACTAGACCCGACCTAGCGCACGCAGTAAACATACTCAGTCGCTATACAAGTAATCCAAGACATAAACATTGGAAAGCTATAACTAGAATATTAAATTACCTACGTTATACCAAAAATTATGGACTACACTATGGTAAAGAACCAGCAGTTTTGGAAGCATACAGTGACGCAAATTGGATTGCGGACTCCAAAAACTCAAAATCCACAAGTGGATATGTCTTTACCCTTGGAGGTGCAGCAGAGTCCTGGAAATCTACCAAACAAACCGTGATAGCCACATCAACCATGGAATTTGAGTTTGTCGCTCTGGACAGAACAGCTCAAGAAGCTGAGTGGCTTCGGAATTTTTTGGAAGATATGCCAATGTGGGAGAAACCAGTGCCAGCTTTACGTGTACACTGTGATAGTCAATCGGCTATCTCTCGGGCACTGAATAATAATTATAATGGCAAGTCTCGTCACATACGAAGAAGACATAAAACCATTAGAAACTTGATCTCAACAGGAGTACTCACGATAGATTATATCAAATCTACCGACAACCTAGCTGATCCATTCACTAAAGGTTTGGCAAGAGATCAAGTCAAAAAATCATCAAGAGGAATGGGTTTAAAAGCCTATGAATAAAGTTAAAGTTTGATGGAAACCCCACCTACATGACTGGAGATCCCAGGAAATAGGTTCAAAGGGACAACTAATTCAAACTTAAATTGGAAGAACACTGTGAGAGTAATATCTCTACCCAGTTCCTAGGATGACATACAGTGTTACATCGGTATGTATAAGGATAAGCATTTGGTTTTTAATGATTTCATAGCTTTATAATAGAAAGTATTACAGGATACTTCTAAAGATAAGCTAATGAGGATCACCTAGTGAGTGTGAAATGGGGCCGTTTCTAGGAGAATGGAGGAAAAGCTATATTCTCCAAGTTCACTCATGATAACCAGGCAAGTTCAAGGCCAAAATCAACACAATAGAGAACAAGGTTCTATGAGAAAATGAAGCTGTGTTATAGTTGTTGTCTAGGTTTACATTGAAATCCGGGTGGTTCAAGACATCATGTCCACCTCCTGGCCAAGTAAATCCGACAGCTACTAACTACGAGTGGTTCAAAGCTGAAAAATTGCTACCAACTCAGATACAGTAATTTTTCGTTGTACTCTTGAAAAGTCAGTCTGTCTGTCTAGTCAATTAATTTAGTCTAATCAGTAGAGTCTTAGAGTTTATCGAGTCGTCATATGTTTAGAAGTCATTTCTATTCATGTGGGGGATTGTTGGAACTAAATTTTTAACAAGTGATTTTCGTCACTTTTCCGGTGGCTTTTTCGGCAAGGTCATTGTCCGGAATTACCAGATTATGAGTTCATTGGAAAGCTTGTAGTATATATACTACAACTTGGAATACTCATAAGTTAAAATTGAAGTAATGGTGAATGAGAAATGTGAGGTCAAAGTATGGTGTGTATGACAATAAAAGTCAACACATTTACTAAAGTCCCACATTGCTTAGAAAAGGAAGAATGAAGTGGTATATATACTACTTTCTTCTATCATGTTTACAAATGAGTAGCATGATGCATGATGCATGTGAGAAATGGGAACCACACACGCGCGCGCGCCGCCGCCGCCGCTCGGCTCGGCTCGGCTTGGGCTTGGGCTTGGGCTTGGGCAATTGGACCAAAGGTCCATCAAGACTATTCTTTTTGGGGAAAGTTCGGCCCAATTTTTCTGGCCCAGTTAGCAAATTTTCGGCCCAATAAACCGAACAATTGCGACCCATAATTGGTAACCGAACCGGCGTAAAGTTGCGACCCAAACCGGCGAAAAATTGCAACCCAAATTGGTTAATCGAACCGGCGAATAATTGCGATTGTTCAATTGGTAACCGCCAAATTTCCGGTTCTATAAAAACCAAGTCTGCATCTTCTTCTTCCTCACGCTTTTTCCCACCGATTTTTCAACCCATAAATTTCATACCTGCAAATCTCCTACAAAGTAAGTCTCGAGAGTATCATCGTTATCTTGTTCGTCAGACTACGATTTGAGTGTGCCAAATCGTTTTACTCACGGTTTTATCCTGGGATTCGTAATCGTATTAAACCGTCACACTACGGGCGATTTTTCGAATTAAGGAAAGAGAGTAATTTCGACTCCGTGATCGTTTTTAAGATCGAGGATCCTTCTTCTTCTTCATTCCTATTCGGATTTCTCAATTCGGTTTTTGCGGTTCTAACACAAAATGTCGTGGGCTGTTAAGAGAGAGAATATCCTTGCTGATGGGACAAGGGTAAATGTTTGGACTCAATGTTGTCTTGATCGAGCTTTTTAGAATGCGGAATGGTTTAGACTTTTCCCCCGAGTACACTCTGAATATTTGGCACGACTTTGTTCAGACCATCGACCCCTGCTCACGAGATTGGTTGCTGGTAATTTGAAAAGGATAGGAAGATTATGTTTTGATAAGCGCTAGTGCTCGAAACCAGAAGCAGTTGAAGTGATTCATAAAGGTTGGAACTTGCATTCCTCTATAGGGAAACTGATCAATATCAGAGTCAAATGGAAAAGAGATTCAAGTTTCAACTCCAAGAAAATAATACAGAGTCTTCGTAATGATCTAGATCTTGAGTCATCAAAAATCTTTCCGAATTTCCAAAAAATGGCAGATATGAAGCAGGAAAAAGAGAAAACGTTTCGAGAGGAGGAAGCTTATCGGCAAAGTAAATGCTCCAAGAATTGGTTAACTGTAGGTGATAAGAACAACCCGTTTTTTCATGGTAGTATTAAAACACGGAAGCTGCGTAATCACATTCCTTCTCTCAAGGACAATAATGGAGTGGAACATTTTGAGGAGACTACAAAAGGAGAAACTGAAGTTGATTATTTCAACAGATTATTTCGATCCTCAAATCCCGACAATGTAACTGAATTGCTGCATGGTTTTGAACCACGAGTGACACCAAAGATGAATAGAGAACTAGTTAAGCTTATGACAGCATCTGAAATCCACAAAGCCATCAAGGCAATTAAAGGAGATAGTGCCCCAGGAATATATGGCATGACAAGGATTTTTTTTTTCCAAAAGTTTTGGGTAGTGGCTAGTGCACAAGTTATCAATGAAGTTAAAAGGTTTTTTTCGACACTGGGAGCTTCCCTTAAGATTGGAATCATACTCAGATTTTTCTACTGCCAAAAAAGCCAAATCCAGACATGATGACATATTTGCGTCCGATAAGTTTTTGTTCGATAACTTACGAAATTGTATCGAAAATACTGTGTACAAGGCTTAAACGTATCTTACCTCAGTTAGTATCACCAACACATGGAGCATTTGTAGCAGGAAGAATCATTTCGGATAATTTGCTTATTGCTCACGAAATGAATCATGGCTTAAGAACGAATCCATCATGCAAGGAAGATTTTCTCGCAATCAAAACAGGCCATTCCAAGGCTTACGATCGTGTAGACTGGTTTTTCAAACAGTCCACCGTGTAATTGCCTTGTCCGAATCACACAAGTTACCGCGGTAACTGTCCTCTCTGAAATTTGATCGTGCAACCGAAAAATTCATCGAGCTTGGATTCAACCGCCAGCTCAGTTTTTCTTCCCTGTTTCACTTCTCTCGGCCAAACTTGCCCGATGTGCCTCAATCACTTAGATCATCTCATTTCGCATCAGCAAGTCTGCAGAACACGGGCATTACACTGAACATAATACCCAAATTTTAATCTTTCCACATTTTTACTATTATTTGTATGTGTTTTTGTGCACAACAATTGGAATCGTAAGTTAAATCTGTAATCAACAGTTGAAGCTTGAGAACTTTGATCACAATGCATGATCCAACTGATGAACATGAACACATGTAAACGAAAAAACAGAAACTTGAAATCCAGTTTATGCAAAAAAACTCAAAAGTATTTGCATCGATCTATGAAACTAAAAATGCAAATCATACTCTCTAAAATCAAATCAACATGGGGTGTGCCGGCCGACGTGTGAAGGGGGTCTAGGAATTCGTGCGGCACCGGATATGAATAAAGCTCTTATTGCTAAGTTAGGATGGAGATTATTACATGATCGTCAAAGTTTATGAGCAAGAGTTCTAAGATGCAAATATAAAGTGACGGATGTTCATGATCCATCTTGGATGAATCCTAAGAGTAGCTGATCTTCGACTTGGAGGAGTGTGAGTGTGGGGTTAAGAGACGTAGTGGTTCCGGGAATGTGTTGGGCTAATGGTGATGGGAAGAAGATACGGTTTTAGGAGAATACATGGCTGTTGGATCGACCGTTGAGGGAGGTAATTACAATGCCTTTACCGGCTGGTTTTGAAGGAGTTCGGCTTTGTGATTTATGGCGGAATGGGACAGGTTGATTGATCCTGTATATTGGTATGTATGTCTCCGAGGATATTATTTTACGGCTTGGTTTGGTGGTGCTTGACAATGTAACAGGGGCGGAGGATAGGATGGCTTGGGGAGGTAGTACAGATGGGCTTTTTACCGTTAAGTCGCCATATTCGAGGCTGATTATGGATGAGACACCAAGACAGAATCTGAGCTCATTGTTTCAGCGTGTTTGGCAGCTAATTGTACCGGAGAAAGTTCGTACTTTTGTTTGGTTGGGTGTGCATCAAGTGCTGATGACAAATGTTGAGCGTTAAAGGAGACATCTAAGTGACTCGGGTTTATGTCAGGTTTGTAAGAGTGGTGATGAAACGATCATCCATATTCTCCGTGATTGTCTGGAAATGGAAGGCGTTTGGCGTAGATTGATACCGTCTAGATCGAGAAGAGACTTCTTTACTATGACTCTGTTTGAATGGCTATACAGGAATCTCGGGGATTATGCAGTTTTGGGAGATAGTACGTGGTCTACATTGTTTGCTATGAGTATTTGGTGGGGGTGGAAGTGGCGTTGTGGGAACGTCTTTGGAAATTATGGGAAATGTCGAGATCGGGTTTGGTTCTTGAAAGAGTTGGCGCAGGAGGTATCTTTAGCTCACTTGAAGGAAAAGAATAAAGTACAAGTTCATCCGGCCCGGATTGAGAGGTTGAGAGGTTGATAGCTTGGGTTAGACCAGGAGAGGGATGGATGAAGTTGAATACGGATGGAGCTTCGCGGGGTAATCCTGGATTGGCCACGGCAGGAGGGTTTTACGCGATGGAGATGGTTTTTGATGTGTGGGTTTCACCTTGAACATAGGGATATGCTCGGCACCATTAGCTGAATTATGGGGAGTCTATCATGGTCTGGTTGTTGCTTGGGAAAGGCGAGTTACACGGTTAGAGGTTGAGGTAGATTCGGAGATAGTGGTGGGTTTTCTTAAGACAAGGATTAATGCATCGCATCCACTGTCATTCCTGGTACGCTTGTGCCATGGCTTTATATTGAGGGACTGGATAGTCCGTATTTCTCACGTGTATAGGGAGGCTAACCGTTTAGCTGATTGGCTAGCAAACTATGCATTTACTTTACTGCTGGGTTTTCATTTACTGGAGTTGGTTCCTGATTCAGTTAATTTGTTGGTACTGGAGGATATAAGTGGGACTAGGGTTTCACAACAAATCCGAATGTAATCGCTTAGTTTTTTTTAATAAAATGGGGGAGACCTTATTGTCTTCCCCTCCTTCGACCAAAAAAAAAAAAATCAAATCAACATTAACTTGTCCTCGCTAAATCAAATCAACATGGAAAATTTACACATTCCTATATCGTCCACGCTAACTTATCCAAAAAAATTGTTCGTGCTAACTATACATATGTTCGAGTGTAAGTGGACACAAAAATATTTTCTCAAAGTATAATCCATTAACAAGAGTAGGTTGAGATTGTTCATTCCAGAAAACAAAATATAAACCAATCCAATTTATATCAAATTCACATTGAGGAAAAAGCTTACAAATTCACAATATTGAGAAAAAAAGAATCTTAAATTAAAATGTACGTCAAAACATTACAAATTCCAAATCACAAGATTATCTCTATAGATGTCGCTTCTCTTGTTTATCTCTTATTTTTCTTAACCTTCTAACATGTGTTATTGACATATTGTCTCCCCATAACATCTTTAACATTTACGTAAGCAGGAGCAACTGAAAGTTTCAACAATGAAGTCTTCATGCTATCTTTTAAATCTTCATTTCCGGTTTGTACTTCTAAAGAAAGTTTCTGTGATTTTTCTCATCATCATGAGACTCCTTTGGCTCTGGGAAAATACTAGTCATTATAAGGATCTTTAGATACATGATGTAGGAGATTAAAAGAGTTATTTCTTTTTATTTTGCAATTTTATTTATTTTGGATTTTAAGTGTTTTTTCTTTTTCTTTTGGGTTTTGGGTATTTTTTTAGAGTTTTGTTTTGCTATTTAAACACTTTTACCTTGTAGCGAAGAGGGATATCTTATATCTTATTTTTCTTAATAGAAACTTTCAAAGTTTTGTCTTTTTGGTGGATTTCAAAATCCTATTCTGGTAGATCCCAGAGTTTTATCTTTCAAATTCATTGCTTGTGAACTTGATTTTCATCAAGGTTTAGCGCTTGTTTTTTCTAGGGTTTTTCGACTGCATCAAGTGGTATCAGAGCAGGTTTTCTCCTGCCTCTGTTCAAAGCTTGATCATGGGAGATCAACCATTGACCAAAGCAGATCTTAAGGGTTTCACCAATGTTTTTAAATCTGGATCGGATGATGAACCGGAAAGTCTATTGGGTCACGGTTCAACCCAGTCTAACCAGTTCATGGGTTCGTATGTTACACATATATGGTATGTGTTTATTATTATAAAATTATTTTACCTTAATTAACTTCATGTCCTTAATAAACAGACGTATTAAACAAAACCCTAGAAATATTAACTATATTTTTCTTCCCTCTAGAATTTCCGCCGCCCATCTCTTCTCTTATTATTCTCCTTCAACATTTTTTTTCTAATCAAATCATAAGTTTATGTTCTTCGTTTTATTTTTTTTTCATTTCATACCGGTCAAAATCAATCAAAATAGATGAAACAAATCAAAACCGGGTTGTGGTGGTTCACTGGTTTGAATCGGTTCACTGGTTCGAATCGGTTCACCGATTTTGGCCGGTTTTTAAACGAGTTTTACGGTTTTTGTTAATTCCAGTTTTTAGCCATAACCCAAACCGGTGACCGGCCGGTCCGGTCCGATTTTCAAAACATGGAGGCTTTAACCACGTCCCTAACTGCTTTGAAAAATCAGATGACAGCTTTAATTGATCAGATGACAAAACTGATGACAACTTTAACTGATCAGATAACAGGTTTTTTCAATCAGATTATTAACGCTATGAACAACGGCAAAAATAATGGAAATAACCAAAGACACATGGGAAGGGAACCAATTAGGGTTCAACATGGTGAAAAAAATCAAGCTGTAATTGATTTATTGATTTTACTAATCATATGACGGTGTTAATAAACAAGACTGGCAATCGACAAGGAGACAAAGGAGAAGAACTAATTAGGGTTCCAAAGAATGAAGACGATCATGTTGTCATTGTTGATAGTTCCAATTCTAATGATGAAGAACCATTGAAGGAAGAGATTGATTAAAGGAATCAACAGAGTGAAGATTTGACCGCTGATATTTCACTATTGGGCACAACTTCAAAAATAGAAAAGACAATAATTCCATAAGTGGTGTTAGTGACCCAGGATTTCAAAGAAGTGGTTTTGTATAATCAACGTGAGAGCGAGGTCACTCCTAACAAGTGTACGAAGACTAAAGTTTGCGGGGAGGGTGAAGATATGATCGTGTTGTTTTATAAGATAAGATTTTATAACAAGTGTACAACAAGTCGCAACCTAGCAACTACGGTTATCCATTCAAGGGAGTTGTGATTCGTTATTTAGAAAAGAACTCGAGGTCGAGTTCTTCCGAAGTGGAGGAGTATGATGTAGGATATATTTTCTTTTATTTTCCTTTTTTGATTTTTAGGTGTTTTTCCTTTTTTTTGGGATTTGGGTATTTTCTTAGAGTTTTGTTTTGCTAATTAAACACTTTTACCTTGTAGTCAAGAGGTATATATTATTTTACTGAATAAAAAGTTTGAGATTTTTCTCTTTTTGATGGATTCCAAAACCATATTCTGGTGGGTTCCAGAGTTTTATCTTTCAAATTCATCGCTTGTGAACTTGATTTTGATCTAGGTTTAGTGCTTGCTTTTCATAGGATTTTTCGACTGCGTCAAGAGGTATTTGACAAATCAGATGACAAGTCAGATGATAGCTTTAACTAATCAGATGGCAGGTTTATTCAATCAAATTATTAACGCGATGAACAACGACAACAATAATGGAAATCAACACATAGATAGGGGAAGAGAACCACTCCGGGTTCAACATGGTGGAGACAATACTGAAAATCAACAAAGAGATAGGGACACAGAACCAATTAGGGTTCAACATGGTGAAAACAATCGTGATGTTATTGTCAAAAATTCAAGTTCTGATGATGAAGAACTTGTGGAGGATGATGTAGCTGAACAAGGAAATCAATCGAACAATCATGATTATCGAGTAAAGGTTGATATTCCATTGTTTTACGGAACTATGAGTGTGGAAGAGTTTCTAGATTGGCAGATCGATGTGGATCGCTTCTTTGATGTCATGGGTGTTCCTGAGAATAAGCAGGTTAAATGGTAGCAATCATGTTGAAGAAAACTGCTGCTATATGGTGGGATAAACTTGTTCTTCAGAGACAGAGACAAAGGAAAGGGCCAGTCAGAACTTGGAGCCGTATGAAACAGTTGATGCTGGAACGAATTTTGCCAGAAGACTACGAGCAGATTCTCTACAAGATGTATCTTGATTGTGTTCAAGGCAAGATGACTGTGACAGAATACACAGCCGAATTCCTATATTTCTCTGAGCGCAATGACCTAGGAGAGATAGAGAACCAGAAGGTAACCCGATACATCAATGATTTAAAAAGTTCTATACAAGAGGAGATTGGTTTGCAAGCTCTATGGACGGTGCAAGAGGCTTCTAGTCTAGCTTTGAAAGCTTAATTAATGGAGAAATCTCCCCAAAATTTTTCATCATTAAGAAGATTTGCACCTCAAGATAATCTTGAATCAACTGAAGATAAGGACAAGAATGCAGCGATCAGGCAATCTAACCATGGGAACAAAGGAGTTGGTAATTCTAGTAGTGGCATTACTAGTACTCAGCAGGGTAAAGTTTCAGTGTAGAAACAAAATAATCCTTATGAAAAACCATATCCTAACAAGTGTTATCGTTGTGGAGGACAAGGTCATATATCGAATGTTTGCCAAGTAGAAGAACTGTTGCCTTTTAAGAGGAAGAAAAGGAAGAATATGAGAAGGAGGATGAGTATGCAGGGGTTGAGTTTGCCGTGGAAGAGTCATCTGAGAAGGTAAATATTGTGCTTGAGAGAATCTTGTTGTCATCCAAGGAAGAAGGACAGCGTAAAAAACTGTTTAGAACACAATGCTCTATTAACAACAAAGTGTGTGACTTAGTTGTGGATAACGGCAGTGCAGAGAATTTGGTTTCTCATAAACTGGTTGATTATCTGAAGTTACCCACAAAACCACATGAGAATCCATATGCTTTTTTAGGTTGGGTAAGCAAGGGCTCCCAAGTTTGAGTGACACTTATTCCTATCTCCATTGGGAAGCATTATAAAGAAGAGATAATGATGGATTCCAGAGTTTTATCTTTTAAGTTCATCGCTTGTGAACTTGATTTTTATCTACGTTTAGCGCTTACTTTTCCTAGGGTTTTCCGACTTTGTCAATACAAAAGACATTAGAATACAAAATTAACACATCCACATTCTCTAAATGGAAAAGATATAGTAGCAACTGCAAACTTTCCAAGCAAAACAAGTTTTGAACAATTTCCACTTTCATCTAATCCACATAAACTTATCTATGAAACAATATCCACACAAACTATTCAATGAGACAATGTACATACATGTTAATATATCCACATAAACTTATCCATGTGACATTATCTATAGAACAATCCCCATTTTCATCTCATCAAAATCAATAAAGAAGATCGATTCCTGTAGATATCCAAAAAGATGACAAAGTTGGTGAGAATTTTGTGTGGCCACAATTCCTATAGATTGGCACAAAGATGAGCAAGTTGGTAAGAGCTTTGAAACTTGAGATCTAAATCAGTAGAGTGAAACCAAGACCATGAATTTTGCTCTTCTTTGTCGCCGTCTCTGATCGATTTGGAGATACATGCATGAGAGAACGAAACTTCCGAATCTAACGATCCCTTCTCGTTCTTCTTCTTATTCGGAGTTCGTCACCTTCGCCGTTCTCCTTCTCGCTTAACGATCCCATATCGATTTTCCGAGAAATATGGTGAGTGGATCTGCGAAGAGGATATGGAGAAATATGGAGTTGGGGAGTGGCAATGTTGAAGAAAGAGATTGGTTAAAAACTGAGAATAAAAAAGCGTGGTCGGTTCGGTTGGTCAAAAACAGAATAGAAAACAAGTTACGATATTTTTGGTTAGGAGTTTTAATAAAAAAAGGTAGTATAGTTAATGTCTTGTTTGCAAAATACATGAACATTTTATTTCAAAGTGCCCTTGGATGTACATGAACATTTTATTTCAAAATACATGAGTTCTTTTTTTGGTGAGGCTCCATTGTATTAAAAACTCACACGGTCTTCGTCATATTTTTAATGAAAGCGTCGATGTTAATATTAGAAGAACCGCTTTCTGCAACCGCTTCCCGACAGATATCACCAAGTTCACATGCCCTTCTTCTCATATCTTTCCCATCTTCAAACTCTCCATCCATAGATCTTTTCACTAATTCCTTGATCTCGGCTCTTGATATGCTCAAATTTGCCCTGAGCTACTCTCTCAAATTAAGAGATCGATGTAGTGCTTAGGGGTCGAATCCACAGGGAATCGAATAACACAACCAATTCGTGAGTTCAAATTTTGCTAAGTAAATATGTGTGAATGAATAAAAACAGTAGGCAAACGAATAAATGATTATCAAGGTTTTTAGAATTCAATTTAGACAAAGGTTAGGCCTTGGGTAATTCGTAGGGATGATTTGAAATTCGATTGTGTCGATCGACACACAGGTTCGTGTCGATCGACACGGATATATTTGAACCGTAAGATTTTATTAAGAACCGTTCTAGAACATAAACACGAATGTAAAATCAATCAACTTTCATTGCAGAGACTATCTATGATTAGATTCCTAAATCCCAAATTTCTTTGCGAACCTAGAGAATTAAATCAAGCTTTATAGTTCAAGTTTAATTGCTCACAAAATTCCTAAACCAAATTTCTTTGCGAATAAGTAATTTTGCTCATCTAAGATTATTTCAGGTTATCAATAATACTTTCGCATCTATTAAACAACCTATGATATCTAATTTTAGTTGATCAATCCTAAAATCAGAGTTATACCAATCTAGATGAAGAACATAGAGATAAATCCTAACATGGTTTCAATCCATTCAATTTCTCATCAAACCCTAGAACTACCCTGAACCTAATAAGTAGACTACTCAGACATGGATGATGTAAACATAATCAATGAATAAATAGTTTGCATAAAAGAGATAAGATAAAAGATTTAGAGAGTTCGAATTGACAGAGTCTGGACGTATGAAATCTCCTCAGCTCCTCAAATCTCTTTTGTTCTAAAGTTAAAAACTGGATCCAAAAACTAAAACTCTAAGTACAAACTATAAGTATTGTTCAGAATTCGGATTGGGCTTCTTTTGTAAACTTGTGGGCTTCGTGGGCTTAAAAGGAAAATACTTCTCTTCTCGTCATATATGCTCATGTCGATCGACACACAGGTACGTGTCGATCGACACGGTCGTATAAAATGGACTTCGACTTCATCACTTCAGCTCTTATTTCCCCAATGCTCCAAAATGATCCAAAAGCTTCCACTAAACTCCAATCATCCATTATCCTGCAAAGACTCTAAAAGGACTCGAAAATACCAAAAAGACTCTACAAAAAGGACTTATATCATGGTCGAAAATGGGTAAAAACCATGATATATCAGCTCTCGTTATCAAAAACTCCATCTTCTTCTTCTTGCTCTCGATCCTCATTCCGACCCTCCACTCCTCTACGATCATCTTTGCATTCAAAAACTGATCGAAAGACAAGGGAAATGTCAGCATTGGTACTCCCGAATATATCCCTTCCAATGTTGAGTTAAATCCGCAATACGTCCAAAATCCGCCTACGGCTGCGTGACAGAGCACACGCAGTTGATCGCTCCAGCTCACCACTACACCCAAGCTACTTTCAAGAACCTCCTTCAACTTTAAATCAGCTCCACGAGCCACCGAAAGGAACCGGACTTGGCTCTCTTTCACTCCTCCCACTATTTCATCCATCTGACCTTTCGAAGTGGAAAGAAAACTCCCTTGAGATATGTAAATCACAGAGCTTTCCGGTTGCTCGTCAAGCCATCGTATGTAATCGGGTTCCCTGCCATTTTTTCCAATATAGAGTTCTTCGAAAGGGACCGGTGGCGTAGACCGGGAAATCAAACTTGGGCGTGAAAAAGTCGATGGCTTTTGTTTCGAGCTCATAAGCAGAGGGGAAGAGAAGGTAGTTAGCTTTGGAGAGCTCATCGTAACACTTTTTGAATTTATTGAAGACTTGATGACTATAACCATGAAAGATATGCCGCAGATCACCAATGAAGTAATAAGTCGTTTAGTTGGTTTAAGTTGTCTTTGTTGCTTAGTCAAATTGAACAAGTCTTGTTGACCTGGTTTGTAAGTAACGAGTGGTATTAGTTGCAGATTTTTCGGTTTGTACGTTGTAACATGCTCAAGACTATTTATGGTCTTTGTACTCTGTTTTTATCAATTAAGCAAGTGGTTAGTAGTCTCTGTGTTTCTCTGCATCATCTTTGACAAGTGGTATCAGAGCGGTTTCTAAAAACTTGCTACAAAAGAATCCGATCAAATAAGTGATAACAAATATGAGTGATAAGGAATTGAGCATTCCAAAGTTTGATAGTGATTACGAGCAATGGTCGATGCTAATGGAGAATATGCTACGATCGAAGGAGTGGTGGGATCTCAAGGCCGGAAAGAAACTTGATCCTGACGGGAGCACAAAGAACTGAGCAAGCGGAGATGAATCTGAAGGATCTTAAAGCGAAGAACTACTTGTTTGCGTCCATAGACAAAAACAATCCTCAAGACAATAGCCAAGAAGGATAGTACAAAAGACATTTGGGATTCCATGAAGACCAAGTATCAAGGGAATCTGAGGGTTCAAAGTGCACAATTGCAGAGGCTTCGAAGGGAGTTTGAAGTGCTAGAAATGAGAGAGGAAGATACAATCACTTTGGTGGTGGCGAATAACATGAGAAACTTGGGGGAGGATATACCGGAAGCAAAGGTGGTAGAGAAGATATTGAGAACGCTCGTAGAGAGGTTCACCTATGTTGTGTGTGCCATTGAGGAGTCAAAGGACATCAAGACTCTCCCAGTAAATGAACTCCAAAGCTCATTGCTAGTTCACGAGAGTAACATGAAGAAAATTGTAAGAGAAGAGCATGCTCTTAAGATTGAAGTCCGAGATGGCCAGATGAGGTCGAAGCAGAGGAGGATATCAAGAAAGAGGTGCGCAGCATACGAGAGGCGGGTACTCAGGCAGAGGAGGTAGGGGTCATGGGGAATTTGACAAAAGCAAAATTGAATGCTTTAAATGTCATAAAATGGGACACTTCAAGAATGAGTGCCCTAGCTGGGAGAGAAATGCGAACTATGCAGAGTTAGAAGAGGATGTCTTACTTATGGCATACGTTGAGCAAAACAAAGCAAAGGACGAAGAAGTGTGGTTTCTGGACTCAGGTTGTAGCAACCATATGTGTAGCACTAAGGAGTGGTTTGTCCAACTTGACAACACATTTTGTCAAAATGTCAAGCTAGGAGACAATAGAAGAATGGATCTAGAAGGAAAAGGCAACCTGCTTCTGAAGGTCAATGGATTGATTTAGGTGATCTCCTTTCTTTACTACGTACATAGTCTGAAAGAACAATTTGCTAAGTGTCGGCCAACTACAACAAAAGGGCCTGCGAATTGTTATTGAAAATGATGAGTGTGAGATCTGGCACAAGCAACAAGAAAGAATCATCATGCAATCTTCAATGACTACAAATAGAATGTTTGTAATCTTCGCAGCCGTATTGAAGCCAAAAATGGAGTGGGAAGCTGAATGTTTGCAAACCACAATTGACAAGATCCTTCTTGTGGCACAAGAGATATGGTCACTTGAGTCATAGAAGATTACAAATGCTGGGAGAAAAGGAAATGGTGATTGGCTTACCTCAGATAAAGAGTGAAGAGAGTGTCTATGAAATTTGCATGAAAGGAAAGCAAATACGAGCTAATATACCGAGACAGAGTGTGTGGAAGGCAAGCGAGAGACTCGAGCTAGTACACAGTGACATCTGTGGACCAATTGCGCCTACTTCAGAGAGTAGAAAGAGGTACATCATTAATTTTATTGATGATTATAGCAGAAAATGTTCCACATATTTCTTGGCAGAGAAATCAAAGGCCTTTAGAGTCTTTAAGGAGTTTAGAGTTGCAGCTGAAAGAGAAACTGGAGAGCTACTGGTCTGTTTGAGAACAGACAGAGGTGGTGAATATAATTCTAAAGCCTTCTAAGAATACTGCATCGAACATGGGATCAAGAAACAGCTCACCACTGCATATACTCCTTAGCAAAATGGAATTGCAGAGAGGAAGAACATGAGTGTTTTGAATATGACTAGATGCATGATGATGGGTATGAATGTGCCACAATGTTTTTGGCCAGAAGCAGTTCAATATGCGGTGTATATATTGAACAGGAGTCCAACAACAATTCTGGAGAACATCACACCAACAGAGAAGTGGAGTAATTACAAACCATCAGTGAATCATCTCAGAGTCTTCAGGTGTATGGCGTTTGCTCTGATTCCATATGAAAGACGAGTCAAACTTGATGAGAAAAGTATCACTTGTGTGATGTTTGGGATCAGCAGAGAATCCAAAGGATATCGGCTCTATGATCCAGTCACCAAGAGGATAATAACAAGTAAAGATGTGGTGTTTGATGAGAACAAAGAGTGGAACTGGGAAGAAAGTGGAGAAAACAGAGAGGTTTCTTGGGATGGTTGGCTTGGAGAGGATGAGGAAACCGAAGGAATTGTTGCAACATTTGACAACAATGAAACTGGTGAGGAAACAGAAGTTGGGGAAGGAAATGGTGCAATAGAAGGCAACAATGAAAATGGTGACACTTATGGGGTAGAAGAAGGAAACCATGGAGATTTAGATGGAGTGGAGGAGCAAAATGACGAAACGGTCACCTCACAAGTCATTCCACAAAATGTCAGAGGAGGGACTGTAAGAAGTAAACAAAAGCCGGCTTGGATGAAAGACTTTGTCTGTGAAGGTATGGGACTCCTTATAGAAGAATGTGGTGATGAGCTTGAATTGATGGCATTATTCATAGTAGAAGAAGATCCAAAAAAGTTTGAGGAAGCAGTAAGGCATGGAAGGTAGAGAAAAGCCGTGGAGACAGAAATTAAAGCTATCAAAGAAAATAACACTTGGGAGCTAGTCGAAGTGCCAGAACATACGAAAGTGATAGGAGTCAAGTGGGTATTCAAGACCAAATTCAATGAGAAGGGAGAAGTGGAGAAGTTTAAGGCTCGCTTGGGGGCAAAGGGTTTTCATCAAACTCAAGGAATTGACTTTCATAAAGTGTTTGCTCCTGTTGCACATTGGAACACAATTTGTTTGCTTCTAGGAGCTGCGGCTTGTAACGGTTGGAGAGTGTTTCAACTTGATGTGAAAAATGCCTTTCTGCACGGAGAGATCAAAGAAGAAGTTTATGTAGAGCAACCTCCAGGTTTTGTGATTGATGATGAGAATAAGAAGGTGTATAAGCTCAAGAAGGCTTTGTACGGCTTAAGGCAGGCTCCAAGAACGTGGTACAACAAGATCGAGGGTTACTTTGCAAAGGAAGGCTTCACTAAGTGTTATTGTGAACATACTCTGTTTGTCAAAACAGAGAAGAGAGGAATCTGATTATGAGTCTCTACGTAGATGACTTGATCTATACAGGAAACTCAGAGGATATGTTAGAGGAGTTTAAGGTTTCGATGAAAGAGGAGTTTTCTATGACCGATCTTGGAAAGATGAAATACTTTCTAGGGGTTAAAGTAATTCAAGATGAAGAAGGGATTTTTATCGGACAGAAGAAATATGCAGAATATACACTCAAAAGGTTTAATTTGGAGAACTGCAACTCTGTGCGCAATCCAATTGTGCCTGGACATAAACTGTCTAAGGAGGGATCTGGTTCATCAGTGGATGCAACACTGTTCAAACAAATTGTTGGAAGTCTCAGGTATCTCACTGCTACCAGACCCGACTTAATTTATTCTATGAATTTGGTGAGCCGGTATATGGAGAATCCAAATGAGCAACATTTGTTAGCTGTGAAGAGAATATTGAGATTTGTTCAAGGAACAACGTGCTACGGAATTCACTACAAGAAAGGAGGAGATTCAAAGTTGGTGGGGTATGCAGATAGTGACTATGCTGGTGATGTTGATGATAGGAAGAGCACGTCCGGATATGTGTTTATGTTTGGTGGAGCTGCAGTAGCTTGGGCCTCAAAGAAGCAATCTACAGTTACTCTATCAACCACATAAGCTGAGTTTGTGGCCGCAGCCAATGGAGCCTGTCAAACTATCTGGCTGAGGAATGTGTTGAAGGAGATTGGTTTTGAGCAAGAAGATGGTGCGGTTCTGTTCTGTGACAATAGCTCAACAATCAAGTTGTCGAAGAATCCAGTTCTTCATGGGAGAAGTAAACACATACATGTAAGGTATCATTTCCTTCGTGATCTTGTGAATGATGGGACTATAGACTTGAAATATTGCTCTACACAAGCTCAATTTGCTGATGTAATGACGAAGGCTTTGAAGCTTGAAACCTTTGAAAGACTTCGAGAAAGCTTGGGAGTATGTGAGAAATAAGGTTAAACTGAAGAAGAGGCATTTCAGTTTAGGGGAAGGTTTGAAGTAATAAGTCGTTTAGTTGGTTTAAGTTGTCTTTGTTGCTTAGTCAAATTGAATAAGTCTCGTTGACCTGGTTTGTAGGTAACGAGTGGTATTAGTTGCAGATTTTTCGGTTTGTACGTTATAACGTGCTCAACACCTATTTATGGTCTTTGTACTTTGTTTTTATCAATTAAGCAAGTGGTTAATAGTCTCTGTGTTTCTCTGCATCACCTTTGACAACCAAGTCGTGTCCAAGATAAACCTGGAATGTAATCAACAATTTCATCTTCTTTGGAACCCAAAAAGCAAACCCCATGATCAAGAATAAAAGGAATGAGTTTTAAATATTTGTAGAATTGTTTGCTATGGTGGTTAACCTAATGGTTTGACCAGACAATGGCCGTGAGTTGCGAATAGATCGGAATGAAGGGAAAGGGAGAGAACTGTGGCCGAAGTAGTCTAGAAAGATGCCACTGGAATAGTCCTTCTTGTGCCGACACTCACTGCCCACACGACGTTCGTATCGGCGATGATTGCGGTGGGAGATGGCGAATTGAGGCGGTCAAGAAGCTGTTCGAACGGCACCTCCAATCAGGTAAAGACGGCTTCGATGAAGCCGATGAAGTCATCAGCTCGGACAAGCTCGAAAGGGATGAGGTTAGGGAGCGTAGCAGGGGCGGACCCACTCTTTGACTTGTGGGTTCAGTTGACACCATGAAAAAAAAAAAATTTGTGTAAGTATTTAAGAATTTTATAATTACCCAGCCCAATATACATAGTGACACCATTGATTAAATTATTATTCTAGCTATAATGTTTTATTTGATCCCATAAATTAACTACCCATATTTTACTTTTACCTTTAAAGCCCACAATTAAAAATAGAAATAAATTAGCCCAAGTTAAAGTTTTAACATATTTTTCTTATAAATACTAGTTAGGGAAAATATTGTTTATTCCTCTTTGTCAGTTTTTGAATTGATGATCAGTTTTTGAATGATTGTTTAGTTTGTTTTATCGAAAAAGATGTCTTCGAGACTATTACAAATGAAACTGTCATGAAAACATTTCAGGATATAAAAGATCGGAGAGTGATTTTGTAAGATGTTTTAATTTATATTAATAATTTTCTTTTTATATATATATTTTGACCCCAGTAAAAGAAATTCCTGGGTCCGCCACTGGAGCGTAGCGAAATGGATTCGGTCGGGTTTCGGATCATATCCGATGAGACTGAACTATTCTTCCGTGACGACGAAAGTGACGAGAATGTTTGGGCCACGGTGGAAGAGGCGTTTGCAGAGGTTCATCATTGGGTTGATATGGCCTCTTCCAGGCCAAGGCATGGTCACTACGTGGCAAAATCTGAATGGTTGAGGTTTGATTGGATTCATAAATTTGTGATTCTGCTCACCGTGACTATTGCTTGAACTTGAAACTGAGGACTGGGGAGATGAAGAGAATATGTGACCTCATGTCAACTTCTATAGCGAACGTGAATAAATGTTTTAGGCCATAATGGTAAAACTTCACAAATAAATCTTTTGCTAATCTAACTTGTCCACATTTTGAATAACAGATGTGACTGGCGGCAAACCTTCAAGCAACCGACGACACCAGTTAATTTCGGTTTTGGACACTGGCTCTTGTCAGCCGCCAGTATACTGAATCGCATCAGCCATTGATCTAACACCAAAAATAGAGGTTGTAAATTTAGGAGTGGGTAAATGTTCCCAAATCGAAAAACCAAACCGAATTCGACTTAGAAATTATCTGAAGCAAACCAAACCCGATTTTTTAAAATATCCTAATAGATTCTAAACATCTAAAACAATGTGAAACCGAACGGATATCCAAAACTTAAATTAACCTAAAGGTATTTAGCTTTAAGATCGGGTATATTCATATAGTTTAGGTTTTTATTTTCCCATCAATTTGGATATTATGGATATATTTGAGTTAAAATAACTAATTTAATTAGGTATAAGTTTTACATTTTTATTATTTTTGAGATAATTCGAGTTAAAAATAATTAAATTGAAATAAATAAATAAAAATCGAGTAATTATAAATATTTCAGATAATTTTCAAATATTTCATGTAATTTTTGAATATTTCGGGTAACCGAAACCGAAACCGCACAAAAACCGAACCAAAACGGAACCTAAATTTCAAAATATCCGAATGGATATTATATTTCTAAAACAAAAAACCTGATAACCAAATTAACTGACTTGAAACTCGAATGGTTACCGGTTACCGGAATGTCCATGCCTAGTTGTATTGTTAAATAAATTATCAGTGATATCTATTAAGAGATATGGTTGACAAATTTGACTATGAAAGCTAATGAACAAATTTGCTGAAATAAAAGGATTGGAGAAATTTTTCCATGGATATCATTGTTTAGATAATTAAACTATTTAAATACTTTTTACATTTCTCTAAATCTATTATTTCAAGTGAAATTGACGTCTCTCCATGTATTTTCAAGAAAGGAATATGACTTCACCTTTCTCCAAAAGAGCTGTGAAAATGTCCAATGATCTGCTTAATTTCTATTGGTAATTTCCCTAATGAAAGCTTCCATGTTGGCATCAGACGATCCTCCTGCCTCAACAGCTCCTCGACATGTATCACTGAGACTACAAGCCCTTCTTCTCATCTTCTTTCCTTCCTCACTCTCTTTATCCATAAACCTCTTCATTACTTCCTTAATCTCGTCCCTGGCTATCACCAACTCCGTCTTCTTCTGCTTCCTCTCAATTCTCATTCCGACTCTCCAGTCATCAACAATCATCTTCCCATTTAGAAACTGATCCCAAAACAACGGAAACACTAGCATTGGTACTCCCGAATATATCCCTTCCATTGTCGAGTTAAACCCGCAATGTGTCCAAAACCCGCCTATCGCTGGGTGACATAGCACACGCAGCTGATCACACCAGCTCACTACAACACCCGAGCTACCTTCAAGAGCCTCCTTTAGCTTCGACTCACCTCCACGAGCAACCCAAAGAAACCGGACTCCGCTCTCTCTCACTCCTCCCACTATTTCATCCATTTGGGCTTCCGAGACACAAAGAAAACTCCCTTGAGAAATGTAAAGAACAGAGCTTTCCGGTTGGTCGTCCAGCCACCGTAGGTAATCAAGATCGCCTCCACATTTATTCTCTTCATTTCCGGTCGAGAGCTCTTCAAAGGGTATTAACGGACCGGTGGCATAGACCGGGATATCAAGCTTGGAAGTGAAAAATTCTTCGGCTTTAGGTTCGAGCTCATAAGCAGATGTGAAGAGAAGATACTTAGCTCTTGAAATCTCATCGAAACAGGGCCTGAACATATTAAAGACTTCGTGTCCGTAGAACGGTAGATCGCCAATTCGTGTTGGAGATAAACAAGGGATGTAGGCAACAATTTCATCTTCTTTTGATCCTAAACAAACCCATATTCAAAGAGTATAATTACATAGTTTGGTTTCTATATTTAAGCGCGATATATAATTTATCAAATTTTTGCTATTTTTTCTATATAGTACCTGATGGTTGGACTGGAAAATGGCCGTGACTTGCGAGTAAGTCGGAGTGAATGAAGAGGGAGAGAATAGTAGCTGACATGGTCCAGAGAAAAGCCACGGGAATATTCCTCCGGACGCCGACACGTATGGTCCAAACGATGTACGTGTCAGCGATAATTACGGTGGGAGGTGGCGCATTAAGCCTATCAAGTAGCCTCTCGAACGGCTCCTCAAGTTTGGTATAAACCGCGTGGACGAAGCCCACAAAGTCGTTGGCCCGAACAAGCTCGGACGGGATGACGTTTGGGAGAGTGGCGAATAGGATTCGGTCTGGTTTCGGGTCGGATCCGATGAAGCCAAGCCATTCCTCGGTTAGGACAAAGGTGACTTGGAGGTTAGGGTGTCGGAGGACGAGGCGTTTGCAGAGATTCATCATTGGGTTGATGTGGCCTCTACCAGGATAAGGCATTGCTACCACGTGGTAGATTTTGAATGGTTTAGATTCGCCTTGGTCCATGAGATTTTGATCGGAGCTGAAAGAGAGAATCTGAATGTGAAGCTAACTCTTGTGCCACTCGTTCATATGCGTTTTGTGAACATGAACTACGATAATATAGTAAATTGTTTTTTTTTCAAATTCTTTTTCTTTATTGGAAAGAAAATTAGGAATATTTTTCTTTATTGTGGATATTTTTGGACTATTGTTCTCCTCCCTCCGTTTCAAAATAGTTGTCATTCTATCCTTAATTTTTTGTTTCATATTATTTGTCATTCTGCAATTTCAATGCACATTTACGACTATTTTTCCATTTTTATCCCTACCTTTCAGCTTATTAATTACTCATATCAAATAAAATATTATATTAATTAGGGGCAAAACAGATTTTTAATATGTTTTCTTAATTTGTGTAAAAAGCTTTAGAATGACAATTATTTTGAAACAGAGGGAGTACCATCCAAAAGACACAGGTGTAGAAGATAAAGACATAGGTTTTGAGACACCTAAACCCTAAACCCTAAACATAAACCTAACTATAATAAGACATAAGTGTAGAAGATAAAGACACAGGTTTTGAGCTGAATAATACTCAAAATATTAATCTGAAACAAATGATGGCTTTAAATAGCCTACAAGCACAAACTGAAAAAAGAGAAAAACTAGGACAACGTTTTATCAAAATAAACTTATCTAATTCCTAAAAACTAGTCTTATTGACTGAGCCAACCCCACAACCATATGACTAAGTCTCCAACGACTCTTTATTTGAAAGACACGATTCCAACAAATCCCTCTTTTAAACTGAAATGCTTGAAAGCATTCAGTTTAATCCTCAAGTGCCTGCACTCCGAGTGAACTTCTTCACTTGGCAAACGTTTCCAACTTCACTGGCTTGGTCATAACATCAGCAACTTGTTCTTCTGTTCCACAATATATCAACTTCACAATTTTTTGAGTTATAAGATCCCTTAAGTAATGATACCTGACATCAATGTGTTTGGTGCGTCGATGCATCACTGGATTCTTTGAGAGCTTGATAGAAGATGTGTTGTCACACTGAATCTCCAAGCACTCACTCGTTTCAGCATTGATTTGCTCCACGACCTTTCTAAACCAGACACAATGGCAAGCGCAAGAAGTTGTAGCCACATACTCTGCCTCAATTGAGGACAAAGTCACCACCTCTTGCTTTCTTGAACTCCAACACACAGCAACTCCATTGACCAGAAAAACATAGCCCGATGTACTTTTCCGATCGTCGACATCCCCCGCATAATCACTTTCCGTGTAAACCTCCACCTTCATCTCCGATCTCTTCTGATAAAAAATACCAAAACCCAACGTACCTTTTAAGTATCTTAGAACTCGTTTACCTGCCAACAAATGTTCTTCCCTAGGATTTGACATGAATCGAGCCAACAAACAGACCACGTACATCACATCGGGTCTTGTCATAGTCAAATACATCAGACATTCTACTAGCTGCTTGTACACGGTGGAATCTACTTCTTGTCTGACTCCTTCTCTCGATAAAGTGGCTCCGGGAACTATAGGATTTTTCACCGGATTACAGTCTGCCATTTTGAGCCTCTCTAACACTTCCTGAGCATACTTCTTCTGACGCAAGTGAATCCCCTCTTGTGTTTGATGTATTTCCACGCCAAGAAAGAATCTCATCAGACCCAAATCAGTCATCTCAAATTATTGTTTCATTGACACCTTGAACTCCTCAAGTAGTTGATCATTATTTCCAGTAAGAATTAAATCATCAACATAGAGGCTTACCATGATGTACTTCTCTTCCTTGTGTTTGATGAACAAGGTGTGATCATAGCTGCTTCTCTCGAATCCTTCTTGCTTAAAGTATCTCTCTATACGACTAAACCAAGCCCGTGGAGCCTGTTTTAGTCCGTATAGAGCTTTCTTCAGCCGATATACTTTTTCTTCTTCTCCTTTCTTAACAAAGCCCTCTGGTTGATCAAAGTATACCACTTCCTTCAGTTCCCCATACAAGAAAGCGCTTTTTACATCTAACTGATACACCTTCCAGCTTCGATGCGCAGCAACAGCCAACGGAATTTTGATTGTGTCCCACCTAGCAACTAGTGCGAATACCTCTTCATAGTCTATGCCTTCCTGTTGTGCATAGCCTTTGACCACCAGCCTTGCTTTGTATTTATCGACCTCTCCATCTTCATTCAGCTTGGTTTTAAATACCCATTTCACTCCTATATTCTTCGCATCAGCAGGTAAGTTCACCAGTTCCCACGTGTTATTTTTCTCGATGGCTCGTAACTCACATTTCATCGCTTCCACCCATTTTTCTTCTTTAGCAGCTTCAGAGAACCTTACTGGATCAGTTTTTGTCGGGAACAGAGCAAACGCAATCAACGCCATCTCTGCTTCATTTTCTTCTTCTGAAACTCTATCTCCAGTTTAATAGTCTTGCATCCACCCTGGTGCTCTGCGAGTTCTCTTCTATTTCGCTTCTAGTGAAGGAGTAACAGCTCCTGTTGCAGGCGAGGGAGGACCATTAGGTGGAGGAGAAATGTCATTACCTTCTTCAATGACATTTTCTTCATGTGCTTCAGTTACTTCTGCAGCCCTAAAATCATTTTCTTCTTCGGCTTTATCTCCCTCTCCCCAATCAAGAACGTCACCAGAATTTTTTTCAGCCACATCCCAGTTCTACTTCTCCTCTTCTTCGAAGATCACATCCCTACTAATAACAATTTTCTTCATCAACAGGTCATAGAGTCGATATGCTTTTGACTCGTCACTTACTCCAAGTAGGACACACTTGTGGCTTCTACTGTCAAGTTTTATTCTGCGTTGCTCTGGGATGTGAACATGTCCAATGCAACCAAAGATCCTGAAGTATCCCACACTCGGCTTGATTCCACTCTAAACCTCTTCTCGAACCATGTCGCTCACCGCACTCGTTACGCTTCTGTTCATCACTTGACAGGTCCACTTCGCCGCTTCAGCCCATAATTTTTTTGGCATGACTCTCTCCGTAAGTAGACACCTCACCATATTCATGATAGTGCGGTTTCTCCACTCAGCTACTCCGTTTTGTTGAGGGGTGTACGCCGCAGTTAATTGTCTCCGAATGCTATTTTCTTCACAAAACTGATTGAAAGCATTTGATGTGAATTCGCCTCCCCTATCTGTTCTGAGACAACAAATGGATGTTCCAGCTTCTTTTTCCACAAGACTCTTAATATTCTTAAACACATCAAATGTCTCGTTCTTCTCCACCAAAAGATACATCCAACTCTTACGGTTGTAGTCATCTATGAGAAGAAAGATGTAATTTTTTTCACCTTGAGACACAGGAGATATCGGACCACAGAGATCGGCATGGATGAGCTTTAGCGTCTATGTTGCGCGCCACTGGCTCTTCTTTGACATGGTTTCCCGATGTTGTTTTCCAATATTGCACACCTCACACACCTTTGCTGCTTCCATGATTTGAGACAAACCCTTAACCATTTGCTTGTCTTGCATAATCTTGAGGTATGTGTTACTCAAGTGACCATATCGTTTATGCCATAAGCTCGATGACTCCTCTGTCTCTGTTTTCAAACACCTACTCGGGCCACTCTTGTTGATTGCAAACAAAATGAACATGCGATTTGCTGTCATTTTTGTGTCTACGATCAAGCCTCGATGGGGGTGATAGATTTTGCACGCTCCTCGATCTATCAATACTGCTAAACCCTTCTCTTGTAGTTTCCCGACGCTTAGGAGGTTGTTTGTTAGCTCTGGAACAAACACATCAGTTAATTTTTGAGTCAGCCCCATGACCTCAAATTTGATGTTGCCTTTTCTTTCCACCATTAATCTCGAGCTGTTCCCCAACTTTACAGCATGTCTAAAATCGTCATCGAACTGAACGAACCAGTTTCTGTTGCTCGTCATGTGATTCGAGGAGCCAGAATCGAGAAACCAAATTTCCTTCTCTTCCTCTTCTTTGATCTCTGCATGGGTCATCAGCAATAGTTCTTCTCCTTCATCTAACTCGACGTAATTGGCACCCCTTTCACCGTTTGGGCACTCGTATTGGTAGTGACCAAGCTTGTGGCACTTAAAGCACTCAATGAGGGCTTTGTTAATGGCGGCTCCTCTTCCTCCTCTTCCTCTACTGGTTGAGAAATTTCTTCGTCCTCTTCTGCGGCCATATCTTTGATCTTCTTCCACTTTTAACACCTGCTCCTCCGGTATCTTCCGTCGTATCTTTTGCTCATGAACAAGCAATGAGCTTTGCAGCCCATCAACTGTCATTTCATCAATATCCTTCGACTCCTCAGTGGAACAGACAACATAATTTAAGTTGTCGGTCAACGTACGAAGAATCTTCTCCACGATCTTCACATCTTCAAGATCTTCCTCGCAATTCTGTTGAGAGTTAAACTTGATTTTGGATCAAGTTTAATTACTGGACTAATGATCCAATAATCTTATGTTAGGCCAAACCCAATACTTGATCCATGTTCTAGAGTTTTCTCTAGAAAATATCTAACATCACCACCTCCTTAAAATGTTCTAGAATGTGGTAGAAAATAAATATCTAGATATTTCTATGAAAATATCTAGATAATTGTAGTAAAATAATGTTAGAACTCTCTAGATTTAGGATTAAATTATTCTAGATATTTTGTAATTTGGAGGCTATAAATACCTCCTCCTCCTTTCATTTGTGATCAAGTTGTTCCAAGAAAAGCTCTAAGTAATAAAAACTTCTACTTCTTAAAATTTCTATTCTCTCCCAAAATTTCTCAAACACTTTCTCCACCACCTTAAAGTTTTTATTTCCAACAAAGTGGTATCAGAGCTTCAAGATCCTAGAGATGGCGAGTAACGGCATTCCGTTCCAAGTCCCGATGCTCACAAAGAGCAACTATGACAATTGGAGTCTAAGGATGACGGCGATCCTAGGAGCACATGATGTGTGGGAGATAGTCGTGAAAGGCTACGTTGAACCGGAGAACGAAGCGAATTTATCTCAAACTCAAAAGGATAGTTTGAAAGACTCAAGGAAGAGAGACAAAAAAGCTCTCTGTCTAATCTATCAAGGATTAGATGAAGACACGTTCGAGAAGGTCGCGGGAGCAAAGTCGGCCAAAGAAGCGTGGGAGAAGCTTCGAACCTCTTACAAGGGAGCGGAGCAAGTTAAGAAGGTACGTCTTCAAACTCTAAGAGGAGAATTTGAAGCGTTGCAAATGAAGGAAGGTGAACTCGTATCCGATTACTTTTCAAGAGTCTTAACGGTTACTAATAACCTTAAGAGAAATGGAGAGAAGTTAGATGAAGTAAGAATCATGGAGAAAGTTCTTAGATCGTTGGATCCAAAATTCGAGCATATTGTCACCGTTATAGAGGAGACAAAAGATTTGGAGGATATGACAACGGAGCAACTTCTTGGATCCCTACAAGCATATGAAGAAAAGAAGAAGAAAAAGGAAGATATCGCCGAACAAGTACTCAAGATGCGGATTGATCAAACTAAAGAAGAAACCGGTCAAAGTTATCAAAGGCGTGGTGGTGGTCAAATCCGAGGACGAGGTCGTGGATACGGAAATGGAAGAGGCTGGAGGCCCTATGAAGACAACACCAACCAAAGAGGAGAAAGCTCATCAAGAGGTCGTGGGAGAGGAAATCCAAAATCAAGGTACGATAAGTCAAGCATTAAATGTTATAATTGTGGAAAGTATGGTCATTATGCTTCCGAATGTAAAGCTCCAAACAACAAAAGAGTCGTGGAGAAGGCAAACTATGTTGAAGAAATAAATCAAGAAGGAGATATGTTGTTGATGGCTTGCAAAAATGATGAACGGGAAGAGAATCACAAGTGGTATCTTGATAGCGGTGCAAGCAATCATATGTGCGGCCGAAGAAGCATGTTCGTGGAGCTTGATGAATCGGTAAAAGGAAATGTGGCTTTAGGAGATGAATCGAAGATGGAGGTGAAAGGTAAAGGAAATATTCTTATCCGATTGAAGAATGGAGATCACCAGTTTATATCCAACGTTTATTATATCCCAAGCATGAAGACCAACATCTTGAGCCTTGGACAACTCCTAGAGAAAGGTTATGATATTCGATTAAAAGATAATCACCTTTCTATAAGAGACCAAGGAAGCAATCTCATTACTAAGGTGCCGATGTCAAAAAACCGAATGTTTGTCCTTAACATTCAAAGTGACATCGCGCAATGTCTCAAGATGTGTTACAAAGAGGAGTCATGGCTTTGGCATCTTCGATTTGGACATCTCAACTTTGGAGGATTGGAGCTACTTTCGAAGAAACAAATGGTGAGAGGTTTGCCTTGCATCAAGCATCCAAATCAAGTGTGTGAAGGGTGTTTACTTGGAAAACAATTCAAAATGGGTTTTCCAAAGGAGTCAAGCACAAGAGCTCGGAAGCCGCTGGAACTCATACACACGGATGTGTGTGGTCCGATCAAACCAAGATCACTCGGTAAAAGTAACTACTTCCTTCTCTTTATTGATGATTTTTCAAGAAAAACATGGGTTTACTTTTTAAAGGAAAAATCAGAAGTGTTTGAAAACTTTAAAAAGTTTAAAGCCCATGTCGAGAAGGAAAGTGGCCTTGTGATCAAAGCCATGAGATCCGACCGTGGAGGAGAGTTCACATCCAAAGAATTTCAGAAGTATTGTGAAGATAATGGCATTCGAAGACAATTGACGGTGCCGAGATCCCCTCAACAAAATGGAGTAGCGGAAAGGAAAAATAGGACAATTCTTGAGATGGCGAGAAGCATGCTCAAAAGTAAGAAATTACCAAAGGAGTTTTGGGCAGAAGCAGTTGCATGTGCTGTTTATATTTCAAATCGATCTCCGACAAGAAGTGTTTGGGGGAAAACACCACAAGAAGCTTGGAGTGGAAGGAAGCCCGGTGTTTCTCATCTAAGAGTCTTTGGAAGCATTGCTCATACTCATGTGTCGGATGAGAAGAGGAGCAAACTAGATGACAAAAGTGAGAAGTACATCTTCATTGGATATGACGCTAACTCCAAAGGCTACAAGCTCTACAATCCTGATACAAAGAAGACAATCACCAGTCGAAATGTCATCTTTGATGAAGAAGGAGAATGGGATTGGAGATCAAATTATGAAGAGTATAATTTCTTTCCATGTGTTGAAGAAGATGATGTGGAGCAACCAAGAGAGGAGCCTGCAACACCACCTACTTCACCTACACCGAGTTCTCAAGGAGATGACAGTTCAAGTGAAAGGACTCCAAGGTTTAGAAGTATTGAAGAGATTTACGAGGTAACCGAAAATCAAGACAATCTTACTTTATTTTGTCTATTTGTGGATTGCGAGCCCATGAATTCTCAAGAAGGCTATGCTAATGAGATACTAAAGAAGTTCAAGATGGATGACTCAAACCCAGTTAGCACACCAATGGAATGTGGAGCCAAGTTGTCAAAGCACGAAGAAGGAGAAGGTGTGGATCCAACACTCTTTAAGAGTTTGGTTGGAAGTTTACGCTACTTGACGTGCACAAGGCCTGACATCTTATATGCGGTTGGAGTTGTTAGTCGCTACATGGAGCATCCAACAACAACTCACTTCAAGGCGGCTAAGAGGATTCTTCGCTATATCAAAGGTACCATGGACTTTGGCTTGTATTACTCTGTTTCTAACGATTACAAGCTTGTTGGATATAGCGATAGCGATTGGGGTGGCGACGTAAATGACCGAAAAAGCACAAGTGGCTTTGTGTTCTATATTGGAGATACAGCGTTCACATGGATGTCGAAAAAGCAGCCGACTGTAACTCTCTCTACTTGCGAAGCGGAGTATGTAGCAGCCACTTCTTGTGTTTGTCATGCTATTTGGTTACGGAACCTGTTAAAGGAGCTGAATTTGACACAAGAGGAACCAACGGAGATCTTTGTGGACAATAAGTCAGCTATTGCTTTGGCAAAGAACCCAGTCTTCCATGATCGAAGTAAGCACATTGATACACGTTATCACTACATCAGAGAGTGTGTTACCAAGAAGGAAGTGCAATTGGAGTATGTGAAGACGAATGATCAAGTAGCTGATATTTTCACTAAGGCACTTAAGCGCGAAGACTTTATCAAAATGAGGAGTTTACTTGGAGTAGCAAAATCAAGTTTAAGAGGGGGTGTTGAGAGTTAAACTTGATTTTGGATCAAGTTTAATTACTGGACTAATGATCCAATAATCTTATGTTAGGCCAAACCCAATACTTGATCCATGTTCTAGAGTTTTCTCTAGAAAATATCTAACATCACCACCTCCTTAAAATGTTCTAGAATGTGGTAGAAAATAAATATCTAGATATTTCTATGAAAATATCTAGATAATTGTAGTAAAATAATGTTAGAACTCTCTAGATTTAGGATTAAATTATTCTAGATATTTTGTAATTTGGAGGCTATAAATACCTCCTCCTCCTTTCATTTGTGATCAAGTTGTTCCAAGAAAAGCTCTAAGTAATAAAAACTTCTACTTCTTAAAATTTCTATTCTCTCCCAAAATTTCTCAAACACTTTCTCCACCACCTTAAAGTTTTTATTTCCAACAAATTCCTCATATCATTGGCAATGACCATGACTCTCCCGAAGTAGTCTGTCACCATTTCACCTTTCTTCATCTCCAATGTTTCAAAGACTCTTCGAAGTCTTTGAAGTTGTGCACACTTCACCCTTTCATTCCCCAGATACTTCACCTTCATTGAATCCCATAATTGTTTCGATGTCTCCTTCTGAGTTATGGTCTTTAGGATCGTCTTGTCAATGGGCTGAAAGAGATAGTTTTTCACTTTCAGATCTTTGAGCCTGAAATCGTCCAAGGCCTTTTGTTGCACCGCAGTCAACACTTCTCCTACTCTAGGCTATTTGTAACCTGGATTGATCACACACCAATACTCTTTTGAACGCAGCAGGTTCTCCATTAAGAGACTTCAATGATCGTAGTCTCCATCGAACTTGGGCACACATGGGGCACCGAAATTGCTTGAATCAGATGTCATCTCTCTCTTTTCTTCACTCGCTTACTCTCTGTTTCACTCGCTCACTCTCTATTTCACTCAATCAGATCCCGTATGATAGAGCTCTGATACCACAATGTAGAAGATAAAAACACAGGTTTTGAATTGAATATACTAAAAATATTAATCTGAAACAAATGATTGTTTTTAAATAGCCTACAAGCACAAACTGAAACAAGAGAAAAACTAGGACAACATTTTATCCAAATAAACTTATCTAGTTCCTAAAAACTATCCTTATTAACCGAGCCAACCCCACGACCATATGACTAAGTCTCCAACAACTCTTTATTTGAAAGACACGATTCCAACAATAAGAAAATCCCTAACCATTAGTTGTAACAACAATTTTACCAAGCAACAAACAGCTCATATTATCGAGCCTTTAATTTGTATTTGTAATCTCCCTAACGAAAGCATCCATGTTAACATTCGATGAACCATTTTCCGCAACCGCTCCTCGACTGATCTCGCTGAGGTCACGTGCTCTTCTTCTCATCTCCTTCCCTTCTTCATACTCTTTATCCATAAACCTCTTCACTACTTCCATGATCTCCTCTCTTCCTATCAACAACTCCATCTTCTTTTTCTTCTCGATCCTCATTCCAATTCTCCACTCTTCAACAATCTCCTTCGCGTTCAAAATTTGATCCCAATGCAAAGGAAAAGCTAGCATTGGTACTCCCGAATATATTCCTTCCAGTGTCGAGTTAAACCCGCAATGCGTCCAAAACCCGCCTACTGCTGCGTGACACAATACACGAAGCTGATCGCACCAGCTCACCACTACACCCGAGCTACCTTCAAAAGCCTCCTTTAGCTTTGACTCGCCTCCACGAGCAACCAAAAGAAACCGGACTCCGCTCTCTCTCACTCCCCCCCACTATTTCTTCCATTTGAGCTTCCGAGGCCGAAAGAAAACTCCCTTGAGATATGTAAAGCACAGAGCTTTCCGGTTGTTCATCAAGCCACCGTATGTAATCGGCTTCGCCCCTATCATTTCCGCCAGAGAGTTCTTCGAAAGGTATCAACGGACCAGTGGTGTAAACCGGGATTTCAAACTTGGAGGTGAAAAAGTCTAAGGCTTTAGGTTCGAGCTCATAGGCAGTGGTGAAGAGAAGACACTTAGCTCTAGAGAGCTCACCGAAAGACATCTTAGCTATCTTGAAAGCTCTGTGGTTGTAACTGTCGAATATCGGCGGCAAATCACAGAGTTTCGTTGGAGATAAACCGGGAATGTAATCTACAATTTCGTCTTCTTTTGATTCTAGAAACAAACCCAGTTTCAACAATTAAGCAAATCACATCAAAAAGGAAAACTTTTTGCTACTTGATATTGAAAGCTATTGAATGATATTTTTTTACCTGATGGTTCGAACAGAGCATGGCCGTGAGTTATGAGTAGATCGGAGTGAAGGAAGAAGGAGAGAATCGTGGCGGACATAGTCCATAGAGAAACCACCGGAATATTCCTTCGCGTCCCGACACTTACTGCCCAAACGATGTAAGTGTCAGCGATGATTGCTGTCGGAAGCGGCGAGATGAGACGGTCAAGCAACCGCTCGAACGGCTCCTCCAATCTGGTTTGGACGGCGTCGATGAAGCCGGCAAAGTCGTTGGCTCGAACGAGCTCGGAAGGGATGAGGTTGGGGAGAGTGGCAAAGTGGATCCGATCGGGTTTCGGGTCAGATCCGATGAAACCGAGCCATTCATCGGTGACTACGAATGTGACGAGGAGGTTTGGGTAGCGGCGGACGAGACGTTTGCAGAGGATCATCGTTGGGTTGATGTGGCCTCTTCCAGGCCAAGGCAAGGCCACCACGTGGCAGATTTCGACTGATTCAGTTGGATCCATAAGGTACCAAATGTATGATCGGACGTCGAGGTGACGACTGACGAAGAGAAGTGCAAAGGTGAACAAAAGAGAAGGAAATCAGGAAAGTAATGGTCAAATGGTTACTCATTGACTCACTGGGTATAGAAAAGAATAATTGAGTTAATAAATAATAACCAAAAAAAATGATAATTTTATAACTAATTGTAACTTTTTTATGTGGCAAAATCATAATCCTTTGCTCTAAAAATTTTGGTTAGTTATTAATTTTTTTTTGGTTATTAACTAAATTAACCTAAAATATACAATTATTTTCCGGTTAGACACATAATTTTATATTTTATGTTTATTACACTATAAGCCATTTCAATGAGTCTGACTTAATGCAAAAATAACTTTTGATTGAGATGATTACAACTAGTTGAATTAGTAGAATATATATAATTGGGAGGAACAACAAATTTAGTTCGTCTAATTGTACTGTAAAAATAGTATAGGAATGTTTTTTTACAAATTTATTCATTATTTCCATTTTTGTTGGTCGAATAAGTTGAATTACACTTTTTAACCTAAATCTTGAACTCTTAGAGGAAGGGTTTCACTAATTTTATTCAACTTAAACGATAATATTTTAGAGAAATGTTTAATTCCTCCAACTTTATTACTTTGAATATGCAACCATTTGCATCTTTTGTCTACTAATTTTAGTATTTCATACCATTTTGCCTTTATACTAAAAGATGAGTAGTTGGATTTTTTTTTCCTGGTAAAAAAAAAAGAAAAAAAAAGATTGGGACGACATGTAAAGCTTTTTTTTAATTATAACCATTCATAAGTATTGAAATCGTATGGTTTGGATTACTAATTAAAAAAATAGCTCACGATTAACGCTATGGTAGGTATATAATAATGTTTCCATGAATGCTATGACACCTAAAGCTATCTTAGGTCCATTTATACAATAATAGTTTTTTCAATGCTAGTATAGGTTGTTTTATAATAGCGTTAATCAAATGTTGTAATATATATATTTTATAGCTGGTGTAAAATGCTTTATTAGGCTTAGTTGTAGCTTTTTATTTGAGATTTTGGGGTGCTTCGCAAGTGTTGTTTAAATCTTTAACTTCAGATTTTTGTTGTAGACTTTTGGCTGTAAAGATTTTGGTTGTGAATGTTGTGACGTTTGCAGAGGATCATCGTTGGGTTGATGTGGCCTCTTCCAGGCCAAGGCAAGGCCACCACGTGGCAGATTTCGACTGAATGAGATGATTCAGTTGGATCCATAAGGTACGAAATGTATGATCCGACGTCGAGGTGACGACTGACGAAGAGAGGTGCAAAGGTGAACTGCTAACAAAAGAGGAAATCAGGAAAACAATGGTCAAATGGTTGCTCATTGACTCACTAGGTATAGAAAAGGATAATTGGGTTAATAAATAATAACAAAAAAAAAAATGATAATTTTATAACTAATCAAAACATTTTTATGTGGAAAAATCATAATCCTTTGCTCTAAGAATTTTGGTTAGTTATTAATTTTTTTTTGGTTATTAACCAAATTAACCCAAAAAATAGAATTATTTTCCGGTTAGGCACATAATTTTATATTTTTGTTTATTACACTATAAGCCATTCCCATGAGTTTGACTTAATGAAAAAATAACTTTTGATTGAGATGATTACAACTAGTTGAATTAGTAAAATAAATATAAGTAGAATATATATAATTGGGAGGAACAAAAAATTTTGTTCGTCTAATTGTACTGTAAAAATAGTATAGGAATGTTATTTTCCAAATTTATTCATTATTTCCATTTTTGTTGGTCGAATAAGTTGAATTACACTTTTTAACCTAAATCTTGAACTTTTAGAGGAAGGGTTTCACTAATTTTATTCAACTTAAACGATAACATTTTAGAGAAATGTTTAATTCCCCCAAGTTTAGTACTCTGAATGTGCAACCATTTGCATATTTTGTCTACTAATTTTAGTATTTCATACCATTTGCCTTTATACTAAAAGATGAGTAGTTGGATTTATTTTTTTCTGGTAATAAAAAAAAGAAAAAAACAGATTGGGATGACATGTAAAGCTTTTATTTTAATCATAACCATTCATAAGTATTGAAATCGTATGGTTTGGATTACTAATTAAAAAAATAGCTCACGACTAACGCTATGATAGGTATATAATAATGTTTCCATGAATGCTATGATAGCTGAAGCTATCTTAGGTCCATTTATACAATAATAGTTTTTTCAACACTACTATAGGTTGTTTAATAATAGCGTTAATCAAATGTTATAATATATATTTTATAGCTTGTGTAAAATGCTTTATTAGACTTAGTTGTAGCTTTTTATTTGAGATTTTGGGGTGCTTGGCAAGTGTTTTTTAAATCTTTAACTTCAGACTTTTGTTGTAGACTTTTGGCTGTAAAGATTTTGGTTGTGAATGCTGTGACGTTTGCAGAGGATCATCGTTGGGTTGATGTGGCCTCTTCCAGGCCAAGGCAAGGCCACCACGTGGCAGATTTTGACTGAATAAGATGATTCAGTTGGATCCATAAGGTACGAAATGTATGATCCGACGTTGAGGTGATGACTGACGAAGAGAGGTGTAAAGGTGAACTGCTAACAAAAGAGGAAATTAGGAAAACAATGGTCAAATGGTTGCTCATTGACTTACTGGGTATAGAAAAAGATAATTGGGTTAATAAATAATAACCAAGAAAAAAATGATAATTTTATAATTAATCAAAACTTTTTTATGTGGCAAAATCATAATCCTTTGCTCTAAGAATTTTGGTTAGTTATTATTTTTTTTTTGGTTATTAACTAAATTTACCCAAAAAATAAAATTATTCACATAATTTTATATTTTATGTTTATTACACTATAAGTCATTCCAATGAGTTTGACTTAATACAAAAATAAGTTTTGATTGAGATGATTACAACTAGTTGAATTAGTAGAAGAAATATAAGTAGAATATATATAATTGGGTGGAACAACAAATTTAGTTCGTCTAATTGTATTGTAAAAATAGTATAGGAATGTTTTTTTCCAAATTTATTCATTATTTCCATTTTTGTTGGTCGAATAAGTTGAATTACAATTTTTAACCTAAATCTTGAACTTTTATTCAACTTAAACGATAACATTTTAGAGAAATGTTTAATTCTCCCAACTTTATTACTCTGAATGTGCAACCATTTGCATCCTTTGTCTACTAATTTTAGTATTTCATACCATTTTGCCTCTATACTAAAAGATGAGTAGTTGGATTTTTTTTTTCAGGTAAAAAAAAAGAAAAAAAAAGATTGGGATGACATGTAAAGCTTTTTTTTTTAATCATAACCATTCATATGTATTGAAATCGTATGGTTTGGATTACTAATTAAAAAAATAGCTCACAATTAACGCTATGGTAGGTATATAATAATATTTCCATGAATGCTATGATAGCTGAAGTTATCTTAGGTCCATTTATACAATAATAGTTTTTTCAATGCTACTATAGGTTGTTTTATAATAGCGTTAATCAAATGTTATAATATATATTTTATAGCTTGTGTAAAATGCTTTATTAGGCTTAGTTGTAGCTTTTTATTTGAGATTTTGGGGGTGCATGGCAAGTGTTTTTTAAATCTTTAACTTCAGACTTTTGTCGAGACTTTTGGCTGCAAATATTTTGGTTGTGAATGCTGTGACTGTTAGTTTAAATATTAATAAAAGTCTGATTGGTTGTAGAAACTGTAGAAGATGTAACTGTTATTTTAATAATTACATATAACGTTTTGTCAAAAATATAAACTATGATATAAATAATCACTACATAAATTATGAAAATATTTATATTAGTAGCATAACTAAACAGTTCCAAAACAATTATCAACAAAAAAATACAAAATCATAGAAATTATTTTTTTTTCTATTATTCATATAATTAATCATTACTAACTGGCTCCTAGATTAAAATATCTAAAATAAACAAATCACATTCATATTTATTAGTTATGAAATGATTGTTAATATTATGGAATAATTGTAAAAATGCCACATTATTAAGAATAAATTATTTTTGAAGAACATTTAAATCACTTTCTTTGTTATCCAGTTTTGATTTTCCAAGTTTACATGTTAAAGTAAGCACATGTAGTCTTGTCCGATACGTATATAAATTATAGTAATCAAGTAAAGATTTTTTTTTTAATAAAAATGACAATAGAAAAATTATTCATTCTTTAGCAAAATTAAAAATATATTTAAATATACTGAAAATAGATCTCAAAAGAATGGATAAAAATATGTAGGAATTAATCAATCAAATCTTTTAGTAAAAAACTATGTATAAATCTACAAAGAGTTTTAAATACTTTTGGGAAAGGAGAAAACAACAAATAAATTCTATTTATTTATTTTGTAATTGTGAAAGCCTCCTTCATGAAGCTTTCGAAAAACAAGTGCAAAAATAATTAAAAAATAAAAACAAGCTTTTAAGATTTTAAAATTGATAAAGACTTTTAATTATATTTGGCAAAAAATATTCTTTCAAGGCTTTTATATTTTCTAAAACCTTAAGAGCATCCACAATCGATGGATATCTAAAATGAGGTTTTAAGTTATATAATATTATTACCTTAATAGTGTTTAATTATTGAATTGAATTTTATTATGTAAAAATGAATTGAACTAGTTAGACATTTACATGTGTTATAACAGTTTCTAAAGAATTTTTTGATGAAGAACCTCGTTTCTTTTTCTATTCTACTTTTTCTTTATTTTTTTCATTTATTTTTAATATGTAGAACCTCATTGGATATCTACCATTAAAGATGGTCTAAAAGACTCTTACCAATCACCCTTTTTATATACTATGTTGTAGAATTTTTTTATGCGATCAAATTGACTGTTATGACTCGTTGTTCATGCTATGATCGGTTTTGCAATAAAGGTGGATCCATTGTGCATTACGTAGTTACCGGAATATATAATTAAAATAATTTTTTTTATTAGAAACGAAAACCCATAAAAAAACGTAACAAGTATGTTTGTGTAATCCTATTCTTACATAAAACCACCAGTAAAACACTAAGTACAATGTGCTAATCATGAGATAAGTGTTTTTGAGATGAAGGAGACAAACAAACTTGGATCTGCTTCCAACTCTAAGATTGCACTTTTCATCGTGCAAGCAATAAATTATTATCACTTGGACCAAACCTAATTTATTAGTACAAGTACTTGGCTTATTAAAAAATACGTTTACCTCAGTTAAGAGAGTTTACCTTTTACCTTGACAACATCTTCCATACACTCGATTTCAGATTATGGCTTCCAAATTATAACACAGGTTTTAACCCTATATAACTACTGCAAGTGCACAGCAAATGGTTGTAGTAATGCAGGGATCGAATCCACAAGGACCAAGTATCACACTACGAATTTATGAGAATGAAACTAAGCTAAGACAAAAATATGATTGTGAATTGCAATATGTAAATGAAAATAGCAAGTATAATATGTAAACTTATGAATAACAAGCATTGGGCATTAGGAAATTCGCAGGGATTCAGGGATTCAGAAATAGATAAATTGTCAGGGAAAGCAGTAGTAATCGTTCTATAACTCAAATCACAAAATCAAATTGATCTACTGTCGTAGCATCAATTACTATGCCTAACAACCTAAGATCCTAAACTGTCGTTTGAATTCAAGAGGTTAAACATGCATTATGGTCAAGTTTGATATGTTCACAAAACACCCTAACATCAGCTTTCGTTGGCTAGGGATGCTTTGCTCAAATAAGTTATTTCAGGCTTTTAAACAAACACTTTTGATGCGTTAAACAACCTAAGATCAGAAACAAGGTAGCTAATCAAGTTCCAGCAATACGAACAACCTAGATGAAGAAACCAAGTTATCAATCCCTAAATCAACATCAATCAAACCCTGAAATCCCTTTGAAACCCTAAAGCCCAATTAGAAAACTACTCAGATATGATAGAAATCAAATCATAAGAAGAATTCATGAAAGACGTAAGAAAATCAATAGATAAACAAGAGGGTTTAGAAATCTTCTCCGAATTGTCAATAGGGTTAGAGATCTTCTCCCCCAAAAGCTTAGAAACAAAAAGTCTGATAGAAAAATAAAGCGTTGCCTAAACAATGGCTAAAAATTAGAATAAATAGGCTAAATCACGTTTTTGGTTCAAACCGAGTCAAAATAGGAAAATCTGCAATTTCCTTAATTTTCAGCAAACCGGTCGGTTAAGGCAGACTGACATGTCTTCACTAAAACTCCCATAACTTTCGATCCCACCGTTGGAATAACTTCATATTACTTCCAAATGAAAGCTAACACGACTCTCTGTCTCGTGTTCAAATTTCAGCTCGATCCAATGGCGGAAAGTCACTCAACGAATGCCAAACTTCTGACCATTTTATGCTCCTTTTCTTCTTATCCTTGCTATTTTGCCTTAGACTCCATCCAAACGTGTTTAAACCTGAAAAGATTCTAAAGACATAGAAAAGACTCGAAAAACCATTGAAAACATTGGTTAGAATACGTCAAAAACGCAATACATCACCAAACAACTGCGTCTTTTACCTTCATTACATCCATCCAAACTCGAATTTCATTAGTCCCCATGGGTATAAAGTAGACAAGTTGGTCTAGATTGTTTGAAGACCAACGTCCTTCGGCAACGATCCCTTTTTTCCAGTAAGATCCATCAACTTGCATTTCTGATTTTCTTTGATAACTTTATGTGGACTGTAACGCTGCCATGTTGACAGTAAACACCATGTATTACACTTAATAATAACCAACAAAAAGCACATCACAAATTTACAAGAAAACATAAAGAAAATAGAACAAAAGGTACAAAATTACCTGAGATCTACGAAGAGGAGATTGTGCAAGTGGTTTAGATTTATTTTGAAGGCTTGTGGTGTTGCTCAACATTCTCAGGAGGGGATTCTGGAGTTGCTGCAGATTTTTCTACAAGAGATGTTAGACATGTTGCCTCTGTTTTTGTTTCAAACACAATTCTATTGGCATGTCATGCTACGAAAGAATTCAAAGCATCCTCAAGGTCTTTCATTGACCACCATAGAAATGTATGAGGACTAGTACCTCATCCACAAATACTTTCACTGCATTTGGTCCTAGAGGAAGTCTATTAACCAATGAATTTGGTTCTCGATGCTGCCAACGGTCTACTCCAACAACTTCGTTATTTCTAGTTCAATCCATTAGTGTGCATTTGTTCATCGAATAGGTTGGTGGGCTTTGTCAAACAAATGCATAAACAATCCAAACTGAAGCGTACATACAGAGAAAAAAAAAATGACTGATTTGGTTCAATCCAAACAATCAAAACGTAAAGATGATAATAACCATCATGATTTTCTGTAATCCTACTCTACACTTACAATCATTCATTCAAAACCAACTAATTATTAAATCACAGTTCACTAAGCTAAATTATATGGTGATGAATAAAAAACTATTACCTTAAGTGGAATGTCTTGTGGCTCAAACCCCTTGTCTAAAACAACACAATTTTCGAGAGGCCATGCAATCATTTCTCCAACATCTTCCTCAATTATAGAGATATTAGGTGCAAGTATCCAAAGAAATGCATCTGGTTTGGTGGAACTTTTAACAAAGACTTTATCAGAGTTATACCAGAAGGGAATTTCTTTCACAAAGTCATTAGGATCAGAAGAAATAAGTCGACCCTTAGCAGCATTATCATCGGTACCACACTAATCAACCAACACCACTTAGGTTGTGATCTTTTGTTTACACTCTTCAAAAAATGTTTAGAAAGAAACTTAGAATTAATTCCACAATTATATGCAATTTGTTAACTTAAAGAAGCAAATTCTAACACTTATATGCTCTTAATTACTTACTCTTGGAGCTGAGTTTTCACCTATTTCAGGTACAACAATAGCCAAATTTTATCACTAAAATTTTTAGCAGGTTAATATTTCTTAAAAGTATTAAAGTATGGCTTAGCTGATTTTGAATTTTGGCTTTTACATTTTCTAAGTCGTTTACTTGTTGATGCAAATACATTTGATTTACGTGTATTTTAGCCATACACTTACTCTTGACTTGTAAACAAACTAATTTGGTCATATTCATCCCTCTACCAATTTCCCTCAGTCGACCGAGATTATCAAGTTCTAAAATTTGTGAAAGTAGATTTTCTTTTGGATTTGTTGTTGTTGATGAAGGAGCGCCAGTATCAACCTCAGATGCCTTTCTCTGGAAAAAATATATCCACATTGTAAAATAATTAAAAAAATAAAATCCTTATTCATAAACCATAAGTCAAACATAAATAAAAACTTACAATCTTTTTAGCTGCATTTGTTTTCACTAGTGTACCATCTTTTTGGTATGCGAATTGACCCAGACTTTTAACCTCTTGACCTTAGATGGTTTAGGACTATCTTTTTTTTGCACAAAAAATATCACTAAAACTAAGTGATTCATAAAACTGATAAGAATAAGAAATTGTAGTCTAAACATTTCTTCTGCTACTCAAACCATTCCTTTATGGCTACAAACGTGAGGAATTTGTTTTCGCCTTCTTTCCTTGTATTTATCACTCAAAGCCTACATATAAATGGCATGTTATACATACAAGCCAAGAAACAAAATTAATTAAAAGTAAATACCTTAAAGGTTGGGCTAGTTTTGTCCCTGAAAACTTTACTCCATTCCATCAGAGTAAAACTCTTCTGTCGTAGCTCCATCTTTGCTTTGTTGTTCTTAACTACCAGAATCTTCCTTAAAAGCCTCTACCCCTAAACACTTTTAACTCCGCCCCTAAAAACTTTTAATACCTAGCGCCATTTATTCTGAATGATATCATTTAAAAGAAATTCCACCATCACTTTGATCAATGTAGAAGGGTTGGATGATGTGCAGTTGAGGTTTTTGCAGGTTGAGGTTCATGGACAAGACTTGCAATGGTCGTGACGGGGTTCGATGAATACGTTCTGGAGCGATTTGTTTGTATGTAGCGAGTCAATGGGGCAAAGCTAAGTTTCCAAGATAAGTGAGTTCTCATGATTTTCAAACCTCTTTTCTATATTTACACTAGTGTTTGGTTGAAGACAAACAAAGTTTTAAGTCTGGGGGAGTCGATATACACCATATTTTATCGATTTTTACTATGTTTTAAATGAGTTTTTAATTAATTAATAACTTGGTTTTGACATTTAATTGCTATTTCTAGTATTTTATTGGGTCTTAAAACCTTTGTAGGTAATTAGAGCATTTTAGGCCTAAAAAGAGGTAAAAAAATTTTTTTAAAAGAAAAACAAATTATGTCCGTCAGATGTTTTGCCTCAGATGAAGATGTTCCCACCGTTGGATCGCGCTCACATTTTGCCACGAGATATACAAAGATCTCAGCTTCACATATCATATCCAATCGTGGAAATCCGACGATGCAATTTGTACGCTCAATATACGGAAAACAGGCGGATTTCCAAATTTTTGAAGAATATCCCTAAATCTTTGGGGATATACCTAGCCGACTTTCTCATCTATTTAATCACAAGGATGCCACGAAAATTAGGACCATCTTCACAACCACCGCCATAGTTACACGTTTTCTTTGGAGAAGAGCCTTTGGCTCGAACTCTTTAGTTTTAGAGTTTTTAGCAAGTTTTTACGTATTGTTCTTTAATAATATATTTTCATTCTACACTTGTTATGATCTTCACTTCAATGATTGAGTAGTTTGATTGTTGGGTTTAAGGGGTTTTTAATGAGAGTTATTCGTGGATCGATAAATAGGAATTGTTCATGCTTAGGAATTTAGTGGAGTCTTCATCTATACTTTCATCTCCTGCATATTGCTAGTTTAACCAACTTGTGATTGAATCTAGATTGATCTTTACAAACTTGAACTTTATCATTGCGAGAGTCGTGTAAGGGATTCATGGCTGATTGATTGGAACTAGTATAGATGAGCTTGAATTTTATCATTGCGAGAATCGTGTTAAGGATCAAGTTAACATATCGAATCTTAATCCTTTTTATGCATATCATCCATCTAGTTACTTTGCAAGAGTCTAGTATTTAGGTTGATTGATATATTAGTCTTCACTGCGAGAGTTGGTTTAATATATTATTAAGTGGATTCGAGTTAGGAATCCCCCTTTGCTAGATCTACATTGGATAAACTTTGACTTCTGCGGCATGCTTACCTTTTCACCTTCATAATCTGAATGAATTAGGTTGTTAGACACGTTCAATCATTGATATGAGAATACTAAAGTTAATTTAAGACTAGATTGCTACTTAACTAGATCTATGTTACTGATTCCTGAATAAATTGCTCTATGAACCCAGAGATTTGTCTGCTGCCCAACGTTTGTGTCCATTGATTTATTATCGACATTCATTTAATCGCATCATCACTTCCCCCATATTTCATCCTAGCTTGATTCTCTTCCCAAAACCTTTAGTGCCTTACCAGTCTCTAGTGGATTTGACCCTTCAGTACTACTTTGATTGCCGTGCACTTGCGACTGGTCTTTGTCTAGTCTAAGGTAAAACTAGATACTCATCACACACATATATGCCTTCACAATCAGTTCGGGCATCTAGAGCATGATCATCTAAGTCTTTGACATTCATATCCACATTAGATGGCAATGGACCAACATCTGCATTTTCATCTTTGTAACGACCGCGAACCAAGAATCTGATTTTTGGTCGTGCGTCGATCGACGCAGGTAGTGTGCGTTGATCGACTCAAGTTAAATTGAACTAGATCAGTTCGATTAAATGTCGGTTTGCAGACCGGTTTAGGGCAAAACTCTAGGGTTTCCCTATAAATAGGGGTGTGGCCACATTTTGGAACTTTTCAGAGTTCCAGAGAGTTTCTAGAGAAATTTGTGAGAGGAGATTCGTCTGGGAGGCTTGAGAGATCGTTCTTGGAGTGATTTCTCGTGAGTTGAGTGTAGATCTCGGTGTTGGAGAGTCATTCTTCGTCGTTTTTATCCTTTTCTCATCCTTTTCCTTCCAAATCCAAGGTGAGTGTGTGACCATGGCTTATCTGTGTAAAGGGGTTGATAAGATGCGTTTGTTTGCTGTTATTGGGTGTATTGCGTGTTGTTTTGAGTGGATTTGTGCAGGAAATCGATGAATTGTGACCAAGGGTCAAGCCATGTGAGGATAGGCTCGATTCTTGGGTCTGTGTCGATGCGTCGATCGACACACGTAACATATGCATGTGTTTTATTTGGATTTTTGTTTTTATTTCATTTGTTTCGGATAATTTTAATTTGTTATTATACTATATTTTCTATTATTATTAAGTTATTTTTTCAGAAAAATAAGCTGAATTAGCGTCAATTTAGCATCGAATCAGATCAATTCGACGCTAATTCGACGCTAAATCTAACACATTCTATTTTTGGGTACTTAGGGTATAGAATAAAACATTTAAAAGTCAACAATTACGAGTTTACATATAATATCATAACTAATTTCGGAACTAAATAGGTATTTTAAAATTTCAAAAGTTTTAAATTTTTAAGCATATACAAAGATTGAAAAGGATAAGATAGTTCTCGTATAGGTGGCGGTTTCTATACCCTAAACCCTAAAAACAGAATTTGTTAGATTTAGCGTCGAATTAGCGTCGAATTCATCTCATTCGACGCTAATTCAACGCTAAATCTAACAAATTCTGTTTTTAGGGTTTAGGGTATAGAATAAAACATTTAAAAGTCAACAATTACGAGTGAAGCATATATATTATATAAACTGATTAATTTAATTGCAAACAACTAAGTTCATATAATTATACTTTTAAACAACAGCATATAAGTCTTAGATTTCTATAAACTATATTGGTTTACATATACTATCATAACTAATTTCGGAACTAAATAGGTTTTTTAAAATTTCAAAAGTTTTAATTATTCGGTAGTAACAAAGATTGAAAAGGATAAGATAGTTCTCGTATAGATGGCGGTCTCGTATAGATACTGTAATAAAACTCAAAACCTGCAGACTTCTTCTTCTTCCTCATTTTCGATTTCTCAAACTCAAAACCTTCTCTCTCGGCGACCTCTCTCTCTCTCGGCTGACTTTCCGGCGACCTCTCTCTCTCTCCCGCCGCCGCCATCTCCTCTCTCTTTCTCACACTCCGGCGAGCTCTCTCTCTCTCTCTCTCTCTCTCTCCCGCCGCCACCATCTCCTCTCTCTTCTCACACTCCGGCGACCTCTCTCTCTCTCTCTCTCCGCCGCCGGCGACCTCTCTCTCTCTCCCTCTCCACCACCTTCGAGATCTACATGGTAAATTTTTTTTTTTTTGTTAATAATATTATGTTAAGTTTGATTTAGGAAATTGTAGAAAATAGAATAGATTTTTAGGAATTTGAATGGATTTGTAGGAATTGAATTGGATTTATAGGAATTGAAATAGATTTGTAGTAAATAGAATTTATGTGTTTGTATTTATAAAATTTATAAAGTCATGAATTTATGAAAATTATTAATAAATGATTTTAGGAATTTTAATTTTTCAAAACATATACATTTGTGTAAAATATAATAAAAATCATTTGATCTATAATTTAGAAATTTAAATAAATATTTATTTTAAATAAAAACGATTTTATAAGTAATTTTACATTTATATTCTATAATTATGAGCTTATAAAAATAAATTTTTGAAGTTAAAATAACAAAACAAGTTTACAAATTATGTTCATATTTTATATACAAAATTTAAATTTTTTTAGCATTTTTGGAATTATTTTTACAAATTTTATATTTATTTATGAATTTATATGTTTTCTATTTTTATTTATTATTTTTTTTGGTTTTATAGGCGGATCCAGCACCTTCCTACGGACAGTTATTTGGCGAGGATGCTACGATTCCTAGATACGATGGTCGTCGCGGATCAGGATCAAGATCAGCGTCGGGTTCGCAAGCTGCGACATATCGTCCACGAGGTCCACCACGAGGTCCACCACGTGTTGCACCACAAGCTCCGCCACCGCCACCGCCACCGCCTCAGCCAGAGCCAGAGACACAGACAGAAGAAGACACAGCAGAACCTTCTGATGACCACCAAGAGCCGCCACCGGCAAACGCGCCTCTCATGATGCGGATTACCGAGCTTCTCCGCCAACCTGGACGAGAGACACGTGTTAGGACTCTCCATCCGATGAGGCCTCCTGGTACTTTATGGTATGATTATATCTTTTACAATATTACTAATATAGGTTATATAATTTTTAATTACAAATTATAATTAGATCATCGTAAATTCTTGTTTAACAGGTTTAGCGATAACAAGGTATCGCGTTCGGTCACCAAGGCCATCGCGGCCTATTTCACTATGCCCCATGCTAATTGGAGCCAGACGCCGCAGCATGTGCGGGATATTTGGTTCGAATCATGGGCGGTAAGTCTTTTTATATTATTTATTTTTAATTATCAAAATATTTTATTTCAAATATATTCATAATATTATTCGTATTTTTTTGTAGCAAGGGTGGCATTGGGAAGAAGCTCGTACTTTCGAAGTGCGAGCAGAGTTCGAGCATAAGGCGCTAAAGCGTCTCAACGGTTACGTCGGTAACTTGAAGAAGGCGTGGCGTGCGAAAGGCGATGAGGCGAAGCCGATAGGGATGGATCCCGATGTTTGGTCGGGTCTAGTGCAGTTCTGGGAGGATCCCCATTCGGTGGCTAAATCCGGGAAGTGTTCTATAGCTCGTCTCACGCCAGTGGCCGAAGGAGATGGACCTTCAAAGCATTGTGCGGGTCAAACATCGTACGCCACAGTACGACTGAATATGATAATTTATTTGATTTTCTTGTATTTTAAATATTTATATAATTTATATTTAAGTTTTATTTATGTTTATTTTTGTTTAACAGGCTGATGGCGGTGATCTTCCTCCGATGGTTAAAGTGATGGAGAAAACTCATCGGAAGAAGGATGAGACGTTTGTTACCGCTCAAGCGGAACGAACGTTCAACGAGTACAACGCACGACTGGCAGAGCTAGACGAATCTGTCCAGTCTACGATGGGTGTCCAAGATTTGGATCGACTTTACGAAGAGGTAATTTTTTAGATTTTCTTAATATATTTAAAATTATTTTTTATTACAATTTTATTGTATAACATTTTTATTTTATAGGTTGCACCGAAGAAGAAAGGACGAACGATGGGTGTTGGATCCATCAGAGATGTTCCAGCAGCTTGTTCGTCGGCTCGATATTCTTACACCGCGGGTCCGTCTCAGCCGCAATTGACCAGGCAGTTGGAAACTGCTAATTCTAGGATTTCGCAGCTAGAGACTAACCTTTCAGCAATGACCAGTCTCTTTAACATCATTGCAGTAGATAATCCGGCATTAGCAACTGCCTTGCAAGGGCTTCAGTTTCCTCCACCGCCTCCTCCACCTGACGGTCCTACGCAATTCGAGCAAGAATCCGAAGAGATGATCCGGGAAGATGTCATTAACCTAAGAACCCAGCAACAAGAGTAGATTAGGATTTTTATTTCATTTGTATCGCATATTTTGTTTTATAATGTTTTTAATTTTTAATATATTTTTATAATATTTTTAATATATTTTTATAATTTTTTTTTTTAAAAAAAAAATTATAAACGACGCTAAATCGATGCTATTTAGCGTCGAATTAGCGTCGCACATGTCGAAAGTGACGACGCTACTTCGACGCAAAATAGCATCGATTTAGCGTCGATACGTTGCATCGAGACACTGTGACGCAAAATCGATGCTATTTTGCGTCGAAGTAGCGTCGTCACGTTACCTCGAAATGGTTCGACGCTAAATCGATGCTATTTTGCGTCGAATTAGCGTCGAAACATTAGCGTCGATTTAGCGTCGTAATTTGTTTCGACGCAAAATTAGCGTCGAATTAGCGTCGAAATGAATTTAGCGTCGACGGTTTAGCGTCGAAAATGAATTCGACGCTAATTTGACGCTAAAGGCTTTTAGCGTCGAATTAGCGTCGAATTATGCTGACGCTAAATGTCTGTTTTCTTGTAGTGTTTGTGCGAGTCTGGTTTGTTTGATCATGCTTGTCTCGTTGAGTGTTCGCCCTTGTATTGTATCATTCTCTTATGCATGTGTTTATAGCCTAGTAGATGTGATAACCGTCTCAATGAGTATTTGTGATAATACTCACGCATCTCGTATAACCATGTAATGCAGGTAAAGACAAGGTGTGATCGTGGGATCGTGATGAGGAAGAGGAGATGGTCTAGGGACTCGATTGTTTGATGTTGTTTATTGAATTGTTAGGTTGTTAGTTATTCTAGAACTTGTTGGATTGGTTGTTGACTTGTGTTACCGAAGATGGTATTGTTGGACTGAATTGGTTTAGTGGGTTTCAATAAAGTATGAGATTTATTGAATATTGTTATTGGGTAATCCTTGAATTGTTTTCGCGTATTGTGTTGAACTGTTGAGGATTATTACTTGTGATAATAATCCGAAAGGGAAAATTTTTAAAAAATTTACGGGTTGGGTTATTTCAGTTTGGTATCAGAGCCCTTATGGTTCTAGGGCGGGTGAATGATGATTGGTTATGTGAGTTAGTCGATTGATTGTTGTGTGGGTTTGGAGTCCTAGATCATCTTCTCCGAGCCTTCAATGAGATTCTAAGGAATGTGTTTGGTGACTTTCTGTTTTTCTAGTATTTTAGTATTCTGTTGGGTAGTGCAAAGTGAGATGGCGAGAGTTGCTTGAGGCAGAGATCGTGGGGGCCGTGGAGGCCAAGGTGGTCGTGGTGGACGTGGGCGTGGGCGAGGACTTGTGATTGAGTCTGATGAAGCGAGTGTGGTCCAGGAGACCATGCGGGAGCAGGTTACTGACTCGTAGACGCTTTAGGAGGGGTCCGTGGGTGGGGCCGCTATGAGTACCAGTGGGGTCGGTGTAGGTCCCGTGGTGGCTGGTGGTGCGGTGGGTCCGGGTAGAGGTGCTGCCGCAAGTTTTGCCCAGGATCGAGATGATCGCCTGGCAAGTCTGCTACAGTTGATTCTGGAGCGGTTACCAGGTGGGGTGCCGGTTACGGATCAGGCTCCGGGAGTGCAGCCAGAAATGGCTGGTGTTCAGCCAGGTGTGGCTAATGGTCAGCCGGGAGTGGCTGGGGTTCAGCCGGGAATGGCTGGTGGTCAGCCAGGAGTGGCTGGGGTTCAGCCGGGAGTGGCTGGTGTGCAGCCGGGTGTGGCGGTTATTGAGGAGCTCCCATCCTACCTTAGGATGATAGAGCAGATGCCGAGGATTGACACAGAGTTTTTCTCGGGTGGTGCCAAGCCTGAGGAGGCGGACTTGTGGAGGAGTAGATTGGAGCGTTACTTCCAGTCTCTCAGATGTCCAGAGGGATACCGAGTGGACCCAGCAGTTCATTACCTTGACGGTGATGCACATCTCTGGTGGCGAGGTGTGGTGGCTAGGAGAGCTCAAGTAGGTATGGCCTAGCATGATTTTGTGGCGGAGTTCAACACCAAGTACTTTCCGTAGGAGGCGGTGGATCGCTTGGAGTTGCGATTCTTGGAGTTTGCTCAAGGTAGTCGGACGGTCTGGGAGTTTGATGAGGAGTTCGGTCGACTTCTGGTACATGCTGGTAGGGGTCTGGAGGGCGAACAGGCCTAGGTGAAGAGGTTCTTGAGGGGACTTCGACCAGATTTGAGGACTCGCTGTAGAGCGAGCAGGTTCGCCACGAGGGCAGAGTTGGTCGAGACAGCTGCTGCGATTGAGGAGGATCTGAGAGAGCAGGCTGTGGTGGTTAGCACACCGGTACAGCAGTAGGGGAGGTCGCAGTAGCAGGTGGGTCCGAGCAGGGGTGAGAAGCCTGCGCAGGAACAGAAGAGGAAGTGGGTGAGCACTTTTGGACCGAGTCAGGGTGGTCAGAGTGGTTCGGGATGCTTCGGATGTGGGAGATTAGATCACCGGGTAGCGAGCTGCCCGAAGAAGAGCGAGGCACGTGGAGTTCAGGTGTACTATCACTATAGGGAGCCGGGGCACATCAAGCCCAGGTGTCCTAAGCTGCAGCAGATGACGGTGGCGGTGGTACAGCCCGTGGCCCAGATTGCAGCGGCACTACGGGTATTCACTTCGGTGGAGGCAGGTGGTTCTAGCGCTAGACCGATCACATGTAATTTCCAGATTTGACTTGTTTAATTCTCTTGGTGTTTGAATTTTAGTCTGTTTGGAAATTGTGAGTCTGTGCTAGAGTGCTAAGGTTCTTAAGCACATGGGATTTGTGCAGGGACCTTAGTAGTGGGCAGATGTGAGTCCCACGTTTTGTTTGATTATGGAGCTACGATAGCTTCATTATTCCAGAGCGATTTTGGAGAGCAGCGGGGAGTAGTTAAAGTTGCTGGCGGCAAGTCCTTGGCTACTTTCGGGCGGACTCGTGGTGTGGATGTTCTGGTGGTGTGAGAGTTGATGCCAACAGACTTGATTATTAGTCTGGTGGAGTTGTATGACGCCATTCTCCGGATTGATTGGCTGGATCGGTACATAGTCCATCTAGATTGTCATCAAGGACGAGTGGTGTTTGAGCAACAGGCGGGGAGGTTAGTTTACCAGGGAGTGAGGCCGACTTTCGGGAGTGGTGATTACGGCGATTCAGGCTGAGCAGCTGATTGAGAAGGGCTGCGAGGCGTATTTGGCGACGATAGTGATGCCAGAGACTGTTGGAAAGGTTGCAGTTGGGGATATTCGAGTTGTTCAGGACTTCCAGGACGTTTTCCAGTCATTGCAGGGATTACCGCCATCGCGGTCGGGTCCATTTACGATTGAGTTAGAACCTGAGATGACTCCCATATCCAAGACGCCTTACCGTATGGCTCCAGCAGAGATGGCAAAGCTGAAAAAGCAGCTGGATGATTTGTTGGGTAAAAAGGATTCATACGGCCTAGTGTTTCACCGTGGGGAGCGCCGGTGTTGTTTGTGAAGAAGAACGATGGGAGTTTCCGATTGTGCATCGATTATCGGGGGCTTAACCGAGTCATTGTGAAGAACAGGTATCCTCTACCGCGGATTGATGAGTTGTTGGATCAGTTGATAGGGGCTACATGGTTTTCCAAGATCGATTTAGCTTCGGGTTATCATCAGATTCATATCGATGAGGTGGATGTGAGGAAGACTACTTTCAGGACGAGGTGTGGGCATTACGAGTTTGTGGTGATGCCTTTCGGGTTGACGAATGCGCCAGCAGCGTTCATGAGGTTGATGAACGGGGTGTTCCAGGAGTATCTGGATGTGTTTGTGATCATCTTCATTGATGATATTCTGGTTTATTCGAGGAGTCCTGACGAGCACGAGGTACACTTGAGAGTGGTTCAGGAGAAGCTGCAGGAGCGAAGCTGTACGCGAAGTTGAGTAAGTGCAGTTTCTGGCAGCGGGAGATGAGTTTTCTTGGCCATGTGGTGTCTGCAGAGGGAGTTTCTGTGGATCCAGCCAAGATAGAGGCTATCAAAGGGTGGCCTAAACCGAGGAATGCCACTGAGATCCAGAGTTTTCTCGGGTTGGCGGGTTATTATCGGAGATTCGTCAAGGGATTTGCGAGTATGGCGTAGTCGATGACGTAGTTGATGGGGAAGGATGTCCCTTTTGTGTGGTCTTCAGCTTGCGAGGAGAGTTTCGGGAAGCTGAAGGAGATGCTGACAAGTACACCAGTGTTGGCGTTACCCGAGCCGGGTGAGCCTTATGTGGTGTATACGGATGTTTCGGGAGTTGGTCTGGGTTGTGTACAGATGCAGCAGAAGAAGGTTATTGCATATGCTTCGAGGCAGTTGAGAAAGCACGAGTGCAACTACCCTACCCATGATTTGGAGTTGGATGCGGTGATTTTCGCTTTAAAGATTTAGAGATCTTATCTTTATGGCGGAAAGGTGCAGGTGTTCACAGACCACAAGAGTCTGAAGTATTTCTTCACTCAGCCAGAGCTGAACCAGAGACAAAGGCGCTGGATGGAGTTGGTAGCACATTACGATCTGGAGATTGAGTACCATCCGGGTAAGGCTAACCTGGTTGCAGATCTGTTGAGTAGGAAGAGGGTTGCTTCGGCTCAGGAGCGGGATATGGAGGCTTTGGTGAGTGAGATTGACACTTTGGGGTTGTGCGTTATCTCACAGGAGCCGTTGGGTTCGAGTAGCGAGCGGCAGCTAACTCGAATGGTAGTGCCTCGATCGACGCAAGTTAAATCGAACCTGATCGGTTCGATTTAAGTGTCGGTTTGCAGGCCGGTTTAGGGCAAAACCCTAAGCCTTCTCTATAAATAGGGGTGTGGCCGCATTTTGGAACTTTTCAGAGTTCCAGAGAGTTTCAGAAAAGTTCCAGAGAGTTTCCAGAGAAATTTGTAAGAGGAGATTCGTCTGGGAGGCTTAGGAGATCGTTCTTGGAGTGATTTCTCATGAGTGGAGTGTAGATCTCGGTGTTGGGGAGTCATTCTTCGTTGTTTTCAACCTTGTCTCATCCTTTTCCTTCTAGATCCAAGGTGAGTGCGTGACCATGGCTTATCTGTGTAAAGGGGTTGATAGGATGTGTTTGCTTGCTATTATTGGGTGTATTGCGTGTTGTTTTGAGTGGATTTGTGTAGGAAATCGATGAATTGTGACCAAGGGTCGAGCCATGTGAGGATAGGCTCGATTCTTGGGTCTGTGTCGATGCGTCGATCGACACACGTAACAGTGCATCGATCGACACCAGGGTTGAGTGTCGATCGATACACTGGGTGCATCGATCGACACACGGTGCTTGGGTCGATCGACGCACGTGCTGTTTGTGCGAGTCTGGTTTGTTTGATCGTGTTTATCTCGTTTAGTGTTCGCCCTGGTATTGTATCATTCTCTTATGCCTATGTGTATAGCCTAGTAGATGGGATGACCGTCTCACTAAGTATTTGTGATAATACTCACGCATCTTGTATAACCATGTGATGCAGGTAAAGACAAGGTGTGATCGTGAGATCGTGGCGAGGAAGAGGAGATGGTCTAGGGACTCGATTGTTTGATGCTATTTATTGAATTGTTAGGTTGTTAGTGATTCCGGAACTTGTTAGATTGGTTGTTGACTTGTGTTACCGAAATTGGTATTGTTGGACTGAATTGGTTTAGTGGGTTTCAATAAAGTATAAGATTTATTGAATATTGTTATTGGTTAATGGTTGAATTGTTTTCACGTATTGTGTTGACCCGTTGAGGATTATTACTTATGATAATAATAATCCGAAAGGGAAATTTTTTTAAAAAATTTAAGGGTTGGGTTGTTTCAATCTTCATCAGCATCTTCCTCAATGTATCCTCTTCAAGGACCTCTTAGAACAACATACCAGCTTGATGAATCATCCTCCCTTGAATAAAAAACTTGCTTGGCTTGAGAAGCTAACATGTAAGGATCCTGGAGAAGAAATCTTGACTCTGGTTCAGGGTAATAAGTGTGAAACCATCTTTTCTCTTAATACCATTAACTATGACTTCCCATTGACAACAGAATAGAGGAACATAAAAGTTGTTGTAATCCAACAATATAATGTCGATTACTTTGCCATGGTATGATACAAAATCAACCATCACTCTAGTATCTCTTGCACTAACTTTACACATTGTTGTTGCCTCATAAAGAACCCCACTATTCTGGCTTTGTCTACAAATTGAGATTGTTTGAAATCTCTTCTCATTAGCTATGAAGCATGTATACAACCTTGCAATACTACGTGGACAATATGCAAATCAGTTAAGCGTAACTTCATGTTCTTTTGAATACAGAGGTATCTAGTAAATGTGAATAAATAGTTAGCGTATATATCTTCAAACAAATTCTATATACGAAGACAATACATATAGATATAAACAATCAGTTAAGTTAGAGCTTGCGAGTTCTATTAGTTTTTTGAGTTAAGTTGCAAAATTATTAGTATGACATTGTTGCATCACGTCTACATCTTGCAAACCTAGGTCATGCACTGACCCTTTGTTTATTATAAATACTATGTATGAGATTCACTGGCAATTCATAATTACCAACTGCGTTTTCATTAACTGTTAGCGACATTTTTTCTATATTCGTCTTTCATACATCTTTATTCTCTTACTCGCGATATTTAATGGGTTATATTTATGAGCGTAGGCAATGTGTGTCAAACAAACATTATGAATATGAGGGTCTGAGTAGTATGGTGCACCGATAGCTCAAAGGATGTGTTCCTGATAGTGTGAGGAGTGTGGTTATGAATTGAGAAAAATTAATGTCCAAAACGTGGTTATAAGCATAGGACTAGATGTGAACCTTAGAGGTCAAGAGTGTTGATCTCGAGTGGTGCTGGCCGGGTGGGTCAGGTGGTTGACGCCGTAGCGAACGGTATTGCGTGATTCGAGGATGAATCCAGGATAGTGGGGGGAGAGTTGTAACGCCCGTGAACCAAAAAGTGGAAATTTTTTGTGGTGTCGATCGACACTAACAGTTTATCGGTTTGATTTTAAATCATTTGGTTATTGATTTTGGGTTGGAAAACCCTAGGGCTCGTTATAAAAACACGAGAAGCCTCTTTCTCTGCAGGAAATCAGAGGCTGGAAGGTGTTTTCTTTGGTGTTGAGAGAGATAAGAGGAGATCTTGGATGAGATTGTTCTTGGAGGCTTGTTAACGCGCGATTAAGGCTGTAGGAGCAAAGGAAGGGTCTTATTTCGTGTCTGCCACTGTCCTTGTCGTTTCTAATCCGAAATCAAGGTGAGTGTGTGACCATGGCTTATCGGGGTGGATAGATTGTCAAGATATGGTTGTTTTGTATGGGATTGGATGATTGATTGGTTTGGGGGATGTTTCCTGTGCGTATACGTGCTGATTGTATGCGTTTGTTGACGTTGTTTTTGTAGGAATTCGACATAGTGCATGCTAGAATCGAACCAGAGAGGAGAAGGTTCGATTCTGGTGAATCTGCAGCCCGTGTCGATCGACACTAGCATTTGTGGTGTTGAACGACACCAGGCGGATGTCGATTGACACCAGACGTGTTGACTTGTTATGTATTGTTTGATGAATCGTTTGATTGTTGTCTTGATAATTTATCGTGTCTGGGTTTATAGTCGGTAGATGGGATGACCGTCTTACTAGGTATTTGTGATAATACTCACGCATCTCGTTTTTCCATGTGATGCAGGTAAAGACAAAGTGTGACCGTAGAATCATGGCAATCAGGAGAAAGATGATCTAGGGTCTCGTTTTAGTTGTGCTTTGGTGTTGTTAGAATTGCTAGTTAGGTTGTTAGTTATTCTGGAATTGTTGAATTAGAGTTTGTTGCTTTAATTGGATTTGATTATTTGGGTGTTTTGATGAATTATTGAGTTATGATTTTCCACTAGTTTTTGTTGGTTGCCTGATGTTGAGAGTTAGTATTTATGGTATTTATGGATATACTAATTCGATTATTAAAAAAAAAGAAAAAAAGGTCGGGTTGTTTCACAAGTAAACTCCCAATCAAAAGTTTGATTGGACACCCTCCATTTTTAAAAATATACAAAACTAACAAATTTGGATTGAAATTGTTGGGAATTCTCCCACTTTCACTCATATGTCAGATATGTCAAATTTTACATTATCTAAGTAGAGAACGTGCCATAAACATCTCATGTACCTCTGCTTCCCAGTCTTATCCAAGAGAGTGTAAGTATGTTGGCTTTAAGATAGCCATGAGAGCTAATGTAAGTACATATATACGAGATTAAAAGGCTAGGAGCGCAAGCTATTTCATAGAAAATAGGACGATGTTGCTTGTTAAACATGTTAGTCTTTCTAACAAGATCATTTGAAGACCTACACTTCACCACTCAGATTAATTCATTGTAGGTATGGGATGCATGTTGGAAGAGAAGAGTAGTTTCCATTTAAAACTCGGTATCTTTCTTAGTACTATAATGCACGGTAACCACCATAATGCATGCTCTAGATTTGGTTTGGATGTTCGATAGTCTCCCCACCAAGGCTAATAATCACACTGACCTGTTAGTTGAAGGTGGATAGGTATCACTTAAACATGGCAAAACAGAAGAAAAACCAGGGCATACCTTATCATTTGGAACTATAATTTCCAACTGTTATTACTAATTAGACCTCGCTTGCAATAAGAGTCCTACTTCAGCCTGGGAGTCTCCTACTTCCTCATAGGGTTGCAGTAGAAAAATGTAGCCAAATCTTAAGATAGATAACAACAACAAGAAATTTTGAAATAAAAGAGAGAAAAAAAAATCTTTAGGGAACATACATGTTGATGTCGCAGAGAGTGTGGTAAGAATCTCTTCATCTACTCAAAATATGTTACAACTACTCATGAATACTTGTAGCAAAAATCAAATTAGGATATTATAAATCTAGAAGAATGGGAACAACAGTTTACAGTTTATGCAAATCAAAATCTCATACCAAAACCATTGACACTTCCGTCTTCTTCTTTTGCATCATGGAAAAGTGAAGATTCCAGAAGCACTTCCTGCACAAGGAAACCTATATTAAATCAAGATTTTGAAGAAAATGAATGAGATAAATGTGTAAAAAGTTTGTAACTATACTATAAATCTTAATCACAAACCAAAAGATATTGGTCCTCCTATGTTTACTTTGACGTCTTTAAGCACATCTAACAAGGATTATCGACTAATTAACTAAAAAGGAAAAAACCGTTATACTAAAATAGAAAATATTTCTAAATTGTTATATTACAAAATACATTTTTTCATTTCAAATTATCTAAATAGTTAAAAACACAAGAAGATGTCATATCATTTCAAATAACGTGTATGAGACCATTTTAGTATGAGATAAATATAATAAATTAACGATTTAATAAATTATAATAATAAAATAAATGTTAAATAGTTGTGTGAGTCGTAATTTAGAATCTAATTACATTTGTCAAATTATAGGTGTTATAAATTTTAAAATCAAAAGTATTTACTGCAATGTATATAAATCGAGACATGTATCTAATATTGATCAGATGATGAATGTGTTAAAACTTAAAACTAATTAAGAAAAATAAAATTTAAAATTTGAAGTAATTTTCAATTTACTAATCAAATAATGAAAATTAAAATTTCTAATATTATCCATACTCATTAAGAAACAAAATTAAGACGAAATATAGACATGACATAAGCCATAAAAAAAATACATATAGAATAAAAGTGTCAATTAAAATAAATAAAAAGACGAATGATAAAAAAAGAAGGTATATAAATTGGAAAACAAAAGTTAGATAGGTTATAAAAACCTCAATTTCAAAGTTTAAAAATATACATAACCATGCAAAAATAAAATAAAATAAAAAACTATAAGAATATTTATTTTATCAATATAGAGTTATAGATAGCACACAAAAAAATTTGGAAATTTTTGACCTATGACGCCATTGATACTCTACAAGTATATATATTGAAAATTTAAATAAGAAAAAGTAATAATATTATATTTACTATTAAATTAATACTGTATAAAATTTGGGGAGTATAAATCTCTATGAGAAATAAAACGATGACAGTAATAAAATATAATTATCAATCATGTACTTATGTGATGGTTCACAACATTATTTATAGTTTTATGATGTTACTAACATAAAATTTACTTTTTTTTATTCAACTATATAATATTTTAATCGTTTTTATTTTTTATCACATAATTCATAAATATTCATAATGAGTTAAAATATATATTTTTCTCTATTATTAAGAATGTGATTTAAATTCCGATTATATATATATATATATATATATATAATGATTTGCATGATATTGATTAGAACATGAGAATTATGATATAAATTGACTTCAACTGATTTTAATATCCATGTTAAATAGTATTTTAAAATTCAACGGATTAATATTTAAATTTTAAATATTTATTTAATTAACCTTATTGTATTTACCCGCGTATTCTGTTGGCATTTCACAACCTCTGGTACATACACGATACGCTCAGGGTATGAAGTGGCCCAGGAAAATTTAGTGGAGGACGTCCGGTTTGGAATGCAACGCCCATCCCTGAACCCACTGAAGGAGATGGTGTGGAAAATAGAAACTACGAGTAAAATTCGACACTTCTTATGGCAAGCGATTTCGGGAACGGTAGCGGTTAATGAACGCTTAGCTTACCGACACTTACAACAAGACTGATTATGTCCAAAGTGTGGGGATGTGGACAAAACAATTAACCATGTCCTTTTTACGTGGCCGCCGGCTAGGCAATGCTGGGCACTATCACAAATCCCACACAACCTCACGGACTTCCCGTCCAATAACCTTTGGTGCAATTTTGACTTCCTTCTCTCCAAGATACCGAACCGTATAGAGTTCGAGGAAGATGTGAGATGTTATCCCTGGATAATCTGGTATCTCTAGAAAGCACGTAACGATAAAGTTTTTAAGAACCTTGAGCGGTCACCTCCCGATATCCTAGACCTGGCCTGAAAGGAGGCTGTGGCATGGTTCCAAGCAAAGGTGAAGGCAACAGCCGAGGTAAGTGGAGGACGGATATAGGCTGCTCCGGCATCGCAACAAGCCACCTTCACATGCTTTATTGATGGATCCTGGAAGGCAGGAGACCACAGAGAGGGCTTGGCTGGACACTCCTGCTGCAAGACGGGGAGATGGACCTCCTTGGATTACGAGGAGTAAACAAGAGTTTCTCCCCCCTACACACTGAGCTGCATAGCCTACTGTGGGCTCTTCAGAGTTTGCGCTGCAAAAGAAGGTATTGTGCTATGTTCGCTAAGGACTCTTAGGAGTGAATTGCAATGGTATTAGACCCAGACAAATGGCCGCGATTCAGAACCGAATTAGAGGAATACAAGGCACTCCGAGTGTGGTCCCTGACTTTACTTAACAGTATTGCCTCAGGGAACGAAATGAGAAGGCTGACCTATTGGCCCGAACCGCTCGACACCGAAATAAAGTTTTTTCTTATGTTAGCACGGCCACTCCACATTGGTTCCCAGATACGAATATGTTTGGTTAATCAAGGAGTCAAGTGTTTTGTGACAAAAAAAAAAGTATTTACCCGCGTATTAACGTGGATCCTATTCTAGTATTATATAAGATAATAGATTTAGTGTTTCTTTGTTTGTGTTATTATATCTACTAGGGGTGGGCAAAAAATCTGATTCCGAACCAAACCTAGCCGATATTACCCGAACCGAATCAGATTTTCTAAAATATCCGAATGAGTTCTAAATATCTAAAACCGAACGGGTACCCAAACTACCCGAAATATAAATTAACTTAAAGATATTTAGATTTAAACTAGGGTATGTTCATATGGTTTAGGCATCTTTTTGTGTGTTTGGTCAATTTGAATATTATGGATATATTTTGGATAAATATAACCAATTTAATTAGGTATAGATTTTACATTTTTGTTATTTTTGGATAATTCGAGTTAAAAATAATTAAATTGAAATAAATCCAAAAAAATGGGGTAATTATGAATAGAGAAAATTATTCAGATTGGCACTAATTTCTTGATATGTTACTAGACTAACACCCATTCAAAAACAATTAGTCAATAACGTGTAAAAATACATTTAACCCATCAAACTTTATTATAATAACACTAATGCCATTCTAAATAACAAACAATAAAAAAAATTAACAATTAAAAATTGTTCCTCTTCATTTTCAATTTCTGCGTGATTGGATACAAATTTTGGTCGCAAGTCAACTCGAACTAAAGGTTTCAAATTTGGGTTGGTCACAGGGTTTATGCAGTTAGGTTTACAAAATTTCACTGATGATGATTTTCCCGACGAAGGTGGCCACGTCGATGATTTCTCGCGACGAGGAAATTGTGTTTGCTTTGCTTGCACGACACAATGGCATAAACCGGCGATTCAGCGTCACCGAAGCTACAGTGTCGCTACCAGTTCCATCGAGATATTTTCGTTTTCCGTTTTGTTGATATTGAACGATTGGATATGCTTTTTTGATTCTATACAAATTATTCTTCATTGTCTGATATATAAAACATTAGCTACCTTTTAATCATCCTTTGCTTTCATTCGTTTGGAGAATTATGGTCCTATTCCATTTTAATGTATCCCACCAAGTTGTAGTATGTTTTCTTTTCTAACCATTCCACAATCCTTTTCGTCCTCTTTCTAAAGTTGCATCTCTATATGTCTAGGTTTTGCAAAAATAAAAAATAATCAAATCTGCAAACTTTTTGTTGTACTCTTAAAGCAGCTTCAGAATAATCAAGGCTACAAAACACAAGCTAATTTTGCAAAGAGTTTCAAGGTTAGTATGCACCTGTGAAGTTATTTATTAAGCTTATTTATATCATGGTTTATAATCATATCATATCAAACTCTTTTTTGGGGTCCTAGGTTCTGTAATATAGAGAACGATTAACGCTTTATTTTGCTGTCGGATGTTAGGAATCCTTGCTAAGAAATAAATCATAACTTTTATGTATTTTCTTACACTCTTAGTTTCTTATACACATACCTCCTTTCTTTGCTTCTCTTCCAACTTATCATTTTTTCTCTGGAACGAACAAGTTTGCCTTCAACAAAACCTACCAGATAACTCTTTTTGGCAGAATAATTGATTCAGCTGAATCAAGATTGATCAATTTTTTTTTTTAGATGAGCTAAAATATTGGGGGGACCACACAATATTGCAGCGTGGAATGCAATGGTTCACGGGTATTTACAGTTTGGTAAAGTAGACGATGCCGAAGTTGTTAAAACAGATTCCTCGAAAGAACGTGATTTCATGGACAACAATAGTCTGTGGATTAGAGCATAATAAGAGAACCGAAAATTCTCTTGTTTTGTTGAAGAAGATGTTGTGCAAGTGTTTAAAGAACATTCACTTGTGTAGTCACTGCTTGTGCAAATGCTCCAGCGTTTAATATGGGTACACAAGTTCATTGCTTCGTCATCAAGTTATGGGTTTTATATGAATGATACTGCATATGCGTCGCTTATAACGTTTTAAGCAAACTGCAAAAGAACAGAGGATTCTTGGAAGGTGTTGGACGAGAAGGTTCATGAACAAGTAGTTGTGTGGACTGCTCTATGGTCAGGGTATAGTCTAAAAAAAGCATGATGATGCCCTAGATTTTTTCTTTGGGATGATAAGAACTGTCAGCTGATTACATACCTCACGAGTTGAATTGATATACTCTCTGGATGACGATCGTTTCTTGTTAATATGTAACATAATTCTGGTTTTCGCTGTCTTTGTTTTCTTGTTAGCCCCTTACATGCCTCAAGGATATGGATCTGTCAGGATCTAGAAATCTAAAGATATTCATATCTCTCAATGGCCAATAATCTCAAAGATTGCGTTTCAGAGATTGAGACTGTTGGAAGGATTGCAGGTACGTAGCTAATGTTGTATGTGATTAGCTTATATGATATATAAATAAGTGTTCTAACATTTTGAAATATCTTAGTGAAACAAAAATAATTCATGTGATTAAAAATAACGATTTTTCAAATTACTTTTACTCATATATAGCTTCCAACCTTTTCTTGTTCAGCCGCTTCATGCCTCAAGCGGATTGTAAAAACTATCATGTAGAGACAGAGAGAAGCAAGAATAGTGCGGATGAGCATTGAACCTGTCATAATGGTTTTCTATATTAAAAAAATTAACTTTTATACATAATAGATCACTGGTTTGCTTATGCAGATAACGTCAAGGACAAACTCAAGAAAATACTGACTGGCTCTGTAACCAAACGGAAAAGTTTTTCTTTGGTAATTCAAAAGGCTCATAACCCATTTTATTTTGTTCATAATCAATTTCACTACAGAACATAACAATTAAAAACCCCTATTACCTGAACAGGAATAATATTCATTAATCGATTTTCTTTCTGTTTATAAATTTTCATCTTGCTGGATTCACAACTGGTTCAACTAAAGAGCATCTGCAGAGGCATTGTAGAAGAAATATGTCAATATCAACATTTTCTCAGGTCTCGATTTTAAAAGATTTTAAAGAATAACTCTCTTAATTTTATTATGTTTAAAAAATAACTCAAAACTAAACACACTTTCTCTTATTCTCTTGTCACAACTCAACAATGGTAGATATAGTGCTAGTACAACTTTGCTATTTCTATTTTCTATTCCTAACAGAAATATATAACTTCTATTTTCTATTCCTATTACAAATAGAAAACTGCATTTTAAGCCTATCTTATCCTAACCAACTTGTTAAAGATTTCTTAGGCTTCAAGTTATCGAAGCTTATCCAACATTCTCCCTCGTAGGCTTCGACTTGGTATTGGACATGTCTTGAACACCTATCAAACTTCTCATCTCACTAAAACTGATTCGTGCCAAAGCTTTCGTCAAGATATCCCTCTCAATGCATTCACGTATAAAATGATAACGCTTATGTATGTGCTTGCTTTTACCATGAAACACATGATTTTTGGTGAGTGCTATTGCAGACTGGTTGTCGATCTTGATGAGGATTTGCTCTATTTTCCACCCTGTGATCTCACTTACAAGGTCTTGAAGCCATATGGCTTGTCTTGCTGCCTCCGTTGCTGCCATGAACTCGGCTTCGCATGATGAGAGAGCCATTGTGTCTTGTTTTTGTGAACACCAAGTAATCGATGCCGATCCAAAGTAAAACATATGACATGTAGTACTTCTTCTATCATCTTGATCGATATTGTGACTACTATCACTATACCAATAAACTTCTTTGATCCTCCACGATTAAACTTCAAGCCAAATGCAACCGCTCCCTTAAGATACCGTAGTATTTGCTTCATTATTTCACCATGTGACTTACGAGGACTTTGCATATACCTGCTAGCAACTCCAAGAGAGTAAGCTAAGTCTAGACGTGTGTGTAATAGGTACCTCAAACAAACGACGTTTCTTTTATAGCTTGTAGGATCTATCTCTTCTTCTTCTTGTGCCTTTGACACTTTCAGTCCAAACTCCATGGGCACTTGAGTCGGATTGCAATCTTCCAAACCAGTTTCTCCCAAGATCCTACGTGCATTTTCTTTTTGTTTAATCGATTTCATCTTCTCCTTAATGCACTTCAATACCGAGATAATAATTGAGTCTTTAGAGATCAGACATCTCATCTCAAACTTAGATGACATTTGAAACAACACGACGCCTTTTTTTTTAATTCGGATTATTATTCCCAAAAATAATAATCCTCAAAATCAATTTAACACATCCAACAACCAGCAGAAATCAAACTCAATTAAACCAACCAAATAAACCAATAAATCTCATAATTCATTGAACCAACAAAAACCAATTCGATCAATTCCTTAAACCAGCAACTTAACAATTCTAAACAATACATAAACGCAACAACAAACGAGACCCTAGATCATCTCTTCTTCACAGCCATGATCCCACGGTCATATCTTTTCTTTACCTGCATCACATGGTTAAAAGAGATGCGTGAGTATTACCATAAATACTCAGTAAGACTATCATTCCATCACCGGCTATACAAACAGGCTTAAAAGAATATCATAATACCAAGACAATTCAATCAACAAGAAAAAAAAAGATAAATCAAGTTTCCAGACTCTAGTGTCGATCGACACCAACAATGGTGTCGATTGACACTCGTCGCAGTGTCGAAGAAAACGAGCTTTTCCTCTCATGGTTCGTTTCTAGGATGCGACATATCGATCACCTGCCCAAAAACATTAACACATACACACAACAACACGAAAACTTGCAATCATCAATCATCAAATCAATCCAATTCTCAAACACACGCATCATGAACATTCCAATTACCCAGATAAGCCATGGTCATGCACTCACCTCGATTTCGGAAAGAAATGGAGTAAGAACAACACACGAAGTCAGAGGCTTATAACACTCAACAACTGGATTTAAATAAGAACAGCAAAGAACACACGAAGTCAGGGGCTCATAACACTCAACAACCGGATTTTCTTCTTCCCTCACGAAGAACACGCACCAAACTCAATTCTAGAGCCTCACAACCATTATCTCAAGCTTTTAGGATCAAGAACACAAGGAAATCAACGATGATTCATTCTCTTCTCTCAATCCTCTAAAAAATCATAGAAAAACGTGATAACACACAGTGCTCATCTTTTATAGCCGAGCCCTAGGGTTTCCCAAACCCGAACTGCGAACCGTCGATCAAAAACCAAACCTGACGGTTCAATACGAAGTTGGTGTCGATCGACACGCACCATGGTATTGATCGACACCCTCAACCAAAATTGCGACTTCTCCATAGTCAACAAACTGGTGTCGATCGACACACCCCCTGGTGTCGATCGACACCCTTCCGAAAATTCCAATTTTGGGTCACGGGAATTACAATTCTCCCCCACTAACTTGAATTTGACCTCGAATCACGCAACACCGAATCACTACAGTCAACACTCCTAACCAACCCAGCCAGCACCACCCGAGATCAATACTCCTGATCTCTGAGGTCTCCATCTAGTCCTATGCTTATAGCCACGTTTAGACATTGATTACTCTTAACTCATAACTCATAACCATACCACTTACACTCTCTGGAAACATCCATTGAGTTGTCGGTGTACAGGGAAATCCTTATCCCATCGAGAAAAATTCGTATCTCTCATTACTACTAAGGGAAATCCTCATCCCTCAGTGACATAAAGAGAAATCCTCATCCCTTCTGGAGAAATCCTCATCTCCTAGTGAGTTATTCGGGAAAATCTTAATCCCCTAGAGCAATCAACTCTTAACGCCTATAAACATCTCTGACTAGAACTACCTCCTGTGGTCCAAAACTGACATCCCAATATCCCAGAATATCATTTTATCCCTAACCACTCCTCATGTCAACTTTAAACAACTCAATCGCTCAAGATGTTTCACTAAAGTCTCTTAGAAATAGACAAGTCTTTAATCCTCATAAAACTTCTATTTTCCAGACTCCCAAAACACACATATAAATCTATGACAACATAAGTCAAATCATAAAAAATACACATCTTATAAATCTTAACCATAAGAAATACTCATCTTATAAATCACAAAATGTAATAATCGTTACATCCTCAAACGAAAATATATAATCCCAAACCACTTAGCAACATTGCTAAACTCTGAGACTGAAAACCAGAAAGACAAACTCAAGCCTCGACTTGCTTCTAGAACCAATTCTTCAACTTTGCCTTCATCTTAGCCTCTGGTTCCCAAGTCTCCTCCTCAACACCGTCGCAATCCCACAAGACTCTCATTAACAAAATCTTCTTCCGGCGCAGAACCTTGACTCTCCTCTCGAGAATCCTCACAAATCTCGTCTATAAAATCATATTAGGCTGATCTATCAGAATCTTAGCCACCACCTTTTCAGACTTTTGCAGAAACTTCCTCACCATCGACACATAGAAAACTTTATGAAATGCCTTCATAATCGGAGGTAACTCCAACCGATAAGCAACTGGTCCCACATGTTCCTCAATCTTGAACTGGTCCCACACGTTCCTCAATCTTGAACTGGTCCAACCGATAAGCAACTTTGGACTCAGCTTATTCTCAGAAATGGATCTGTTGAGACCCCTTAACATCGCCATCTTGAGATACACTTTATCTCCAACCTCGAACTCTAACTCCTTCCTTCTCTTATCAGCATAACTCCTCTACCGATCTTGAGCTTCCTACATGTTCAGCTTCAAAACACGGATCTTCTCCGTCATTTCTAGAACAATATTTGCACCATACATGCTCTTCTCCCCCACTTGGGTCCAGCATAAAAGTGTACGACATAGCCTCCCATACAACGCCTCATAAGGAGCCATACCAATACTCGCGTGGTAGCTGTTATTATACGCAAACTCTACCAAGTTCAAGTGATCTGTCCAATGACAACCATAATCCACCACACATATCCACAACAAATCCTCGAGTGTCTGAATCGTCCTCTCAGATACGTCTGAGGATGATAAGCAGTACTCATATGCACCTTAGTGCCCATCTCAGCCTGAAAGCTCTCCAAAACTCAGAAGTGAACTTCGGATCCCTGTCTGACACGACACTCGCTGGCACTCCGTGCAGCCTCGCTATCTCTCACACATATTTCGTAGCCAAGACCACTGTTCCATAGGTCTTCTTAATGGCCAGAAAATGTGCTGACTTAGTTAGACGATTCACAATCACCTAGATAGCATCAAAAGTTCGCGAAACTGGCAATCATACCACAAAATCCATGGTAATCATATCCCACTTCCACTTCGGAATGGGTAAAATCTGCAACAAACCACTCAGAACCTGATGCTCTGCCTTCACTAACTGACACACGTCGCAAGCTGCAATTCAGTTAGCAACATCCTTCTTCATCCCGACCCAATGGTAATACCGTTTCAGATCACGGTACATCTTAGTCGCTCCAGGATGAATAGACAACATGCTCGCATGAGCCTCTCTTAGAATCTCCTGCCTCAAACCCTCCTCCTTAGGCATACAAACTCTCCCGTTAACAAGAATTATCCCGTTCGCCGAGACCTGATACTCAGAACTTGCAACCTTGGAAGCATCGATCAACCCCTCAGCAACTCGAATTCTGCTCAGTAAGTCTGCCTAATTAGCTGCCTCCAACCCCAAAGGCTCTTGTGAGATAACACATAACCTCAAAGTGCTAATCTCACTCATGAAGGCCTCCATAGCCTGCTCCTTAGCCGAAGCGACTCTGAGGTAGGAGATCTTGAGAGAGGCTCATGCAAGCATGTTGTCGATTCATCCGGAAGAGACTAAGATGTATCGTGATCTGAAACAGTTTTATCAGTGGGTCAGGATAAAGAGGGATGTCGCTAACTGGGTTGCAGCGTGCAATGTGTGCTACTTAGTGAAGGCTGAGCATCAGGTTTCGTGCGGGTTGTTGCAAAGTTTACCTATTCTGAAGTGGAAGTGGGATATGATTACAATGGACTTTGTGAGAGGGTTGTCGTGCGGACGTATGATTCTATTTGGGTGATTATGGATCGTCTGACAAAGTTAACTCATTTTCTTGCCATCAAGAAGACCGATGGTGCAGCGGTGTTGGCTAAGAAGTATGTGCAGGAGATAGTGAGGTGCATAGGGTGCCAGCGAGTATCGTGTCAGACAGGTATCCGAGGTTTACTTCAGAGTTCTGGAGGGCATTCTAGGCTGAGATGGACACTAAGGTGCATATGAGCACAGCTTATCATCCTCAAACGGATGGGCAGTCTGAGAGGACGATTCAGACCCTTGAGGATTTGTTGAGGATATGTGTGCTGGACTACGCTGGTCATTAGGCGGATCACCTGAACCTGGTAGAGTTTGCGTATAACAATAGCTACCAGGCGAGTATTGGGATGGCTCCATATAAAGCTTTGTATGGGAGGCCATGTCGTACACCATTATGTTGGACTAAAGTGGGGGAGAAGAGCATGTTTGGTGCAGATTTCGTTCATGAGGCGACAGAAAAGATTCGTGTCTTGAGGTTAAACATGAGAGAGGCTCAGGATCGGCACATAAGTTATGCCGATAAGAGGAGGAAAGAGCTATAGTTTGAGCTAGGAGATCTGGTGTCTCTCAAGGCAGTGATGTTGAGGGGTCATAACAGATCCATTTCAGAGAATAAGCTAAGTCCAAGGTTTATGGGTTTGTTCAAAGTTGTGGAACGGGTTGGACCAGTAGTTTATCGGTTGGAGTTACCTTAGAGTATGAAAGCTTTTCATAAGGTCTTCCATGTTTTGATGATGAGGAAGTGTCTACATGAGTCCGAGGAGGTGTTGGCTAGGATTCCGGAGGATCTTTAGCCCAACATGACGTTGGAGGCGAGACCTGTGAGGATTCTCGAGAGGAGAGTCAAGGTCTGCGCTGGAAAAGGATATCATTGGTGAGAGCCGTGTGGGACAATGACGGTGTCGAGGAGGAGACTTGGGAACCAGAAGCAAAGATGAAGGAAAAGTTCTCGAAGTGGTTCGAGAAGCAAGTGGAGGCTTGAGTTGTCTTTTTCTGGTTGTCAGTGTCTGTGCTAGCATGTGGCTATGAGTATTGATGTATTTTTCATTTGGTGATGTAACAATTATACATTTTTTAGATTAATAAGATGGGTTTTTCTTATTAATGTGTTTATAAGACGTGAGTTCGTATGGTATGACTAGTGGAGTCATGTGTTATAATGACTGGTGGGGTCATGTGTGATATGCTCAAATTTGCCCTGAGCTACTCTCTCAAATTAAGAGATCGATGTAATACTTAGGGGTCAAATCCACAGGGAATCTAAACACACAATCGACTAAAAAATTCAAATTAAGCTAAGTAAATATGTATGAATATAACAAAAATAGGAAAGTAAACAGGTGAATGATTATCAAGGTTCTTAGAATTCAATTAGACAAAAGAGTTAGGCTATGGATAATTCGTGGGTTTAAATCGAAATATGATCGTGTCGATCGACACACAAGTATGTGTCAATCGACACAAGGATAAAAACGGTTAGGATTTTATTAAGAGCAGTTCTAGAACTCAAACACGAATATAAAACCAATCAACTTTTGTTGCAGAAATTATCTATGACTAAATCCCTAAATTCCAAATTTCTTTGCAAACTTAGTGAATAAAATCAAGCATTAAGTTCAGGTTCAATTGTTCACAAAATTACTAAGCCAAATTTCTTTCTGAATAGATAATTTTGCTCATATAAGATTATATCAGGTTGTTAATAATACTTTCGCATCTATTAAAGCAACCTAGGATTTCTAATTTCAGTTGATCAATCCCAAAATCAGAGTTAAAACAATCTAGATAAAGAACAAAAAGATAAATCCTAACAGAGTTTAAATCCTAACAATTTATCATCAAACCCTAGAATTACTCTAAACCTAACAAGCAAACTACTCAGACATAGATGAAGAAAACATCATGCGATAAATAATTTGCATAAAAGAGATAGAGAATGTGATACAAAAGGGTTTGAAATCAACGAAGGTCTGAAGTCTCGAAATCTCTTCCAAAACTCTCCAAATCTCTAAATCTTAAAGTCTCAATTATAAACAAGATCCAAAACATGAAAGCCTAAAGAAAAACTATATATAATGTCTAAAACTCGGATTGGGCTTTCTACAGACTTCTGGGCTTTTTGGGCAAAACTGGAATTTTTTCAATCTTCTCGTCATACATGATCGTGTCGATCGACACTGACATGTAAAATCGACTCCGACTTGATCACTTCGGCTCTTCTTTCCTTGATGCTCCAAAAGCTCCCATTAAGCTCCAATCGTCCCTCAACCTACAAAGACTCGAAAAGACTCGAAAAATACCAAAAAGACTCTATTAAAAGGATTTATATCATGGTCAAAAAGGGGTAAAAATCAAGATATATCAACTCCCCCAGACTTAGTCTTTGCTTGCCCTCAAGCAAAACATACACTAAGAATGTGAAAAAGGTTTGAAAACGCAGAAACTTACCTTCCCTTCGAGCACCAGACCAATCATTTCAACTAGTAATCCACATAATGCAAAACCAATTCAAAATCAGACCAACATGTACTTCTCCATAGACATCCACAGCCTCCCAAATTCATCCACGACTTCTCAACACAACCCGCTAGTCCTCATTGTTGGGTCTCGTCCCAGATCTCGATGCCAAAAACCTTCTAGACTCATTCCCATACTATACCATAACTAGTGAACCATACAACCTTTGGTACTCTTTCTCTTTCACAGACTTATTCGATTCAGAAACTTAAAAACAATGCTTTCACTACTATTGTTCCTTGTGAGGAGACAGGGTCGTGAAATCACTCGTCCTCTACATCCGTTCTAAGGGACTCAGACTGCTGCTTTTGAGCTCCAGGTGATCACCTCTTGAGTACTGACTCACTGGAAATTTATTTCTTCGTCTTATACTCAAGAACTATCATATCACCCCAATCATCTTCTTTTTTTGTAAAGGAGAGGAGTACCATTATTTTCAACAGAGATTGCACTTGTCAGGTACAAATGAGGAGTCAAGCCCTATCAACATCAATCACCGAGGAGACCGCATATTTAGCTCGAACCATGGCAGATTATGCTGGAAGGAACAAATGTCTCTAGTTAACTGGTCAGCCTTAGGATTTATCATTAGTCTGACTCTAAAATCGATCCTGGAAAAATGGTCACTCATCGAAAAAGACAATCCACTAAACCAAAGGAAGGGTCATTGTTTCTAACTGACTATTTTGACTCAATAAATCAAGTTAGGACTGGCTCTCAAAAACAAACACAATGTTAGCGACTATCTCCCCCAGACTTAAACAACACTGTCCCCAGTGTTATCTAGCTTGAGATTGGTAAAAGAATAAAGAGGAAAATGAACTTGTGAATGGAAAACAAAAGTTTACCAATGTTGGCCTCATATCGATCGACACACAGGACCGTGTCGATCGACACGTATTTTCTGAACCGGATCATGAGTTGTTCGGAGTTGTAGACCAAATGTGACTATGTCGATCGACACACTGAACCGTGTCGATCGACGTAGGTGCTCTGGACCAAGGCAGCATGTGTCTCATCGTTGAATTCAAGTGTCAAAGCAGAATCATTCTACAAAACACAACTTAATAGTCATGATTAAGAGGAAAACACAGTCAAATCTCATTAGTTCGCAACTTCTGAAATCCTAAAGAAGCACATAACAAACTGACTCAAAGAAACCATGAAAAAGGACTCAAAGTTAGAAAATAAAAAATGAAAACAGAAAAAGGATAAGTGTAGAGAATCTAGTCCTCTTCCTCAAACGATGATGAATGAAGCGGTGGAGACGGTGGCCGAGGGCGAACACAGCCACAGCGAGACTAGGTAGAAATGACGGTCCACATGCTCTGCAAACTCTGAGTAACCCAACGCTGAAACTCGAGCTGCTCCATAGGATGGTCTGGCGTGGGAGGAAACGGAGGAAGCTGAGGTGGAGCATTGGAAGTGCCTGCATCTGAAGTACCAGCTGTAGCAACACCCCGAGTAGTCTGCTTGCACCCAGCTCCAACTGGTCGCAAAAGTCACTTGTCTAGCTCGAAGGCCATCAAAAGGGGGTCTGCTGAAATGCGCATCAGCTCAGGAAGGGGTAGCTTCACCATTTGCTGCTCTCTAGGAACAGGGCGAAAGACCCAGTGATCTGGTTGCTTTAGCCAGATGGCCCTCGTCAGATAGTCCAAGTCCACTGCATAAACCGTGCTATCCACACTTCAGACAGAGGTGTCAATCCCACAAAACGTGAAGATGAGGGTGAGAAGACTACCAGCAATGAAAGACTTGCTGCTCTTCGTCAGCGTGACTGGCGTATTCTTCAGAGAGAGAAGATGACGTGAAAAAACAACCCCCATGTTGGGTTGAATCTTATCCCAAGTAGGGTTTCCTACATCCAACCTGAGAGCATATGATAACAAGACCAGCTCCTGTAGCCTCATCTTTCCCGGCTCCACCTTGTACAGAATCGTGGAAGAGAAAAGGCAAAGCAGATACCTAAGCACCGGATGCCTCACATCCGTATGTGTGGAGGCAGAGGCAGCATACATCCCTGTCCCAAAATGTCCCCAGAACTCCTGCAGGTCAGGTAACGTATCTGGAAGATCCTAAAAAATACGATCCTGCTCAAAACCATAAATCCCACTAAGGTCCCATAGTGAGAGCTTGTAACAGACCCCGCGAAACTTGAAGCTAAAAATCCATTTCGTGGTATCATCTTCACCCTCATCAGTAGATGCCATACAACCCAGCTGCACAAATGCGAAGAACTGGCGAACCAAATCGGGATACACATCGGATAATGGTGTGTCGCGAGTATCCCAGGCCTGCATTCTGCAGTAAACGCAACACCTCAACCTTGAGACCCAAACGACTCATCGCTCGACTGTCAGCAAACCGCGTCCCTGATAACTTCACCTTCAGCCACTCATTGTACAGTAGAGAGTCGTAATCATCCCATTCGGGTGTGTTCTTTTTGCGAAGAACGTCCTAGCGAACAAGAATCTTAGCAGGAACATCATCCCACTACCTCCTGATGGGAATCTTCGTCCCCTCAAGTCTTGGCCATGGAGGACGAGATGCTACCGGTTGAGCTTGTATACCAGAGCTGGAGGCAGTCTCTTTGTCTTGTCTTTGGCGCTTGTTAACCTTTGGAACCATCTGCAAAACAACACACAAGCAAAACCAAACAAAAATCCGAAATCAGTAGGAATTTGACATTCTGGGCGGCTGTGTCGATCGACACACCCAGACTGTGTCGATCGACTCACCCAGACTGTGTCGATCGAGACAGTATGAACCGATTCTGAAATTCTGCAATGCAAGGCAATTCAACCGCAACAATAATCCACAACACTCTCTAAACAATCTCTAGAAGGTGTATGAGTATAATGTTCTGCAATAACAACCACAATTCAACCCTAATTCGATCTCTCACTTAAAACCCCAAAATCCGAAAAATTCTCAAATCCAAAACTAATCCACCTAAATCAACGAAATCAAGGAATGCATTCAGTCCAAAATCACTCTAAAAGTGCATATGAGACATTCTAACAACCTAAAATGAACCAAAACAACTCCAATTTTCACCTTTTTACTCAAAGCGTCGAACTAAAAAAGTAAGTTTAGGGTGTCATACCTTTGCAGATTGAGAAAAGGAGGAGTAGAATCGGAAAGAGCGTGAAAATCTGAGTGGAATGGACTCAAGAAACACTTAAATTGGTGAAGAAACGAAAAAGTTGGGAATTTGCAAAAATCGGTTTCGTGTTTTCGAAAGAGAGAAGTGAGGAGGAAAAAAAAGGAGTCGGGTTAAATATACTTACCTCGGGTTGTCCGCGGAACATGTCGATCGACACGCCTTACCTGTGTCGATCGACACACGCCTTTTTCGTCTATTATTTTTTTACCTAAAACACTTAGACTAAAATAAAAGTTACTAAAACAAAAACTTCAAATCAAATTAATGTACACTTACTAGTGGGTTGCCTCCCACTAAGCGCTTGTTTTCAGTCATTGGCTTGACTGTGTCAGAGCTCAGGCAGTGGGCGGGTCGGTGAAGGGAGCAACACCGGGAAAGAGTTTCATAGTGTTTCCAACCATCTCGTGGATAGCTACCTCTCATCTCTCCCTTAACTCCAAAGGAAAATGATTTTGAACTTAGAGAAAGGTTTGGAGCTTCCTTTGCACCTTACCTTAGGTGCAGCCACCTCGCCATCACGATGTGCTATGGAAAAGGTCACCTTGTTCGTAGTGTCATCTTCAGGGTTTGAGCTCGGCTTTTCTCCATTAGTAACGGTCATACAAGAAGTCTCCTTGACATGAACTGCGGGGTAGAAGACATCCTTGTTGATCTTGGAGAAGGAGATTCGCTTATTGGGAAGGTCCATAATTGCACCCACAGTGGCAAGGAAGGAAACCCAAGAATCAATGGTTTCTCGATTTCCTTCTTCATCTCCATCACGTGGAAGTCCGCAGGAACAAGACAATCTTCCACTTGAAGCATTAGATCCGGAATGAAGCCCTTTGGAGTTGTAGAAGAAGCGTCTGCAAACTCGATAGATGCCTTTGGAGGTTCTAAATCAAGAATTCCTAGCTTCTTTGCAATGGTCATAGATATGACATTCACATTGACCCCTGTATCACAAAGAGAATCCTTTAATTCAATACCATTAACTAAACATGGAACAACAAACCTCCCTGGATATGCTAGTTTAGGCAACTTCCTCAGCGACGGTTGAGCATGTTTCTTCAGAGTCCTATTCTGAATTGCTACACATACTTCTTTAGAAAGCATAACCTTGCATCTAGTGTCCTCCACCTCTTATCTAGACCTCTCTGAGTTCCTAAAATAAGGTATCTTAGGCTTATACACTCTCTCCTCTACAATGGCCATAGGTTTCGACAAAGTTAGGCTCGTCTGGGACTCGTGTCGATCGACACTGTCCTTATGCCGATCGACATGCGATTTCTGGGTCGACCTCGTGTCGACCTTGGTGGAAAAATAACCGATTGCGTGAACTCTAGGATCAAGATTTTTGACCTATGTCGATCGACATAAGCCTTTCATGTCGATCGACACGGTGTCTGGAACGCAAATCCCATCTCCTTCAACCTCCTCTTCACTCCCCAAAGTGATAGCATTGACGTGTAGTCTCGAGTTCGTGTCAGTCTTGCTCGAAAGAAAACCTTCTTGCCTCTTAATTGACTCCACGGTTTGAGCAACTTGAATATCCAGCTTCTTGACATGGGCATTCAAAGCTTCGAACTTCCCATTTAAGTCTTGGTACATAGCATCCATCTTCCCATTGAAGCTTACGGTCATCTTCTGTTGTCCTTCTAGAATCTGCTCCAGCATAGACTTCATCTCACTATCTGAAGACTTAGCTGGCGCTGCTTGATAAGAAGAAGAGCCATAATTTCTTTGGTAGTTTTTGCTCTGAAACGGCTTCTGAAAGTCATTCTTCTGATACCCTTGCTGATTACCATACCTCTGACCCTAAAAACTAGCTCCACCAACGTAGTTGACATCCTTTTCATCCTGATCTTCCTCTGGAATGAAATTCTCTACCTCTTGAGCAAACTGAACCGTCTTCTTTCCCACTAGAAGGTTGTGTACAGAATCCAGCTTAGCCTTAACCTCAGTAATTTGGCTTCCATCCATGTTACCGCCAAGCTTCTTCCTCTCAAAGTCTGCGTTCTTGGTACTATTGCTAGAAGCCAAGTTATCAATAATAATCAGTGCATCCTCTAGGTATCTAGTGTTGAAATTCCCATTGCTAGCAGAATCTAGAGCCAAGAAGATACCCAACAACTGAACATCACTAAACCCATGATGAGGACAATCTCTCTAATAAGCCTTAAATCGCACCCAGAAAGCCTTGAATGCTTCAGTCGGTCCCTGCTTAAATGTAGAAATCTTCGTCCTCAAGTCCTCGGACCTCGCCTCATCAAAGAAGTTGTTGAGGAAAGCATTCTTGGTGTCTTCCCAAGTAGTCAGCGAGCCCAGCTCTAGCTGCTTCAACCAGTAAGCTGCTTCTCCACCCAGAGAGTAGGGGAAAAGCTTACAGTAGAGGTAATCGCTAGACACTCCATTAGCCTTAATGCTAGATGCTAAGTCCTCAAACCTCTCAATGTGGTCCATGGTGTGCTCAGAGGAAAGACCATGGAACGAATGCTGAGCAACAAGGGAGAAGTAGGCAGGCTTCAGCTCAAAATCGTTTTTCAGAAAAGAAGGAGGACGAATCGCTGTCCTATTGGCATAGAAACTCATCAGGCCTATTGTACTCTTCCAGAGTGCACCCATGCCCAGCTGGCTCTTGGCACTGCAAAATATGTCGCTCAGGCTCCTCCACAATCACAACCCCATTCTCATCTAGCCTCTAACTCTGAGCATTGCGTGTACGACCCTCAGCATCTTGAAGAAACTCATCTTCACCTCTGATAAGAACTAATGGATTCATCTTGGCTGTCTTTCTCGCTGCTCGGTTGGCTCGTTCTAGCTTTCCAATCTCAAGATTGAGATCAACTAGCTCTTCGTTCTGGTTGCTTCTGGTAACGCGATTAGGCATAAACATGAAACACACAAGACAAAGAGAAATGAATAAGTAAGTAACAAAACAAAAATTAAAAATTAGACAAAATTCTAGTATCAAAAATCAATTGGTGAAATTGATTCCTCGGCAACGGCGCCAAAATTTGATATGCTCAAATTTGGCTTGAGCTACTCTCTCAAATTAAGAGATTGATGTAATACTTAGGGGTCAAATCCACAGGGAATCTAAACACACAATCGACTAAAGAATTCAAATTAAGCTAAGTAAATATGTATGAATGTAATAAAAATAGCAAAGTAAACAGGTGAATGATTATCAAGGTTCTTAGAATTCAATTGGACAAAAGAGTTAGGTTATGGGTAATTCGTGGATTTAAATCGAAATATGATCGTGTCGATCGACACAAGGATAAAAACGGTTAGGATTTTATTAAGAGCAGTTCTAGAACTCAAACACGAATATAAAACCAATCAACTTTCATTGCAGAAATTATCTATGACTAAATCCCTAAATTCCAAATTTCTTTGCAAACTTAGTGAATAAAATCAAGCATTAAGTTCAGGTTCAATTGTTCACAAAATTACTAAGCCAAATTTCTTTGCGAATAGATAATTTTGCTCATCTAAGATTATATCATGTTGTTAATAATATTGTCGCATCTATTAAAGCAACCTTGAATTTCCAATTTCAGTTGATCAATCCTAAAATCAGAGTTAAAACAATCTAGATGAAGAACAAAAAGATAAATTCTAACAGAGTTTAAATCCTAACAATTTATCATCAAACCTTAGAATTACTCTAAACCTAACAAGCAAACTACTCAGACATAGATGAAGAAAACATCATGAGATAAATAATTTGCATAAAAGAGATAGTGAATGTGATACAAAAGGGTTTGAAATCGACGAAGGTCTGAAGTCTCGAAATCTCTTCCAAAACTCTCCAAATCTCTAAATCTCAAAGTCTCAATTAAAAACAAGATCCAAAACATGAAAGCCTAAAGAAAAACAAGTCTAAAACTCGGATTGGGCTTTCTGTAGACTTCTGGGTTTATTGGGTAAAACTGAAATTTCTTAAATCTTCTCGTCAGACGTGATCGTGTCGATCGACACACTGAACCGTGTCGATCGACACAGACATGTAAAATCGACTCTGACTTGATCACTTCGGCTCTTCTTTCCTCGATGCTCCAAAATGCTCCCAAAACTCCCATTAAGCTCCAGTCGTCCCTCAACCAAAAAAGACTCGAAAAAACTCGAAAAATACCAAAAATACTCTATAAAAAGGACTTATATCATGGTCAAAAACGGATAAAAACCATGATATATCAATGTGTTATGATTACTGGTGGGGTCATGTGTTGTGATGACTGGTGTGGTCATGAGGTTGATGGGAGTCTAGTGATAGAAATTTTATGCGAGTTAGAACTTGTCTATTGGCTAGAGGGCTAGAGATAGAAGTTCTAACTGAGTAGGACTGTCTATTTTCTAGTGGGGCTAGAAATAGAAGTTCTATGTAAGTTAGAGTTTGTCCATGTTCTAGGAGGAGTATCTAGGAATGGAAGTTTTATGTGAGTTAGGACTTTTCTATTCTCTAGATGGCGCTGGTAAATAGAGGTTTTATGTGAGTTAGAACCTGTCTATTTCCTAGGGAGAGTCTGGAAAATAGAGTTTTATGTGAGTTAGAACTTGTTTTTTTTCAAGGACTCTGGTGGAAACACCCTAGTGACTGGGTTGTTTCGGATGTCCTAGTGATTGGTCATGGATGTAGTGATATTCCGGGATAGGGAATGTCATAAGTGGAACCACGGGAAGTGATTTTGGTCGACAGGTGCTTATGATGCACGTTACAGCATTGATTTCTCCAGGGGATAGTGATTTTCCCTGCATATACTTGAGAGAACAGTGAGGTTCTCTCCAGGGGATAGTGATTTTCCCTTCATATACCTTGACGGACAGGGATTTCTCCAGGGGACAGTGAGGTTCCCTGCACACTGATAGCTTGACGGACTGTGTGTTCTGAGAGTGGGAGGGCGTGGAGCATACCGATAGCCTGATGGACAGCGGTCCTGAAGGTGGGAGGGGTATGTTATACACCGAAAGCTCAAAAGGTGATGACCTTGGGAGTGTGAGGGGTGTATATGTATGTAAGTGATGAATAACAATGTCTGGATATGATTTGTAAGTATGAAACTAGAGAAACTTCAGGGATCGGGAGATGATCTCAAGTTGTGCTGACTGGATTTAGTCAAGAGTGTAGCCGTACTGAGACAGTGTTAGGTGATCAAAGTATGAGACTAGAGGAACTTCAAGGATCGGGAGATGATCTCATGTGGTGCTGACCGGGTTTGGTCAAGATTGTAGCTGTAGTGAGACAGTGTAATATAATGATAGTATGAAATTAGTGGAGTTTTAGGAATCGGGTGTTAATCTCAAGTAGTGCTGGCCGGGTGGGGCCAGGAGTGTTGATATCAGTAGAGCTGGTCGAGTTGGGCTCGAGGGCTAATATTAAGTGTGTTGACTGTAGTGTGACGATGTTGCGTGATTCAAGGTCGAATCCGTGTTAGTGGGGGAGAGTTGAAACGACAGCGAACCAAAATCGTGATTTTGGTCGTGCGTTGATCGATGCAGGTGGTTGATGAAAAGGTTTTTACCCGGTTTATAATTCAAACCTAGAATCACTAATTCAATGTAGAATAGGTAGGTTCGTTCAAAGAGACCAGCAATACACTCTAATCTTATGCAATACCAATTCAGCTAAGCAATCAAGGGGTTTTAAGTTGTCACGATTAATCAAGCAATTAAAGTAAATTCGGTGTAAACAAATGATATTAAAAACGTTAGGTCAAGGAAAAGTATCTGAGAGATTAGATCATCAAGAACCAAGAAATTATTCAGGATATCAATTAAGAACCAATCTAGAACTCAACCATAAAATTAAGAGGACCCACTGTCGTGGCATCAACTACTTCATCAGTCAATCTAACATCCTAAACTGTCATTTGGGATTACAAAGAATAATGAGCCTTAAAGAGGATAGGATTGATTTCTTCACAAGTCGCCTTAACTTCAACTCTCGTTGGCTAAGGACGAATCGCCCAACTATGTTAATTCAAGCAATTCACAACACTTTGAGTAAATTAAACCTAAAATCAAAGGCTAGGTGATCAAGCTAGTCTAGGCGTTACGATCAATAATAGATGAAGATATCAAATATATTTCAAAACCTATCTATGCTTAGATTGCGAATCCCTAATCCCATCGAACCCTTAACCTAACTTGGGAGATTACTCGCACATGATAAATCGAAACACAGCAAGTGAGATAAGAGAATTCATAAATAAATTAATGAAAAAGGTAAAGAGTTTAGAAATCTTCTCCAAAGGATGGAAGACAATCTTCAAATTTCACAAAACTCAAAAACAATGTATCAAATCTCTCTAACGTGTTCTCTCCGTTTCTCTCTGTTATTTTCTGCCTCCTCGTGAAAAGGGATCGAAAAATATGTTATAAAGGGGTCTGGGGCGGCTGGGATTGATTAGGAAAACCTTAGGTGGCAAAAATAGGTTTAATGAAAATTTCCAAAAGTGGATCTTCTGGGAAGCAGCTCGGTCGATCGGGAGCGGGTGCTCCTTATCTTCAGAATCTTCAAAAAGATCCAGTTTCTCTCCTTTTTCGCTAAGTCTCATTGCAAGTTCCAATCCTCCATTCCAGTCGCCTTTAGACCTAAAATGACTCAAAATAGAATAAAAGACTCGATAAAAACCTACAAAACAAAGGTTAGAATGCGCCAAAAACGCATTATATCAATTCCCCCAGACTTAGATCTTTGTTTGTCCTCAAACAAATTCAAGACCAAGTGAAGGAGAAAGGTTTGAAAACGCGGGAACTTTTTCATCTTCAGTGAACCGGGTTAACAACCTCCAATCTGCAGACTACATAATCCAGATTACAAATAGCAAAGCTTTACCAGAACTTCTTAACACATTTCTCAACCTAATCTCATTTCCCAAACACAAACTCAACGCATTCAAAGTTGCGTGAGGGTCTCGCTAAAGGCACCATTTAGAGTAGATGACGATAAGGGATTTAAGGCCATTTAGAGGTGGATTTCAAAGTGTTTAAGGTGTTTAAGGGTTACCCGGCGCTCGTAGAGGATGCAGGATATTGCGCAAAAATTGCAAGAAAGAACGGGTCCGTTATGAATACCACATTCTCTAAACCACTCATTCCTTCCTTCAACCTTTCTAACCTCTTATATAGCCATCATCCTCCTTGTGTATACTCGCTGTGCAGAGAGACACTTTCCATTTTACAGATTTACCACTCTTCATCATCAGATTTTTTTTTTTTTTTTTTTAGAGTTTAGATGATGATGATGAAGAGGGTTTCAATTACAAGCATGTGTCTCTCAGGCACGAAGATAATCAGAGTTGTTGTACATACCCAAGTGGATCTCGTCATTGCCATTCCTTCCTTGTGGATCTTTGTTCCACTTTTTAATAAAACATTCTTCTGAAAATAGGAGCGGGTGCTCTGTTTCGGGAGCGGGTGCTCTGTTTCGGGAGCAGGTTTTCTGAATTGGGAGTAGGTGCTCTGTTGAAAGTAGGAAGAGTGATTTAGAGGCTATGTCGACCCATGTCTCTCTGGCCTTTTTACACATATGTTGCACATATGTCAATGAAGTAACAAGAGTGCAAGAGGTCTAAAAAGAGGTATGTTTTAAGAAGGGTATTAGCTAAAAATGAGCTAGCTATTCAGAAACAACAAGAGTGATAAAAGGAATAAGGAGTCCTGAATATGATTCGTTTCCCTAATCTAGTGCCAATAGCGAGAAGAAATTTCGGTCAATATTTGCAGCTTATCTCCATTGATAACGGTAACACAGGATGCAAGTTTGGCTGCTTCATTAGTGGGTATAGCTTTGTGGAAGACCTGCTTGTCAATATTAGAGAATGAGACTCTTCTATTAGGCAAATCTACAACTGCACCCACTGTCGCCAGAAACGGTCTTCCAAGAATCAAAGGTATACCAAGATCTTCGCTCATCTCCACCACTTTAAAGTCAGTAGGAACAAGGCAATTTCCTACTTGAACATGTAAATCATGAATAGTACCACGTGGAACCTTGGTGGAGGAGTCTGCAAACTTAAGAGATATATTAGTCGCTCTCATCGTAGTAATCCCAAGCTTCTCTGCAATAGCCTTAGACATGAGATTGATAGAAGACCCATAATCACAGAGAGATTCTTTAAATTCAACTCCTGCAATGGAGCATGGAACAACAAACTTCCCAGGGTCTTCTAGCTTTGGCAACTGCTTCATTTGAGATAATGTATTCCTTGCTTCAGCAAAGAGAGCCTTGACTACCGTGAGACTCTTCTTGGTAATCTTGGAAAACTCGCGATATGTAGGATCAACTCTAAATGCTTCTTCAAAAGAGATATCAGGAGGAAGCACACTCACCATCTTATTAAACCCAGCCAGCTTCTTTTTATCAATCTCATATTATATTCTTTGAGGGTATGGGATCCTAGGGATGTATGGTAATAATTCGACAGCTTCTTCTGCTTTCTCTGGTGTAAGCGATGCTGAGACAGTTTCCACCTCAGAACTAATATCACATTGCAGTGTTCTCTGGGATTTGTTTTAACTTTTCCTGGAAGAGTCCCTGGTGGTCGCTTAGGTGATGTCGAGAATTGAGCTACCTGAGTATCAAGCTTTTTCACGTGGTTGCAAACAGCTTCAAGTCTACCATTGAGATCCGAGTACATGGCGTCCACCTTTGTGTTGATTTCAGTGGCAGACTTCTGTTGATTAGCCATTAGCTGCTGCATCATACCCTTCAATTCATCTTGAGAAGCACTTCCAGAGCTCGCAGGAGCCTGAAAATTAGAAAACTGCGGTTTCTGACCTTGAAAAGGGAGAACATCTTGCCTTGGAAACCTTGGGGGAAATTTTTCTGGAAACCTTGGTCCTGAGGTTTCGGGTTTTGGAGGCCGGTTTGCTGCGGGTAAACCTGGTCCTGTGGGTTCTCCACGTTCGTACTCCTATAGGAGAAATTTGGGTGACTCCTATAATTCTGGTTGAACCCATGGTTTCGCATAAACCCTTGGCCATTCACATAGCGGACCTCTTGCTGATCACAATCTCCTTCTTCACTCATCTCCTCAGAAAGTGGTTCACCATTCTCATCAACAAAAAGAACCGTCCTTTGGTTCCCTTTGAGCAACAAGTTAACCTTAGTCGTAAGGTCATCAATCTTTTGAGAATCCATCCCACTAGTCTTCTTGGTTCTATCATACTCTGGGGACTTGTTGCTATAACTCACAGCCAAGTTCTCAATAAGCTTATAAGCACCCTCTCTGGTCTTAGTCATAAAATCACCATCACTCGCAGCATTCAAAGCATTCATGTAATCACAATCAACACCATCATAGAAGATACCCAGCAAGTTCTCATCGGTAAACCCATGGTGTGGACACTCTCTCTTGTACTCTTTGAATCGTTCCCATGCCTCACAAAAAGACTCTCATGAATGTTGTTGAAACGTGGAGATCTTGTTCCTTAGGCTCGCGGTCTTGATTTTGGTGTAGAAGTGGTCCAAGAACGCGGCTCTACATTGTGTCCAATCCGGCTGGTAGAGACTTGAGCCAATGGGAAGCTTTGTCCGAAAGTGAAAAAGGGAAAAGCTTACTCTTTAAGAAGTCCGCATTCATCCCATTAGAACTCGTTGTGGAGCAGATCTCCTCAAAGTTCTCTATATGGTCCATTAGAATCTCTGCGGGAAGTCCATGGAACAAATGTTGCTTGACCAGCAATATCAACTGAGGCTTTATCTCATAATCTTGCCTCTCAACAGGAGGTGGAACAATACCAACTCGGTTTCAGTAGAAAGCATGAGGATTGTCTATATCCCCAATGGCACGTTGCTGTTCACGCGCGCGTTGCTGCTGCTGTTCGCGGGCATGTTGCTGTTGCATCTGAGCCATCTACTCTTGCAACCTTTGCAGCTCAGCTGCCATATCGTTATCGCCTTATCCGCCCATGTCGACGAGATTAGGCCTTGTTCGTCTGTTAACTCGTTCTAGTCTTGCAAGTTCTGGGTTACTTAAAGTTACAAGGGGAGTTTGAAGATTTCTCCTCGTTGACCTTGAGTTCATGCACCTGAAACACACGCAAGAAAAACAAAAAGAATGAGTTAGTACTTAGTCTGAAAACGTATATTAAAACTAGAGGTATCGAGTTGGTCTCCCTCGCAACGGCGCCAATTTGATGAAAATGTTTTTACCCGGTTTATAATTCAAACCTAGAATCACTAATTCAATGTAGAATAGGTAGGTTCGTTCAAAGGGACCAGCAATACACTTTAATCTTATGCAATACCAATTCAGTTAAGCAATCAAGGGGTTTTAAGTTGTCATGATTAATCAAGCAATTAAACAAATGATATTAAAAACGTTAGATCAAGGAAAAGTATCTGAGGGATTAGATCATTAAGAACCAAGCAATTATTCAGGATATCAATTAAGAACCAATCTAGAACTCAACCATAAAATTAAGAGGACCCACTGTCGTGGCATCAACTACTTCATCAGTCAATCTAACACCCTAAACTGTCGTTTGGGATTACAAAGAATGAAGAGCCTTAAAGAGGATAGGATAAATTTGTTCACAAGTCGCCTTAACTTCAACTCTCGTTGGCTAAAGACGAATCGCCCATCTATGTTAATTCAAGCAATTCACAACACTTTTGATGAGTAAATTAAACCTAAAATCAAAGGCTAGGTGATCAAGCTATTCTAGGCGTTACGATCAACAATAGATGGAGATATCAAATATATTTCAAAACCTATCTATGCTTAGTTCGCGAATCCCTAATCCCATCGAACCCTTAACCTAACTTGGGAGATTACCCGTACATGATAGATCGAAACACAGCAAGTGAGATAAGAGAATTCATAGATAAATTAATGAAAAAGGTAAAGTTCCAAAGGATGCAAGACAATCTTCAAATCTCACAAAACTCAAAAACAATGTATCAAATCTCTCTCACGTGTTCTCTCTGTTTCTCTCTGTTATTTTCTGCCTCCTCGTGAAAAGAGATCGAAAAATATGTTTATAAAGGGGTCTAGGGCGGCTGGTATTGATTAGGGAAACCCTAGGTGGAAAAAATAGGTTTAAAGAAAATTTCCAAAAGTGGATCTTCTGGGGAGCAGGTCGGTCGGCCGATCGGGAGCGGGTGCTCCTTATCTTCAGAATCTTCAAAAAGATCCAGTTTCCCTCTTTTTCGCTAAGTCCCACTGCAAGTTACAATCCTCCATTCCAGCCACCTTTAAACCTAAAATGACTCAAAATAGAATAAAAGACTCGATAAAAACCTACAAAACAAAGGTTAGACTGCGCCAAAAACGCATTATATCAGTGGTGTGCGTCGATCGGCGCAAGGTTAAATTGAACTAGTTGGTTCGATTGAAGTCGGCGGTTTGAAGGCCGGTTTAAGGGAAAACCCTAGGGCTTCCCTATAAATAGTGGTGTGGCCGCCTTTTTTAGGGGTTTTAGAGTTTTAGAGATTTCCAGAAAGTTTCAGAGAGTTTCCAAAGAGTTTTGTGAGAAGAAGATTCGTTTGGGAGGTTCTGGAGATCGTTGTTGGTGCTCGTTGATCGCGTTTGGGAGCGGATTTCAGATCCTTGGAGAGTGTTATTCGCGTTCTTCGTGCTTTTCCTTCCTTTTCTTTTCCAGATCTAAGGTGAGTACGTGACCATGGCTTATCTGGGTAAATGAATTGATAGGATGTGTTTGATTGTTGTTATTGGTTATATTCGTGCTTGTTTTTGGTGGATTTGTGTGGAGGGATCGATGAGATGCGATCTGAGATCAAACCATGAGAGGATAGGTTCGATTCTAGGTTTTGCGTCATTGCGTTGATAGACACAGTTGCTCTGTGTCGATCGACACAGTGTGCATCGATCGACACAGGGTGCTTGAGTCAATCGACGCATGGCTTGTTTTGGCGATTATGTGATTGGTTGTTTGTGCTGGTGTTGTTGACTGCTCATCCTGGTATTGTATCTTTGCTTATGCCTGTGTGTATAGCCAAGTAGATAGGTTGACCGTCTCACTAAGTATTTGTGATAATACTCACGCATCTCTTTTATCCATGTGATGCATGTAGAGACAAAGTATGATCGTGGAATCATGGCCGGGAAGAGGGGATGATCTAGAGTATGGGTTTCCTTTTGGGATTGTTAGAATTGTTAGGGTGTTATTAATTCTGGAATTGTTGAATTGGTTTATTGGATTTGGAGTTGATGAGTTAATTAGTAATTGAATTGGAATTGGTTAGAGCTTCAACAAAGTATGGGATTTTTTATTGAATAGAATTGTTGAGGAATTCTTGAGTAATTGTTGTATTGTTTCCGCGTATTGTGTTGTTGATCTATTGAGAATTATTATTTGTGATAATAATAATTTGAATGTGAAAAATTTTAAATTTTTACGGGTTGGGTCGTTTCAGTAATAAAAATAAGATAAGACATAATTTAGTAATTAAATAATAAATTAGTGTCAACCTAAATTTTTCCTAATTTGTCATGTATTTTGGATAATTTTTGAATATTTCGGGAAACCGAACCGAAACCGAACCGGAATTTCAAAATATTTGAATGGGTTTTATAATCCTAAAACGGAATATCCGATAACCGAATTAACCGACCCGTAACCAAAATGGTTACTCGAATGTCATGCCTACCTTTGAGGGAAAGTCTATGATCTTCAGATGGATTTTAATATTTTTGTCTCTAATTGTGCTAATTTCTAGTTCTACATTATTTGAAGAAGCATGCTAAAGGCAATGTTGCAAAACATTATACCGTATCCATTTGGCATTAAAAAGACTGAGCAAATTCTTTGAAATTCAATGTAAGAGAGATAGAAAATATGCTGAGTTTGTGGTATTCCTCCCAAGTATCAACAAGATACTTCTCGAGATTAATCTACCAAGGCAATACATACCCATTCCTTATGGTTCTATTCGTGTTGAAGCACAGATTACGTCGACATGATGCTCAGGAGGATTCCTTGGAAGTCCAAAGCTTGAGCTAGAAGCGATGGAAAAGAGGTTGGCTGTCTGTTGAATCTCACGGAAACACCTTATACTATTGGGTGCTCCAACATCCTTGTGGCTATTCGTTGCAACAACCCGTCAGTGGCGGAGCCACGTTCATAAATGGTGAGTCAATTGACCTACCCTTTTTTTTCCTTTTGTTATTACATCAAATTAATTAGTTTGACCTTGGTTTAATTCATCATTTGACATTGGTTCAATTTACTTTTTATGGTTTAAGTTATATTTTGAACCATATACACAAAAAATATTTGAAGTCCATCCCCAAACGTGATCCACTTTGATAATACCCAATTTTTTTTTATTTTGTTAAACTATAAGAAAAAAATTAAGCCCATTTTAAAATTCTTTTTCTTTAACTAATTGAGTTTTATATCTAACCCTAGTATATGATTACGAATGTTTTTTTGTGCGTTTTCAGCCGTTTACTCTTTCATCTCTCTATTCAAGTAAGTCTAGATTACATTTTTGTTTTCTCGATGATTTTTAGATTGTCTAATTGCAGGTTGTTATAAAATTCATTCTTTCAATTGAATTAGTTTGCATAATTAAGTGTTTCATAAATCATAATCGAGTTTTATCCAGTGAGGACGAATTCTTACTAATTAAGTATCACAATTAGACTTAATTAGCTAATTATCTAGGCGTGAAGAAGAAGATGTGATGAATATAATAAACTAATATGTTTGGATGGCCGACATAGAATATAGTTAATGGAATCAACTTCTTTGTTAGGTAATAAACTAATATTAGAATAATGGTATTCTACTATTCTTTGTTATTTGATTTAGGTCTTAGGTTTTAGAAAACGTGATTTTGTAATTTGTTCATAGAAATTATATCAGTACTTTTGCTTGATTTGGTTCATTTGTTCATGAATGTTCTATAATAACAGACGTGACTTTGTTTTGTCTTTGTTTTTTTTTCTCTGACAAAATAATGGAAACATTTTTCAAAAAAAAAGCTTCATCTTCATCAGAAGCATGTAGTAGTGATTTGGATAATCTACCATGGGATCCTGCAGATCGGAAAAAAATACTTGATTAGAGGTCCTTGCCAACCTCGTGGTCATAAGTTTGAGCAAAAGATGATTGGAAAGACATACAGACGGTTCAATCCTGATTGGTTTGAGCAGCATCATGACTGGTTAGAATATAGTGTGAAGAAAGAAAAAGCTTTTTGCTTGTTTTGTTACTTGTTCCGAAATACTGCTGGTAAAAGTGTAAAAAATGATGCATTTATCACAGAAGGATTCTCTAGCTGGAATAGGTTTCGAAAGTCATTTTCCGAACATGTGGGAGGTGTTAATAGCTTTCACAACAATGCAGTCATGAAGTGTGAGAACTTGATGAAACAAGGCCAGTCTATCAAGCATGCTTTGCAAAAACAAGATGACATTACGAAGAATGAATATAGAATCCGATTGAATGCTTCAGTTGATGCTTCTAGATTTTTGTTGCACCAAGGATTACCTTTTCGTGGTCATGATGAGGCAGAAGAATCCTCTAATAGAGGAAACTTTGTGGAGCTCTTAAAATACACAGCTGATCAAAACGAAGTTGTGAGTAAAGTTATTTTAGAGAATGCACCTGGAAACAATCAGATGACGTCTTCAACAATTCAAAAAGACATTGTGAATTGTTTTGCAGAAGAAGTAGTCAAATCAGTTATTGAAGAAATTGGTGATGGTGTTTTTGGTTTGTTGGTGGATGAGTCTGCCGATGTTTCATTTAAAGAACAAATGACGGTGGTGTTTAGGTTTGTCGATAAAAGCGGGATAGTCAAAGAGAGATTCATCAATATTGTTTATGTAAGTGAAACATCTTCTGCAACTCTAAAATATGCTATTGATTCTTTGTTTGCTAAATATGGATTGAGCATCAAAAGGGTGAGAGGACAAGGTTATGATGGAGCAAGTAATATGAAGAGTCAGTTCAATGGGCTAAAATCATTAATTCTGAACGAAAACGCTTCGGCTTATTATGTCCATTTTTTGCTCATCAGCTACAATTGGTTGTTGTTGCAGTTGCAAAAAAGAATTATGATGTTGGAAATTTTTTTGATAAGATATCTTTGCTGATGAGTGTTGTAGGAAGTTCATGCAAAAGGAAAAATATGATCCGAGAGAGGAATAGAATGGAGATTGAGAAAGCAATCAATGATGGGGAAATCAGTACAGGAAAAGGACTAAATCAAGAGGTTTCTCTTCAAAGACCAGTGAATACGCGTTGGGGCTCTCACTATAAAACTTTATGATGTTTGGTTGAGTTGTTTTCTTCTATTGTCGATGTGCTTGAGTATATTGAAAATGAAGGTCTAGAAGACTCGAAAAGACGTCAAGCACATGGTTTGCTCGAGTACTTCTATAGCTTTGACTTTGTGTTTTATTTGCACATGATAGTACATCTTTTAGGACTAACAGATAATTTATCAACGGCTTTGCAAAGAAGAGATCAAGACATTTTGAATGCTATGTCTTTGGTGAAATCAAAAGACAACTACAAGAGTTTAGGGATGATGGATGGAATTCTCTGATGATTAAAGTTTCTTCCTTTTGTGAGAAACATGATATTGAAATGGTGGACATGGAGAAAGATTTTGCTGCCTCAAAGAAACCAAGAACAAAAACTAAGGTAACAAATTTGCATCACTACAAAATCGATCGCTTATATGTTGTTTTGGATTCGGAGGTTGGGAGTTTGGCGATTGCTTTAACGAGGTGAACACTGAATTGCTTATTTGTGCTGCTTCATTATCTCTTATTGATTCATTTGCTCAATTTGACCACTCCAAGTTGATGAGATTATCTAAGTTCTACCCGGGTGATTTTAGTCATGGAGAATATATATCTCTCGAGCAACACTTGAATATTTACATTGATAATATTCAAAGAGATGAAAGATTTTCTCATTTAAAGGATCTTGGGGAACTTGATCGTATGTTGGTGGAAACACGAAAACATATGTCACATCCTTTGGTTTATAGGCTTTTGAAATTGATTCTGATTTTGCCAGTTGCTACAGCAACCGTCGAGAGATGTTTTTCAGCAATGAAGATCGTCAAGACAGGTCATCGTAACCGAATTGGAGACCAGTTTTTGAATGATTGTTTAGTTTGTTTTATCGAGAAAAATGTGTTCGAGACTATTACAAATGAGACTATCATAAAACGGTTTCAGAATATGAAAGATCGTAGGGTACTTTTGTAGAATATTTTTTTTCTAAAGAATTTTATTTTTAATATTTACGTTAACCTTGATAAAATATATTTCTGGATTCGCCACTGCAACCCGTCCATATTAACATACCATGCGCCTAGAGTTGTGGGATGCACTTTATCTTTCAAACCAATAAGGATCAGAGATAAAGAAACATGCAACGGTTATGTATGTTGTCGGGTACATATCATCATGAGAGAATATGACATGTAATTGGTATAAGAATAGAGGGCTTTAGTGGTAACACATCATCATGAGCAAACCCGACCCAAAGTAAAATGATGCCTAACGCAAACAAAAAATTGAACCATGGTTAGGGACGAGAAGGAAAGAGCCTAAACCAGTACACTAACTCGACGATCATGTAAATGATGCCCTCTTATTTCTTAATAAAGATTGATGTCATCTTACGAGCGTTAAGTCAAGGCCGACCCTGATCATGAGGTTGCAAAGTGGCTTTTCTAACAGATAGGTTTAACATACACCCTTCATTAAACTTCAGCAATCCCCAATAGTTAAATTCGACATAAAATACTTCTAGTGTGCAAGGTCAGTGCACACCGTCAACCATTGCAGATGCCAAAAATCAAAGGGTTCTGAGACTAGGTATTCAGCATGTACATGCTCCAATGGTTACAGCGGTAACCCATATATTTCGGGTGGATGCAAAGGTGAGTGACTAATTTTTTTTTCTTCTATACTATTGTGTTTTGAGAAGAATTTATTTAATTATATGACTTTTCCTCTACAGATATAGACGAGATTCAAATGCTCCATGTTGACGGAAGACTCAAATATTGTGGTGAAAGCGATTGTGTAAATACATCATGAGACTTTTATTGTGTGTACAAGAAGAACAAGACAATGGCAATTATCATAGGTAAACACAAAGAAAATCTCTAATCCAAAGTATATTAGATCTAAAATGTAAATTGTCCTAATAACATGATAATTGATACGAACAACACACAAAACTGATTTTATAAACCTTAATGGTTATATTTTTGTCAGCCATTTATTTGGTTAATGCTCATATGACAAAATCACTTTGGTCCTGTTTGTTTGCCCATTCAGATGATTCATCTAGATAATAAATTAAAGACCAAAGTCATTCCGAATGATCTAGTACGTTACCTTAATTTCAAGTTCGTGCAGCTAGAAGATAACACATGCCTTTAATTTAGATTTATCAGAGTTCTACTAATCTCTTGGGATACAAAGAAACAGAACGTAGTAAAAAGAAACATAATTTGAAATGAAAAGAAACGAACAAAACCCAGAACCCCCAAAAGAGCAAAAGTTCATAATTTCAAAAAGTGATTTCATCGACTATATATCCAAACCGGAGTAACGAAAGCTTGAGGACAACAAAAAATAGAGAGATTTTACTTGTGGGCACTAAATTCATATTCCAATTCCATCAATAGTTGAGAATAAAATGGAGATTTGGAGTTCGATTATGGCAGACTGCCTTGCTTCGGCGGTAGAAATTCCCTTAGATACACACTGAAGCAAACGTCTCATGGCTGCCATTAGAGTCTTTCAAGGTGGAAGGAAACCTTTTTCCCCTCCTTGTATCCTCTTTCCTCTCTCTTTTCTAAAATTTATCGAAAAAAAGAAGATAATGAAAAGTCGAGGGACTTTTTTGGAAATTTTATTTTAGCATCTTTTGTTTACTTATGTGGACACATGATTGGAGAAAATGGAGGATAAAAAGCAGCACAATGGATCAAATGCGCAATATGTGTAAATAATCGAAGATGTAAAATCAGTTGTAAATTGAAATTGGCTGAAGCAAATAGAGTATTTAAACCCTAAGGAAAGGAAAATTAGGTCTCCATCGCAGAAGGCGGGAGATGGTTAACCTTCTTTCATACATATATATGATTTATTTTTCCTTAAGAGTGAAATATTTCAAGGCCCGATAGTATACTCAGATCCAGCCTAAGGGGTGTCCAACTAAGACAATTGCACATTGTCCAATGATAGGTCCAACAGTTTTAAGAAAATAATTATTAAAAGATCCTAAATTTCTGAAAAATTATTAAAAAAAGATCCCAAATTTTTGTAAATTTTGTAAAAAATGCCATAAATTTTTTTTTGCACAACGCCTATTACAACATTGGACTGGACCTGAGTATACTACCATTATAAATTTGAGATTAGTGGACCATTGGCGACTTCACTGCCGTACTTCCTCCATGAGTATTTGTTTTACACATTAGAAAATGAGATTGGAGCTGGTGCTTGATCTAATTCAGTCATTCTTCGCATACAGTTTTACACAAAAAGTTTAGGTCTCTAATATAATTTCAAAAGAATTCTCCTAAAATTGGTTTATAAGTGGACGCTAAATTGTTTGTTTAACCTCACATATACGAGTTTATACTATGAATAAATATGTGAGGTTATAATTAAACAACCTTCCCTTAGAGTACAATTTGAAGATTGCTATCAGTTTGCTTTCTTTTTTCATATTTTACTTCACAGCCTGAAATTAGCCCCCGCCAACGGAAAGTTCGTTGAGTCTGCATAAATTATAAATTTATTAAGGGATGGCAATTTTGGATTTATTAATAAAGCTTAATTTTTTCTGCCATTGTAATCATATTATTACTCTAGAGACTTGTTTTGGCTTTTTGGTTCAGTATTACTCTGGAGACTATCTCTGCTTTTTAATCAAATTAGGTAGTAAACATATTAGAGCGCACATGGCCTAAAAATCAAATTAAGCACGTGCATGGAGCACATGCACGACTCCGTGTAATTAAAAAGATGAATACATGCGTCTAACTTACTAATTAATATAACATATATAGACTACAGAAGAGGAGGGGTTTCACTAGCCTATTTTCTTTCTGGAGGGAAGAGGAGGGGTCGAATCTTTTATATAGGTGTCAGAAGAATGGTACGCAGACTACTGTACTATGAGTGCTCTAGCATTAATATAGTATATATAAGTTGTAAGAGAGAGATTCAACAAAATACTATATTTAAGAGTTTTTAGTCCTAAAAAAAATGTTACGCCTAAAGTTAAAAGACACAGTTTTTAGTCCATAATTCTATTATATTTTATGATATGAATAGGACAGTGATAACTTCTCTGGCTTTGTACGATCGTCAAAAACAAGTGAAAGGGTATCTGAAAAATTAAATAATAAAATTTGAAAGAGCATGATCCATTATTTAGTCATAAGATTCTTCCTACGTCGACAGGCAATATTTTGATTTTTTTTTTTTGTCTACTGATCACATGAACACTAGCAATAGAGATAACATAATCAAATTCAACACCATCTCCTCCTCTTTTCTAAATTAATTTGATGAATCAAAATTTATATGATTTTTTAAATGATTAATACAAAAGCAACAGTAGAGGCGACTTTATGTTCTTACGTGTAGCTTATGATTAATTAAATCAGGTCGGTCGAATAAATCTATAGTGTCAAATTGTAAAGGTTGAATCATGTAGATTTTTATTATGTTATTAAAATGTAGATTTTAACTTGTTATTTTTTCTTTTTACGATTTCTTCTTCAACAGTTTATCGCAAGTAGAAACAAAATCTATATTCTTAGTATATAGTAGAATAATTAAAACCAGAAGAAATAAAGTTGCTTTTATAAAAATATAAGATAATTAAAGTATTTAAGTACTACAAATAATTTAATACCTGAGATTTTATGTAACAATCCGGTTTCAGGAACTATGTGGTGCATGCGGAGAGGTTTAAGAGAATTGATTTGACTACCTATATCACCAAAGTGCATTTATCTTTTCCGTCACACATCCAGAGAGAACTCCAGAGTTAAGCGTGCTTGGGCTGGAACAATTTATGGATGGGTGACCTACTGGGAAGTAATTTCCAGTACCATGTGAGTGAGGACAAAACACGGGGAAAGATCACGTGGTGTTTTGCAGGGTTAGTAAACAAGTCTTTCGAGCCTCCCGGACTAACGTACCGACTGTCGGAGAGGGGTGGGCCCACGGGCCGAGAGTGGGCGTGGGACCCATTGGGAGATGAGGATTTCTCCTGAGGGGATGAGGATTTTCTTTGTATGTTATTGAGAGATGAGGAATTCTCTCGAGGGGATGAGGATTTCCCCTGCATACTGATAGCTCGACGGCGGTCGGGGCGTTACACTGTCGGGGGTAACGATCCTGGTGCGCAACGAGGACGTTGCGATCAGTTAGTGGGGGTGATTGTAACATCCTGATTTCAGGAACTATGTGGTGCATGCGGAGAGGCTGAAGAGAATTGATTTGGCTACCTATATCACCAAAATGCACTTATCTTTTCCGTCACACATCCAGAGAGAACTCCAGAGTTAAACGTGCTTGGGCTGGAACAATTTATGGATGGGTGACCTACTGGGAAGTAATTTCCAGTACCGTGTGAGTGAGGACAAAACACGGGGAAAGATCACGTGGTGATTTGCAGGGTTAGTAAACAAGTCTTTCGAGCCTCCCGGACTAATGTACCGACTATCGGAGAGGGGTGGGCCCATGGGCCGAGAGTGGGCGTGGGACCCATTGGGAGATGAGGATTTCTCCTGAGGGGATGAGGATTTTCTTTGTATGTTATTGAGAGATTAGGATTTCTCTCGAGGGGATGAGGATTTCCCCTGCATACTGATAACTCGACGGCGGTCGGGGCGTTACAAGTGGTATCAGAGCGAACCCTGACGAGTGTGTGAGTCACACTGTCGGGGGTAACGATCCTGATGCGCAACGAGGATGTTACGATCAGTTAGTGGGGGTGATTGTAACATCCCAGTTTCTGAAATATGTGGTGCATGCGGAGAGGGTTAAGAGAATTGATTTGACTACCTATATCACCAAAGTGCACTTATCTTTTCCGTCACACATCCAGAGAGAACTCCAGAGTTAAGCGTGCTTGGGCTGGAGCAATTTAAGGATGGGTGATCTACTGGGAAGTCATTTTCAGTACCGTGTGAGTGAGGACAAAACACGGGGAAAGATCACGTGGTGATTTGCAGGGTTAGTAAACAAGTCTTTCGAACCTCCCGGACTAACGCACCGACCATCGGAGAGGGGTGGGCCCACGGGCCGAGAGTGGGCGTGGGGCCCATTAGGAGATGAGGATTTTTCCTGAGGGGATGAGGATTTCCCCTGTATGTTATTGAGAGATGAGGATTTCTCTCGAGGGGATGAGGATTTCTCCTGCATACTGATAACTCGACGGCGGTCGAGGCGTTACATTTTAAGTCCATTCTTTAAACTATAAAGCCATGTAAATTTCTCTTAATTTGAACGCGACAAAGTTTTGAGTCGGTTTCTTTGAGAGGAAAAAATGTAGAGTGGGTCGAGCAAATTCTTGGAGACTTAAAATCAAATAGTGTTTGAAATTAGATCTAATTTTCACTGTTCAAACGATGGGAAAAGAAAATGCAAGTGAGAAACCAAATTAAGAAGAAGAAAACACATCTCTAATTCTAAAGCTTCTAACTACATCTTATCACCATCACATGCATGCATTTAAGCTTTGACTTATACTACTTTCCTTACACGAAACTTGTTCCCATCTTCTCTTTTTCAACATATATAGCCAAGAAGCAAACTTGTCGAAAACTGCACTGAGTTTATAACCAAAGATGATTAATTTTATAATAATGGCTGGCTTAAGTCCAAAGAGATTCTTGCTTAAGTGGGTCTTGCATTTGCATTTGCATCTGCATTTGCATTACACTGCTTGGAGAGGCAAAGTTAGAGTTGAACTGTCCAGAAGACATGGCATAACCCAAGTTGTTGTTGTTGTTATTATTGCAGCTATTGATGTTGTTGTTGTGTAGCAAGAGAGCTTTGTGATCTTGGTCTAGTTCAAGTACTTGATGATGAGACTGTAAAGTTGGCTCGTGTTGCATCTGGATGCAGAGAATCTCGGCTTGAGCTACAGCTAGTTGCATCTGAAGCTGTGAGACTTGGTTTTGTAAGTAGGAGATTGCTCCTACGCATCCGTATACCGGATCTCTAACTCGTGCGTTTGCTTCGAAAACTAAACTGTTCACCGCGTCAGCTCTTTGATGAGCCGGTAGCTCCTGTTACAATTTATATCAACCATGTAACCATTAATTATATGTATACCTATATATAACATAATAGAGAGCACTAGGAAGTTCTGATTACTAATTCATATAGTCTTCAAGCATATAAAATATATCAGCCAATTCAGATTAATATAAATGTGAACTAAGGTTTTTTTTTTTTTTTTTTGTTTAAAGTTAATGGAGATATTATGGACTGAACATACATCTCCCCGTAGAGAAACATTTGTCTTCCTCCAAAAAGAACTTAAGGTTGTTAAAGTATCAAAGTGTTTATTCTATATATATATTATGGAAAAAATATATATATATATAATTTAGTTTAATTAGGGTAATGGGAAGGAGAAGAACCTGCAACATTTTGCTGACGTTGCTCGCGCCGAAGACCTTATGAACAATGGCGAATTTGTGAGGATCGTCAGGAGGAAAATAAGGTGCAAAAATGCAATCTTTTGCACATCGTCGTCGAAGAAGCTTACAAGAAGCACATGGAGATGATCCTGGACCGCCCATCTCTGCTATGATCACGATCACACCGGTCTTAATTATCAAAGGACTAAGAACTGTTACACGTTAATAAGGATGAGTAGTTCTCTTGAAGTTTGAGATTAGAGGAGGAAGAAAGAAAAGCTTAGAGTTAAAGGGAGAGAGTTCGAGAGGTGTGTATTTATAATAGGGTTTTGAATGCTTTAGAGAGAGCGAGGTTAGTGTTCACATGTGTTCATTTAATTCTAGCTTTAAATGTTTGTATTTATTTAATTTCAATTTCAAAACAGCTAAGCTTTATTTATTTTTTGTTCTTTTCAATACAAAGTACTACTATATATGGTTGTATTTTAGTCTATTTTAACTATAGGTTTCCTCAAGAAAACTTGCGTAATTAGAGTTTATAGAATTCACTTTCTTTTACGTCGCATAAATTTGTTATTACAATCTTTGAAATTATAATAAATGTTTTATAGATAATCCCTACTTTATCATTTTTTGTACGCCAACCCTACTTTATCTAATTGTTATTTTAATTGATTTATTATCCTAATATAAACTATTGAGCTAAAATCTTCTGAGACTACAGATGTCAGAAGAAGTAAATAATAAGTGCACATTAAAAATCTAGGGGATCAGTGTGGGTAACAAGATGATCAACACTCAAAAGCGATTGATATATAATTAGGACTACTATGAGACATATTAAAGCATCCACAATGAAGAGTTTTTAAAATGAGTTTCTAACTTATATAATATTAATATCTTAATATAATTTAATTTTTTTATTAATTTAACATTTGAAAATAAATTAACCACTTACAAAATTTTATATGTCATGAAAGTTTTTAAAAGGATTCTTTATGAAGAAACTCATCATTCTCTCTCTCATATTTTTTTAATTTTTATTTTCATTAATTTTTAACTTTTTACTTAAATACCTACATAATATCTATCATTGGAGATATTCTTAAGAGCTCAAAATAGACGTTTGTGATGACGTTTTTGACCCTGAGAATGGAAATGACAAAATGGTAAATTTAAAATAAAAAAAAAAGAAATTTTAGCAAAAAAAAAGAGAAGAAGTTGAACACCGCAAAGGCGCGTGATAGGTTGGCTTCCCATGCAGTTTCAAAACTTCCCCACGTTGTCCTTTGACTCTTCTCTTCTTCTCTTAACACATTATTTACTAATCTCTTATCCTTTGTTTATTTATTGTTTTAGTAGTCTCTCGATAGCACAATCTTCTCTTTTATAAATTACAAAAGTCGAGGAGAGTGAAATGGGTGGTTACAAGGAAAGATATTTTTATTTGCTTGTACAAACTCCTGTTTTAAATTAAGTACTCCTTCCGTTTCACAATACTTGTCATTCTAGCTTTATTTTTTTGTTTCAAATTAGCTGTCATTCTGCAATTTCAATGCACATTTATGACTAATTTTTCCATTTTTATCCCTACTTTTAAATTTATTAATTATTCATATCAAATAAAACATTGTATTAATTATGGGTAAAATAGACTTTTAATATAATTTCTTAATATGTGTGAAAAAACCTAGAATGACAACTATTTTGAAACAGAGGAAGTATCATTTTAAATTTATTGTCCTATTTTAAAATAAAAGTTATTTTCGATTTACATTGAAAAATTTGACATAAATATCTATTTGAACCTCAAATATAACCAATAAAAAAAGTCAAGAGTTATGTTGTTGTTAGAAGGTCTAATAGAACTTTTAATATGTATTCTTAATTTGTAACTCTTTTTAAAATAAATTGTGATTTTCATCTTTTATACAATCATCTTCAAATATGATGTTTGTAAGCGTTTTCAATCACACGCATTTGATATCAATCATATAAACCGTATCGTACATCTCTATGAGGTTTTAAAACAAGTAGTTTGATGGCTGGCGATTGAAGAAACCATATGTATATTTATTTACAAATTTCTCACGTAGATAAATTATTCAACAAACTATTCACCTTCTATCAAATATTACCATATAAGATTATTTGTATTCAGTATCTATATTAGTAATAAGTGGAGATAGATATTATTTTAATGATTTTTATAATTGATTAATCATGCGATGATGTATTGGATAAAAAAAATTACTTAGCAATATGGTTTTTCGATGTTTAAAAAATATATTTGTGTCTATTTTAGTAATTTTATGTTTAATTGCAGCGTGTTGGCTGGTTATAATGTTAAACATATCCGCGCCTACTCACTGTACAAAACTGGTCAATAACGTTTAAAATATAATCATTTACTTCTACAAAAAAAAAATTGCATCTACATTCTACATATGCATTGTCTAAATTGGTTGAGCCAAAAGAATATCGTATCCATAAATAGTATTACGTGGTTTGAAAACAAAAAGAAAAGAATATAGCGGGCTATATTTGACTTTGTTCTAAAATAAAGGGAAAAACGAAACAAAAAAAAGAAGTTGATTAGGCAATTAATAAAGGGTCAATTGGAAAAATAACTTTAAAAAAAAATAACTAACAAAATAACAAAATTAGCATGTGTGGCCAAATATTAATCCTTAGATTTAGGTTAAATGGTTAGAATTTATATTAAAGTTTTTTTCTTGGTTATAGCATGCAATTTCCCATTAATAAAAATAAGTGAAAAGAAAATTATTAAGAGGGAGAGAGAGAGAGAGGAAGTTTGGTAATGTTAGGATAATACACTATGGAAATGAGAATGACGTGAAACTCTAATTAGGACCGAGACTCCATTAGAAATGGCCTCCAACCTGAATGTTTGTTTACTTGAAAGACATTCACATCAAAACTTCAACCAATCTCTCTCTCACACACACACACTTCCTCTTTATATTATTAACTAATACATACACCCATACTATTATAATTTTAGTTAAGTGATTATGAGAATAATAATGTTGGGGAGGCCCGAGTTTTTATGGGAACACTGATTAAATAAGGGACTGATTTAAGAACTTGAGATAAGTTTGATTATTTTCTCCCCCGATTAAAAAATAAAAATAGGTTAATATAAAAAATCGGAACAGAATCTCTGCGAAGCATCTTAGGTCAGCGACTTCGATGCCTAAAAAGCAACATTTGTTTTTATCGGATTATGGAGAGCCAGATTTTTAAATTCCTAACCATATTTGGTGACAAACCTTGTCTTATTTTAACTAAAACCAAAGTAAGACAAAACCATGGTAATCGCCTCACTTGCTCTATTAATTATGGTTTTTCAGAAAACAAAGATAAATTTATCTAACAAAATTTTTATAAAGCATTTAACGAATGAGTGTTGTTTCACACATTTCTAGTAAAACATAGGTTTTGGTTCGCAATAGCAGTCAAAAAAGTGGTCTTGCTTTTACAATTGGCTTGGGAACAAGATTAATTTTGTGCACATAATTAATACTGAAGTACTTTATAGATTTATTAATAAACAATGACGTAGCTGTAAAATATAACAATTTTCGAAAACATAAGACTATATAAGTGATGGATCATAAATATTGCAGTAAGAAAAAAGAAAAAGAATGAGTGAACTAAAAATTTAAATTCCATTTTTTATGTTTATTCCATTAAACATAAACATAGTTCTTATTATTGGGCAAACTTTGGTAATCGTTGTTTGAGATATACACCAAATTAAACTTTTCCTTAATATTATGTTAATTATCAAAGAGGACTTAAATGACATCGTTAACAATATGGATGTGAAGTTTAGAGGTGAAATAAATATTATGGGAGAAGGGGACATATTTAATTAATCCATAAAAATTCCGCAACAAGACAGACTTTGAACATCGTTTTGAACAACCTAATAACCTAATTAACGTCCAAACGTTGTAGATGTAGTTTCTTTACACAGTATTCAAAGACCTAACCTTTTTGAATCCAAGAAGAACAAGTATTTGTGCACTTCTCTTCGATTTTCTAGCCAAGCCTCGTGTGACTTTTGTCTATCTACGTACCAAAAACACTAAGATCTTAAGTTTTATCAGAGAAATAATAAAAAAAAAAAAATTTGGTAAAAAGAGAAATAATAAATGAGACTGTATTGATCAATATTTTAGTACAATTTTTATCCTCTGGTTAAGTGCTCTTTAGGGCATCATTATAGGTGAAACTTAATGGGTATTATTAGATATAAAATTATTAAAATTTGAGTAAAAGGAAGAAAGAGAGTGTTTTTTGTTGAAATAATGGAGTGTATTGAAATATAAAATTAATAAAATTTGAGTAAAAAGAGGAAATGAGTTGATACTTTTGGAAAGAGAGTGTCTTTGTATCAATGTGTTGATACTTTCGAAGAGAGTTTAAACTTTAGTTGGAATATGTTTAAATATAAAATTAATAAAAGTTGAATAAAAGGATGAAAGAGAATGTATAAAGTTGAGTAAAAGGAAGAGAGAGTGTGTGTTTTAATAATTTTATATCTAATGATGCCCACCAAATCTCATGGATAATAATGGTCTTAAGATCATTTTGAATATATCGGTTCATTGATATCATATGCTTTGACGTATAAAAACGATACATAAAAACAATTAAGCATCAAACAATAGTATCTACGCTATAATATATATGTGGTTGAGTATCTATTTTTGGTTAGAGAAAATAGAAACTTACTATTTTCTCATTAACAATAGTTTTTTGGTTAAAATATAGTAGTTGAATATCTTCTTAACTATATTTTCTTAGAATGAGTTATGTTTGAATATTTTTCTATGTGTTATATTATATCAATCATTCATAAACTCAAATATCTTGTATTTATTTTTTTGCTGGCGGAGCATATATTAATCCCAAAATATAAAAATCATTTAAAAAAAAAAAGGTTTCATTTAACACGTTTACAATAGCCAATACAAAAATGTAATAGATAATTTGAGATGTGGCCTCAACCACTAGATTTTCATTTATTAGTTCACTTTTTTTTACTTCCCGAACTATGTAATGTCTATTATTATTGTATTTTTGAAAGTATATTGCAAAAAGGATGTTAAAATGAAACTAGAGATTAGGAAAACTCATCAACCAAATTTTCTTTATCTTAAATTAAGATAAAGAAAATAAACAAGCCAAAAAAATTAAGAAAAACAAAGAAAAGAAGAGAGCTTGGCAATCACTATCAATAATATTATACTCCTTTCGTTTTTAAAAAAAATGTTTTAGAGGTTTTATGCATATTAAAAAAATAATTAATGATGCATAATAAATGTATTGATTTCTTCAATAAATGGTTTTCAAAAAATTTCAACCAATAGTATTTGAATTTTTTTTTGAAACCTACAATCTCTTGTCAATAAATAATAAAAATGCATGAAAAACACACAAAAATCTATCTTTATAGAATAATTTTTTTTTTTTAAAATTTTTTATCTTTATAGAACAACGGAGGGAATACGTACTTAATTTTGAGATCGAAGATACATGCATCGCTTTCGAACTATTGATTTCGAGAGGGATTGATGTGAATATAATTTCCCTTAAAATAACAACATAAATCCAGAGGAAATTAATGCGAGACCCACAAAACGAGATCCGACACAAAGCTAATTAGAGTTTATTTTAAGAAAACCCTAATTAATGTCTGAAGAGATTCTTAAGAAAAATGGTTTTTTGATAAAAAAGACTCCAGAGAAGTTTCAACCATCACATTAAATGAATACCACATGAGTCCAAGCTTCTAATCCACTGTTTCCCAAGTGATAACTTATCTCTTTTACTATCTCATAGCTTTCCTTTGTTCCTTCAAATCTCTCACTCAATTTCACTTTCTCATAGATTACATTTCTTCCTTCGAGTCTCTTTCATTTAATTTCACTTTTTACTACTCTTTTCGTTCCGTCTTATTGTATAAGATAAGATAGTTTATTTGAATGCACGATAAATAGATAAAATATAAATAAAACATCATTTAATAACTAAATAAAAATATAATTCAACTAATTATGTAAAAACTTACATAATTCAAAATAACAAAAATATTCATAACAACGTGAAGATCCACATAAAACCTTGTAAAACATCTTTTAAAATAAAATATCTTATATAATAGAACAAATAGGATAATATATTCATTAATTCCACTAAGTAACTTTCACTTTCTATTATCTTTTTCATTTTCATGAGAATAAATATGATAAGAGAACTAACCCAATAGTTGCAGTTGTAATATACATAAAATCGGCTATGCTACAAATTTACGTACAATAAATTGATCTCTGACCTAAATTGACCATTAAGGACTATTATTACTTAATTCAGTTTCTTAAACATCTACCAAGAAAACATACTCCATAACCCTAGAAACTGTAGTGTTAGAAAGTGGTTATGAATCTTAATAATATATCAAATTCATGTGATGCATATAAGGAATGTTTTTAACCCCCAAAAAAGCGGGGACATGCGTGAAAAAACCATTTGACCAGTTTGTGACCATCGCCCACTATAATCTCTACAAAGTTATTCGCTTTGATTTATGATTTTTCATATATTATATGTATATATGTGTTTAATTAATGAGTAGATTTATTCTCAAAAATCTATCAACTTGGATGTGACCCACAATTAATGTATGATGCATCAGATTTATCTAGAATTGTCTTTTTGCCCTTCCAATTTAATACTTCCTCTGTTTCAAAATAGTTGTCATTCTAGGTTTTTTCACACATATTAAGAAATTATATTAAAAGTCTATTTTACCCCTAATTAATACAATGTTTTATTTGATATGAATAATTAATAAATTTAAAAGTAGGGATAAAAATGAAAAAATTAGTCATAAATGTGCATTGAAATTGCAGAATGACAGCTAATTTGAAACAAAAAAATAAGGCTAGAATGACAAGTATTGTGAAACGGAGGGAGTATCAACTACTTCTAATAAAAATATTAACATCGTATAAAGTAGGGGTGACAAATTAACCGAACCAAACCAAATCCAAATCAAACCAATCGAATTTGATCCGAACCAAACCAAATCATAATATATATATAAACTATTGGTTAAGTTTATTCTTAACCCAAATGGTTTGGTTTAGTTTGGTTAAAAATCGAAAAAGTGAATATAACTATATTAGAGTTTGATTTTTTTTTAATTTTTACATGATTTTTCTTGTTTAGGTATTTAGTTAGTATTTACATAATTTATTTTAAAAAATTGGTTTTGTATCATTGAAATTTTTTTTTTAAAAATTACAAAAAACCAAAATAAAATCAAATCAAACTAAAACCAAACTGAATCAAAACTGAACCGAAATAAATTGAACCCAATCAAATTTACATTGGTTACTATTTTACTAAAAACCGAACAAACTGAATCCGAACCAAAACTGACAATACTATAAAGATTCGAACATATTTTAATTATTCTAGAAGTTATCCCAGCTAAGCGACCACATCACAATGAAGGCCATAACTAAGGCCACAAAACCTCTTTTTTTTACTACACTTGTCAACGGATCTTTTCTGCTAAACGTTTAATTAAAGGAAATTTGGAAAATTACCCACATTAAAATTGAGTTTGTTTCAATACATTTTTTTCATTTTTTGCCAACTTTTATCTATATTACCTTTAAAAAAAAAATAATTAGAAATAAATGGTTTTTAAAATTTTTAAAAATACTATAATTACAAGAACATAAAAGATAGGCATTTCCATTTATTAAAATATTTTTTAAATTCACAAAAAAACTGAAATATAATTTTATATTTTTCTTCTACACCTTCCAAAATATATGTTCTGCGGCTAGTAACTCTACGGACCCGTAGATTATTAGTCATGCCTATTTCATTAGTATCTACCGAGTTGTAGAAAATATATTCTACTGAATGGTCTGTCATCTACGTCTTCGTAGAATGTTTCTTCTAACATTTGCAATATCATTTTCCATATATAGAATACGCATTCTACCACATTGTCTATCATCTACTGTATCCAGAGCATAAATTCTACCACATTGTCTATTATCTACCGAAATTAGAATGTATTTTCTACTAAGTTAGTTTTCAAATTTCTTAATTCTAGGATCTTAAATAAAGTGAATATTCTAGTTTTCTTAAATAATTTTTTTGAAGATATTTTCGGTTTTTTGGAGAATGTTGTATGGAAGTGTCAACTTTTGATATCAAAAAGATTTTGAAGTCGATATTACCACTACAAGAAAACACACATTTAGCGTCAGCATAATCCGACGCTAATTCGACGCTAAAAGCCCTTAGCGTTGAAACCAATTTCGACGCTAAACCGTTGACGCTAAATTAATTTCGACGCTAATTCGACGCTATTTTTGCGTCGAACCAACCATCGACGCTAATTATTCGATGCTAATTCGACGCAAAATAGCATCGATTTAGCGTCACAAGTTTTCGATGCAAAGTATCGACGCTAAATCGATGCTATTTTGCGTCGAATTAGCGTCGTTACTTTCGACAAGTTCGACACTAATTCGACGCTAAATAGCATCGATTTAGTGTCGTTTATATTTTTCTTTTTTAAAAATAAGAATAAAAATAGAATATAAAATATATTAAAAATTAAAAATATTATAAAACAAAAAATGCGATACAAATGAAATAAAAATCCTAATCTACTGTTGTTGTTGGGTCCTTAGGTTGATAACATCTTCCCGGATCATCTCTTCGGATTCTTGCTCGAATTGCGTAGGACCGTCAGGTGGAGGAGGCGATGGAGGAAACTGAAACCCTTGCAAGGCAGTTGCTAATGTTGGATTATCCACTGCAATGATGTTGAAGAGACTGGTCATTGCCGAAAGGTTAGTCTCTAGCTGGGAAATCCTAGAATTAGCAGTTTCCAACTGCCTGGTCAATTGCGGCTGAGACGGACCCGTGGTGTAAGAATATCGAGCTGACGAACAAGCTGCTGGGACATCCCTGATGGATCCAACACCCATCGTTCGTCATTTCTTCTTCGGTGCAACCTATAAAATAAAAATGTTATACAATAAAATTGTAATAAAAAATAATTTTAAAAATATTAAAAGAATCTAAAAAATTACCTCTTCGTAAAGTCTATTCAAATCTTGGACACCCATCGTAGACTGGACAGATTCGTCTAGCTCTGCCAGTCGTGCGTTGTACGCGTTGAACGTTCGTTCCGCTTGAGCGGTAACAAACGTCCCATCCTTCTTCCGATGAGTTTTCTCCATCACTTTAACCATCGGAGGAAGATCACCGCCATCAGCCTGTTTAACAAAAGTAAACGTAAATAAAAATTAAATATAAAATAAATAAATTTTTAAAATACAAAGAAATCAAATAAATTACCATATTCAGTCGTACTGTGGCGTACGATGTTTGACCCGCACAATGCTTTGAAGGTCCATCTCCTTCGGCCACTGGCGTGAGACGGGCAATAGAACACTTCCCCGATTTAATCACCGAATGGGGATCCTCCCAGAACTGCACTAGACCCGACCAAACATCGGGATCCATCCCTATCGGCTTCGCCTCATCGCCTTTCGTGCACCACACCTTCTTCAAGTTACCGACGTAACCGTTGAGACGCTTTAGCGCCTTCTGCTCGCACTTGGAAAGTAAGATCTTCCTCCCAATGCCATCCTTGCTGCAAAAATACGAATAATATTATGAATATATTTAAAATAAAATATTTTAATAATTAAAATAAATAATATAAAAAGACTTACCGCCCATGACTCGAACCAAATATCCCGCACATTCTGCGGCGTCTTGCTCCAATTAGCATGGGGCATAGTGAAATAGGCCGCGATGGCCTTGGTGACCGAACGCGATACCTTGTTATCGCTAAACCTGTTAAACAAGAATTTACAATGACTTAATTAAAATTTGTAATTAAAAATTAAATAACCAATATTAGTAATATTGTAAAAGATATAATCATACCATAATGTACCGGGAGGCCTCATCGGATGGAGACTCCTAACTCGTGTCTCTCGTCCAGGTTGGCGGAGAATCTCGGTAATCCGCATCATGAGAGGCGCGTTTGCCGGTGGTGGCTCTTGGTGGTCATCGGAAGGGTCTGCTTCGTCTTCTTCTGTCTGTGTCTCTGGCTTTGGCTGAGGCGGTGGCGGTGGCGGAGCTCGTGGTGCAACTCGTGATGGACCTCGTGGTGGAGGTCGTGGACGATAGGTCGCAGCTTGCGAACCCGACGCTGATCCTGATCCTGATCCGCGATGACCATCGTATCCAGGAATCGTAGCATCCTCGCCAAATAACTGTCCGTAAGAAGGTGGTGCATCCGCCTATAAAACAAAAAAATTAATAAATAAAAATATAAAACATATAAATTCATAAATAAATATAAAATTTGTAAAAATGATTCAAAAAATGCTAATTTTTTTAAAATTTTGTATATAAAATATGAACATAATTTGTAAACTTGTTTTGTTATTTTAACTTCAAAAATTTGTTTTTATAAGTTCATAATTATATAGTATAAATGTAAAATTACTTATAAAATCGTTTTTATTTAAAACAAATATTTATTTTAATTTCAAAATTATAGATCAAATGATTTTTATGTTATTTTACACAATTATATATGTTTTGAAAAATTAAAATTCTTAAATTCGTTTGTTAATAATTTTCATAAATTCATAACTTTTTAAATTTTATAAATACAAACACATAAATTCTATTTACTACAAATCCATTTCAATTCCTACAAATCCAATTCAATTCCTACAAATCCATTCAAATTCCTAAAAATCTATTATATTTTCTACAAATTCCTAAATCAAACTTAACATATATTTATTAACATAAAAAAAAAAAAATTACTATGTTCTCTTTGGATCTCGACGGCGCGGGGAGAGAGGGAGAAGATTTCGCGGCGGAGAGAGAGGACGTCGGGGCGGAGAGAGAGGACGTCGGCGCGGAGAGAGGGAGAGGATTTCACGGCGGAGTGTGAGAAGAGAGAGGAGATGGTGGCCGGCGGGGAGAGAGAGAGGAGACGTCGGCGGGGAGAGAGAGAGAGAGAGAGAGGTCGCCGGAAATAGGAGAGAGATGAGATTGACGGCGGAGAGAGAGGAGCCAAATCTTAAAGAGTTTGAGAAATCGGAAATGAGGAAGAAGAAGAAGTCTGGTTCTGAGTTTTATTACGCTAGCCGATGCTATTTCGACGCTAATTCGACGTAATTAGCGTCAAAATAGCGTCGGATTTAATTAAAAAAAAAATCAAATTATTCATCTTTTCGGATTTCCACGCACAATAAATGGTTACCACGGTTTTAGTGAAATTTTTTGATTTAGCGTCGAATTAGCGTCGAATCGAAATTAATTCGACGCTATATTAAAATTTTTCACTAAAACCGCGGTAAACCAAAACAAGTATGAAATTTTTTGGTTTTGCCACCATCGGTTAAACCAAATTAATTGAATTTAGCGTCGTTTTTGCATCGAATACTAAAAAATCCGACACCTTCTCCATTCTATACCCTAAACCTCAAAAACAAAATTTGTTAGAGTTAGCGTCGAATTAGCATCGAATCAGATGCATTCGATGCTAAATCTAACAAATTTTGTTTTTGGGTTTAGGGTATAGAAACCACCACCTATACAAGAACTATCTTATCATTTTCAATCTTTGTTATTACCGAATAATTTGAACATTTAAAAAAATTTAAAATAGCTATTTAGTTCTGAAATTAGTTATGATACTATGTGTAAACCTATATAGTTTTTAGAAAACAAAGTCTTTACATGCTTTTGTTTAAAAGTATAATTATATGAACTTAGTTGTTTGCAATTAAATTATTCAGTTTATATAACATATATGCTTCACTCGTAATTGTTGACTTTTAAATGTTTTAATCTATACCCTAAACCCCAAAAACAAAATTTGTTAGAATTAGTGTCGAATTAGCATCGAATCAGATGCATTCGACGCTAAATCGATGCAGCATCGATTTAGCGTCGAATGCATCTGATTCGATGCTAATTCGACGTTAACTCTAACAAATTTTGTTTTTGGGGTTTAGGGTATAGAAACCGCCACCTATACGAGAACTATCTTATCATTTTCAATCTTTGTTATTACCGAATAATTTGAACATTTAAAATTTTAAAATACCTATTTAGTTCCGAAATTAGTTATGATACTATATGTAAACCTATATAGTTTTGTTTTATAATTATACCCTAAGTCCCAAACATAAAATTTGTTAGATTTAGCGTCGAATTAGCATCGAATCAGATGAATTCGACGCTAATTCGATGCTAATGCAGCTTATTTTTCTTAAAAAAAAAACTTAATAATAATAGAAACTATAGTATACTAACAAATTAAAATTATCCGAAACAAATGAAATAAAAACACAAATCCAAATAAAACACATGTATATTTTTCTTAAAAAAAACTTAATAATAATAGAAACTATAGTATAATAACAAATTAAAATTATCCGAAACAAATGAAATAAAAACACAAATCCAAATAAAACACATGTATATGCTTCACTCCGAATCATCATTTGAGTCCTCGTTATCCTCATCGGTATTTTCGCCACTCTCATTTGCGAACTCGTCTTCCGGGTTTTCAGCATCGGTAGCCTCCGAAAGAATTTCAGCTTTTCGATTTTGCGGATCTATAAGAATGATGTTTTCTATCTCTTGTTCTGGAGTTGTTAGATCCACGGCAGTTTCATATTGCATAGGAGCGTCGTCGGATTCAACTATCATTCCTCTGGGAGCTGTTTTAAGCGCAGATAACCATGAAATCCCTGTTTTTCTGACACGTGGATATGATATGAAACAAGCTTGATCCGCTTGTGATACAAGGACAAATGGATCGTACTTTGCATAAGAACGAGATCCGTTAACATCGATGACACCAAACTTTCCTACTCGAATCCCTCGCCCGACAACTGGATCAAACCACTCGCATTTCAAAAGGGTGCACTTTAAGTTAATCAAACCAGGGAATTGCACTTGAACAATGTCTTGTATAATGCCATAAAAATCCGTGTCCCCCGCTCGAACTACCACACCATAGTTCGCAGTTGCTCTGTTTTTTCCACGTTCGAACGTATGAAACACATAACCTCGTGTAAAATACATTGGAGATGACGTAACTTTCCCCAATGGACCTTGGATCAACTCTCTAAACCATACAGGGTATGACGTGTCTCCATAATCAACCTGGCAAATACAGTATACACATTGTAAATATAATAAACACAAATTGTATATATAGATTTTTATGGAAACTAGATATATATAATTTTGTTTTTAACTTACCTGAGTTTTCAACCATTTAGCAAAGTGTAGATCTTTACGTTTTTCAATCTCATCGGCGGATGCATTTGGGAAAGCCTCGGCAACTTGGCGAATGAATTCACTAAGAGAAAATATAGTTATAACAAATGTTTTCAAAGCATATATATATATGAAGATAACCCTTTTGACATCAGTCCATAGTTGGTAATTATAATATGTACCTAAAAAATGGGGTAACTTCATCGCATTGTAAGAGAATATATGTGTGTGCACAATTGTAGTCTTCGTATGAGAACCAATCTTCTTCTCTTGTGATTCCGACATGCCTACCAACTGCATAGAATATATCTGGGACATCAGAAACTAGATACGCTTGCGCGATGCCACCATCGTCGTACCTACGTGGAGCTCTTTTTCGTGTCCGGACAGTTGGAGAGAAGTAATATGAGCTGAAATGAGAGGTTTCTTCGGTTAAACTTCCCGCAACAATTAATCCCTCAACCCTAGCCAGGTTTTTTTCCTTTCCTTTTAAGTGTTTCATGAATCTCTCGAAAGGATACATCCAACAAAATTGAACGGGCCCTCCTAAATCGGCTTCGTGAGGAAGATGGACAGGAAGATGCTCCATAACATCAAAGAAAGATGGAGGGAATATCTTCTCTAAGTTGCACAACAATATTGCGATATTATTTTTTAGTTGTTGAATTTCATCCTCAGTCAGAGTTCGCACACACAGATCTCGAAAAAATGCACCAACACCTAAAACCAAAGTCCAATATCATAAAAAAAAAATATAATTTTTCACACATCATTTGTTTAGATATTTATATATCGTCATAGAAATTATACCTGCAAGTGATTCATGCACGTTCGTTGGCAAAAGCTCTGCAAAGGTGAAAGACAATAATCTCTGCATAAACACATGACAATCATGACTCTTCATGCCAGAAAATTTTTTCCCTTGCTCTACCGACTTGGAGATTTTGACACGTATCCATCTGGAAACTTTACTTCGGTGGAAGCCCAGTTGAAGAATGTTGATTTGCCTTCGCTTGATAATCTAAAGATACGGACTGGAGCTCTACCATCTCCTGTGAGATGTAACTCAAATCTAGAGCATATAAGAGGCAAATCCAATCTAGATTTCACGTTGTCTTTAGACCTGCTTGAAACGTTTAAGATGGTGTGCATGATGTTATCGAAAAAGTTTTTCTCAATGTGCATGACATCAAGATTGTGGCACAATAGATAATCCTTCCAGTACGGTAGATCCCAGAAAATGCTCTTCTTATGCCAATTATGTTCAACAAGGTATCGATCTGGAAGATTGGTCGGGATATTAAGCCAGTTACCACCACGTTTTGCTGTATCCTGAGCTCTCCAATAATCAAGTTGACCTTCAATTTGCTCTCCTGAAAGATATGGAGGTGGGGGGATACGTACACGTTTTCCCTTTGTGAATAGTTTCATGTTCCCCCGGTACGGATGGTTCATAGGGAGAAACTTGCGGTGACAATCAAACCAACAAGATTTTCTACCATTTTTAAGTTGGAAGGCATCTGTTTCATTTTGGCAATACGGACATGATAACCGACCATGTGTTGTCCAACCAGATAACATTCCGTACTCTGGAAAATCGCTTATCGTCCACATAAGCACAGCTCGCATGGTAAAATTCTTTTTCCTGGAGTAATCAAAAGTCCAAACCCCATGAGACCACAACAAGTTCAACTTGTGAATCAGCGGCTGTAAAAACACATCAATAGATCTTCTTGGATGCTTCGGACCAGGGACTAAAATACTCAAAAACAGAAATTCCCTCTGCATGCACATATCAGGCGGAAGGTTATAAGGTGTCAATATAACCGGCCACAAAGAATATTGCCTGCCAGACATACCAAACTGACTAAAACCATCTGTACATAGGCCAAGATAAACATTGCGCTTCTCTTTAGCAAAATTAGAGTGTACCGATTTGAAGTGTTTCCAAGCTTTTGCATCAGAAGGATGATGAACTTCTCCTTCAATAGTTGAATGTTCCGCATGCCACCTCATTGATGCAGTTGTTCGTTCAGAATGGTATAACCTTTGTAGACTATCTGTTATGGGCAGGTACCACATTCGATGGTACGGCACTTTACTTCTACCAGCTCCTTGGGGCTTAAATCTTGGTTTGTGACAAAATCGACATTCCTGTAGATCTTCATCATCTTTCCAAAATATCATGCAATTGGCAATGCAAACATCTATCATCTGCGAAGGTAATCCTAAACTAGAGACTAGTTTTTGTATGTCGTAGTATGACTCAGCAGCTTGATTAGCCTCTGGCAAATATTCTTTTAGAAGAGCTGCCCAATCATCCATGCAACTCTCAGATTGATTATGATCAGACATTATTGTCATCATCCTAGATGTCAATGATAATTTAGACAGACCTTCCCTACAACCTTCATAGATTGGTTGGTTTGCAGAATCAAGCATATCATAGAATTTTTTTGCATCTACATTGGGTTCCTCAGCAACATCAGGAGTAGACATAACTCCAGGAAATGCATCGGTTACCATTTCTTTGAACCTATTATGCTCTAACCCGATATCATGATCATTTTCTATAACAAATTGATGCTGATCATATTGCTCATTCGAATAACCCTGATCCATAGGTTGGTAACTAGTACTACCCGAAGTTTCATCTTCATATCCCTCACCATGATAAAACCAAACATAATACTCAGGTGTAAACCCTCTATTAAATAAATGCGTACCAACTGTATCAATTGTCTGCGGCCTCGAATTTTTGCACTTCCGACACGGGCACACCATGAAACCGGTCCGTTGAATTGTAGGCACGCTACTCGCTTGAGCCATGAAAATTTCAAGGCCGTTGAGAAACTCTTCTGAAAGCCCTCCATTTTCATCTTTACGTCGATACATCCAGCGTCTGAGTTCGTATATATCGCCCATTTTTTTTTTTTCAAAAATTAAAAATTTTTGTTTTTTATTTAAAATTTTTTTTTTAATTTCTCGATGGTTTCTTGGTCTGAGGAAGGGAGGGTATATATAGGAGATTATAAGAGCGATTTAGCGTCGATTTTGCGTCGAATATTTAGCATCAATTAGCATCAAATGATGTTGTGTCGAATTAGCATCGACTTAGCGTCGTTTTTGCGATTAACAAAACCGCCGCTAAATAGGTAGGTGGAAGCGTTTTTAATGTGGCACCTACCTACCAAATTTGATGCAATATTCGACGCTAATTCGATGGTATATTTTTGACGCTAATTCGACGCTATATAGCGTCGATTTAGCGTCGAATTGATTCATCCCTATATAGCATCGAAATAGCGTTGAATGTTGGACTCGACACAATTACGACGCAAGTTCGACGCTATTGTAGCGTCAAAATATTTTCGACACTAAATACGGGTTTTCTTGTAGTGTACTGTGTTAGCTAAATTATGTTTATAAATTATTTATGTGGAAAAATATCAGAAAATGCACGTTGGGCCGAGTGGTCAAGCTCAGTGATACTAATCCACAGTTCCCAAATCTGATTCCCAAATGGAGGTTGATTTTGTGTTTTTTCCTTATTTTCGTTTATTAAGGGTAAAATGTCATCATCCTCAACCTCATGGTTGCGATTCTGTAAACCTTAATTTACGCCATCTCTTATTTTTTTCACAGTTTTCATCATTTTTCCATGATATTTATGTTATTTACACCTAAGTTTGATATAATTAGTAAGTTAAATATGATTTAGACCGTCACGCTCCACGCCAGTGAAGAGGAATCGACTGTGACACTCCACTTCGGTGAAAAGGAATCGACCATCACGCTCCACTTCGGTGAGGAATTCGGTGAGGAGGAATCGACGGCCGGTTCGGTGGCGACGGAAAAAGACAAAGAAAAAAGAAGAATGGGCAAAGAGAGGGTTTCGATAGTTTCGATGGTTTCGATGATATATATTTTTCAATATCTTTTGTTTACATTATAAAAACATTTCTTTTATAAATCGGACATAAACATTATATATTTTTTATATAAACAGTAGATTTTTATAATATAAATGTTTTTTCAAATTTTAACAAAAACATTCGTTTTTATTAAATTAGAGGGTACAAACGGATTTCACTTTAACTAAAACATAATGAAACAAAATTAAACACTTTAAAGTATATTGAGACAAACTCAAATTCAATGTTGAAATTCCCCTTTCTTTTAAGAGTTAGCTAAACGAGCATGATTTACATTTTTAAATAAATTATACCCAACCTTTTTATAAAAAATATTGAAAACTTAGCAACTCTTTCGAATTTCGATTTTAGAGACCACATTTTTCAGCTTGAGATGCACTATCACCCACAAAACGGTCGTGAAGCCGTATCTTACAAATGGGACGTGGTCATTCCATTGTCCACAACAGCTCATATTGGTCATTTCTAAGGTTTTTTTTTTTTTTTTCATCTCAAAATAATTAATAGTGAAAGAGTATAAGAGTTACACAGAGGACTAAGATCGGTAGGGAATTAACCCATTTGTAACCATATGGTACGGATACGAATTTGTCAAGAGTCTAGAGCCCAAAAAAAAAGAAACAAAGCCCAAAACCACTACCAAGAAATAATAGAACCAAATCGAAGGAAACAAACCAAATCCAAACCGGAATGTAAAGTCAATAACACAGCATAAACGAAACACATCAGAGATGCAACCTCTAGAGAAACTTAACCTCCAAATCCACAAGGAATAAACAGAACACATCAGATATGCAATCCACAAGAGATGCAACCTCTGCTAAATGTGCTGCAAATTGATTTTACTAATTTTTAGGAAAATTTATTCTATAAAACTCTGTTTGGGTTAAATCAAGAATAAAAACGTCCCAACATCAAATTGTAACCGAGTCTTGAGTGAAGATACATTTTGAAACTATTAACGCATTTTTGCGTAGAAGATTTTTTCACGCATTATTGTAAACTAATAAATTGTGACATATAAAAGTGCTAACTTAATTACTAAAAACAGTATTAAGAGGAAGAATAATATAAAGTTTCATAGATTTTTAATTCAAATTAATTGACAACGAATAGATTGGTTCTTGTATATATCGTTAAAGAGTTCTTTCCATTTCCGATGTGTGACATTTTTCATACGTTTTTTGGAGATAGTGGTCCATCTAGCCATTAATCTCAACATTTTCATCATATGATTGATTTGAGATTAGATTGATTGGATTATCTTCGGGCCATATCGATTTCACTTTGGGCTAGACATCTTATGATTAGGCTCTGATACAGTGTAAAATCTCATGAATTTCCAATTCAAAGTAATTGACGTTGAGTGAATTAGCTCATATTCCCTATCTATCGTTTAAAGTCTTTTGGGACATTTTTCACAAATAAATAGTTTGGAGGCTAATGGAGAGGCGTATATAATTTAGAATTAGAACTGCATGTGACTTTGGGAAGTGATTTTTGTTGTTAAATGTATTTTTAGATTCATTCATAAGAAAGAACTAAGCAATGGAGTTGTTGAATTCTCTCTCTTTTTTTGGTCGAAAGTTGTTTAGCTCTCTAAGTTAAATAATTAAAATGGAAGAAAGAAAGAAGAGAGAACAGACATCTTTGGGCACCTCGGAGAAAAACAAGCATGTGAGACTCGATGCAACATCATTAATTGCTTTTAGAGATGACATGGAAGATTCGGTTCTCGGTATTTGCTCTTTTGTTTTTGTTTCATTTTTCATTACAAACGAAAATAAAAATAAAAAATCTTTGGATCGGTGGGGAGACAAGAAGCAATGTTTGACGAATTCAGTAAATTTATTACAGTCTTCTGTGTTGGAGAGGTGGAAAAAGGACTTAAAAAGACCCTAAACGTTAGTGAAGTGAGTTTATTATTTTGTCGGACTTCCAAAAACCCAAATTTATAGTACTAGTAATGAATTTTATAAGTCTTGTAACTGTAAGATTCTGTAAGAAACAAAAAGAAGCAATCTGTTTGTATCAGAGCTTCGTGCTAATCCGTAGACTTGGACTCTAGTAGTTGCCGCCTCATCTTCTCTTTTTAGTATCATAAGCAATTCTTAAAAATAACCGCACACTCGTTTAGGGGTTGTTTTAGTATTGTCTAATGTATTAGACTAGATCTTTATCCTGCGTCAAACACGAAATTAGAATATTTAAAATTATAAATTATAATGTTTTATGATATATAAAACAAAATTAGAAACAACAAAGATCATATGGTATTTATCTTACAAAATTTAATCTATATGACACTTAAACGTTTTAATTTAAATCAAATATGTTTGAGATTATCGGTTCTCTCAAAAATATTTGAGCTCAGCAAATCCAAAAATATATCGAATTAGTAGGTAAATCTTCTTAAATAAAAAATTAAAGAAATAATAAAAAGTAAAAATGATGATTTTCGAAATTCAAACATTAATGTTTAATTTATAAAGTTGTACGTTTATAACAAAAGCACAATTTTAATTAGAGTTATATTGATATACATAAATGATATAAAAGAAAATAATTTTATGATCAATCACATATGGTATCCAAATGGACATAAATACGATTTTTATAAAGCAATTGACGTCGGTAAATGATTCATCTTTAAAAAATTATGTTATATAACGTTTAAAATATTAAAATGTTATATTTTAGTAGGATTTAAATTAGACATATATATTTATGAATTTATGTTTAAAAATTAATGTAAATATGTAGAGATTTCTAACATGACATATAAAATTAATTGAAATGTTTTGATTGATTAATTTAATTGATGTGTTTTTTAAAATTCTCACTAAGTAATATATATGACTTTTTCACTTAGTGTATTTTCAATTAATATATAGAAGATTATACAATGCATATTTTTTGTAATGTCAAATTAATCATCACCAAAAAAACATAATTTACACAATTTGTATCGCTTTAGAACGGTTGATAGAACATATCCAAAGAAGAGATGAATCCCAAATTAGGAAAACAAAATAAAGATGGTTAAGGCGGTTAACGAGACCCCCGAACCATTTGATGAAAGTATTGCAGTGGCGGTTTTCTAGGACTTTCATGGCAATCAGTTTGTCACGAATTGTTTTTTCAATAGCCTGGTGAGACGATTTGTTTGGACTATTATTTTTGCTCTGATCGTGCATGTTTAAAAAAACTCTAGATGTTAAACAGGCGATGAACCAATGCTTAGGACCTAAAACGTTTAATCGGAGTATAGACGATGTTTAGATGGTCTAATTATTGTATAAAAATATAATATATTAAATATATATAGTAAAATATATAGAAATTCATAATTTATAAATAATAAAAATATCATCATTTTATAACAAAATATATAGATCATTACGATTTATAAATAATAAAATTTATATTTTATTATTATAATATTATAATATATTAGACAGTCGGTATTCTCTACGGTCTATGGGGATGTAGCGCTTAAACACCATCTAAACGGATGGTTGGAACGCTTTTTAGAACATTAATTATGATACAATGCCTATTGTTGAAAGACAATTATATCATCAAAAAATCAAAATTAATTAAGACAAAATTAATTAAGATAAATTAATTAAGATAAAAATCAAAATTAATCAAAGTTAATTAAAATTAATTAAGTAAAACTTAATGACACAAAAATGATAAAAATTATTTATCATGAAATACTTTGTATGTTTGAAACTTGCATTCTCTTTTATAGTGTGGTTTACCGGATCGCAGTTGAGCTACTTAATATACATAAAATTTGTACCAAAAGCATAATTTATTAACCTATTTAATTTAGTTTTTTATGTTATGATGTAATGTGTATGAATTAATTTCAATGATATTTTCTTAATTGATTAAGAAACAAAATCACATGTACTACTCAAACTATTCCAATAAATCATCAATCATAATAACATGAGATTAGTATACCACACAACCTTCGACAAAATTTTTTTGAGTAAATTGGCTCTTATAACACTTTTCTAAATAAGCATTGTGTTTTTGGCACTTTGAGAAACATGGTGCTATTTTGACACTTTAGAATACTATTTATCACATTTCTACCCTCATCCACTCAATATATTACGATTGTGCCATTTTTGTTTTCCTCTCCACAGCTCCACCTTAATATGTGAACGTGTATATATAACATTTTGTATTTCATATATTTTGTGTATATGTATAATATTATATATATAAAATATATGATGTGTACATGTACATATATATACAATATGTACGTGTATTTATACATATTAGAATGTATGTACGTACACATGTTTTATATGCATATGTGTATGTGTACGATAAGTATATATTGATAAATATATGTATGTGTACGTGTACGTATATACATGTACATATAAATATTTGTGTATATGTATTTCATACATATGGTATATATATATATGCATAAATGTATGTGTACATATGTGTATTTTAAAGTACATGAATGTACATATACTGTAACGTCCGTAAACCAAAACGTGAATTTTGGTCGGTGTGTCGATCGACACAGGTGGTGTGTGTCGATCGACACGAGTTGAAATTGAACCGACATGTTCGGTTTTTGATTGCGCGGTTTGACGATCGGTTTAGGGAACCCTAGGGTTCGTATATATAAAGGGAATCAGTCGGTTTGGCCACGTTTTCATCAGAAAAACAGCAGAAAAACAGAGAGTTTTGGTAGAGAAATCAGAATCGGAGAGTTTGAGAGAGTTCTGGTGAATTTTGGAGAAGGATTGATCGTTCTTAAGGCTGGTGATTGCGTGGGAGGCTATTAGAAACGAGGAGGGATCGTTGCTGGGTTGATTTCGGGTCTGGGAAAGGCGAAATCAGAGGCTGTTCGGGTGTTCTTCATGTTCATCCTCTTTTTTCTTCACGAATCGAGGTGAGTGCGTGACCGTAGGTTTATTTGGGTAGAAGATTAAATGGAATACGATTGCTTGTATTGTTTGGATCGGATTTCGTGTGTTTGTGGATGAATTTCGTGCAGGAGATCGATGAATCGCGATGGGATTCAAGCCATGAGAGGATAGGCTCGTTTTCTGGGTGCTGCGATGTCGTGTCGATCGACACCATGGTGGTGCGTCGATCGACACAGATGCATGTCGATTGACACCATGGTGGTGTGTCGATCGACACAGGTACAGTGTATCGATCGACACCTAGTGGTTGTGTCGATCGACACAGTGCTTCTGTACGGGTTCGTGTTGATTGTTTCGTGTATGCTTGTTGTATGCTCATCCTGGTATTGTATTTCTTGCTTATGCCTGTGTGTATAACCTGTAGACGGGATGACCGTGTCGCTGAGTATTTGTGATAATACTCACGCAACTCTTTTTGCCATGTGTTGCAGGTAAATAGAAAATGTGATTGTGGAATCATGGCCGAAAAGAGAAGATGATCTAGTGTCTCGGTTTCGTGGCTGTAATGTTAGAATTGCTAGGTTGCTAGTAGATTCTGGAATTGTATTGATGTTGCTTGAATTGGTTATTTGGTTATTTGATTATTGTTATTGAAATTGGTTGGAGTTTTAGTAAAGTATGGGAATTGCTAATTGTTGTGTTGGTTTAATTGTTAATTGTTGTTGTTCCGCATTGTTTGTGTTTGGCCTATTGAGGATTATTATCTATGATGATAGTATTCCGAAGGGGAAAAATTTTAAATTTTTGGGTCGGGTCGTTTCATTTTGGTATCAGAGCCCTTATGGTTTTAGGGCAGGTGCAATTGATTGATTATGTGAGTTAATTGATTGATTGTTGTGTGGGTATGGAGTCCTAGATCATCTCTTTCAAGCCTTCAATGAGATTCCACGGTATGTGTTTTATGACTTTCTGTTTTGCTAGTACTTAGTAGTTTGCTGGTTAGTGCAGAGAGATGGCTTGAGTGTCTTTCCTGGTTTTCAGAGTCTGTTTTAGCATGTGGCTAAGTGATGTATGTATTTTCATTTTTATGTTGTTGTAACGATTTTTGAGATTTAATAAGATGAGTTTTCCTTATTAAATGTGTTATAAGACGTGTGTTCTTATGGTATAACTGGTGGAGTCGTGTAATGTGATGACTGGTAGGTCATGTGGAGGCTAGCGATAGAGTTTCATGGGAGTTAGAACTTATCTATCGGCTAGGGAGGCTAGAAATGAAAGTTCTATGTGAGTTAGGACTGTCCATGTTTTAGGAGGATTATCTGGGGATGAGGTTTCATGTGAGTTAGGACTTATGATTCCCTGGATGACGCTGGGAAATATGGGTTTTATGTGAGTTAGAGCCTGCCTATTTCCTAAGGGGAGGCTGGAATAGAAGTCTTATGTGAGGTAAGACTGTCTTTTCCAGGGACTCTGGGGAACACCCAGGAGATTTGGGTTGTTCCGGATGGCCTAGTGATTGGCCATGGCATTGGGGAATAAAGATTTTATGTGAGTTAGGACCTGTCTATTTCCTAGGCAGAGTTTGGAATAGAAGTCTTATGTGAGTTAGGACTGTCTTTTCCAGTGACTATGTGGAAACACCCTGGTGATTGGGTTGTTTCGGATGACCACGAGAGGTGATTTCGGTCGGCTGGTGCTTATGATGCATGTTACAGAGAGATTGCTCCAGGGGATGTGTGATTCTCCTGGATATACTTGAGGGGACAGTGAGGTTTTCTCCAGGGGATGTTGATTCTCCTGCATATATTTTGAAAGGCCCAAGCCTCTCCAGAGGATGTGTGATTCCTTTGCAGCCATAGCTTGACGGACTGTGTGTCCCGAGAGTGGGGAGGGCTGGAGCATACCTGGAGCTCGATGGACTACAGTCCTGAAGGTAAAAGGGGTATGATATACATCGAGAGCTCAAGGGGTGACGATCCTGAGAGCGGAGTGGTGTATATAGATATGAGTATTGTGCAATTGAGTCTGTAGTGTGATTATAAATAAGAGACTGGATGAACTTTGGGGATCAGGAGTGGATCTCAGGTGGTGCTGACCGGGTTGGGGTCAGGATTACAGCCGTGGTGAGACGGTGCAATGTGGCTAGTATAAGACTAGTGGAGTTCGGGGATCAGGTATGATCTTGAGTGGTGCTGGCCGAAGGTTAGGAGTGTGGATGTGGATGTTCAGTCTAGGGTTTTGACTTACGTTTAGAACTTCGGTTCGGACGACCCTGGCAACATATGTAGCGCCGTTGGTTGTGCATGTTCTTGTTTGATTGTTGCGCGATCATTTGGTCCAATTCAGAGTCAACGGTTGGTCTGCATGTTCTTGTTTGATTGTTGGGCGATCAATCGGACAGCCCTAATCCAGACCAGGGGGTGTTGCATCGTTGATGTTCCCGGGTTAATCTGGTCGGGTTTTAGGCGGGAGTGTTAACCTTAGTGAGACGGAGTCGCGTGATTCGAGGTCGAATTCGTGTTAGTGGGGGAGAATTGTAACACCCGTGAACCAAAAAGTGAATTTTGGTTGGTGTGTCGATCGACACAGGTGGTGTGTGTCGATCGACACGAGTTGAAATTGAACCGACAGGTTTGGTTTTTGATCGTGCGGTTTGGCGATCGGTTTAGGGAACCCTAGGGTTTGTATATATAAATAGAATCAGTCGGTTTGGCCGCATTTTCATCAGAGAAACAGTAGAAAAACAGAGATTTTTGGTAGAGAAATCAGAATCAGAGAGTTTGAGAGAGTTCTGGTGAATTTTGGAGAAGGATTGATCGTTCTTGAGGCTAGTGATTGCGTGGGAGGCTATTAGAAACGAGGAGGGATCGTTGCTCCCTTAGCTTATTCTCTGAAATGGATCTATTAGGACCCCTTAACATAGCTGCTTTGAGATACACCAGATCTCCAAGCTCAAACTCCAGCTCTTTCCGTCTCCTATCGGCGTAACTTTTCTGCCGATCCTGAGCCTCTCTGATGTTCAGCCTCAAGACACGGATCTTCTCCGTCGTCTTCTGACTAAAATCTACACCAAACATTCTCCTCTCCCCCACTTGAGTCAAGCATAATGGTGTCCTACACGGCCTCCCATACAGAGCCTCATATGGAGCCATCCCAATAATCGCTGGTAACTGTTATTGTATGCAAACTCAACCAGGTTCAGATGATCTACCCAATGACCACCATAATCCAGCACACACATCCTCAACAGGTCCTCTAAAGTCTGAATCGTCCGCTCGGACTGCCCATCTGTCTGAGGATAATACGCTGTGCTCATATGCACCCTAGTGCCCATCTCAGCCTGAAATGCCCTCCAGAACTCTGAAGTGAACCTCGGATCCCTGTTTGACACGATACTCGCTGGCACCCCATGCAGCCTCACTATCTCCTGCACATACATCTTAGCCAACACCGCCATTCCGTCGATCTTCTTGATGGCAAAAAAATATGCTGACTTGGTCAGACGGTCCACAATAACCCAAATCGCATTATACGTCCGTGACACTGGCAACTCCGTCACAAAATCCATGGTAATCATATCCCACTTCCACTCCAGGATAGGCAAACTCTGCAATATACCACTCATAACCTGATGCTCAGCCTTCACCAACTGACAGACGTTGCACGCTGCAACCCAGTTAGCTACATCTCTCTTCATCCCGACCCAGTGATAATATCGCTTCAGGTCACGATACATCTTGGTCGCTCCCTGATGAATTGATAACATACTCGAATGAGCCTCCCTCAGGATCTCCTGCCTCAGATCCTCGTCCTTGGGTATACAAACCCGTCCGTTCACCAATATCATCCCACTTGCTGAGACCACATACTCTGAACCGGCCACCTTAGAAGCATCAATCAATCTGTGATCCTTCTCCTGAGCAACTCGTATCCTGCTCAACAAATCTGCCTGGTTAGCTGCCTCTAATCCCAGCGGCTCCTGTGAGATCACACACAATCTCAATGTACCAATCTCGCTCACCAGAGCCTCTATATCCCGCTCTTGATCTGAAGCAACCCTCTTCCGACTCAACGCATCTGCAACCAGATTAGCCTTATCCGGATGATATCCAATCTCCAGGTCATAGTCCGCAACTAACTCCATCCAGCGTCTCTGTCTCTGGTTCAGCTCTGGCTGAGTGAAGAAATACTTCAGACTCTTGTGGTCTGTGAACACCTGCACCTTTCCGCCATACCTCAAAATCTTAAGGGCGAAAATCACCGCAACCAACTTCAAATCATGAGTAGGGTAATTGCACTCGTGCTTCCTCAATTGCCTCGAAGCATACGCAATAACCTTCCCCTGCTGCATCAATACACATCCCAGACCAACTCCCGAATCGTCTGTATACACCACATAAGGCGCACCCGGCTCGGATAACGCCAACACTGATGTACTCATCAACATCTCCTTTCAGCTTCCCGAAACTCTCCTCGCAAGCTGAAGACCACACAAAAGGGACATCCTTCCCCGTCAACTTTGTCATCGACTGCACCATACTCGCAAACCCCTTGACGAACCTCCGATAGTAACCCGCCAACCCAAGAAAACTCCTGATCTCAATGGCACTTCTCGATCTAGGCCAATCTTTGATAGCCTTAATCTTAGCTGGATCTAAAGAAACTCCCTCTGCAGATACCACATGGCCAAGAAAGCTCATCTCTCGCTGCCAGAAACTGCACTTACTCAACTTCGCGTACAACTTCTGCTCCCGCAGCTTCTGCTCCCGCAGCTTCTCTAGAACCAACATCAATTGCACCTCGTGCTCCTCCGGACTCTTCGAATACACCAGAATATCATCTATGAAGATGATCACGAACACATCCAGATACTCCTAGAAAACCCTGTTCATCAACCGCATGAACGCTGCTGGCGCATTCGTCAACCCAAATGGCATCACCACAAACTCATAATACCCGTACCTCGTCCGAAAGGCCGTCTTCCTAATGTCCTCCTCATCAATCGGAATCTGATGGTATCCCGAAGCCAAGTCGATATTGGAGAACCAAGTAGCCCCTCGCAACTGATCCAACAACTCATCAATGCGCGGCAGAGGATACCTGTTCTTCATAGTGACTCGGTTAAGTCCCCGATAATCGATGCACAACCGGAAACTCCCATCTTTCTTCTTCACAAACAACATCGGCGCTCCCCACGGTGAAACACTAGGCCGGATGAAACCCTTCCCCAACAGATTATCCAGCTGCTTCTTCAGCTCTGCCATCTCTACTGGAGCCATACGGTAAATCGCCTTGGATATAAAAGTCGTTCCCGGTTCCAACTCAATTGTAAATGGATCCGACCGCAATGGTGGCAATCCCAACAATGACTGAAACACGTCCTGGAAATCCCAAATAACCCGAATATCCCTAACTGCAACCTCTCCAACAGTCTCAAGCATCACTATCGTCGCCAGATATGCTTCACAACCCTTCTCAATCAACTACTCGGCCTGTACCGCTTAAATCACGAGACTCCCAGAAGTCGGTCTCACACCCTGATACACCAACCTTCCCGACTCCCGCTCGAGCACTACTCGTCCTCGATGACAATCCAGATGGACCCTATACTGATCCAACCAATCCATACCCAGGATGACATCGTACAGCTCCACCGGACTAATAACCAGGTCTGCTGGCATCAACTCTCCCGCCACCAGAACGCCTACACCACGAGCCCGCCCGAAAGTAGCTAATGTCCTGCCACCAGCAACCTTAACTACTCCCGGCTGCTCTCCGGAATCACTCCGGATACCGCTACCCTCCGCACACTCCAGAGTAATGAAGCTATTCGTAGCTCCTGAATCAAATAGCACGTGGGACTCACAACCGCCTACAACTATGGTCCCTGCACAAATCCTATGTGCTTTAAAACCCGACACTCTAACGCAGATTCACAATTTTCCAAACAGACCAAATTCAAACAACACAAGAATTTAAAAGATCAAGTCTGAAATTTACCTATGATCAGTCTGGCGCTAGAATTGCCCACCTCCGTCGAAGTGAAAACCCGCGGCGTCGCTGCAATATGAGCCAAGGGCTGCACCACCAACGGCTGCACTGCCGCCACCGCCATCTGCTGCATCTTCGGACACTTGGGCTTGATATGCCCCGGCTCTCTGCAGTGGTAACACACCGAAGCACCCCGAGTCTCACTCCTCTTCGGACAACTGGCCACCTTGTGATCCATGCTCCCGCACCCGAAGCAACTTCGACTACCCTGTCCTCTATAGCTCAGCCCTGAAGTGCTCTCCCACTTCCTCTTCTGACCCTGAGCAGGCTTGCCGCCCCTGCTCAAACTCGTCTGCTGCTGTGACCTCCTCTGCTGCTGCATCGGTGGACTCACCACCACAACCTGCTCCCCGAGGTCCTCCTCAATCGCAGAAGCCGTCTCAACTAACTCCGCCCTCGTGGCAAACTTACTCGCCCTGCAGCGAGTCCTTAAATCAGCTCGAAGTCCCCCTAGGAACCTCTTCACCTGAGTCTGCTCGCCCTCCATGCCCCTACCAGCATGTACCAGGAGTCGACTAAACTCCAAATCGAACTACCTGCCTGTCTGATCTCCCTGAGCCAGGTTCAGAAACCTCGACTCTCCATCCAGTCCACTGCCTCCTGCGGGAAATACTTGGCATTAAACTCATCCAAAAAATCCTCCCAGACCATCTCGGCCTGTACCCTCCAGGCCTCAACACCTCTCCACTAGAGATGCGCGTTACCATCCAGATAGTGACCCGCCAGATCAACCCAGTATCCCTCTGGACACTTGATAGAACGAAAGTTACGATCCAACCTCCGTTGCCACTCATCGGCCTCCTAAGGCTTGACACCACCCGAGAAAAACCCGGTGCCAATCTTCTGCATCTGCTCCATCATCCTCAGGTAGGATGGAAGCTCCTCTGCAACCGCCACTCTTGGCTGAACTCCAACTACTTCTGGCTGACCACCAGCCACTACTGGCTGCACACCAGCCACACCTGGCTGAACTTCCGGAGCCTGACCCGGAGCGGCACCCCACCTGGTAACCACTCCAGAATCAACTGCAGCAAACTCTCCAAACGATAATCTTGGTCTTGGGCCATACCTGCGGCAGCACCCTCACCTGGGCTCGTCGCACCACCAACTACACTGGGACCCACACTAGTCCCACCAGCTCTCACACTAGTACTCGTAGCAGCCTCACCCACATACCCCTCCTGAAACGCCTGCGAGTCCGCCACTTGCTCCTGCGTGGTCTCCTGGACCACACTCACGACATCAGACTCACTCTGCAGTCCTCGCCCGCACCCACCACGACTACCACGGCCTCCACGGCCCCCACGACCCCCACGACCTCTGCCTCTAGCCACTCTAGCCATCACTCTGCACTAACCAACAAACTATTAAGTCCTAGAAAAACAGAAAGTCATAAAACACATACCGTGGAATCTCATTGAAGGTTCGGAAGAGATGATCTAGAACTCCATACCCACACAACAATCAATCAATTAACTCACATAATCAATCAATTGCACCCGTCCTAGAACCATAAGGGCTCTGATACCAAAATGAAACAACCCGACCCAAAAATTTAAAATTTTTCCCTTCGGATTACTATCATCACAGATAATATCCTCAATGGGCCAAACACAACAATGCGGAAACAATTAAAATACCAATAATAAAACAATCAATAAATCTCATACTTTATTAATCCCTAAACCGTTAAATTCCATAAATCAATTCCAATAACCAATTAAAATAACCAACAAATAACCAGTATCAATTCCAGAATTTACTAGCAACCTAGCAATTCTAACAACAAGGCCACGAAACCGAGACACTAGATCATCTCCTCTTCCTAGCTATGATTCCACGATCACATTTTCTCTTTACCTGCAACACATGGCAAAAAGAGTTGCGTGAGTATTATCACAAATACTCAGCGAGGCGGTCATCCCGTCTACAGGTTATACACACAGGCATAAGCAAGAGATACAATACCAGGATGAGCATACAGTAAGCATACACAACAAACAACACACGAGAACCAGTTCAGGAGCTACTGTGTCGATCGACACAACCACTAGGTGTCGATAGATACACTGCACCCGTGTCGATCGACACACCACCATGGTGTCGATCGATGTGATGCCCCATGTCGATCGACACGACACCGCATAACCCAGGAAACGAGCCTCTTCTCATGGCTCGAATCCTGTCGTGATTCATCGATCTCCTACACAAAACTCATCCACAAACACACGAAATCCAATCCAAACAACACAAGCAATCACATTCCATCTAATCCTTTACCCAGATAAACCTACGATCACGCACTCCCCTCGAAATCGGATTGAAAAGAGGAAGAACGCGAAGAACGAGCGAAGAACGCGAAGAACAACTCAAACCAGCCTCTAATTTCGTCTTCCCAGACCCAAAATCAACCACATCACGATCCCTTCTCGTTCTAACAACCTCAAGAACAATCTTTCTCAAGAAAAACTTCCAAAAATCACCCAAAAATCCTTGATTTCAGATTCCTCTCTCAAACTTCTGTTTTCTGACCAAAACTCGGCCAAAAAGCGACTGATCACGTTTTATACTAGAACCCTAGGGTTTCCTAAACCAATTGCCTAACCGAGCGATCAAAAACCGAATCTGTCGGTTCAATTTCAACTCGTGTCGATCGACACACACCACCTGTGTCGATCGACACACCAACCAAAATTCACTTTTTGGTTCACAGGCGTTACAGAGATTGCGCACCTAAAGACGGAACAAGCGGAGCTGAGGAGTGGTCACTCGACATTGACCAGTCTCTTTGACATCATTGCAGTGGATAACCCAACATTAGCAATTTCCTTGCAAGGCATATTGCGTCCTCCACCGCCTCGTCCACCTACCGGTCTAACACAGTTCAAGGAATAATTCGAAGAGATGATTCGACAAGATACCATCAACCTAAGGACCCAACATCAGTAGATTAGCGTTTTTGTTTCATTTGTATCGGATAATTTTAATTTTCGTTTGTATTTATTTTATAATATTTTTAATTTTTAGAATATTTTAATTTTAGAATATTTTTATTTTTTTAAAAAAAATTCATTTTGGTCGACGCTAAATCGATGCTAAATTAGCGTCGGCCCACGATGCATGCGACGCTAATTTAGCGTCGACCAACGATGCATTCTGACGCTAAATCGAAGCTAAATTAGCGTCAAATTAGTGTCAAATTGTTGCATCGGAACGGTTCAGACGCTAATACGACACAAATTTAGCATCGAATTGGCGTCGCAGGTTGCATCAGACATGTGTAGATGCTAAAACGATGCTAAACTAGCATCGAATTTGCGTCGAATGTTCAACGCTCATTTAGCGTCGAAATTTAGTACGATGCAAATATAGCGTCGAATTAGCGTCGACGTTTTAGCGGCGAATTAGCATCGAATTTTGCCGACGCTAAAACTGTGTTTTCTTGTAGTGACTATCCAATTTTTCCAAAAATATATATAGTGCATAACCATGGATTTGTTTACTTAGTTTTTTTTTTTTTTTTTTGAAATCTATTTGTTTACTTAGTTAAAGCAACATTTACAACAACACCACACAACAATTCTTTCTTCTAGGCATTTGATCATATAAAAGGAACTAAAGTCCAGAAGAAAAAATAGGTAGGATTGGAGATAGCTATAAGCGCGTAAGCACGTTAAGTACGTTGATGAACTGGTTTATATATATGGCCAAGAAACTATATTCTTTTGTCAACGATTTCTACATATTAAATCAAGTTTAAATGATCTCTATATATTTAATCAAGGGTGAATGATCTGGTGATTTTCCTATGTGGCAAACCAAGTCAGTTTTGTTTGATTTATATGAAAAAATATAAAACCCCAAATTTCATTTGCAAGAGAATTTTTTTTGTAAGAGAATCGATTCGAACATTTTCCAAATATAACATAGACTAAAAGCGAAAGAAGCTATATAGAGATATTAATTTTAGTTTTAATACAAAATTAGTCTGGTACAGTTTTGGGTGAAAAAGCCTAAATATATTATAGAGAAAATTTGCCAAATAGACAAATTTAAGTTATATAATTTGCTAAATAGACATTTCACTATTTATAATTGTCAAAATATGTATGTTTTACTATTACACTGATATACAACATTCTAATGCACTATTCATGGTGAATGGTGTATATATTGTTCATGGTGGATGGTGTACTCACTATTCATGGTATATATACTGTTCACAGTAGATATACTATTCACGATGGATACTATTCATGGAAGACAATGTATTCCATGAATAGTATCCGTCGTAAACAGGCCCATTCCTAGAGTTTAGAAGACTTAAGGCAAAAAAAATTTGGGATCCCAAAAAATAGTGCTAAAGAGTAGTGCTAATAAAAAATTTTGGTCCAAAATTAGTGTAAATAATGATATCAAACTAAATTTATTATAGAAAATACATATAATTTACAATTTTTCTTAAATTTGGGGTCCCAAAATTTTGTAATATAAAGGGGACCCTGAGGTGATTACCTCAAATTTAACAAGGTAGGCTCGACCCTGGCCGGGAATAGCATCCACCGTGAACAATGTGTACACCACAAATAGGATAAACGCGTAAACAATGTATGCACCGTGAACAGTGTATACATCGTGAACAGGATACACCATGAACAGTGTGTACAACACGAACGGTGTCTACATATGTCGTGAATAGTGTATATGTTGTGAACAATGTGTACGCTATAATGACTGCGAACCAAAAATTGTGATTTTTGGTTGTGCTTCGATCAACGCAGGTGGTGTACATCGATCGACGTAAGGTTAGATCGAACCGGATCGGTTCGATTTAAGTATCGGTTTGCAGGCCGGTTAGGGCAAAAATCCTAGGGCTTCTCTATAAATAGAGGGTGGCCGCGTTTTGAGGGCTTATAGAGTTCCAGAAAATTTCAGAAAAGTTTCACAGAGTTTCCAGAGAGATTTGTGAGAGGAGATTCGTTTGGGAGGTTCGGGAGATCGTTGCTGGGGCTTGTTCTTCGCGAATCAGGAGTGGATTTCGAATCCTTGAGGAGTATTCTTCTCGTTCTTGGTGTTTATCTTCTTTTTCCTTTCCAGATCCAAGGTGAATGCGTGACCATGGCTTATATGGATAAAGGGATTGATAGGATGCGTTTGTTTGCTGTTATTTGGTGTATTTCGTGTGGTTTTTGAGTGGATTTGTGCAGGGAATCGATTGTGTGCGATCTAAAATCGAACCATGAGAAGAGAGATTCGATTCTACGATCTGTGACGTTGCGTCGATTGATGCAATGGCTGTGTGTTGATCGACACAGTGTGTGCATCGATCGACACAGGGTGCTTGTGTCGATCGACGCATGTGCAGTTTGTGCGATTCTTGTTTGATTGTTCGTGATTTGCCTCGTTGATTGTTCACCCTGGTAAAGACAAGGTGTGATCGTGGAATCATGGCCAGGAAGAGGAGATGATCTAGCGGCTCGATTGTTTGCTCGTTATTGTAGAATTGCTAGGTGTTGGTGATTCTGGATTTGCTGTTTATTGTTATTGGATTGTTGAATTGGATTATTGGTTGTTAGTCGTATTGGAATTGGTTTAGAGATTTAGTAAAGTATGAGTTTTACTGAATGTTGTGATTGGTTTAATGGTGTATTGTTTCCGCGTATTGTGTTGACCCGTTGAGGATTATTATTTGTGATAATAATAATCCGAGTTGGAATTTTTTTAAAATTTTGCGGGTTGGGTCATCTCATACGCCATAAACAATGTGTATCCATCGTGAACAGTGTGTATCCAACGTGAACAATGTACACCATAAACACACCGTGAACAATATGTACACCGTGAACAGTGTGTATGGTGTGAACAATGTGTAAACCATGAACAGTGTATACGCCGTGAACGCATAAACAGTGTGTACACCATAAACCGTGAATAGTACCATGAACCATGAATAATGTGTACACCATGTATGCTATGTACACAATGGACATGTACATTATGAATAGTAAAAAATGTCTATTTAATTAATTATAAATAGTGTAATAGTAAAAACGTGTCTATTTTATTAATTATAAATAGTGAACTGCCTATTCACCAAATAACTTTTAAAAATGTGTCTATTTTCTTAATTTACCCTATATTATACTATAAATAATGTCAAAACTAATATGCATCATAACCTTTGTTTATATGAGGTAAGAAAGTATCGGATGTTTCAAATAGAGAAATCATATTAGTCTTTCCGTTCAAATGTTTTGATGTTATAAAATGTTTAATCCTAAACGTTAGAAAATGTCAAAAATGTTTTGATCCCTAAAAAATTCTAAATCCTAAAAACTAAACTTTAGCATAAAATAGTTAATCCAAATATAAAGATATTTTGAAGAAATGATATAATTTTAGTAGTATATTTTAAAATAGTTTATAAAGGTGGCATTTAAAAAAAATGGCATTCCAAAAATGACATTTCAAAAATTTTTGTTGTTTTATTTATATATTTATATTTTTCAATTAAACCCACAATTTAAGTCTTTAACATTTTAAGTAACTTTTTGTGCTAATATAAAACGTATACAATCAAACTCAAACCGAAGGTAAAAGAAGTTGGCACAAAAAGTTATTATGGAATAAAAGTTGACTTATATATTGGGTTAATTTAAGGAGTACTAATTCCAAAAGTTTGAAACATGTATCTTTCAAGGGTAGATAATTGAGAACTAGCTATGAACTTGATTTAATGTGAATATTAATAGGGGTAATTGTATAAATGCCACTTTTGGTATGTATATTTGGAAGAATACTATTTAAAGATATCCATTGGCAGAAATACCACTAATTATGGATTTTAAAACCTAAATCTTAAAATTATAAATTCTAAAAAATGTTTTGACTTCTAAAACCCTTTAAACCGTCAAAACTAAAACTTAATACAACATAATTAACACAAACATAAATAATATTTTTTTTTGAAAAAGTGGTATTTTTAGAATTTTTTTAAAAATATGGCATTTTTGAAAAATAACACTTGAAAAATGGCATTTTTTAAAATTTCTCATATTTATAATTCTTTTGATTGTTGATTGAACATCATAACATCATAGTGCATAGAAATATACTCTATATATTAATTGAGGAGACACTAAGTGAAAAAATCTTAGGTATCACTCAATGAGAATTTTAAGGGACACATCAATTAAATTAACCAATCAAAACATTTGAATTAATTATATATGCCATATTGAAAATATCTATATACTAGAGATTGCCCACGCAATGCGTGGGTTTAAAAATTAAAATTGTAAAATATGCAGTAATATTTTAACTTATTGATTATTTATAAATTTAATATTACAAAATTTGATGTTTATACTAAATAATTATCTAGGTTCGAAAACTAAACATTTATACCAAATTATTGATACAATGTTATATGTAAAAGAAAGAGATTGTTCATTAATAAAAATTTGTATATGAATTGACATAAACTTGTAGAAGATATTTATTATGTAAGTTAATAAAAATGTAAATTAAAGTTAAGAAATATGTTTGGTCTTCTTTTTTCTTGAATCAAACACGTTCGTAAAAAGAAATTTATTGATCCGACAAATTGTAGTATTCTTGGCGCCTTTACTTAAACATATGCATCATCTCAATAGAGATGTTGAAACTTATCTCTATGTTTATTTCATTAGAACTTTCAATCGTAAAAAAAGAATAATTATTGCTTGATTGTATTTTTGTCTCTCTTTTGATCGTTTTGATGTAATTTTTGTCTTTCACATCGACTCATTGGTGAATTGTATTATGTTTTTCTCGTCGTGCTTACAGTGTGGAAGGAATAATAAAAATAAAAAGAGTTTTTATGGATTCACAATTTGTGGTAGAGTAGATTTTTCTTTCAAAAGTTCTTGGTTAATATTTTCTCTAGTAGAAATTTTTTTAATTGCACTAATTATTTTTTTTATGTGTTATTAAGTTTTTTTTGGTGTAGTATATTGTTGGGTTTTAATTTAATAATTGCACAAATTTTTTTTTTATGTGCTATTAAATTTTGTTGATATAGTATATTGTTTGGTCCAATAAATAAAATATATATTTTCCAAACCGTTTAAAATTTTACAATAACACATTTAATTTGGAATCATATTTTTTATGGGTACCAAAAAAAGAAAAAAACAATGGCTAATATATATTACAACTTATTGGAATTAATTAACATTAGAATTAGCTATTAAATTGTTGGAATTGATTGTCAAAGTTATTAGAAAGAGAAAAATAGATATAAATTTTTAATTTTCTTTTAAATAAATAAATTTAAAAAACACATATCAAAAGAGTGGGTGACACATGGCAGCCTCTCATAACTTTGCTTTGAAAAAACCTTACTATATTATATTAGATTTACATTAATGTTTAAACATGAACTAAAATATAACATTTTAATATTTAAGTGTTATATACCATAATGTTTTAAGTTTTAACGATGAATTATTTACCGATATTAATTACTTTATAAAAATTATATTTATATCCATTTGGATACCATATGTGATTGATCATACAATTATTTTCTTTTGCTTAATTATATGCATATAACTCTAGTTAAAATTCTGCTTTTGTTATAAACGTATAACTTTACAAATAAAAAATTAGTGGTTGGATTTCGAAAATCATCATTTTCAATTTTTATTATTTTTTTGATTTTTTTATTTAAGAAGATTTATATACTAACGCGATATTTTTGCGTTTGGTGACCTTAAGTAAATTTGAAAGAACACATAATCTCAAACGTATTCGATTTATATTAAAAATGGCTACTTTCAATCTAAGTGTCATGTAGATTAAATTTTGTATCTATATGAAAGATATACTATTTAATTTTTTTTTAATTTTTTTGTATATTATAAAAATTACAGTTTTTTATTTTTAAAAATATTCTAATATCACATTTGACGCTAGTTTTTTTCATAATCGTTAATGGTTTTTATCTTTTTGGTAAACGGTAGTGTCTTTGAAATCATATATATGAAAGCACATTAGCTCTCTCCAGATTTGTGACACGTCATTTCACAAAAAGAGGACACATGGCGTTGTAACTCTCAAAAACGTTAAATGAATAGGCGTTAAAGACCCCTTCGTCTTCTCGATAACCCTAAGACCATCTACATCGGTCAACTAGTTTTTTAGTGTCTTAAAAATATTTTATTAATATTTTTTTTATATAATTTAAAAATATAATAAAAAAATAAATAATTAATAGATTCAACTAATTATATGAACTGACACGTAACTCCCAGCCTCCCAACAAAGTGTCTTCCGTGAGACACTCTCTTCTCTTACAGTATGATTTTTTTAAAATTTTTTATTCAATTTAATTTAAAGACACTACTTATATAATGTGCAATGGACATGTAAGGGTTCATCTATAGCATTGGATACGCTTGAGCAGCCTCGCCTCTAATGGTGTTGCTTCTTGAACCATCCCACCCCTTTGAGATCCTTTCAAAGACGAAATAGAAAAGCGCGATTAGATGAAATGATGACATGCATGGAGAGTGATCGTTCTCCTCTCAAATTGCGCTATGGGGAAGGTTAGTACGATATCAATTTTTAAAATTTGTATTATGATTTTGAATTCCTGATTGATTAGTTTGATAATAACGCATATAGAGAATTTCTATTAACACTATGATGAATTTGTAAATACGTTTTCCCTTGCAATTTCCGGTGACAAATCCCAACTGTGGAGACGGCGTGACAATAGTTTCAATTAAGGAAATTTTCCAAATCTTATTTTCCTTTGATTTTCCTGCTTGTTTAATATTCTATTGATCTTTGTTGTTCGCCCTTAACTATTGTTGGCTAATCAATTGCCTGCCAAAATTGGGTGCAATGTTTGCTTATACTCTGGATGAGGAAGTATAGAAGTTGATTCAAGTGAGTAGTCAGAATACCTCCCTTGCAAAAACAAATTGGTCGAAAATTAAAAAATTGGATGGCAAGTATGCATCTGCGTTGTTTCCTACGGTTTATCTTTACACATCTTAACTTATTGAATGCATATCTATTTACTAATATCTGAGAATGGACCAGTTTTAATAGTAACTTATTTTAAAAATTTGATACTATTTAGGTTTGTTTGCTTTTCCTTCTTCATATTTGTGTGGAGAATTATGGTATGTTTACTTCATTCCTACTTTTATACTTAGGACTTGACCAAAAACTGGTTCGGTTAGCATGCTAATCTCGCATGGTTTTGCAAGATCCACTATCATATCTTGTTATTCTTTGTCTAAAGATTCATATGGGATGGAAAGTGGTTAGTATATTCTCTTTTTTAATTTTTTGTAAAGCTAGCACAAATAAATGTATAAAGAATGGTCATATTTGATCAGAGTTTTCTCAGTTTTGACTAATGCATTTCAATGATGCTATCTACTTAGGGACATTCGCCAAGAAGATCTCCTCAAGGACATTCACCAATTGGGCTGCGAGGTTTGTAATGAACCATTTTGTGGATAAGTTATTTCACTCTCGAGATTTTCGACAGAAAGTGCAGTGAACAAATCTTTTGTACGATCTGCTATTGGTGTTCTTTAACTGTCTTTGAGATGTAAGGTTTCAATCAGTTCTTCTGAAAAGTAATGTTACAGTGTTAGAAATGTTTAGTGAGATTATAATAATACTCTGCGAAAATTGGTTTATGCATAATGCTCTCTTATACTTTCATTTTTCCATGAGTCATTTAGTCTTTATACCAGTTTTGAGTTTTCCATTGTGATCCGTTGTGGCTGCTAATTTTCTACCTTGCTCGAAGTTGTTGGTCAAGGTTTAAAAATTTATTAACATGTAGTGTTGGTTTGTCCTAGGTTGCTTAACCCGTTAAATTAAAATTGTTTTGTTCTTTTTCGTAATTACATGCATTTGCAAATTTGCAAAGCTATCACTTTTTATTGTTGATGCAACTTCGTAGCACATTGCGGCTGATATTGGAAACCTTGACCTAATCTATTGATTACTAAAACCCATGTCTGATTGAAATAAGAAGTTTGAGGCAAAACTAACTTGGAAGTAAGTTCATTAGACAAAAACAAATATTTTGTTAGTTAGTCATATAATTTGATATTATTCAACTTATAAGTAAACTTGTTAAATTCAAAAGAAACTGTGTAATTTGCAAGAACATTGCATACGAAAGAGAGAACATATGAGTGAAAAATCCCACTGTAAAACACATGAGCTTCGTATAATCGTATGTATGTGATTGTTGCATGTTTTGAACAAAACTTGGGAGAAGGCGTCGTTCTGTGTTTGGTAAAGGTTTAATACATATAAACCGTATAATTTGTTTACCAAAAAGCCGTATAATACCGCCAATGTAACATATTTCTTAGCCTTGAATGTAAAGAGTTCGGTGATGTTTCTGGTACGTGAGAAACCTTATTGTGATGTTTGAATTTATTGTTCTATATCGTTTTTTGGAAGATAGTTAATAAGGACAAATCATATATATGTGGTGCTCTAACATCTCCGAGAGATGACTCTTTCCACTTATCCGAAAGAAGTGGAAAGGATTTCTAGCCTGATAGGTGACAACATAGTGAATATGGTGGGGGTAAGGAAAAATGTATCAAGAGCAGCAAAGTAAAGGGTGGGTGAATTATAGTGGACGATGAATTAAATAAGTTATGTTTTCGAAATACATAAATTAACGTTTTCTATTGGTTTCTTTTTGTAATAATGACAAGTTGAACTAAATCAAGTTCTTTTATGCTTAAATGAATTGTAAATCAAGAAGAAGAAAAATATAAAGAGACCGACATAGAACTGAAGTGTCTAGACATGAAAGATAAGTAGATGAATATTTTCTTTTGCTTGATATCAAAAAATAGTTTTGAGTATGTCATCGTTAACTTACATTTTAATATAAACAAAAGGATATTTGTATGCGACTTGCCTTTTGGTCAAATCAAATTTGATGTCTTGAAATTTTTTATTCAAAAAAAACCCAAGAAATTTCTTTTAAAAAATGCTGGTTTAATATTCATATAGGTGCTTAAAAACATAAAAGCAAACATATGTGGACCAAAACCTTTATGGTTAAGAAATATAGTAGATTAACGAACACTTTTAAATTTCAAGCTAAGTTATGACTGAATTTACTTTTATTTTACAAAAATGTTAAAACTTGTATATAATATCACACTCTAAAACAATTTTTTTTAAAATGTATGTAAATAAACCCGTGCATATGCGCGGATACTCACCTAGTAAATATAATTTCAATGTTAAAAAGATTTAACAGTTTGCTTACTAGATTTTTTCACTCTCAAGCTATCGATGGGTCTAACAAGTTACGGTTTGGGCTTAGTATGGGCCAAGGTTGGACTTACATAAACAGGTTTTATGTTTGGAGCTGCGCATTTTAGCCTCTGTTCATACGGTTTAGGATTATAATCTTATAAAACTTTTTTTTATAATACTTAACCTCAACACCAGAAATTTTTCTCATATAATCCTCTAACCTTTAATAAACTGGTAAATTACTAAATTACTCTAAGCTAATTTAAAAAAAAAAACAAAAAACAAAATCGATTTCTGTTGGGTTCCGTTACTGTTCTTCTTCTTCGGCATCGGATTCATCTCATTCGCGTATCCTCATCCTCCACATTTGTTCAATTGAAGCTCAATCCAGAAGTTTAGGATATCCAGACCTTAGGTGAATAAATTGAGGTGCGTTAATGGTTTAAATTCGGATAGTTATCCAAGTTGGAAGATATCCAATTGGATTTGGGATTTTCTCCCATTATCTTGGATCGAATCCATTATCTTATTTGTTATCGATAGTATATGGAATGGGTCGATAATATCACGTAATGTAGACTCCTAATTGTTGAATCGTAGAGGATTAGTGCATATCGGGTAAGAATTGAAAAATGCAGACTTAGAATTGGTTCTGGGTAAAACTGAGTACAACTTTGCACAACTGGGTAGTACAGATTTATTGGAAAAACTGAGTACAACTGGGTAAAACTGGGTACAATTGATATGACTGATTTTGTTATTTTTTTGGTTTTTTTTTTCAAGAGACAATGAGCACAAGCCAATATTTTGATTATGGAGGACATTATGTAAAGAACGGAGATGGGTATGAATGGATTTCAGCAGAAGATCGCATGTACTCACTATTGTTCAAGAGATTATCTGTGGAGGAGATTAGTTATTCGATGTTATTGGAAAGTGTTTGCAAGAAGGTTGGGATAGATTCAGCTATGACAGAACTGAAATTGAGTTTCATACCATTGGACACGAGACCTTTGAGAAATTCATATATCCTCGATGATGATGACGTTTATGTTTATCTAACGTCGATGGATGCAAATAAATGTAGAAGTGTATTGCATGTGGAAAAGGGTAAGGGTCTAGTTTCAAGAAGGAATCAGTTGGATAAGGGTCAAGTTTCAGGTAGAGAGGAAGGTAGTTCAGTTGGTTTGAATTACGAAGAAGTGGTTCCAAGAGGTTGTGGCAATGCTGGTGCTCTTACTCTTTACGAAACACCATTGGAAGAACATTCTGAGCCAGTGGATAATGATGCTCGTGGAGAGTTTGAAAATATATCTTCAAGTGATGATAAAGATAACGGAATGGATTACTCTTCAGATTGGAGAATGGATGACAATATGGAGCATGAATATATTCCATGAAACGACCCGACCCAAAAATTTAAAATTTTTCCTTTCAGATTATTATCATCACAGATAATAATCCTCAATTGGATTAATACAACATGCATAAAACATAAAACAATTAAACCAATTCAATCAATTCAATAATCCTATACTTATTAAATCTAACCGGTTCAATTCAACAATCCAAACAATAGCCAATAACTAATAACTACAATTTAAAATTCACTAGCAACCTAGCAATTCTACAACAGCACCCGCCATACGAGACCCTAGATCATCTCTCCTTCCTGGCCATGATTCCACGATCACATTTTCTCTTTACCTGCAACACATGGCAAAAAGAGTTGCGTGAGTATTATCACAAATACTCAGCGACGCGGTCATCCCGTCTACATGTTATTTATATACAGACATAAACAAGAGATACAATACCAGGATGAACATACACAAGCATTCACGAAACAAGCAAAAACGAACCAACAGGAACTCTGTGTCGATCGACACAACCTCTAAGTGTCGATCGACAGACTCCTCTGTGTCGAGCGACACAACCACTAGGTGTCGATCGACACACCACCCTGGTGTCGATCGAGATGACATCGCAGAACCCAAGAAACGAACTTATCCTCTCATGGCTCGAATTCCCAAGCGATATGTTGAATCCCTGCACGATTCCAAGCACTAAACACACAGAAAACAACCCAACAACACAAACAAACGCATTCCATCAAATCCTCATGTCTATATAACCCACGATCACGCACTCACCTCGTCAAAGGATTGAAAAGACGAAGGACACGAAGAACGATTGCGAACAGCCTCTGATTTCCTTCTCTTAACACGAAAAACTCACTCTCAATCCTCTCACGTTCCTCCAATCCCAAGAACAAGCCCCCACGATCAATCCTTCACCAGAAACCCTCAATCTCTCCAAAACTCTCCCAAATCCCTAAACTTCTGATTTCTGATCAACAAAAACAGCCAGAACACTGTTTCTGCCTTTTATATCGAAACCTAGGGTTTTCCTTAACCGGCCCACCAAACCGGACAATTAAACCGAACCTGCCGGTCTAATTTAACCCCGTGTCGATCGACATACACCACCCGTATCGATCGACATAACGCCCAAAACCCGACTTCTCCTAAGTCCAAAACACACGTGTCGATCGACACACCACCCTGTGTCGATCGACACCCACCAAAAATCCACTTTTTGGTTCACGGGCGTTACATTCCAAGTGAAGAGGAAGGAAGAGATCAGTTTGCTCAGGGATGGGAAGATGGTATGGATTTGAAAGTTGGTCAAGAATTCAATAATAAGAAGGAAGTGAAAGCTTTTGTTGAGCGAGGTGCACATAAAAGTTGTTTTGCCTTCTCAACAAGCAAGAGTGAGAGAGATAGATATGTATTGAAATGTCGTCAATTTGGGCAAGGTTGTCAATGGTATTAACGAACTGCAAAGGTCAGGGATTCAGAGTGCTTTCGTGTTAAAGTATACAACAACACGCACACATGCTCTCGGGCTAGTGCTAGTACAAGCGGCGACAATAGGAACAGAGCCACATCGGGATTAGTTGCTAGTCTTTTGAGAGAAGACTATCCAGGTGTAATAAAGACCCCAACTCCTAAACATCTCATGGTTTGGTACAAAGAAAATATGGTGTCCCACCGTCATATAGCACCTGTTGGAGGGGTAGGAATGAAGCTGTTAACGAGTTGCGTGGTGATCCAGAAGAAGGATACAAGCAGTTGTATTCTTATTTGTATATGCTAGAGGAAGTGAATCCTGGAACAAAAACAGTTGTTAAGTTGGATGAGGAAGGAAGGTTCAAGTGTGTATTTGTCGCACAAGGAGCTTGTATTGAAGGGTTTGAATCGATGAGACAAGTTCTTATTGTGGATTCGACTTTTTTTGAAGACTTGTTACGGTGGTGTGTTAATGATTGCTACAGCTCAGGATCCTAATCGTCACACTTATCCGATTGCATTTGCTGTAACGGATGGTGAAAATGATGCAAGTTGGAAATAGTTTTTCGAGACGCTCAAAACCGTTATTAAGGATAGTAAGGAGCTGGTTTTTTGTAATTGACAGAAACGCAAGCCTCATTAAGGCAGTGCGTGATATTTATCCCGACTCTACGCATGGGTATTGTATTTACCATCTGTCACAAAATGTAAGGCTAAGGTTTCACACGTCAACAAAGAAGTAGTTGCATAGACATTCAGGGATATTGCGCAAAGTTATACAGAGCATGAGTTCCAAAGAAGGTTTGATGATTTTAGAAGACTATATCCTAAAGCAGGAGAATATCTAGATAAAAGCGTTGAAGTGTCAAAATGGGCGAGGTGCTATTTTCCCGAAGCGAGGTACAACATAGACACAAGTAATTGTGTAGAATCTCTGAACAAAGTGATTGAGGAGGCAAGACACTACAATTTGTTACCTATGTTAGATGCGATTGTGGACAAAATTTGTGAATGGTTTAACAAACATAGGAAAGAGAGCATTGCCTATGGAAACTACGGGAACCGGCTAGTGCCAAAAGTGAATGACATAGTCCACGATAGATGTGCGGAAGCGACTCATTTGATTGCGACGGAGCTAAACATGTACATGCTTGAGTATAGTGTGGTTGGACGGGATGGGATTCATTATAAGGTGGATTTGCGAAACAGGAAATGTAGTTGCAAAAGTTTTGATATTGACAAGTTTTCTTGTGTCCATGCAATAGCCGCAGTCTACAGCCTCATGAAGGAAGAAGAGAGAACGACGAGCTTCGAGATATTTGAGTTGTGTTCGCCAAAGTATTTCGTTGACCATTGGGTTTTTGCATATAGCAAGACCATTTATTTGGTGCCGCATAGGTCTGAGTGGAATATTCTCGCAAATATAGAACAAAAAAGCATTTTACCTCCAAAGAAAAAAAAAGATCAAAAAGGGAAGACGTCAAGTAAAAATGCATCCATCAACCGGAGAACCTCAACCAAAGAAGAAGGCGATTCAAATTGGTGAATTAGGTGAATTAGGTGGTGGTGGTGAGTGAGTGAATTGAGATTGTGTGTTTAAGTGTGCACTATTAGTTTGTGTCTTTGAATTGTGGACCATTTTTTTAATTTCTTGCAAAATTATGGACAATTTATTTTATATCTTGCAAAATTGTGTACCATTTTTTTACGCGATTGGAATGTCGGAATGGCGGAAAACTAGTAATATTAAAAATGGAATGACATAATTTTAAATATAGCTACAATGTCTGAATGGTGGAAAATTAGTAAACTAGTATTCAAAATATCGAAATGACTTTTTATTTGAAATATAGCTTTTTATTAATATATATTTTAAATATTATTTGATATCATAAAAATTAAAATATGGAATGACATAATTTAAAAGATTTAATTTGTTATTTATCTACAATTTAATTTTCTAAATATAGGTAAATTAAAACTAGTTTTCAAATATAGCTTAGATATTTTTATTAAATATATTTTAAATATTATTTGATATCATAAAAATTAAAATATGGAATAACATCATTTAAAAGACTTAATTTGTTATTTATCTACAATTTCATTTTCTAAATATAGGCAAATTAAAACTAGTTTTCAAATATAGCTTAGATATTTTTATTAAATATATTTTAAATATTATTTGATATCATAAAAATTAAAATATGGAATGACATCATTTAAAAAACTTAATTTGTTATTTATCTACAATTTAATTTTCCAAAAATAAGTAAATTAAAAACAAATTGTCGAATACAAATTTCACAATCTTCCACGTATCACATTACACTTTTATGTATGTTTTGATAGTGTTGGTTATTTTATAAAGTAAATACTGACAGGAATTGTGATATTCAAAATATTTTGACATGGTAACTACAGAAATATGTTTCTATTAACAAAAATAAGTTGTAAAACTAAAAATTTCTTTTCCATAGTATGGTAAAACTAAAAATTATCTAAATAACCAAAAGTACAACTATGAACAAATATGCACAACTCAAAAACTGGGGAAAACTAAGTGTAACTTGGTGGTACTAACTGTTAAATGACGGCGCACATGACTTACTTAGGTGTCATTTTCTGATTGGGTTAGACCCCTTTGACGGCGCACATGTCAATTTCTCCCAATTTCTATTTTTTTTTCAAATATTAAACGGATCGAAGGTTTTTTTAAAAACCATAAAAACTGATTTCCCCCAAAATCTAGGGTTTGTAGGTGATCCGATTCCGGCGATCCGATTTCGGCGAGTTTCCGATAGTTTTGATTGGGTATCGGATTTTCGATAGTTTCCATTGGGTATAGGAATTTTGATAGTTTCCATTGGGTATCCGTTTCCATTTTCGATTACGAAACATGGGTCGTTGGAACCATGAGTGCGTCATATTAGGCGAGTTCGATAATGGGTCCAACAACAGCAACTCATCAGATTCGGATGACGAAATCATCCTCCCTAAATATGATTGGGATGCAGAAATCAGTCCACCTCGTCCTCCGAATCCGGTGACATGGGAGCCATCGCCTATTGGCATTCCGACCATATGTTACTGTGGAAAACCGGCTGTCTTAAGACTCAAACAATTGGGTTGCAGACTGGGACCAAATTCTACTCTTATGCTGGTGATATTCGTGTAAGGAGCTTCCTTTTATTTTTCATTTTGTTAAGTGTTTGTTGCATATCTAATTAATTGGATCTTATGATGGAGATTGCCACATTTACAAATTGTTGGATGACGCAATCTTGGAGGAGATTACTTTAACCAAATCAAAATTGGGAGAAATAGAAGGTCACCTAGTTGGAATGCTCACCACTTTTGTAGAAGAGAAGAAGAAACTTCAGGAACTAGAAGGTCGCCTATTTGGATTGCTCAGGAACTAGAATGTCTGTTTTTAATGTATAATGTCTTTCACGTATGGATAAACAATTTGCCTTCAAACCTGTTTTGTATTATAATTCCCTAATGTCAGTATGACTTTATATTTATCATGAGAATATCAATATTATCATAACAGATTTACTTAGTTGTACCAGTTGTACAACTAAACGTTCAGAGTTTTACCTAATTGTACCAGTAGTACAGACAGTTTTTCAAATGTTTACCAAAAACAGGAACAAAGATAATGTCATAAACCTATCCGTTCACAGTTTTACCTTGTTGTACCAGTAGTACAACTAAACATTCACAGTTTCACCTAGTTGTACCAGTAGTACAAACAGTTTTTCACATGTTTACCAAAAACAGAAACAAAGATAATGTCATAATCAGAAACGAAGGTACTAGATAGTTCAAAGGTAATAGATAGTTCAAAGGTAATAAGAAACAAAGGTAATCAGAAACAAAAGTAATAGATTCTTCAATTCTTCCTCCCCTTCTTTGCTTGGTTCTTGGCAATGTAGGAACTCCTTAGGGCTGCTGCTCGCTTCATAACCCTCTTCGAGGCTTCGGCCACTGTCTCCTTCGAGGCTTCGGCCACTGGCTCATTAGTGGCTTCGGCCATTGGCTCATTAGTGGCTTCGGCCACTGTCTCCTTCGAGGCTTCGGCCACTGGCTCATTAGTGGCTTCGGCCACTGTCTCCTTCGAGGCTTCGACCACTGGCTCATTAGTGGCTTCGACCACTGGCTCATTAGTGGCTTCGACCACATCCTTTTGTCCACCCCCACCACCAGAGCAATCACCCTGAGTCCAAACCCTAGTTCGAGGGCTATAATCATCACCATCAAAGTCACCCCTCTCATTCCATCCCTACAAGTTCATAAATGATTCCACACCCTTGGGCCTTGTTTCAAGCCCACCAAACATACTACTCATCATTTTAAAACCATCTTCCATGGTTTTATTCATTTTTATCAACACATTCTTTATCTCTTTGATTTCATCACCATCACCATCCACCCGAGGATCTACACCCTCATCTTTAGCCGCCCGTATAGGATCCAACGGTTGGGATCGACCTGCCACATCAAGTTCCAGTTCTGTTTTCCAGAAAAGGGGCTTTCGGTCTTTCAAAAGGCGATCCATCCAACTTTCAACCATGGGATCATCAACGTCATGACTGTCCTCCTCCTCATCAAATATCTCGGCCAAAAGAGGACCTTCACCACGATTCGGTACCAAGATACTATCTATGTCCTGTGGATATAAAAAATAATACAATTAGTGAGAGATGACTACTTAAAACAATTTTTGCTACACAATATGAGAAAATTAATACTAACCTTGGTTGTACTAAGTGCGTCTTAAATATCATCAAGAGGAATCCCTCTCAATGAACTATTTTTGAATACAGACTTGCACATCCTAAGGCAAGAAAGGGTTGGATCATAACGATCTCTACGAAACGTCGTCTTCAGAATAGAAATTGTCTCAAAGGCAAGAAGCTACAACATACATATATAAGACATGAACAATTCAAATAGATATTAAAACTAAAATTTAGTAAAGGAATAATGAAAGTTTAATTTAAATATTACGAATCAATTACCTCTAGAGGAATAATGAAAGAAGGAAAGCACCATCCGTCTCTATTGACGACTCCTTCGAATTTGATTTGTATCTCATTGATGTGGTACAAATTGTCATAAAATGACAATCTTCCCCAAGGAAATGTCCGGCACAACTCTAGATCATTGCAAGCTCTAAGAAAGAAACTCTCGACAGACGGTGCATCCGCTTCAGTCTTTTTTTTTCCAATTAGCACATTGGATAAGAAGTAGAGGACGACCATATTCAACCTATCTCTACAAGCCCTCATCGACACCAACTTCTTCTCCACATCCGCCAACCGAATTGTTGAACCAACTGGGAAGTGCCTCTCAATAAACTCAAATCCTCCCATCCTTTCCCAGTTAAGTGGAAAATTGTGACAGTACAATCCAGAGATAATCCCATGTTCTTTGATGGAATAACGGATAGGAACTCCATTCACCAAAAACCACGCTTCTCGGACCTTTGCTGTACAAACAGTAAGAAGAACAAGCATGCACATGCCCATCGACTTGTGGTTTCTAAGCTCAGGCATGTAGAAGAAATGCTTGAACTGAGGATGCTCTTCAAGCCAATTCAGCTCCTTCTTCGTAAGAACATTTCTTAACGTCTTTAGTGTGTTAAATAGAGTACACCTCGTTTCAATCTTAATGTACTTCTTATACTCCGTTCTTGGAAAGAACATGTCCTTGGGTGGTATTGCACTACAAGAAAACAGACCCATTTACGAGGACAATTTGCGACTAGTTTTCGGCCTCGCAACTTTGCGTCTCATTTGCGTCATTTTTGCATTGTTAGACGCCAATTAGACGCAAACTTGCGAGAACTATTTTCGTCGCAAAAAGAGTCGCAATTTTGCGTTTCTTTTGCGTCTTTTTAATATATCGACGCAAGTGTGTAGCAATATTGCGACGGTTTTGCGGTGAATGATATTTTTAATGTTTTTAGACGCAAAATCGCCGCAACATTACGACGGGTTTGCGTTGAAAGATATTTTTCTGTGAAATCTTGGTTATAGACGCAAATTTGACGCAATTTAGCATCTAATTTGCGTCATCTAGATATTTTCTTCGGTTGCGTCTGTATTGCGTCGAAATTAGGTACAACACGTTTTCAATGAATTTGGACGTGTTTGTCGGCTAAAAATATAGTCGCAAATAACAAGCAAAACTCACGTAAATTTTCATTGTGTAGCAAATGCGTTACAAATTATTGTCGCAAATGCGTTACAAATTAGTAGCAAAAGTACTCTGATCCACTATAAATAACGAGGGGTTGGAGAGTAGAAGCGAGACACCAAAAAAAAAACATTACGACAACATTTTATGCAATTTTTTTTTTAAAAATTGTTTTTCTTGAAAAAGTTTTTAATATTATCGATCAACGATCATGTCTTCACATCATGAGATATACACGATTCAGGCATGGATGTACAACCACCGAGATCCAAATACCGGTGAAGTGACGAAAGAATTTAGAGATGGTCTTGACCAGTTTTTTACCAAGGCGACAAACCAATCATTCGCGCAGGACAATGGTAAACAACTTATTTTTTGTCCTTGTGTTAAATGCGAGAACTATGATCAACATGATACACACACTGTTTGGAAGCATTTATTTACGAGGGGGTTTTTACCTAACTACTATGTTTGGTTTTCGCATGGAGAGGATTTTGTTGTTAATGTTCCTGGTAGTTCAAGTACGGGTTATCATGGGAATCAAGATGGCGCTAGTAGTTATGATGATTATAACTATCAACATCAGCATCAAGATTATAATGAATATGGATATGGTAATAGTGATGGGAATAGGTTTCATGATATGGTTACTGATGCATTTCATGAAACTACTGCCTCATTTAGTGATAATACGGTTGAAGAACCGAACCCGAGTGCTAAAAAGTTTTACGATATGTTAGACGCTGCTAATGAACCTATCTACGAGGGATGTAGAGAAGGTCTTTCAAAATTGTCATTAGCATCTAGGATGATGACAATTAAAAGCGAACATAACATTAGTGAAAACTGCATGGATAAATGAACTGAATTGTTTAATGAGTATTTGCCGGAGGGTAATAACTCAGCGGAGAGTTACTATGAAATACAGAGACTGGTAGCAAGTCTTGGTTTACCGTCGGAGATGATCGATTTTTGCATTGATAACTGTATGATTTTCTGGAAAGATGATGCGAAGTTGAAGGAATGTCGTTTTTGCGGGAAACGAAGGTATAAGGAAACGGGTGGTCGCACGAGGGTACCGTTCAAGCGTATGTGGTATCTTTCGATAACGGATAGGCTGAAGCGATTATACCAATCAGAGCAGACAGCTGGGGCAATGAGGTGGCACGCAGAACACTTTAGTGAAGAAGGAGTGATCTCTCATCCATCAGATGCGAAAGCGTGGAAACACTTTAACACGGTACATTCTGAATTTGATGAGGAGCATAGAAATGTTTATTTGGGTCTTTGCACTGATGGGTTTAGTCCGTTTGGAATGTCTGGTCGGCAATACTCGTTGTGGCCAGTCATAGTAACCCCTTATAACTTACCTCCGGATATGTGCATGCATAGAGAATTTTTATTCCTCAGCGTTCTGGTACCAGGGCCTAAGCATCCAAAAAGATCTCTTGATGTCTTTCTGCAACCTCTAATCCACGAATTACAAGAGTTGTGGCATATCGGTGTACAAACGTTTGATTCATCAAACCGTCAGAACTTCAACATGAAAGCAGTGCTTATGTGGACGATAAGCGACTTTCCAGCGTATGGGATGCTATCTGGATGGACAACTCATGGAAAATTATCATGTCCCTACTGTCTAGATAAGACTGATGCATTTCAATTAGCGAATGGACGCAAATCTTGCTGGTTCGACTGCCATCGCCGTTTTCTGCCAATACGTCATCCTTATAGAAAGAACAGGAAGTTGTTCACCAAAAATAAAACCGTGAAAGTTACCCCCCCCCCCCCCCCCCCCCGCTTTATCTTTCAGGAGAACAATTAGAAGCACATATAGATGAATACGGTGGCCAATTCACTGCAAAAGTTGGGGGTAATTGGCAAAGTCTCCCCGGTAATATGCCTAGTGGGTATGGACAGTATCATAACTGGCATAAGAAGAGTATATTTTGGGAGCTGCCCTACTGGAAAGATCATCTGTTAAGACACAATTTGGATGTCATGCACGTTGAGAAGAATGTTTTTGAGAATATCATCCACACATTGTTGAATGTTCCGGGTAAAACAAAAGATAATGTCAAATCACGTTTGGATCTTCCTGCTATATGTGAACGACCTGAGTTGCATATAACAAGCGATGGTAGGGCACCGATTCCTAGTTTCCGACTGTCATCTGAAGCAAAAAATGTTTTATTTAAATGGGTTAAGAATGATGTCAAGTTCCCAGATGGATATGTGTCAACGTTCTCAAGGTGTGTCGAGCAAGGACAAAAAATTTCTGGTATGAAGAGCCATGATTGTCATGTATTCATGCAACGACTACTACCTTTTGCATTGCAGGAGCTTCTACCGAATCACGTACACGAGGCACTAGCAGGTACTTTTAAATATATATTTATTTGTTACTTTAATTAACTAATTAACGAAGAGAATTGTCACTTCAGGTATCGGAGCATTTTTCAAGGACTTATGTGCGCGAACATTAACGGAAACCAATATCTTAAAGTTAAACTCAGACATTGCACCTATTATTTGCAACTTAGAGAAGATATTTCCCCCTTCGTTTTTTGATGTGATGGAACATTTGGTTGTCCACTTACCTCATGAGTTAGATCTTGCTGGACCTGTCCAATTTCGATGGATGTATCCGTTCGAGAGGTTCTTCAAACATTTGAAGATGAAAGCAAAAAATCTCGCAAGGGTTGAGGGATCAATTGTGGCTGGAAGTTTGACTGAGGAGATATCTAACTTCTCGAGTTACTACTTCAGTCAAACCGTGAAAACCAAGAAAACAGGTCGTACACGCTACGACGATGGTGGAATTGGGCGTACATATCCGTTAGAGGGTGTACCTGATGTTTTCTCGCATATAAGCCGAATGGGTGGCAAAGTTACGGCAACAGAATGGTGTGATTACAAGCATTGTCAAGCAGCTCATACATATATTTTGCTAAACTGTGACTACTTTCGACAATATGAGAGGTATATATAGTTGAAAATAACTTCTTTTATCCATATAAAATAAAATAATTATAACTATATATGTGGTATACAGGATGCTCGAACAGCAAATACGTGATGCATTTCCGGGTCTAAACGACGAAGAAGTGAGATCATATGTAGAACGTGATATTGCTGGATGGATGCGAGATAAGGTAACCAAGCATATTTTTCATATACCTATATATAAGTAATGTTACATTGAGGCTAATAATCAAATGAATTTGGTTTTGTAGGTGATGAAGAACTCGAGGTGAAGTTGGCCTTTATGGGTGCATGAGTTCGTGATGGGACCTATCGCAGATATAAGAATCGCTAAGATGTATTGTACACGCGGATTCATTTTCCATACATTTTCCCATGGACAACGAAGGGCAACTGCAAATTATGGTATCCATGTCCCTGGCGAAACCAACTACTATGGTATCTTGAAAGAAATTGTTGAAGTTGAGTATGCTGGTATGTTGAATCTTAAATGTGTCTTATTTCGCTGTGATTGCTTTGATCCAACGATCGAGGTCGGAGTGAGATCCAGCAAATTTGGAGTTGTGGACGTACAAGGACACCGGAGTTATACCGCCAAGTTCGAGCCATACGTTTTAGCATCTCAAGCTGAGCAAGTAGTTTTTATTCCTTACCCTCGTCCTCGTCTCCGACGTGATCAGAATTGGTTATCCGTTATTAAAGTTAACCCACTGGGCCGACTTGTGGGGGGCTTAGCTGATGGTGATGATGATCAACCTCCTGTGCAACCTGAAAGGACAGAAGAAGTTTGTATTCCAATCGATTCGAACAATGATTTGACCAGAATTGACCCGCTACATATGGGACTTGAAGTGATATTCGAGGATTCTGAAGGTGAAGAGAATTCTGATGAGTTTGCTGAATGCGAGGAAATTGATGATGAGGAGAAGACGAAAATGGAGAGACATACGTTTCCGAGCACGATGTGGACGATTAAGAAGAAAATTGAGAGACGAGTGTTATGTAATGTGTGGATCGAGTATATATATATATATATATATATAATGTTAAGTTTATTTTATATATAAATAATGTTAATTAAGTGTGTTTTATATAATTAATGTTAAGTGTGTTTTATATATGCGTAGTATCAATACCGACGCAAAACCGATGCAACATTGCGACTAATTTGCATCGTAGTATCCATACCGACGCAAAACCGATGCAAAATTGCTAGTAATTTGCGTCGCATTATCAATACCGACGCAAAACCGATACAAAATTGCGACTACTTTGCGGCAAAACTACAAACCCTATACCCTAAAATGTTGTGATCACTACAAGAAAACAGACATTTAGCGTCAGCATAATTCGACGCTAAACCATCGACGCTAAATTCATTTCGACGCTAATTCGACGCTAATTTTGCGTCGAAACAAATTACGACGCTAAATCGACGCTAATGTTGCGACGCTAATTCGACGCAAAATAGCATCGATTTAGCGTCGAACCATTTCGAGGCAACGTGACGACGCTACTTCGACGCAAAATAGCATCGATTTTGCGTCACAGTGTCTCGATGCAACGTATCGACGCTAAATCGATGCTATTTTGCGTCGAAGTAGCGTCGTCACTTTCGACATGTGCGACGCTAATTCGACGCTAAATAGCATCGATTTAGCGTCGTTTATAATTTTTTTTTTTTTAAAAAATTATAAAAATATATTAAAAATATTATAAAAATATATTAAAAATTAAAAACATTATAAAACAAAATATGCGATACAAATGAAATAAAAATCCTAATCTACTCTTGTTGTTGGGTTCTTAGGTTAATGACATCTTCCCGGATCATCTCTTCGGATTCTTGCTCGAATTGCGTAGGACCGTCAGGTGGAGGAGGCGGTGGAGGAAACTGAAGCCCTTGCAAGGCAGTTGCTAATGCCGGATTATCCACTGCAATGATGTTAAAGAGAATGGTCATTGCTGAAAGGTTAGTCTCTAGCTGCGAAATCCTAGAATTAGCAGTTTCCAACTGCCTGGTCAATTGCGGCTGAGACGGACCCGCGGTGTAAGAATATCGAGCCGACGAACAAGCTGCTGGAACATCTCTGATGGATCCAACACCCATCGTTCGTCCTTTCTTCTTCGGTGCAACCTATAAAATAAAAATGTTATACAATAAAATTGTAATAAAAAATAATTTTAAATATATTAAGAAAATCTAAAAAATTACCTCTTCGTAAAGTCGATCCAAATCTTGGACACCCATCGTAGACTGGACAGATTCGTCTAGCTCTGCCAGTCGTGCGTTGTACTCGTTGAACGCTATTTTTGCTTGAGCGGTAACAAACGTCCCATCCTTCTTCCGATGAGTTTTCTCCATCACTTTAACCATCGGAGGAAGATCACCGCCATCAGCCTGTTAAACAAAAATAAACATAAATAAAACTTAAATATAAATTATATAAGTATTTAAAATACAAGAAAATCAAATAAATTACCATATTCAGTCGTACTGTGGCGTACGATGTTTGACCCGCACAATGCTTTGAAGGTCCATCTCCTTCGGCCACTGGCGTGAGACGAGCTATAGAACACTTCCCGGATTTAGCCACCGAATGGGGATCCTCCCAGAACTGCACTAGACCCGACCAAACATCGGGATCCATCCCTATCGGCTTCGCCTCATCGCCTTTCGCGCGCCACGCCTTCTTCAAGTTACCGACGTAACCGTTGAGACGCTTTAGCGCCTTATGCTCGAACTCTGCTCGCACTTCGAAAGTACGAGCTTCTTCCCAATGCGAATAATATTATGAATATATTTGAAATAAAATATTTTGATAATTAAAAATAAATAATATAAAAAGACTTACCGCCCATGATTCGAACCAAATATCCCGCACATGCTGCGGCGTCTGGCTCCAATTAGCATGGGGCATAGTGAAATAGGCCGCGATGGCCTTGGTGACCGAACGCGATACCTTGTTATCGCTAAACCTGTTAAACAAGAATTTACAATGATCTAATTATAATTTGTAATTAAAAATTATATAACCTATATTAGTAATATTGTAAAAGATATAATCATACCATAAAGTACCAGGAGGCCTCATCGGATGGAGAGTCCTAACACGTGTCTCTCGTCCAGGTTGGCGGAGAAGCTCGGTAATCCGCATCATGAGAGGCGCGTTTGCCGGTGGCGGCTCTTGGTGGTCATCAGAAGGGTCTGCTGTGTCTTCTTCTGTCTGTGTCTCTGGCTCTGGCTGAGGCGGTGGCGGTGGCGGTGGCGGAGCTTGTGGTGCAACACGTGGTGGACCTCGTGGTGGACCTCGTGGTGGAGGTCGTGGACGATATGTCGCAGCTTGCGAACCCGACGCTGATCCTGATCCTGATCCGCGACGACCATCGTATCCAGGAATCGTAGCATCCTCGCCAAATAACTGTCCGTAGGAAGGTGCTGGATCCGCCTATAAAACCAAAAAAAATAATAAATAAAAATAGAAAACATATAAATTCATAAATAAATATAAAATTTGTAAAAATAATTCCAAAAATGCTAAAAAAATTTAAATTTTGTATATAAAATATGAACATAATTTGTAAACTTGTTTTGTTATTTTAACTTCAAAAATTTATTTTTATAAGCTCATAATTATAGAATATAAATGTAAAATTACTTATAAAATCGTTTTTATTTAAAATAAATTTTTATTTAAATTTCTAAATTATAGATCAAATGATTTTTATTATATTTTACACAAATGTATATGTTTTGAAAAATTAAAATTCCTAAAATCATTTATTAATAATTTTCATAAATTCATGACTTTATAAATTTTATAAATACAAACACATAAATTCTATTTACTATAAATCTATTTCAATTCCTATAAATCCAATTCAATTCCTACAAATCCATTCAAATTCCTAAAAATCTATTCTATTTTCTACAATTTCCTAAATCAAACTTAACATAATATTATTAACAAAAAAAAAAAAAAATTACCATGTAGATCTCGAAGGTGGTGGAGAGGGAGAGAGAGAGAGGTAGCCGGCGGCGGAGAGAGAGAGAGAGAGAGGTCGCCGGAGTATGAGAAGAGAGAGGAGATGGTGGCGGCGGGAGAGAGAGAGAGAGAGAGAGAGAGCTCGCCGGAGTGTGAGAAAGAGAGAGGAGATGGCGGCGGCGGGAGAGAGAGAGAGGTCGCCGGAAAGTCAGCCGAGAGAGAGAGAGGTCGCCGAGAGAGAAGGTTTTGAGTTTGAGAAATCGAAAATAAGGAAGAAGAAGAAGTCTGCAGGTTTTGAGTTTTATTACAGTATCTGACGCTATTTCGACGCTAATTCGACGTAATTAGCGTCGAAATAGCGTCAGATTTAATTAAAAACCAAATTATTCATCTTTTCCGGATTCCCACGCACAATAAATGGTTACCGCGGTTTTAGTGAAATTTTTTAATTTAGCGTCGAATTAGCGTCGAATCTGAAATAGATTCGACGCTAATTCGACGCTAAATTGAATTGGTAAACCAAAACAAGTATGAAAAATTTTGGTTTGCCGCCTTCGGTTCAACCAAATTAATTGAATTTAGCGTCGAAAGCCTCTGATTCGATGCTAATTCGACGCTAAATCTAAAAATTTCTGTTTTTAGGGTTTAGGGTATAGAAACCGCCATCTATACGAGAACTATTTTATCCTTTTCAATCTTTGTTACTACCGAATAATTAAAACTTTTGAAATTTTAAAAAACCTATTTAGTTCCGAAATTAGTTATGATAGTATATGTAAACCAATATAGTTTATAGAAATCTAAGACTTATATGCTGTTGTTTAAAAGTATAATTATATGAACTTAGTTGTTTGCAATTAAATTAATCAGTTTATATAATATATATGCTTCACTCGTAATTGTTGACTTTTAAATGTTTTATTCTATACCCTAAACCCTAAAAACAGAATTTGTTAGATTTAGCGTCGAATTAGCGTCGAATTCATCTCATTCGACGCTAATTCGACGCTAAATCTAACAAATTCTGTTTTTAGGGTTTAGGGTATAGAAACCGCCACCTATACGAGAACTATCTTATCCTTTTCAATCTTTGTATATGCTTAAAAATTTAAAACTTTTGAAATTTTAAAATACCTATTTAGTTCCGAAATTAGTTATGATATTATATGTAAACTCGTAATTGTTGACTTTTAAATGTTTTATTCTATACCCTAAGTACCCAAAAATAAAATGTGTTAGATTTAGCGTCGATTTAGCGTCGAATCAGATCAATTCGACGCTAATTCAGCTTATTTTTCTGAAAAAATAACTTAATAATAATAATAACAAATGCAAATTATCCGAAACAAATGAAATAAAAACAAAAATCCAAATAAAACACATGCATATGCTTCACTCCGAATCGTCATTTGAGTCCTCGTCATTCTCATCGGTATTTTCGTCACTCTTGTTTGCGAAATCGTCTTCCGGGTTTTCAGCATCGGTAGCCTCCGAAAGAATTTCAGCTTCTCGATTTTGCGGATCTATAAGAATGATGTTGTCTATCTCTTGTTCAGGAGTTGTTAGATCCACGGCAGCTTCATATTGCATAGGAGCGTCGTCGGATTCAACTATCATTCCTCTGGGCGCTATTTTAAGCACAGATAACCATGAAATCCCTGTTTTTCTGACACGGGGATATGGTATGAAACAAACTTGATCCGCTTGTGATGCAATGACAAATGGATCGTACTTTGCATAAGAACGAGATCCGTTAACATTGATGACACCAAACTTTCCTACTCGAATCCCTCGCCCGAGAACTGGATCAAACCACTCGCATTTCAAAAGGGTGCACTTTAAGTTAACCAAACCAGGGAATTGCACTTGAACAATGTCTTGTATAATGCCATAAAAATCCGTGTCCTCCGCTCGAACTACCACACCATAGTTTGCAGTTGCTCTGTTTTTTCCACGTTCGAACGTATGAAACACATAACCTCGTGTAAAATACATTGGAGATGACGTAACTTTTCCCAATGGACCTTGGATTAACTCTCTAAACCATACAGGATATGACGTGTCTCCATAATCAACCTGGCAAATATAGTATGCACATTGTATATATAATAAACACAAATTGTATATATAGGTTTTAATGGAAACTATATATATATAATTTTGTTTTTAACTTACTTGAGTTTTCAACCATTTAGCAAAGTGGAGATCTTTACGTTTTTCAATCTCATCGGCGGATGCATTTGGGAAAGCCTCGACAACTTGGCGAATGAATTCACTACGAGAAAATATAGTTATAATAAATGTTTTCAAAGCATATCTAAGTACGAAGATAACCCTTTTGACATCAGTCCATAGTTGGTAATTATAATATGTACCTCAAAAATGGGGTAACTTCATCGCATTGTAAGAGAATATATGTGTGTGCACAATTGTAGTCTTCGTATGAGACCCAATCTTCTTCTCTTGTGATTCCGGCATGTCTACCAACTGCACAGAATATATCTGGGACATCTGAAACCGGATACGCTTGCGCGATGCCACCATCGTCGTACCTACGTGGAGCTCTTTTTCGTGTCCGGACAGTGGGAGAGAAGTAATATGAGCTGAAATGAGAGGTTTCTTTGGTTAAACTTCCCGCAACAATTGATCCTTCAACCCTAGCCAGGTTTTTTGCCTTTCCTTTTAAGTGTTTCATGAATCTCTCGAAAGGATACATCCAACGAAATTGAACGGGCCCTCCTAAATCGGCTTCGTGAGGAAGATGGACAGGAAGATGCTCCATAACATCAAAGAAAGATGGAGGAAAAATCTTCTCTAAGTTGCACAACAATATTGCGATGTTATGTTTTAGTTGTTGAATTCCATCTTTAGTCAGAGTTCGCACACACAGATCTCGAAAAAATGCTCCAACACCTAAAACCGAAGTTTAATATCATAAAAAAAAATATATAATTTTTCACACATCATTTGTTTATATATTTATATATCATCATAGAAATTATACCTGCAAGTGATTCATGCACGTTCGTTGGCAAAAGCTCTGCAAAGGCGAAAGGCAATAATCTCTGCATAAACACATGACAATCATGACTCTTCATGCCAGAAAATTTTTTCCCTTGCTCTACCGACTTAGAGAGTTTTGACACGTATCCATCTGGAAACTTTACGTCGGTGGAAACCCAGTTGAAGAATGTTGATTTGCCTTCGTTTGATAATCTAAAGATAGGGACTGGAGCTCTACCATCTCCCGTGAGATGTAACTCAAATCTAGAGCATATAAGAGGCAAATCCAATCTAGACTTCACGTTGTCTTTAGACCTGCCTGAAACGTTTAAGATGGTATGCATGATGTTATCGAAAAAGTTTTTCTCAATGTACATGACATCAAGATTGTGGCGCAATAGATGATCCTTCCAGTACGGTAGATCCCAGAAAATGCTCTTCTTATGCCAATTATGTTCAACAAGGTATCGATCTGGAAGATTGGCCGGGATATTAAGCCAGTTACCACCACATTTTGCTGTATCCTGAGCTCCCCAAAAATCAAGTTGACCTTCAATTTGCTCTCCTGAAAGATATGGAGGTGGTGGGATACGTACACGTTTGTCCTTTGTGAATAGTCTCCTGTTCCCCCGGTACGGATGGTTCATAGGGAGAAACCTGCGGTGACAATCAAACCAACAAGATTTTCTACCATTTTTAAGTTGGAAGGCATCTGTTTCATTTTGGCAATACGGACATGATAACCGACCATGTGTTGTCCAACCAGATAACATTCCGTACGCTGGAAAATCGCTTATCGTCCACATAAGCACAGCTCGCATGGTAAAATTCTTTTTCCTGGAGTAATCAAAAGTCCGAACCCCATGAGACCACAACAAGTTCAACTCGTGAATTAGCGGCTGTAAAAACACATCAATAGATCTTCTTGGATGCTTCGGACCAGGGACTAAAATACTCAAAAATAAAAATTCCCTCTGCATGCACATATCAGGCGGAAGGTTATAAGGTGTCAATATAACCGGCCACAAAGAATATTGCCTGCCAGACATACCAAACGGACTAAAACCATCTGTACATAGGCCAAGATAGACATTGCGCTTCTCTTTAGCAAAATTAGAGTGTACCGATTTGAAGTGTTTCCAAGCTTTTGCATCAGAAGGATGATGAACTTCTCCTTCAATAGTTGAATGTTCCGCATGCCACCTCATTGATGCAGCTGTTCGTTCCGAATGGTATAACCTTTGTAGCCTATCTGTTATGGGTAGGTACCACATTCGCTGGTACGGCACTTTACTTCTACCAGCTCCTTGGGGCTTAAATCTTGGTTTGTGACAAAATCGACATTCCTGTAGATCTTCATCAGCTTTCCAAAATATCATGCAATTGTCAATGCAAACATCTATCATCTGCGAAGGTAATCCTAAACTAGAGACTAGTTTTTGTATGTCGTAGTATGACTCAGCAGCTTGATTACCCTCTGGCAAATATTCTTTTAGAAGAGCTGCCCAATCATCCATGCAACTCTCAGATTGATTATGATCAGACTTTATTGTCATCATCCTAGATGCCAATGATAATTTAGACAGACCTTCCCTACAACCTTCATAGATTGGTTGGTTTGCAGAATCAAGCATATCATAGAATTTTTTTGCATCTACATTGGGTTCCTCAGCAACATCAGGAGTAGACATAACTCCAGGAAATGCATCGGTTACCATTTCTTCGACCCTATTATGCTCTAACCCGATATCATGATCATTTTCTATAACAAATTGATGCTGATCATATTGCTCATTCGAATAACCCTGATTCATAGGTTGGTAACTAGTACTACCCGAAGTTTCATCTTCATATCCCTCACCATGATAAAACCAAACATAATACTCAGGTGTAAACCCTCTATTAAATAAATGCGTACCAACTGTATCAATTGTCTGCGGTCTCGAATTTTTGCACTTCCGACACGGGCACACCATGAAACCGGTCCGTTGAATTGTAGGCACACTACTTGCTTGAGCCATGAAAATTTCAAGACCGTTGAGAAACTCTTCTGAAAACCCTCCATTTTCATCTTTACGACGATACATCCAGCGTCTGAGTTCGTATATATCGCCCATTTTTCTAAAATTAAATTTTTTTTTATTTTAAATTTTTTTTTTAAATTTCTCGATGGTTTCTTGGTCTGAGGAAGGGAGGGTATATATAGGAGATTATAGCAGCGATTTAGCGTTGATTTTGCGTCGCAAATTTAGCATCGAATTAGCATCAAATAAAGTTGTGTCGAATTACCATCGACTTAGCCTCGTTTTTGCGATTAACAAAACCGTCGCTACATAAGTAGGTGAAAACGTTTTTAATATGGCACCTACCTACCAAATTCGATGCAATATTCGATGCTAATACGATGGTATATTTTCGACGCTAAATCGACGCTATTTTTGCGTCGATTTAGCGTCGAATGGAGCCTCTATATAGCATCGATTTAGCGTCGATTTTATTCATCTCTATATAGCATCGCTATAGCGTCGAAAGTTGCAGGAGACACAATTATGACGCTAATCCGACGCTAATTTAGCGTCGACATATTTTCGACGCTATATTTCGACGCTAAAATCGGGTTTTCTTGTAGTGGATTCTTGTTAGTTTCATAATACCTTCTCGTGTGTTTATTAATCATTAGTAATTATTGCCCTTATATTGTTCGATCAAACGTTGTTGATAACAAAATTTTGCAACAACACTATTGTTCAACTAATGAATGAATGTACATGTAACTATATCAACAAACTATATTCAATTGAATTTTTCTTACGATTTCTCGAATTCTTTATATATATGCTTTAAATTTAGCTTGAACTATCAATTTACATTAAAACACTTATTTAATTAGCTTGCTATAAGGTATGATTGATCTCTAAACCCTAAACCCTAAATTTACCCTATATCTAATTTGCTTCGTTTTTGCTTCTTATAAGCTTCGAAACCACGCTAATCCGTCGCAAATACTAATAGTTTGCGTCTAACTTGCGTGAATTATAAACTTTGCGTGGTTTTTGCGAGTAAAACGAATAACTGATTTTTATATGGTGACTAAATTTAAAGATTTTTAAAAAATTTGATGATTGATTTTTTGTTTATTTTGTACGTTTGCGGCTGATTTGCGACGTAATGTCGTGGTAACAAAAAAAATTTAATTATTTTCGTTTTGTCTGCGTCTTATTTGCGACGATTTGTGGCGGTAATACAAAAAATTTCATTAATTTTCGCCTAGTTTGCGACGGAGTTGCGAGTAAAGTTATAAAAAATCTGGTTGGGTAAAAAATTAGGGTAAATCTGCGTTTGGTTTGCGACGATTTAAAACCATTTATAAAAAAAATTTCACTCAGTCGCAGAACAGCCTCTCTCTCTCTCTCTCGTTCTTCTTCTCTGTATCGCCTGTTCTTCGAGCTTCTTCTTCGAGGATTCTGTCGACCTGTCCAATTTCTCTGCTTCTGTCTCTCACTCGGTTCGTCTCCTTCTCTACTCGTCTCTGTCTCGTGTGTCTCCTCTCTCGTGTGGGGAGAGATTCAAATCGGCTTAATTAAGGTATTTAGAACCCAAATTTCATTCGATTTTTCCTTGGATTTGTCGTTTATAGTCGCGATAATGATGTTTGCTTCTGATGTTGGTGGTTTTTGTTAAGATTTTAGGATTTTTGATGTTAGGATTTTAGGATTTTTGTTGGCGATAATGTTGATGTTAGGATTTTTATATGTTTGATGAAAAAAAAAACGGATTTATATATGCATTTTGTGATGAAAGAAAAACGGATTAACAACGGATTTTAATAATGGTTTTGACTTGGTGATCAATGGTTAAGGATAATTTTATTGTGTAATAGAGTTGGTATCTCGTTTTGCTAATACTAGAGAAAACGACATGAAAATATCACCGTGTAAGGCAAACTTTTGTGATAGTGTCTGGCCAAAAGAAGGCAATACAATGTGAGTTAGGGAGAATATTATTTTTGATCTCAACCCATTCAACCGATTCTTCGTCCATTGTGGACTATAATATCCGAGAATTTTACATTGGAATTTTTGCTAATATTTTCTTTTTAATTGTAGATGGCAAACAACTCCTACACCAATTATCTAAATTCTTCAAATACGCCTTTCCCGCAAGGAGTTAATCAACAACGTTCGAGAACCTCTCCTACTATCCCGAGTTTTGTTCCCGAGACGCAACCGGGTCATCATCCTCCACAACTTCACGAGAATGACGAGGACAATGTCGAGGATGCCGAGGACAATGACGAGGAGAATGCGGAGGAGAATGCCGAGGGTCTTAGCCACGAAGAAGTTGAACGGTGCAACCAAATGACACTAGAGGAGCTTCTCGTTAGTCCCGCACGAAAGAAACTAACGAGATTGGAGCCAAATCCTATAGGAAAAGCTTTATGGTAATAATTTTTTTTTAATTATTTGAATAATATTTTTTTAATTATTTGATTAATATTTTTTCAATTAAGTCTTTCTAACATAATTTTGAATTTTATTAGGTTCTCAAAAGGTGTCGTTGGAAAGACTATTCGGAAGATTATTGAGCAGGACTTCAAAATGGTTCACCCGAGTTGGAAAAAGGTTGACGGGGAGACGAGGAGTAGGTGGTATAAGACTTTCGCGGTAATTGAATTCGTCCATTTTTTAATGTTATTATGTTTATTTTGATTTATTAACCTTATTAATTTATTTATTATTTATTTTTTGTAGCAAAAATACTATTGGGACTATGAAATCAACACACTAGTCCGGGAGAAATTCGAGGAGAAATGCAAGAAACGTCTCTCCGATCAGGTTGGCCGATGGAAGAAAAAATTGGAGGAAAATCCCGATCCGGAGTATTGTATGCCGCGTTGGTTTAATCCGGATGTTTGGAATGGTCTCGTCGCGTATTGGCAGTTGCCCAATTCCAAAGTTACAAGCCAAAAATGCTCAAATGCCCGTCGCACAAAAGTTGACGGGGTGGAGATGTCTAAGCATGTCTCGGGCCAATTATCATTTGAGGAACAAGCACGGCGGATCGTAAGTTAACTTTCATTTAAATTAATTTTACTTCTAATAAAATTAAAATTATAAGTTTGTTCAAATTAACATAGGTTAAATTATAAGTTTGTTCAATTTAACCTAATTTAATTTTTAGGCACAAGACAAAGGAGCTCCTGCTACAATGCCTGAGCTTTGGGAGAAGACCCATAGACGCGGAGACGGGACGTGGGTTGATCAACGGGTGGAGAAGTTACACGGTGATGTGACTGCTCGAGTTGTAGAAATCACATCGCAACCTACTCTTGATGGTACACCCTTAGAGTTAACTCCGGTGGAAATAAACCGCATCGCCTCTCAAGTAAGAAAATTCTCATTTTTCAAGAAAATTTTGATTATAATTTTATTACTTACACAGTTTAGTTAATTTTTTTTTTTTTAAATTTATTATTTTACAGCTTGCTCCTCGTACCAAAAAGGGGAAGATGGATTTTACGGGTTCTATTCCGATTGATGAGGAGGGAGTTCCCTATTGTCCGATTTCGTCTTACGCTTCTGATCCCATTAGAGACAAGAAGTTGGAGCTCGCAGAACAAGAGATTAAATCATTAAAGGAGGATAATTGCAAGCTAAAGGAGGAGTCCAACAGCTTCAACGAAATGTCTGCGGTACTTGGGGCAACGAATCCAACAATTGCCGAGATGATGCGGAAGAAGAAGGAAGCAGCAACAACGACAAGAGGAGATGGTACATCCGGAACATCGAACGATTTTGTTTCAGGATTGTTTGATATGAACTCGAATTAGTTTTATTTTGTTTTCGTAAATATTCGGATTTTTTTTTTGTAACATCTACTGTTATATATTCGGTTTTATATATAAAATGAATTTTTTTGAATTTGATCATTTTAATATTTTTTTACAATTAAATTAATTAAAAACCAATATTTTATATAAAAAAATCGGATCAAATATTTAGCCGCAAAACTCTCGCAAACTTCTCGCAAACTTAACAGACGCAAACTTCTCGCAAACTTAATAGACGCAAATACATCGCAAAACTACTAGACGCAAATACGTCGCAAAATAATACGACGCAAATTCGTCGCAAAAAAAACAGTCGCAAAAACCACGCAAACAAGAGAAATCGCAAATTCTCCACAATAAAAAGAAATCGCAAATTCCTCACTAAATTATCACACGCAATCACGTCGCAAATAATCGCGTCGAATTTGCGTCAAACCCATAATTGCGGCGGAAATGCGACGATTTATGATTTGCGACTGGGTCCTCGCGGCAATTTAAATTTACTCGCAAAATGGCATTTGCGAGTCATTTGCGACTAAAACTCGTCTCGCAAATGGGCCTGTTTTCTTGTAGTGTTGGTATGGTTTCCTCCTCGTCTAATCCCTGCAATTATAAAACAGTTGTATATCAGTATAACCTAACATTCACAGTTTTACAGAGTTGTACCAGTTGTACCAAATGTTATGTCACAGTATTTCCCATTTGTACCAGTTGTACCAAGTGTTAACGTTTTCTTTTATCACCAATTTTGATTTCGAATTAAGCTTTACATACCTCAGCGAGGATTTGATTTATATCCGTTCTTTCCGCCTCTTCCTCAGCCCCAACTTCCTCCTCCGCCTCTTCCTCCACTTCCTCTGAACTCATAGGATCAACTATTCGAGGATCTCTTCGGTTAATTGGAGTTCCATCGGTCGAAACAGATGCTTGTTTTCTACGCGCCATTACTACGAAATCGACCAATCTTTAATCTTTAATCGACACCAGGAGTAATCTTTAATCGAAATCGAAAAGAAAGACAACATACCTTAGAGAAGAATTGGTTATTGAGACAGATTGCAAATGCGATTGTGCGGAATCCGATTATGCTCTTTTAAGTGCAAGTTTCGGCTATATAACCCGCATGAGTATGTCGAAATTTGATTGCAAGTTCCGATAACCCCGATTGAGCGGGTTTCGATTGTGCGATTTTACGACCGAGCTATTGAAATCGATTGTGCGATTGAAATCGAAAAGTTCTGTAGTTTTGCTGGGTTGTGCGATTTTAAGGGAGAATTATCGGTTTTGTTTTTTTTTGAAACGCGGATGAAGAGGAAGAGAAGAAGAAGAAACATTGGGTCGTGGGTCAAAATTTTCGGGTTTGTCCGATTTTCACGGATCCGGATCAGGTACTAGCTGGTTGGATTGGTAAATAAATTAAACTTTTTTGATTTTTTGGGTTTTTCAGCCATTTTTGAGTTAAAAAAAAAAACCAAAAAAATGTTTTTTTATCGGGTTATTTAATAATTCAACCTACAGTTTATGATAGCACGTAATAAAAGGTTTTACAGGGAACTGCCGCAACTGGAGAAGATAATCGGAGATCAGAGGTCGGAGACTAGACGTTGAGTTGAGATATGGCCGGCCGAGAACGTTTTCTTCCGTCTCCGGCAGTCTCATCTTCTTCTCCGAGAATAACGGAATCTCAATTGATCGAATCCGACAGGAATCGGACTCGATCTGTAATCTTCGAGGATAGAATCGCAATCCAACATCGTGAAATCCAATCACTTCTCACGGATAACCAGCGGCTAGCTGTAGCACACATTGGACTCAAGGATCAGCTCAATTTGGCTAAGCGTGAGCTCGCACTATTGCTTGAAACCGCTGCGAAGGTTAAGGCGGAGAGAGAAGCTAAGGTGAGGGAGGTTTACCAGAATGCGCTTAGAATGGAGGCGCAGGCTCGTGTGATCGATGGGCTTGGAGCTGAGCTTGATCGTGTTAGGTCTGATGTACAGAAGCTAGCTGATGATAGACAGGAGCAAGCGACGGAGCTGGCGATGCTTAATGGCGAATTGGCTAAGGCCAAACCGAATTCGGATCGAGCCAAGGAGGTTAAGGCGGAGATTGAGCCTCTGCGAGAAGAAGTTCGTAAAGGAAGGTGCAAGCTTAATTCTCCCCTTTGTTGTTTTGAGGTGACTCTTTGTGATTTTGGTTGCTTAATGAAACAGGGCTGCTCTTGAGCTTGAGATGAAGACACGAGCAAGTAACCTTCACCATGAGCGTGGTATGGAAAAGACCATTGATCACCTAAATCGGGAAATTGTGAAACTCCGGGAAGAATTGGTTAATGTGCAGACCAAAGCAAGTGCAGCTGCCGAGGCAGCTCCAAACCCAAGTAATCTCTCTGTCTTTTTTTAGCTTTTTCATCATCTTACAAGTTCGATACATGGTGTTTGTTTACTGATCAAGCACTAAAACTTTGAAGCTTTAGTTTTTACACCTTTCACTTCAGAACTTGCTTATAACTTTGTGAATTTGTTTATGTAAGGCCCTGGATTGGTTGCAAGTTATGGAAACTCAGATGATATTTATGGAGGCCAAGGTCACCAATACCCTGAAGCTAACGGTTCTCACCCAACAAGCTAGTTCTTAGAGAAAAGTTGTGCTCATAGGTGTAGCAACTGTGGAATCCAGGCTTGAAATTGTGTAAAGCGTATTGGTAAGCGCAATATGGCATCTCTTTTTCCTTTGCTTGTTAGATGTTGGGGGATTTTATATCCGTGGGTTTGTGAGAACTGATTTAAAACTCAATATTGGCTGAAATCAACGCCCATGATCTATATCCTAAGATGGCTTTTTTTACTTTTTCCTTTAACACTCTTTTGTTGTTCTAGCGTTTTAACATCACTCAAAATACACATTTCAGGTATATGGATCCTTGGAGGGTCTTCCTCAACACCAGTCTACTCCGTTGCAGCATCCTCCGAACAATACTCAACACTCTAGTGTGCCGTGATAGAGCTACCTGTAGGGTTTGAATTGTACAATGAGAAACCAGGTCTTATATTTTTCTGTCTAATACCATCTGATGTTTCTTTGTTTATTAAACTGTTGTGTAGGTCCTGTAGGATCAATAATGAAACATTCTTTGCTAACATTGTATATCTCGTGAGATCTCCATAGACCAACTGTTAAAACATGCCGCTGAGCTAGTTATAGCATTGTTGACTGAAAGTACAAATGTGTCCATATGATATTCTCAACCAATATTGGGAAAAACATATATATTTTCTGATTCTCTGCCCGTGAATTAACCAGCATTGCTCAGAAGAACCGTGACTGAAACGACTTACGTGGTGGCCATATGATATACTACGTAACGCCTTTAAATGCCATGGAATTCAGTACATTAGAGTCTCGTTTTCCTTTGATAAGTTTCGTTTGTTTTCTGATTTTTGGACCTTCTTTATCTAGAGTCTAATCAAGCCTCAGATTATGTTCTTTAGGTGAAATGGTGCTATTTATGTGTATTATTTGGCCCAAAATTGTCCTCACATATTGTTACAAACCGGCTAGCCACTGGCCTGAAAACTAGTTATTTTTCTTCTTGTCTTTACTTTAGTCTCATGGTTCCTGGTAACCATTGTCCTTTTCTAAGTTGGCTTCGGATTCTCCTTAGTTATGTAATGTCCGTTAGTACATCTACTATAGTTTTTTTTTTTTTTTTTACTTTACATCCATTATAGTTGCTATTAAAATAAGCAGTTGGGTCAGGTTCGCATATTCACAATAAGAATCGTTCAGGTATTTTCTTTTATCCTAAATATTCAAAAATTATTCGGAATACTAATAACCAATAGCTCAACTAGTAAAAATTTTAGGCATAGCCTAGAAGTCACTAGTTCGAGTGGTTCTTAGGATAAAAATAAAGAGACCTTTATTCGTAGATGGATTTATGTGGATTTTGTAGATTTTGAAAATTCTGAGATTTTATAAATTTCAATAGATTATCATTGATTCTTAAAAGATATTCCTAGGATTGTTATTGATTTGTCATAGATTGATATGAATTTGTATTAACCCTTTTCTATATAAGGTAATATATAAGGTAATCTTTTTTATATATTACGTGAGCATAATTTTTTTTATATGAATTATGATTTTCGTTTTCTCTATTATATATGTATATATATATATATATATATCTTATTATATATCTATGTTTATGTTTTGCAAAATCTGGGTTTTGAGATAGCTTTGTTTAATCGAAATAACTTGAGATTAGTTATTATATCTTTAAAATCTGGGTTTTGATATTCAAGCAAATTCTTCTCCTTTTTTTTGTCTTATAGTAAATTAAAAATTTCAGCGTTTCCGATACAATGATGAATATATATGTTCAATATAAGAATAGTTGTTTTCTTTGTTGGGTTTTGGTTGTGTTATGAATGTATGTTTTCGTTGACATGGATTTCAAAAATCTTATAGTATTTTGAGAATATTGTTGTATGAGTAAAATTGAAGAGATTCCACCTCCCAATAACATTAAATTTTAATAGAATTGAAGAATCAATGAAACATAAATTTTTTGAATAACAAGGTATTTTAAAAGGAATGTAAGAATCCATCAACAAATAACAATGAATTTTATTAAGAATCAAAAAATCCATCAACCAATAACAATGGAATCTACAAATTCTCAAAATCTTTAAAAGTCCATCTACCAATAACCCTCCCTAATATTACATGCTGTGGTTTCGAGCCTGGAGTGATTACGGGTTTCGGTAAAGAACGTCCAGGTAATTCAAAAAAAATATACTAAAAAAATATCCAAGTACTTTTTGAGTTTAATTCGGTTGTTTGAATTTCCTGAAAATAACCTAGAAATAATAAAAAGGGTAAATATACATGCATTAATTTATGTTTCGGATACTTTGGGTATCTGTTTGGTTTCCGGTTCGGTTTCAGGTTCAGTTTGGATTTTCGATATTACGTATTTAGGACCCATTCGGATGTTTTAGAAATTTAGGTAAGGTTTAGTTCGGGTTATTTTTGATTCGGTTGGTTAAGCTTTTGGGTTTTGGATTTTATGCCCACCACTAAATGCTACACTTAAAGGAAGATAAAACGATTATCACAATCTCTAATGTGCCCGGACATCCGAAAAATGCATGTCAAATCCATAGATCATGAGAGGCAACTGCTTCAAGAATAACAGTGGTGGTTCTCTTATCTCCCCGAGTAAATTGACATTCCCACGCTTTAGGACAATTTTCCATTCTCTTTGCATGCAATCAATACCCTCAAACTGTTAGAATTATATTTTATGATTTCACATAAACCATAAACTCATGTCAATCTCTGAATAATAAGAACAGAAGCGGAAACGTACCTTTTGAATCCATGACTTGTTTTCTGAATTCTGGGAACGACTCTTCCAAAAGAATCCCTATGTGACTTTAGTTCTCTGGTGATGGGATGCAGAGAGTTTCTGTATTTTCGGCTAGGGTTGCTTGGGGACCATAACCCTCTATTTATATAGAGTATTAATTTCTAGTTCGGCCCTTCATCAAATTAGAAATTACTAAAGATATCCACATATTAATATTTCATAACACTTATGCCCATAGCCTTTTACTTTATTATAAAGGTGACCACTATAGAATGAGGCTAATTAATTAATGACCCTAACACATTTGATATTAACATATGTAACCCCACTTAATGATTTTACAATCTCCCACTAGGTCATATATGTGCATGAAAATGTGATAGTCCTTATGAGCTCAAATATGTCATTAATTCCCGGAGCATAAAACAATCTCGTCCATTAGTTACAACAACATAGGATCATGGCGGCTTTTGTTATATCAATAATAACTAAACCTTCCATGATCACTGAAATCAATATAACTAAATGACATAGATCAATTATGAAATATGTAGCATGAAAATCACATGAAAAATGGTCAGCATATGTCGATTTTCAACTGGTCCTACTTTAGTGAGATCTTTTAACTTTATTGTACAGAATGTAAGCCGAATACTTAAGCTTAAACTTTATTTCTGATCAGATAAGAAAATGTGCATAAACACAACTAAAACATAGAACCCAAAAAAAAAAAAAACCGAATGGACAAAAAAACTCTCACTAAACCAAATGATCATCAAACTCTAAAACACCCATTCGAGCAATATGCTCATGAAAGACCTTCGGTGTAACTCCTTTTGTAAGAGGATCTGCTATCATGGAGTTTGTCCCAAAGTGTTTTATGGAAATCTCTCCACTTTGTACTCTCTCCTGAACAAGGAACTTAATTTCAATAAACTTGGACTTTGTCGCACTCCTATTATTGTTGAAGTACATAACAGCTGATTTATTGTCACAATATAACTTTAGTGGTCTTTCGATCCCTTCAACAATTCGCAGCCCACTGACAAAACTCCTCAGCCAAAGTCCCTTGTCAGATGCCTCAAAAACTGCTACAAATTTTGTTGCCATTGTGGAGGAAGCTACTAATGATTGCTTTGCACTACGCCAAGCAACAGCTCCACCAGCCAACAGAAAAACATAGCCTGAAGTGGACTTTTTACTATCTTGGCATCCAGCAAAATCAGAATCAGAATATCCAAAGATCTCCAAATTCCTAGATCTCTGATACCTCAAATTCTCTGATCTCTGATCTCCAAATTCTCTGATCTCTGATCTCTGATCTCCAAATTCTCTGATCTCTAAAGTAGTCCTTTGTTCTTTGCAGGTACCTTATGACCCTTTTGGCTGCTTTCCAATGGTCCATACCTGGATTGCTTAAGTATCTGCCCAAAACTCCAACTATGTACGCTATATCTGGACGCGTACAAACTTGAACATACATTAGACTCCCTACTGCCGATGCATAAGGGATCTTTTGCATCTCCTGGATTTCCAACTTTCCTTTAGGGCATTGTTTGAGACAAAATTTGTCTCCCTTAGCGACTGGGGTATCTCCTGGTTTGCAATCATGCATTCCAAATCTTTTTAAGTACTTTATCGATATAACTCTTTTGTGATAATCTAAGAATTCGTCGAGAACGATCTCGATGAATCTCGATCCCTAATACAAAAGATGCCTCACCAAGATCTTTCATCTCAAAATTCTTCTTAAGAAATCCCTTGGTTTCAACCAGCATAGCCATATCGTTGGTACCTCAAAGTATATCATCGACATATAAAACAAGGAAAATACACTTGCTCCCACTGAATTTTTGATATACACAATCTTCAACCAAATTCACCTCAAAACCAAAAGAGATGATTACTTCATGAAATTTGTGGTATCATTGACAAGAAGCTTGTTTTAGTCCATATATGGATTTCTTTAACTTGCATACCATCTTCTTTGGATCACCTATCACAAAGTTTTCTGGTTGCTCCATATAAATCGTCTCATCAATGTTTCCATTGAGAAACGATGTCTTGACATCCATCTGATGAAGTTCTAAGTCATATTGTGCAACAAAGGCCATGATTGTCCTAAAAGAATCCTTTGATGAAACTGGAGAAAAGGTTTCTTTATAGTCAATCCTTTCCTTTTGAGTATAGCCTTTAGCTACTAGACGAGCCTTATACCTTTCCACATTACCAGTTGAATCCATTTTGGTCTTAAATATCCATTTGCAACCAATGGCTTTCATTCCTTCTGGTAATTGGACAACGTCCCAAACTTGATTGTCTAGCATTGACTGATACTCTTCTTCACTAGCTTTGACCCACTTATCTGAATTGGAACTACCCATGGCCTCACGGAAATTGATAGGATCATTTTCTAATTGGGTTTGATTTTTCTCTTGTTCCAAAAGAAACACTATGTAATCATCCGGAATAGCGCTTTTTCTTTCTCTAGTGGATCGCTGCAAAGGCACTAGTTCTTGTTGCACTACTTCTTGAGGATTTTGAATTTGACCTTCATGTTCAATAACATTGTCATCTTCATTTGGAGGAAGGACTTCAGTATCAACTTGAGGTTCCAGGTTTACTTTATCCAAAGCAACTATATGAACCGGGTTAGAACCTGAATCCGATTCTTCCTCAAAGATGATGTCTCTAATCTCATTTCTCCCTCCAAATTCAACATACTCAAAGAATGTAGCTGTTCCCATCTCAAAAATATTCTTCTGTTTGGGATCATAAAACTTATAGCCCCTAGATCGCTCAAAATAACCAATAAAGTAACTGCTCACAGTACTGGAGTCCAATTTCTTCTTAAATGGCCTATAAGGCCTAGCCTCAGCTGGACATCTCCAAATGTGAAAATGCTTTAGACTGGGTTGTCTTCCAGTCCAAAGCTCATAAGGTGTCTTTGCAGTTGCTTTAGTTGGTACTCTATTAAGAATGTAAGCTACAGTCTTTAGTGCCTCTCCCCAGAGTAATTCTGGTAAGGTGGAATGACAAATCATACTCTTTACCACGTCCTTAAGAGTGCGATTACGTCTTTCAGATACACCATTCATACTGGGAGACCCAGACATAGTGTATTATGGGACAATTCCATACTCTTCTAGGTATCTGGCAAATGGTCCTGGACGTTGTTCACCTGAACCGTCATACCGACCGTAATATTCACCATCACGATCAGATCTGACAGTCTTTATCATTCGCTCAAGTTGGTTTTCAACTTCAGCCTTAATCTTTTTTAACACATCCAAAGACTCTGACTTTTCATGAATAAGAAATAAATATGCATATCGAGAGTAGTCGTCTATGAAAGATATAAAATATTGTTGACTATTCCAAGATGCCTTAGGGAAAGGTCCACAAATATATGTATGTATCAACTCAAGAACTTTCGTAGCTCTATATGCACCCAATTTCTTATGTTTAGTCTGTTTCCCTTTAATGCAATCCACATAGACATTACAATTTGTGAAGTCAACAGAATCCAATATACCATCTGACACAAGTCTCTCAACTCTATTTTTAGAGATGTGACCTAAGCGTTTGTGCCATAGATTTCCTGAATTTGTATTTTCGAATTTTCGTTTAGTACCCCTTGATTCAACACTTAAACTTTCATTATGAGAAGGTAGAGTGTCAAGCAGATAAAAACTGTTATTTTTCATAAGTCTACCAGTTCCAACTAAAACTGAATTTAAAGACAAAGAAACTTTTCCATTTCCAGTTAAACAAGAATAACCAGATTCGTCTAAATAAGGAACAGAAACCAAATTCCGTCTAATTGACGGTACAACAAAAGTGTCTTTTAAATCTAGAAAACGACCAGTACTAAAAACAGTCTAAAATGCGCAATTGCCTCCACATGCACCGTAAAACCATTAGCCACATGAATGCTTCTTTCAGCTTTAGTTGGTTTTCGGTAGCTCAGGCAACCCTGCAATGAAACACTGATGTTAGTTGTTGCAGCTGAATCTAACCACCAAGTGTTTCTAGGTACTTCAACTAAGTTCACCTCTGAACAGACCATAGCAAGAAACATACATTTCTTCCCACGCCAAGCATGGTACTTTTGGCAGTCCTTCTTCATATGTCCAGCTTTCTTACAAAAGAAGCATGTATCTTCAACCTTAGAACGCTTCATTTGAGATGGACCTTTAGCAGCCTCATTCTTCATTCTTAATGATCTCAATTTTCCTTCTTTTACCCTGACCCTTAGAGGTGTTTACCATATGAGCACTTTCAGACCTTTCTTGTTTCATCCTTTCCTCCTCATTCACACAATATGAAATAAGCTCATTAAGATACCATTTATCCTTCTGTATGTTGTAATTTGATTTCAACTGATTGAATTGAGGAGGAAGAGAGTTCAAGACAAAAAATATGAGCACATCTTCCGAAAGCTCAGTCTTGAGTGTCTTAAGTTTTGAAACCATGTTTGACATTTCCAAAATGTACTCCCTTATGTTTCCTTTGCCGTGATACCTCATGGTACAAAAGCGATACAGAAGCGTGCTTATTTATGCTTTATCACTACTTGCAAATCGCAAGTCCATCTCAGCAAGGAACTGTTTGAGATCATTGGTCCCCTCATTACCTCTAAAGGTTTCCGGAATGGTGTCCATAATGATCATTAAACCAATACGATTAGAACGTTCCCACTTCTCACAAACCGTCTTATACTCAGCAGTGCTGGTATCTGTAGGAGAAGCAAGTTGTTCCATCCTTAACGCAAGGTCAAGATCCATACACCCAAGGAAAATTTTAACTTTACTTTTCCATTCCTTGTAGTTGGAACCAGAAAATGTTGGAATTGAACCTAAGTTTGCAGATACTGTAGCAAAATTTGCTGCAAAAGTGAACAATCTTTATTAGTAACTCACTACAAAAACGAAAAATCAATAATAATCAACAAACGATTGTATAACCAATCTCAAGATACCAAGTGCAACATTAATATCAAGTCTTTGGACAGTAATATTAACTGCTAGCGGTACTCATGTTGTAATGATCAAACACTAACAATAATGCATAATAAACAATAAACCTTCCTTTGGGCCGATTTATTATTCACATGGTTTTTTCCAATAATCGTCACATGTTTATCATCACATGTATGTATGTAATCCGGCCAAATATAAATCTTCCTTTGGGCCGATTTAATATTCGCATGGATATACACACACATATACATATGTAAATTCGGCCAAATATAAACCTTCCTTTGGGCCGATTTGATATTCGCATGAATTTATATACGTATATAATCATATTTATTTATTGATTTAAAACTGAATTTTATTCTTGCGCAGACATATAATTATAAGTCTAAGGGCTCTTTATACAAGAATTCTGAAGTGGCAGAATGGTTGAAGTTACTTAAGGGGTGCCAGCTTTTACCATGCGACCTGGGTTAAATAAACAAGCTTTTCTCTAAAATAATTATAATTTTTTTTTTATATATCCATATTCAAACATGCATATAATCCAGATCTAAACAAAAAACTTAATCCACCGATTCCAGAATACTAAATCTAGACATAAACCTGATTAATAAACAGAAACTGAACATGATGCTCTGATACCAATTGTTAGAACTATATTTTATGATTTCACATAAACCATAAACTCATGTCAATCTCTGAATAATAAGAACATAAGCGGAAGCGTACCTTTTGGATCCATGACTTGTTTTCTGAATTCTGGGAATGGCTCTTCCAAAACAATCCCTATGTAACTTTAGTTCTCTGGTGATGGGATGCAAAGAGTTTCTGTATTTTCGGCTAGGGTTGCTTGGGGACCATAACCCTCTATTTATATAGAGTATTAATTTCTAATTCGGCCCTTCATCAAATTAGAAATTACTAAAGGTATCCACATATTAATATTTCATAACACTTATGCCCATAGCCTTTTTCTTTATTATAAAGATGACCACTATAGAATTAGGCTAATTAATTAATGATCCTAACACATTTGATATTAACATATGTGACCCCACTTAATGATTTTACACAAACATCCCCGGGAATCCCCCTAATTTCACTAGCATGTAGTGTTCTGTGTAGATCATCTTGAGTTGGGGCTCTGAGATACATTTGCTCATATAATTTTATGATTCATTTACAAAATCTACGCAAGCACTTCAATGTTGTAGCAACTCATATTTTGATATATTCGTCAACCGCGTCGGTCGCCACCGCGTCGATGTGTTAACTTTTTGGGTGAAGTTGTTGTCACTGTTAAAAAAAAAAATAGAACAAAAAATCTAGATTCTATTAAAGTCAAATAAAAAATCATAATACGTTTTACTTCAAAGGTTAAAGACAAAGATGAATCACAACTATTTTCTCTATTAAATCATCAAAAGACGTCTCGGTAAACATTTACAAGAGATACAAGAGATTTATTGGATTAACACTCAATAATCATACTCACTAATCAAGGCAAACAAACGATTATTAAAAACAATACGTAGATGAAGTTTTACCAGCTTTCACATAGTTTGACGCATTGTCTAATACGACTTGAACAACATATTGCTCTCCAATTTCTCCAACCATATGGTTAAGCATATCAAACAATAAAGTGGCATTTTTTCACGACTTTGGAAACATCGTTGGATTTTATGAAAACATAACCTTTTGGAGAATTGACTAGAAAGTTGATAATATCTTTTGCACCACGAAATCACTCCATCCATCTGACATGATAGAACAACCTTTAGACGCCCATTCTTTTCTATGCTCAACCAATTGAGCATGAGTATCATCTACTTTTTTTTTAAGAAGAGGAACTCGTAGCTCATACATTGTTGGCGACTTTAATCCTGGTCCATATTGAGCAATTTGTTCAACCATCTGACAGAAACTCTCATAAGTAACACTGTTAAAAAGAATACTAGCATCAAAGATCCACCTAGCCATAGCCCTAATGGTTATTTCCCTCGCATCCTTGTCACAAACTCCAAAAATTCCTTTCCCTTGCTTTCGTCCTAGCAAAACATCTAGAGGAGGAGTAGTCACAAACTTGTCCAATGGACCTTTAGGTTTCGTTTTGTTAAGTACAGTTTTGCTTGCCCTCAAGCAAAACATAAACTAAGAGTGTGAAAAAGGTTTGAAAACACAGAAACTTACCTTCTCTTAGAGCACCAAACTGACCCCTTTCAACTCGTAATCCATGTAATGCAAATCCAATCCAAATCAGACTACCATGTACTTTCTTCGTAGACATTCGCAACTTCCCAAATTCAACCACGATTTCACAACATAATTCATAAGTCATCATTGTTGGGTCTCATCAATGATCTCAATGTCAAGAATCTTCTAAACTCATTTCCGTACAATACCATGACAAATCAACCATACAACTCTTGGTACTTATTATGTTCTCATCCTCTTTTTTTTTTTTTAATAAGCTAAAAACAGTGCTTCTCACATTTATGTTCATTGTGAGGAGATGTAATCGTTAGATTACTCGCCCTCTACATCCTTTCTACGGGACTCAAACTATTGTTTTTGAGTTTTGTGTGATCATCTCTTTGGTACTGATTCACTGGAATTTTTTTTTGTCTACTCAAAGAAAATCATATCACCTTTTTTTTTTTTAGAGTAAGGGGAGGAGTACCATCACTTTTCACACAACATGCATTTGTCAAGTATGAACGAGGAGTCAAGCCCTATGAACACCAATCACAAGGGAGACCGCTGAATTAGCTCAGAATTGGTGGATTTTGCTGGAAATAAAGGATGTCTCTAGTTAACTAGTCAGGTTTTGGATTTCTCATTAGTCTGATTCTCAAATTGATTCTGCAAAAATGGTCACTCATCTGAAAAAGACAATCTAATAAACCAAAAGAAGGGTCATAGTCTCCAACATCTTTGACTCAATAAAATGACAAATTGACTCAAAATAAACCAAAACAAATAAAAATACATTAGTAGTTTCGTCCCCCATACTTAACCAACACTGTCTCCAGTGTGATTAAGCCTTAAGGTTGAAAAAAAAACAAAGAAAAGTGGAAAAACCAAATAGAAAGTAAAAGAAAAAAACTTACTAGTCTGATGGGGTGTCGACCGACAGCCTCTTGGTGTCGTTCGACACCAAACGTGCTTGTGGTCCTGTCGCTAGACTCTTCAGCAAAAATCGCCGGGTTCATATCTGGTGGGTTTTGGGGTGTCAATTGACACTCCCCTTTGGTGTCGCTCGCCACTGTTTTTTTCTAGGATCTCCCATCGGGCATTTTTTGAAAACTCCCAACGAGTGTCGCCCGACACTCAGGGTGGTGTCGCTCAACACTCTACTCTGTAATCCCCAAAATCAAGTTTTCTTCTGTTTCTTTAGGCATCACGATCTCTTCCTCATTTAGATCCTTCTCAAAAGTTGGTATCACCTCTTTTTCACTCTCCAAAGTGATTGAATTGACGTATTGTCTTGGGTTCGTGTTGGTTTTGCTTGGAAAAAAACCTTCCTGTCTCTTCACCGACTCTGCATTATGAGCAACTTGGATTTCTAACTTCTTCACATGGGTGTTGAGAGCCTCAAATTTCCCATTCAGAGTCGTGTACATGGCATCCATCTTACCATTAAAATCAACCATCATCTTCTTCTGACCCTCAAGAATCCTCTCAATCATATATTCAATCTTACTTGATTCCAGTGATTTTGGTGGTGGTGCTTGATAACTTGAACTTTCATAGTCCTTGTGTAGCCAATGCTCTGAACTGGCTTTGGGAATGAGTTGTTGAAACTCTAGTTGTTCTGACCGTATTGAAATCTGTGACTCTGATATCCTCAACCAATGTAATTGACATCTTCAACTTCATCTTCTGCAATGGCCTTAACTTCAGCAGCAAAGTGAACAGCTTTCTTATTCTTACCCAACCAGAGACTATGCACCGAATCCAACTTAGCTTGAACCTCTGCAATCTGACTACCCTCTAGACTTCCATTTTGCTTTTGCCTGTCATAGTCTGACATCTTCATGCTATTGCTTGAAGCCAAGTTCTTGATCAGAATCAGTGCATCATGTGGACTTCTTGTCATAAAATTTCGATTACTTACTGAATCCAACGACATTTGATATCTCCAATCAACTCCTCTGAAAAAGTGTTAAGTAGTTGAGCTTCACTGAAACACGTGGTGTGGACAGTCTCTCTGATATGATTGGAAACGAATACAAGTTGCCTTGAAAGACTCCATAGACCCTTGAGAAAAGGTAGATATTTTAGTTCTCAATTCTTCGGATCTCGCATCATCGTAAAAGTGGTTCAAAAACACATTATTCGTCGCTTTCCATGTGGTCAGGGAACCTAGAGAAAGTTGCTTCAACCACCAAGTTGCTTCTCCTACAAGAGAGTATTGGAAAATCTTACAGAACATGTAGTCATTGGTGACTCCATTATCTTTGATGCCACCAACCAGATCCTCAACATTCTCGATATGATCCATGGGATGTTCATTGGAAAGTCAATGAAACTGGTGTTGTCCCACGAGAGTGTAGTACTGAGGTGAAATCTGAAAATTGTTCCTCTCAAAAGCAGGAGGTCTAATTGCAGATCTTTTGGCATAGAATTGATCAGGCCTGTTGTAGTCAGAAAGTGTTCTGGTTACTTCGTTTTCGACAAGTTCACGCTGCTCCTGATTGTTGTTCTCATTCTAAATCGCAAGCTGTTCTACAATCACATTCGCATCATCATCAAGTATATGACCTTGAGCATTGCGTCTGATTCCCTCTTCATCAAACAATAAACCAGCTTCATCTTGAGTAAGCACTATCAGATTAACCATCTTCTTGATTGGATTTTTTGCTGCTTGGTTCGCACGCTCTAACTTTCCTAGCTCTGGATTGGTGAGATTGACTAGCTTCTGATCCTTGTCACTTCTGGTTCTGCGATTAGACATAAACCTTAAACACACAAGAGAAAAAGATAGAGTGTGTAAGTAACAAAAATAAAAAGTAAAGACTTAGACAAAATTCTGCTACTAAAAATTTGTAGGCAAAAATTAAGTCCCCGACAACTTGTTTGATCTGTTAGGGAACATAATAGGCCAGGGACTTAATTGTTGCCTACAAATTTTTAGTAGCAGAATTTTGAATAACTAAGTCTAACAATTTCTCATATTACTTTGAATAACCATAAGCCTAACAAGCAAACTACTCAGATATACTGATTGAAACAAACATCATAACTGAATAATATTGCATTAAAAAGATAGAGAAATAGATACAGAGGGTTCGAAGAATTCTCAAAGGTATGAAGTAAAACTTGTTTCCCTCAAAGCTCTTAATTTCTCTAGGTCTCCAAAAGCAAATAAAATTAAAAGTATAACTCGTGATAACCTAAACAATGGCTTAAAAATCACCTTAATAGGTTAAAATACGGATTGGGTGAAAAAGAAAAACTTCTGAAACTTCTGGGCAATTTTCCAATTAAGAAATTCTTGAATCGCCTGGAGTGTCGACTGACACCCTCCTGGTGTCGCTCGACACCAATCGCAGAATTTTTGTTTCTTCGTCAATCTTCAAGAGATCTTCATTCCTCTTTGCTTACTTTGACTCCAAAAAGTTCCATAAAGCTCTAAGTACGCCTAACTCGTACAATAACCTGTAAAGATTCAAAAGTACTCTAAAAACACTAAAACATCAGATATCATGGTTGAAAACTGGTAAAAACCATGATATGTCATGGTTGAAAACTGGTAAAAACCATGATATGTTAGTGAGCTGCTTGCCTCTTGCCTTGCAATTGATCTCTTCCCCATGATCATAGTCGTCAACTTTCAGCATCGTCTGTGTAGTTCTTTTTGTTGCTTTTTTCCAGCCATGAATCTTCTAGTTTCCTCCCTTACATGTTTAGGACAAAGCTTGCATTAAAACCTCCAACGACATGTTGTTTCATATGATAAACTCCTCCTCTAGCCCACTCCATACAGAATTGACAGTTCTAATTATTAGTGTTTGTCTGATCTGCAATCCCATATTTTCTTCACGGATCTATAGTCTTCCCTGACATGGTGATGGAGTTTTGAGGAAGAAAGAAAATGTAACGTAAGAAGACTTTTGTTTTGATGTTGTCATAATGTGAAGAAGACTTTTTTAAAGGGACTAGGGTTTTCATGTATCACGAAGAGTCGTGATAAAAAGTAACAGAGTAAATGATTCAATTTTCCTTTTATTATCTTTTTATTTTTGTAAACATAAGTCATAAATATTACATATGTCAAAAACACATATAAATTCAAAAACTAACATACAAAGCATACGCTCCGTTCGCCTCGAGCTTTCTTCAAAGCGCATCTACGCGCGGGCTTTTCAGATTGTGTCTTGCCATGAGCAATAGAGGCGCAAAGAGTGTCCCGATGGTACGCCTTGGGCTAAGGCGCGCCTCATGCACGCTTTTTTAAACCAAGCTGCTTGATAAGTCCTTAACAATCCGAAGGAAAACATGTTTTTGCATCCAGAATCGCCGATGAGACATTGCATCGTCATATGTAGATTAACTGCTAAATTAGACGCCCATTAGTCTTTGGTTTGCCGCTACATGATCTCTCTTGAAGTATTTTTTCTTGCTACGAGGTGCATTGTCTTCCTTTATTTTGTTTCGACGCTCCCTAAACTGGTTGAGGATATACGTCTCTTATATTTGACACCGCATTTTTGAAACCTTCGATATTAAAAGAAAATTCGGATGGATCCATTGATATTTTTTAGTAATATGAGATTTTTGGTATTGGTACATCAATGAAATAATGAGAATTAATTAATTGATAAGGATTGGATTCATATTGAGTGGTTGCTACTGACATTCCAAACAATGATGGAATATAGTTAAGTTATAGAATAAAGATTTGATTCTCGCACTAAAAGCCGAAAGTCACAGAATAGATTGACGAAAACTAACAAACAAACAATATTAAAGCATCAAGCGACAAACAACATTATTAAAGCAGAAAACGACAAACAAACATTATTCAAGCATAGAAAGTGACAAAATTCAAACATACACTTGATAATAATTGATTTTTGCACGAACCTCCATCAGGGAGAGGAATAAATGAGCAAGTACTCAACATTTATACCCCAATATGATTTTTTTTTGTTTATGCCAATAACACTGTATTTTTTATATTTAATCCATCCACTCACTAACATCAAAATTTGCGCAGTGGTCCATTTAAAATTTTTCTAGCGAACAAGAGTTGAATTCTTTGCTTTTGGAGTGGCTTCATTAACACAACCATGTCTCCAAGAGTCGTTATATGTAGAAACCCAAGAAATTCAATTGATCTAACATTCATAATATTTTCATAATTCGTCAGAGTAGAAAAATAATGGGGTGTTTGAAGATTGGTTTTGAAAACCATAATTTCGTATATATTGGGATTGGTTGGAAGATTGGTTTTGAAAAGTTGATAATTCTTGGGATTACATTGTTGAAAGAGTAACTAGAAGAAATTTTTGTGTTAAAAAAATTATTGTTGGGATCCATTTCCCTAAAAAGATGTTTTTTTTTACAACCAAACTATTAAATTAAAATATGTCTCCATAATTGGTAATCTAATTAGGAGGAGGGTTGCGTACAAAAAAAAAATTCAAAAGCTCTAGTACGTGGTGAACGACCTATACAATCCGCCTTTTAATTAAAAGACCGGGATATCAAAGCCAAAATGAAATGGGAGAAACGACCGTGCATCTCTTTGAATTTATTAGAAAATATGGAAAAAGCAAGCCACTCCTCAGGATGACGAACAATGTCGAAAGATGCACGGATAAAATTATAAACATGAGTTTTTTAAAAGATAACTGGATAAAATTATAGTAAAAGTTTGTGTTATTTTTTCTGTGTCCAAATCAAATGAAACAAATACTTATTTATAAAACAAAAAATGATGAATTTTGTTATAATTTTTTTTTACAAAAATAATTCATTTTTAAATAGTTGGTCTCGAATAATCTGGATGAGATAAAAATCTTCATAATTTTAACAGCCAATAACAACTTAACACATTACCTTTTTTTCTGGGAAAACTTTCTCTTGCTCTTACTCGCGTGCTCTCTTGTGTATACAACACATGTTTTGCATGGTTCTATCAGATTGTGCCACGTCGTTGTTGTGGTCTCTAATTTTTTTTTTCCAACTTGTTGAAACAGTTCAACAGAAATTAATACACGTGTGTTTACACATTTTTTCAACATACCCACTACATGCATTCACAATAGTTGAAAAGAAATTCAACCATATGGTCTAATAATATAACTTCTAAAAAGTAAATATTGGGCCAATTTACTCTTGTTTTATAGACTCTTTTTGTCAATTGTTTGGTTTGTTGTGTCGATGGGCATAATTCCCATTCCATTCAATTTCATCTTGTTTTGTTTCGTTCTGTCCAGTTCGTTTCGTATCCATTTTCGAATTTATGTACCATATATTTTATTTATTTCCATATAAAACAAGCTTTCAATTCTCGAATGAGAACGGAACGGGATGAGACGAGAATTTGAAATCTCATTTAAAATAATACAAATCATTATATTTTATATATGTCTATTATGCGATTATATATTATACTATATAATATAAATATGATTATTACAAATGTAATTAAGTTCCTTATCTTATGATGCTACGGTTATTCGACGTTTTCTCTTTCTTCCGAAGAGACGACACAAGATATTGAAAAGACAAAAACCTCTTCGTTTAGCTAATCGTTGATGATTTTTTTTCTTTTTGTTTTAAATTTTTAACACTAATGAAATACCATTGATTGTTTCTTTTTTTTTCATTTCGGACATGTTTGATGAATTGAAAAAGCAATATATTACATTTTTGCAATTTGCAAGCATTGTCCGATTTTAATTGTAACATGTTTTCATCAGACCAGTATTTTTTTAGGAATTTCAATCCTGTTTGTTAGTCACATTTATTACTTTTACCATGGACGGTAGAAGTGAAGTTGGTGAAAAGAGGTTTAAAAGTCAAGAATGGGAGGTTGATTTTCTTGTCAACAATTTTGGCTCACTAATTCACACTTCACCAACCCCTCCTCATTTGCTCTATAAATACGTGAGGCCTTCACTCATAATCAATCATCCCAAAATATCAAGTAAGAAGAAGAAACGTGAGAGAGAAGAAAAAAGATGAGAAAAATACAATTCTCTTTTTGGTGAGAAATTTAGAGTAATTTCTTGAGTGTAATTGGTTTTGGGTGTGAGTTGAGAGTGTTGTAATTTTTTCCCGTTAATAATAAAAGATCTGCAGCAGGTCCGGATACGTAGGCAGCATTGGCCGAATTCCGTTAACAAATTGTGTGTTTTTATCATTCCTGCAAATTTGATTTATCGGAAATTTGACATTATTTCCTAACAACTGGTATCAGAGCGTTCAGGTTATTTTTGGTCAAATTTTGTGCGAGGTCACTATTCATGTGAATAGTGAATTCGTGAATAGTAAAATTTGGTGATATCGGTTCGCCGACGGAGGTGTTCTAATACACGGCGGTTCATAAAATAGTCAGAAATAATTGGAGGCGAAGATGGTTCGGTAAACAGTATCGGGTAATTTGACGGTACAGATTATGCATTTTGGAGAATGTAAATCAAAGATTATCTGTATGGAAAGAAGCTTCACCAACCGCTGAGCAAGAAGCCTAAGAAGATGGCTAAGGAAGAGTGGGATCTTCTTGACAGGCAGGTTCTGGGTGTTATCAGATTAACACTGTCGAAAAACGTTGCTCACAACGTTGCGAAAGAGAAGACCATATAAGGGCTAATAAAATTTCTCTCAGACATATATTAGAAACCTTCAGCCAATAATAAGGTTTTTCTCATGAATAAAATCTTTCACTTGAAGATGGAAGAAGGTGGCCCTGTTGCAACACATGTGAACGAGTTCAACACGATTGTCAACCAACTGTCACCTGTTGAAATCGAGTTTGATGATGAAGTGCGAGCACTGATTTTGCTTGCATCACTGCCAAATAGTTGGGAACCTATGAGGGCTGCGGTTAGTAATTATGTGGGTACTCAGAAGCTAAAATTCAATGATGTTCAAGATCGTATCCTTGCTGAAGAAGTTCGTAGGATAAACTCTGGCGAAACATCAATGAGCTCTGCTTTCAATGTGGAAAACAAAAGCAGGGACCAGAACAGAAAGCCTATTGAGTGTTGGAACTGTGGAAAGACTGGTAACTTCAAAAATAATTGTTGGGCACCACCAAAGAAGGAAAATAACAAAGGAGGCGGAGCCAATGCAGTTACACATGGAATTGTTGATGCATTGTTAGTATCTATTGATTCCCCGAGAAAAGGTGAAACTCATGATGCACCTGTAAACACTGCCAAAGCATCGATCTTCTATGTTGATAGCCCGATCGATTCCTGGGTTCTTGACTTAGGAGCTTCATTCCACACCACACCAGACCACAACATTATGGAGAATTATGTTGCGGAAAATTATGGGAAGGTATATCTAGAAAATGGCTTACCTTTAGACATAGTTGGTATTGGAGATATCAATTTGAAGATGTCATATGGAGTCTTGTGGAAGATCACAAAGGTTAGACATGTGCCAAAGTTGATGCGAAATCTAATCTCGGTACGACAACTTGATGATACGGGGCACAATGTCAACTTTGGTGATGGAACCTAGAGAGTGAAGAAAGGTTCCATGGTGGTTGCTAGAGGTCACAAAAGAGGCACTCTTTATATGATGATGAGTTATCAAGATACACTTGTTGTTGTCGAGAATGTCAAACAAACCCAGTTATGGCATTGCAGATTGGGACATATGTGTGAGAAAGGGATGAAACTTATGGTGGGAAATGGTGCGTTACCAACTCTGAAGATGGTGGATCATCAAATATGTGAAAGTTGCATTCTTGGAAAACAGAAATGAGTCAGCTTCTCAAAAGAAAGAAGAAAGCCAAAACCTGAGAGCTTAGAGTTGGTGCACACAGATGTATGGGGACCCGCTTCTGTTGCATCATTAGGAGGTTCGTCCTACTATGTGACATGTATTGATGATTCCACAAGAAAGTTATGGGTGTACTTCATGAAGAAGAAGTCTGAAGTGTTCTTGATCTTCAAAAGATGGAAAGCCATGGTTGAGACTGAGACAGATCTCATGTTGAAGTGCTTAAGGTATGATAATGGTGGAGAATATATTAGCGAAGAGTTCAGGAGATATTGCGTTGCTAATGAGATCAAGATGGTGAAGACTATTCCTGGAACGCCACAACAAAATGGAATAGCATAAAGGATGAACATGACTATAAATGAGCATGCAAGGAGCACGAGATTACATTGCGGATTGCCTAAGGCTTTCTGGCCAGATGCTTTCAATACCATAATCTTCCTAATAAACAGAAGACCATCTGTTCTATTGGATTCAAGATCCCTGAAGAAGTTTAGAGCGGCCAGAAAGTAAATCTTTCTTTTCTAAAGGTGTTTGGTTCCCTAGCTTATGTTCATGTTGATGATGCTGCAAGAAGTAAACTTGATGCAAAATCCAAAAAGTGTTACTTCATTGGTTATGGTGACACAGAGTTTGGTTATCGGTTTTGGGATGACCAAAATCGGAAGATCATCCGCAACAAGAATGTTGTGTTCAACGAAGGAGCGTTGTACAAAGATAAGCTAAAAGAAAGCTCTGAAAGGAAGGAGTTCCAAGCTCTTGATTTGGGAGATATCATGGCACCAGAGTTGCAACAAGATACCACAACAGCAGAAGAGCAAAATTCTCAAAAAGAAAATAGTGATGCAGATGAGAATGATGATTCTGAAGAGGACTCTTATACACCAGTTATGGAGTTACGACGGTTAAATAGAACCATCAAGAAACCTCAAAGATTTTCTCTATCGCTCAACTACATTCTGCTCACAGATAGAGGCAAGCTTGAATGTTATGAAGAGGCAATGCAAGTTGATGAATCTATTAAGTGGGAGCTTGCAGTGAACGATGAGATGGACTCGCTGATGTCCAATGACACGTGGGAGTTATCTAAGTTACCTAAAGAGAAAAAGGCTCTTCACAACAAGTGGGTCTACAGAATAAAAAAAAGAACGTGATGGAAGCAAACTTTATAAAGTGAGGCTTGTTGTGAAGAGATTCCAACAAAAAAAAGGCATAGACTACACCGAAATATTTTCTCCTCTAGTTAAGCTGGTAACAATAAGAGCTGTTCTTCGAATGGTAGCAAAGGAAGATTTACATCTTCAACAGATGGATATGAAAACAACATTTCTTCACGGTGACTTGGATGAAGAAATTTATATGAAGCAACCTGTAGGCTTTGAGGTCAAAGGGAAAGAAAAATCTGGTGTGCAAGTTTAAAAGAAGTGTGTATGGCTTGAAACAAGCTCCAAGACAGTGGTATAAAAAGTTTGACAACTTTATAAAAACTGCTGGCTTCTTGAAATGTGAGGCTGACCACTGTTGTTACTTCAAGAGGCTTGAAGAGTCCTTCTTAATATTACTCCTGTATGTTGATGACATGCTGATAGTGGGAGCAGACTTGCATGAGATCAATAATTTGAAGACAAAATTCTCCGAAGAGTTTGTGATGAAACACCTAGGAGAAGAAAGACAAATTCTTGGGATGAGAATTAGCAGAAGCAAGGAGGGACTTAAGCTATCACAAGAAAAGTATTTGAAGAAATTTCTTCAGAGGTTTAACATGGATGATGCAAAGCCAGTTAGTACTCCCCAAGCGAGTCATTTTCGGTTATCCAGAGATTAGTCTCCAGTGACTGAAGATGATATGGTATATATGAATAAAGTTCCATATGCTTCTCATATTGGCAGCTTGATGTACGCGATGGTATGTACAAGGCCAAACCTTGCACATACAGTGGGAGTCGTTAGCAGGTATATGAGTAATCCAGGCAAGGAACATTGGGAGGCTGTTAAGTGGATTTTCAGGTACTTGAAGAAGAATCCAAGTTTATCTCTATGCTTCATGAAGAACGAGATGGGATTGCAGGGATATGTAGATGCTGACAATAGAGGTGACATTGACAATACAAATAGCACATCCGGGTATGTCTACACTTTTGGTGGTACTGCAATTTGCTGGGTTTCAAAGTTGCAAAAATCGTAGCTCTATCAACCTGTGAAGCTGAGTATGTTGTTGTCACAAAGGCAACAAAAGAGATGATGTGGCTACAATCATTTCTACGAGAGCTAGGCCATGACCAAGAGAAAAGTGTGTTGTACTGCGATAGTAAAAGTGTCATTGATCTGGCAAAGAATCTGGTTTACTATGCTCGGACGAAGCACATACAACTTCGGTATCATTTTTCATCATATCAGCTTTAGAAGATGGAGTGTTGGTGCTTGAAAATATCCCAAGAAGTGAAAATCCGGCAGACATGCTGACAAAAGTTGTACCGTATGACAAACTGAGGTTGTGTACGACCTCAGTTGGCTTGTTAGAGTAACAAGCATAGAAAACCTGCTGCATTGATCAAGGTGTGAAGACAGATTGATATCAGTCTCCAAGTGGGAGATTGTTAGTCACATTTATTACTTTTACCACGGACGGTGGAAGTGAAGTTAGTGACAACGAACTCATTTGTTGTCAACAATTTTAGTTCACTTATTTACACTTCACCAACCCCTCATCATTTGCTCTATAAATACGTGAGGCCTTCACTCATAATCAATCATCCCAAAATATCAAGTAAGAAGAAGAAACGTGAGAGAGAAGAAAAAAGATGAGAAAAATACAATTATTTTTTTGGTGAGAAATTTAGAGTAATTTCTTGAATGTAATTGGTTTTGGGTGTGAGTTGAGAGTGTTGTGATTTTTTCCCGTTAATAATAAAAGATCTGCAGCAGGTCTGGATACGTAGGCAGCATTGGCCGAATTCCGTTAACAAATTGTATGTGTTTTTATCATTCCTGCAAATTTGGTTTATTGGAAATTTAACGTTATTTCCTAATACTGTCTCTGTTCTATATCGTTTGCGATCCAAATTTTAAATGAGACATATATAGGACAAATTTTTCTATTTCCGTTCTCGTAAAATCTTGTCTAGTATTCCCGTTTGCCCACCTTTTTACAAGTGACATACAATAAATCATAGCCATAGTGATTTCATCGAAAACATAGACATGATTAGAGTAATATAATTAGTATTACTCTCTATTCACCAAGTAAATGCTATTCAGATAATTTTCAATTGAGCTAAAAATAAAATTGGAGTAAAACAGATGGAAATTGTTATTTATTTTTCCATTACATTTTAGATGAAGGAAGATTAACGCTAACTTTTGACATTTACTCTCTTTTCTATTCTTTTCTCTTCTATATTCTGTTGATTCTATAAATTTATCAATCACACCCTTAGAGTTACTGTCTAAAATATGATACAGGATCAATTTTTTTCAAACATGGAGTTGTCACATTGTTTCGTGGCCTTTCGTAGATGCCTTAAATGGCAAAAAAAATACCAATTTTACAAGGTTTTAAATTAGTTTCATTTTAAACTTATTTTACAACTCTCGTTAAAAACAGAAAAATACAAATAAAAAAAAGTATTGGGAACTCCAGAGAGAATCGCCAAAAACAGCCTCTATTTCGTTGGTTATACAATCACATGGCTAAGAACCCGCATTCGAAAGCTCGCCAGAGCAATTGTTTTCACAGCAGCAAAACTGCAAAAATTAAGTTATGTTAGACCAAATAAGTTGATTGGCATTTAGGCTTTGCAAATTTTATCGGGTTATATATAGTCCTTACATTTAGGCTTTTTTTACTTCTTTTTTTTTAATTTCAAAGTCATTATCATAATTTTTTCTTCGTTCTTATTTTTCTAAAGTTTGTGAACGATGCTTAAAAAACTTAAAACTAAATTTATCATTCTTCATATAAACGATTAGACTTTTTTTTACTATTTTTCTTTTTTCTTTTTTTCCCAAAAAATAGAAAACACCTAATGAAACAATACTAAATTTATCACAATTTTTTTTGACTAATCAACTGTTTTTCTTTTCTTTTGATATCCATTTTTCTTATATTCTATTAATTGAAAATCATTAATTAAAGGATTAATTTGCCAACTAACCAAAAAAATTAATAATTTTCGTGTTTGGGAAAGAAATCAGAATGGTGCGGGTCTGTGTTCTCCACGTTCTTCGCTCGTTCTTTGTGTTTTTCCTCTTTTCGATCCGAAATCAAGGTGAGTGCGTGACCGTAGGCTTACATAGGTTTAAGGAATTAATAGAATGCGATTGCTTGGTGGACTTCGTGTGTTTTGTGAATGAAATTGTGCAGGAGACCTGATGAATCGCGACGGATTCGAGCCATAAGAGGATAGGCTCGTTCCTGGGTTCTGCGATGTCGTGTCGATCGACACCATGGTTGTGTGTCGATCGACACGGGGCATCATGTCAATCGACACCATGGTGGTGTGTCGATCGACACAGTGCAGTCTGTCGATCGACACCTAGAGATTGTGTCGATCGACACAGAGTTCCTGGACTGGTTTGTGTTTATTGTTTCGTGAATGCTTGTGTATGCTCATCCTGGTATTGTATCTATTGTTTATGTCTGTGTATAAATAGTCTGTAGACGGGATGACCGCGTTGCTGAGTATTTATGATTATACTCACGCAACTCTTTTTGCCATTTGTTGCAGGTAAAGAGAAAATGTGATCGTGGAATCATGGCCAGGAAGAGGAGATGATCTTGGGTCTCGCTTGTATGGTGGTATTGTTAAAATTGCTAGGTTGCTAGTGAATTCTGGAACTTCATTTTGTTATTGGATTATGGTTTATGTCCTTTCGAACTAGGTTAGTAATTTAATAAAGTATGGGATTTATTGAATTGGAAATTGTTGATTTATTATTGTTGTTTTCCGCAGTTGCTTGTTTTGTTGACCCATTCAGGATTATTGTCTATGATGATAATAATCTGAAGGGAAAAATTTAAAATTTTTGGGTCGGGTTGTTTCAATAACACTGGGGATAGTGTTGTTTAAGTCTGGGGGAGGTAGTTCCTAACTTTGTGTTTGTTTTTTAGAGTCAGTCTAAAATGTTTTATTGAGTCAAAATAAACAGTTGGAAACTATGACCCTTCTTTTGGTTTAGTGGATTGTCTTTTTCAGTTGTGTGACCATTCTTCCAGGATCGATTTCAGAGTCAGACTAATGAAAAATCCTAAGACTGACAAGTTATCCAGAACATCTGTTACTTCCAGCATAATTTGTCGGGTTGGAGCTAATTAAACGGTCTCCTTGGTGATTGATGTTCATAGGACTTGACTCCTCATTCATACCTGGCAAGTGCAACTTTTGAAAAAAGTAATGGTACTCTTCTCCCTTGTTCTAAAAAAAAAAAAAAAAAAAATTATTGTGGTGATATGATAGTTCTTGAGTATAAGATGAGAAAATAAAATTCCAGTAAGTAAGTACTCAAGAGATGATCACCTGGAGCTCAAAAGCAGCAGTTTGAGTCTCTTAGAACAGATGTAGAGGACGAGCGATCTCACGACCCTGTCTCCTCACAAGTAACAATAGTAGTGAAATCACTGTTTTTGAGTTTTTGAATCGAATAAGTCTGGGGGAGAGAAAGAGTACCAAATGTTGTATTGTTCACTAGTCATGGTATAGTATGGGAATAAGTCTAGAAGGTTCTTGGTATTAAGATCTGGGACGAGACCCAGCAATGATGACTAGCGGGTTATGTTGAGAAGTCGTGGATGAATTGGGGAGGCTGCGAATTTCTGTGGAGAAGTACATGGTGGTCTGATTTTGAGTTGGTTATGCATTATGTGGCTTACTAATTGAAAAGGTCGGTCCGGTACTCCAACTGAAGGTAAGTTTCTCCGTTTTCAAACCTCTTCACATCTTAGTTTATGTTTTGCTTGAGGGCAAGCAAAGGCTAAGTCTGGGGGAGTTGATATATCATGGTTTTTACCCATTTTCGACCATGATATAAGTCCTTTTCATAAAAGTCTTTTTGGTGCTAGTCTTTTCATTACTTTATAGGTTGATAGACGATTGGAGCTTAATGGGAGCTTTTGGATCATTGTGAAAAGAAGAGCCAAAGTGACCAAGTCAGAGAGAAACTTTGGAGCTTGTGTCGATCGACACAAGCCATGTGTGTTGATCGATACGCATGTCTGATACGAGAGGAAATTGAGTTTTCAAGTTGTGTCTATCGACACGGAGACTTGTGTCGATCGACACGCTCATGCCCGACGTGAAGATTGAAGAATTTTCTCTTTTGCCCAAGAAGCCCAGAAGTTTACAGAAAAGCCCAATCCAATTTTTAGACATTATATATAGTTTTCCTTTAGGCTTTCATGTGGAGATCTTGTTTTTAATTGAGACTTGGATTTGGAGAGCTCTAGAGAGACAAATCTGCACTTTGTTCTACAGAGATTTCGAACCCTTTTTGTACTCTATCTCTATTTTTTTAATGCAATCTTTTTTATTCATGATGTTTGTTTCAATCACCATGTCTGAGCAGTTTGCTTGTTAGGCTTAAGGTTAGTCAAAGGAACATGAGAAATTGTTAGATCTGTTAGATTTGTTAGGGAACATCACTTGGATTCTTCATCTAGATTGTTGTTAATGCTAGTTCTAGTTTGATCACTTAGAACTTAGATCTTAGGTTAATTGTTAGATATGAAAGTATTAATAATTACCTGACCTAATCTTATATGAGCATATAATCTATTCGTAAAGAAATTTGGTTTAGACAATTTGTGAACAATTGAATTTGTGCTTTAATGCTTGTTTAACCTATTGAATTTGCAAAAAAAATTGGGATTTAAGAAGTTAGACATAGATAGTTTTCGCAATGAAAGTTGGTTAGCTTTACAGAGTTTTCATGTTCAAGAACGGATCTTAATTCCCCTAACAATTAACTTGTCTGCAGTTTTGAGTTTCTTGCGATTTCCCGAAAACCTAGCTTTTGTCTCATAGATTTCTAGAACCCTAATTACCATTGTTTGTTTTCCTACTTTGTCGTTTAATTTACATTAATACATATTTACTTAGCTTAATTCGACTTTATAATTGATTGTGTGATTTGATTCCTTGTGGATTCGATCTCTAAGTACTACTACGATCTCTTAATTTGAGAGAGTAGTTCAGGGTAAATTGAGCATATCAACTATCATTGTATTATAAGCTCACAAATCTACCAGTCTAAATCTACTGCTATATGATGTCTTAAGAATTAAGTTTTACTCAATTGTAGCAACCTTTAAACTGCAAGTGCACAATAAATCGATTGTAATATTTGAGGTATCAAATCCACATGGATTTAGTGTACAAAGAAGAATTATGAATTAAGAAATTACGCTAAGTCAAATTAGTATTTTAGCAACTTCACTTTCTAGAACCTCTCTTGTCGCTTTCACACATCTCTTAGTTTGGTCCACATCTTTGATGACCTCCTCATGCAAAAGACTTCTAGAACCATCTTGATTCACTTGCATTAGGTCATTAAAACCTTGATCATCATTCGAGATATATGATGGTATCATAACATTCAAAATCATTGAAAAATAACTGAGTTTGAGTTACCTTGTAGCTTCATCTATCATCATCATCTGGCCAATTTTATCGACCAACGCCGAATAAGTGATCTCTTCTACTCTGGTCCGCACTAAAGTGCGAATTTCAACTCTTCCCAAGCTCCATCTTGTGTAATCACCTTCCCTTGAATAATATTCTCCATAATCAAAACATATGATTGTGCAATTCATTTTTTCCTGCAAAAGAATAATAGAATAACAAATCTCGTTAGTATATAATCAAGTATATAATTATAGTGTTGTTTCACTTATTCCACACGACTCTCAGTACTACCAGTTACTCTCACTAGTATTAGTAGTATCATTTACTCTCACTAGTACCATTTTCCAATAATACCAGTTACTCTCACTAGTACCATTTTTCAGTAATGCCAGTTACTCTCACTAGTACGAGTTCTATCAATTATACCTCTACTGTATCGATTTACCTCCGATTTTGTATGATTCACAACGATTCAATTGCTATATTACCACAAAAATCGTCCATCACCCCGAATAAACTTAGAAAAGAAGTTCAATATCCTAAAACCCATACAAAAAGAACAAATTTTCTAATCTACAAAGAAATTGCTAAAATTAAAAGAACCCTTAAAAATAGGGGGTTTTCAAACCCTAAACACGAAAAATACAAAAACCAGAAATATCTGACATTAATTTTGAAGAATTAAATGTGTAAGGAAGACGAGTATTGTAACATCCCAGTTTCTGAAATATGTGGTGCATGCGGAGAGGGTTAAGAGAATTGATTTGACTACCTATATCACCAAAGTGCACTTATCTTTTCCGTCACACATCCAGAGAAAACTCCAGAGTTAAGCGTGCTTGGGCTGGAGCAATTTAAGGATGGGTGACCTACTGGGAAGTCATTTCCAGTACCGTGTGAGTGAGTTTAAAACACGGGGAAAGATCACGTGGTGATTTGCAGGGTTAGTAAACAAGTCTTTCGAGCTTCCCGGACTAACGCACCGACCGTCGGAGAGGGGTGGGCCCACGGGCCGAGAGTGGGCATGGGGCCCATTAGGAGATGAGGATTTCTCCTGAGGGGATGAGGATTTCCCCTGCATACTGATAGCTCGACGGCGGTCGAGGCGTTACAAGTATAAAATCCTCGTCAGCTCTGTTAATGTTTTTCAACAGCCTACAAATTAAGAAGAAGGACGACGAGAGGAAGAAGATGATAAGCTTCCTCCTCATGAGTGAAGATTCAGTCCTGTTAAGACAAAGAGCAGACGAGATAGGAAGATGATGACGTTGAAGCTTGCTCTGTTTCTGGATATTGCGGAGAAAGAAAAACGAAGAAAAAGAGCGACGTGGAAGAGAATGATAGGGTGTACCATTGTTTTTTGTTTTATTAAATTTTTGGTTATTGAGAATTTATTAAGGAATAATTACCTTCAGAGACACTTTTTCATAAAGTATTTATCAAAATAAGTACTTTCTAATATCAAAGCACTTTCTCCTTCCATAAAGACATTTTCTTCCAATTTTGCCCTAGCCACACATGGTTAACTCATGTGATGTATAAAGGTAAGGATGAGAGTTTTTTGTCTTATCAGATTATGTGGTCCCATTTTTGTGAAATTGTGTGGTACATATTAATAGACTTCATATCTAAACCGTTGATCTCAAACTTATTTTATTAGATCGTGTGGTCCACATTTCATAGTAAATCATTCTCAATTTTATCTAAACCGTTGATCTCAAACTTATTTTATCAAATCATGTGGTCCACATTTCATAGTAAATCATTCTCAATTTTACTGTCTCAGATCGTAATATCCTAGTTATGGTCGAGCCCTCGTGGTCAATTAATAGACTATCAACATTTTCAATCTATGATGTATAACTACTCTATGTTTTAGTTTTCTGTATGTTCAAATACTCGGGATCAAGTAATATAATCCGTCAATATACTATTAGTATTCCGTCATGTCTAAGTATAATTGTATTTTTCTTAAAGACAATCATATCATTAAAATTGGATAAAAGAAAAGCGATGGAGATTCAAAGTACAAGCACATATTAAGCTTAATACAAATATACCGTCAAAAAAAAAGCAAATCTATGTGGTTATCAAAGGGCACAAACCAGTAACGTCGTATATTACATCGAATCACATATAATATGTTGTAATCTACTTTTAGTATCATTTGACTAAACCATTAACGACTTGTTAAGCATTGTGACTATTTGGACATGTGTATATGGACACTACGTGGCAAACGCTTTGTTACATTAAATCACATACACTATATTGTGATCTACTTGTAGTATCATGTGACCATGTTCACTTGACCACCAACGTTCTCTTGTGTGATCATTAAACTATGGTTAGTGGTGCATCATAAGTTATAAATCACCAACAAGTTACTGTCACACATAAAATACATGCTCATTAAAGTCAGCCATGGGTTCCTGACCATAAAGAGTTGATTGCGTGGAAAAGTTCATCTAATCTCAATATCAAATAGCAAAAAACAGAAGAAATTTACCTAAATGTCAAAATCAAAAGATGAAGCAGAGAGTGAGAGAGGATTCGATTCAACGAAATCAGAGCAAAGATGAATCGAGGGATTATAAGATTATGATCTTATGGCGAAAGAAGCTTTCTACCGCAGAAAAATAAATAAGGACTTCAATTAGAAACAATAAAATGTACGAAACTTAGTAACGAAATCCGTTGGTGAAGTGAAACAAAAATTAGGGTTCAAGAGAGAAAAAGAAGAAGACGATGACCAAAAACCAAAGTAAGTGAATCTGAGTAAAAATCTCTTTAACTCATGTAGAGTCAATTAGTTAAACCATGTTTGAACCTCATCAATCTGCCCCATCTTCAATAATGTTTTTGGTTAGGTTTATTTTTTTTTAGTGGGTTTTGTGAATTGAAAGGTAATTGAAATTTTAGATAGAAAGAAAATGTTTTGGCATTGAAAAGTGTTATATACTTTAGATAAAGTGTATCGCCGGGAACATATTGTTAGGAGCATCGGATCGAAGATGGGGCAGATTGATGAGGTTCGAATTGTTGAGCCAAAGCTTAGACTTCATAAGCCTGTGATATTCTCAAATTTGCTCTGAGCTACTCTCTCAAATTAAGAGATCGATGTAGTACTTAGGGATCGAATTCACAGGGAATCAATTCACACAATCAATTATGAATTCAAATTAGGCTAAGCAACAATGTAATAATGCAAAATAGACAGCAAAGTAAACAGTGAATAATGATAAAGTTCTTGAAATCAATTAGACAAAAGGTTAGGCATTGGGTAATTCGCAGAAATGACTTGAAATACGGCTATGTCGATCGACATGGATGTCCGTGTCGATCGACACGAGGATAAAAACAGTTAGGATTTGTTAAGAACGGTTCTAGAACTCAAACACGAATATAAAACCAATCAACTATCGTTGCAGAGATTATCTATGACTAAATCCCTAAATTCCAAATTTCTTTGCAAACTCGGTGAATAAAGACAAGCATTATGTTCAGGTTTAATTGTTCACAAAATTACTAAGCCAAATTTCTTTGCGAATAGATAATTTTGCTCATCTAAGATTATGTCCAGTTGTTAATAATACTTTCGCATCTATTAAAGCAACCTAGGATATCCAATTTCAGTTGATCAATCCTAAAATCAGAGTTAAATCAATCTAGATGAAGAAATAAAGATAAATCCTAACAGATTTTCAGTCCTAACGATTTCTCATCAAACCCTTGAATTACCTTAAACCTAACAAGCAAACTACTCAGACATAGATGCAGTAAACATTATGAATGATATAAATTGCATAAAAGAGATAGAGTAAGTGATACAGACTTTTAGATCGATGAAGTCTGAAAGTCTGAAATCTCCTAAAAGCTCTGTCAATCTTTGAATCTCCAAGTCTTAATTAAAAACAAGATCCTCCACCTAAAAACCTAAGGAAAAACTATATATAAAGTCTAAAATTCGGATTGGGCTTCTTGTAAGCTTATGGGCTTCGTGGGCCGAAAAGGAAATTCTTCAATCTTTAAGTGAGAAGTACTCGTGTCGATCGACACACAGGACCATGTCGATCGACACAGCCTTGAAAACTCGACTCCATCTTGATCACTTCGGCTTCTCTTTCCTCGATGCTCCAAAAGGCTCCAAAAGCTTCCATTAAGCTCCAATCGTCATTTAACCTGTAAAGACTCAAAAAGACTCGAAAAATACCAAAAAGACTCTATAAAAAGGACTTATATCATGGTCAAAAACGGGTAAAAACCATGATATATCAACTCCTCCAGACTTAGCATTTGCTTGCCCTCAAGCAAAACATACACTAAGAATGTGAAAGAGGTTTGAAAACGCAGAAACTTACCTTCCTTTGGAGTACCGGACCGATCCCTTCCAACTAGTAAGCCACATAATGCAGAACCAATTCAAAACCAGACCACCATGTACTTCTCCATAGACATTCGCAGTCTCCCAAATTCATGCACGACTTCTCAACATAACCCGCTAGTCCTCATTGCTGGGTCTCATCCCAGATCTCGATGCCAAGAACCTTCTAGACTCATTCCCATACTATATCATGACTAGTGAACCATACAACCTTTGGTACTTTTTCTCTCCCCCAGACTTATTCGATTCAGAAACTCAAAAATAGTGTTTTCACTACTATTGTTCCTTGTGAGGAGACAGTGTCGTGAGATCGCTCGTCCTCTACATCCGTTCTAAGGGACTCAGACTGCTGCTTTTTGAGCTCCAGGTGATCATCTCTTGAGTACTGACTCACTGAAATTTGATTTCCTCATCTTATACTCAAGAACTATCACATCACCCCAAATCATTCTTTTTTTTTTTTACCATTTTTTTTTTATAATCGAAAGAGAGGAGTACCATTATTTTCAACAGAGATTGCACTTGTCAGGTATGAATGAGGAGTCAAGCTCTATGAACACCAATCACCGAGGAGGCCATATAATTAGCTCGAACCCTGGGCGGATTATGCTGGAAGTAACAGACGTCTCTAGTTAACTGGTCAGCCTTAGGATTTCCCATTAGTCTGATTATGAAATCGATTCTGGAAGAATGGTCACACAACTGAAAGAAACAATCCACTAAACCAAAAGAAAAGTCATAGTTTCCAACTGTTTTGACTCAATAAAAACGAAATTTTGACTAAAAATAAACCAAAACAAAGAAAAACACGTTAGTAGTTTCCCTCCGCCAGACTTAACCAACACTGTCCCCAGTGTGATTGAAGCATGAATTTGGAAAGAAAAGAAAATAAAACAAAACACCAAAGAAAAAAAAACGAAAGGGTACTTACCTGTGAAGGGTGTGTCGATCGACACGAGTGATATGTGTCGATCGACACACTATTCTTTCTCCTCTCGTCGTCGTTTTTTTTTTTTTTTTGAATATCTGAAATACTTACAACCAAAACTAAAAATTAGTAAACAAAAGAGAAAATCAAACGAAAATAAGTAGACTTACCAGTGGGTTGCCTCCCACTAAGCGCTTGTTTTCAGTCATTAGCTTGACTGTGTCAGGACTCAGGACTATGGTGGATCAGTGAAGGGAACAACTCCAGGAAAGAGCTTCATGGTGTTTTGCAACATCTCTTAGACAACTGCATCTCCTCTCTCCCTTAGCTCTAAAGGAAGGATGATTATGAACTTAGAGAAAGGTTTAGAGCCCCCTTTTTGTCTCACCTTTGGTGCAGCCAAGTCTCCATCAGATCTCAAAGAGGGTGGAGTCAAGGGTGGAGCACATGGGATCTTCTTCATATCACCAAGGTCTGAACTCGGCTCTCCTCCATTTGTAACGGTCAGACAAGAGTTCTCCTTAAACCGAACTGAGGGGTAGAAGACATTCTCGTTGATCTTGGAGAAGGAGATTCTCTGATTGGGAAAATCCACAATTGCACCCACAGTGGCAAGGAATGATGACCCAAGAATCAATGGTCTCTCCCTGTCATTCTTCGTCTCCATAATTTGAAAATCCACCGGAACTAGACAATCTCCTACTTGAAGCATCAAGTCAGGAATGAACCCTTTCGAAACTGTTGAAGAAAAGTCGGCTAGCGCGAGAGACATCTTCGAAGGTTGCAAATCCTTAATCCCCAGCTTCCTTGCAACAGACTCAGACATGACATTCACATTAGCTCCAGTGTCACAAAGAGAATTCTTGAATTCCATACCTTTGATTGAGCAAGGAACAATGAACATCCATGGATTATGTATCTTCTGCAACTTTCTCAGTTGAGTCTTCTGCACAGACTTCGTGTTGACCTTAAAAGAAAACTCTCCGATTGCGCAGATTTCAGAATTCAGATGTTCAACCCGTGTCAATCGACACGGGACCTCTGTGTCGATCGACACAAGTTCTGGAACGCAATCGTCTTCTCCTTCAACCTCCTCTTCACTCCCCAAACAGATAGTATTGACGTGAAGTCTTGGGTTTGTGTCAGTCTTGCTTGAAATAAAACCTTCTTGCCTCTTGATTGACTCAGCAGTTTGAGCAACTTGAATATCCAGCTTTTTGACATGGGCGTTCAAAGCTTCGAACTTCCCATTCAGATCCTGGTACATGGCATCCATCTTCCCATTAAAACTCACGGTCATCTTCTGTTGACCCTCTAGAATCTGCTCCAACATAGACTTCATCTCACTATCTGAAGATTGAGCAGGAGGCGTCTGGTAAGAAGAAGAACCATAGTTCCTTTGGTAGTTGTTCCGGAACGGCTTCTGGAAATCATTCTTCTGAAACCCTTGCTGATTACCAAACCTCTGACCCTGATAACCAGCTCCACCAACATAGTTGCAATCCTTCTCATCCTGCTCTTCCTCCGGAATGAAAGTCTCAACCTCCTGAGCAAACTGAACAGTCTTCTTTTCCACTAGAAGATTGTGTACAGAATCTAGCTTAGCCTTAACCTCAGCGATTTGGCTTCCATCCATGTTGCCACCTAGCTTCTTCCTCTTGAAGTCTGCATTCTTGGTGCTATTGCTAGAAGCCAAGTTGTCGATAAGAATCAGTGCATCCTCCGGATATCTGGTGTTGAAGTTCCCATTGCTAGCAGAATCCAAAGCCATCTGATACCTCCAATCAATCCCTCTGAAGAAAATGCCCAACAGCTGAACATCACTGAAACCATGGTGAGGACAATCTCTTTGCTAGGACTTGAATCTTCCCCAGGAAGCCTTAAATGCCTCAGTCGGTCCCTGCTTGAAAGTAGAGATCTTGGTCCTCAGATCCTCGGATCTTGCCTCATCAAAGAAGTTGTTGAGGAAAGCATTCTTGGTGTCCTCCCAAGTAGTCAGCGAGCCTGGCTCCAGCTGCTTCAACCAGTATGCTGCTTCTCCACCCAGAGAGTAGGGGAAAAGCTTGCAATAGAGGTAATCGCTAGACACTTCATTGGCCTTGATGCTAGATGCTAAGTCCTCGAACCTCTCAATGTGATCCATGGGGTGCTCAGAGGATAGGCCATGGAATGGGTGCTGAGCCACAAGTGAGAAAAAAGCAGCCTTCAGCTCAAAATCGCTCCTCTGGAACGCAGGAGGACGAATCGCAGCCCTGTTAGCGTAGAACTCATCAGGCCTGTTGTACTCTCCCAGAGTTTGCCCACGAGCAAGCACCTCCTGCCCCAAACGTCTATCCTCAGCGCGCGGTTCAGGGATCACGTTTCCCTCAGCATCCAGCCTCTGACCGCGCTCATTTCGCCTGTTCCCTTCATTATCAACCAACAATCCAGCTACATCGTGAATCAGTACTAACGGAAAACGCTCCATTGATGCCTCTCGTGTAGCTTTTCTGTTGGCTCTTTCTAAAGCTCCTAATTCAGAAACAAAATCCACTAACCCTTGATTCTTGTTGCTTCTGGTCTTGCGATTAGGCATGCACCTGAAACACACAAAAACAAAAGAAAACGGAAGTAAATAGACATAAAATTAAAACTTAGACAAAATTCTAAAATCAAAATTCGAATGGTGATTTTGAATCCCCGGCAACGGCGCCAAAATTTGATATGCTCAAATTTGCCCTGAGCTACTCTCTCAAATTAAGAGATCGATGTAGTACTTAGGGATCGAATCCACAGGGAATCAATTCACACAATCAATTATGAATTCAAATTAGGCTAAGCAACAATGTAATAATGTAAAATAGACAGCAAAGTAAACAGTGAATGATGATAAAGTTCTTGAAATCAATTAGACAAAAGGTTAGGCATTGGGTAATTCGCAGGAATGACTTGAAATACAGCTGTGCAATCGACATGAATGTCCATGTCGATCGACACGAGGATAAAAACAGTTAGGATTTGTTAAGAACGGTTCTAGAACTCAAACACGAATATAAAATCAATCAACTTTCGTTGCAGAGATTATCTATGACTAAATCCCTAAATTCCAAATTTCTTCGGTGAATAAAGACAAGCATTAAGTTCAGGTTCAATTGTTCACAAAATTACTAAGTCAAATTTCTTTGCGAATATATAATTTTGCTCATCTAAGATTATGTCCTATTATTAATAATACTTTCGCATCTATTAAAGCAACCTAGGATATCCAATTTCAGTTGATCAGTCCTAAAATCAGAGTTAAATCAATCTAGATGAAGAACATAAAGATAAATTCTAATAGATTTTCAGTCCTAACGATTTCTCATCAAACCCTTGAATTACCCTAAACCTAATAAGCAAACTACTCAGACATAGATGCAGTAAACATTATGAATGATATAAATTGCATAAAAGAGATAAAGTAAGTGATACAGAGTTTTAGATCGATGAAGTCTGAAAGTCTGAAATCTTCTAAAAGCTCTGTCAATCTTTGAATCTCCAAGTCTTAATTAAAAACAAGATCCTCCCCCTAAAAACCTAAGGAAAAACTATATATAAAGTCTAAAATTCGGATTGGGCTTCTTGTAAGCTTATGGGCTTCGTGGGCCAAAAAGGAAATTCTTTAATCTTTAAGTCAGAAGTACTCCTGTCGATCGACACACAGGACCGTGTCGACCGACACAGCCTTGAAAACTCGACTCCGTCTTGATCACTTCGGCTTCTCTTTCCTCGGTGCTCCAAAAGGCTCCAAAAGCTTCCATTAAGCTTCAATCGTCCTTTAACCTGTAAAGACTCAAAAAGACTCAAAAAATACCAAAAAGACTCTATAAAAAAGACTTATATCATGGTCGAAAACGGATAAAAACCGTGATATATCAACCTGCTGAGGTTTGGATAAGAGTAACTATGTTTATTGACAGTGAAATCTCTTTAGTTCGGAATGTTCAATTCATGGAGATAGGTGAACCTCTGGAATTGGAGTTTAAATATAAGAAGCTTCAGAAATTCTGCACTACTTGTGGGAGTATGCGCCACAGCTATGATTTTTGCCCTAAGGCTTCGACTCTCTCAGCTACAGCGGGTGCGTTGATGGATATTGGTAACGCCCCTTTCATTACTGCTCAAGAACGTCAAGCTGCTATTGATGGGCTTAACTCTGGACAAGAGCTTGGTGATAGCACTAGTACTATGCAGCCTTTGCCGCCAATGCTAGCCCCAATTTCTGACTATTTGTTAGAGCATGGCTTTGGACGCTCTTCTTCTTCTGATGCTATAGCAGTTGCTGAAGGAACTTCGGTTAAAGATGGTCCTGACCAAAGGAAGAAACGAAAGCTGGAGGATGTTGATGTGTTACCTTCTTATTCAAAATGACAGACTGGTAAGCCCCTGCTGAGTACTCAAGCTGCAGACACTGCTACTGTTCCGGTTCCAAGTCTTGACACCAATGCAAATGACGGTTTGGTGGTTACCCTTAAACCACCAGGTCAGCCATGAAACTTTGGCATCTGAATTGTCAAGGCCTGAGGAACGACTTGACAATTCAGTATCTTAAAGATGTTAGGAAATCTTCTACACCTGACATTATGTTCCTCATAGAAACTAAAAACGGGTATAATGTTGTAAATAAGTTATGTAAGGCGCTTAACTATGCACACTCTTTTGTTTTGCCAGCTGATGGGCTTTCGGGTGGTTTGGCAATTTTTTGGGATGCACATATTCAGCTAAGCCTTCTTTCTACGTCTTCTTTGTATCAGAATGATATGTATATTAATGATGGTGAAAAAAGCTTTTGTTTGTCTTATGTTTATGGTCATCCAAGTACTTATCATCGTAAAAAACAATGGCAGGAAATGATTCATCAAGTTGATATGGGTTGGTATCGAAATCTTCCTCGGTTGGTTTTAGGAGATTTCAATGATATTAAGTATCATCATGAGAAAGAGGGTGGTGCACAAAGGTTAGAGAGTACATTTTTTCCTTTCAGAAATTTCCTTTCTCGCTGCGGTTTACATGATGTTAAAACTATAGGTGGCTCCTTTACTTGGGTTGGTAAGAGGTATTCACATACTGTTAGGACCAGGATAGATAGGGTTGTAGCTAATTCTGATTGGTTTGATCTTTATCCAACTGCCTTGGTTCATATGCTTCCGTGGAATTGCTCAGATCATAGGGATCTAATTTTGCATACCGAATGTGAGTCGTGGAAACATAAAAAGCTATTTAAATATGATCGTCGATGGCGGTTTGAGCCTGGTTTTAACCAATACATCCAATCTTTTTGGGATACACAGTGTAAAAGTATTCCTAGTTATCATTTGAGTAAGGCTTTGGAAACATGTAGGAAAGGTATTGCAATGTGGCGTTCACAGACTGTTACCAACACCCAAAAACGTATTAAGGAGCTAAAACAAGCGATGCAGGAGGCTTATGAACAACCGATTATAGATACATGCATTATTAATGAACTTAAATCTGCCTTATTGTATGCTTACAGATTAGAGGAAGAGTTCTGGAGAGTAAAGAGTAGGGCTCTTTGGCTGCATGCTGGGGATAAGAATACAAAATTCTTTCATGCAAAAACAAAACAAAGAAGAGCCTATAATAGAATTTTAACTTTAACGGATGCATCTGGTCAATCTGTTTTTAAACAAGAAGATATTCATAAGATTGTTGTGGATTATTTTCAAAATATTTTAACAACTGATAGAAGATTGGTGTCTGCAGATTTTTTACGTTACCTTCAGCCTAGAGTGACAGAAGAAATGAACCAGTTCTTAATTCGCCCTATCAATGAAGCGGAGGCGTATCAACCTCTCCAGAAAATGGATACTGATAAGGCTCCTAGACCAGATGGCCTTACTGTTGGTTTTTACAAAGACAACTGGGCTACAATAAAGGACTCGGTGGTGAGTTTTATTCGCCATTTCCTAGAAACTGTGGAATTAGAGCCAAAAATGAATCATACACACATCTGTTTGATTCCTAAGGTAGAGAGTCACACTGAAGTTAAAGAGTATAGACCAATTAGTTTAGCTAATGTTGCTTATAAGCTTCTATCAAAAGTCTTAGCTGAACGGATTAAGCCCTTACTATATTCTTTAATTTCTGAAAATCAATCTGCATTTATACCAGGAAGGTCTATTACTGATAATGTGCTTATTGGACAAGAGCTGTTACACTCCTTACATACCCGTAAACTTAAGACTCCTTACATGGCTCTTAAGTTGGATATCAGTAAGGCTTTTGATAAAATTGAATGGTCTTTTATAAATGAGATGATGCATAAAGTTGGGTTTTCTGAGTTGTGGTGTAGATGGATTATAAAATGTGTTACTTCTGTTACTTATGCAGTATTGATCAATGGCTCTCCAACACAAACCATCATTCCTACAAGGGACATAAGACAAGGTGATCCTTTATCACCTTATATTTATATTATGTGTACATAGGCCTTATCATTCCTCTTGAGTAATGCTGCTAGAAAAGGTCACATTTCTGGTTACCAAGTTTGTAAGAATGGCCCTACTGTTACTCACCTCCTGTTTGCAGAAGACTCATTGTTGTTCTGTAAAGCAAATGAGGAGGAATGCAATCGAATTTTAGAGTTGTTAAGGATATATAAAGACGTTTCAGGTCAAGAAGTCAATTTCAGTAAGTCGGCTATTACTTTCTGAAAAGGAATTTGTCCAGCAATTAGACAATACATTTTGCAGACCACAAAGATTAGTAGAATTGGGAGATTTGGGAAGTATTTAGGCCTGCCTGAATTTGTAGACAGGAACAAAACAGATACATTTTCATATCTTGTTCAAATAATGGTTCAGAAATTAGAAAGTTGGTATTCGAAACTACTTTCTCCGGCTGGAAAGGAAGTGCTAATCAAGGCAGTTTTAACGTCTTTGCCCACGTATTGTATGTCATGTTTCTTGCTTCCCAAACAGCTAATAGCAAGACTAACAGCTGTTACTAGACGTTTGTTTTGGTCTAATCATCAGGATCACATCAAAACAAGCTGGATATCTTGGAATCAGATTACACAGCTGAAGAAATTTGGAGGTCTAGGCATTCGTGATCTTAGGGACTTCAATATTGCATTATTAGCAAAACAAAGTTGGCGTTTGATTCAGCAACCGGAGTCTCTATTGGCAAAGGTATATAAGGCGAAATACTATCCAAAAACAACATTGCTGGAGGCCAAGCAAAAAATGTCCTCAAGTTATGCTTGGAAAAGCATACTTCAAGGCAATAAGTTGTTAAAGCAAGGAATCAAATGGACTATTGGCAATGGAAGGACTGTGAATGTTTGGAGGGATAAATGGATCCCTGCAAATCCAGCCACTACACCTGAGCCGTTGCAGACTATTGCAGATCCAAACCTCAAGGTAAACGCTCTTTTCATTAGAGGAACGGCAAGTTGGGATACTGATAGATTGAATTCTTTATTTCATCCCTTAGATATCCCTTTGATTCAGTCTATAAGGCCCTCTGTAACTGGAGTAGAGGATAGGGCCTCATGGCTGCATACCTCAAATGGAGCCTATACGGTGAAGTCAGGGTATAGTTTACTGTGAACAGCATAAGGACAATCTTCTAATATGCCAAATACATTGTTTACGTCATTATGGAAGTTTCAACTGCCTCCTAAAATTCAGCATTTTTGGTGGCGTGTGCTACATAATGCTATTCCAGTAGCTACTAAGCTTAAGCAACGAAAGATCTTAAATGATGCTACTTGTTCTGTTTGTGGAGAACATGATGAAGATCTTAATCATCTTCTTTTTAATTGTAGAGTTAGTAAGGAGATTTGGGAGTTGGCACCGATAAGAAGATGAAATGAAGAAAAAATGTCTGACAATGGAGTGACAGCAAACTATGAAGCCTATTTGAAAGCAAATCAAGATATCTCTGATAACGTCTCGCTGATACACTTTTTGGGATGACATATTTGGAAAAAAAGAAACGAGGTAATTTTCAATTATAAGCGATTACCTATCCCATTGATAATTAATAAAGCAGTGAAGAATCATAAAGAGTGGTTTGAAGATACGGCCTTGGAGAGGATCAATGAGACTACAGTTACTGATTCATTGCATTTTAGAGCCGAGGCTAAAGCTAGACCAAGAACATTAAACCAATTATTTGAGAGATGCCAACAAAGTTGTTGCCTTGTGGATGCTTCTTGGACTTCACCTTCTGACAAAATTGGTATTGGCTGGACCTTATATAATTCTCATCATCAACAGGTGCTTATTGGATCAGGATCATTTCCTCCTACACAGTCATCAGAAGTCGCAGAAGTCGAAACTTTGAGAATGGATGTAGTGGAATTACAAAGGCTAAGTTATAGAAACATCACGTTTTGTGGGGATCTACGGAGGGTTTATCAATTGCTGCAGCGAGGTGATATGGATATGCAATCTGAAGAGACAAGGTATCTTCTTTATATTGTCCAACTCAAAGATATTGTTCGGATCTCACGCCTTTGCAGTCACGCATTCATTCTCAAAGATACATTATTAAATGGCCAATGTAACGCATATTGATCTAATAAAATGTTTGATGACAAAAAAAAAAAAAAAAAAATTAGATAAAGTGTCTATCTAGTAAGCCATTTATTAATTAGTTGTTGGATTAATTTAATTAAGGCTGGAGCGACGTGTTGTGATAGATTTTGAAATTTAAGAAAAAATGGTAAATTTTGAAAGTAGTTGAAGAATAAATGATATTTCTAATAAATTTCTTTTAAGTAAAAATTCTTAATTGCCTTGACCAGAAAAATAAAAACGAAGACAGCACACGCTCTTTAACAAAAGTTGGGACCTTTTATTCCTTGCGCTGCCTCTTCACTTGCCGTCTCCACAAACCCTAAAAGCTCTCTCTATCTCTGATCGCTCTTTTAAACTTTCCGATGACGAAGAAGCCTCTTAACCCTTTGGATGATCCACCAACTGCATCTTCAAGCGGCGAGGACGAAGTCGAGTCTTCTTCTGGAGAAGAAGATTCTTCATCTGAAGAAGACGAGTCCAAAGCTCCTTCCGCCACTGTTACAATCGCCGCTCCGGTAAAACCCACCGTCTCTGCCGCCGCATCAAAGCAAGGGTCCGATTCAGATTCTGGATCCGAGACAGAGACTGATTCCGACTCTGAAACCGAGCAAGCTTCGAAGAATCCCAATACTGAATCTGGGAAAGCGATCACCGTCACCGTCGCAGCCACAAACCCTAAGAAGAAGGAGAAGGAAGGTCTGTCTTCTGCTACTCTAGCTTTACCGGCGGTGAAATCAGGCACGAAGCGGCCAAGTGAAGGGACTTCAAGGGACGGTGACGCGAAGCGAGCGAAGAAGGTTAGTTCAGGAGAAGATGAGAAGAAGATCGGTGAAGATACAAAGAAACCAGGTTCTCAAAGATTGTGGGGTGAAGAAGATGAAATCGCTCTTTTACAAGGAATGATTGATTTCAAAGGTGATAGAGGTAAGAGTCCTTCTGAAGACACTAATGGTTTTTACGATTTTATGAAGAATTTGATTAGCATTGAGGTTAGTAAGAACCAATTGATGGATAAGATTAGGGCTTTGAAAAAGAAGTATACGGGTACAGGGAAGAATGGTAAACAACTTTCTTTTACGAAACCTCATGATTTGAAAGCTTTTGCATTGTCAAAGTGTATTTGGGATCCTGAAGTAATGGGTCTTGAATCTGCTAAGTCTAATGGGACAGTGAAAAAGAGCCAGAGCAAGATGAAGAAGCTTGAATCTGTGAAGCAAGACTTGTTTTCCTCTTTGCCTAATGGTAAAAATGTTGAAGAAGATGGTAAGAAGGTTGTGATTCATGGAGGAGAAACATCTGACTGGTTTGAGAGCTCTTTTCTTGTTCCATCAATTGCGCGTTTCGGTGTTGATGAGCATTCCGTGAAACAAAGTTGGAGGTCAACGCCGGTCGAGTCCAAGAAGAAGATAGAAGAGATGATGAATGCATTGCGGGCAAAGGAGATTGATTTTGTGATGGAAAAGACACAATATTTGAATGAGGTGACCTCTATGATCGCTGACACAATTAAGCAACGCGGTTTCTAATCGGAATGTGATGCAAATGCTCTGCTCTTTTGTTTCCGGAACTTAGGACTAAACCTTTTTCTCTTCCCTTTTCTATCTAGGTAACTTTTTAGTTTTATGGTGGTTTTATCTTTTGAAACTCTCTGTTTTGGAACTGTATTTCTGCCATACTTGAGGCTGATATGGTGAAATATGAACAAGATCCTAGTTATGCTGAATGGGTTTCTTCTGGACAAATCTTAAATTGAGTTTAAAACTTTTGATGGTAGAAACCTGAAAATAAAATAAAAAACCATCAACTGGCTAAAAAAAATGGCAAAACTCTTTGTAAGACAATTTTTGCTGAAAAACTCTGTTTCATTGCTTTTTAATAATAATCATCAGAAATCTTGAGATAACTTAGTAGATGATAACGAATCGGCAAGTCAATGATGTTTTTAATCTTTTTTTATTCTTAGGTGAGAATTGATCAATTGTTTTTTTACCTTTTTTTTTCCGTAAAAATGCTAAGATAATATTACCATTTTTAATTTTTGACAGAAATTATAAAGATAACTTAGAAAGAAAAAAGACCAAAATCTACTGACATAAGTAAAAATACAACGAAAACAAGTAACAATTGAAACTCAGAATCATCACATCACTTGCTAAAAGACTACTAAAAAGACCCTAGACAAAGAAACACTGATTCCGAATATCTAAGTTAAGAAATTTGTGTTGTTGCCACAACTTTTTAGAACTCGAGTCTTCATCGTCGTTGCCACGAGCAACTTCCACTCGAAGAAATTAAGACACTCTTATTGCAATAGAGGGTTTGAAGTCTCAGGAAAAGCAAAGACTCTAAAGGAAGTGGAGGATTCTCAAGTACAAGCACTAATGTCTTCTCTGTTGCTTTATCAGAGCCAATAGGAAATAGCCAATAGGAAATTATCGTACATGATGTTGTTACCAATGAGCTTGGAGACCAAGTTTAGCCACAAGTCTTATCGATTGTATCTCTATAAATAAAGGAGAGAGATAAGAAATAGAATTGTGCGAGTAGAGAGAAAAACATAGAGGGGAAACAGGGGAAAGTAAAGATCTTTGTTCGCTGGTGAAGGTGAGAGGAAAAAATGTAACTTTCGAAGTGATTTAGTGGATTTTTGGGAAGGTTTCCAGCGAGATGTAGGTTCTTCACATTGAGGGTTGAACTCGTTAAATCTTGCGTGCTCCTCTTTCTGCTCTACATTATCTCTTATCTCTGCATCACTTCTTATTTTCAGTCTTGCATTCTTCAAATCAGTTCTTAAGGCCTAGCTAAGTGGTGAACTAGTATAAAGTTGAAGTCTTTGGAAGGGTTAAACCTTCACAAATACATCTTCCATGTCGCAACACCAATCAACTTTACGTCTGAAGATCCCGAGGTCTGATCTTAAACAGATTGTGCAAGTTTTATTTGATTCTAAGAAAAACATTTCCAGCTATTCTTGTTTGTGTTTCGTTATACAAAAAGACATGATCAAGCCGGCGAAACAAGGAGTGATCAATGTGTTGAAATCTTTCTTAAGATGCTGCATTTTCCATCAACAGTTTTTCTGGACCTGGACTTGTAATGAACGAAGAAAACTGGGCTGAGATTGATTTTCTGACAAAGGAAAAGCCGTTTAGCTAGGTAATATAACTTCTTGCGACACAAGCTAGGGATTTTCCTTACTTACCTCTGTTCTTTTCTAGGGCTCCCCAATCTGAAAGATGATAGAGCATCTCCATCAGCTAGAGACTTTTGGAGTTTCTCAATTAATAATTTTAAAATAATTTTGTTATTTATTTAAATTTTAAATCATTAAAAACCAATACAATAGTGACAATTAGCAAAAAGTTATCTCAAGAACTTAAGAACCGTATCTGGTTTGAGAGACTATAGTCTTTCTTTCTCTTCCTTAAATATATATTTATTATTTTTTTTAAATACGTCTCTTAACAATAGACTACCGATAATGATGCTTTTTAGCAGAAAAGACAGCTTGTCAAATATTCTTTTAGAAAAAAAAACAATTTAAAAAGAAAGAAAAAAAAAGACAATTCTCAAAATTATTTGAAAAATATTGAAATTGTACAAATTTTTTTAAAACGATCCTAATTACCCAAGATTTGTGATCTCAAATATGATGTTTATTAAGTGAATAGTAATTTTAGGTATCTGAATTATTCCATACGATTTGGTACCCGAATGAAAGGTCTAAACAAAAAAATCAATGAGTCCATTGTAGAATTGTCTATATAACTTTTTTATCATTTGATAAATATATTACTAAAAAATCTTGCAATCGTTACAAAGACTGACGGCTAAACAAGAAAAATCCTGAAGGCTAAGCCGACAGATTACCAAATCTTCGGAGCCTAAGTCGAAAGACTACAAATTCTTCAGAGTCTAACTCTTGTAAAAAGGAGACATGGATTTTGCTAAATCAAAGTATGAAACTAACGTAAACACAATTTCTATACCAAACAAGAACTCTCACGAATGATAAGGTCTAAGACCCGAGTAGACAATAAGCGTCTCCTAATATACCGAACAAATTGTGATAAAAGAAACTAGTAATAAAAATTGTAGTAAGCTGCTCCTAATATACCGAACAAATTGTCTATATAACAGATTTCATAATTGGTACTTAAAAAAATCTAACGCTAAAAAAAAAAAATCAATGTAAAACCTTTAATAATCCGGAACTGGGCTAGAAAAAGGAAAATGTCAATCCCATGTAGTTGGGTCTCACCCTTAACCAAGGCCCATTATTTTGATTGGCCTAACAAGAAACGTTAAAAGGGTTTTCCTACACGTAGTTAAGAGGAGGATACGTGTTAAATATGGTCTGATATTCACGAACGGTCATTATCATTATCAATATCATAATGCATTGTTATCTCCATGAAAGATATCTGACTTTGTGGCTCATTACCAGAATGGCTAAGGCAGGGGAAAGCCTGAGCCTAGATGGAATCTTGGAGGCATGACCGCTCTTGTCACCGGTGGCTCCAAAGGTCTCGGGTCAGGATCCCAATTCTCCTACCTTACCTACTTTCTTACAGTTCAACACTGAATCTTAAGCTCTCATTAATTTTCAATCATAGATTTATATGGATATTTTGATGGTATTTAATTATGATGTGTAATCAACACAAAGGATGGTGGAGGATTTAGCCATGTTTACTTTATGTATAAACGCATATTTAGGGAAGCTGTGGTGGAGGAACTAGCCATGTTGGGAGCAAGAGTCCACACATGTGCCAGAGACGAAAATCAGCTTCAAGAAAGCTTACGTGAATGGCAAGCAAAAGGGTTTCAAGTTACCACTTCTGTTTGCGACGTTTCTTCTCGGGACCAACGAGATAAACTCATGGAAACTGTTTCCTCTATCTTCCAAGGAAAACTCAACATCCTCGTGAGTATAGACGTTTTCCGGTGGAGCTTGGTTCCACATTTACCAAATCATGTTTTGTTTGTTTATTCATTTGTGTAATATTATAGGTAAGCAATGTCGGAACGGCTGTAGCAAAGCCGACCACAGAGTGTACGACCGAGGAATTCTCGTTTATAATGGCTACAAATCTCGAGTCAGCTTTTCATCTCTCACAGCTCGCACATCCTTTGTTGAAAGCCTCTGCTTCAGGGAACATTGTGCTCATGTCTTCCGTTGCTGGGGTTGTGAACTTGAGTCTTACATCCATCTATGGGGCAACAAAAGGTATTCATATGCATAATCAAACACCTAATGATGATCATTTCATTAACAGAAATGTACGCATTCCTGGCGAGAAATTTGGCATGCGAGTGGGCGAGTGATAACATAAGGGTTAACTCTGTTTGTCCATGGTTCATCACAACTCCTTTAACTAAAAATGTAAGGCATAAGAAAAGAAAAAGGTACTCATTAATACTAGCTATAGGTCTGTTTCATTTTAGGAAAAAAGTAGACCAACATAGAAGAAAATAGTATCCAAAGTTTACTCTCTTAAACAACCGGATAGCGGGTGAAGCATGGATAACATTATTCGAACAAGTAAGAGTTAGATATGGATTCAGTATTTTGGATCAGTACGGGTAATTTTAGATAATTTGCCCCGGTGATTCAAAAAAAATTTAGATAATTTGGATATTATAGAAAAAGAAATTGGATACTTTAAATAATTATTCGACTCATGTGGTATCGATATGAAATAAAGTATTTTAAACCAAACATATAACTTTAATTCTTTTCACCCCAAAATATTTGAGTACTAACTCAAACAGGATGCAAGTAGATCCAAAATAAACAAACTATTTTTTTTTATAAAATTTGGTTTATGTGAAAATGTTATCAGTTTCTCAGTAGTAAAGATACAAAAGAAAAGGTGGAGAGTGTGACACCAATGGGGCGTGTTGGAGAGGCAAATGAAGTGTCATCGCTTGTGGCATTTCTCTGTCTTCCTGCAGCTTCTTATATTACTGGTCAAACTATTTGCGTCGACGGAGGCTTCACTATTAACGGCTTCTCCTACAGGCATCTGTCTTGAACACATGAATACATGCTTGAATTTTTATGAAGTTAGTGGTTCAATTCCCAAATTATCGGATAATATTTTCAGGATCTTAATTATTGGGTTATGTTATTGTTATTGGACCAAAGTATTGTTTAGTGTTCCACTACCTAAGTCTATTGTATCTATACTCTTGATTATACATTGAATAAGATAAGAATCCAACAAATTCTCATATCTAAGAGTCATATTTAATCCAAATAAGGTGGTCCAAATATGATTTGTTGTGGGAAACGAAGCTCATAATTAGATTTGTTTAAGTAATTTTTGAAGGATTTGAAAGTTTATACAAAAACCACTAAAACGTATAGATTTCAAGAGAGTTCTTATTAAGATGTTAGAAAGCTGCTGCACAATACAAGTGTTTATGAATAAAAAATTTTATCCTCTCTTTGAAGAATGTACATGTGTATATATACTAGTTTAGGTCGGTTAGGGCTAAGTCTAAAACAATAAGAAAAACTTTATTTTTATTAGAGATTTTCTTTTATTCGCGGAGAGTTTTAAGTCGGCTAGTCTTGTTGGGCCTGTTTTGGACTTACTCTTATGTCTTATTGTTTCAGATCGGCCCACTCTGTTTTAAGGCCCAACGGGTCTCCGGTTTACATTCGGCTCATCGGGTTGAATTCAGCTTGTCGGTTTGACAATTCAACCGTCGGTTTATTCAACGGCTCGTTGGTTTATCCCCACACTTAGTCTTTTTAAGACTGTTGGTTCTAGTAAGGGAAATTTGACCCCAACATATACTTTGAGATGTAGAATGAGATTTACTTTGAGATAGATAAAAAAGTCATCACTAAAAAAATCATATTAGGAATCACACATCTATATAAACATATTGACGAATCTATGAAATGTCAATTGGTTTTAAGTTAAAAAATTATAATTTTGCAAAGAACCAAACATCTTCAACATGTGCGTACGTTTGTCGAGCAATTGGCACAAATACTCCTATACTCGAAAACTATCTTACACGAAGGTTCCCGAGCATAAATCTTCTATAGTAACAAACCATCATTCTTTAAAAATAGTGATTCTTATGATAAATAGATAATACTTATCCATTAGAGTTACTTCATCATCAAGACTTTGCCGACTTCTTCTTTTTTTATTTCTTGTCCTTCGTCTTTTACTCTCTCTCGCTTCCATCTCTCTGCTCACATATATACATAGTAGTATGCTAATTATATATAGAAACATACATATGATACACATATGTATATGCTATCTCACCTTATTATAGTTATAGTTTATAACACGTTATCAGCACAATCGACTCTTTATTTGATCTGATCATATACCAAAAAGGTAAAAATAATTTATGTCCATTCCATATCAGAAAGGTGAGATTTTGATTTATGTGTTTTTTTATCTAAATTTAAATTTATGTGTTATTTACAGAGTGGTAGGTTATAACTCCCTCCTTGGTTTTATAGTAAGCTATGCTTAGTAGTTATTTATAAGAAAGACATATAATAGGCTATGTCTTTTCTGGATGATCATTATATGGTAGGCACTGCCTCCTTGATCAATTTAAAAATTTGTCTCTGTAATCTCATTGTAGGCTTTGCCTCCTTGATTATGTAGAGGACTATGGCTATTGATTTATTATTATTTTCTTACTGTTATTTAATTATATTTATTATTATTAGTGCAAGTTATATGGAAGGCTCTGCCTCCTTACTTATTTCGTTTAAATTACAGTCATTTAAATAACGTTATTATTATGTTTCATTATATTGTTTATGATGTTTATTTGAATTTAGAATTCAAAAAAAAAAAAAATTCTTGTAAGAGAATTTATGATGCACGTGTTAATATAATAGTAGACAGTGCAAACACTCTAAAAGAGCGAATGCTCTGGAAGAGCATATGGCTGAGACATGCTTGTATGTAGTCGTACATACAAAGAATAAAGATGGCAAAATATACAGTGAACCTGGAGTTTACTGAATTGGTATAGTAGTAAACCAGAAGTTTACTACGGGATTTAAGAATAACATTTATGAGCGGTTATGCTATCGTGATTTAGCTGATATAAAAGATTATTGAAATTCATGTGAAAACCAGAAGTTTTTCACGTAACATGTCTTAAGCAAAAATAAGGCCATCATGAGAAATTCATAGATGAGTCACCATTTTTTGTATATCAAAAGAGTTAATTAGATATGGTGGTTGAGTTCTTTAATCTCTAGAATTACACCCTTTGTATAACCAATCTAAAAGTAAGATTCGGTTCAGATGAATGGGCCAGAAGTTCCCTTATCTTGAAAGAGGGTATTGATAATCTTGTATTGAAAGTTTAAAGAATTCGAGATAAAACACATGATCCAAGATGGATATGTTGTTGATCTTAAAGTGGGATTAAGACGAGATGAATGAACTAGAAGAGTTATCATCTCGAGGGGGAGAATTAAAGAGTCCCATAAGTTGATAACTTTGGTGATCTTATATCCCAAAACTTGATCACTTTTGCTGATTTTGCATCCTAAAGTTTATCACTTACTCTATGTCAAGATAGAACATAAACTTATTTGGTTATGGAACTCTTTAGTTATGTACACATTCGAGATGAGTTTAACGAATTATAAAGCAAGTCCAAGGGATTGCAAAGATATATTATGGTGAAATTTAATCTCTGATATTTGGCATAGAACATGTAGTCGTGCATGTACTATATTAAGCCATCAAGTAGAGATGGGCTTATTACAAGATTTCCTATCATCATTTTGATGAGAAAATTTTCCATGGGAAAATGACTGAATAATTGGTATCCTTGATGAGAACGTGGAGTTCAAAAAGTTTAAAAGGATCACTATTCGAAACTATGTTGTAAATCAAATAAATAGCTAATGGATGAGATTTCAAGAAAAGAATTATTTTAGATCCTCATGAATATGAACTTGAAAGTTCAAAAGATAAAGTGAAATCTCATATTGCAGCTGAAATACTCCAATAAGAATAGATGTCTCTGAAGGAGAATCTATTAAGTCTATATCACGTTAAAGACGTGATAGACTACTTGGTTCCAAAGATAACGAAAATTTTCGAAAACAAAATGGAGCAATACTGATAAGAGGATTAGTTAAACTTCCGAGAAGGAATAAAAAGATCGTCATGGTTAATAACGAAATCAGATACCTGAATGATATCATTGAGAATGATAAAGAGATCTCGATTAACCATGTCATTACGATAAAATGGAACCAAAGATAAAAAGAATGTCGACACAATATAAATGAGAAAGCGCGCGATGTGATTAATGAGGATCTTGAATCTCCGCTCTAAGAATGAGCGTAGAGATAATATTGGCCAATAAGTTAAAAAGAGGCAATCAAGTCTGTATTATACTCGTTTGAAGAACGAGAAATTTTTGGACCATAAGTCCAAACATGAAACGGTTTTGTCACGAAAAAGAATGGACAAAAATGACTTGGATTACGCCTCAACATTTCTATGAAAATCATAGAGGGATTAATGATATTATTATTATGTTCCTGGGAATTCTATGCGATTGAAACGCCTGAAGAGTTATCGCAAATAATATTGTAGAATGTTTTGGAATCAAAGACTTTGGAAAGACATCATTGTCCTCATGTATTCCAAAATTGATCATCTAGTCACTACAAGAAATCGGAGTATTGATAGCAGCCTAAAAACGCTATGATAGTGATACATAGCGCTGTAGAAAACGCTCCAATATGTCCCGCGATAGTAGGCTTGCCACCTAAGATAACGGATATTACTAACGTGATGTTTAATATTTTAACCATAGCACTTTTTAGACTACAATTATAAATGTTTAGAATAGTGTTTTGTTTTTGTTATTAATAATTGTATTATTGATTTCTAGTAAATATATACCTGATTTTTAATAATAATATTCCGAATTTCAATTTTTTAAAATATTTTGGAATTCAAATATAATTTCGGAATATTTAAAATTATATAAATAAAATCAATTTCATAATTAAATTAAAAATATCCTCAATTTACAAATACCACAAAAAAAATTAAAAGAAACCTAATACCACTAATACATTTGTATCTAAACTTGTAAAAAAATCCATTTGTATCCCTTTAATTAAAGTTGAGTTTTTTTGTTTGTAATCCACTGTCAACATAAGAGTTTTATAGAAGAAAAAAAAGTAAACATTGAAACTCAACTTGCCTTCAAAATTAGTTCTTCGTGAAATGGAGAATGAAAAAGACTTGCAGTTTCCAACAATCCTACAAAATCCGAACATGGAAACACATCTCTTGTCATCAGTCAAATATAATCGACATTTCAAAATCATACAAAATTCATGCTTTTTTTTATCAGAACCTGAAGAATTATTGCCTTTAATCCATCTTTTGTTAAGAGCTATAGCAACAACTCTAAGCCTTTTATCTTCCTTAACTTGTTGTGTATACGGCAGAGAACCACGAGACAATGTTATGAATCGGTGTCGATACGACAGAGACCATCAAAAAGCGACATTTGAAAAGTTTTGAGATCCAGTTTGATGATGTCTGAGAGAGAGGGATTCGACAAAAGAGGAAGATGGAGAAGATTAGAGACCCATTTGTCGGCGAGTTAACGAATGAAGAAGACAAGATTTGAGGAAGAAGAGGGACGAGAGGATAAAAGTTCTGGACAGGGAAGAGAAGAAGTTTCGACTAACAACATTCAATTCGTGAAACCCTAATTTGGCGAGGATAGATCTAGACAGGGAGACAAAGATACTGAAAAGGGCCTCGTGGAGGCTCGTAAGTTCTTCTTTTGACCAAAAAAGGATACTGAGAAGACTAAAACATTGAACGGACAAGATTTGGCTGTCTCCAAAGTTTGAACGGACAAGATTGGCTAAGCAAGATTGCCACATCATTGATCCCAGTGATTTTTTTTAATTGGCTCTCAGTTTTTCAAGTGTATTTTGTATTTTCTCATGTATTTGTTAGATGTTTTCTAAAAATGTTTTATTTAATTTATAATTAATATATATACAAGTTTATAAATTTTTTTCATTTTTCTAGTAAGTTTTAATTTTGTAACTGATAAAAATAAAAATATACTTCCAAGTGTGAAACCATAAACAATGAATTATTCTATTTTATGTTGTTAATATGAATTATGAAACAATAATTTGTTGTATTTTCTTTTATGAATTGAGAAATGGAAAAAATATAGAGAAATTTTAAGAAATGCCACTTTTCAAAAATGCCACTTTTGAAAATATGCCATTTTTTCAAAATTATTTTTTCATTATATCATTTATGTTTGGGTTAACTATGTTGTATTAGAGTTTAGTTTTGAGGGTTTTAGGGGTCAAAACATTTTTCAGGTTTTATAATATTAAGATTTAGACTTTAAAAATCCATAATTAGTGGCATTTTTGCAAATGGACACCCCTAAGTGGCATTCTTGCAAATGTACACACCAAAAATGACATTTTTGCAATTAACTTATAATTAACTTCATTTGCAAAATAATTATGTTTTGCTTTTAGTTTTGATTTAAGTGTTATTGGGTTATAGTCATAATTTATGGTTTGAGATTTTATAAAATGAGTATGCTTGAACTTTTCATAACTTTTTCGATTGTTTGGTGTATTATTTGATGTAGATGTTTCATAAATATAGTTAAAAATTGAGTGATTATGATTGAGGGTTTGTGTTTGAGGTTTAGAGTTTAGGGTTTGTGTTTGGGGTTCAGAGTTAGGATTTGTGTTTAGGGTTTAGAACATCTATACTCTGAATCAAACACTCATTAATCCATAAAAAATCTTATATTCTTATTATTAATAACAGTAAAATTATCAAACATTATATATTCATGAAACAATAATTTATTTATTTCTATTATTAATAGAACTAGAAAAAATTATATCTTAAACCCTATACCCTAAACCCCAAATGTTATGCCCTAAATTATGAATCAAAGATCATAACTTTTTTTTTGTTTGTAAATTTTAATTCTTGGTTGTATATTGACAAAGTTCTTTCTATTGATTTTGCTTTTAGTTATCAACAACATATTATCTTATCTAAAGAATGTGGTTTGTGAAATTGAATTTTTGAATCAATCAATGAATAAATCATTCCTCACAAAGTATATAAGCCACCTTTACGATCAGAGAGAAAGGACACCTTTACGATCATATACAATTCCTCACAAGTATATAAGCTAAGAAGAAAAGAGAAGCGAAGCTATGAGCGGATCACACCAAAAGACATAAACTTTAGGTGAACTACTTCTTGGCAATGGTACTCTTGCTTATGAAAGAGTCATCGAATTGTTAGAGGAGCGGATCGAAAGCCTTTGTCTTCCTGATGTTTTTGAATTCTAGATCGGTTTGGATTCTCTAAAAACAAACCAAGCACTCATCTTCAACAAGCAACACCATCTTTCTTTTTCACAATCAGACATTAGAACTCATTGAAACTACCTTGAAATCTTCACATCCTGACTTCAATGTTTCTTCAAGAGCCGAGAAACCAATTTGAACCTATCAAAAGAATTCTATCAAACTCCACAAATCAAAAACCGCTTCATATGATTAATCTGTGAGTAACAATTAGCAACATTGTAACTTACAATTGATTCTTGATCTGTTGTTGGTTTAAGACTCCAATCTCTCTAATGCTTCCTCATATTTACCATTCCTACATCAGTCCACGATACAAGTCAATACTCACTTTCATCAACAAGAAGAAATGTGAAGCTTTTAAGAAACAAATAACATCAGAGTTTCAAGTTTCAAGGTATTGTATTGTATGAAATTGGTTTAATAATCTGAAATCAAATATGCATCAATGAATTCGTGAGTGGAACATGTCAAAAGGAAATTCAATTTCTCTCTACGGTAACAATACAAATGAGAGAGAGAGAGAGAGAGAGAGCAGATAATCTAAGTTTACGGATTCTGCTTTGGATAAAGATCTCGAGATTTTAACCTTCTAATTTACATCTCAAGGTAGCAATTTTACCAACACATATGTGCAAGTATTCACGAATCACATATGAACAGCTAGAAAGAGGGAGAGAGAGAGAGGAGAGATGGAGGGTACCAGCTCCTTTGTAGGCAGCTCTCTAAATCGATGTTAGAGACACCAAGAGAAGCTACGATGGTGATGTAACCGTTGTCGATTGATTTTCCAGAACAAGATCGCATCATAAATACCTCTCACTTACCCAATTTCATAGCTCAGAGTCACCACACCTACGACAGAAAACAACCACATCGATTACATCGCCACAAGAATTCGAAACATGCTCTGCTTTTCCGTCGACATCGAAAGCCGGAGCTGAATATATGTGTGAAGGAGAACAACGGCAGAGGAGTGAAGGAGGAGGAAGACGAAAGAGAGGGCAGAGAGCATAAGAGAATTATTTTTTTTATTCAAAAGAGAATTATTCTACAATTTCCTTTTCATTTATTTTGTTTTCCATAATATTTTTTTACTTGGTAAAATTCTTGGGAGGCAATAAAATTTTTATTTTCCCGCTTACTCCTACAATGACGTTTTAAATTTCATCTATGCTATCATCAAGCAATTACAGAACCAAAAACTAAGCGCCAAAATGAAATATTTTCGCGTCCATCCTACCATAGCGTTTACTTTTTCAAAACCGCTATATAAAATTTTCCAAAACTCAACAATAGCAGAACATTAAAACCGTTATACTGTACTGCTATTAATACCCACATTTCCTGTAGTAAGTGAAAGAGATGTTATATGAAAATCCTGATAGGGTTTACATAAAGTTCACATGTATGAATTTCTAAAGGAAATGTTAATTTGGTGTGTGTACAAGCACCAATTTTTTAAATGTTATGTAAGTAACTTATAGTAATACCTCATCTACAAAAGATTTAAAGGTATACGATGTGCTTTCGTATAATAAGAAAGAAAGCTAAAATAGTTTTTAAGGAGAGTATGAATAACTCGTAAGTACAATCGAGCATCTAGAAGATTGTACGTAGAAGAAAGTTTGGGCCATAAGTCCAAATAGATCAGAAATGATCTCCTATGTGAGCGGGATGGACTAGAAGTTCAATGACCCAAGAGATTATATGAAGATCATATGAGTTTATTCATTAAGACTCTGTTCAGTGAATCTTCCAAAAAGAGATGTCACAATTTGATATCAAAGACAGAGATATATGTCTAGTAAACAGTACGACGACGCACAAAATACTTAAAGATAAAAGGTATTTCTTCGATCTCAAATTAAAAAGCTCAGCTAAAAGCATGAATACTATATCTAATGATGCAAAGATCATCACACACTCTGGTAGAGTCAAGTTTTCAATGACGAGGGGAATAAATTTCGAGATTAATGATGCATTTATGTTCTCCCGATTCATACAAGAAACTTTTTAAGTTTCAGGAATATCTGGAAAAATGGATATCATATTGAAAGTACAAATAAGAATGGCACTGAATATTGTTGCATTACATCAGAGAGAAAAAGTACATTGGAAGAATTACCATTGATATCTTTCGGATTATACTCCACTAAATAAATACGACTGAATCCTATGTTACGGTAAATCAGAAGTTTACTAGTACATTTAAAGTCTGCCAAGGGAGGCTAGGACATTCAGGATCAGTCATGATAAGAAGATTTGTGTAAAAAATTCAAATGGCCACCCATTGGAAAACTAGAAGATTTTTCAATCGGGATAGTTTTCATGTAAGACAAGTTCTCAATGAAAATTCATAATTTGGCCATCACTAGCCAGTGTTGGAAATGAATCTCTAGTATTCTTAGAAAGAATACATGGTGATATACGTGGATCTATTCATCCACTTTGCGGGCTGTTTCGATACTTTATGTATTAGTTTGACGCATCTAGTAGATGGTCACATGTATTTATTAACCACAGGAAATACGGCTTTTGCAAGATTCATTGTCCAAATATTCAGATGTTGAGCATTCGCTTCTCCATATTCATACATTAAATGGCATAGCTGAGAGTATGAATTATTGGAATGCTTCTTTGGTAAATGAAGCTTTTCCAGGGGGAGAATGATAATGATATGCGTGGCTGTACTCTTTTTCTTCTATCATGGTTTTTTTCCTATTGGATTTTTCCATGACAAGGTTTTTAACGAGACAACAAAGAACACACAAAAACTTCCAAAAGAGTGAAACATATATACGAAATGCATCTCATAAAGATGTTGTTTCCTAGGAGAGTTATTTGATGATGGGCGTGGTTGTACTCTTTTTCTCCTTATCATGGTTTTTGTCCCACTGAATTTTCCATGACAAGATTTTTAATGAGACAACAAAGAACACGCAAAACTTTTAAGAATAATGGTATATATTTACGGAATGCATCTTGTGAAGATGATGTTTCTAGGGAAGAAATATGATGATGAGTGTGGTTGTACTCTTTTTCCCTATCATGGTTTTTGATTCACTGGGCTTTCCATGACGAGGTTTTTAACAAGACAACAAAAAAACGCCAAAGATAGACGTCTAAAGGGAGTGTTATGGTTTATCACTACTTCAAGCGCTTTGTCGTATATTGATGAGATTATGACAAGCGAAGAGAATGATCAAGATATCAACCTACGGAGTCGAAGAGACAAGATTCATTTAAGGGGGAGATTCAATCATCTACGCGATTTATGAAGAGAAAATCATCTCTATCATTTTCAAGACGAGAATGCATTTTTTTCCATTTTATGATTTTTTTCCCAACGGATTTTTCCATAAAAAAATTTCTAACGAGGCAATCACAACACAACATATTTGTCGAAGAGGAGTTCATTGAAAATTCGATATAAAAAATGGATAATTAAGGGGGAGTGTTGTAAATGGATAATTATCCATGTGATAAATGGATAATACTTATCCATTAGAGTTACTTCATCATCAAGACTTTGCCGACTTCTTCTTTCTTAATTTCTTGTCCTTCGTCTCTTACTCTCACTCGCTTCCATCTCTCTGCTCACATATATACATAGCAGTATGCTAATTATATATAGAAACATACATATGATACACATATGTATATGCTATCTCACCTTATTATAGTTATAGTTTATAACAATTCTGTCTTTTGGTTTTCCGACTATGTCTCGTCATATACATATTTAAGTACTCAATATTTTCTTTTATTATTCCTCTCACATTTTCTTTTATTATTCCTCTCACAGTTTTACTCAAATTCATCACTTTTCTTCTTATAAACAAAAGATAGTTCACCAAAATAACAGATTACTAGATTCTCACCCGCACTATGTGCGGAAATATTTTATGTATATGTTGTAAACTATATTTAGTTTTTATATTGTGTCGTATATGTTACAACTTTAGATATTGTATGTTTTTAACTTGCTGGTAATGCAATCTATTAGTTTGAAACAATATGATGATTTTTGTTTTTAGTTTGGAGGCAGAATTAGGGGTGTCAAAATGGGTAACCTGACCCAACCCGACCCAAACCCACATGGATTCGATATTTTAGTGGGTGGGTTTGACCATACCCGTTTATTATATGAGTTGAATTTATATATCCAAACCCAATAATAGGAAATCCGATAGCTAAATGGGTTATATGGGTATCCACATACAAATTAAATATTATAGAAACTAACTAAAAAAAAGGCAACACCATTTCATATTATTATAAATAAATTCAAAAAAAGTTTTCAAATTTCAAAGAACAAACTAAATTAAAATATTTCGTATCTTACGATAAATAAAAACCATAAAACCATAAACCAGTAAAACCATAAAACCAATAAAATTAATTACAAACACTTTCATCTTCGTTATATTCATCTGCTTCCTCCTCATCATCAATTTCATTGTCTACAAATAGTAAAAAAAGTATATCAACAACCTGGATAATGTTAATAGATAGTATTAAAACTAATAAATATAAATGACAAATTTATCTTTCTCTTCAGTTGTAAAACCAAATAACCAAGATCACATACAAAGTAAAGTATTGACATGTTTAGGAAGAAGCCAACTCTGGTATTTGTTTAGAACACGCGAATCAATACTAAAAGATGATTCCAAAGCCAGAGTAGTTATAGTAATGTTGAACCATTACTGTAATATAAATTTGTTTTTTTATTATTTTTATGATAAACATGTGAGTTACCCACGATCCTAATGCGTTTACCCGCTAAACCCATAACTCTATTAGGATAATCCATCAAAACTCATTTATTTATATAGGTAAAAAAATCCAACCCAAACCCGCTAAAATTATGGGCGGGTTTGGATAACCCATGGGAATTGACCCGTTTTGACACCCATAGGCAGAAATCAATTAGTTTGAAGTACTGTATTTTCTATTAAATATTCATTAGAGAAAGTATAAATAGTTGACTATGTTGTATTTAAATGTATAGACAAAAATCGAGTAATTTTATATAAGTAATTTGTTTTTGTTTAAAAGTTTTCTATTTTTCATTTCATTTAGTATATATTTTTGTTTGAATTTATCTAAATTAATTGAGTTTATTTGTCTGATTGGATTTATTTATTTGTTCTAATGAATACTAATTGAAAAATCATACCTTGCAAAAATCTCTTAGTTTATGCGTGAAACTGGTGAATGTTTTTTATTCTTTCCTAGAAAAAGAAAATTAAAATTCCTCAATGCATGTTTATGTAAAGATGCATGATACTATTAAAAAATTTAGAGAGTTACCTTGTTAGTCAAGTTTGTGGAATAAGTTAGAGATTAACATTTCATCAAATAGGCACTCAATCATCGTGCTACTGTTTTCTTATAAATAGTTATCGTGAATAACAAAGGAATAAGAGATAAAAAAAACAACACGCAATCGCCGATCACAAACCGATTTCCGTCTTTCAATATCAATAGATGCCATATAGAGATAATCGAATTCAAAAACTAACATACATGCAATATAAATTTGAGAGAACCTCGTACCGGTGGAGAAAGGTCTGATTTTTATGCCAGAAATCGAACTCATTATAACCTACAAAATGAAAAAAAAAATCGATTAAACCTCAACCATGCTAAAAACATCGAAAATGATAACTACAAAAAAACAAATGATGAAGCGGTGTTTTGAGTTTCATGTGTCGACTAATATGTGTCTTATATAAGGAGTGAAAATTAAAAAAAACATTTAGGGTAACCGCAAATAATTAATAAGATTATTCATTTAATTAGTGAATATTCGTTAATAACTCTATTTAGTTGAAGATTTCCTATATTATCGCATAAGTTTTTTAAAGATTGAAAATTTTAATGTTTGTAATTCCATAAATCTTTTTAACTGATTTTTAATTTTTTATTTTATAAAAATTTCGAATCTTTAATTTCTCTATTAAGGAATATTCTTCATAACCAGGGTAATTACTTGGAGAATATTTACAAATACATCGGTTTTGTTATAAGGAAACAAATAATTATGACAATGGAAAGTTGGAGTTATTATTCTTATATTCCATAATTTATTTTTCTATTCTTTATATTCAACCAAACGTATATGTATTACTATAGTTAGATGGAAAGTTAGTGCTATTATTACGTATACGTACTACTAGAGTTATTATTATTACAAATAATTATGACAATGGAAAGTTGGAGTTATTATTATTATATTCCATAATTTATTATTCTATTCTTTATATTTTGAAACGATATGACCCAAAAATTTAAAAAAAATTTCCTTCGGATTACTATCATCACAGATAATAATCCTCAATTGGGCCAAACACCAAGCCATGCGGAAACAATTAGATAAATAATAACAAACCACACAATTACCAAATGAACCAATTCAACTAATCTCATACTTAATTGAATTCTAAACCGTTCAATTCCATAACAATTCAATTCCAAACCAACAACCAACAATATCAATTTCCAGAATCTACTAGCAACCTAGCGATTCTACAATACAGCCATGAAATACGAGACTCTAGATCATCTCCTCTTCCCGGCCAGGATTCCACGATCACATTTTCTCTTTACGTGCAACACATGGCAAAAAGAGTTGCGTGAGTATTATCATAAATACTCAGCGACACGGTCATCCCGTCTACAGGCTATTTATACATAAGCATAAACAATAAATAAAATACCAGGATGAGCATACACAAGCATTCACGAAACAAGCAACCACGAACCAAAACAGGAACTCTATGTCGATCAACACAACCTCTAGGTGTCGATCGACAGGATGCCCCGTGTCGATCGACACGACATCGTAGAACCCAGAATCGAGCCTATCCTCTCATGGCTCGAATCCGTCGCGATTCATCGAGTCTCCTACACGATTTCAATCACAAAACACACAAAATCCACCAAGCAATCGCATTCTATCCATTCCTTACACCTATGTAAGCCTACGATCACGCACTCACCTCGATTTTGGTTTGAAACGACGAAGAACGCGATGAACACCCGAAGAACAGCCTCTGATTCCGTTTCCCCAGAACCCGAATCACCCAGCAACGAATCCTCCTCGTTTCCACTAATCACCCACGCAATCACAAGCTAATAGAACCGAGAATTCAAAGAAATCAACAATGATTCCTTCACAAAACTCAATCCCTTCAAGAACACTCTCTTTTCTCTCAATCTTTCTGATTTTCGGCCAAAAGAGAGACAACCGCGACTATTCACGCTTAAATACCAAACCCTATGTTCCCTAAACCGGCCCGCCAAACCGGACAATTAAACCGAACCTGCCGGTCTGATTTTAACCCCGTGTCGATCGACACACCAACCCGTGTCGATCGACACACCACCAAGAATCCGACTTCTCACAAGTCAAAACACCCGTGTCGATCGACATACACGTCTGTGTCGATCGACACACCCAACCAAAATCCACTTTTTGGTTCACGGGCGTTACATATTCAACCAAAAGAATGTTGAGGAATTGGACTTCTTTTGATTTGACAGGGGCCAAAGAAATAGATCTAAATCTAAAAGGAAGAAAGGTACTGCGATAATCAATCATATGGGGGCTTGCAGACCTTCTAACACGTTAATGAAAAGAAAGATCAAGGAATAGAAATATTTTCCTTTACAAAAAACTAATAAAGAAAAATGGTAGATATTCGCAGTATCAAAATATATTATATTCCATAACTGATTTATATTTAAACCATTGATTAACAATTATTTTGTTATAAGGCAAGAAAATATAGTATTTAAGATTTTGGCAACAAACAAATTTTGTTAGATTTAGGGAGAGAATATTTAGTTACTAACAGCTAGATAAGGTAGTTAATATTCTCTTAATTACACTTATAATATCTAGAAAAATTTTCGTAAAACATTTAAATTTTGGTAAACATAAAGCTCTAAAAAAATACCAAAGATAATATCCCAAAAACACCAATTGAATGACGGAAAACTTATTAAAAATACCAAAGATAAAAAGTTTAAAAATAAACAAAAAACAAATCCCTTAAAACCAACATTGTTAAGGTTTCTCGATCTTCACTTGCACCAATGGTCAAGCCAATGTCAGTTCGTTTTCACCGACTGCCCCATTCGAAGGAGACTTCCCACCAGTGATAACACAATCAAAGTCCTGGACACCATCATCAGCCCCATCAATCCGCTTAGATAAATCCACACTCGAATCGTTCTTGTATTCTCTTCCTAAATATAAGTACTTGAAGAGGTACTTGATAGAATTGGTTTGATTATGCTCGTTTGGCTTAATTGGTGGTTGGAATCTTGATCGCTGCAATTATATAATATAAGATCGTAAAAAATATAAATAATTTGTTTCTTTCCACCGACGACAAATTTGAAGCAAATGGTAAAATTACACACACAAAAAATATAATTATAATACGTACATGTTCACCCGGTAGACGCCAATAAAAAATTTTGTTGTATAATCTTCCATTTGCATAATTATTTTTATCAAACTCTCCATCATGAAATGATGATCGGAGTGGGAGTTCCTGAAAGAAAACTATTGTTAAAATCATATGAAAAGGAAAAATAATAAATTCTATAAAAAAACATACATCATTATCTACCTTCACCGGAATGTGACATGCATTAGATTCGACATCATCATCATCATAGAAGTTGCCATTGATCTATAAATAAAAATAATAATAATAAATAAAAGAAGCATTTGTAAGATTAAGATAATTATTTTTTTGAAAAAACACCACTAAATTTGTATAATTTCCAAGACTTGTAACAATCCGAGCATACTGCATGATAAAACACATCTAATTAGCTATAGGAAACTTGAAAAAAACGCCAAAAACATTAAACAAAATCAAGAGAGAGAAAGAAAGAGGTATCGATCAAAACTAATATGAGGAGTGGTAAGCTTTTCCCTTTTATCAAGTTTTCTTGTCGAGCTTACCACCATAATCTCTTTTATCTGTTCGATTGTTCCAAAAGTTTCATGATCACTGAGACCTATTAAAAAAAAGAAAAAGATCGTCAACAAACACATATAGAGACAATAAATAATTAACAAAATGATCCTACCGAATATAAAACAATTGTGTCTCTAGTGTAATACAACTGGTTTTCTTTATAGGGAGAGAACTAATGTTGAAAATATTAGGTTTAACCGCAGAAAGTCTAAAATCTTTTTAAAATCAAAGATTTAGTTATTATGATTCTAATTTTAGTTTTAGTAATTGAATGCTGTCTATATACACACTCGGAATTATTGTTGTGAATATCTAATTAATGCTATATATCTTTTCTTTCGGAATTTTTTTTATAAATCTTCCTAACAATTTTTTATTTGAATAAAAAAGATATTGCGCAATCGTGGAAATATTAAAGACTAAATATATTAAAATATTGTTATGAATTCCATATTAATAGAGATATCAGTTGAATTGCAACTAATTATTTCATTGAATACTCGATTATAAATTTGAAAAATAATTCTGTTATTTCAAAAATGGTGTTTTTATTTGGTCTGCTTTATATACTCATACCTATTTCTATAATCAAGTATTCATTGCATTTACTTTGACTTTCTATGCAAGTTGTAGGATTAATGCATGATTTTTGTTATTATGAAAAATTACGTTAATTGTTAGATTGTTACAATATATTTAGGAAAGAACTATAACAATATGATTTGATAAAGATTTCCTATATTTAAAAGACATTATTTTCGTAATTACCATTGGAAAATTTAATGATTGCAATTCCATAAATCTCTGAACTAAGTGTTAATTTTTTTACCTTGTAAAGATTTCGAATCTTCATTTTCTCTATTATGGAATATTCATGCTAAATAATGAATTCGGATTCAAATAGAATATTCTTGAAAAATAATATTTGAATTTTAACAAATATATGTCGATTAGCAAATATACGTAAACCAAAAATTTTGCTTTGAAAACATAAACAAAATAAATAAAAACCACCAAAAAAACTGTGAATAAAACAACCAAAGAATAAAGCATTATATATATATTTCTCATAGATTTAGGGTTTTTATCAATAATAAAAAAGTTGAGCCGATTTTAAAGCATTAATTAAAAAATAATTTTTATTAACTATTAAAATTGATTAGGTTAGTTTATAAAGATTTTCGTAAATCTCGGTGATGATAAAAATATACCAACAATATAGGGTATATATGTTGCTAAATCTTCATTCCTAGATTCATTATGTAAATTTCATAATCGTACCCACACAAAATTATCAGATCGATCGATCCGTTTTCCAGATTGATCGATCCATAATGCTGAATCAAAAACTAATTCATCGGGTGACCTCAGGATCGACATGTCCACTCTGTCCCATAGGATCAGATCGATCGATCTGTCACCATTGAATAATTACAGAATTGCCATTAATGAAAACGGGTCGGACAAACCGGGTCGCACAGGATCCGCGTGTCTACAGTTGGATCCAATTAAAAAATATCTGAAATTGATCTGAAAATTACTGAAATTGTCATTGTATCTATCCAAAATTATCCTTTTCAATTAAATCAATTTAGTTATAATGGAATGGCAATTTCAGTAATATTTGAATCAATTTTGGGCATTCTACTAAATGTACTTCTCTTTTAATATTATAGAGATATCGTGGATCTTTCTCTTTAAATTTGGCGGCAAAAAAAAATATTTTGTTGTTTTGAATTTTTTTTTTTTTGTTTCTGAGTTTTGACTAATTCATGTTGTCAAGTTTATTCACTTTAACTTCGGAGATTCTTTGGAAAACCATTTCACCGTGTTTTCTAGACTTCTATGTATTAATATTCTCTTGTTTGCCCTATCGTCGTTGTATAACGAAATAGAGAATTCTGACTCTTTAATTACGAGCGCGGAGTCTCCATTATGACGGAAAATCTAGTATAATCCAGAAAATGAAATGGAACCTCCATAACGAGAGGGATCCCGACCGTTGTCAAGAAGTAGTAGCCACGCACATAGATGGGGAGGTACGCGGGCTGGAGCCAGTGTCGGCCCTGGGTACAAGCTGATGAAGCACATGTTTGGCGCTTTTTTTATGTTTAAGTATTATAGGAGCCATTTATTTCTTAAAAAATCTACTAGCTCAAGTGGTTTAGCCCGAACTCGTAGCCTTCCAGATACCGGGTACCTTGTAGCAACTTTCTTTTAATTATTCTTATGAATTACTCTTATCGAATTTCCACTATTAGAATTCACATCTCCCGTAAAGGAAACAATGATCCATATCTAAAGATAATGTGAAATGTGAAATAATTAGGTTTAGAGAAAAACTAGGAGAATTCAAATTGCGTAAAGCTTAGTTTTTAACTCGTGTAGAAATAAAATTGGACGAGATGTAGACAAATTTGTTTTCTAATTGTTCATACTGCCACCACAACATAGTTGAGTAACTGTCCTACATATTATATATACATCGATGATTATGTGGACTATGAAGACATTAATAATTGAAATATAAGTTTATTGATGATTATGTGAACAAATATATTAAGCTTTTCTCTGTTAACGTGTCTACTGTCCGTCTTATTATCGGCACTAAGCTTGTTAGGTTTGAAAAAGTAAACATAATTTAAATCGACACTAAGGTTTTATATGTAATCAAATATGAAAACTAACGTAATGAAATTCCTCAAGTATTCAATTAAATATACATGAAACAAAATATGTATTTAGACGAAAAAAGCTCTCCTTGAAACGAAGAAACGACTACAATCGTGGCGCGAAAGGAACTTATTCCTTTCTTGTCTCAATTTAATTGGACCACGAATCTCCCACTCGTTTGTTATGCCTACGTGTCTTATTATTTAATAACTGCAATCTCCAGACCGACGGTCCAGACTAAACATCAGTAACGTCACGTTCCTAAATTGAAAATTCTTTCTGAAGAGGCAAAGAAAGATGTATATAAAATAGGGGAGTGAGTAACGTGTAGTGACATTATTTTCGTTCTCCAATTGAATGGTTTTATGAGTTTTTCTTTACCGGTTAGTAACCAAAGGATTCAACATTTTCTTGTTCTTCTTGATTCGGCAAGAACATATATAGCAAAATCGAATCTGAGTTTTTATTTTTATCGTATATGGCGAATATATGTTACGAAGTGGTGACCAACGCATCGTCGTCACATTCGGGGAGAAAACAGAGGTTTTGTATGGATCATAATATGATGCAAGAAGAGTGGAAGAATTGTAAACGTAATAAACAAGAGGCTCAAGCTAAGAAGACTTGTTCTTCAAATTCTCGAAGCACAAAGGAAGATTGTAAATTAACGGCGAGGGATGATGATCCGAGGACGGTGGTGATTGAGCCGAGATACGGCGTTTCTTCGGTTTGCGGTAGAAGAAGAGAAATGGAAGATGCGGTGGCGATTCATCCTTCTTTTTCTTCTCCGAAGAATTCGGATTATTCACAACACTATTTTGGTGTTTACGATGGCCATGGTTGTTCCCACGTACGGTGTTGTTTTCTCTCAAAAATCCAAAATGGAAAAAAATTGCTTAAGAGAAAATTAGAATGAAGAAAATAGCTCATTTTTCAAATTTTAAAAAGATTAGAATTTATAAGGTTAAGGGTTTGAATTTCTTTTTTTTTATAGAGGTTGGAGTTTAGAGTTTCATATTTAACGGATATTTAGTTTTAGGATTAGGGTTTAATTGTAGACTATTTTATTAGTTTTTGAAATATGGCATAATTTGTTAATTTTTAGTATAGGAATCTCACATGTTTCCTCAAGAGTTTCCACTTGAAATTATCAGTTGAATCTGATTTATTATACGAAATCGTGTTTTTTTTTTGTCCCTCCAGGTCGCAACTAGGTGTAGGGAGAGGCTTCACAAACTGGTGCAAGAAGAACTAAATTCGGAAGGAGAAGAAGAATGGAAAAAAACTATGGAGCGTAGCTTCACACGCATGGATAGAGAGGTTGTGTTACCGAGTGAGACGGTCGTGAGCGCAGATTGCAAATGCGAGCTTCAAACGTCGAACTGTGAATCAGTCGGATCAACCGCAGTTGTGTCGGTCATTACGCCGGATAAGATCGTCGTCGCTAATTGCGGCGATTCTAGAGCAGTTCTCTGCCGGAACGGAAAACCAGTTCCTCTATCGACCGATCACAAGGTCAGTCACCAGAAAACAACTTTACTGCTTTTAATATGTTTTGTATTTTTATGTAAGTCTAGTTGTTTATTCATTTCAAATAAGGAATGTGAGGGATTTTGAGTTGACTCGGAGAATCTGTTCTTTGTTTGAAACACAGCCAGATCGTCCAGATGAATTGGACCGAATCGAGGGAGCTGGAGGACGAGTCATATACTGGGACTGCCCGAGGGTCTTGGGAGTCTTAGCAATGTCACGAGCCATAGGAGACAATTATTTGAAACCATACGTGAGTTGCGAGCCGGAGGTAACCATAACAGACCGGTCTGACGATGACTGCCTCATACTAGCCAGCGATGGCCTATGGGATGTAGTGTCGAACGAGACCGCCTGTTCCGTAGCGCGTATGTGTCTCCGAGGTGGTCGGAGACGGAGAGGTAGTCCGGATCTGGAGATGGATTCGATTTCGGACAACGCGTGTACGGAAGCGTCTATGTTGCTGACGAAGCTGGCATTGGCAAGACACAGTAGTGACAACGTGAGTGTTGTCGTCATTGATCTCAGAAGAAAGGGACACGTAACTGGACACTGATCTTGTTACTACTTACTTCAAGAAATATAACCGCTTTAACTTTCTTTCCTTTTTTTTGTTGGGGATATTTTCTGTTTTGGTTGTTCTTGGAATGCGTGTGTGGTTTTCTCTCACACACGAGAGTGTACAGATTAACCCGGTTTTCTGGAAAAAGGGTTATTAGGGTTTGATTAGTTTTTCTTCTCAGCCCTAGTCCTGTTTTGTAATGGCTTATTGAATCAAAGAACATGAAATTCGAAAGGAATTTTCACGAGAAGTCTTAATTTGTATCTCCCATCCCATGGATTCTTCTTGTTTGTGTTAACAGTTTGCTCTCACAATTTCAAATTACAGATATAAAAACATTTTCAGGAATAAAGCACTCCTTTTAGATTGGATCCTAGGGACTAACTGCAATTACAAGTGTAGCAGGTTTAAAGACAAACAGCAAGTAGAAGCCAGAGTCCAATAGAAACAAGGGCACGAAAGATTCAACATCGAATTAACTAGATGATCAGACCAATTGTGCAAGCCAAAGTGTTGCAAATAATTGATGGTTCTTATGACTAACGTATTAAATTAAAGAAAATCTGAGAGGCAAAACAGAAAAAAAGGAAGGTTTTTGAGATTAAGACCTCTCTCTTCAGAAAACCAACGTTCACGTCTGCTTTTTGTCAGGTTTCTTTTAGGGCCTTCAGTTTTCTGTAACCCTTGTCGGTACCAAAGATCCTGCAAGTAACATAGAGGAACAACTTTACATGTCTATGGTATCGGAATAGGTCGGTAACGATAAGAAACAGAGTTCAGAGATTTACCAGTCCATGTAGACAAACGTTGATGAGTAGTTTCCAGACTTGGTGTAGAGCAATCGATGATGGTAGTCATGGAAGTCAGCACTGTAACAAATTTATCTCACATACATGTTAGTATCATTTAGATTCAAGGTTTTGCTCCTTTGAGGAGGAGGGGTACCGGTTAGATGTTTGATCTTACCCGCCATAGAGAGGAAGAAAATTTGAGGGGCTCCATGGAAAATGATAACCACAATGTGCCTCAACTGTCTCAATAACTCTAAGCATCATCCATAACCAGAGGGTGATCAGATGGGGCCCGGTTAGAGCCGGACCAATAATGGTAGCAAAACCAAGGAACAGAATCTCAGCAGGATGAGCATATTCTGATGTCAAACCAAATGGTGTTGCGTATCTGTAAGTAAGTAATACCATAAGATCATTTATTGCCAATAGGGACTGTACACAGTCAAGCACCACACACAAAAACAAAGCTTACTCATGATGCACACTGTGCACGTTCTTGTAGAGCCATTTTGTATGCAGAATCCTGTGACCCCAATAGAATACAAAATCCTCGATGATGAAGTAGAACAAGATCTGGGCAGACACCACTTTCCTGCAGGAGCATTCACAAAAGATGGTTCATAAATCAGCTCAAATGTAACTCAGGTTCTTCTCATGCAGCTCAACACTGACATTTTATATATATATTGCCAATTGGAAGAGTTAAACATCAGAACCCAAAGGAAAAGCTTTAGCACTAAAGAACCTGATAATACCAGGACGGCAGAGGAAAACTGCTCTGCATTCCCATGAATCTGAAGACAGGATAAGAGGCCATCATGAGGGGTAAGTTTACACAGAAATGGTAAAGCAATAGTCGAGCAATGCATTTTCCTTGGGCTTCAGGGGTGTTATTTTTTGTCTGCAGAAGACCAGACAAAATTAACTGTTTAATATACAAGGGAAGCTATAACATTGACATTCACAAATAATTGGAGGAAGTGAGAACGTATACTTTTCCACTAAAGGTTCTCTTTTCACTCAACTCGTATTTCGAATGGTCAGAGAAAACTATAAGTGTACACAGAAGACCCGTGAATCATATGAGAAGAAGAAGAAACAAACCTGGATTTTGTAACTGCTCAACAAACCCGTCCTTTCCAGATAAATGAAAGGGAGACCAGACAAGAAAAATACACTTTCATGGAGGATGAAACTCCCAATACACGCCAGTTGAAAGTCGCTGAAATGTGTAACAAGGTACTGCAAAAAAAGGTCAGCAACAGCTATATAACTTTCAAGACAAACACGATTTGGCAAAGCTGAGAGACGAAAGAAATTGTGTTCAATTCCACGAAAATCAGTCTGGAGGCAATAGTTAGCAATCGTAATGGTCTACTGACACCATCAATCCAGAGTCATATCAGCATGTATCACAGTGACAAATCCTCCGAAGCTAGAAACGTACACATAAACTAATCTAAGCAGAGGAGGTAGACTAGAGCGTTAAGGTAGTATCATCAATACCTAAATCCGCTCAAGATCACATTCAAAATGTCCATGTGGGAATTCAGATCTGAAACCACAACACAAATCAATGCTTTTATATATGTATCATAGTACCTACCGTAAACTAAAGAAGGAGATAGAAAAAGCACACCAAGCGAAAGAATACCCACAGGAATCACAAAGGAGGTGGCGAAAGTACCTCCCAACCGGCTTCGACGAGAGAATCCATGGATTCAGAAAGAGAAAAGACGATAGATCCAAGGAATGGTTGTTTTCTGATACCCCTAATTATCATTTCTTTCTCCTCTGTAAAAAAGACGTCAACAAAGAACATATCATTTAAAAGCCGCACATATTTTCTCATGCACAAGAATCGAGATAACCATTTCAAGTCAGATCTCCGACGCCGATGAGTTATGGCTTGTTTTGCTTCGTTTGTCTCTTTCTCTATCCACCGGAAGCCTTTGTAATGGGAGTTGTGTTGTGCTACCCTTTTTTCCCTATTGTCTTCTGGTTTTTGAGTCTTTGTAATTGGTAATGCGTCTCTTGTTGTTTTATATGAAGAAGATGCTTTAAATTTATATCACCGAAAGTACCAATTGAGTTATGTTAAGCATTTAGCATGTTAAACCAGAGATAAATTCAACAAAAACGAACTTCAATATGTTTTGCTTAACCCAAAACCAAAACCAAAACAAGCTTCCTCTCTCGCCCCACCAAAGACCAAAAACAATTGTCTTCTCTCTCCAAGCTTTGCATATCCGAAAACCAGAATCAACCTTCCATGTATTCAAACAAAATCACCATCCACAAAATCAAAACATTGTAAGCAGATAGATTGAAACAAACCACATTGTACAATTATTCAAAGCATATTTAAATACTCAAGCATTGTAAGAAGTAAAGTACCTCAATTAATATTTACTAATCATAAGCAGCCGGATCCTAAGTGGGTTGGCTAGCCCTTTCCCCACCATCAAGTGTCATAGACTCACTTGCTTGACTTGTTATCTGTTTTTTTAGCAGCCCTAGACATGTATGGCTCTACTCTATTTGGACATCTTAGTGCATTATGTTCTTCCGAATTGCAGGAAGAACAATGCATCACTCTTCCGTGTTGTGTAGCCTTCTTCCCCTTAGTTGGAGACTCATTAACGCCTTTTATTCTTTTTGGAGGGTTCTTCTTCCTCCCCTTTGGCTTCTCTCTTTTTGGAGGGGCAAGTCTTGCTTCATCACTCTTCTCCCAGAACTTCAAACCTTCAACAGGTCTGCAAGAATCATCGTACTGCTTCTTCCAAGTAGAAGTTGCATAGCAGCTAGCAATCAAGTCATCTATTTTGTATGTCTTGTCGTCCATCAAAACACGTAATACGTGTCTACACGGAATACCAGTCAAATCCCACCTTCTACAGCTACATGTCTTCATCCTCATTTTGACATAATGAGATACACCTTTCTCCCTCACTTCAAATGTTCCAGCAATTTTCTATGTTCTTCCTCTAAACTAATTACCTTACCAACTTTAGTACTCCATTGTCCCTTATGCTTCGTTACTTTATTCCTTCTTATAGTAATTCTGGCCATAGCCTGCCTTCCCATTGTCTCCAACATCTCATCCAAAGGCAACTCGCGTAGTTTATTAATTGCAGAATTGTAAGACTCCGAGAAATTGTTCAGAGCATCTTCACAAGTAGAAGTTGTCTTGAAGAAAGCACGGCTACAACTTTCAGGGTTCCTCTTCAACAAAGCTTCGTGGACATCAAGATCGTAGCTCTTCAATTTCTCCAAACTTGCATTATAATCAGCAATGTTGGGACTCTCAACAATTTGCCAAAACAACTTTTTCATCTTTGGCTTCTTCAGGAATTTCTTCTTTAAATTCCCATAAATGCAGACATTCGATGTTCCACCTTTGGTAATTCTTCATCTACTGCCTTTAACAATCCCTAGAATGATAGATAACACTTCTTAGAGGCTGATATTTTGAAAGCTATTGATATGAGACTAAATTCATAAAGTTATTGCTATCAACCAGAGGTAAACTTCACTTACTTTTTGCCTCTCAGAGATAAGTGTGAATCCATCACCATTTCCAAGCTTTAGATCATTCTTCAGCTTTCGAATAAACCATCTCCAAGTATCTCTACTCTCCACCTGAACAACTGCCCAAGCAAATGGGTACACCTGGTTGTTGGCATCTCTACCAACAGCAGCAAGTAGATGTCCCTTTGTACTTGACTTTAAAAAGCAACCATCTATGCCAAAAATTGGTCTGCAGTGAGTAAGCCAAGTGTCTCGTAGTCCAGCAAAACAGACATAGAATCTGTCAAACATTTCAAGTTCACCATCTCCAACAATTGTCCTTAGCTCAGTACTAGAACTAGGATTTGACCTGTTCAAAACCTACAATGTTAGTTAAAATATAAACAAGAGAGTATAAAAAAATCATATTACAATCAATAATTACTTACTCAAGCAGAGAATTTTCATAGTCTTTCATCCTAGAATATTGCTCATCGTACTCTGCTTGGATGATTTCTAATGTTTTTCTCTTAGCATTTCTACACTGGTCATTCTTTGCATTGATGCTGTATCTTTCCATAATCTGTTCTTGAAAGAACTTAGGCTTAACAGACGGATCATTCCTCACATCATTCAAAAACATCTCCGCAATAACCTTCTCTGTCAATATCTTGCAACGGTCATCTTTGAAACATGTGTGTTTATCCTGAAAAGTCTTCACCATCAACGAACTAGCTAATTGATCATATGAACAATATGTTTTCCATGTACAAGGGATGCCACCTTCTTCGACAGGTGCTGCAGAAATAGCACCACCTTTATCTCCCCATATGTTTTATTTGATATTCCAGCCACCTTTCAATGCATACTCTAACACAGCTTTCTGGAACTCATTCACACTTTCAAATAGTTGAAGTATCTTTAGCTCACCACTTCCTTCATTCCATCTTTCATAAGGGCATGCATTATTGTCTTCCTCATTATCTAAAACTGGAGGAGTATTTCTGTCGTCATCGCTATCTTCCTCTTCTACAAACTGACTCACAATTGCCTCGTCACGAGCATCCTGTGCATACTGAGTCTCTTTACCTAAATTGTCAGGTAGAAGATCGGTTCCAATTCTCTCATCATTCTTTTCATTCCTAGTTTCATCTTCTCCATCGTGATTTGCATAACCTCTTGCATCCGGATTTACATCACCTTGATCACTCTAATATATCAATCACCTTAGTCCACCTAGAAATAGAGCACATTCGTTCAAAACTATCACTACCATTATTTTTGTCTCTTTCAATTCTTCGTACGGTGTCTTACACCAAATCTGCTGACCATATAAAGAGATATTAAGCCCGCTCATCATACTATTAAACAAAGATTGAGCAGCGGTTTCAAGCACATAGGTTTTGCCACCGTCGTATGTAACTACGCCTCTACGATTCACAAACTTACCACCATAATAGATATTGAAGATTGTATCACTTCCGGTACTACAATAACCAAGTAACAATGAAAAATCAGCCATATTGTTCAACATTTGTTCTGACTTTGTAAAATAGGTAAACCCTAATTGTTACTTACCTCATTTTATGGGATAAAACGAGCAATCGAGCAGCTTTCCTCCTGATTCGAACTCAATCTCAACAAAATTTAAACTGGGGATTGAGGTTCTAGGTTTGTCGAAGAAGAAGACCAGGAGTTGGAGATTTTTCTGGATCGATAATGAAGAAGAAAAGAACGATGCGTTTCCTTTTTTTTTTAATCTCACTAATTAATGAGTCATCATGCTGACTCAAACACGTTAACAGAGATTTTAACTCCATTTACATCTCAAAAATCTTGTGTTAAATAAAGTGGGTTGAAAATTCAAAATACAAAAGAGTGCAAGTTGTTATGAGCACGGTCTTCAGGTACAGGTTGTTATGAGCACACAAGCGTAGAGTGCAGGTACCTATAATCCGTTTTCCCGTCCCAAGTCCTTACTCCCCCCAAGATCCCGCAACTTAGTCCTTTGAAAATCATCATTGGCTTTCCTTTCCTTCTATGGCTCGATCTCTTCTCCGTGTCAAACCGAACATCTTTTCACCTTCGCATTGCAAATCTTCACCACCTGCAGCTCCACTTCTCCGTAATGCCATCCTTCAATTTCATATCTCTATAATCGTAGTTTCTATAAAATAACCAAGACATTCAAGATCATTCGTATGTGAACTTACAATTACGTAACTTTGACAAAAAAATGCAATTACATATCATTATATTGAAAATCAATTAAAAGTCGACAAAACATTTTTGATTGATTATCAACAAAAAAATTACAAATATTTTTTTTGGATTCTTCTACATTTTCAGAAAAACAGATTACCAATAAATTAAAATTACAATAATAATAATCACCACAATTAATAATTAAAATAAATTAAATTCTATTCAAATAAAAAAGTTTACGCTCTTAAAAAACTTTTATTTGAAAATTAATGAGAATCGTATATGTAATAAGGTTTAAGAAAAATATTTATTAGAATTTAATTTCGTGACAAAAATGTTTTGTAATTATCTTTTTTTTACAAAATATAATTACTATAAAATTTTATGAAAGATATTTATTAAAGTCTATAAAATAACCAAAACATTCGTATGTGAAGTTACAATTACATAACTTGAAAAAAAAAAGCAATTACATATCATTACGTTTTAATATTGAACACGTAACTTTTAAATTCAGTTAAAAGTCAGCTAAACAGTTTTGTATTTGATTTTTTAAAAATAAAAATATAAAAAAAAAACTACTTTTCAATATCAACTCAAATAATATTAAATAATTTTATCGAAATAAATAAATAAATACGAAATTCAGTAATGAAATTTTTTGCAACATACATATTTTAGCATATACATATTTTGATATTATCATATTTGTATTATAAAATTAGTTTTCAAGATGCAATTTCCTAAATACATACATACCAAAACAAATTCTTTACAAAATCTTTCATAACTAAATTTTATATTTATTTTTTTCAAAAAATCAATTAGTAATTTTCAATAATGTATTTTTAAAATGAAGTTTAAGTAGTAAGAATCTAGTCACATAGTAAGAATGAATCTCCGAGAGCCTAAGATTGTAGGGTGAATAAACTAGGACTCTGAAAAAGTTAATGACTTGGGGTTCTCATAAATAAATAGAAGTTACAAATGAGAATCTAATATTATTCATATAAAAAAATAAAAATAAAACCACTCGTTTTAGACAAATATATGGAGGAGATAGATGCTAAAATCACAACACAGAGACCTTAGTTGTTCCAGACCGTCTCCGTGTTTTACTAAAATCCTCTAATTATCAGAACCACTAAAGTCGCAATTGAGCAGAGTTTCGTCTCTAGATCCTACACCTGCACCAAAAATATCAATCACCAAAAGATATATCAAAACAAATAACATTCAGAACAGTTACAAATAAAGCTAAACTTGAAGCAGGGAATGTAGTAGAACCAGGTTTATACGCATGTGGTGCTACCATAACATGTAAGATAGCTTTTTTACCTTTTGGAGACATGGTGGTAACCAGATAATTCTTGTCATAGAAATGGCGATCTCTTTTCTGACGGCTTTAGAATTTGGAATGAGCACATCAGGCTCTCATCAATGCTCATCATCGCACCAGCGTTGTCGAATTCCCCGCAATAGTTGGGAGCTGAAAATACCGTAACAAGCTGTCTTTCTGCAAAGAACTCGTACCCATCTTCAACAACCTAAGAAACAAAAGTCAAAAACACTAAGATTAAGCTTGCACAGTTCTGGATAAGTTCATGATAGTGATAACTCAAATCAAAACCTGGTGGGCACGACAGATTAGGTCCATGTCATTTTTTTCCAAAAACTCTGCAACTTTGTCAGCTCCAAAAGTGTATGAAACACCACGATCATTCATTCCCCAGCCTTTGACGTCTCCACTAGGATCCGACCATAGTAAATCACATACCAAACCCGAGTCAGGAATATCCATGGGGCGTGAAATATTCCTGATTTGGTCCAAACTTGTCAACTCTGGGGAAATCCCACCATGCATACAGAGTATTCTGTCATCAATTAAGGCGGCCACAGGAAGGCAGTTAAAGCAATCAGTGAATATTTTCCAGAGTCTGACATTGAACCTGCGTTTGCACTCATCATAGAAACCATAAATACGATTAATGGAGGCACATTCATGATTCCCTCTCAACAAGAAGAAGTTCTCAGGGTACTTGATTTTGTAAGCTAGGAGAAGGCATATTGTTTCCAAGCTTTGCTTCCCACGGTCTACGTAATCACCTAAGAACAAATAATTGGCTTCGGGAGGGAAGCCTCCATACTCAAAAAGCCTCAATAGATCTGAATACTGCCCATGAATATCACCTGTAAAAGTAAGAGACCACCAAAAAAAAATATAAAATGAGTTATTACATCTAAGAAACAACTAAGAGAAAACAAGCCATATGAAGGAGGAACCAACTATGCAGGCCAAATAAACATAAAAACTGAAGACTTTCCCTTTCACTTGAAACTTGTTTTATCTTTCAACATTCATAAAAAAATGGCAAATAAACCTCCATGAGCTTGGTCAAGTTTTTGCAGGATACGTTTCATAAGACCCAATCAAAACCCAACTTAACTAGTCAACATTAACATAAAAGAGTCAACCCTCATCAGAACATGTCCAAGCTCTTAATACTATGTCAGACATTATTGTAAGGGAATCTAACCGCATAAGAACCTGTCCAAACACTTAATCCTATCTAAGACTTGCAGTATGAAAAATTCCAACTTTTTATCATGCATCCGCTAGATTTCATCGCTCTGAACTCAAAGAGCATCAATCCTCACAAACCCACTAAAATATCAATTTCTTGAGATCATTATTGGTCCTAAACAACAACATTTATGCTCGAACTTGCATTAGTGTGACATAATCACAACATGGAAATAGCTCAAAGACTCTCTCTCTCTTACGACAATTCTACGAGTGATGAAACTAAAAAGATACCTTACTTCAACAACATGCACTAAATTCGGAACCAAAATCAACAAACTTCAATCATCTCGCGACTAGAATTCGATCAAAAAGAGAGAGAGAGCTAAAAACCCCACACAAAAAAAACCCTCACAGAGAAACACTTAATCGAACAAAGTGAAGAGAAACCTAACCGCAGATCTTGATGGGAGCTTCAAGTTCGAGGAGATTAGGTTGTTGAAGAAAGATTTCTTTAGAGACAGCACAGAGCTGACGGATTTCACCTTCGCTGAGGTGAACTTGCTTCCCCGATCCAGGCCTCGTGTTCCTAAATTCAACCAAACGGCGAATAATATCGTCTAGAACCGCCGGTTCCATCCCTCGCTTCTGCTCTTGCTCCTGCGCCTGCGCCGGCTTCTCCGCCATCTCCAATCACTTAAAAGTCCCGAGGGGGGGGGGGGGGGGGGGGGGGGGGGGAAACGGATAAAGCAAGCGCCTTGGCGTTCGAGCCGCCGAGGAGGAGACGAGACGACCGGTGCTCTTCGAGACTCAGAGATGAGATGAGTGAGTTCGATTTGATTGATTGGTCCTTTTTTACATTTAATTATTGTTACACGAATAGACCTAATGGGCTTTTGGTTACGTTTTAATGGGCTTTCTTCTAGAAAATTAGTTTTAGCTCTTTTTTTTTTTTTACATAATTAGTATTAGGCGATAGGGGTTTTGTTTTAGGTCATGTTTTGGTCATTATGCTATTTTTGCTGTGAGTGATTTTAGATGTGGAATTGGTACCATGGATCTTGTGCTACTTGCATTACCAAAAGTTTTTGTTAAAAATCATTTCTAGATGTCAATTAGTACCATATTTTTTTATATTTTTGACATCGCGTCAGCAACAATTCCAATAATTAATAGTTAATTCCAAATTTGAAACGATAAAAATTATAACCACGAAACCTTTTATCCGTTAATTACTATAAAATGTCATTGAAACATATTGATGAACAAACAATTACGAAATGACAAAAATGATGATGCTTGTTAGACTATATGTAAAACAAATAACAAAATGTATTATTAGTCGAAACGACTACGAGTCGAACCTAGATGTACATCACCTAATCCAATATCTAATGATATTGATGTTAAACATTTAATTGGTTTATTTAATGAAAGAAAGACTTATAGGCTTAAGAAAATTAGTTGAATCCATATATTTTGAACAAGAAGAGTTGGTCAATTTTGTTAGCCTCAACGCCACCACCTTTGGTAGTCACAAAATCACAAATTAGAAAATACAAATCTCATTCACTCACAGTACAGAAGATACACAAAAAAATACAAAATTACCGAAATTTAAATCCATTGCAATTTTTTTAAAGGAGATGATTTGCTTAGGACTCTCTCCTTTTCTCAGAGGCTTTGCCTCAACCAATAAGAATGGAGCAAATATACGGAAGGGTTTTTGCCTTGCCGCAAACAAGATTTTTTTGGAAATTTTCCAAATCTCTTGACAAGATTATGCAGATTTTTTGGGGATTTTACATTTTTCGGCTAGGTCTTCAAAGGTTAAAGCTGTTTACTTAGGGTTTTACCATGCTGTCATACAAGATCTCTTGGTTTTCTATTCTGAGCAAAGCAAAGTTTACACAAGAAAACCGCTATTTTTGCTTCTCATGGACAGGAATTTACAGAGAGGGTTGGACGGGATGTCTTTGGAGGAGGATACTCCGACTGTGATACCAGAGGAAGACAATTTTAGAGCTTTTCAGCAAAATGCCAACAGTCTGATTGGTCGGTTGCTTAACCCATATTGCCAGAACATGGGTCGAGACCATGCTGAAAATCTGGAAGATCTACGAAAGGGTGCGGGGTATTGCGCTAACACGAGACCGTTTCTAGTTTATTTTTGAGCTTGAAACAGATTTATTGACTGTGATGAAGTTTGGATTCTGGACTTTTGATGATTGGGGAATGGTAATGGATCGTTGGGTGGAGCATCCTCCTGCAAATTTTCTCAAGGCTGCTCCCGTTTGGATTCGTATTCACAAGATTTTGGTAAATTACTTTACCCTCAATACGATAAATGCAATCGCAAGTGGGATTGGTCAGGTCAATTTGATTGCATATGATCCAACAAAATCTCACCTCCATGAGTATGTGAGAGCTCTTGTTATAATCAATCTTGATAATCCGGTTAGAGATACTAAAGTGGTGGATCTTCGTCAGGGAGGAATGGCTACGGTTGAAGTGGAGTATAAGCGGACTAGGAAAAATGTTTTCATTGCTTAAGGTTAACCCATGAGAAACAAAAATGTCTGCTTTTATAAGTTCAGGGGAATCGAGGGAACAATGGGAATGGGAGAAATACGTTTTCAACAGCTTTAGTTGGTAATGGCAGGCAGCACCACACAAACCTTGTTGAGAAGTTGATGCCGGCTCTGGCTCCTTATGTCCCTCCTGGTTTTGAGGAAATGCGGTTATATATGAAATGTATTGACCCAGAAGAAAGACGTATAGAGGAACACAAAATGGTACAAACTCTTAATGCACTTTCTAAGAATCCTATAGCTCAAAGATCTGTACTTAGGCTTGAAGCCCCACCAAGACTAAGCACGGATACTAACAAGGATAAAGGGAAAGTCTTTGATTTTCGTCAAGCACAACTATCTCAAATTGTACCAAGGAGTAATTTGCAGGCACTAATCATTGAAGGTGAGACTAAGACAACGATAGGGCCAAATATGGATACGCAACAATTGGGACAGAGTCTTGTTCCTCGGGTGACAAACAACTCCAACAAGCCTGATTTTGAAGAGCGGGTTGGGACTTCAGGCCCTGTTCCAGAGATTCCAGTGTTTAACATGGGTCTCGTTGAGCCTAGTGCATCTGGCATTAGTGGCAGAAGTAGAAACTCAAGACCTCATACTGGTTCATGGTCGAGAAGGAAGAGATCAACCAGTACGAAGGGTACAAATGAGATAAGAAGAGGAGAGGAGGAAGTTGAACAATCAGTGAAAAGAAAGGCTTCTGAGAATATGGAAGTGGATTCCAAAGTTTCCAAACATGTTGCAGGTTTGATGGTTCACCAGAAACCATCCAGTACGGATATATGACGACGCTTAGTTGGAACTGTCAAGGTTTGAGGAACGGCTTGACAGTTCGACGCCTAGAGGAAATGTGTCATGAGCATTTCTCGAATTATTTGTTTCTCCTAGAGACTAAAAACTCTAGTGAACACGTTTCTGGTTTACAAAGATCGTTGGGTTTCGATAACCACTTTTTGGTTAACCCAGTGGGTCTTAGTGGTGGTCTGGCTTTAATCTGGAGGAATACATATGAGGTTGATGTTTTATTGGCTGATAATATAATGATTGATACAAAAGTTAAGAATGGTTCCTTGAAGTTTTTCATCTCTTTTGTTTATGGGGATCCAATAAGACAGAGAAGGAGTTTGGTGTGGAACTAGATTAAGTCCATTGGTGTGGCACGTAACAGAGGCTGGTTTCTTGTAGGAGATTTCAATGAAATCATGAATAAAAATGAAAAGTTAGGTGGACCAATGAGAGTTGAGTCAACCTTTGCTCAGTTTCGGGAGCTGGTCAGAACTTGTAGAATTAAGGAAATACCAAGTTCTGGAAATCGTTTGTCCTGGTCGGGAAGAAGAGAAATCAGAAATGCTAATGGTGAGAAGGAGAACGTGTGGATTCAGTGTAGATAGAGCTTTTGGGAATGCTGAATGGTTTAGACTCTTTCCAAGGGCTCATGCTGAATATCTAGCCAGGTATGCATCTGATCATCGTCCCATTTTAACGAAGTTAGTGGCTGGAAATCGAAAGCAGAGAGGTAAATTTTATTTTGAGAAGAGATCGTGTCAACGGCTAGAGGTAGTGGATGTGATGTAGAGAGGTTGGGGTCTTCATCATAATTTATAAAATAAACCGCTCTCGGATAGAATTGGAAGCGTGTTTCCACCACAAATTCAAAGAAACAAATACAGACTTTGAGACATGAAATGGATTTGGAATCGTCTAAGTTGATGCATGATATATCCAAGCTTTTACAGTTAAAGCTGGATTTGGAGATTGCTGATCGGGAAGAAGAACAGTATTGGAAATAACAAAGCAAGGACAAATGGGTGGTAGATGGTGACAAGAATACGCGGTACTTTCATGATAGTGTTAAAACCCGGAAGATGCGTAACCATGTTCCTTCTTTGATTGACAATAATGGAATGGAACATTTTTCGAAATCGGCTAAAGGTGACATAGCTGTCTCATATTTTGCTGAGTTTTTCCAGTCTTCAAATCCTGGTGTTGCTATTGGTCTTCTTGAGGGATTTGAAGGTAGAGTTAAAGAGAGGATGAATCGTGATCTCATTAAACCTATTTCTGATGCAGAAATAAAAAAAGCAGTCAAAGCTTTAAAAGGGGATAGTGAACCAGGGGCAGATGGTATGATAGGGAATTTCTTTCAAAAATTCTGGTCAATTACGGGGGCTCAAGTTACTGCTGAGATAAAGGAGTTCTTTGTGATTGGTAGTTTTCCAGAGGAGTGGAACTTCATAGAACTATGTCTTTTGCCTAAGAAACTGAACACAAATAGAATGACAGAATTGAGGCCCATAAGCTTATGTTCGGTTTCGTACAAGATTACCTCAAAGATTTTATGTAGTCGATTAAAGAAATTTTTACTGCAACTGGTTTCACAAACTCAAGGGGCGTTTGTTGCTGGGCGGTTAATTTCTGATAACCTATTGATAGCTCATGAGATGATACATGGTCAACGGACAAATTCGATGTGCAAAGAAGATTTTTTAGCTATAAAAACGGATATGTCGAAGGCTTATGACAGGGTGGAATGGTGTTTTATGGAAGAGTTGTTTCATAAGATGGCTTTTGATGGTCAATGGATTCGCTGGGTTATGTATTGCATCCGATTCGTGTCTTATATAGTGCTGTTAAATGGGGAAACACATGGTCATATTAAACCATCGAGGGGTATAAGGCGAGGTGATCCTCTTTCCCTGTTTCTTTTCATTTTGTGTTCTATGGCTCTTGTTCATATCATGAACAAGGCTGAGAAGGATGGAAAGATTACAGGAATGAGGATTTCACGGAATGGACCAGCTATTAAGCACCTATTTTTCGCGGATGACAGCCTCTTTTTATGTCGAGCGACATTATCGGAATGTTCAGAGTTTCTAACATGCCTCAAGTTGTATTGTGATGCGTCGGGAAAGGAGATTAACTTTTCTAAATCGGTTATCACATTTGGGTTGGATATTGATCCAATAATGTGTAGGTTAATGGCTGGTTTACTAGAAATTGATAAAAAAGGTGGTCAGGGCTCTTATCTTGAATTATCGGAATGTTTTAGTGGTTCAAAACAGAAAATTTTAGCTTTCATTGGTGAAAAACTTAGTCAACGGCTTGGTTTTCGTGATTTGGGAGATTTCAATCAAGCATTGCTCGCTAAACAAGCATGGAAAATCATCAATGAGCCGGATACTTTATTGTCTAAGCTGTATAAAGAGAGATACTTTGTTTCAAAAAGTTTCCTGGAATGTGGAAATGGATATAGACCATCTTATGCATGGAAGAGCATTCTCTTTGGTCGTGAATTGCTTAAAAGAGGTTTGCTCAAATCCATTGGTAATGGTCTCTCTACTCGAATATGGTCTGGTAAATGGATCATGGACAAGCAGCCTAGAGACCAGTAAGTCGCCACTCTCTTATGAATATCAGCTTAGTAGTTGCGGATTTGATATCACCTGATCAAAAGTGGAGAAAGGAACGACTTCATGATCTCTTTATACCGGCAGATGTATACAGGATCCTTCGAATTCCAGTTGGTTATGTTGAGGATCAATATGTATGGGCTTACAATGACAATGGATTTTATTCATTGAAGAGTGGTTATTGGTTTGTAGCCAACAACCCGGTTATTCCCTTGCCACCAAATACTCAGATTGGGCAAGCACAAGTGGGTTTGAAACAAAAGATTTGGCGGTTAGAAACATTACCTAAGATTCAGATGTTTTTATGGCATGTGGTCTCGGGTGCATTGGCAGTGGCTGACTGACTGCAATCTCGTGGGTCACATGTTCATTAGTTTTGTAAGTTGTGTAATTCGAATCTGGAAACAATCGATCATGTTTTATTTTGTTGTCCCATAGCTAAGTCGTTGCTGGATATTGCTCATATTCCGGCTCCAAGTACTGGTTTTAGTGATTCCTTAGAAGGAAATCTCGTTATGTGCTTGATTTGATGGGACAGCAAATGGTTAGAGAAGAGAGTCATAATGCAATTCCCTAGTTATTATGGAGCATTTGGAAGAATAAAAATGCTATCTTGTATTCAGGGGTTCAAGAAGCTATTGAAATAATTGTTCATCGATCTTTAGAAGAGGCCATACATTGGAGATTACTAAACAAAGGGATGAATAACATGGCCGTTAAATCTATGGAGAAACTCTCTGTTAGGGAAAGATGGCAACGACCCTTGCTAGGAATAGTTAAGTGCAATATCAATTCGCATCGGCAAATGATAGGTTACATTGTGGTGCGGCTTGGATTGCGCGAGATCGTTCCGGGGCGGTTTTATTACACGCACGGGATGCATTTACTGAGATTCCTAATCGAATCACGGGTGAGTTATGATGTCTCTTATGGACTATGAGAAGTCTTCTAGACCTGTGTTTTTCTGATGCTATGATTGCGATGGATGGTCAAGCGGCGTTTCAAGCATTATCCAAGCCTAATGGGTGGCCGAGGTATAGAGTGCTTCTTAATCACAGTGATAAGGTGAGACTGGAATTTGCTAGTTGTCACCAAAAAGGGCAGATTTCATTCATATCTTGCTCTAGGAGGTTTTTCATGGCTTCATGATTGTATCGCTCGAAAATAGAGATATTCAACATCTATTATCCTTTACATTAGGCTTTTTTGGTTGTGATTTTTTTGTATTGTTTGAGCTTTGCTCTATAACTTTTTGGATTTGTTTTTTTTTTCTAATATACCAGATGTTAAAAAAAAAATTACCGAAATTTAACTTATTCCCCTACATGAACAAAATATTATATTTATCGCCTTTTTCGTCCTTTACCCATTAAAGAAAAAAAAGATTATTCTTTTTCACCCTTCACAAGCCACATCGACTTATTATAGATTCCAGATTCGTAAACAAAAAAGAAAATTCCATATTCCGTTAACTTTAACGACCCGCTTCTCAACTAAAAAAGAAAAGAGAATTTCACATTCCGTTAACTTCAACGACCAAGTACCTAGATTTGGATACCATCTAATATAAAAAGAACTAAAAATCCATATTTGCTGGATCATCTTCTTTTTTTGCCTGTAAATCTGTTTATCCCTAACCAAAAGATTCAAAATACTAATGAAATTCAAGATTTCCGAATAAGACAGCACTGGAATTCATATTCGTTTTGCCTCTCCATCTGATTCTCAGGTTCGTTTCAAATGGGTTTATTCAAATCCTTAATCATAAAAAATCCTCAAGAAAGATCGAAATGTTGGTTTCCTTCTCTAACGAAAGCATTTGAAACGTACAAACAGCTTATGGAATTGGAGCAAATCCGCATTTCGAAACCCGAAGATGACGATGAAATCGAGTCCTCATCATCATCACAAACAGAGGAAATTAGAGGCGTGATTATACCTCTGTCTTGCCCTTTTACGAGGCAAGAACATTGCGTTTCCGAGTCGAAAGAGCGCGAAGAATCAATCAGAAGACTAAGCAGTCTCATATTTCTTTACCTGATCGTCATGTCCGTACAGATTGTTGGAGGGTTCAAAGCCAATAGTCTTGCGGTTATGACAGACGCTGCGCATTTGCTGTCTGATGTGGCGGGTCTATTCGTCTCTCTGTTGGCGATTAAGGTCTCGAGCTGGGAAGCAAATCCGAGAAACTCGTTCGGGTTTAAACGGCTTGAAGTTTTAGCAGCTTTCTTGTCTGTTCAGCTCATATGGCTTGTTTCTGGAGTTATAATCTATGAAGCCATTCAAAGACTAGTTAGTAGAAGCAGAGAGGTTGATGGTGAAATCATGTTTGGGATTTCGGCTTTCGGGTTTTTCATGAACTTGGTAATGGTCGTTTGGTTAGGACATAACCATAACCACCACCACCATCATCATCATAATCATCAACATTCTCACAAGGAGGAAGATGAAGAGGAGGAGGAGATGGATCCTTTAAAAGGTGGTTTAGGGGAGAAATCGCCATCCAAGGAGATGAACATTAACATACAAGGAGCTTACCTTCACGCGATGGCTGATATGATTCAATCACTTGGTGTTATGATCGGTGGAGGAATCATTTGGGTGAAACCAAAATGGGTTTTGGTTGATTTGATCTGCACTCTTGTTTTCTCTGCTTTCGCTCTAGCGGCTACACTCCCAATGCTCAACAACATATTTGGTATACTAATGGAGCGTGTACCGTGCGATATGGACATGGAGAAGCTCGAGAGAGGGCTTAGGCGTATCAATGGAGTTAAGATTGTTCATGATCTTCACGTATGGGAGATAACAGTTGGGAGAATTGTATTGTCTTGCCATGTCTTGCCTGATCCTGAAGCTAGTCCTAAAGAGATCATTTCGGATGTTAGAAATTTCTGTAGGAAAGCTTTTGGGATTTATCATGTAACCGTGCAAGTTGAATCAGAGTAGCAACAAAAGTGAGAGTTTCTTATATGTAGTATGTTACATGGGAACATCATCTTTAGATAGAACAAGAAAGTAAAATTTAAAATTTCTTGTATGCTAATCTCAGACCGATTTGATTTTGAGGCTATCCATGCGAGCTTTAATGTATTTGAGATGTTCATCTTCAGGAGGGATACAATTCTTGACGACGTCGTTTTGCAACAAATTCTTCACCCATCTATGAATCTCTGGGAACATCTCCACCGGAACAACCTCGACTCCGATTATCTCATCCGTTCTCATCAGCCAAAACGCAACCAAAGTCGCCACGATGTCCACAAACCCTAAACTTGTCCCACCGAGAAAATCTTTACCAACAAGCTCTTTCTCCAACACTTTCAACAGAACTCTCGTCGCTTCCACCGCCGCATCTCTCTCTTCTCCGATCTTCCCCACCATTTTCATCGCCGCCACATAAATCTGAATAGTACCCAATAACCGGGTTAGAAAACCGAACCGGTTATTAAAAATTGAAAGTCACCATACCTGTTCATCAACGAATTTGGCCCAGAATCTAGCCATAGCTCTGTCGTACGGATCTTGAGGCAAGATTGGATTGTTTGGCCATGTATCATCGATGTACTCAAGGATCACAAGTGATTCTGAGATGGGTTTACCATTATGAACAAGAACCGGAATCATCTTGTGAACCGGGTTTAATTGAAGCAGCAAAGAGCTCTTGTTGGTGATATTTTGTTCTGAGCATTCGTAAGGAACACCTTTGAGAGTGAGAGCTACCTCGATCCGACGGCTAAAAGGACTCACCCACATCCCTAACAGTTTCACTTCCTCTGTCATTGTCTTCTCTCTTCATTTATTTCAGAGTTGGGCTTTACTTATATATAGAGTGCTTTGATTGCGGGTTTAACTAATTCGGTTTAAAGTTGACGTCAGGAGTGACGAACCGGGAACATTGAAACTTAAAAGCAGAACTTGTCCCACATCGAAACCAGAGATTGGTGTGGGATTGTTTAAATAGACAAGACTTTAGAGACGTAAATCAACGGGGTGGGGCCCTGGAGATGGGTCTGCTTATACGTATCTAAACCCTAAACCATTCCCTGAGAAGATGGGAAACTAGCGGGGGTGTTTGGCCGGCGTTTCCCCCGAAGAAAAAAGAAAAAAGAAAAAACGTCGATGGCTACATAAGAGACTCATCTCCAAAGTAGACCAGATAGAAGGGTTGGGATTGGTTCGTAGGTGGTTCTGTTGAAACTAGATTAGTCTCTGCGGTTAACCGTTTCCTCGCCTTTCCCTCCCACCCCTAAATTTTGTTAATTCTTCTCCCCTAAATTTTGCTAATTCTTCTCTTTTGATTATCCATAAAAACTAGATTAAAAATATTTAGGGAGGTTAGGTTTAATATTCCAATTTTTTTATAAATTTTGAAAACTAACCCTTTGTTTTAAATCTTTTGAAAAATAACTTTATTTTGAATAAAAAGACAATAATAGCCTGAATAAGTTTAACAAACAACATTTACGAAAACCATATTGTTTTTTTTTTTTTTTTATCAAATTTCTAAAATCGGAAAATATTATTCAAAATTAACCTGAATTTAGTAAATATATATTGTGATATATCTTTTAAAGAGACTTACTAAATTTATGTTCATATTAATTTATATTTAGATAATAAAGATATTATTAAAAAAAGATATACACTTATTTACCGATATCTATTCATAACTTTATCAATCATTTTTAGCAAAAAAAAAAAAAAAACTTTATCAATCATTCAATTACCATAGCCATGGTTATATTAGAAAAATATACTTTGTTATATTTGGCAATTGGCTTTTCATTTGGTTACCTATTCTTTTATTTTGCTAAATCATTTGGTTACATATTCTATTAATGGCAATTTCAATTGAAGTTGTTTACACTATACTTTTTTTTATTACTTATAAGATTTCTTCAAGAAATCAACATGATGATAAAAGAGTACTTTGATTTATATATTATATATTATATAGTTTAGTAACACAATTGATAACAAAAATTAGCATCTTTCAAGAAGGTTAATAATAGCATCATATCAAGTTTTAAGATTTAAGTTCATATCACATTTCTTTTTCAAATCTTTTTAAAAATTATGTTAGTTTTATTTTAAAACGCACATTAAAATAATATAATGACAATTTTCGTTTTTAGTTTTGATTATTAAAAACAAGTTATCAAATTGACTTAACTAGGGTATTTTGGTAATTTTTAGTGTAAAAAGGGTAATTTTCAAAAGATTTAGAACATTAGTTACTTTTCAAAATATATAAGATTTTGAAAATATTTTTACAAATTTTCTCAAATATTTAATTGTGGAAAACAAAACGAACAATTACAAAAATACCACTTTTTGTGTGCACATTTGCAAAAATGCCACTTAAGAGTGTTCATTTGCAGAAATGCCACTAATTATAGATTTAAAAAGCCTATATCTTAAAATTAAAAACCCTAAAAAATGTTTTGACCCCTAAACCCCCCTAAACCCTCAAAACTAAACTCTAATAGAACATAGTTAATCCAAACATAAATAATATAAAAAAAAAAAAATTTTCAAAAAGTGGCATTTTTGCAAAGATTTCAAAAGTGTGACATTTTTGTAAAGTGACATTTGAAAAGTGGTATTTTTTGAAATTTCTCAAAACGGAAAATTAGATTAAGAATTTTTACAATTCAATCTTTATATAGATCTTTAAAAAATAAATATTTAATTGTGAAAAAAATTAAATTATCTATTAAAATAAATAAAATAAAAGTAAATACATTGCTCTAAAACAACTGATTGAAAAACATAATATTTATTTATTAGTTTTGATGTTTTTGTTATTTAATTTACAAATAAATTTTTAAAAAATTTCAAATTTTTTAGTTTTTATTTTTCCTACTTAAATTAGGTATACTTTTCTATTTTTGTTTTACTACTCAAATATATATTTTTAAAAATATTGATGAATTTATTTTTATATTTATATTTGAAATATTTTTACTCTTTAAATATTTTATAACTCGTAAAAAAACAAATTAAACATGAAAAAACAAAAGACAAAACTAGATCACTCAATGAAAAGTTTTTTAATAAGATCGTTCCATGAAATAATAAAATAAGATTGGAAACGTTGATACAAAATCTGTTACAGAGAAATTTACCAAATCTTTATCAATTTTATTTGTATATTTAATTTTTATATTAATTAATTGTGAATAAAATTATATCACATGTTTTCAAAATAATTAGATTTTCTAATCATATTTAAATTATGTTTACTTTTCACTGTTTTACAAATAAAGATATTATTGTTTTTAAATAAATAAATTTTTTGACTTGTAACTAAATCTAATTTAAAAAACTGTTTTACACTTGTATATATCTAATAAAATTTATAGATGGATCAAACTTTACAAAATAAAATACTTTTACTTTATTAATATTTTAGTTTCCTTAAAAACCCAAATAAAAAATAGGAAAATAAATTAGATCCACTTATATTAGTGATGAGATATATGCTGCAAACAATAGTATTTGATGAAAAAGCCAAAACAAATTTGATGGAATAGATTATTGAAAATTTAAATTGTTTGGTAAAATGATGGAGAGAATAAAAAAATGTTTAAATAATTTTAAAATAATATAATATTTAAAAATTTGGGTATGCAAACTTAAATCTATTGAAACTTAAAAGATTTTTTATACGTATATTATAATATTGCAACGAAAAAGTTATGTTATTTGTTGTCTTATTTATTTATATTTAAAATCAAAATATCTAGTTGATAAATACAAATATGTAAGTTCTTATTTAAAATAAATTTGACATACGACAAAATCTAATTAGAATTTTTTTAAACATGTGTCAAAATTCGATCAAAACTAACAATATCACGATAATGTTAATAACGAAGTTTGACGTATCAAACTTTATATAATAAGATAACTATTTTATATGTAGTAAATAAATATAAAATAAAATAGAGATTCGAGTCAAGATATGTACAATTTATAAAATTTATCTTTTTATCTCCACATTTTTTCTAATAGTTTTTTGTACTTGTTAATATTTAAAATTAATTTTGGTTTTGAAGTCACGAATCATGTTTTCTTTTGCTAAAAATCACGATATTTGTATAGTAGAATTAGAGCCGTTCCTAAAAACAAACTAAAACCAAATGCATCAATTCATATAAAGTTTTTAGCAACAAAAAAATAAATCAATTCATAAATAATAACCATTGCCATCTAAAATAAATTAATTTTTTTAGTAAAACATAGTTTTATATCTCCTACAAAATCATTAACCAAGCTTTGAAAATTAATATTTATAACCAATTTTTCAATAGATAAGATAATCAAATCATCCAAAATCGTTTTATGACGTATTTAGGGGTGGGCATTCGGTTTTCGATTTTTCGGTTTTTGATAAATTGAGTCCATATGAAACCGAAATTATTTCGGTTCGGTTCAGTATCACAAAATTGAAGGCCATTATATACCGAAATCCAACTTCGGTTCGGTTTTTGATTTTGGTTTCGGTTTTAAACCAAAAAACCGAATTCAAACACGTACAACCCAAACAGATCGATCGATTTAGAGTAAAGGATCGGTCGATCCATGCTCTTCTGGTTAGTTTAGTTTTTCAGTTTTGATTTTGGTTTTTTGGTTTAACCGAAACCGATCCGAAACAATCGGTTTTCGGTTTTGATTTCGGTTTTTCAGTTTAAACCGAAACCGAACCGAAACCATGGACTATAAATTTGGTGGTCCATTCGGTTTAATCCAACTAACCGAAATCGAAACCATACCGCTTTTTCGGTTCGGTTCGATTCGGTATTTCGATTTTAGGTTGATTTGCCCACCCCTAGACGTACTCATACAAAGATAAAAAAATTTTAAAAATTCATTTTTGAAAAACTTTTTATAACAAATGCAACTGAAATTGGAATACATGTGTTACAAACTTTTGAAAAACTATTTACATTTTTTTTTAACATGAACTCACAAATACATGTGTTACAAATTTAAATTCAACTTAAATATAATATTTTAAAATCTTTGCAAAAATGTTACTTTTCAAAATTATTTAATCATTATATTATTAGGATAATTACAAATGCCATTTTTTGTGTGCACATTTGCAATAATGCCACTTAGGGATGTTCATTTGCAAAAATACCACTAATTATAGATTTATAAAGCTTAGATCTTAAAATTCTAAACCCTAAAAAATGTTTTGACCCCTAAACCCCTCTAAACTCTCAAAACTAAATCCCCCTAAACCCTCAAAACTAAACCCTAATAGAACATAGTTAACCCAAACATAAATAATATAAGGAAAAAAATAATTTTCAAAAAGTGGCATTTTGGCAAAGATTTCAAAAGTGTGGCATTTTTGTAAATTGACATTTGAAAAGTGGCATTTTTAAAAATTTCTCTATATTATTTATGTTGGGATTAACTATGTTTTATTAGAGTTTAGTTTTGAGGGTTTTGAATTTGTTAGTGGTCAAAATATTTTTTAGGGTTTAGAATTTTAAGATTTAGGTTTTAAAAATCTATAATTACTGGTATTTTTGCAAATGGACAATTCATGACATTTTTGAAAAGTGGCACATTCATAGGGAATCCCATTAAAAATGGCATTTTGCAATGTTTCTCAAAATTAATGTTTGAATTTTGAAAATGGACAATTGCGAAAATGTCACTTTTAGTGTTTACATTTGCAAAAATGCCACTAATTATGAATTTTAAGAACATAAATCTTAAGATTCTAAACTTTAAAAAATGTTTTGACCCCTGCAGACTCCTAAACCCTCGAAACTAAACCCCAATACAACATAGTTAACCCAACCATAAATGATATAATGAGTAAATAATTTTGAAAAAGTGGCATTTTTGCAAAGATTTTGAAAATAAGGCATTTTTTAAAAGTGATAAAAGTGGTATTTTCCAAATTTCTCTTTTGAAAAATCATTTGATCTACTATATTAAATTTATATTTCTATACATGCAAGATAAATTATATTTAATCCATGCAAATTAACTTTTGTAAAATATATTTTAACTCATTTGATCTAAATATCATGCAAATTAAATTTTGTAAGATAAAATATATTTATTTACATGGAAGATTTTTGTTATTTATTCCTCCTTTGTCAAGATTTAAAAAAAAAATACTAATTACATATAGTGTTAACAATCCAAGAAAAAGCTAATTAAATTCATGGCAACAAGATTTTAGTTCCTATTCTCTAAAATTTTAGAGATTTAATTTAAAAAGATTTTAGAAATATACATATTTTATGAAGTCTTACAGATAAATCTAAATCTAATTTATACGAAATATAAAAAATATTATAGTTAAAATTTAAAATAGATCAAATAAATATAATATATAAATAGTTCTACACACAAACATAAAAAAAAATCAGAACAATATATACATTCATAAGAATCACTTACTTTATATTTTGGATGAATTTTAACAAATCAATATTATGATATCTCTAAAACAGAAAAAAATATAGTTATATTCTTAAAGAAAAACATTACAATATATAAAAATTATACAAAACAAAACAATCATATATGTATATATATATCATATTCATTCATGAGCAATAATAACTCTCTAAATTATTCCTATCTTCTATATATTAAAGGAGAGGCATTGGAAGCTATTTTTTATGATGTGTCATCATTACAATTTTTCTTATGTTTTTTCTATACTCATTACCAAATACAATTATTTTCAAATATTACTTTAATACCAATTGCCAAACACATTTGAATATTCCCAAACTTACCAAAAATAATAATTTCAAAAAATGTCTGTATCTTATATAGTACTATTAAAATCTAAACAGAAATTAAATAAATATATATATTAAACAATTATACATATTTAAGATAAATACATTATTGGCTTTTTTTGCTTTTAAAAATATACGTGAGCAACTAAAAATAATAATAAATCTCAACAACAAATCTAACAATTTCGGTTAATTCAGTTCGATTTTGTATAATTTGAGTTTGGTTCGGATAATTTATTATAAAATATTTTATACCAATTCAAAAATTATATAGCTCGGTTCGAATTTGGATTGGTAAATTTTGATTTGGTGGTTCGATTCAAATATTTTGTCTATCATTAGGTAAAATACATTCTTATATAAAATAATGGCAAATTCGAATATAGACAAATGAATCTCGAATTTCATATAATAATCTTCACAATAATAAATTTTTTTTAATACTATCGAATTTGAATAATAATTTCTGCATTCACTAAGATTGATTTTTAACTAAAACTATAACTATACTAATTTAACATAATCCTAGTGAATACATATTGTATAGACATTGGTGCACTTATAAATCCTTACCACAACGTTTTCTAACAAAAAAACCATCAAAACTCTTAATTATAAATATTAACGCAAATACAACTATATATATGAGATAAACTATTCATTTTTCCTTTCTTCATTTAATATGTTTATTAACTTTGTATTTTTTTATGCATGACAACTATCCTTTTTCTCTTTTTTTTTTCTGTTTCCTTAAGTATTTCTCTACATTTACATATTTTTTGTGAGCATCTTTACTCTACATAAATTTCTTTTTTTATAACTAAATTTCCATTTTTTATAATGTTTTACAATCCTTACTCATTTTGTTTTGTAAAATCATGTTTGATGTTTTATGGTATTAAATTTCAAAATGGTAAGTATAATATGTTTGACAATAGAATAGAATTACACTACTTTAAAATCTTACAATCTTTCCTCATATGAATGTCAATTAATTTAGATGTTAATGTGACATGTAACTATTGATTGCTTTAAATCCTATGTGGACAGCGTTAGAAATTTATAGCTTCAACTTTTATATAGTACTAGGCAGGTACCTGCGCCTTGCGTGGGACAGGAATAACAAAAAAATAAGTGGTTTAAAATTGTATATTAAGCCTTTATATTTGTAACGCCCGTGAACCAAATTTAGAATTTTGGAGGTGCGTCGATCGACGCAAGGGAGGTGTATCGATCGACGCAAGGGAGGTGTGTCGATCGACGCAAGCTTTAATTGAACCGACGGGTTCGGTTCTGAATCGTTCAATTTGCGGTTCGGGTTATGGAAACCCTAGGGCTCAGATATAAAAGGATGAGCAGCCGTGAGAGGTTGCATTTTCAGAGTTTTTAGAGAGAAAAAGAGTGATTTTAGAGAGGATTAAGAGAAAGGAAGAATCATTGTTGATTTTTTCGTGTTCTTGGTCCTGAAAGCTTGTTATAGTGATTTGTGAGGCTCTAGAATTGAATCTAGTGCGTGTTCTTCGTGAGGGATGAAGGAAATTCGAGTTTGGGTGATAGAAATCTCTGATTTCGTGTGTTCTTATCCCTTTTTCCTTTCTGAAATCAAGGTGAGTGCGTGACCATGACTTATCTAGGTAATTGGAATGTCATGATGCGTTTTGCTTGAGGTTTGGAATGGATTGATGAATGATTACTGGTTGTTGATGTGTTTTTCATGTTGTTGGATGTTCGTGTTGACGTTTTTCGTGCAGGTGATTGACACGTCGCGTCCTGGAAACTAACCATGAGAGGAGAGGCTTGTGTTCCATGGACACTGCGACGTGTGTCGATCAACGCAAGTGCTTTGTGTCGATCGACGCAAGTGATGTTGTGTCGATCAACGCAAGGTTTGTAATCGTGAATTGTTCGCAATTGTTCATTGTTGATTGAGTTGTTTGGTATTATGGTATTTCCTTATATATGTGTGTATAGCTGGTAGGTGAAATGACCGTCTCACTGAATATTTTTGATAATATTCACACATTTCGTTTTGCCATATAATGCAGGTAAAAAAAATGTGTGATTGTGAAATCATGGTTAGAAAAAGAAAATGATCTAGAGTTTAGTTAATTTGTTTTTATGTTATTTTTTAGAACCGTTAGATTAATCATGTCCATGTACTGTTTGTGCTTGGTCGGATTCGTTGATAACTTAGTAAGTTAGTATTGATGGCAATGACATGGACGTCACAGGCATGTATCACGTTCCTCTTACGACTTTTGATAATAAGTTAATAAGATATTAATGCATTGTTTTCTTGTGATAGGTATGGTCCAGCTGGCGTGTAGTAGGAAGGTCATACGATATGACTCGTACCTAGTACATATGTAGTTCATGTAGGTCCTGGCTAATTAAAGTATTTGGCCATGTGGAATTATTACAAAAGTGACTAGAATTCAGATTTATAATTTGTAAAAGAAAGCACTAGAAATAAAAAAATAAAATTAGAGCATTTTTAAAAAACAAAAATAAAATGAATTATGCTACAAATTCACCAAAAGATAAATTTAACAATTATTTTTTTTATTTTGATCAACGCTACTATTAGAATTGGAATTGGATTTGTCACCAAATTTATTTCATAAAAAAAAAAGTGGTAATAACAAAAAATTTGGATTTACGGTCTAAATCTATAACATATTTGAGTAACATAAAACAAGATGGACTTAGCTTGCGGATCCCATTTAGTTCAAGACGCGCATAATCAACGGAGAGCTCAGAAGCTCAAAAAGATCTTTGACTTAACCGTAACACCAAGATTTCCGGAGAATTAATCTCAAACATGTCCAAGATACGTAGAGTTAGATCGAACTATAAATACAAGGAGTCCGAGCAGAATTCTATAATTTTTTTAATCTCTATTAGACACTTAACATTGCGAGCAGTAATGTGAACAAATCTCAGTCGAAATCTCTTTGCATATTCAATTCACTATCAATATTAGTCTATTTTCGCCATATATTTTTCAATTTCGTATCAGATTTATAGATATTTCGTAAGACCAAATTTTCTTTCATGAATTCACATAAAAAAATTTTATTGCAGAATTCAATCTCCACACCTACGCAACACAAAAATATACATAACAATTATTCATTTATTTTGATTTTTTGTAGTTTATCATTTCGTTTCAAATTAAATTATGTTTTCTCAAATACATAGTAATTTTAATGTTTTTATTTCAATTAAGTTTTACTTGTTTTACAATTTATATGCTCATTTACGTATTTTTCTCAAAACTTGACAAATTAACTATCGTGTTATTTTTTAAATAAGGGATTACTGCAAAAAAACCCGCAAAGTGGTCAAAGTTTGTGTTTATACCCTCCAAGTGATTTAAATGCAAGTCAACCCATTAAGCGGTCAACCCGCTGTACAACCCTCATCTGTATCGATGATATGGCAAGGTTTAACGGCGTTGTTAACAGTTGACGGAACTTAAAATGGACCCTTTTTGTAACATAAAACAACAAGGTGTTTTAAAATTGATGTATTTTTTTGCCCCTAAAAACGACAAATCCAAAAACAAGAAAAAAAGGACAGAATATCGATTTGGGGGAAATTGGCTTTTAGGGTTTGATATGAAATCGATTTGGGGGAAACATGTTGTTGATGATTTCGTGAAATCGATTTAGGAGAGAATCGATTTAGGAGAGAATCGATTTGGGTTTAGGGTTGATTTGGGGTTTTATCGATTCAGGTTGATTTGGGGTTTTATCGGGTTTGCAAATTGATTTCGGATTCAGATTGATTTCGAAGAAGAAGAGTTTCGGATTTAAGATTTCTAGGTTCAATTTTGTTCTGGGTTCGATTTTGTTTTGGGTTTACGGTTGTTCTTGGCTCGGGTTTGATAGCTCGGGTTTGATAGGGTTCGATTTTGTTCTGGGTTCGATTTTGTTTTGGGTTCGATTTTGTTCTGGGTTTATTGTTGTTCTTGGCTGGGGTTTGATAGGGTTCGATTTTGTTCTCGGTTCTAATCAAATCTTCCAAGCATTTTTGTTGGAGCGATGGAGCAAGTAACTAGGTAAGTTTCGAATCAAATTTGTTCTCATGCACTATTTCATTTGATGTAGTATTAATTTGAGATTCATCTGCAGTTTCGATTTGTTCATGTACGTTGGTGGATATTGGTCAAAGCGCGAGACATATCATGGAGAAGAGGTACGTGAAATAGGAAAGATGGCTAGTGATAACTTTACCATTAGTTCAGTGTGTACGGTTATTAAGGAATTTCTTGGGTATGATGATAACATAAAAAAAAATGTCATGGTATCCTCCAAATGATGAGATGAACAAGAAAGAGGATATACAAGATGATATTATTATGAGGAAGGTGGTGGATAATGCTATTAGCGTTGGGGCAATGACTTTATATGTTGTTAGGGAAGATGATCCATACATTGGTAGGCATAAAGCTGCTGAACTAGGTATAGAAAAAAACTTTTCCGATGATGATAGTCTTAGTTCAGAATCAGTTGATATTAATCTGGAGCATGATAATGATGATGACGAGGAGCAGTATGATGATGCTGCCGATGCTATTGTTGGTCAGTTTATGGAGCCGAATGAAAGTAGTAGTGAGGATGATAATGATGCAGTTGATGTATTAGATGAGAACAATTATAAAAAATTTAAGTTAGGACAAGAATATAGATCTATACAGTCATTCAAAACTGCTATAACTCGGTATGCAGTTAGGAAGAGGAGAGACATCAACCTTTTAAATCAGATAGTAAGAGAGTGTTTGCTATTTGCTCAGATAGGAGATGTCCTTGGAGGATTTCTGCATCTATAAACAGTAGCAGCACTAGAGTTTGTGCTTGGATTCCGTTTGCCTGCTCTTGAATTTCTAACCTCACTATGGTCAGTTCCTCTATCATACATTCATCCCACCATTTCCAAGTGTGAACGCCTCCATCCTATACTCAAAATCAGTACTCAAAATAAGGCTAATATAACAATCAAATGATAAATTGACAATTACTAGCAAAGGATAATCCAATTTACTAACATTACTCTTCCAATAGTCGTAGTATCTTCTTCATGCGTTCTCATAGGTCCGAGATGTCTTCATTATTGTAAACTCACCGCAAACACAACGACTTGGAATCCCATAATCACCATTAGCTCGACGACATCCACCACTCACACTTGCTCTTGAGGAAGAGCTTCGGCTTCAACTGTAACTCAACGTCATTGTCCCTACAATCCACAAAAGCTGCGTTTGATAAAAGTTGTGTTCGATAAAAGAGAGATCGATAACACAAACCCTAAATCTCCAATTTTATTTGACCCAACCCGACCCAACAATACTATTTGACCCGACCCAACCCAATTTTATATAAACAGCAAGGTTTTCACCTTTTAGAATGATTCAAAACGCAGTGTTTTATATTTTGTCATCAATATAACGGTGAGGGTTGTACAGCGGGTTGACCGGAACTTGGTGGGCTGACTTGCATTTAAATCACTTGGAGGGTATAAACGCAAATTTTGACCACTTTGCGGGTTTTTTTGCAGTAATCCTTTTAAATAATTATTTACCATATTTGACTTTCAATTTTTCTGAACGGAAATATTATGGTAGTTGATTTTCTTTAACACTTGGTTAAATTTAAATCTAAATGATTATGTAATATTAAAATCTGATCAATTGACTGAAATATATTATTATTATTATTCTAATAAAAAAATATTATTATTCTGATCAATTGACTGAATTTTTTTTTTTCTTCTAAATATAGAGTAGTCTTATTTTTACTGCAGTTTGGAGTTGAATTTTTTATTTATAAAATAATTTTTTAAAATTTAAATAATTCCATTTTAAGAAATAAATAATAATTTTGGTGATGAATTTCTGTTTTTTATATTTTTTTTAATTAAAGATTTACGAGTTTATTCAATCACAAGAATTTGAAACATAATAATTATATTATATTATAATGTATGAAATTGTAATGTATGTGTAAGTTTTTTATGTTAAAAATGTGTATATATGTTTAAGTTAATATATGTTATTACGAATTTAGTTATAAAAAGTGCATATTAACGTTAATATGTATGTATGTGTAAGTTAATATAACAAAACATAATGCTACGATTTTGACTTATAAAAAAAATAAAATAATAGGGTTAATTTGTAAATTTTAGAAATAAAGTGTATTATTAGTAATTAATAATAAATAAATAAAAAGAAATATATTTAAAATATTCTTTTTGGAATAAGAAATGGAGTAATACATTAGAGTAAAATCCAATTCTATTTTGGAATTACTCCATTTTAGAGTAAAATATAGAATGATACATTGAAAATTTTCTTATATGTTTTAGATATTTTTTTTAACAATTTGGGAATAATTCAGATTCGTTATCATCTGATTTATTTTTGTTTGATGGTGTATAGTAATCAACTTATCATATTTTTTAATAGCTGTAAAGCATAATATTGGAGCTAAAATAATATTTTCTAGGTTAAGTGAATTATCTAACGCTACATATTAGAAGGTATGGTGGAATTCGTAAAACCTTAGATAAAACTTATCATCCAACCATTTTCCTAGAGGAGGGGTATGGGCCTGAATTCACAAGGCTTAGGCTGATAGGTGAAGATATCTGGATCCAGATGGGGATTCTTGATAGCGTGCTTCGCCATCTAGAAAAAGTGGGATCCGTCTTTTCTAGTTGTCACAGGTTTCGTAAAATTCGTGACGTCAGTCACGTCACGGGTTTTGTGAAACACGACTCGTCGCAGGTGTCGTGAAATCCAACATGTTTTCCTTATCACATATCGTCATTTCTTTATACTTAGACGATTTCGATCATTGTCTCTTAAGGAGTGGAATTTGAACCCGAGCCGTGAGGAGGACCCCGAGTCGTAAAGGTGAAGGTCCTCGAGCCGTAATGAAGATGACCCCGAGTTGTATTTAAGGGATCCCCGAGTTGCTGTTTGTGGTCACGAGTCGAAGTATCCGACTCGTTCGTTCTACCACGGATCAATGTACCCGAGCCCAATTTCTATGGTTAGGCTAGGCATACACGAGCTCTTTGTCTTGGTTTGGCTCGAATTCCTCTTGAACTGTGTCTGCTTCATTTGCCGACCAGATTGGTACGCCTATACGATAATTACTGTATCTTTCTAACCGTTCATCTAAACGAGTTCAAACTTCATTTGGATGAAAATTGACTTAATTATCTAACTTGTGTCCAAATTTCAGCTCGGTATGTCTTTAGTTCTGGTCGCACCGAGCCCATCTCTACGGCTCGTTTTTAACAAGTTCAAATCGACATGTCTTCAGTAAATCGGTTTATCTTGCTAATCATAACTCCGAATGATATGATTTCAACTACATTGAAAAATTAACTCAAATATCATTCTTATCATTACACACTCGAGCCGTTTAGTGTTTTACCGAACTGATCCGAGCTGTTTAATTCAAGGGCTCGATTTTCCAAAACTTGTTTGGATTTTGTCCATTTTCTATACTTTGCAAATTTTATGTTGATCTCAGTGAAATGAAAACCGGAAAGTGACTTTAGAAATATTGTTCACTCTACATCAACATATTTTGCATCATTCTACGAATTAAATCTATCGCATTTTAGAAATATATTTGCTACAAAATCTTGATAGATTCCGTTGTTAAAAATTGAATTTGCCTCAATCTTTCATTTGTGACAAATTTGCAACGAAGATAATAGGATTTATGTTATCAAAATTTGCAATGGAAATTAGACGATAGTATCGTCTCCAACAGGTCATATAGAGTATCGTCTCCAACAGGTCATATATTTTGTAGTTTATTCATTCGCCAGAGGTTTAGACGGAAGAAGACAAAACATTATCTTCTTCTCATAGATATGCAGCAGACAGTATGCGGCAGAGAGCGACACGGAAGTGTTTCATGCTTATGATTTCGCTAGTCTCTAAATAAATTAATGGTCATAAAAGATTTTCTCGAGGTACCAAATCAGTTTTTGACTTTAGTAATAGTAGATTTGATAAAAGACCTTCCATTCTCAACCACAGAACAAAGAAAGTTGTTTAATAATAATAAAAAAAACTCTTAATGAAAAACAAGACCAACCTTACAAACATTCAAACATTTCATTAAATTAAAACATTGGATTAAGCACTAAATATGATTATTATATCTTCTAAATTAAGAAGATCTGATTCTCTTAACCATATAATTCATGTGTTCAACATGTTTCTCTTTTGGAGGAATACAATCTTTCACAATCTCAACCTTTTCCAAATTCTTCACCCATCTCTTGTATTCTGGAAACTTGTCATCTGTAATCACTTCTTCTAATCCCATTGCTTCCAAACCTCTCTCCAAACAAAACGGAATCATACTTCCGGCGACAAGATCCAAGAATCCGACACTCTTACCGCCGAAGAAATCTTTTCCGACAAGTTCCTTCTCAAGATAACTAATCAGATCTCTTGTCTGTTCGACAAGGACCTCTCTTCCCTGCTGTTCTGCTTTTGCCATTGATGTAAATCCCACATTCATAATCTACAATGTCAGAGAGAACATCACTTTTCCAAATTAGCTAATTCAAATAAAAGTTTATAGTTTATGGCTTCAAACTCAATAAAGTATTGAGCTTTTCGAAATCTGTTGATAAATTAATGACAACAAAAAAAAACCCAGAAGCATCCACTTTTAAAAAAGAGATTTTAAAGGCAAATGGGGTTAGGTAAGAGAATTAGGTGATACCTGTTCATCGACGAGTTTAGCAAAGAATCGAGCTTTAGATCTGTCAAAAGGATCCTGAGGGAGAATGGGATTGTGTTTCCAAGTCTCGTCGATGTATTCGAGAACCACATGTGACTCGAGAATGGGTTTACCATTGTGAACAAGAACAGGGACTTTCTTGTGAATAGGGTTGAGAGCAAGGAGCAAAGGGCTTTTGTTCTCCAATAATTCTTCGACGTAATCGTACGGTATGCCTTTGAGTTTCAGTGCCATCTCGATCCGACGGCTGAAAGGGCTCGCCCATATCCCAAGGAGCTTCACTTCTTCTTTCTCCGCCATTCGATCTCTGTCTCTCTTCTTTCTTTGAAAATGTTTGTTGTGTGTGTGTGTGACTCCTCTGTGATTCTAACCTTGATTTATAGCCTTAGGGTTTCGATTGCCTTGTGGCAAAACGACGACGCATTTTGCCCTTTTTTTGGTCGGCATTCGGCAACGAGGTGTAAATGCGAAACATATATATCTACACGGCAAATTGATATTGACATTCTTACCAAATTTTTTTATTTGGCTCAACTTCACCAATGTTTGATTACAATAATGGCATATCTACTTCTCTGACAAAAAAAAATGGCATATCTGCCTCCACACTGGTTTTTAACCAACTTGGTACCAAAAAATACAAATGGGGAACATAATTTTCAAAAAAAAACAAAAAAAACTTCTCTTGGGATCCGATTGGCCACTTTATTTCCTTCTCTTGGGAAGAAACTGATCGTGGACTTGTCCATGCTAGGAAGACTAAAATCTTGTAGCACCGACCAAATGTTCTTCTCATGTAAAACTTCTACCAAGACTTTTAAATCTGTCTCAAAAATAACATTCATGTAGCCAAATGAATTGATTGCCTCAGCTTCTGTGTGAAGAGCAGACTGAAATCTTGGTAGTGCTTTTACAAAATTATTTATTACTAGGTGAATATCTGCGCATACGCGCGGGTTTTAGGTTAAACAATTTTTTTAAAGATGAAAACAATATTGAATCAAATCAAAGACTGAGGAACTGAGGAAGGTAAGATATGTCACTTAACGCTCCCAGACACGGAGCTCGAGGTGGGTGTTCACCCTAATTGAAAGCCATCTCTCTCTGGAATGAACAGCCGCCGCAGCTCCACATCCACCTTCTCCTCCCCTCGAAGCAGAGATCTCCAACACTGAAGAAAGCATCGTCTCCTTCCCGCTGGTTTGCAACGTTGAGAAACTTCCTCAAACTCTTTCTCACACGTTGCGTGAAGAAATCTCATATCTATTCTTCGGCCATGTCTCCGGTGAAGCTTTCTCTCCTCTCGGAGGTTGGTCCTAAGTCAAAGCCGTTCGAGCTTCCATTCTCTCCCCGACCACCTTCGATGTCGCTAGTGAAGGTATTGCCGACTCCTCCGGATCCGCCTGACCCTCCCGACTCGCCGGATCTCGAGTACAAGTCAACGTCGTCACTCCACTGAGCTTCGTTCTCCGGCTCCCATCACTCCTCACCAACGACTTCATCGGAAAACAGACTCCAACCAAAACCCGGCGCTGCCTCTTCCTCTTGTCATCGTCTCCTCTCCATGGTGATAATTCTCAAGTTTGGGCTAAGACCCACTATGAGGTTTGGGCTAGCCCACTATGGGTTTTGGGCCGAACTCTCTTCACCGTATGCTGTTGTGGTTCCTCGCCATTAACTCGCCCCAGTTTCAGTCTTTGGCTTCAACGCCTGCTCCATCGACTGCAAGTCCCATTTCATCGATGAGATATGATGTAGCCTCGTCCGCCGTTCATATATTCTGCTCCGGCATGGGAATCGTATTTGCTCGGATTTCCCAATTCTTCTTTTTTTGGAGAAGAAGAAAGTTTTATGGATTCTCAAATCCTGTAGTTTTTATTGATATTTCTTCTATCGAGAAATAACCAAAGTTTTCCGGATTCTCAAATCCTGTAATTTTTGAGTTCTATATCTTCTCTATGGAGAAAAAATCAAAGTTTTCTGAATTCTCAAATCCTGCACCTTCCTCCTTTTTGGAGAGAATTCGATCACCATTGCTTCTCTTGGTGAGAGTAAGGTTCTTCTCGAATTCATATCCGTTCATTTTCCTAACCGGCATGAGGAAACTCGGAGGTATGGGTAGTCTTCCTAAATCACGATTCAAAGTGACGTAACCAATAGTCTCTGGCTTGGCCATAAAGACGATCTTGACGCATTTGAGGCCTTCATCAGATCCGCTGTCCATCCTTTGCGATGTTTTATCTGTTCTAAGTTTTATAGCGTTTAATTTATGTTGTGGAAATTTAAGAGGATGCTTAAGTCCCTCTTGTTTCAAAGTTAATGAAGAATGTGTTGAAAAAAAAACAATATTGAATCCATTGCAAAATCAAATAAATGGTTTATGCTTTTTATTATAGTTGTTTGGGTGTTTATTTTTGCATAAAGCATGGTTTTGAAATTATAATTGTTTATTAGATTTATTTGATGCTATTTGAATTTAAAGTCAAATGGTTGATAATGAAAAACTTGACAATCGTAATAATCTTAAGAATCATATAATATTTTTGTAAGAGAATTTTGATTTTTCTAAAAAATATGTGGTCAATGAAATGAGAACCTTGAAACAAAAGCATTTCAAAAAAATATATTTGTATATATTCGCCTAAGACCATGTTTATCAATGATTTTGGGCTAGTATCATAAGCACAAAATGATTAAAAAACAATTAAAAAGGTTTGAAGTGGGTTTGATCCGTCTCACTGGGCTGAGTCGGTTGACTCGTCTCAACGGGACAGGTGTCGTCACCCCATTAGAGCTCTCTTAGACAAACTCCAAAACCTTTTCATTTTCTCTGGCGATAATCTTCCGATCACGATTCGATGGCGAAGGAACCAGTTCGTGTACTTGTCACTGGCGCTGCAGGTAACTTCATATTTTCTTCGATCTAGTGTCTTCTATCTCCGGTTAAGTCTTCGTATCGTCAGATCTCTACGTCATACGAAGTTTTTGCTAATCGGAAAAAGTTACTCGATCAATGAATCGTAGATTGGAGTCTACTTTTTTTGTGTCATGTAGTGAGATCGGGGAATAGAAATCTATTCGATCCGAAATTTTGCTTTGGATAAGTGTGTTTCTATATTGAGTGTGTGAGATCTTATTATTTTCTTGAATAAATTATCATTTTCGGTGAATTATATGAAGAATTTTCTAATGTACCAAGGGTTTTTTGTCATTTTGGGGTTATGTATGATTTACCTTAGTTTGGCGATTGAGAATGATGTAGTTTGTGTTTGTAGACATCTTGAAGTATGTTTCTGCTATACTGAAGTGATTGTGGTGAATGTGCAAGATAAATCGGATATGCTCTTGTCCCTATGATTGCAAGAGGAATAATGATTGGTGCAGACCAGCCTGTGATCCTCCACATGCTTGATATCCCTCCTACAGCAGAAGCTTTGAACGGTGTGAAAATGGAGTTGATCGATGCTGCTTTCCCTCTTCTAAAGGGTAAGCTGAGTTATTAAAGTCTTAAACTGTGAATCTTCGTTGCACTACAAGAAAACAGATAATTAGTGACTACGATTTATGGCTGAATTTTCAGTCACAAAATTTGCTGCTCATTTGTGACTCATTTGCTACGAAATAGCAACCGAAGAAAGGTTCGACGCATAAATGTCACAAATTTACGACTACAGGTATATGTCGCAAACTAGTCACATATTAGTGACGGAATAGGGACTCTTATTTGAGTAGTCGCAAATTGATCATACTTTGCGACTGTTTTGTGACAATTGTTTAAGTCTTAAAGAACGTCACAAAATAGCGACCAATTTGTGACGCCGTTGTTACGTTTTATAGGCGTTGCAAAAGAGTGGCAAAGTAGTGACTATAACTATGTCGGCAAGGGAGGAAATTAGGTGACACGTGATAAATACGAGAGGTAGGTAGCCCACCGATTTATCCAAGTAGTCACAAAAGCGTCAGAAAATAGTTATAAAAGAGTCACAAAATTGTTTTTACTGGAGTGGCCAAAGAGTGGCAAAGTAGTCACTATATCTATGTCAGCAAGTATGTCGGTAAGGGAGGAAATTAGGTGACACGTGATAAATAAAAGAGGCAGATAGCCCACCGATTTATCCACGTAGTCACAAAAGCATCTGAAAACAGTCATAAAAGAGTCATAAATATGTGTCGCTTTTGAGGAGTCACAAAGTAGTAGCAAATGTTATCCTATATATATAAGAACCGAGCTCCCTTTTCCTCATTCAGTACAAACAAGAAAAAAAAGAAAAAAAAAGAAAAAAAAGATTTTGAGGAAGAAAATTATGTGGAATTCTTCCCCATATTAGATGTATACAAGGATCGATCCGCAGACAGATAATCTCTGAATCGACTTTTTGGAAGGGGTCACGCAGTTTCTGAATTTCGCAAGTTGCCAAGACTTGGCCATTAGCAGTGGAGGTAAGTTATACTGCCCTTGTGCGAAATGTAAAAATTCTGGTGGTATGAAACCTGTTAGAACTGTTTCGAACCATTTGCATCAACGTGGTTTTATGGAAGATTATTATGTGTGGACCGAACATGGGGAAGATTATAATGTATTTGGGGCAGGTCCTAGTCATTACGTAAATGCTAATTATGAACAAATGGATTATGATGGTGGGGATGTGTATGCTGGGATGGTCCATGATGCATTTCCTAATTCTACACCATTAAATGATTATCATCATGATGAACATGGTCATAGTGGAAGTGATCATGTTTCTGAAGAACCTACCCATGAGGCAAAACAATTCTATGACTTGTTAGATGCTGCAAAAACGCCATTGTATGATGGTTGTCATGATGGTCATTCACAGTTATCATTAGCTGCTCGGTATATGAATATCAAGGCAGACCATAATTTGGCTGAAAGTTGCATGGATTCATGGGCGGAATTGATAACAGAGTATTTACCAAAGCCTAATCACGTAACTGGTTCATATTGCATTTGGCATGTATCGCACTTTGAAATGAAAGTATGTGCATCCCTAAACATTGTCGGTCACCAAAACTAGCTTGCAGCACTTTAGAGAATGTCTTGAATGTTGCAAAGTGACCGGCATAGTTCGAACTATGGCAATAGAACAGAATCCCAGGAATCTCTTCATCAGGCACACATCGCCTAAAGATACCATCTGAGCATTGCTTGTAGAGGTATGGCTTATCCCAAAAATACCTTCTTATGTCTCTTAGGAACTTCTTCTTCTTATCTCCCACAAAATCAGATGGTTCTTGTTCAACATCTAAGTAGTTTGCTATGTCCCCAAACCATGGAAAATTCGGAACAGTTGTCTTGGAAGTAGCACCACAAAACTTCTCGGGAGCAAGTGCTCTGATTTTTAGAGCAGGTTCTCTTGTCTAGAACGGGTGCTCCAGCACACAGATGTTAACCGCATAGACGTGTTCATCAGGAAGTGTGTCATCAAGAGGTGCCTCATCATTAATTTTCATGCGAGATAGATGATCAACAACCTCATTCTCGCTCTCCTTCTTGTCAACAATCTGCAAATCAAACTCCTGGAGCAAAATGATCCACCTCAACAGACTCGGTTTTGCATCCTTTTTAGTGAGTAGGTACTTTAGAGCAGCGTGGTCGGTGTGTACAATCACCTTGGAACCGACAAGGTATGATCTGAACTTCTCAAAAGCGAATACCACTGCCAGCAGCTCCTTCTCAGTTGTAGCATATTTGCACTGAGCCTCATCCAAGGTACGGCTGGCATAGTAAATCACATGGAGTTTTTTTGTCCTTCCTCTGATCCAAAACTACACATACAGCATAATCACTCGCATCTATCATCACTTCAAATGGCAGGTCCCAATCAGGTGATTGGACGATGGGCGCGCTTATCAAGGCTTCTTTTATGGTGTAAAAAGCCTCTAGACAAGCCCCATTAAACTCATACTTAGTCTCCTTGCACAATAGCTGAGTTAGCGGTCTTGCTATTTTGGAGAAGTCCTTGATGAACCTCCTGTAGAAACCAGCATGACCCAAAAAACTCCTTATGCCCCTGACTGAATCTGGTGGCTGAAGACTCATCATGACCTCCACCTTTGCTTTGTCAACCTCAATACCATTTTAGAATATCCGATGACCCGGTACGATGCCATCTCAAACCATGAAGTGGCATTTTTTCCAGTTCAGCATGAGATGCTTCTCCTCACATCGTTGTAACACCCTGCACAAATTCGACAAACAAACAAAGAAAGAGCTTCCATAGACAGAGAAATCGTCCATGAAAACTTCCATTATATCCTCAATAAGGTCAGTAAAAATTGACATCATACACCTTTGGAATGTCGCTGGGGCTTTACACAAACCAAATGGCATTCTGCGATATGTAAAAGTACCATAAGGACATGTAAATGTCGTCTTCTCCTGATCGTCTGGCTGGATAAGAATCTGGAAAAAACCTGAGTAACCGTCTAAGAAACAGTAGTATGGATGGTTAGCTAATCTCTCAAGCATTTGATCAATAAAGGGCAAAGGAAATGGATCCTCTCTAGTGGCAGCATTCAATTTCATGTAATCAATACACATCCTATGACCAATTACTATTCTAGTTTGTATCAACTAATTCTTTTCACTTGTGATCACAATAATTCCACCTTTCTTTGGTACCACATGAACTGGACTAACCCAATTACTATCTGAGATTGCATAGATTACACCAGCTTCTAGAAGTTTCATTATCTCCTTTCTTACAACATCTTTTAGATTTGGGTTCAACCTCCTTTGACGTTCTATGCATCTTCTAGAGCCTTTCTATACTTCCTAAGTTCACACAAAAGCAAGGCGTTTCTACATTGTTCAAATAAGCATTTATGATCATAGGATAAGTAGAATTAGAACCTAGAAATGTGTACCTTAGCCTAGCTGGTAGGATTTTGAGTTCGAGCTTAGGAGCTCTTAATTCGCTCCAAGGACCGTCAACAGAGTTTTCAGGAGCAGGTTCTTTTTCTGGAGCAGGTGCTCCGTCAGCATCCTCTGTTTCGAGGTTCAAGAACCCAGTTGATTTTTCTATCGCTTGGCTCGAATCCAGCATCCTTGCAAACCCAACTGTGTCCTCACTCAAGTACCCATGCTCACCCTCAACTTTTGTCAAAGCTACATCCAATGGATCATCAGCCAAAAATCTCCTCAATCTCTCCCTCAGAGACTTCGAGATTATCTTCTATGGCGAAAGTTTGTCCATCAATGGTTAGCTTTTTGAGCATTCTATCCATCTCAAATTCTATGATAATGTCCCCTAGGTGGAGACCGATTGTACCATTCCTCACATCAATAATCGCACCAGCTGTGCGTAAGAACGGACGTCCCAAAATCAAAGGATCCTTTGGTTCCTCATCAAGTTCCGACACCATAAAATCTGCTGGAATTAAAGTATTGCCAATTCTAACATGCAAATCCTCAAAAATCCCCACGGGTAGCTTTACTGACCTGTCATCAAACACCAATGAAATTCTTGTTGGCTTGAACTTTGTGTACCCAAGTTTCCAAGCAATCGAATATGGCATGAGGTTCACACTTGAACCCAAATCGCATAGAGAACAAGTGAATCGCTTAGGACCAATCTGCACGGATAGAACAAACTTCCCTGGGTCCTCTTGCTTCTTAGGCATCTTGTTTTGCAGCATAGCACTACAGTTCTTAGATACCATCATAGCACTCTGTTCTGAAGAAACCTTTCCTGTAACCAGACCCTTAACATACTTCTTCATAGATGGCATCATTTGAATTGCATCTACCAAAGGGAGCTTAACAGTCAAATCCTTCAACATCTCCTTACACTTTGCCTCTTCGAAATACTTTTGAGATTTCCTTGGAGGGACTGGGTAAGGAACTGGAGGTTTGTAGACACGAGAACAAATCTTATCAGCAAGCTCATTCGGTCGAAGTACCTTAGAAGTCGGTTCAGTAACTTCTTTATTCTTTTTCTCGTCTAGAGTAGGTGCTCCTTATTCTGGAGCAGGTGCTCCGTGTTTTAAAGGTGTTGCTTCGTTTAGGAGCGGGTGCTCTGCAGAATTTCTTGGACAACTTTTAGCGTTTTCCCTCACAACCTGTGGTGGAACCCTTTCACTCCTTAGCTCAAATGCATTCACAAACTCTCTAGGGTTTGCATCTGGTTTACCTGGCAGTACTCCTTATGGCCTCTTGATTGCCTCAGCAATTTGAGCAACCTGAGTATCAAGGTTCTTCACATGATTGCAAACAGCTTTAAGTTTACCATCGAGATCCGAGTACATGGCATCTACCTTTGTGTTGATTTCAGTGGCAGATTTCTGTTGATTAGCCATTAGCTGCTGCATCATACCCTTCAGTTCATCATGAGAAGTACTTCAAGAGCTCGCAAGAGACTGAAAGTTGGTAAACTGTGGTTTCCGTTGAACTCCCCCTTGAAACTGATTCTGACTTTGGTAAGGTAGGAACGTTTTGCCTTGGAAACCCTGAGAAAAACTCTTCTGAAAGCCTTGATCCTGAGGTTTCTGGTTTTGGAGACTAGTTTGCTGCGGATAGACCTGGTCCTGCGGGTTCTCAATGTTTGTACTCATATAGAAGAAGTTTGGGTGACTCCTATTGGTTCACCATTCTCATCAACAAAATGAACTGTCCTTGGTTCCCTTTGAGCAACAAGTTAACCTTAGCTGTAAGCTCATCGATCTTTTGAGAATCCATACCACCAGTTTACTTGGTTATATCATACTCTTGAGACTTGCTGCTAGAACTTGCAGCCATGTGTTCAATAAGCTTGTAAGCACCTTCTGTGGTCTTAGTCACAAAATCACCATCACTCGCAGCATTCAAAGCATTCCTGTAATCCCAATCAACACCATCATAGAAGATACCCAGCAAGTTCTCATCGGTAAACCCATGGTGTGGATACTCTCTCCTGTATTCTTTGAATCGTTCCCATGCCTCACAAAAGGACTCTCTTGAATGTTGCTGAAACGTGGAGATCTTATTCTTTAAGCTCGCGATCTTGGTTTTGGTGTATTATTGGTCCAAGAACGCTGCTCTACATTGTGTCCAATTCGTGATGGATCCAGCGGGTAGAGACTTGAGCCATCGAGAAGCTTTGTCCACAAGTGAGAAAGGGAAAAGCTTACACTTTAAGAAGTTCGAGTTCATCCCATTAGAACTCGTTGTGGAGTAGATCTCCTCAAAGTTCTCTATATGATCCATTGGAATCTCTGCGGGAAGTCCATAGAACAAGTGCTTCTTGACCAGTGATATCATCTGAGGCTTTATCTCATAGTCTTACCTCTCAACAGCAGGTGGAACAATAGCAGCTCTGTTCCTGTAGAAGGCATGAGGATTGTCTATATCCCCAATAGCATGTTGTTGTTCACACGCACGTTGCTATTGTTGTTCGCTCGCATGTTGCTGCTGCATCTGAGCCATCTGCTCTTGCAACCTTTGCAGCTCAGTCGCCATATCATTATAGCCATGTTCGCCCATGTCGACGAGATTAGGCCTGTTTGTCTGTTGACTCGATTAAATCTTGCAAGTTCCGTGTTACTCAAGGTTACAAGGGGTATTTGACGATTGCTCCTTGTTGACCTTGAGTTCATGCACCTGAAACACACGAAAAAGAAGAAAAAGAACAAGTCAGTATTTATTCTGAAATTTATATTAAAACTAGAAGTATCGAGTTGGTCCCCGGCAACGGCGCCAATTGATAAAACAAAGAAAAGCATCAATTTGTAAAAAGTGTTTTTCCTCTACTATGAATTTCAAACCTTAGAAACTCGATGTAGAATAGTGAGGTTCAATCCAAGGGACCAGCAATACACTCTAATCTTTTGAGATACAAATTCAGCTAAGCGATCAAGTTGGTTTTAAGTGTCAGTTGTCACAAATAGCAAGCAATTTAAGTAAAATTGATTTAAACAAATATTAATAAAAACGTTAGGCTAAGGGAGAATATCTCAGGGATTAGATCATCTAGAACCAAGCAATTATTCAGGACAATAATTCAGAACCAATCTAGAACTCAACCATAGAAATAGGAGGATCCATTGTCGTGGCATCAACCACTTTATCAATCAATCTAACACCCTAAACTGTCGTTTGAGTTTACAAAGAATGATAAGCATTATAGAGGATGGGAATGATTTGTTCACAACTTGCCTTAGCATAAACTGTCGTTGGCTAAGGATAAATCGCCGAACAATGTTCTTTCAAGCAATTCACAACACTTTTGATTAGTAAATTAAACCTAAAATCAGAGGCTAGGTGATCAAGCTAGTATAAGAAGTTAGAACAACAATAGATGAAGATATAAATATATATAAAATCCTATTTATGCTTAGTTCATGAATCCTTAATCCCTTCGAACCCCTTAACGTAACTAAAAGAACTACTTAGACATGACAGATCGAACAACAGCAAGAAAGATAAGAGAATTCGTGGATAAAATAATGAAAGAGGTAAAGAGTTTAGAAGTCTTCTCCAAAGGATAGAAGACAATGTTCAAATCTTACAAAAACTCAAAACAATCTATCTCAAATTCTCTCTCGAGTTCTCTTTCTGTATATACTTAGAAAAAGAGTTTGATAATGATCTATAAAATAGGTCTAGGGCGGCTAGGAAATATAGGGAAAACTCTAGGTGGCAAAAATTAGGTTTAATGAAAGTTTCCAAAAATTGATTTTTCGCGGAGCAGGTTTCGGGAGCAGGAGTAGGTGCTCCTTTCTTCAAAACTTTCCAAAAAGCTCCACTTTCCTTCTATTTTCGCCAAGTCTCTTCATGAGCTCCAATCTTCCATTCCAACCACCTTTAGACCTAAAATGACTCAAAATAAAATAAAAGACTCGATAAAGACCTACAAAACAATGGTTAGAATGCGCCAAAAACGTATTATATCAGGAGGTAATATAACAACCCCGTTTGTGGATATGGTAAGTTGTGTTATAGCGGTTAAAGGAAGAAATTTCGGTTAAGTTGGTAATTATATAGCCAACTTGTTTTGGGCTTTGTACTCTGATGTATAAGCAAACTGTTATCAATCATATTTTGTTTTCAAATATATAATGCCATCGTTTGTTTTCGGGATGTATAATGATGTGTTTTGTTTCTGCGGTTATATAATTACATACTTGGCAACTGTAGGCGATCGTACTAAAAACCCCAAACGATATATATGTGGGCATGGTGTTCACCAACCGCGATGCATTCAGGCAACACATGTCTCTATGCTTTGGGAAAAAAATTCCAATTCCGTAACTCAAGATCTTCACCAAGCTTGATGTTCCTAAAATGTTGGGGCCTTTCGTGCCCATGGCGGATCTATGCTACTCGCTTAAAGGGATCGCCTAAGTATGAGATAAGAAGTGCACTAATTGATCGCACATGCTCAGTTGATGAACGTGGAGGATATCAAAGGCAAACAACAACATCAGTTATAGGAAGTTTGATGAGGTCTAAGTATGGAGGAATCGCAAGCGGGCCATGACCAAATGAAATAAGAGATATTATGCGCGGGGATCATGACGTGTGTATATCATACTGGAAGGCATGGCTGTCTAGAGAGCTAGATATGGATGGGGTAAAAGGTTCAGCAGAACAATCTTATACCTTTATGCCACAATACCTTCAACGCATGGTCATGTCAAATTGAGGCTCCATCGTCAGTCTTGAGACTTTCTATGATGTAATGGTTGGCCAAAGGTTTAAGTACATGTTCTTCACCTTAGGCGCCTCTGTACAAGGCTATCCTTTTATGCGTAAAGTGAAAGTTTTGGATGACACTCATTTAAAATGCAAGTATGTCGGTTGCCTTCTAACAGCTTCCGCGCAAGATGAGAATTACCAAATATTTCCTCTAAGGTTTGCAATCGCCGACGGTGAAAACGACAAGGTCTGGGAGTGATTTTTCAAGAAGTTATCAGCGTTTATTCCCAACTCACCAAATATCGTCTTTGTTTCAGATAGACACGCTTCAATATACATTGGATTGAAAAAGGTACAGAATATTCAGTGAAAATAAATTGTGTTTGCATAGAGAAAAAAATTCATTTAATGATAACGTTTTAGTTGTTACACCACTTTCTAACGGTTAATAAATTTACTACCCGTTTATTTTTAGGTTTATCTTTTAACAAAGCATTGCGCTTGTGTTGTGCACCTCGTGAGGAATATCAAGACACACTTTAGGGGGAGACATCTTCCCTACCTCGTCTCCAAAGCAGCAAAAGCGTACAGGCATGCTGATTTCTATCGCATTTTTAATGAAATCAAAGACATGGATGAGGCTTGTGCAGATTACCTAATTGGGATTGGCTTTCTTCATTGGGCTCGTGCGCATTTCGATGGCTTAAGATACAATATCATGACAACCAACATAGCGGAATTATGGAATGCAGTGCTAACGGAAGTTAGAGAGTTTCCAATCGCCTCCTTGGTTGAATACATTAGATAAAAAATGATGACTTGGTTTACAACAAGTCGGGAAGCTTCCTTGGACTTTGAAGAAACACTCACACCTAAGCTTCTTCAAATTGTAGCCATTAATTTTGAAGCTTCAACCGGCTATGATGTCAAAGAAATCAAGAATGGAGAGTTTGAAATTTGCACAAAAGAAGGACCCTCCTTCCACGTAGACCTAGACAAGAAATTTTGCAGCTGCTACCAATTCCAAATGTTGCTCATCCCTTGTCCTCATGCTGTTGCTGCTGCGGTATTAAAAAAAAACTAAGGTTCATTCCCTAGTTGGCAAGGAATATAGCTCTGACCACTGGAAGTCTGCTTACGCTAATGCAATTAATCCAGTCACTGCGTTGGAACGCGCCCATCACCTAGGAACTACATTGGGTGACTTAACTCGTTATCCTCCTTCAACAAGACGCCCTCTGGTAGGCCCTGAAAGACGCGATACTTGACGAAACCCTTGTAAGCTCCTAAAGTCCAGAAAATTTACATTTGAAACTCCCATTTACTCAGAACGTATTTATGTGTTATTTATGTAGGCAAGGAGCATAAGGCGTCGGACAACATGTAGTCGGTGCAAGAAGCTTGGACATAATCGAGTCACTAGTAAGATGGCCATCTAAGTACTTGTGTTAGCACGGGCATGTGCAGAGTTGATGATGTTGATTTATCCAATGTTGTACCTGGGTCAGCGTAATTTTCTTGTCAAATATCTGGAAGATATTAAGTTATCATCCCAGATGAGACCAATTCCAACTTTTGTGTATAAATAATTTGGCCCGAATATAATATAAGTAGTACATGTTTTCATTAGCACAATTAATTTTCTGTGAATGATCTCCGTTTAAACAAAATGACGACGTTTTGGTTTTAATAAAATGACATCGTTTTATCAGTTATGAGGAAACAAAAATCCCCAAATCAAACCTTAATCCCCAAATCAAACCAAAATCGATTTCAATCTAAGATTCCTAGAATTCTCTTTTATCCCAAATTCTCTCTTCTCTATTCCGATGAGCACAAGCTCTGTGTCATCAAGTGTCGTCAGAGACTGTGGTTTGCCTACGAAGTGTGTATGTGGTTATTCCGATGAGCTCAAGCTATGTGTCATCAAGTGTCGTCAGAGACCGTGGTTAACGACGATCTTCACCTTGAAGCCACATACTTCATGCCTAAGCCTAAGACACATACATACTTCATCAGCAAACCACGGTCCCTGACGACACTTAGATTTCTTAGAAGAGAGAATTCTAGAGTTCTTAGATTGAAATCGATTTTGGTTTGATTTGGAGATTTTTGTTTCCTCATAACTGGTAAAACGATGTCGTTTTATTAAAACCAAAACGTCATCATTTTGTTTAAACGGAGATTGTTAACAGAAAATTAACTCTGCTAGTAAAAACTTAACGACGAGCCTTAAACGGCCAAGTCAACAAAATTAAGCATTTTATTTAAAAGTCAACAAAAAATTTGAGCTTTGAATGACATTACAGAAGTTGGAGCTTTTTTTGCCATTATTTGAAAGTTGGAGCTTTTTTTTTTACATTTTTCCCAATATTTGTTTTCTCATAACTGATAAAACGGTGTCATTTTATTAAAACCAAAACGTCGTCGTTTGTTAAAACGTCGTCGTTTGTTTAAATGGAGATCGTTAACAGAAAGTTAACTCTGTTAATGAAAACTTAACGACGAGCCTTAAACGGCCGAGTCAACAAAAGTTAAGCATTTTATTTAAAAGTCAACAAAAATATTTTAGATTTAAAAAGCATTTCAGAAGTTGGAGCTTTTTTTTGCCACAATTTGAAAGTTTGAACTTTTTTCGACATTTTTCTTGTTTTTTATTCTTTTAATTTTCCATCGTCAAGTTATGAAATGCTTTAATAGACATAGTAATAGTCACAATAACAAAACAATATAATCATGAATAATTTAAGTTAACCGGTTAATGTAAATCTGGTCATTGAGAAACCCATGTGGTCGGATACAACAATATTTAGGTGCTTTACATTTATGCTAACCCCATAATTTAAGTTAACCGAAATCTGATCATTTACAAATACATGTAGTCGGATAAAACAATATTTTAGTTGGTTAAAAATTATGTAAACCAAATAATATATAAGTTTGATGTTCGTTGTCTATGTCACAACAATGAAGAGTAAATCTTACTCTTATTTGGAATTAAACAATTTCAAACAAATTAATGATCATGAAAGAAACTACAAGTTCAGAAACAACACAGAAAGACAAATGTTAATGAAACAAGAGACAAGTTCAGAAAAACAGATACAAAGATCGAGAGTTATGACACATTTGTCTAGAGCATCTAACAGTTCACATCATACACCATAACAGCTAGCCGCGCAACCTCTGTTCTCAATATGTCCGTTGTGATAAATCGACACACTTCAACACCACCAATTTCATGTGAAACACCATAACCCGTAAAATTTAAAAATTTTCGCTCTCGGATTATTATTAACACAAATAATAATCCTCAACAGGTCAACACAATACGTGGAAAACAATACAACAATTAATCAACAATTCTATTCAATAAATCTCATACTTTATTGAACTAAACCAACTAATTCAATTCAACAATACCAAGTCCATTAACCCAATTTCAGAATTCACTAGCAACCTAGCAATTTCATAAACAACATCAAGAAATCGAGACACTAGATCATCTCCTCTTCCCGGCCATGATTCCATGATCACACCTTGTCTTTACCTATATCACATAGTTATACGAGATGCATGAGTATTATCACAAATACTCAGTGAGACGGTCATACCATTTACTAGGCTATACACACAGGCATAAGAAATTAACACAATACCAGGGTGAACAATCAACCACGCAAGGCACAAACAATCAACACAAGTTCGCCCAAAACAAGCATGCGTCGATCGACACAACCACCATGTGTCGATCGATGCATCCAGTGTGTCGATCGACACACAACCCCGGTGTCGATCGATGCACTGCTTCGTGTGTCAATTGACGCGGGACAACTGCGTCGATCGATGCAATATCACAGATCCCAGGATCGAACCTATCCTCTCTTGGTTCGATCCCGGATCGAATCACATCGATCCCTGTACACAAATCCACTCAAAACAATACGAAATCCACCAAATAACAACAATCAAATGCATCCTATCAATCCCTTTACCCAGATAAGCCATGGTCATGCACTCACCTTAGATCTGTAAAGAAAAGGATGAGAAAACACGAAGAACACCACACCTAGATCTCCAAATCTCCTTCTTCCTTCGCGAAGAACACAGATCTATCCCCACCAGAGCCTCATAAACCCCACACACGAGCTTTTAGGCTCAAGAATAGGAAGAAATCAACAATGATTCTCCTTTTCTCTCAAATCCTCTCTCAAAACTCTCTGGGAACTCTTTAGAACTTTCTAGAAACACTAAATGTCTCAAAATGCGACCACACCCCTATTTATAGGGAAGCCCTAGGGTTTCTTCTTAAATCGGCCTCAAAACGTTGACTTAAATTTAACCAACCGATTCAATTTAACCTTGCGTCGATCGACGCACACCCCTTGCGTCGATCGACGCACAACAAAAAATCATAATCTTTGGTTCGCGGTCGTTACAACTCTCCCCCACTAACACAGATTTGACCTCAAATCACGCAACACCGTCTCCCTACGGTCAGCACACCTGATATCAAGACTCTGGCACCTAACCAGCCAGCTCTACAGACATCAACACTCCTGGCCCACCCGACCAGTACCCCCTGAGATCAACACCTGATCCCAGAAACTCAACTAGTCACATTGCACCGTCTCACTACGGCTACCATCCTAACCAAACCCGGTCAGCACCACCTGAGATCCACTCCTGATCCCTAAAGCTCATCCAGTCTAATACTTACAATCACATCCAGATGTTATTGCTCATACTCATATCTATATACACCCCTCCCACTCTCAGGGTCGTCACCCTTCAGGATCACCATCCATCTAGCTCTCGGTATGTTTCAGCCCCTCCCACTCTCGGGACACACAGTCCATCAAGCTATCGGCTGCAGAGGAATTACACATTCTCTGGAGAGATCCCTGTCCCTCAAAGTATATGCAGAGAAACCACTATCCCCCGGAGAGAACCTCACTGTCCCCTCAAGTATATCCAGGGAAACCACTATCCCCTAGAGCAATCAACTCTGTAACGTGCATCGTAAGCACCTGTTGACCAAAATCGCTTCTCATGGTTCCATCATAACATTCTCTATCCCGGAATATCACCTCATGACCAAACACTAGGCCATCCGAAACAACCCAATCACTATGGTGTTTCCACAGAGTCTCTGGAAAAGACAAGTCCTAACTCACATAAGACCTCTGTTTCCAGACTCCCCTAGAAAATAGATAGGTTCTAACTCACATAAAACCTTTATTTCCCAGCGCCATCGAGAGAATAAACAAGTCCTAACTCACATAGAACTTCCATTCCTAGATATTCCCCCTAGCAAATGGACATGTTCTAACTCACATAGAACTTCCATTTCCAGACATCTACCCGATAGACAAGTTTTAACTCACATAGAACTCTATCTCTAGACCTCCACATGACCCCACCAGTCATCACAACACATGACCCCACCAGCATCACAACACATGACCTACTAGTCATACCATAAGAACTCATGTCTTATAAACATATTTAATAAGAAAACCCCATCTTATTAAATCTCAACAATGTATAATCGTTACATCACAAAACGAAAAATACATCGAACTCATAGCAACATGCTATCACAGACAACGAAAACCAAAAGAAGACAATTCAAGCCTCCACTTACTTCTTGAACCATTTCGAGAACTTTTCCTTCATCCTCGCTTCTGGTTCCCAAGTCTCCTCTTCAATACCATCACAGTCCCATACGACTCTTACCAACGGTATCCTCTTCCGGTGCAGCACCTCCACTCTCCTCTCGAGAATCCTCACAGGCCTCGCCGCCAACGTCATGTTGGGCTGAAGATCCTCCGGAATCCTAAGGCAAAGCTAAAACAAAGGAACCAAAGCCAGGAAATACAACCTTACAACCCTGGAGATAATTACACGCCGAGCTCACCACTCGGCAAGGAAGCAAAGACCAAGGAAAAGCAGCCACCAAATCCACCAAGGACCATTGCTACAGCTAAGCATTAATTGGAAGAGCATGTGCAAACCTTGAAGAAAAATGCCACCAACAAGAAAGGCATAACCTATCCACCCAAAGAGTCTCCAAATGATATTCAACAAGACTACTTTAATTTAATAGAGTTGGCAAGTTGTTGATGTACATCGCCGATTGAAGAATTATTCCGAAAAAAATGAATGAAAAAGAAGCAATTCTGTTGTGCGAGGGATATGAGTCTCAAGAGCATCTTCTTTATATAAGAAAGTCAACCAATAAACCCACCAGGCCAGAACAAACTCACTAATAGAACCAATAAGAGACCAAGACAAACAAACAAATCACCAAAAAATGAGAAGCACACCAGCAAAGATCGGCAAGAAACCCGAGCAGACCAACAGCCAACCAAGAGGTCCAAAAACCATACCTCGCTAAACTTCTGAAATACTCCAAGAAACCAACCATCAAATGCAATCACACCACCTAAAGCAAGAACAAAGCCAAAACCCCGAGAGGCATTATCTAGGACCAGAACCGAGAAAGACCAAGGATGTAAAACTCAACAGAACGAGAGTAAGCGCAACAAGGCAGCAACAAACCCTCTTCCCAGACCAAGACCACCGAATCATCAAGTAGCTAAGACCAAGACCGATCTCTATAGCACCAAGAGGAAAAGAACCCAAACCACCTTATAAACAAGGGAAAAGCCAGGCCAAGGAAGCAATTCCACAACAGCCAAGACAAAAGAGATGAAGGAAACACGGCAAAACAAACCTCAAAGCCACTCACAAGAGAACCATACTCACAAAGAACCGAGAACTCAAGGACGAGAAAACCGTCAGATCTGAAACCACATCTCCCATCGACTCCTGCACAAAACCACAACTTCGGAAGACTTATCTAAGGAGAAAGAGAAGCCCTGACCCGAAACACTGCAACAACTCATCGAAAAGAACCCAAAAACCCATCGAATCCAATCCAAAAATTCATCGACGGGAACTAGAGAACCACCACAAGGCCACTGCACCTCCACCAGAGAACTCCATCAACCGATACAGATCCCAAGCGAACCCGGATAATCCGAAAGTCTGGACACCCATCCCCTCGACTCAAATCCACACCATCGAGAGATAGATCTAAGGGTGAAACAAAAGAAATGGAGAAAAACAAAAAAGGAAAAGCCCTCTCACAGCCCTAGCGAGCTTGTCGGAGAGGCAGAGAAGTTGGTTTTGATGAGGGGCCGCTGCTAGGGTTTTCTTTGGAAGAAAATTTGCCTCTCAAAGGCTCCTCCTCTCTCTCTCTCTCTCTCTTTTACTCTTCTCTTCTCTTTACTTCTTTTTTCTATTTTTCATGGTGGTCGATGGTCGCCGGAGAAAAAAATGGTGGTGAATGGTCGCTGGAGACAGTGACAGTGGTGGACGAAAACAGAGACAATGATGGACGAAAATAGAGACACTAATGGAGTCAGTTGTTGTGGACGAAAACAGTGACAGAGACGGTGGTTATGGACAAAAACGTGACAGAGATGATGGTTGTAAACGAAAACAGTGATGGAGACGATGGCTGTGGACATAAACGGTGACGGAAACGGTGACAGAGATAGTGGTCGACGATAAACGGTGGACGTCCACAGACGGTTGACAAAGATGGTGGTGGTGGACGAAAACGATGACAGATATGGTGGTTGTGGACGAAAACGGTGATGGTGACAGAGATGGTGGTCGACGGTAGACGGTGGACGAGTGGTGGTGGTGGACATAAACATACACCAATTTCATACACCAAAGGCCAAACTATCTTTCTACTTGGATTTCAATTCAATTTGTGGCAATTGGTGAAAGCCACCAAAAACAATGGTATTTTTTTAAAGAAATTTTTAGAAAATGGCAATTGGTGTAATAATCCCTTTAAATTATACTATCATTTCCAATGAAAAATTGTTTTTTTCATTTATTTTACAAATTTTTGATAATTTATTGATTTATATAAAAATAGATTTCAAAAGAAAAATTAAAAAAAAAATAATGAATCAATTAAAAAAATTATTTATAAACTATATATAAATCTAAAAAAGCTTTAAATAATTTAGGAAAAGAAGAGAGAATAAATCATTTAAGCCACTCCCACAAGGCTTTATAAAAAAAATCTATAAAATAAGAGAAAAACCTAAAAAACAAGTTGTGGAAACTTTAAAAAAATAAAGACAAGAAATTATGCTTGGCAAAAAATTGTCTATAAGCTCTTTTTTTTTTTTTAAGCTTTAAAAGAGTCTTGCCAAGCATTTCCTATATCTCCATAATAAGTTTAAAATTTTTCAGATTTTATTCTATCATAGATTTACATGATTTAGATTTTTTGTATCTAAAATGAAATATTTTTTCAATTTCTTTACCATTACTGCTATTATCATTTTTTGTTCTAAAGTTTCTTCATTTTTTCTGCCATCGATAGTTTTTTTTTTTCAATACATTCTTCATCAACTTAAGCTTGCATCATACAAGAAGAAGAGGGAATTAAGTATCTTCTTAAATTTCCATAACATAAATTAAACGCAATAAAACTTACATCATGAAAGATGGACAGCGGATCCGAAGACCTCAAATGCGATAAAATCGTCTTTACGGCTAAGCCGGAGACTATTGGTTTAGTCACTTTGAATCGTGACTTTGAAAGTCTATCCATACTTCCGAGTTTCCTTATGACGGTTAGGGAATTGATCGGATTTGAATCCGAGAAAAACCTTACTCTCACTAGGAGAAAAAAAAGTGATCGAGTTTTCTCCAAAAAATAAAACAATACAGGATTTGAGAATCCAGAAAACTTTGATATTCTCTCAACTGAGAAGATATGAGGTTTAAATGGTACAGAATTTGAAAATCTAAAAAACTTTGATCTTATTAGCCCAGTATTTATACCATAGTAATGACACATGGCCGTCCACGGAATAAGCAATGAAATTCGTACATGATTACAAAATCCCAACCCAGAAGAAGCCGTATACCATCGATAGTTTAGTATACTTTTCTTGTGGTGTTCTGAAGAACACGTATGATATGGCACCTATATGTGGCTAAACAATTGTCCAAAGTAGATTATATATGGCACTAAATGGCTGGCAATGACAATTTAAATTCAAATATGTAGTTACCATTTAATCAATAGTTTTTGTTTTGACTAATTCAAATTTGTTTTTGGTCAACACTAATTCAAATTGTTTGTTTTTTAACGGTATATTGTTCGTACGACTTTTAAATTACAATGCATACAAAATAATATATATCAGTCGTTTTTATTTTGTTGATTGTTCATACAACTTTTAAATCCCGATCAAAGTGTATGATAGTTAACTCTTAAGCCGATTTCATTCGCTCTACAATTTTTTTCATGTGCTCAATATGTTTCTCTCTATGAGGAATACACTCCCTCACGATCTCAATTTCTTTCAGGTTCTTGATCCATTTGTTTAGTTCTGGAAACTTCTACTCTAGAATCATATCAATTCCCATACTTTCCCGACTCCGAACTAGACAAAATGGGATCATACTTCCTACAACCATGTCCAAAAATCCTATTGTTTTTCCGGTGAAGAATTATTTTCCCATGATTTCCTTCTCAAGGAATGTAATAAGTTCTCGAGCCTCCTCGATCGCAGCATCTATTATGTTCCCTGCTTTTACTAGAGACCTAAACCCTATTGATGCGACCTACATATAGCAAACGTTTCATAACAATATATTGCATGTGCATAAATATTCCAATTGGTAATCCTGGTAATCACTTACAATAAATATGCGGAGTGGGATGTGAAATAGAATAAACGATTAAGTTTTAACTAGAGAATGATAGATCACTTTTTCACCTTTTAATATGTCTATACAACTTTTTTACGATAATATTATATAATTCTTTATTCTTCAAGAATTTACTTTAATCTACTATTCAACTAATATAACACTATAATTTAATTTTAAAACCACGGAAATTAGAATGGTTATTAATCTTGCAACATGCCATCATTGTTGAATGTAGAAAATTATTATTACGGCAAGGGGTCAGTGCCGGCTTAGAGGGTAGGCAAGAGGAGCAGGGGCCCTAGGCACAATTTTTAAAAAATAATTAACATGCAAAATTATATTAAAAAAGGGCCCATTTTAATTTTTTTTTTAATTACGATTAAAAGGGTCTTTTTTTATCCAACAAATTCTTTTTTATTAAGAGTGGCCATGGGCCCAGCTTTTGATTGAGACGGTAGTGCAAGGGGTGCTTATAAATCGGAGCAAGAATCTTGCTTTTACTATTGAAAAAGGGAATTGAAGTTCTAGTAACCTATGTTCTAAGAGTGTATCATTTAAGTCACTAAAGCAATTAATTGGTTTTTAGACCTACCTGTTCATCGACGAACTTGGCCCAGAATCGAGCCAGGGCTTTTTCAAAGGGATCTCGAGGTAGAATTGGGTTGTTTGTCCATGTTTGGTCGATGTATTCGAGGATCAGATGTGACTCGGGTAATATTTTACCTCTGTGGACAAAAACAGGGACTTTCTTGTGCATTGGATTTAGTGGGAGAAGCATAGGGCTCTTGGCACACCTTTTAATTTAGAAAAAAATAAAAATAATAATCTTGGTCTCAGTAATCGTAAGGCACACCTTTGAGTTTGAGAGCCATCTCAACCCGACGACTGAAAGGGCTTGCCCAAGAAGACCCAATAAGCTTCGAATCCTCTTCTTGCCAAGCACTTCCTATATCTCTCACCACCCCCTCTCTTATTATGCTATCTAACTCCTCTGTTCTTCTTCGACTATTTATATTTATACTATTATGTAATAAATAGAAAGGAAAAGGAAAAGAAAAGTCCCTTTTGGTTGTCTGCTTTGACTATAACAGTTTCGTATATCTTTATTATTGGTGTTGTGAGATCATCTAGAAGCACAATGTATGTACATTAATTCATGGGTATCCTCATATCTAAAGTACAGATATCTGGAAACCAAGGATCCCAATCCAAATAGTTATAGATTGGGTTCAACATATCCGAATCGGTTCTAGAAGGTATTTTACATTATCACGCCTCAATATTTCTTTCATTCAATGGATATGTTTGGTAGGATATACTTCAAAATATTTGGGTTATTGCATATCAATAAATCGTATTCTAATTTACATCAATCGTATTTTACAGTTCTACTCTACCTTTTTTATTCCTATAGTTTAAAATTCTTTTCAAAAAAACAAACGACAGTTCAAAGGTTCAATTTTGTTCACAAAAATACGAGCAAAACATTACATTAATTAAAATCTAGCCAAGTATTATGATATTTTCATACTCTTCACTAGAGCTCTATTCCATCTTTATTTTTTTGATAAGATTTAAGATATAAATGTTCACAAAAAGATTTCTACTACCAATGTAGCTACATTCCATTTTTATTTCGAAAATTTGAATAACAAAACGATAGAAGCATATAGTAAAATGTTTTGAGAACCAAGAGTTATGAAGTTGTCTTGAATTTAGGTAGACTTAGTTTCTCTACAGTTTTGTTCATGCGCTCAATATGTTTCTCTTTTGGAGGTATAGATTCCCTCACGATCTCAACCTCATTCAATTTCTTGATCCACCTGTTTAATTCTGGAAACTTCTCATGTGGAATCATATCAATTCCCATACATTCCCAAGCCCGAGCTAGGCAAAACGGGAACATGCTTCCTGCAGCCATGTCCAAGAATCCAATCGTTTTGCCACCAAAAAAATATTTCCAAGTGACTTCCTTCTCAAGATATGTAATCAGTTCTCGAGTCTCTTCCATATACCAGAGACATGAAACCTAATGGTAAGATCTGTAAAGTAAATCAATCTATAAGAAAAACTACTTGAGAAAAATACTTTATTCTAGCAAATAATCCTGATATGAATGTTTGAAATGTATTCAACTTCTAATAACTCTTAAGTTTATCATTTATCTTGGCAAATCAATATTATAAATCAATGTAATTTGTTGGATTTACCTGCTCATCGACGAACTTGGCCCAAAATCGAGCCATGGCTTTTTCGTAGGGATCTTGAGGTAGAATTGGATTGTTCTTCCATGTTTGGTTAATGTATTCGAGGATCACATGTGATTCGGATAGTATTTTATCATTGTGGACAAGAACTGGAACTTTTTTGTGAACGGGGTTTAGCTCAAGAAGCAAAGGGGTCTTTTTAGGCAAATCTTCCTCCAAGTACTCATAAGCAACGCCCTTGAGTTTCAGAGCCATCTCGACCCTACGACTGAAAGGGCTCATCCAAAACCCTAGAAGCTTCACACACTCTTCTTTCTTCGCCATCGGATCTCTCTCTCTCTCTCTCTCTCTACTACTTAATTCCTCTGTTCTTTGTTCTTTAGTTTTTTTTTTTTTTTGTTTTCAACATAGAAAAACCATTTAAAAACAGAAGACCATTTTGGTATCCAAGGGCATCTTGAAGATTAAAGAAATGGCATCTTTAAGGTTATAAGTCATTGCTGACGCCACTCCCTTATTTTATTTATTTATGATATCTTACTAATATTTGGCTTCTATAATCTCCAAACATTTTGCTCGGATATACTAGCGTATATGGCGTTACCACCTCCGCAGAGAATTCGATTTTACTTCTGAGCCAAAAAAATTGAGAAAAATAATCTAAACACCCAATGGACAAAAAAATCTCCAACACTTACCACGCTCTTCCTTTTTGATTTATGAGCCTAACTTTTATTTTATTCCAAACACTTTCGAAGATTTATTTTGTTTGTTTTCTAAATCTTAATCTGCTATTAAAAAGTCTAGAAATAATTGTACATCACGATTCTTAATCTTAATCTTAAGTCGAGTCATCAAATACCACTAATACCACTAATCACGAAGTACATTAGCTCATCGTATCAAACTTATCAATTTATCATATTTGCCAATTTAGTTTTTCTCTAAACTATAAATCAACAAATTTTTTTTTTTTTAATAAACCATGGGAGTTCCGAACCTTTGACTCGTAATCTCTTCGGTATCTGGAAATAATTTTTAGATATTTCAATTTAAAAAATAACTTTCCATTCAAAGAGAATTTGAACCTAGGACACAAGGAAACCAACTCCTGGTGTTACCACTACGCCACCACCATTTGGGTGGTGAAATCAACAAATTCGGTTTATAAATATATTGTCAAATATTAATAAAGCTTTTAAGATATCATTTTTTATATAAAAGATTCTGCAACCTATTTCTTTATTTGAATTTTGAGAATAGCATTAAGAAAACGATACAACCATTTAGTAAAATATTTCCGGACCAAGAAAAAAGAATTTATCTTTTATTTAGCAGACTTGATTTTCTCTGCAATATTGGTCATGCGCTCGATTTGTTTATCTCTTGGAGGAATACATTCCCTCACGGCCTCAACTTCCTTCAAATTCTTGATCCATCTGTTTAGTTCTGGAAATTTCTCCCTTGGAATCATATCAATTCCCATACCTTCCCAAAGCCGAGCCAGACAAAACGGGATCACACTTCCGACCACCATGTCCAGGAATCCAATCGTCTTGCCGCCGAAGAAATCTTTTCCGGTGACTTCTTTCTCAAGAAACATAATCTGTTCTCGAGTTTCTTCGATAGCAACCTCTTTTCCCTTCTCTGCTTTTACCAGAGATCTAAATCCTAGTGTTAGGATCTGCATATTTAGATCATTATATAAGAAAAAGAATCCTAATTGCAAATCAATATTATAAATTAAACTTATATTGTTAGAGATACCTGTTCATCGACGAACTTGGCCCAGAATCGAGCCATGGCTTTCTCATAGGGATCTTGAGGAAGAATTGGATTGTTACTCCACGTTTGATCGATGTATTCGAGGATCAGATGTGATTCGGGTAGTATATTACCATTGTGAACAAGAACCGGAACCTTCTTGTGAATCGGGTTTAGCTCAAGAAGCAAAGGGGTCTTGTTGGGCAAATCTTCCTCCAAGTACTCGTAAGGCACGCCTTTGAGTTTGAGAGCCATCTCGACACGACGACTGAAAGGGCTTCCCCAAAACCCTAAAAGCTTCACTACTCCCTCAGCCATTGTTGTTTTTCCTCCAGTAGTTTTTCTTTTGTTTTTCGTTCGCTTGATTGATTATTGATTACTAGTTTACTATATATAAATGAGGTTATGGGTAGTGAAAATGAGGATAGGTTAATAAACAATTAAATAAGAAGACCATTTTGCTTTCTCTTGGTATCCGAGGATATCTTGAAGATCAAACCAGGAAAAAGATATATTTTTTAATTTAATGTAAATGTATGCACGTCATTGCTAATGTCACTCAGTCTTATTGATTAAAATATTTTACCAACGCCCATCTTTGTTTAGAAAAATTGTTCGTACAACTTCAAAATAAAAACCGGAGACAAACAAATCTCTAGGTCAAAGAGTATTGTTATGTTTGTCTCTTAATGGCCGATTTGATTCGCTCTTCATTTCTTTTCAAGTGCTGAATATGTTCCTCTCTTGGAGGTACACATTCCCTCACAATCTCAATCTTATTCAACTTCCTGATCCACCTACTTAACTCTGGAAATTTCTCCTCTGGAATCATATCAATTCCCATGAATTCCCACGCTCTAACTCCACAATACGGGATCATACTTCCAACCACCAGGCCTAAGAATCCGATTGTCTTGCCCCCGAAGAAATCTTTTTCGGTGACTTCCTTCTCAAGAAACATAATGAGTTCTTGTGCCTCCTTGATTGCAACCTCTATTCCATTCTCTGTTTTCACTAGAGACCTAAACCCTGCTGGAGCGACCTACAACATGTGCATACCAATATATAATTCGTTCCATTACAAATTTAGTCAGAAACAGTATTTTAATCTATAGAGTCACGGTTTAAACATATGAATACGCTGATGAATTTGTTTTACAATTGTCAATTAGAAATCACCTGTGTAACTAGTTAACAAAGAAATCACCTAAGCCTTGCTGGTGCGACCTACAAATATAGACCGATACATAACAAATCCGTTCCACTACAAAGTTAGTCCGAAACAGTATTTTAATCCATAGAATCATGGTTTAAAAATATGAAAAATGCTCAATATGTAGTAACTTATGGTTCAATATAGAACTTGTCAATTAGAAATCACTTATGTAACTAGTTAACAAATTAGTTGGTTTCTAAATTTACTTGTTCATCGACGAATTTGGCCAGGAATCGAGTCTTGGCTTTGTCAAACGGGTCTTGAGGTAGAATTGGATTGTTTGTCCATGTTTGGTCGACGTATTCAAGGATAAGATTTGACTCGAGAATCGGTTTACCGTTGTGGACAAGAACCGAAACCTTCTTGTGAACCGGATTTAGCTCAAGAAGCAGAGGGCTCTTGATAACCAAATCTTCTTCTAAGTAATCGTAAGGCACGCCTTTGAGTTTGAGAGCCATCTTGACCCGACAGGTGAAAGGGCTTGCCCAAAACCCTAGAAGCTTCACTCTCTCTTCTTTCTCTGCCATTGGATCTGACAGTAGCTTTTTCTACTCACTCCTTTATTCGTCTTTGACTAATCTTTTCCGGTTTTGTTATCGTCATTTAAGTCACTCTACGGATATGACGTCGTCACAAGAACATAGTGGACCATATCCAATGATTTCTATTTTCTTGGAAGATAAACCCATACATGGATAACTTTAAATATGTCACACCTGACGTCACTTGACTTCTGCTAGAATCGGTTCAGTTTCAGATTCGGTTCCCGGTTCGTTCGGAGAAATAAAAATTTTTGGTTAATTTCGATTTGCTTAGAGGTTGATTCCTTTGCTATTTCTTACTTACATGGGTGTTTGTTTAGTTTAAGAAATTAGGTGATACAAAAGGGAGAGTTGCAAAAATAACCTATATATTGAGATTGATATAATGCATTTTTGGCACGTTTTGACCCTTGTTTTGTAGGTCTTTATCGAGTCTTTCGTTCTCTTTTGAGTATTTCTAGGTAGAAAAGTGGCTGGAAACAAAGATTGGAGTCTTGCAAATGGACTTGGCGAAAAAGAAGGAAAATGGAATCTTTTTGAAAGATTCTGCCCAAGGAGCACCTGTTGCCCAGAAGGAGCACCTACACCAAACGTGGTGCTCTCGCTTACTGGAAAATCCCAATATGGAAAGTTCATTAAACCTAATTCAGAGGAAGCCCTAATTTTGGCCAGCCACCTAAGGCATATAAAAAGGAGACATCACGCAGCCACAAAAGAAGGAGGAACAGAGAGATCAGAATGCAAAGAGCCGCAAAAACACACAAAAGAAGGAGAAAGATCGAGTGAGAGAGATCGTGTGAGAGAGAGAGAGAGACTCGATACTCATCCTTGGAGATTGGGATCATCACGCCATAGACATCACGAAGAACAGCAGCAGTGAGAGAGATCGAGAGTGAGCGAGAGAGATATATACACTTATTTTGAGAGTTTTGTAAGCTTGGAGAATTGCCTTCCCAATAATTGTTGAAGTCTTCTTAAACCCTACTCTTCTCTATATCGATTTCAATGCATCTCATTATGTTTTTTGCTGCTGTCCTTTGTTTAATCATGAGCGAGTAGTCATCCAGTTAGGTTAAGGGTTTTCGATGGGTTAGAATTCATGAACTAAGCATAGATAGGTTATATATATATATATATATATATATTATTCTATGGTCTCCATCTATTGTCGATCATATTGCCTAGGTTAGCTTGATCACCTAGCCTTTGATTCTAGGTTGAATTTACTTATCAAAAGTTTGTAAATTGCTGGAATTGACATAGATGAGCGATTGGATCCGTAGCCAACGAGAGTTGAAGTTAGGGCATCTCGTGAACGTATCAACCCAAATCGCTAATGCTTAATAATCTTTATTAACCTCAACGACAGTTAGGGTGTTAGATTGATTGTTAGAGTTGTAGATGCCACGAAAGTGGATCTCCTTATATTTATGGTTGAGTTTGAGACTTGTTCATAATCGCATGCCTGAATAATTGCTTGGTTCTTGATATTCGAATCCCTGAGAATTATCCCTGACCTAACGCCTTTCCTTTATTGTTTACAACCGATTTTACATTTTGTTTTGCTTTAATTATCGTGACATTTAAACCCAACTCGAATCGCTTAGCTGAGATTGTTTTCCATAGAATTAGAGCGTATTGCTGGTCCCTTAACGAACCTGAACTATTCTACATTGATTAGTGAATCTAGGTTTTAACCTTTGAAACCGGATAAATGACGAGTTTTATCCTTCATCAATTTGGCGCCGTTGCGACGGGGACCAACTCGATACCTCTACTTCTCGACTACGATTTTAGACTAAGCACTAATCTCGTTCTTTTGTTTTTCTCTACGTGTGTTTCAGGTGCATGAACTCAAGGACAACAAGGAGAAATCTTCAAACTCCCCTCGTCACTTTGAGTAATCCTGCACTCGCGAGACTAGAACGAGAAAACAGACGACAAAGGCCTAATCCCGCTAATATGGGCGATCAAGGCGACAACGATATGGCAGTTGAGTTGCAAAGGTTGCAAGAGCAGATGGCTCAAATGCAACAGCAGCACGCGCGTGAATTGCAGCAACAACGCGCGCGTGAGCAGCAACGAACCATAGGGGATATGGACAATCCCCATGCCTATTACCGAAACCGAGCTGCGATAGTTCCTCCCGCTGTTGAAAGAAACGATTATGAGATCAAACCACAGATGATATCGCTGGTTAAGCAGCACTTGTTCCACGGATTGCCTGCTGAAATTCCGATGGACCATATAGAGAATTTCGAGGAGATTTGCTCCACGACAAGCTCTAATGGGATGAACCCGGATTTCATAAAATGCAAGCTGTTTCCGTTTTCACTCGCGGATAAGGCTTCGCGTTGGCTTAAGTCCCTACCTACTGGATCTATAACGACTTGGGCGCAATGTAGAGCTGCGTTTTTGGACCATTTCTATACTAAGTCCAAAACCGCGAGTTTGAGGAACAAAATCTCCTCCTTCCAACAACATTCCGGAGAGTCCTTCTGTGAGGCTTGGGAAAGGTTTAAGGAGTACAAGAGAGAGTGCCCACACCATGGGTTCACTGATGAAAACCTGCTGGGGATTTTCTACGATGGTGTGGACTGGGATTATAGGAACGCGCTCAATGCTGCTAGCGATGGTGATTTCATGACCAAAACCAAAGAGGGAGCGTATAAGTTGATTGAGAACTTGGCTGCAAGTTCAAGTAACAAGTCCCAGGAGTATGACAGGACTACGAAATCCAATGGAACGGATTCTGCTAAGATCGACGACCTTACGGCCAAGATCAATTTGTTGCTTAAGGCGAACCAAAGGATGGTTCATTTTGCTGATGAGAATGGCGAGCAACTAGCTGAAGAGATGGGTGAGGAAGGAGACAATGATCAGCAGGAGGTTAGTTATGTTAATGGGCAAGGTTTTGTGCGAAACCGAGGGTTCAACCAGAACTACAAAAATCATCCGAACTTCTCCTATCGAAGCACGAATGTTGAAAACCCCCAGGACCAAGTGTATCCACAACAAACCAATCTCAAACCACGAAACCTCAAGATCAAAGTTTCCAGAAATCATTCCCCCAAAATTTCCAAGGAAAGACATTCGTCCCTTTTCAAGGTCAGAAACCGCAGTTTTCGAACTTTCAGGCTTCTGCAAGCTCTGGAAATGGTTCTCAGGATGAGTTGAAAGGTATGGTGCAGCAGATATTGACAAACCAGCAGAAGTTCGCCACTGAGATCAACACAAAGGTGGACGGTATGTACTTAGACCTTAATGGTCGGCTTGAGGCGGTTTGCAACCATGTAAAGAAACTCGACACACAAGTCGCTCAAATGGCTGATGCAATAAAAAGGCCACAAGGAGTGCTGCCTGGTAAGCCGGATACAAACCCCAGAGAGTTTATGAATGCCATAGAGCTGAGAAGTGGAAGAACTTTACCTAGAGTCGTAAGAACAGAAACTGCAAACTGGGCAAACGGAGCACCTGCACCAACAGAGGGAGCACCTGCTCCAGAAACAGAGAACGACGAAGAACCCGCTGAGCCAACTCCTAAGCTATTAAGACCAAATGAGATTATTGATAAGGTTCGTTCTCGTGTTTACAGGCCCCCTGTCCCTTACCCAATACCTCCAAGGAAGTCGCAAAAGGATTTGGAGGAGGCAAAATGTAAGGAGATGTTACAAGATTTGACGGTTAAACTGACATTGGCAGACGCGATTCAGATGATGCCGTCGATGAAAAAGTATGTCAAGGGTCTGGTTACTGGACGGATTCCTTCAGAGCAAAGTGCCATGGTTGTAAGTAAGAATCGTAGCGCTGTGCTACCAAACAAAGCCATTAAAAAGCAAGAGGACCCAGGTAAGTTTGTGCTTTCTGTTGATATTGGTCCTGTGCGATTTGCTTGTTCCTTGTGTGATCTAGGTTCCAGCGTGAATCTCATGCCCTACTCGGTTGCAAGGAAACTCGGGTACACAAAATTCAAACCTACACGGATTTCATTAGTGTTTGCTGACAGATCTATTAAGTTGCCTGTAGGAATTTTGGAAGATTTGCAGGTCAAGATTGGGAATATTTTCATCCCAGCAGATTTCGTGGTTTTGGAACTAGACGATGAACCAAAGGATCCCTTGATTTTGGGACGTCCTTTCTTGCGCACAGCTGGTGCGATCATTGATGTGAAAAACGGAACGATTGGTCTCCACCTGGGAGACATTATTATGGAGTTCGAGATGGATAGGATGTTGAAGTAACCGACCATTGGTGGGCAAACTTTTGCCATTGAGGATAATCTCGAAATCTCAGAGGGAGAGATTGAAGAGATTCTTGTTGATGATCCCTTGGATTTTGCATTGACAAAAGCTGAAAGCGAACATGGTTATTTGAGCGAAGATACCATTGGGTTCGCAAGGATGTTGGATTCTGGGCAGATGGAGAAATCAACAGACTTTTTGAGACTCGACGAAGAGGAAGGAGACAGCGCGCCTGCTTCTGCTCTTCGGAGCCTTGCTGACAATCCTTGGAGCGAGCTGAAAGCTCCAAAACTTGAGCTCAAAACCTTACCGGCTGGGCTAAGGTACGCGTTTCTCGGTCCTAGCTCTACATATCCTGTTATTATTAATGCTGATCTGAATAATGTGGAAACCGCCTTACTTTTATGTGAGCTTAGGAAGTATAGGAAAGCTTTAGGTTATTCGCTAGATGATATCCCTGGAATCTCACCTGATTTATGCATGCATAGGATACATTTAGAGGATGAATCTAGAACTTCTGTAGAGCACCAAAGAAGATTGAATTCGAATTTGAAAGATGTTGTTAAGAAGGAAATTATGAAACTCTTAGAAGCTGGTGTCATTTATGCAATATCCGATAGTAACTGGGTTAGTCCTGTACACGTAGTACCTAAGAAGGGCGGAATCACTGTGATCGCCAATGATAGGAATGAACTGATACCCACTAGGACTGTCACAGGTCATCGGATGTGCATTGATTATAGAAAATTGAATGCAGCAACTAGGAAGGATCATTTCCCCTTACCGTTCATCGATCAAATGCTCGAAAGACTCGCTAACCACCCTTACTACTGTTTTTTAGACGGTTATTCCGGTTTCTTTCAGATACCAATTCACCCAGATGACCAGGAGAAGACAACCTTCACGTGTCCTTATGATACCTTTGCGTACCGCAGGATGCCATTCGGACTCTGCAATGCCCCCGCGACTTTTCAAAGGTGCATGATGTCTATCTTCACTGATTTTACTGAAGATATTATGGAGGTTTTCATGGATGACTTCTCCGTCTACGGGAGTTCTTTTTCTGTGTGTCTCTCTAATCTGTGCAGGGTATTGGAGCGCTGTGAGGAGAAGCATCTTGTGTTGAACTGGGAGAAATGCCATTTCATGGTGAGGGATGCTATAGTGTTGGGTCATCACATATCAGAGAAAGGTATTGAAGTTGACCGAGCAAAGGTTGAGGTAATGATGAGCCTGCAACCACCGGATTCGGTCAGAGGGATAAGGAGTTTCCTTGGTCACGCGGGCTTTTACAGACTTTTCATCAAGGATTTTTCAAAGATAGCGAGACCGCTAACCCAACTGTTGTGTAAGGAAACCAAGTTTGAGTTTGATGGGGCTTGCCTTGAGGCGTTTCACACGATAAAAGGAGCATTGGTGAGCGCACCTATTGTTCAACCACCGGATTGGGATCTACCATTTGAGGTTATGACAGACGCGAGTGACTATGCCGTAGGGGCTGTTTTGGGGCAAAGGAAGGATAAAAAGCTTCACGTGATCTATTATGCGAGTCGCACTTTGGATGAAACTCAGTGCAGATATGCTACGACTGAGAAGGAGCTACTAGCTGTGGTGTTCACCTTTGAGAAGTTCAGATCATATCTTGTGGGTTTGAAAGTTATTGTTCATACAGATCACGCAGCATTGAAGTACTTGCTAACAAAGAAAGATGCGAAACCGAGGCTTTTGTGATGGATCTTGTTACTTCAAGAGTTTGATCTTCAAATCATTGATAAGAAGGGTACGGAAAATGGAGTTGCTGACCACCTGTCTAGGATGAAAGTTAATGAAACAGTACCGCTTGATGATGCATTGCCGGATGAACAAGTGTACGCTATTGGAATCTGTGTACGAGAGCACCCAGTACAGTCTGGAGCACCTGTTCCACCCGAGGGAGCACCTGCCCCAAGGGCATTTTGTGCGGCTATCTCCAAGGACAGTTCACCAAGTTTTCCGTGGTTTGGTGAGATCGCGAACTACCTAGCTGCTGACCTGGAACCAGCTGATTTTGTGGGGGACAAGAAGAGGAAATTCTTGCGCAACGTAAGGAGGTACTTTTGGGATGAGCCATACCTTTACAAACAATGCTCCGACGGTCTTTTCCGGAGATGTGTTCCTGAAGAGGAAATCTCGGGAATCTTGTTTCACTGCCACAGTTCAAGTTACGCTGGACACTTCGCAACCTTTAAGACCGTATCAAAGGTGCTGCAAGCTGGGTATTGGTGGCCCACAATGTTCCGTGATACACATGCGTTTATTGCAAGATGCGATAAATGTCAGAGGCAAGGGAACATCTCGCGACGGAATGAGATGCCTCAGCACTTCATCTTGGAAGTTGAAGTGTTCGATGTGTGGGGAATTGATTTCACGGGACCGTTTCCTTCATCCTATGGCAACAAGTACCTTTTAGTGGCCGTCGACTATGTGTCTAAGTGGATTGAGGCCATTACTTCTCCAACAAACGACGCAGCTGTGGTTTTGAGGATGTTTAAGACAATCATATTTCCCCGTTTTGGTGTTCCGCGGGTGGTGATTAGTGATGGAGGGACCCATTTCATCAATAAGGTTTTTAAGAACCTTTTGAGAAAGAACGGCGTGAAGCATAAGGTTGCAACGCCATATCACCCGCAGACTAGTGGCCAAGTTGAGGTTAGTAATCGGCAGATCAAGGATATTTTGCAAAAGACCGTAGGCACTACGAGGAAAGATTGGGCAACCAAGTTAGACGACGCAGTTTGGGCCTACCGAACCGCATACAAAATGCCATTGGGGACAACGCCCTTTCATTTGGTGTATGGTAAGTCGTGCCACCTTCCGGTAGAGCTTGAGTATAAGGCGGCATGGGCAGTTAAGTTAATGAACTACAACATCAAACCCGCCTTGGAGAGGCGATCCATGCAACTTAATGAGTTAGAAGAGATTAGGCAGCTGGCCTACGAGAGTTCGAAACTATACAAGGAACGAACCAAGATGTACCACGACAAGAGAATTCTTGACCGAAACTTCCAACCCAATGACACGGTACTTCTCTTTAACTCTCGCCTTAAACTTTTTCCTGGAAAATTGCGATCTAGGTGGTCCGGTCCTTTCCTCGTCAAGGAGGTTCGGTCATATGGAGCTCTGGTGTTGCTGGATGCCAAAGGCAAAGAGTTCGTGGTCAATGGACAGTGCTGCAAACCATATTTAGCCGAAGCAAACCCGACCGAAGGTGGAGTGATCACCTTAGGCGATGCACCAAAAGCCTAAAAGGCTAATCAAGTCAAGCTAACGACAGCGCATGGTGGGGGGCAACCCACCGGTACGTTTTCTAACCATTTTCAATTCGATTTCTTTTGTTACTAACTTTGTTTTCAACCTTTGAATTGTGTTGTGGACTACAAGAGGATGGATCGATCGATCCATGAGGATAAGGCCCTGCGACAAACCACCGGTCGGTCTAAAGATTGACCTCCAGTCGATCCGTCACAAAGTTCAAATCGGAGGGAGCACCTGCTACCCAGAACAGAGCACCCGAAACCCAGAACAGAGCACCTACTGCAAAGGGTAAAATTCAAACATTTAAATTCAGGCCCATCACGAGGTAAGTCAAAAAGAATAGGGCTTGTGGGCCCGAGAAATCAGAGGATATTTTCCAATTTTAAAAAGGAAATAACAGTTATTTTGGGACCCAAAAAAAAACCCTTATTTCTCGCGCCCATTACTCCTTTCTTTTCCTTCTTCCTTATTTCGATATTTCCTCCATTAAAACCTTTCAAGTTTTAAGCCATAAACCTCAACTTCTTCAATTCTCAACCAATCTGAGCGATTTTTGGCTTGATTCCACTCGATTTTTCATCTTCATTCCGAATCTACAACTAATCTCTCGCGAAAATCAAGGTAACATCTCCAAAACCCAACTTTTGTGCTCGCCGTTTTCGAACCAAAATGGTAAAAATCGGTCATTGATTTGGTTGATTCGTGGTTTTGCGACTGTTTGATAATACATATGCTTGCTTTGGGTTTGATTTCGCGTGGATATGTTGTGAAATTTACTTGAAATTTTGATGCAAACTTGAGATTCTTTAAAAATTTGGGTTTATGGAGAAAAATTGGAAATATAGGGAATAGAGATGTGATAGCACTTAACGATTCTTTGATTGATTATCTTGGGTTGTTTGGGCTGGTCGAGATTGTATGATTCAATGGCAGAAACTTTGTCTCAAGTATTTTGCAAAAACAGGGGATATGAAATTTTTGGTGTTTGTGTTGTATATTGAGATATGGATTTATGCTAGAATTGTTGCTTGTTTGTGGTTGTCATTGCAGGATGACAGGCCCAAAAACATCAGTTGGAAACCCATCACGCTCGCGCAAGGGGAAAGGAGCCTCCACCTCCTCCCAAATCGCAAAAACCCATTGGCCACGCAACGAAGGACAACGGTTCGACTTGAGCAACTCTAACCTTCCTCTTGACTCGGACATAGAGTGGGACCAAAACGACGCATACTACTACAACAGTTGGCTTGACATTACCATTGAGCCGACTCGCTTCTTGTGTGGGCAAACGCTAAAAGATCTCGGGCTACTCTATGATGTGGGCAGCATACTTGAAGCTTCCCAATTGACTGATCTGATCACCTAGCCCGACGATCTCTACCCCGACTTGGTGAGGCAGTGTTTGGCATCCGCCAAACTGACCTATTCGGACCCGCGCAAACCGGTGGCTTCACAGGGAGTTCTCTCTTTCTTTGCTGGAGGGAAGAGATATGAGGTGACTGTCACGGATCTCTGTGCCCTCTACGGTTTCGACTCCACGGAGGAGAACGTAGCTTTCCCCACACATCTCCCGGTTGCACACAGGTTTTGGGATTTCATCGCAAGTGGAGATTATTTCTCTCGATCCGCGGCCCAATCCACTATTCAGAACCCCGCTCTTCGGGTCGGTGTCAAGGCCGTTAGCACTATCTTCTTCTCACGGGATGATGCAAGAAAAGTGCGAACCGATGAATTGATCATGCTTTACAATGTCGTGAGAGATACCATTAGTAATGAAGCCAGTTTGAGCTGCGAATTCGATGGAAGCGTCAACATGGGCGCGCTTTTCGCCTCATGCATTGCGGACAAGAGAACCAAAGTGGCAAAGGGAAAGGCGGCATCACACAGCGAGAGGATCGGGAGTCTGTTGACCAGGCTGTTCATCCACGTCAAACTTGACCTCGGATCTTACACTTGCAACTCCGCGACGGAGTTTATGGATAACTCTTACCTTATTTCTTGTGAGATCTTGGCCTACACTAACGTTTACAGGTTCACGGCGAGAGACAAGACCACCCTGTTCTGCCGATTGCCGCAACCATCATTGACGGACCTGGAAGTTGCAGCAAACGTTGGATTCACGCCGGGAACGGAGTACTTGTGTTCTGCCACTGGAGCACCAACTGAGGGAGCACCGATTAGGAGAGCACCAAAGCCCAGGAGGAGCACTTCAACCACCCGACCTGCTCCTGCACCCGCTTCAATCCCAGATGCCCCTTTGAGCCACGATGAGGAGGAGGAGCTAGCAGCCGCTACGCAGAGGACTCAGCAGTCCAGAGCCCACTACCGCATGCCATATGCAAGTGAGCTGACTCTAGATGACATTTCCGATGCTCCCGAGGATCCCGAGTATCGCCGTTGGATGGTTGCTTCTACCAAAAAGAACAACGGGCTGCTCCGCCGCATTCTCCACATGCTTCAGAAGGGCTGCAGCAGCTCTCAAGCCACTGAGACCATTCCCTCCACGGCACCTGCTCCGCCACCTGTTTCTGGACCTTCCACATCCGCTCGTCCGTCCATTCGTTCCTCCAAACGCAAGAAGCCGGTCACCAGTGAGGACTCAGACGACACCACCAGCGACTAGACATCGCTCCCCTATCCTATCTTACCTCTACGTATTCCATGAACACTTTTATTTTATGCATTTTCATTTTTTCTTTTATTTCACTTCTCAATCTCTCTTTTCTTATTTTCACACCGAGATGGTGTGAAGTAAGTCTGGGGGGGAGTTGCTACTAATCTCGTTTATCTTGGATGTTTTTCTTATGTTTCTTATGTCCTGTTTTGAGTCTTTCTTTTGATTTGTTTTATTGAGTCAAGACTTTGTAGGGAATTAGGACTTTATCTCATGATGATATTTGAACTATTTGTGTTTAACTTTCTCTCTAGTGACCATTCTTTCAGAGAGTGGATACAAGGAACAGCTGGAATACTTCAATGCACCATCTTCTAGGTTTCATATTGACCAAAAATTCCTCTCGCTATTGGCACTAGGTTAGGGAAACGAACCATATTCAAGACTCCTTATTCTTTTTATCACTCTTGTTGTTCCTGAATAGCTAGCTCATTTTTAGTTAGTACCCTCCTTAACCCTAAACCTCTTTTCAAGCCCCTCGCATTCTTGTTACTTCATTGTCATATGCGCAAAAGGGCCGGAGAGAATTGGGTCGACACTGCCTTTAAATCACTCTTTCTAAAGAACGAGAGCACTGATTTCCAGAAGGAGCACCTGCTCCCATTCTCAGAAGATGATTTATATGAGTGGAACAAAAATCCACTAGGAGGAGTGACGATGATGAGCTCCACTTGGGTATGTACAGTAACTCTAATCCTTTTTCGTGTTTGAGAGACATAAGTTTGTAATAAAACCCTCTTCATCATCATTATGTCAAAAAAAAAAAATAATAATAATAATAATAATAATAAGGGAACTTAACTTAAACAGCACATAAATTAGGTAATATTACTAGAAGTATACAAAACTTTTTTTATTACTGATTTATTTTAAATGCCCAGCGTGCCCTTGTAATTACGTTATGACAAAAAACCTAATTACAAGAATGCCATTACTTTTGAGTGCCACGTCAGATAAAATTCGGCGCCACATAGGAAATCGCTGACCTGTATTAATGAACTCAGCCGTAAAGCATTACGGCGGTATTGACGGCTGAGTTATATATACGATGTGGCTGACTTAAAAAAATTGACTGATTTACATATACAAATAAGCCAAACAATACGGCTGACTTACAAAACGTGGCTGATTTAAGATCTTCTGGCTGACTTAAGATTTATGCGACGGCTGAGTTTAAAAAAATCTGCCTGATTTATGAGCTAATGGCTGACTTACGTACATATATGACGGCTGATTTGTACATCGGCTGGTTGAGATATGTTTCTCACGATGACGGAATGATCATCGACTGGCTGTGTTACTAAACGGACGGCTGACCTATGAAAGATTGTTACGGCTGATTTAAGTATAATTAACGTAAATCAGCCGTGTTTAGCTTGATTAATAGTAAACTCGGCCATATTACGTCTGATTTATTAGCGAAAGATTAATTACTACAATATCATTCATTTGACGACTGATTTATTGGAGGATACAGCTGACATAATATTTTCCAGCTGATCTACGCCCTTTTATGGCCTCTTTTCGAACCCGATTTTTGTTGTTTTTATTACTGAAATAGTATTCACGTAGCAACTGACTTACATATGCATTTGATGACTGATTTAGTTAGGCTGATTTACTTTTTCATTTTGTGGCTCACTTGCTATATAAGCAAAAAATTAATGACATCAAATCCGATTTTCCATGTCATCAGCTCCTATTTTCCATGTCATTTTCCATGTCATTGTTAGAGTTTTATGTTGTGACGCTGTGTCTTCTTCTTCTTCTTCTTCATCTATTTATCTTCTTTATCATCTGATACCCAGAAAATTAATCGTCTTCTTCCACATTATTTTTTTCATTGATCTTTGTTCGAGATCTTATGGATCCGGTAATTATTGTTTCTGGTATCTGGGTCAAGAAAAACAGATACGTATTCAACGCCGACGGTAGAGGGTGTAGAGTTCTGTATTTAAATGATGAAACAACACACGACAAACTTGTGAAGTCTGTACTCGATTATTATGGATTGAACGAGTCGAGCCATCAGATTCAGCTGAGCTACATGTTCTCGAATAAAACTTTGAAAACAATGGCGCACGATACTCCGCCAGTTTACGTCTCCAATACTCGACAGATGATAGGTTTTCTAAGCCTAAGGAAATTCGAACAGATACGTCTCTGTGTAGAGATTACGAAGAAAAAAGAGAGCCAAATTAGTCGGAATGACGAAGTGAGAGAGCAGAAGAAAAGGTTATTCAGTTACGGTGGTTTCAGTAATGATAATTGTCCTGGTGGTGAAACAAAATACGAAGATAAATGCGACGATGAAGACATGGATTGCACAAGTAAAATGGAAGGTGAAGAATACGAAGTAGGCGGAGAATCCGAAGTAGGCGGAGAATCCGTAGTAGGCGAACAAGACGAAGAAGATGATGAATTTGAAAGCCGATTTGATATGTTCGACGACTCGGATGGTGCTTCATCTGAAGATGATAACTTCAGTTCATACGGTGAGTCTCCAACACAAGACGAAGATTCACCGACCCTACCGCCTAAGAAGAGAGCTCACAACATGTCGGTGAGCGGATCGGAAAGGAATCCAGAGGTTCTAAGGTTGGAGATGTCTTCGCTAAACCTCGCGGTAGGGCAACGATACGAGAGTAAAGCTGATTTGGAGAAACGACTGAAACTTCTTACGGTGAGAGATCAATTTGATTTTGATGTAGACGTATCCAATTCGGACACACTCATTGTTAAGTGTTGGGTTGATGGATGTCTCTGGAGAGTTCGTGCTTCTACAAAAGGGGAATTACCGGCATTTTATGTTCGTATTTACGATTCGGAGCATACATGTTCTGTAACTGAGCGTTCTAATCGATCTCGACAAGCAACACCAGATATTTTAGGCCAGTTGTACAGGGAGTATCTCGGCGACGTTGGTCCGTCTGTTCGACCTAAGAGTGTTGGAATAACTATCAATAAGCATTTTGGTGTAAAGGTAATTTCTAGTACGTTGCAGCTGACTTATTTGTATAGTACAGCTGATTTATTAGTACGTTGCGACTGACTTCTATTTCAGCTGATTTTTTAGTACGTTTTGGCTGACTTATTTGTATATTACAGCTGATTTATTTGTACGTTGCGACTGACTTCTATTTCAGCTGATTTATTGGTAAGTTGCGGCTGACTTATTTGTTTATTACACCTGATTTACTTACTTGTACTTTACGTTTTCCGTGTGGACAGATGGATTATTGGAAATCACATAGGACGCTAAAATTTACAAGGGAAATCGATATGGGAACTCCTGAGAGTGGGTTTGAAGACTTGCCTCCTTACCTATATATGATAAGAAGGGAAAATCCGGGTACGGTTACGCGTCTTCAAATTGATGAATTTGGAAGACTCATGTATGTGTTCCTTGCGTTTGGTGCGAGCATAAATGGGTTTCCTTTCATGCGCAAAGTTGTCATTATCGACGGTACGTTTCTTAACGGTAAATACAAAGGGACACTTCTCACAGCACTAGCTCAGGATGGTAACTTTCAGATTTTCCCAATAGCCTTCGGTGTGGTTGACACTGAAAATGATGATTCATGGCACTAGTTTTTTACGCAACTAAAAATTTTGATTCCTGACGATGAGGCTCTTGCGATTATCTCGGACAGACATAATTCGATAGGAAAAGCAATTGGAAATATGTTTCCGTTGGCTTCTCGTGGAATTTGCACTTACCATTTATATAAGAACATTTTGCAACAGTACAAGGGAAAAGATGTTTTTCATCTAGTGAAGAAAGCGGCAAAATGTTTTAGGGTTTCTGACTTTAATACAAGGTTCGAGGAGATTGAAGCGATTAATCCTGAACTTCATGACTACCTCCAAAGAGCTGATGTCCGACTGTGGGCGCGTGTTCATTTCCCGGGCCAAAGGTACAATTTAATGACTACGAACATAGCGGAATCAATGAACAGAGCACTGTCAAATGCTAGAAGTCTTCACATTGTTCGACTATTAGAATCCATACGGGTTATGATGACCAGATGGTTTGAAGAACGGAGAGAGGATGCGAAATCGCAGCCAACCACGCTTTTGCGTGGTGTCGAGAAACTACTACATGTAAGTCAGCCATTGCAGTTCATAAGTCAGTCGTTATTGTTCCATAATCCAGCCTTTATGATAAGTCAGCCGTTGTAGTTCATAAGTCAGTCGTTATTGGTCCATAACCCAGCCGTAATGTTTTAATAATTTTTTATGTATTATAAATAGGGCCGTGTCATTGCCGCCAGACTTATGACGGTACAAAGGATTGATCCTTATCACACAGAAGTTACATATGGATCGTCTTTGCATATTGTGAATTTTGAAACAAGAAAATGCACATGTCGGCATTTTGAACACGAGAAATTACCATGCGTGCATGCAATCGCAGCTGCCGAGGACAGGAAAATTTGTCGTATATCCTTGTGCAGTCCTTACTACTACAGCAGTTATTTGGTAAACGCATACGCTGAGTCGATCATGCCCATAGATTCAGCGCTCTAAGTTCCAAATAACGTTGCTAACCAACCGTGCTTGCCCCCGCTTGTTCGTCAACAACCAGGAAGGCCTAAGAAAAGTAGGATGAAATCTGCTTTAGAAGTTGCCCTTGAGAACAAACGTCATAGGAAATGACACGCATGTTCTCGTTGTAAACAGCCTGGGCATAATGCAAAAACTTGTCCGATTTAAAAGTGTTGTTTGGATATATATGGATTTGTGTTTTTGTTAATGCGATAAATCAGCCGTAAAGATTGAATTATTATCAATAAATGACTGATTTATGATTACAATACAGCTGATTGTCAATAAACGACAATGAGATTGGGTTAGATGAGGAAGACATTTTCTTTCGAAATTTAAGAAGACGAAGATGGTAACTCATCCAAACGCGTAATATTTTAAAAAAAATTAGAGTTCCCAAAAGAAATTAGAGTTCCCAAAAGATTAATCATTACTCCTAGTATATGGAGCCATATATATGTCAGTATAGCATCTCGAGAATACGAAACATCGCATGTTAAAATCGAATAAGTAATGTTTTTTTTTCCCGCCGAAATACGAATCTACGCGAGATAAATTACACGTTTCGGCTGATTTATATGCACTTAACGTCGTGAGATAAAATTGAATAAATAAAAAAAAAAATTTCCCGCCGAAATACGAATCGTCGCGAGATAAACCGGCTGACTTATATGCACCTAATGGCCGACTTAAGGCACGTTCAATATGACTTATATATTGAAAGAGAACCTATACCTCAAAATTATTTATCTCAAGTTTAGGGTATGGCAGTTTTAATACTTTATACGGCTGAAGAAAAAAAAGCTTTAGTTTCATCCAAAAGAAAAAAAAAACAAGCAATATAGTTTCATCAAAAAAAAAAAAAAAACACACAAAGTTCCATAACTTGAGCATCATGCCTCGATCTTGGAGCAGAACTTGAGCATAGGAGGAGATGCTTTGTCTTCCCAAACCAACTTCAACACAAAAGATTCGTATGCCTTAACACCAATAGCCTTGAAGAATTCTCTAATCCCTGAACCAAAGCGCAACCTCATCCGTATGTCTGGCACGCATAGATACACTGGCCACTCTACTCCATGCTGGTCCAAAAGAGTAATCTCCTTCCCTCCTGATTTTTCCATCTGGTGAGCCCTAGTGAAGCTCAGTGGAATATGCTGCATAAGAAAGAGACAATAAGCTCTTGACAAAGCATCAATAACGACAAAAATTGAATAAAAAAATTCCTTCAAGAGAGTTTACTTAAGCTTACAAGTCTAGAATCTTTGAGACTAGCTGGTGTGACAGTTATTGTCACAAATCGGTTTTCACTTTGACTACTCTCACCGGTTTCTCTCTTCTTCTCTTTGTCCTCCTCATCCTCCTCCTCCCCCTCCACATCATCATCATCATCGACGTTGTTGCTAGACTGCACATATTGAATCTCACAGCAATTAGGTCCAAGACCAGTGACGTGGAACAAAAATTCTCCTTCGTGTCTGAAAATGACGAAGTCTCCGACTCGGAAATCATGAGAAAATGCAAACTCTTTCCATCCAAAGGTTAGTCTCCGACCTTCCATCTTCACCTTCCATGTTTTTTCAGACGCGTCCGACTTAAGCTCCATCATATTTTTTCGTTTCTTCCTTCTATGTATTTCGAGAAGAACTTTTCCGGAATGCTCTGCAACCAAGACATTGAGATATATATATATATATATATATATATATATATATATATATATATATATATATATATATAGAGAGAGAGAGAGAGAGATGGAGGGAAGAAGGGAGATTACATACGAGGTGGGAGTAGAAGCCGGGAAGAAGAGGTTGAAAAAAATGTGAGTTTGTAGGAGATTTACGTACTTGATCCGCCATTATGGAAGTTGGAAAAGGAGTTTCAAAGATAAGAAAACCCTAAGTTTATGAGTGCTGTTCGTAATCCTCCTCTTATTTACATGGTTCATACAGAAAGATTACACTAATAAATCTTAGTTGACTAAACATTGTAAGTTGTGTTCAAAAACATTGAAAACTAACGACAAGGCATTTAAGTTTTTTAGTGGAATATTTAAAAAAGATTAGAGTTCTCAAAAGATTAATCATTACTCCTAGTATAGGGAGCCATATAACTGTCAGTATAGCGTCTCGAGAATACTAAACGCGTGCGTAATATGATTACGTACTAACTACACGGCAAACTTATTTTAAATACACGGCTAAACTTATAGAAACTAAACGTCTGACTTATATTTTAAAAACGGCTGACTTATCTCATGCGTGTCAAAAGTTAGGTTGAGTTATGTTAACGGTTAGGCTGAGTTATGTTAAAGGTTAGGCTGAGTTAAAAACGAAGTTTAGGCTGAGTTATGTTAAAGGTTAGGCTGAGTTAAAAACGAAGTTTAGGCTGAGTTATGTTACAGGTTAGCCTTAGTCATAAACGAAGTTTAGACTGACTTATTACATAAACATAAGTGGCTGAATTATATTTAAAATACGGCTGACTTATATATACAACACGGCTGACTTATATTTACTACACGGCTGAATTATATTTAACATGAAGTCATAAACAAAGAAACAAAGGAGGAAACAATAGTTTATATTACAACATCCAAAGCCAATCCGGCCAATATATAATCGGCTTAAAATCACGGTAAAAAAGACCTAACTCTTTGATCCAAAAGCATCGGTCACACAAATTGTTATCCTTACTGTCTTCAATGAACCAAAGATCCCAATCTCGGTCCATCAATGGAGTACATGTGCAATTATAGAACAAGGTTTTTTCCGTTGATATGAACTCATACTTCTTCGTTAGAAACGCATCAGTGTGATACGTTCCCCAACTCCAGTCTAGAGATCTAACAATCTTGCCTATCCTCTGAACAGATTCCCTTGTGAAAAGAGATAAATACTCCTCAGTATTCCAAAATACCTTGCGCGTCATTGCATATGTGTACAAAGCACGCTCGAATCCTGCATCTGCTGCTCTCTTAATCAAAGCAATTCCTTCATCTTGGAGGTCGAACGTGAAGAACTTCTGTACACCCTCTAAGAACAGTGTACTCGGGTTTCCATTAGCGTAGCAAACTTGCATCACCAAGCTAGATATATGTGTGTACGAAGGGAAGGTAAACACATCTATAGATGCGGACACTCCGGGCCGGTCTGTTAGTTCCTTCATATACCTGCATGTTGCTCTCAATCTATATAGATCTGCAACAGAGTTAGCGGCCACACGTTCGGCCACTAAGGCTTGGATTTCTTCAGGTAGGGCTTTAAGAGGGAATACTTCCATTACAAAGTGGATTTCTCTAGAGATATAAAGTTTATGAAAATCTAAACAGATGGTAAAGGCTGACTTATGTGTTAGTCAGCCTTTAATCTAAACAACTGGTCGGTAACTGAGTAGAAAAACAAGTAGGGTTTATGGCTGGTTGATGAGTGTTTAAATGATATTTATATATTAAAAAAAGAAAAATAGCGACTCTTCGGTTACTGAGTAGTTACGAAAAGCAACTGTTCGGTAACTGAGTAGAAAAAAACAATTGTTCGTGTATTTTGAGTAAAGGCTGACTTAGTGTTTCGGCTGAGTTATGACAGCGTTGCAAAAGAAGCGGCTGACTTATTGGTTTAAATTTTCAAAATACAAACTAACTAAAGGGTCTCATACGGCTGAGTCATAAACGAATTTTAGGCTGAGTTATGTCAAAGGTTAGGCTGACTTATAAATGAAGTTTAGGTTGAGTTATGAAAAAGTAAACAAATTCTATATTAGAGTTCGAAAAATACATAAACATCAGAGTTCTAAAAATACATAAAAATTTGAGTAATAAGCATTAGATAAACATAAGCATTAGCATTAGATAAACATTTAATCAGCCATATATTGTGCACCAAGCTTCATCCAATCAATTTCTGGAACTTCGACTTTGGCCATCTTTTCTTCGGCTTCAACGATTTTATGAGCAAGTTCATCCAACTCAGCAAATAAGTCAAACTTTTCCTTCCCCATAATTTCTTCAAGCAAATCCATTTTTGCATTAATAGATGTCACTTCCATCATAGCATCTTGCAATTCAGATTTAGCTTTCATCTGTTCCTTGACCAAGAGGAGCAACGACTTGTAATGCTCCTCGGTTTCCCTTCTGGCCTTTTTAACATCGTTTGCTCCATGGTCATCCTCCATTGGACGCTTCATCATCTTCTTCGATTCTGCCATTGAGATTGCAAAAGGAGAAAACAAGTTCAAAGTTAATTAAAACGAATGTTCGGTTACTGAGTGTAAACTTGGTATTTATAGAAAATACGGAAAACTGTTGGGTTACTGAAACTGTTCGGTTACTGAATAGTTATGACTGAGTTATTAGTGACGTAAACGTGTTAAGGCTGACTGAGTTATTCTCATCAAATAAAAAAGTATAAAATAATAAAAAGTTGGAGAGAGAAGGGAATTGAGGTTCTTAAGTTTCTCATTTGAGAAACAGTTTTAGCCATACCCTCCACGAACATAAGTTCATTTTCTATTGGATCCATGTTTTCTATTAATTTAAAATTTAAACAAATAATAAAAATGAATATAATACTAGTTTTTAGAGATTCATCAAGTCTCTATCCGTTGTACATGCTCTAACTCCTAGTTCCCAAGAGATATCATTACACCTATAATATAGGAAGCGCCATATAGCTCGTCAGATTAGCATCTCGAGAGTATTAATTTTGGTTATGATTACGTATTCAGATGCCACAATAAATCATATATTATATATTATTTAAATTTAAAAATGTGTAATTTAAGGTTAACTTCACGGCTAACGTATCAAATGTTAGTCTGAGTTATAGGCTGAGTTACGACTGAGTTATATCAAAAACGACTCTTCGGTAACTGAGTAGATAAACAATTGTTCGTATATTTTGAGTAAATGCTGACTTGACTGATCAGCCAAAAAAGTAAATTTTGATGCGTTTTTGACCATCGCATAATAAATGAAGCCATAGTAATTTCGAACATGTAAATCAATTAATTCAGCCTTCTGTCTACAAGAGAAGCGGCTGACTTAATATTGACGAATTCGTGTTTCGGCTGAGTTATGATTGCTTTGTGGAAAAGAAGCGGCTGATTTATTGGTTTAAATATTCAAAACGTAAATAACTCGTCAGTTTATTGCATCGACACGGCTGATTTATATATACATCCAAAACTCAAAAGATGCGGCTGATTTATTCATGCAAACACACAAAAGATACGGCTGGTTTAAAGAGATGAAACACAAATAACTAAAGTGTATTATAACTAAATTACATTCAAAAACCAAAATTATCAGGGTCAAACTCTTCAAACATATCGACCAGATTCGTCCAAACTATAGTGTTTATCCAATCTGGCTTCTCGCCACCATGCGCCCATATCCTCCTTAACGTGCGCATTTGAGTTCGAAATAACGTTCTAGCCAACAGATTAAAATGTGTCCAAATCGTCAAAGTGTGTCTCGGTTCCCATCTGTATTTCCGCTACCAAAAAAAAAAAAGAGAAATATTATTGTTGTTGATAAAATGATCGGGAAAGAAAGATATTAGTGTTGGCTTACAGCGAGTTTAAGAAACCATTGTTCCTTAAAATAATCTGGAATGAATCTGTATGTCGGCCACTCATTAACCCATCCATCTCGAAGAATCTCCGGGATCGCCTTCGAGAGCTCGTGTAAAAATTTGAACCACGTGATGGTTATCTTATCAATAATACCAAAACCAGGGTTTAGAACGGGGAGATGATCCCGATCAGCAGAGTATAATATGGCATCGACACTGCTGAATAACTTGGAACTACAGTGTGGGACAACCGACATGTCGAAAATGAATATGAAACAGATAGATTACAGAGAAGAGAGAAAACAGTGTAGGATATAATGTGATGGGGGGAGGCAAGGTTTACGAGAAGGTATATATATACAGATATATAGAAATATGAAACGTCGCGAGATAAAATTGAATAAATTTTGGTTAATTTTTTTTTTCCCCGCCGAAAATACGAAACGTCGTGAGATTTTTTAGTACGTTTCGGCTGACTTATATGAACCTAATGGCTGACTTATGGCATGGTTTGGGAATGTCATAAATTTGGGTTTAGAGTTAGGCTGAGTTATATAAAATGTTAGGCTGAGTTATAGGCTGAGTTTCGGCTGAGTTATATCAAATGTTAGGCTGAGTTATATCAAATGTTAGTCTGAGTTATAGGCTGAGTTTCGGCTGAGTTATATCAAATGTTAGGCTGAGTTATAGGCTGAGTTTCGGCTGAGTTATATCAAATGTTAGGCTGAGTTATATCAAATGTTAGTCTGAGTTATAGGCTGAGTTTCGGCTGAGTTATATCAAATGTTAGGCTAAGTTATAGGCTGAGTTTTGGCTGAGTTATATCAAATGTTAGGCTGAGTTATTACGGTGACTGCTAAAACATAAGCATTTGATAAAGTTAGATAAACATAAACATAAACATAAGACTACTAAAGCATAAGCATTAGATAAACATATATCGTTATTTTGCATGAAACTTCATCCAATCAAGTTCTTCAACGCTGGCGTTATACATCTTTTCTTTGGCTTCAACGAGTTCTGCTGCAAGTTTGTCCAACTCAGCAAGGAACTCAACCTTTTTCTTCCCGATAAATTCTTCAAGCAAATCCATTTTCGCAGAAATAAACATAACTTCCACAAAAGCATCATGCAATTCAACTTTTGTATTAATCTGTTCCTTGAGCGAGAGGATCAACGTCTTGTAATGGTCCTCGTTTTCCCTTTTGGCCTTTTTAATAACATTTCGTCGATGGTCATCCTCCATTGGACGCTTCATCATCTTCTTCGATTCTGCCATTGATGCTGCATGTATATCGAAAATAGGATGTTAATATAGCTTCTAAACATATAAACAAATCAAGTTGCAAAAACGTGAATTACATATACTAGGAGAACAATGAAAAACTAACTTGTATTTGAGATTGCAAAAGGAGAAAACAAGATCAAAGTTCAAAGTTAATAAAAACGAATGTTCGGTTACTGAGTGTTCACTTGGTATTTATAGAAAATACCGAAAACTGTTGGGTTACTGCGTAGTTGCCAAAAATATTATAAAAAAAGAGAAAATTACTCAAATAGCATAGAAAAGTTTAATATGCTTAGCATATCGAGACTACCAAACGCGTGCGTAATGATTATGTACATATATTTACACGCCATATTTATATAATAGAGAATAGATGATTTATTATTTATATGATTATATTAGGGTTTAGGGTTTAGGGTTTAGGGTTTTGTGAGAACAATGTGTATGTTTTGCTATACCTCTAGGAATTAAGGTTTAGGGTTTAGGGTTTAAGGTTTTGTAAGAACAATGTGTATCTTTTGCTATACATCTAGGAATTATGGTTTAAGGTTTCGTTTAGGGTTTTGTGAGAATCAGTCAGTCATAACTCAAATAGCATAGAAAAGGTTAATATACCAAAAACTGTTGGGTTACTGCGTGCGTAATGATTAAGTACATATATTAACACGCCATATTTATATAATAGAGAATACTTGATTTACTATTTATATGATTATATTAGGGTTTAGGGTTTAGGGTTTAGGGTTTTGTGAGAACAATGTGTATGTTTTGCTATACCTCTAGGAATTAAGGTTTAGTGTTTAGGGTTTAAGGTTTTGTAAAAACAATGTCTATCTTTTGCTATAGATCTACGAATTAAGGTTTAGGGTTTCGTTTAGAGTTTTGTGAGAACAATGTGTATGTTTTGCTATACCTCTACGAATTAAGGTTTAGGGTTTAGGGTTTAAGGTTTTGTAAGAACAATGTGTATATTTTGCTATACATCTAGGAATTATGGTTTAGGGTTTCGTTTAGGGTTTTGTGAGAATCAGTCTGTCATAACTCAGCCGAATCCCGAATTCGTCACTTTTAAGTCAGCCGCTTCTTTGCACAATCAGTCAGTTGCTATTAAGAAGAGTAAAAGCTGACTGACACATAAGTCAGCCTTTACTCAGTAACCGAAGAGTTGCTATTACAATTTTTTATTATATCAATAAAATACAATCTCTTTAATGTTTCACAAAACCCTAAACCCCAAACATTAAGTGTTCATTTGGTATTTATAGAAAATACCGAAAACTGTTGGGTTACTGTGTAGTTGCCAAAAATATTATAAAAAAATAGAGAAAATTACTCAAATAGCATAGAAAAGGTTAATATACCGAAAACTGTTGGGTTACTGCGTGCGTAATGATTAAGTACATATATTAACACGCCATATTTATAGAATAGAGAATACTTGATTTATTATTTATATGATTATATTAGGGTTTAGGGTTTAGGGTTTAGGTTTTTGTGAGAACAATGTGTATGTTTTGCTATACCTCTACGAATTAAGGTTTAGGGTTTAGGGTTTAAGGTTTTGTAAGAACAATGTGTATGTTTTGCTATACCTATAGGAATTATGGTTTAGAGTTTAGGGTTTTGTTTAGGGTTTAGGGTTTAGGGTTTTGTGAGAACAATGTGTATGTTTTGTTATACCTCTACGAATTAAGGTTTAGGGTTTCGTTTAGAGTTTTGTGAGAACAATGTGTATGTTTTGCTATACATCTACGAATTAAGGTTTAGGGTTTAGGGTTTAAGGTTTTGTAAGAACAATGTGTATGTTTTGCTATACCTATAGGAATTATGGTTTAGGGTTTAGGGTTTTGTTTAGGGTTTATGGTTTAGGGTTTTGTGTGAACAATGTGTATGTTTTACTATACCTCTACGAATTAAGGTTTAGGGTTTCGTTTAGAGTTTTGTGAGAACAATGTGTATGTTTTGCTATACATCTAGAAATTAGGGTTTAGGGTTTAGGGTTTAAGGTTTTGTAAGAACAATGTGTATCTTTTGCTATACCTCTAGTAATTATGGTTTAGGGTTTAGGGTTTAAGAACAAAGTGTATGTGTATAATTTCGTAGACGAGATAGGGAAGTCTTCAGTTTGGATATAGAGTTGCAGACTTATCATACAAAACATAACATATAGTAGCAGACTTCTCATACAAAACTAAAAAAGTTCAATCTTTTACAGAAAGCTTGAGATAGAAGTCGAATTGGCGTGCCGATTTTCTACGGCGAGGTATCGGCTCTGTGTTTCTTCGGATTTGGTGGTTGACTTGGACTCCGGCGAGATGATTCGCCTTCATCTCCAACTTTCGGTGTCTTCTCTTCGAACCGATCTCTGTTCCTTTGAGCAAGAAACTTCTGGTAGTACCTGCACAACGAGAAACAAACCAAAAAACAAGGAACATCACAGTTTGACAGTATTAATTTCACCAGGTTGAAAACAACGAAAATTTGACTTGCAAAGAATTCGACATTTCATAGATGCTGAATACACATAATGACAGAATTCGACATTCAATACAATACACATGTTGTCTAAGAGTTTACCTGAAAACTCTTTCGAGAATTGCCTCATACGACAAAAAGTTTTCTCCGTTTCGTGACATCTTTCGGGCATAGTTGTCGACGGCCATGTCAATTGGTCATCTCGCAATAGAGAAACAGATTTCAGATTAGTGCTGCAAAATTTGAGATTGGTATTTGAATTGACATGTATGCAGTTAGAAGTATGTAAGTTTGTAATGGCGAGAAACAGGGTTGGTTCATGGAACTTACAAGAGATTTCCTCCCATTATCGTGTACTCAGCGATCTCCTGAGGGGCTTCAGTGGTTGTTGTTGGTTCGTACAGAAAGGGAAAGAGAAAAGGGGTCAGACACTGAGAAGTAAGTCAGAACCATGAAGATCTTGAACAGGGGAAGTCGAGGAGACTTACATGGATCTACGTCAAAGTTAATGATATATCCAACCCTCTCGAGTCTAGGGAACCGAGTTTCAAAGGTAGCAGAGGAAGAATCCGGTTGCAGATTTGGGGATCGTGACGGAGAGGCCATTATAGGTGATTGATTGAGATTTTAAGTTTTTATTTCGCAAGAGAAGAGAAAGTGAGGAGCCCCATTGGTTGCTAACCTAGGGTTTTCTGAATACGTAATTATATTGAAATTAATTAATACTCTCGAGACGCTTCCTATATTATCAGCCGAAACGTGAATTCGTCACTCTGAAGTCATAACTCAGCCGAAATATGAATTCGTCACTCTTAAGTCAGCCGCTTATTTTGCACAAAGCATTATATAACTCAGCCGAAACATGAATTCGTCACTCTTAAGTCAGCCGCTTCAGTCAGTCGCTATTAAGGAGAGTAAACGCTGACTAACACATAAGTCAGCCAGCCTTTACTCAGTAACCGAAGAGTTGCTATTAATTTTTTTTTAAATCAATAAAATACAATACAATCTCTTTAGTGTTTTAGTGTTTCACAAAACCCCTATTTGAACTGCCCTAACACATTATAAGTTCCTTCATCTAAGATCTCTGATGCCATCTTCACCCGTAAACCCTGAATATTCGCATCATTTATCCCATGGAAAGTAGTGCCAAGCGCTAGACACTCGACAAACTTCAATGCATACACCCCACAGTCGCTAATTTGGACATTTTGTGGGATGTATTTGCCGCTCCTCCTTCGGAACGAAAACTGCTTCACTCTAGGTTTTCGGAGATTGGCAGGAACTAATTCGTTAATCATAAATGGGATCATGTGCGAAAACGGCCTAAAGGAATCACGGATTTTCTTTTCACTTTCGGGTGTCACCTGTCCAATGATGGGATCGTAAACGTCGATCTTCTCATTAACAAGGTCCACGTGATATGCCACCCAATGATCTCCTCCAGTTTGTAGAACTCCGTACAAGTGATCCACATCTTCTAACCACTTCTTGTTTGTTTGCAAGTCATTAAGAGTTTTGCCGTTTACTAAATCCCCATACCCAGCTGTGAACTTAAACGTCTTTGGTTTGATCTTGAACTGTATGTAATCCATAGACCATACTGCAGTAAACCAAATGTCCATAAATCCAATTCGCTTGGAGTAGAATGGGGAGGGATCTAGCATGGATTTTTTGATGAGGATTCTCATATACGCGGAAATATGCTGTACAAAGAAAAATTATACTTAACTCAGTCCCATATAATATATAACTCAGACATAAAGCATACTTAAGCCTACATAACTCAGACATATAATAAATAACTCAGACATTACGTATATTTAACTCAGCCCCATATAATCTATAACTCAGACATAAAGCATACTTAAGCCTACATAACTCAGACATATAATAAATAACTCAGACATTACGTATATTTAACTCAGTCCCATATAATCTATAACTCAGACATAAAGCATACTTAAGCCTACATAACACAGACATATAATTAATAACTCAGACATTACGTATATATAACTCAGCCCCAACAGTATACTTACATCATCAGACAGCCATCCATAATCTATCCTTGGCCAATACTTTCTCTCAGGCATGAGAACACTGTAGAACTCGATCTCGTCTGTACCCTTTGTAAATGGAACATCCCTAAAACAATTAAACACTAGTTAGTTTAGGCAAATATTGCTAATAGCCGTATTAACATATGCTCTAAAGGGTCATACTCGAATGGCTTTAGGTGATCCAAAAGTTTAGCCACTTTAACCGGATCAGCAGGTGTGACAGGATCATAGATTGCCGGTGAAGGTTCATAATTTTTCCTCATGCACGTCATTCCATTGTCTCCAATATAAGGAAAAACTCGTGCTTGAGGATCCTTTTCTAGCCTCCCTGAAGACCCATCAGGAGATTATTTCACCCTTGACTCCCGATAAGCCTTAATTCTCTCCGACCTAATCCTGTCCTCTTCCTCCTCATCAGACTCCGACAGCACTTCATTATATTCTGCGACAACTTGGCTGGTGACATCCACAATCTCACTGTCGTCGTTTAAAATCTGTTTCTTCTTTGCTGGGATAGTCACTTCCGGAGGTTTCGGATCGTCATTGCCTTTACGATTCCTCGCTGTCCTCCTTCTTACTTGCCCCTCCTTTTTTAAAGCATCGGCCTCCTTCTTTAAAGCATCGGCCTCCTTCTTCTTTAAAGCAGCGGCCGCCTTCTTTAAATCAGCGGCCTCCTTCCTCTTTAAAGCAGTGGCCTCCTTCTTCTTTAAAGCATCGGCCTCCTTCTGCTTTTTAACCTCAGCCTCCTGCTTTTTTGCCTCAACCAATTTTAGCAGGAGAAACATTAACGAAATCAACTATTTCTTCTTCGTCATTACCAAACTCCTCAGCCAATTTCAATTTGGTCTTAGGGTTCAGTACTTTTAAGCTGTATTAACATATAAACATAACTCAGCCATAATAAAAAGAATAAATCTGTCGTTATGTAACTATAACTCAGCCGTCAAATAGGTAATAAATCAGTCGTCAAATATAGGTTATAACTCAGCCGTCAAATGTAACCATAACTCAGCCGTAAAAAATAAACATAAATCAACAGTAACGTACATTATGCAGGGGGTTGTTGACTGGTTCAAGACTTTTATCCGGTTCAGGACTTTTAAACTCGTCCTTCTGCGGCTGTATTAACATATAAACATAACTCAGTCGTCGAATAATAAGGATAACTCAGTCGTCAAAAATAAACATAACTCAACTGTAACGTACCTTTGGACTATTAACAGATTTCTGCGGGAAGTTGTTCACTTTTGATTGGTTATCATCCTTTTGAGTACTGTTCCGTGCCTCGAGAGCATTCAGACGCTCTCTCATTTGCATCCGATCATTCTCAATAGATGCAACTCTTTCTTCCACAGCATCTCGGACTGTATCACCAATCATCTTCTTCAAATCTGACAACTCTCCAAATTTTGTGTTATACGCGTTTAACTGCGCCTCAACACTGTCTATTCTACTACCAAAGTTGTTAAACTTGTCAAATCTTTTGACAAGGTTTTCCAGGACATTGACTACCGTCGTCAAATCCGTCTCTTTCCCCATATCCTTGTAGCTACTATGCTGCAACACAATCTCACTGTTGCTTACTTCCTGTTTTTTCGTAGCTTTCTTCTGTTTTTTGGCGGGGGGTTGATCAGAATCTAACAAAACTGCAGCCTTCATTTTTTTCTTCTTGCCATCGCTCTTCACATCCCAAAAACCTCTAACAAACCTACCCGCATGTATGTCTGTTACCAGATTTACAACTTCTGGGTCATTTTCTTCACTCGCCCACTGCGGAAACAGCTCTTCTACAGCCTCCTTCATGACCATTTTCTTCACACGCACCTGCATAGTAAATCAGCCATAAACTCATACGTCAGACATCAAAAGATTCATAACTCAGCCATCAAGTAACTTATAAGTCAGACATCAAATGATTCATAACTCAGCCATCAAGTAACACATAAGTCAGACAGAATAAAAAGATCCATAACTCAGTCAAGTCAACCTTCTTACCTCACCATGGTCTCTGATCTCCTCAGCTATGGCTATAGTAAGACTTTTACGTGTACGGGTTCCACCCCATCGCAAAAGAGGAATTTCGTTCTCATTGACTACTCTTCCAAACCGCTCTCCGAAGCAGGTCACAGATTCATACGCCCAAACCAGCAACACGTCCTTCATGCCGCTAATGGTGTACGACTTTCCTTTTGGATTCAACATCTTAACTGAACCAACCAGAACTTCGAATGCAGTCCGACCCCACGGATAAGTCCTCAAGGCTTCATCGTCGAATAGTCTTTTTGCACTTTCAAAGGGTATACTAGAATTATGATGCAAGCCATAAAGTCCCATGGCTTGAAGAAGCAACAGCCCTAACCATTTCCTCTTTTCAAAACTCTAGCCTCGACAGCCATCTAATGCTGCCCTCAGTTCATCTAACTTGGGTCCTACCCCAAGCGACACCTTCAACTCCTCCCAGAAAGTTTCGTATTGCTCAGGTTCAAAACTTTCTGTTGGCAGTGGATCTGTGTTTAGACCCGTGAGCGCACCAAATTCGATTAAGCTAAACCTGATAGGTTGATCAACAACGAGAGACCAAATCTCCTTGTCATGTACTCGTAGCTGTCTACATAGTAGATAGTGTACAGTCTTCCCAGACCACACCAATTGGCTATCAGCTAGCTTAGCAAATACTCCAACAGGAAACTGCTTGATGTGTTCCCACACATCATGTCCTATTGCGTCTCCCAAATGGACATTGTGATTAATTTTTTTATTTTTCAGCTTAGAAGCCCCTTCAGCGCATAGTCTTGGAGGGTAATCCCTTGCTTGATCTTCAGGAATTGCATGATATTCAGACATCTGAACATAAAAGACATAACATATTAATGATAAATCAGCCGCAACAAAAATCACACTCAGCCACAACTAACAAATAAACCAGCCGCAACCAAACACAAACTCAGCCACAACAAACAAATAAACGAGTTTGTGTTATGTTTGATTTAACATAACACAAACTCAACCACAATAGCATTGCACATGTAAATCAGTCGCAACACAACACAAATCAGCCATAGCATAACAATAAATCAGCCGCAATAAATAACTTAAACAGCCACTAGCAACGATAAACAAGCCACCACAGAATAATAAATCAGCCACAATACCGTTAACAAGCGACAAACACCTTCGATTCCTCAGATTATACTCAAAATAAAACGAAGGAAGATGAAGAATCCCCACTCCTCTGTTTATACTCACCTTCGACTAAAATCCGACTGTGAAAATGCAGAGCAGACGTTTCGACTAAACCGGCGGTGAATGTTTCTCAGAAATCGACTAGAGAGAAAACAGTAGAAGTTTCGACGACAACACACGAAGTTTTTAATTTTCCATCCTTTGAGTTTCCTTCTCTGACTTGTTAAGACGGTTAACCTAATTAGTGACATGGAACAGTGATTAGTGACGTGGATTAGTTAATCATTTTTTAATTATAAATAACCTCAATTAAAAAAAAATAACCAAGGGTGTTTATTGTAATTTACTAGGCTTTAAAAACTTTTGAGTAATTTCCAAAAGATGTATGCTATTCTAGTAATATAACAACTTTTCTATGCTATTTCAGTAATTTTCTCTAATAATAATCATCAGATGATGAAGAGTGGAAAATATGTGAAATGTCTCTCTGCACAGCGAGTATACCCAAGGTGGACGATTTGCAGCATGAGTTGGTTGGAAGATTTGGAGAAGAAAGAGTGGTTTAGAGAATGTGGATATCAACGTACCCGTTCTCTCTTGCAATTTTGTGCAATATCCTGCATCCACTACGAAACATCGGGTAACCCTTAAACACTTTAAACACTTTGAACTCCACCTCTAAATGGCCAAACACCCTTAGCATCGTCTACCCTAAATGGTGCCTTTAGCGAGACCCTCACGCAACTTTAATGCGTTGAGTTTGTGTTTGGGAAATGGAACTTGGTTGAGAAATGTATTGAGGATGTTTGGGTAAAGCTTTGTTATTCATAATTTGGATTATGTGGTCTGCAGATGGAGAGTTTTGAACTCGGTTCACTGAAGATAAAAGAGTTCCCGCGTTTTCAAACCTTTCTCCTTCACTTGGTCTTGAATTTGTTTGAGGACAAACAAAGATTTAAGTCTGGGGGAATTGATATAATGCATTTTCGGCACGTTTTGACCCTTGTTTTGTAGGTCTTTATCGAGTCTTTCGTTCTCTTTTGAGTCTTTCTACGTACAAAAGTGGATGGAAACAAAGATTGGAGTCTTGCAAATGGACTTGGCGAAAAAGAAGGAAAATGGAATCTTTTTGAAAGATTCTGCCTAAAAGGAGCACCTGTTGCCCAGAAGGAGCACCTACACCAAACGTGGTGCTCTCGCTTACTGGAAAATCCCAATATGGAAAGTTCATTAAACCTAATTAAGAGGAAGCCCTAATTTTGGCCAGCCACCTAAGGCATATAAAAAGGAGACATCACGCAGCCACAAAAGAAGGAAGAACAGAGAGATCAGAACGCAAAGAGCCGCAAAAACACACAAAAGAAGGAGAAAGATCGAGTGAGAGAGATCGTGTGAGAGAGAGAGAGATTCGATACTCATCCTTGGAGATTGGGATCATCACGCCATAGACATCACGAAGAACAGCAGCAGTGAGAGAGATCGAGAGTGAGAGAGAGAGAGATATACACTTATTTTGAGAGTTTTGTAAGCTTGGAGAATTGCTTTCCCAATACTTGTTGAAGTCTTCTTAAACCCTATACTCTTCTCTATATCGATTTCAATGCAATTTATTATGTTTTTTGCTGCTGTCCTTTGTTTAATCATGAGCGAGTAGTCATCCAGTTAGGTTAAGGGTTTTCGATGGGTTAGAATTCATGAACTAAGCATAGATAGGTTTTATATATATATTATTCGATGGTCTCCATCTATTGTCGATCATATTGCCTAGGTTAGCTTGATTACCTAGCCTTTGATTCTAGGTTGAATTTACTTATCAAAAGTTTGTAAATTGCTGGAATTGACATAGATGGGCGATTTGATTCGTAGCCAACGAGAGTTGAAGTTAGGGCATCTCGTGAACGTATCAACCCAAATCGCTAATGCTTAATAATCTTTATTAACCTCAACGACAGTTAGGGTGTTAGATTGATTGTTAGAGTTGTAGATGCCACGAAAGTGGATCTCCTTATATTTATGGTTGAGTTTGAGACTTGTTCATAATCGCATGCCTGAATAATTGCTTGATTCTTGATATTCGAATCCCTGAGAATTATCCCTGAACTAACGCCTTTCCTTTATTGTTTACAACCGATTTTACATTTTGTTTTGCTTTAATTATCGTGACATTTAAACCCAACTCGAATCGCTTAGCTGAGATTGTTTTTCATAGAATTAGAGCGTATTGCTAGTCCCTTAACGAACCTGAACTATTCTACATTGATTAGTGAATCTAGGTTTTAACCTTTGAAACCGGATAAAGGACGAGTTTTATCTTTCATCAGAGATCAATTGCAAAAGTAACCCTCATTTTCTTCCCTCTCATATTTTGCCACTTTCTCCCTCATTTATCTTTATAATCAACACATATTCACGAAAATGCCATTATGTTCTGTTTTTTTTTAAATTCGGAAATATTGGAAAATACACAAAAACCAAAACATCTCAATATATTTACGAAAATGCCATCTTCTTCAATTTTGCCAACCACCATGAACAACCAATTTAGATCTTTAAATGCATACCCAACCGATTTTTTTAAATGTAAATGCTCAATATCTTATCTCATTACCTATTGTCTTCCATTTCCTCTCTAATTTCTTCCAAAAAACTCTTAAATTTGTACTTCAAAATTTTTCTTTTATAAACCTAACGATTTTCGATTGTTCTTGCATAGCAAGTTCTTGGGTTCTTTGTTACCGGTGAGACTAAAAGTTACAGGTGGTTGAAGAAGCTAAAAACGAGCTTAAACAGCGAAAAAGGTAGACTTACTTGATTTTTGTCTGTTTTCATATCTGCTTCGCAAAAGTAGACTTCTTTTATAGTCTACTGGTCAACGCAGATGTTATATTTGCAATTGACCATTTTTGAAAATATCCAAGGTAGACTTCTTTTTTAGTCTACACGTTTTCCTTTAGAAACAAAAAAAACGTTTGTAGACTTCGTATGACCAAATCTACTATGTCAAAATTAATGTTAGTTTTGCGATTGACTAAAATCTTGACCACGGATAAATATCTTTGTAGACTGCAAAAGAAGTCTACAAACGAAGTAGACTTCTTTTGCAGTCTACTATTTAATTAAATCGAGATTTTGGTCAAACATAAAACTAACCTATTTTTTCAGAGTAGACTTCTTTTTTTGTCTACACAGATAGTCAAACTTTAGTCAATTGTAAATATAACCCGCCAGGTCAAAGAAGTCTACAAACGAAGTACTTTTGCTTGTAGACTGCAAAAGAAGTCTACTTTGAAAAAACGATTTTCCGCGTATTTGTGTAGACTGCAAAAGAAGTCTACTTGAAAAGTCAAACTTTAGTCAATTGCAAAACTAACCTAAATACTTTTTGTATACTGCAAAAGAAGTCTACACGAATAAAGTCAAAGTTTTGGTCAATTGCAAAAATAACTCAAATTAGTGTGTAGACTTCTTTTGCAGTCTACGTACTTATGCTATAATTGCAAAACTAACCTGCCAGGTCAAAAAAGTCTACACACGAAGTCTACAATTGTAGACGTATTTTGTAGTCTACATTTCTGGTTTCACTAATAATTCTTTTATAATTCATTAGTAATGAATTTTGTGGTTTTTGTTTTTTCTAAATGTGTGTTAATTATGGTGTTGTAATGTATAAAAATTTGATATGAAAATGTATAATATATCTTTTATAAATTAATTTTCTTGTTTGATTGGTATCTAGCTCATATATGTAGACTTCTGAAGAAGTCTGCTCCGAGTAGACTTCTTTTTTAGTCTACATTTATGATTTTACTAATAATACATTTATAGTTCATTAGTAATGAATTTTGAGGTTTTTGTTTTTTCTATATGCCTGTTAATTATGGTGTTTTTTTTGTATAAGTTTGACATGTATATGTGTAATAGATAATCTTTAACTTAATTTTCTTGTTTAATTATCGTATGTGTAGACTGCATTTGCAGTCTACTCCATGTAGACTTTTTTTGTAGTCTACATTTATTAATTCACTAATAATGCATTTATAATTTATTAGTAATGAATTTTGTGGTTTTTGTTTTTTTCTAAATGTGTGTTAATTATGGTGTTTTTATGTCTATAAATTTGATATGAAAATGTATAATATATATTTTATAAATTAATTTTCTTGTTTGATTGGTATCTAGCTCATATGTGTAGACTTCTGAAGAAGTCTGGCTCCGAGTAGACTTCTTTTGTAGTCTACAGTTATGATTCCACTAATAATGCATTTATAATTCATTAGTAATGAATTTTGTGGTTTTTTTTTTTTTTTTTTTTTTTTTTGTCACAACACCTTATACTCGCAGATTACCCCAATACAGTGGTATCCGGAAACCAAGATGGAGTAGACGTGTTAACATATGAGAACACCAATTTACGGAGTCGAGCGGTCCGGACTAATAAATCAGCCTTCACATTACGTTCCCTGGGGCGATACTGTAAAGTAAAATCAGGGAACCACGCTCGAAGTGCTTTGTATTCCTCCAGTTCCGTTCTGAATGTCGGCCATTTTTCCGGTTCCTGTACCATTGTCGCTAGTTCCTGTGAATCCGTGACGAACAAGACACAAAACCTTCTTTTCCGGCGCAGGCTTTGAAGCTCCCAGAGTAGACTATGGAGCTCAGTGTGCAGGGGTGAGCCTCTGTTGTGCATCCCTCGTAGTCCTAGAAGATCAATATCCCCATCCTGGAGTTGCAGTACCCACCCAAGTCCACTCTGTGGATCACCCGCTTTCCAGGATCCATCAATAAAACAGGTAAAGGTGGCTATTGGCATCACCCTATCCGGGGGTATACAGGCTTCTCCTACGCCAGCAACCGCTATTTCATTTGCTGTGAACCAGGCCGCAGCCTCCTTTTGGGCCAAATCTAGAGTATCCCTGGGTGATCGATCAAGATTCCGAAAAACCTTATCGTTTCGTGCCTTCCAGAGGTACCAGATTAACCAAGGGTAAACGCGCACGTATTCCATGAACTCCCCACGGTTTGGGATTCATGAGAGAAGAAAGTCAAAATTACTCCAAAGATTATCGGACGGGAAAACCGTGATGTTGTGTGGGATTTGTGCAGTGCCCAACATTGCCTCGCCGGCGGGCACGTAAAAAAGACATGATTAATAGATTCCTCTACATTGCCACACTTCCGACATTCTCAATCCCGTTGGAGATGTCGATAGGCTAACCGTTCATTAACACTAACAAATTCCAACACTACTAGCAACCTAGCAGTTCTAACGATACAGCCAGTCAAATGAGACTCTAGATCATCTCCTCTTCCTGGCCATGATTCCACGATCATATTTTCTCTTTACCTGCAACACATGGCAAAAAGAGTTGCGTGAGTATTATCATAAATACTCAGCGACGCGGTCATCCCGTCTACAGGATATTTATATATAAGCATAAACAATGAATACAATACCAGGATAAGCATACACAAGCATTCACGAAACAAGCAAAACACGAACCAACCAGGAACTCTGTGTCGATCGACACAACCTCTAGGTGTCGATTGACAGACTCCACCGTGTCGATCGACACACCACTTTGGTGTCGATCGATATGATGCCCGTGTCAATCGACGCACAATCATGGTGTCGATCGACACGACATCGCAGAACCAAGAATCGAGCCTATCCTCTCATGGCTTGAATCCGTCGCGATTCATCGAGTCTCCAGCACAATTTCAATCACAAAACACATGAAATCCAACAAGCAATCGCATTCTACCCATTCATTACACTTATGTAAGTCTACAGTCATGCACTCACCTCGATTTTGGTTTGAAAGACGAAGAACGACGAAGAACGAACGAAGAACGCGATGAACAACTCGAACCAGCCTCTGATTCCGACCCCCACTGGTTCCAAATCACCACAACAAGGATCCCTTCTCGTTCTAGCAGCCTTTCAAGATCAAACCTCCTCTAGAACACTCAAAAACTCTCCCAAAACTCTCTGATTCCAAAACTTTCCTTCTGAAAATCGGCCAAAAGAGAGACAAACCCGTCTGTTCCTGACTTAAATACGAACCCTAGATTCCCTAAACCGGCCCACCAAACTGGGCAATTGGAACCAAACCGTTCGGTCTAATTTCAACTCGTGTCGATCGACATACACCACCTGTGTCGATCGACACCCGTCCAAAAATCAGACTTCTCACAAGTCAAAACACCCGTGTCGATCGACAGACACACCTGTGTCGATCGACACACCCAACCAAAATCCACTTTTTGGTTCACGGACGTTACAATTCTCTTCCACTAACACGAATTCGACCTCGAATCACGTGACTCCGTCTCCCTAAGGTTAACACTTCCGCCTAGAACCCGACCAGATTAACCTGAGAACATCAACGATGCAACGTCCCCTGTTCTGGATTAGGGCTGCCCGATTGATCGCCCAACAATCAAACAAGAACATGCACGACCAACCGTTGACCCTAAATTAGACCAAATGATCGCACAACAATCAAACAAGAACATGTACGACCAACGCCGCTAGATATGCTACCAGGGTTGTCCGAACGAAGTTCTAAACGTAAGCAGAAACTCTAGACTCGACATCCCCATCCACTCTCCTAACCCTCGGTCAGCACCACTCGTGATCACACCTGATCTCCGAGCTCTACCAGGCTCACACTAGCCCCATTGCACCGTCTCACCACGGCTGCAATCCTGACCCCAACCCGGTCAGCACCACCTGAGATCCACTCCCGATCCCCGAAGTTCATCCAGTCTCATGCTTACAACCACATTACATATACTATTGCTCATACTCATATCTATATACAACACTCCGCTCTCAGGATCGTCACCTTTTGAGCTTTCGAAGTATATCATACCCCTCCACCTTCAGGACTGCCGACCATCCAGTTCTCGGTATACTCTAGCCCCTCTCACTCTCAGGACACACAGTCTGTCAAGCTCGGCTGCAGAGGAATCATACATCCCCTGGAGAGGCTTCGGCCCCTCAAAGTATATGCAAGGGAACCACTTTCCCCCGGAGAGAACCTCATTGTCCCCTTAAGTATACCCAGGAGACCCACTATCCCCTGGGGAAATCACTCTGTAACATGCATCTTAGGCACTTGTCAACTGAAATCACTTCTCGTGGTCACCCAAAACAATCCAATCACCGGGGTGTTTCACAGAGTCTCTGGAAAGACAGTCCTAACTCACATAAGACTTCTATTCCAGACTCCCCCTAGGAAATAGACAGGCTCTAACTCACATAAAACCTCTATTTCCCAGCGTCATCCAGGGAATAACAAGTCCTAACTCACATAGAACCTCATCCCTAGATAATCCTCCTAGAACATGGACAGCCCTAACTCACATAGAACTTCTATTTCTAGTCTCCCTAGCCGATAGACAAGTTCTAACACGCCCATAGTTTCCATTACTAGCCACTCCTAGAACATGAACAAGCTCATTTCTAGCCACTCCTAGAACATGAACAAGCTCTAAGCCGCATAGAACTTCTACCGCTAGACCTCCACAGGACCTACCAGTCACCATAATCCATGACATCGCCAGTCATCTCATAAGAACACACGTCTTAAACACATTTAATAAGGCAAACTCATCTTATTAAATCTCCAAAATGTATACTCGTTACAACAACAACCGAAATACATAACAACAACATAGCAACATGCTAATACAGACTCTAAAAACCAGAAAAGCAACACAAGCCACCGCTTGCTTCTCGAACCACTTCGAGAACTTCTTCTTCATCGACGCCTCTGGTTCCTAAGTCTCCTCCTCAATACCATCACAGTCCCACACGACTCTCACCAACAGTATACTTTTCCGGTGCAGCACCTTGACCCTCCTCTCGAGAATCCTCACAGGCCTCGCCGCCAATGTCATGTTGGGCTGAAGATCCTCTGGAATCCTAGCTAACACCTCCTCAGACTCATGTAGACACTTCCGCAGCATCGAAACATGGAAAACTTTGTGAAAAGTCTTCATACTCTGAGGTAACTCGAGACGATAAGCTACCGGTCCGACCTGCTCCACAACCCTGAACGGATCCATAAACCTCGGACTCAGCTTATTCTCTGAAATGGATCTGTTAGGACCCCTCAACATCGCTGCCTTGAGATACACCAGATCTCCCAGCTCGAACTCCAGCTCCTTCCGTCTCCTATCGGCATAACTCTTCTGCCGATCCTGAGCCTCTCTCATATGCAGCCTCAAGACATAGATCTTCTCCGTCGTCTCCTGAACAAAATCCGCACCATACATGCTCCTCTCCCCCACTTGAATCCAACATAACGGTGTCCTACACGGCCTCCCATACAGAGCCTCATATGGAGCCATCCCAATACTCGCCTGCTAACTGTTGTTATACACAAACTCCACCAGGTTCAGATGATCCGCCTAATGACCACTATAATCCAGCACACACATCCTCAACAGGTCCTCTAATGTCTGAATCGTCCTCTCCGACTGCCCATATGTCTGAGGATGATACGCTGTGCGCATATGCACCCTAGTGCCCATCTCAGCCTGAAACGCCCTCCTGAACTCTGAGGTAAATCTCGGATCCCTGTCTGACACAATACTCGCTGGCACCCCGTGCAGCCTCTTAATCTCCCGCACATACTTCCTAGCCAAAACAGCCGCTCCATCAATCTTCTTGATGGCAAGAAAGTGTGCTGACTTGGTCAGACGATCCACAATCACCTAAATCGCATCATGTGTCCGTGAAACTGGCAACCCCGTCACGAATTGCATGGTAATCATATCCCACTTCCACTCCGGGATAGGCAAACTCTGTAACAAACCACCCGGAACCTGATGCTCAACCTTCACCAGCTGACACACGTTGCACGCTGCAACCCAGTTAGCTACATTGCTCTTTATCCCGACCCAGTGATAATACCGCTTCAGGTCACGATACATCTTGGTCGCTCCCGGATGAATCGATAGCATGCTCGAATGAGCCTCCCTCAGGATCTCCTGCCTCAGATCCTCATCCTTCGGTACACAAACCCGCCCGTTCACTAGTATCATCCTACTCGCTGAGACCACATACTCTGAACCGGCCACCTTAGAAGCATCAATCAAACCTTGATCCTTCTCCTGAGCAACCCGAATCCTGCTCAACAAGTCTGCCTCTGATTTTGGTTTGAAAGACGAAGAACGAACGAAGAACGTGATGAACAACTCGAACCAATCTCTGATTCCGACCCCCCACTGGTTCCAAATCACCACAACAAGGATCCCTTCTCGTTCTAGCAGCCTCTCAAGATCAAACCTCCTCAAGAACACTCAAAAACTCTCCCAAAACTCTCTCATTCCAGAATTTTCACTGTTTCCTTCTGAAAATCGGCCAAAAGAGAGACAAACCCGTTTGTTCCTGACTTAAATACGAACCCTAGGTTCCCTAAACCGGCCCACCAAACCGTTTGGTCTAATTTCAACTCGTGTCGATCGACATACACCACCTATGTCGATCGACACCCGTCCAAAAATCCGACTTCTCACAAGTTAAAACACCCGTGTCGATCGACATACACACCTATGTCGATCGACACACCCAACCAAAATCTATTTTTTGGTTCACGGGCGTTACAAAAACAGCAAACTGTTGAACTTCCATATATAAAAGAATTCAGTGAAAAAAATATACCAACTAAAGCACGACCTATTCAAATGAACAAAGAGTTATTTTTCAAATATTTTGTTAAGACTAAATGGTTGTGGTGAGCATAATTGGCTTTCTTGACTTACTAGATCTTTTAATTTTAATAAATATTCTTTTTTAATCTATGGATCATCTATGTCTATTATATCTAATAGAAATTTCTTATTATTATTTGTAATTACATTTATTATTTTACAATTGCATAGGTTATCAGATAATTCGTGTGATTCGTCAGACGAATCACTTGAATTTTCTATTTCGTTTATTGAATAATTACTATCAGATTCATCTGATTGTTCAGATTCTGATATTAGTAGTTTAGTTAGTTTTGCTTGAATATCTGGTTGATCTTCAAATATTTTGTTTATCTTCTTTTTCATTTTACATTCAGTAGATCTATGTCCTGGTCGTTTACAATTCTAACATACTATTTTTTGTTTTATTGTTGAATTGAATCTTTTGTTTTTTTTATAATTACAATTTTTTGCATAATATTCGTTCTTTGGTTTTTTAAGAAATTTTGCATAATATTTTTTACAATTCTAGTGTGGTTAGATTTTTTATGTCTATAATCTAATCATTTTGTTCTAGATGGTGGATTAAATTTATCATACCCATAATGTTCGCAGAATGAACCCATGGTTATTCTAAAGTTAAATTTATCATTCCGTTTTTTATCTTTATGTTCTTGACATATAGATAATCCTTCTTTTTTTGATAAATGCAAATAACTGACCATATGTAATAGTATTCCAGGGAATAGGTTGTCCCCTATAAATTTCTTTTAATTTATTAATTATTTTATCTGCAAAAAAGAACGGTAATCCTGCGATAAACCGTTCTTTCCAAAAGGATTGATTACAATCATTTCGTTGGAATATATTGGTTATAAAAACATCTTTATACCACTTGAAGTCTCCTAAGGTTGGACATCTTAAGTTGGTTAAAACTATTTTTTTTTACTTTCTAATTCTTCGGCTGGTTTGCCGATAACATGCATCATTATGGTGTGGAAGGATCAATTTAACTAACCATTGCAACAAACAAAAATCAAAATTAATGAACAAGCGAACCAAAAACACATAGAATCCAAAAGAGAGAAGAGCCAAAACCTGCAAAATTCCCTCAAATTAAAACACCAAATTCTCGAATGAGTTAATTAAGAAAAACAAACAAATGGGTTTTTTAGGATTTACCAGAATGTGGGAGTCATGTGGTCTTCTTCCAAATGGTGATGCGTATTAAGAGAAAGAGATACCATAAACAACTTTGTTTCTGAGATATAAGAGTAAAAGTAAAATCAGCAATCAAGAGCAAAACATATAGAAAATAATGGAGATCAAAGATAGTAGCTTTGCAAACTTACGGAGGAAGCGGTGGTTGAAGAAGCAGTGGCGGATGCGGAGATGGATTTGTTTTCCCCGGTGCCGGATCTGAAACGCCGCCATAAGAAACTGATGAAGGAGGCTCTGCCGTCTTTTTTTCTTCCTCTTTTCCTAGATCTGCCGCCGTAATCTCTACTTCTCCTCTAATCTCCCCGTCTCTGTCCTCAAAACCGTGAAACTCCATTTTTAACAGAGCTCACGAAGCTCCTCCACCTAAAATATGTACACAACAAAGTAATGAAACCAAAAAGTATTCAGATCTAGACCACATGGAACAAAGCAAAAGACGAAAAAATATTGTAATTTCTTCGAGTAACATAGATCAAATACATAGGGAACGAAGTTATACCTGAAAGCTTTGAAACGGCAAAAAAACCATGACGTTTTTTTAAGCGAGAGAGAAGAGGTTTCATTTATGCTAAATGGTGATGCGTATTAAGAGACAGAGATACCATAAACAACTTTGTTCCTGAGAGATAGGAGTAAAAGCAAAATCAGCAATCAAGAGCAAAACACATAGAAAATAATGGAGATCAAAGATAGTAGCTTTGCAAACTTACGGAGGAGGCGGTGGTTGAAGAAGCAGTGGCGGAGGCGGAGATAGATTTGTTTTCCTCGGTGCCGGATCTGAAACGCCGCCGTAAGAAACTGATGGAAGAGGCTCTGCCGTCTTTTTTCTTCCTCTTTTCCTAGATCTGCCGCCGTAATCTCTACTTCTCCTCTAATCTCGCCGTCTCTATCCTCGAAACCGTGAAACTCCATCTTTAACAAAGCTCACGAAGCTCCTCCACCTAAAATATATACACAACGAAGTAATGAAACCAAAAAGTATTCAGATCTAGACCACATGGAACAAAGCAAAAGACGAAAAAATATTGTAATTTCTTCGAGTAACATAGATCAAAGACATAGAGAACGAAGATATACCCAAAAGCTTTGAACGGCAGAAAACCATGATGTTTTTTAAGCGAGATATAAGAGGTTTCATTTATGCTACTAACGCCACCATTTCACTTTGTTATTAGATAGAGGCAAAGGATTGAAGAGGAAGATCTGAAGGAGAGACAAAAAAAACAAAATCGCCGTCGGAGAGAGAATGTATGAGACATTTTTTTAAAAACAAAGTTAGAGTTAGGTTGCAGTAATCTTTGTTTATATACGGAGACAAAAAATACTGGTTAGGTTAAAAATTTTGGTTCAGTAGATTTCTCTATAAGTCTACGAAACTCTAAACGAAATCCTAAACTCTAAATTTTGGTTTGGTTCGATTTGGTTTTATGGGTTGGGTAAATAAATCGGTTTAATTGATTGGTTTGTGTAGTTAAAATAAAATTACTCTCGGTTTATTATAACATTTCGATGGTTTGATTAATTTCGGAATTGAATAAACCAAATAAGACATCTGTAGACTTCACATGTAGACTTCCCATGTAGACTTCAAACGAAGTCTACAATGCCCTAAACTCTAAACCCTAAATGTAGATTTCCAGAGAAATCTACCGAAAATATAAATCAACTATTTTCGATTAATTATGCAAAAAAAAACCTTAAATAAAAATTTATTTCAACATTCAAAAAGTTTAATATATTCATAAATTAACACTTGTATTCAAATTTGACATTTTAAATATAAAAATAATAAATCTTAAATCTATCCCTAAATGTAAACACAAGTTTCTAACTTAGTTTCATTATGAATATGTAATCTAGTTTAGTTTTGTTTCTTTAATTTGTAAAATTTTGTGAACTTTTAATTTTTATACTTCACAATTTCTTATATTATGGTCATGAATACAAAATTTTAATCAAACTAATTTTTGTTAATTTATAAATTTAAATTTCATATGTAATTAGTAAATAGACTTCAATTGAAATATACTAGTATAGTATTTATAACCTAATTTATCTTTGTTTTTTTGATTTGTGAAATTTTAACTTTTATACATCATAATTATTTATACTTTAGTCATGAATACAAATATTTAATCAAACTAATTTTTATTAATTTATAAATTTAAATTTCATATATAATTAGTAAATAGATTTCTATTGAAATTTATAAAATATCTAAAATAAATTTCTAATAAAATTTAAATAGACTTCTAAAACTTTTCGAAAATTACACTTTCATTTTTTTCTTTGGTCATAAAAGTGTAATTGCTAAACATGAGATAAAAAATCTAGTTTTGCAATTAAAATAAATTTATTGGTTATTTGAAACAATTATTCCGATACAAAATTATGAAAATATAATAGTCTAATAGAGTAAACAATTTAGTGGATTTCGGTTAAAGCTTATAATAATAGTTATTTATTCCATATTTTTATTAGGATAGATCATCGATCAACTGATCGTTTACCTCCAAAATTAGACAGACGACACACACACACTTGAAACCAGAACACAAAAGATACAAAGACAAACTCCGATATGTATTTAACTCGGACCAGGATCCTGGGAATCAACCGGAGATCTGAATAGATTTGACATCAGCCTTCTTAGTCTCCGCCTTAGGCACCGTCACAGTCAACACTCCATTCTCCATAGCAGCCTTCACCTGATCCATCTTCACATTTTCCGGCAGCCTAAACCTCCTCGAGAACTGCCCGCTCGACCTCTCCACACGGTGCCACGTGTCGTTCTTGTCCTCCTTCTCCACGTGTCTCTCTCCACTGATCTTCAGAACGCTGTCTTCCTCGATCTCGACCTTCACTTCCTCTTTCTTCAGTCCAGGCAGATTAGCCTTGAACACGTGCGCCTCCGGCGTCTCCCTCCAGTCCACACGTGCGTTCACGATCGCTGAGTTTTCTCCTCGGGAAAGCGAAGAAGAAGACTGAAATTCCTTGAAGGGATCCCACCCATCTAGAGAAAACAGATCGAAGACTGAGTTACGCCTGTTGTTGTTGCCGAAGAAGCTTGGAATCAGCGACATTTTCTCGGTGAACTTTTTTCAAAAATTGATTAGAGATCGTTGCTAGCGAAATTTGATTTTCGACTTGTGATATAAAAACATTGAAGCATCGGAGAATCTATTTATAGGGCAAAACCGAAATATCTCGACGACCTTCTGGATTTGGGTCGAGAAACCAGAACCATCAAGAATAAATCAGGTGACTCTAGAAATTTCTAGGAGAACTCAAGGGTTGTTGTATTAGTTAATGGGCGTTTTATGGGCTTTAAATGTAAGTCCATAATGGGCTGGCCTTTTTTTTTCTTTTAGATCATAATCTTAGTGACTGACTGACAGACTAACAAGCAATCCTTCATATCCAACCAACGGTAGAGACTAGGCAAATTATCAGTTAGATTTGCTCCGATTCGGTATTTGTTTAGATTTAAAAAATTTGAATATCCGTTATTAATCAAAGTAAAGCAAATAATATATTTTAGTATCCATCTAAATCAAAACAAATCACAAATACTAATTTAAAAATCTGAATATCCGATACGATCAGTATAAAACTAATATATGCGTATAATTTATACATTTGGCGAAAATATTTGTAGTAAAAATAGGTAGATACTAACTTTTTAATGAAAATAAATTTTACTTATTTTTTTAAATAAAGATTACCATTTTAATCTTTCACTTTTTTGTTTTTTTAGTTATATTGAATAAAATTAAATAATTTTATATATTTATTCATTAGTTAGTTTAAATATAATATTAAAATATATTATTTTGTATAAAAAATATGATGTTTTAATTATTATGTTTTGTTTAAAACGGATATCCGTGAATATCTAAATATCGCAAATATTTAAAAAAAATTACAAATACTATATTTTTCCTTCAAATTCATTCTGCGCTCCGCCCTATCCAACGGTGTACAGACACTTTGAGATCCACTAAGTGTGGGTCCATGATGACGTAATTCCCGCGTTCATTAAGGAATCTCGATCGTACATTTCTACTCTCTTACTTCGTTTTTTACCAAATCCGTCGGTCACAAAAAGATGTCTCTTTCTTTTTCGCTAAAAATAAAAACAAAACCAAGAAATAGAAAAAAAAGAAATAAAATAAAAATAAACTACTTCCACGAAAGACTCGGCGAGCAAAATAACTCTTTCTCTCTAATAACTCTTTCTCTCTCTACTTGTCCATTCTCTCTCTCTCTCTATCTACAATTAAGAAGCTCAAAAATCCTCTTCTCTCTCTCTCTCTCTCTTTTATCACTCGACACTCTCTAACTTGGTAGTAGCCTTGATAGGGTCAGCTTCGTCGGCGCGATTCTCGGTTCCTGATTTCACGGAGGATGAGAGATCTGTTCCTCCTCGTAATTGCTGTCTGATCTGATTTTTTTCCATGGCTGCTTCACTCTCTCACTAACACGCTCACTGATTCTATCCAGGTACGGATCCATTTCTCGCTCTCCGACACTCAGACATGGTTAATGTTTACTACTCTGCCATGATTTTTTTGTCTTCTCGTGTGAATGTTTGGTTTCTTGTGTTTTTCTTAGAATTCTTCGATCTTGTGTGTATACTTAGGCCTCTGTACTCACCTTTTAGTTGCTTATCTCTCCTTTTCATTTTTTTTTTCTTTTTTGGGAAAAATGGGAAACTTAAAAGAGAAGAATATTGAAAGAATTTGGCTTCAATTTCGGTCTTTCATGGTTAGGTTTGCCTTTTTCTTTAGCTTTTAAAGATTCATGTCAGATCTCATGGATTGTAAAGGTGATGAGGCTGTTTCAAGATTGGTGAAAGGACCTTTGTGTGTGTGGATAAGAGGTACTTTTGTATTTGTTGTTTATGGTCTCTCAACATGTTTCTTGTATCTATCTACAGGAAACCCTCCAGATTAGCATTTTGAGCTTTTGCAGAAGAATGGGAGGCTAAGGAACTATCTGAGTGAAACTTCTCAAACAGATGGAGTGCCGTTTGGACCTGAAGAAGGCTTCAAGTGATCGACCGCCTTTTGTTCCTGCTGAGAAAAAGGTGTTGAGCAAGGAAACACAAAGGTCATTTCCACTTGATAAATTCAGAGATGATAAACGCGGGTTATCTTATTCTGATTTCCACCGCGAGATCACAAAAAAAGTTGAAGACGTCTGTCCCAAACGCTTGGAGAATCGTCTCAAGTCACGGATAGGCAGGACCGCATCAGGAGAGAGAGACCTTGTCAAATACAAGTCCTATGTGCCGAGTTATATAAAGAAATGTGAAAAGCTTGAAGGGAAGGATGTTAAAGCTGGCGGCATTGGTTCACCGGACCTAAGGAATAATAGGCAGTTCGGTGATAAAAAGATGGATAAGCATACGAGGTCTTCATTGTCCAACACAAGCACATCGTCATCACTCTGGACGGATGAATCATCCACTGATTCCAGCAGAGGCTTGTGTGTTTCTCCTTTTCGAAAAAGGATTAATAACCCTCCACTGCAGTATTATCTCATGTCTTCTAAGCCAGGAGATTGTTCTCAAGATTTCGAGCCACCTCAAGATAATGGTGATACTTCCCAAAGTCATAGCTTTTTGCCTGGATATAACACGGAGAGACAAAGGGATTCCACTAGAAGAGATGGGCAGTTTCATCAAAGCCCTCGTGGAACTGCATTCCTACAGAACGAGAATAAAGATTCTGATTTTAAGCTTGTTCCAAAAACCACAACTTTCTTGAGTCCATCTAAGCCTGATAGTCCTTCATGCACAAGGGTAATATCAAGGAACCTAGCCGATGATTTCAAGAAAAAAGGAGAGAAGTTGGACGAGAGAAACAGAAATCCTCGTGTTCATGATTTGTTTGGAAAAGAAAAGCCTGCTGCTGTATTTGTACCAGGAATTGTTTCTCAGAAACAGCTTATCGGTTTGTCCAAGTTCTATGATTCAAAAGTGTTGTTGGCTGAGCGAGTGGCAGAAACTAATAGAAAAGGATTACCAGAGAAGTTAGTGTATGGGAAAGGTGCAGCCCTGGATTCTGATGTCGGAGCTCCCTTCCGACGTGAAGCTGATGGAAGTAAACCGTTTTTAAAGCGTATCAATTTCTTGAGTGCAGAGAAAAATAGATTTTCATCAGAAAGATCGCTTTCAGCTCCACGATCAAGAAAGTCTGAATCTAGTCCGTCAAGGAGCAGGATTTTAGACAGAAGGTCAACAGAAACACTGCCCAAACAGTCAGATCAGAAATCAGCTAAAGTTTTATCAGAAAGAGCAAGGAGCATTTCCCCATTTCGCCGACTCAGTTTCAGCATTGGAAAGTCCAGCAAAAACTCCAACGCGGAAGTTGCTCAGAGTCCTCCTCACTCCAGCACAACACTTAAGTCATCACGAGCTGGTTTAGACAATCCATCTACCTCTTCTATCAGCGACAGCTCTTCCTTTGATAATACCAGTACAGCAAATAGAGGCAGGTCTAGTCCCTTGAGAAGGTTACTTGAGCCCTTGATGAAACCAAAATCAAGCAATGCATGTAGATCTCCTGAGCCATCACTAAAGGGTGCACCTTCAAGTCAGCAAAAGCATAGTATGTCTGACGGTCAACCATCTTCTTCAACCCTTTTGTCAAGAAATGGAAAATCTTCAACCGCACAGGCTCTTTTTCGAGTGACGTCTAAGAATGATCAACCACTGTTCACTTTTGCGGTTGACAAAGAACAAAGTATTACAGCAGCAACAATAAGGAAACAGAATCCCCCAGAAAAGGAAGACTATGGACACAAGTATACGTTTTTCACTGTTCAGGAAGTACAGAAGAAAAATGGAAAATGGATGAACCAGAGCAGGAAGGTGCAAGGCCAAGAGTACACATCCAACATTGTCGCTCAGATGAGAGTCTCGGGTTCTACGCCTCTGATTCCTGCTGGAGATAGTTCTGTCGATAACCTCTTGACCAGAGAATTTGTACTCTTTGCATCTGAATTGCAGCGGACTAACGAGCTAGCTGCCATGGTGATCAAGATCCCGAAAATTGCTGACACGAGCTCAACCACACTTGGAGATGACTTTGCAGACGTTAATGCAACAGTGGTACTTCCAAGCGGAATTCACAGTCTTCCACACAAAGGAGGACCGTCATCGCTAATCCAACGATGGAAATCAGGTGGTTCATGTGACTGTGGAGGCTGGGACATGGGCTGCAACCTTAAAATCCTCAACAATCAGCATAATAAACCCAGAAACCCTTCTCTCTCCACTTCAGAGGCCTTCAAGCTTTTCTTTCAGGTTAATATTACATCACAAAACTGTGAATACTAAATAAGTTTTGGAAACTCATTAATGTGATTGTTTTAGCAGGGAGGATTACAGGACAATAACAACCAACCATTCTTGAGTTTCACTCCATACAGAGAAGGTGTGTACGCGGTTGAGTACAATTCCTCGTCACTCTCACTCTTGCAAGCATTCTCCATTTGTATAGCAGTTAACGAGGGACGGAATCTGTTAAAGACCGTGGAAGCGCCGAACACTTTGCGTCTAGAGAAAGCTAATGGAGAGGTGTCATCGATTCAAAACGAGAGGTTGAAGTCATTCTCAGGTCCTGTTGAAGCTGAGGCTCCGGCCAAGTATCTCTCACACCCACCATTGTCTCCTGTGGGAAGGGTTTAGTTGCCTTTCCAAATAATAATCTGTGCTATATATATATATATATCTTTTTCTCTTTTCTTTTAGTATCTGATGGGTTCGTATTTTCTGTGTAATTACGGTGTGGAAATAGAAATTTGTGAAACTTGTTAATCGAATATCCACCAATTTTTTTGTTTTCATTTCTAACGTGGACTACTACTCCTCAAGCCTCTTTAAACTAGTTTTGGTGTTTTTTTCATATATTACTAGGTGAGTGCGCTGACGGATGGATTTTGTTTAGTATAGTTTATTTATATGCAAAAATCAGTTATAGTCTATAAAATATGAAAGAGAAATTGTATGGTTGAAGTCTCACAAACACAAATTTACAAAGAATCCATTAACAATGACAAAGAGTACAAAAAAAAGGTGAGCATTAGTACTTATATGACATCTGTCTACAATCAACCTTCAATTATGATGAAAATGCGTTCTTTACGATTTAAGTGATATGAAACGAACTTGCTATCTTTTGTTTATATGGACGTTTATGTTATCCCACCTTTGATTTGTCCCCACCTTCAAGCTTGTATTAGATTTTACGCCCTTTTTTTTCCACTATGTATTTTGTATTTTTCAAGTATAGCTAAACCAATTCTTCGATAATCCAGAACTTATAATTAAATGGCAAGATTTGATAATATTTATTTATATAAACCTTTAGTTCATGTATGCGTTTGATGACATGATTTCTTCGAAACCAAGATCATGACACAGAAAGGAAAACAAATTACAAAGTAAATGAATCAATAAGATATGATTTCTTCGAAACCAAGATCATATCTCTCAATTGTCATCCGATTACATGAAAATGTGAAAGAGTGGTAGCAAAACAGAGCACATGGAAAATAATTTTTATCTGATTATTGCATAAAAACAACTTCCTTTAGGTTTAGTTTTAAACAGACGTTGCGAACTAAGGGGACCTGAGTGAAAATAAATTGAATGTATGACAAATAGAAGATGGAGTGAAAATAGAGTAGCAATTAGTTTTAAGAGAATCATATAAAGAGAGATGAGGATGGGAAAACACCTTTGTTTGCTTATATAAAATGATGCACTAGGACATACATAATACACCAATGCTATTATGTGTTCTTTAGGCGCTTGGGGAAGACAAAGCCTTTGCCAGTGAAACTGTATTTGGATCGTTTGTCTTGGTATGTTTTCGCTCTTAAGACATAGCAAACTGTTTTTCCTTTCAATTCGCGCTAACATGGGGTTTACCTTGATCGCACTGGACCTTTCATCTCTTTGTTTCCCATAATAAAAAGATATGGTGCAGAGTTTTTGTTTATTTAGCAGTAAGTAGTACTAAAACTACATTGATTCTTCAAATATTGTTGAGGTGATTACGCTTTTAATATGTTCTATCAGGCTTGTCAAAGTCTGAGAATCATCACATTCTTTTCGACACAGCTTCCTGGGCCGGATTATCATTGTCGAGAGGTATGATTCTCAGGCTTTGGTTTCTTCGTTGTAACATTTTTATGCTATGTACTGATGTCTCTTTGCCATAACAATTGCATTTTCTTTTAGGGCTCCAAGCTCCGCCTCCAAAGGATGCTCTTGAAGTGCTCTCGATCAACTGTAAGTTTCATTTCGCCTTTATTTTGCATGTGAAAACTTAAAGCGGCATGTGACTAAGGTTTGTGTTCAAATTGCAGTTCCTTATGGGGTGATATATGGTTGTGGAGATCTAATCTTCTCATCACATACGATATTCACCTTAGTCTTCGTGCGCACGAAGGTACTGTATCTTTATATATGTTCTGTAAAGTTCGACAAGATTCTTGCATCTCATGTTTGTACAATTTGAAGGTGGATCAAGCATCTGGCTTGGCTTCTTGCGGTTACCCAAAGCCTATTGATTATCGCATCAAGGAAGCACTACACAGTAGACATTGTTGTTGCATGGTCAGAAAAATAAGAAAACAAATATCTTTTGTTATAGAAATTGAATCCTTTAATTCTCTCAACCATTCAACTGCTTTGTGCTTCATTTTCTTCTGCAGGTATACCGTGAACCTGGTGATATTCTTCGTTGACAACAAACTTCCAGGTAAGTCTCCTCAAGAACTCATCTGTCTCCCAAAAGATTACAAACACCATATTGTTTCTCTGCAGTTTCTGCTCATATGCACATAGATGTTCACAGAAACTTGAGACTGCTTTTCGTTTTCCATAGTTTCTGCTTCAAACTGAAATGGTTGTCTTGTTACTTGCTCACCCACAAGATCAGATCGTTACAATGCCTATCTGCTTGAAAGAGTGTTCTAAACTGAAGAAATTGTTAACGTATCTTTTAAAATGCAGAGATGGCAGAGCGTTCTACTGGACCTTCTCAAACACCGTTACTTCCACTGAGTACAAAGCACGGAAAGAACAGGGAAGATCATCAGAGACTTCCAAACGAAAACAGCATCGCAGATGAGCATTGATGATCTTAACCACAAAATCATCGCAAGTAGAGTCTTAGTTAGAAGTATACTGGTTATACACATGTTTGCCATAAAGAACAGGAACTTCCCAACTTCCATCCCTGCTTTAGTGTACACGTTACTCTTTGTTCTTCCATGTAAAAATACAGTTTATACAAATAAAAGATGTGTTTTGTGATTTTTGATCTTTGATTTTGTTATTTCATTTCATCCCTAAGGGTTCTCAGAGAATTGCATAATTTGTCCAAATCAGTGCCAAAAATATGATGCAACTTTGTTGACAATAAAAACAAGATTGCCTTAAGCTTTAGAAAAACAAAGAACAGAGTTTTGTCCATCCATGAGCTTTTGGTCCATAACAATTGCCTTTAAACTGGCTTACATCGGAGGCTTGCCAGCACTTAGAAGCTGACCGACAATTCCGTTTACCTGAAAATGGTTATATGAAGAATAAAAAGGAAACATTAGTAGTGATTGTGAATAATGGTGGTTAACCATGAGAAGATTGGTAATTGACCAGATTAATTGACCCAAGAGCTTACCTGCCAGTACTTGGAAACACAACGGTCAATGCAACTATTCTCACCCATGTTTAACTCAGCTTCCTTGTACCTTGTATCAGATGAATTCAAGACAAACAATCTCAAATTGGTGCGACTGAATAATCTCTCAGCAAAATAAGCCTCGCCAATTACAAACGAGTTCCATGAGATCGTAGTCAAGATTAGAAAGAGACAAGCTTACCTTTTATCCACACATTTATTAAAGCATGTTTGAGCAAGCCTGCATTAAAAGAACAAGACCTTATCAGGATAGTAATCATAAAAAGATGTGGTATTCTGCGTAATCTCTAACCCATAGAAGATCAATCATAATGAACTTGGTATGTCACAGTGGTTCTTGACATATGGCAGCGCAAATTACCAAAACATCACCAAGGCAAAGGATATCAAAGTTAACCTCTTCATAACAGTGGTCTACTTCTACACCTAAGCTTAATTTAATCACGAACTTCTCATAAAAAGATTTGAGACTCCATCCTCAAGATAACTAATTCAGGAAGTGTAACAGGTTTCGGCGCATCAGCAGTAACAAACTGATACTCCTCTAGATGATATCACTACTTAACATAAAAGACAAATCCCACACAATGTGTTCAAACCAGAAACCAAATCAAATTGAGTGCAACAATATCTAATCTTATACAAGACAAGCAAAGTAAACCGAATGGAACTTAATCATTACTTGTTAAAGAGCTCCACACGATATTCCATCTCCGTTTGTGCCATACTAAATGCCTGATTCAATCCAAGAGAAAACAAAGAAATAAAAACCAAGATGAGAAACTCAGGAACACCAATCCACATCTATTTGAACTATAAAATGGAAGCATAAACTCCCAATGTTCTAGGTACACAAAGATCTGGTATGAATAAAACCTATGACATGTAAAACTTAACCTCAATCATCTAATTAAAGCAAAGACCGAAGCTTTACAAGGTATCAACAACAAAAGATCCACGAATCTCTGGAAAAAAATTCCCAACCTGTTCCTTATCAATGCCGATGGGAATAGGGTTGGTCGAAGCCATTTCTGTACTACCTGTAAACAAATTTAAGATTCATAAAAATCGAAACTTTATAAACTCAAGACAGGAATTTGAAGACGGAAAATTCGTTACTTTCTCAAACAGGGATTTTCCGCGAAAGGAATACAGTGAAGAAGAAGAGAGGAAATACGAGCACAGAACAAAAAAACTCACAAACTTCTCTCTTTTCGCTGCTACTCAGCCGAATTAGGGTTTAGTTTAAGAGACGTAAAACGCCACGTCATCAGACGAAGGGCATATATGTAATTACGCTAAATCTTCCATTGTGAAAGCTTTTAGGGTTTTAGCAAATCAATTCTCGCACAACTTTTGCTATTGCAGGTATCTTCCTTCTCGCTCAACTTATTTTGGGAGAAATTTCTTCGATTTCGAATTTTTTGAAATTGAAATTCGTTACTGTCTCTTTTGTTTCCCAGTTAGTTCTTGAGAGAAAATTAGTAGCAGAAGCTGATATGGAGATTGGTTCGTTCGCGACTGATAACAATGCTACATTTACTCTAGCGTCAGAAGATCACACAATGGCTAACGCCGTTCGATTCGTGTTGAACCAAGAGTTAGTATCGTCTTCCTAATCCTCTTAAATCTTTTATGTATATTATATATATATAGAAGAAGCTATACATATACTTACTCAGAGAAATGGTTTGGATCATTAAGAAGATAATCTTGGCAATTATATCAGTTTGAGAGTCATGTTATAGGCAATAGAGATTTCAAATTATGATTGAATCATCGGTGTGCCACATTGTAGATTTGTTATGCCCATTATATTTGTGATTGTGAAAACCTGAGTTTGAATGAATGTTGGTTACATTCATGTATGTGGTTAGAGATTCACATTGTATGCAGGATTCAATTAAAGGGTCTTTGCTCCCTAAATCAGTGAATAGCGATATCGTTTTTTCTCATTTAGGTTAATGATGTTTCATAAAATACATGTATGCGTGTGTGTAGTCGAAAGATTATGTTACTAAGCATTACTGCTTATATAATTTTTGCAGTCCAAGAGTAAAATCGGCTGGATACAGCATCCCACATCCTTCCCTTGAATGTGTCAATATCCAGGTTCAGACAACAGGTACCATTTTTCAGAACCCTTGTCCTTAGATTGAAGCTATGTTCTGTCTGGATAGATTGAATCTTCTGCGAGTTTTAAATTCTCTCCCACTAGTTCTTTGTCAGTGTCTTAACCACGAAAAACTTGTTGGCTCTGTGAATTTCTAGGCGATCCGGCAAGGGAGGTTTTGAGAGATGCATGTCAAGAACTCATGCTCATGAACAGACATGTGAGGAGCGTCTTTGATAAGGCGGTTGCAGAGTATAAGGCTGAAGAAGCGCATAAGAAGGAACAAGAAGCACGTAAAAAGGCTGAAGAAGAAGCGCTTAAGAACCAGATGGATCTAATGGAGTCCATGGACATTGAAAGCAATTGATTTTAGGGAAAACAAACATTTGTACTCTCTATAGAGTTCTTTTTATCTTATATATGCTCGTAATTGACTAATATACATTTTCAACTTTCATAAATCCAAGGATGCAAAATCCATACAAGCATGCTAATCGTGTTTCAGCAATATAGGTATTTTAAATCTTGATAGTCCTTGGCACGCAGAGTAATACTATATTGTCAAATTCACACATCTACGGAAGGCAAAATCAAAAATATAATACGAGTGTAAGCTAATTGTGTTAAAACAATATAATACGAGTGCTGCAAATTGTAGTTTAGCAAAATAGATGTTTCAAATCTAGATAATCCTTAGCCAGTCTACGCAGAGTACATAACTAGTAATGAAACCGATAGTTACAGAAACTATAAATAAAAACTTAATAGAAAGTTGGAAAAAGTAGACAGCAACAGGAAGTTGTTGAAGTGTTCTGATTCATCAATAAGCTTCTTCTTGCTCGTACTCCGCTTCTTCGTCTTCATATTCTCCTTCTTCTTCAGCCGTGGCATCTTGATACTGCTGATACTCGGATACAAGGTCGTTCATGTTGCTCTCTGCTTCTGTGAACTCCATCTCGTCCATGCCTTCACCTGTGTACCAATGCAAGAAAGCTTTCCTCCTGAACATAGCAGTGAACTGCTCGCTGACACGCCTGAACATCTCTTGAATCGATGTCGAGTTACCAATGAACGTTGAAGCCATCTTCAAACCAGTTGGGGGAATGTCGCAAACGGTTGATTTGACGTTGTTCGGGATCCATTCCACAAAGTAGGAGGAGTTCTTGTTCTGCACATTCATCATCTGTTCATCTACTTCTTTGGTGCTCATTTTGCCTCGGAACATAGCTGAAGCAGTGAGGTAACGACCGTGTCTTGGGTCAGCAGCACACATCATGTTCTTGGAGTCCCACATCTGCTGGGTCAGTTCTGGGACAGTGAGGTTACGGTACTGCTGAGATCCACGAGAGGTGAGAGGAGCAAATCCCACCATGAAGAAGTGAAGACGCGGGAAAGGGATCAAGTTCACAGCTAGCTTCCGGAGATCAGAGTTGAGTTGACCAGGGAACCTAAGGCAGCAGGTTACACCAGACATGGTTGCAGAGATCAAGTGGTTCAGATCACCAACTGCCCAATCCAGAAGACAACAAAAGTACATGTGAGTGAAGTTTCAAAGCACATTTAGTGAATACAGAGAGGGGTCTTATCTGATGAAAACAAATTGAAACTTCAAGGAAGATTAGTCTCACTCTAATCACATTAACTAACCAATTGTCAAACATATCATTTTTCCTTATCGATTACATTACTTCATGATATATATTTTCTTGAGTACTAACGAATACCAAAGCATAAAACAAGACAAGAGTAGAACCACAGACGCAGGATAACAATATTGATATTGATTGAAGAAGACTGGGATTACTTACAACTCGGAGTGCTAAGCTTGAGTGTACGGAAGCAAATGTCATACAAGGCTTCGTTGTCAAGAACCATACACTCATCAGCGTTCTCAACAAGCTGGTGCACGGAGAGTGTTGCGTTGTATGGCTCCACGACAGTGTCAGATACCTTAGGAGATGGGAACACAGAGAATGTCAGCATCATACGGTCTGGGTATTCCTCCCTGATCTTCGATATCAACAAGGTTCCCATTCCAGAACCAGTTCCTCCTCCTAACGAATGGCACACCTGAAATCCTGTGAATCGAACAAAGGCAACCATGAGCAACGGAATCAAATCCCTAATCCGTACAGTTCAAAATCAGAAATCTAAGACGTGTGAACCTGCAGATCTGAAGCAATCAAACACTAGCCTACGAGTATAGTGATAACCAACCTATTTTACAGATCCACCAGATAAGAAAACCCTAACTAGGCAACACAAAATAAGAGACACGGATTACAATACCTTGGAGACAGTCACAGTTCTCAGCCTCTTTGCGAACAACATCAAGGACCGAGTCAATAAGCTCAGCACCTTCGGTGTAGTGACCTTTCGCCCAGTTATTTCCGGCACCGGACTGACCAAAGACAAAGTTATCGGGACGGAAGATCTGACCGTACGGACCAGATCTGACGCTATCCATGGTTCCAGGCTCCAAATCCATGAGAATAGCGCGAGGAACGTACCTACCACAACTCGCCTCGTTGTAATAGACATTAATCCTCTCAAGCTGCAGATCGGAATCACCCACGTAACGGCCCGTCTGGTCGATCCCTTGCTCGGCGCAAATCACTTCCCAGAACTTGGAACCGATTTGGTTTCCGCACTGACCTCCCTGAATATGAAGAATCTCACGCATCTTCGCTCTCGAAAAAGAAAAACCCTAAAACTGGATCTCAAACAAAGCGAGGGAGAGAGATTTTGAAAAAGGGAAGAAAAGCAGAGAATATCTTTTAGGGGAGAGAGAGAGAGAAGAAGAAGAAGAGAGAGGGTCCATTTATAAAGAAAAGGAGGTATTAACGGCTAATATTTGGTAATTGAAAATCGGAATATTACAAATCGACGGTCTAGATGCTCTGGCAACGGGTGGCAAAATTCAAAAATAAATGGCTCGTGAAAAAGTTTAATAGTAAAATCTTTTTGAATTTCGTAAATCTGCTGTGTGGGCCCCTTTGCCATGACAGCTGGAATCTACCCAAGGAGCAGTTACTAAAACGGCGCCGCACGTGCTTTGTGAGAGACAAAGGCTGTTCCAAGTACACGTGAGGCTTCTAATGGGCCCATTTTGTACGTATCGATAATAAGGCTTTATTTATTCCAAAATGGGCTTTACTGGAAACAGAGTGATGTGCTGTAGCAAAAGACTCAGACGGCACGTATGTTTCTCTACGCTGAAACGTCGACGTCTTAGGATGCTAATTTCTGATTGAATATGCTTGCTAATTGGACCCTGAACCGGAGTCGAATCAATTTTAAAGGCAAATCGGAAAGAGGAATGTCAGATTCAAACTCGCTTGACGCTGAGATTGTTCACCAAGAAATTTCTTGAAGATTCGAAACGAGAAGCAGAAGAAGAAGATGTCTGTGCAAGAGTACTTGGACAAGCACTTGCTCTCTCGGAAAATCGAAGACGCCGTTAATGCCGCCGTTAGGGCTAAAACCTCAGATCCTGTTCTCTTCATCGTGCGTTTCCTTCTCCTCTTTGGTTATTTTGTTTACATTGAAGTGCAATTGTGTTGCTTCACTTGTGATTGTGAACAAACGATGTGCTAAAATTGACCTGCTAGCTTTCGTTTTCTCCCCTTGTCTCATCGAATTTTGATTGGAAACTGTGCAGGCGAATCATATGAAGAAAGCTGTCTCTTCTGTGATTACAAAGGTCAAAGCGAGACAGATCCTTGATAGCAGAGGAATTCCAACAGTTGAAGTGGATCTGCACACTAACAAAGGCGTTTTTCGTGCTTCTGTTCCCAGTGGTGATTCTTCTGGAACGTGAGAATTCTTCTTACGCATATATATATATATATATATATATATATATATGTATATTTTGTTATTCGAGAAACCAGTTTGCATCTTCCTCTCATCAAAACTTTGTTTATTTGTGATGGAGTTTAATTGACTTTATTGATGCATGATCTTGATTATACAATTTAACCTGATAAGCCTGACACGAGGAGTTTTTTTCACTGATCCAAGGTATGAAGCTGTTGAACTACGTGATGGGGACAAAGGAACGTATCTTGGAAACAGTGTGGCTAAAGCAGTTAAGAACATCAATGAAAAAATTTCCGAGGCACTGATCGGTATGGACCCTAAACTTCAGGCTCAAATCGACCAGGCAATGATAGATTTGGACAAAACTGAAAAGAAGGTAGGTGGGAACTCTGTTGCCTCTTATATTTGGAAATATTATTAGGATTGTCACAAGTGAATGGAATCTATATAATTTCTAAATTTTTTGCTGCTTTCATTATCTTTCAGAATGAACTTGGGGCTAATGCTATACTAGCTGTGTCAATTGCTGCATGTAAGGCTGGAGCTGCTGAGAAAGAGGTGTGAACTCGTCACAACATTTTCTCTTATCTTATATATCTCATGCGTAGTCTAGTTAGGAGATCTTGATTGAAGTGATATATCAGGTCCCTCTGTGCAAGCACCTTTCCGATCTTAGTGGCAGAGCAAACATGATATTACCTGTACCTGCCTTCACTGTTTTGAGTGGCGGGAAGCATGCTTCGAATACTTTTGCCGTTCAGGTATTCAACATTTGATTAAGTTCAGTATTCACGTTTCTGTTCTACCTCTTTCTCATCTATTTTGTCATCTTTCAGTCTTGCTTCTTAAAGTTCTTCAAGAATGCTTTTGGCTTTCAAGTATGTAATGATTGTTGTCACTATGTATATTGCTAGGAAATTATGATTCTCCCAATTGGAGCAAGTAGATTTGAGGAGGCCCTGCAATGGGGATCTGAGACATATCATCATTTAAAGGTCCATTTTCACAGACATATAGCTTTCTGGAAATTATTTTTCTATTTGCATCTGTAAATTTTTATATAAAGGTGAGAATGATGTATTGCTATTTATGGCAGGCTGTCATTACAGAAAAGAATGGTGGTTTGGGGTGTAATGTTGGTGAAGATGGTGGCCTAGCTCCAGATATCTCGAGGTACATATATTTGTCCTCTGTGATGTCTAATCTTCTTGCATCTGTAGATTGTCATGATGTCATCAGTCAAAATAGAGGAAATCATCTTATAGTTTTCTAATATACATAATTGCAACTGTATGCAGCCTCAAGGAAGGTTTGGAGCTTGTAAAAGAAGCTATCAACCGAACAGGACACAATGATAAGATAAAGATAGCAATTGATATTGCCGCCACTAACTTTTGTTTAGGTAATATCTGCTTCTCGGTAAACCGGTTTTGTTTGGCTACTTATTGTCAGGGATAGTCCTGGTTTGGTTCTAGGCATTGTCATTCATAATTGGCTGGTGACTCAGAAACGATGTTGAATCATCAAATGAATAATTTATCAATATCATGCGTTTTGCAAATTTTGACTATGGTTTTCTTTTCATCCATTTTCCTTAACTTGTTGAATGGTTTATTCCTGAACAGGTACCAAGTATGACCTTGATATCAAATCTCCAAATAAAGCTGGGCAAAATTTCAAGTCAGCAGATGATATGATAGACATGTACAAAGAACTTTGTGCTGGTATGTCTGTGCCTGTTTTGCAAGATTTTCTTTTTGGTCTATTTTAGAACGCTGACAACCTTACATTCTGTTTTGTCTCTTGTGGGTTAGAGTATCCAATTGTGTTTATAGAAGACCCGTTTGACAAGGAAGATTGGGAACACACCAAGTATTTTTCCAGTCTTGGAATATGTCAGGTCCAACTCGGTTTCCCCTGTCAGAAATAGTTTAACTTTAGATTGTGTGTGTTTGAGATCAAATTTTCTTATGAATCTTTACACGGAATCAGATCTTTGCATAAAACAAACTAGGCTAACCATGCCAGAAAAGGAACTTAAAATCTGTTTGTAAAAAGATTTTCCTCGTGTAAATCCTCAGTATTTTACCTTTGCAGGTGGTAGGTGATGATTTGTTGATGTCAAATTCAAAACGTATTGAGCGCGCAATACAGGAATCTGCTTGTAACGCCCTTCTTCTCAAGGTATATTGTGTGTGCAAATTTGTGTTATCGTATATACAATTGTGTTGCATCTGCTAGTATTGTATGTAAGATACACTACTGCCTAAGAATGACAAAGACATAATATGCATACGGTGTGATACAGGTGAATCAGATTGGTACAGTAACAGAAGCCATTGAAGTAGTGAAACTAGCAAGGGATGCCCAGTGGGGTGTGGTGACATCTCATAGATGTGGAGAAACAGAGGACTCTTTCATCTCTGACTTATCCGTGGGTCTTGCAACTGGTGTGATCAAAGCTGGTGCTCCTTGCAGAGGTGAACGTACTATGAAGTATAACCAGGTGTGTATCTTTTTCCAAACTAACTTCCTCAGAACCCCAAAGCTCAAATAATTCAATATTTGTGATTGGACTATGGAATTAAACTGCATTGGTCTATTGAAGCTTAAAAAGAGCTTTCAGAACCTTTTATCATCCCACCAACTGCTTATCCTTTTACGTAGCTGAGTTGTGTGAATACTTAGCAACCTATGAAAAGTTGAGCTTAGCTTACGACTAGATTCAAAACGTGTAATGATTCGGTTTGGGGCAGCCATGCACATTTAGTTGCTAGATAGTGTTCTGCATTCATGGTTAGTGCTAGTTGTAGAAAGTACTCTATTCGAAAAAACTGAAAGTCGCAGTTGAAATTTTCCTGCAGTTGCTTCGGATTGAGGAAGAGCTCGGGGATCAAGCTCTGTATGCTGGGGAAGACTGGAGGCAAACTCTCTAATCAAAGTCCATGTGTGATACATCTGTTACACTTCTCGTCTTACTCCAATGTTCTTGGGTCTGATTTTCTTACTCACACAGATTTTTGTGTCTTAAAAAGTAACATTTTTTTTTGTTTTACGAGTTTGAGAACAAAAATGAGGTTAAAGAGGTATTTTTTTAAAATTGCAAATCCAGCCAAACTTGTTATACCATGATCTAATTTAGTATTGAAGTAACATAGTAAATCCAGAAGACAGCTGAATCCAGACAAACATCTTAAGAAAAAGAAAACAATAACCAGCACAAGTTCCTAAGGTGTTCTGTAACCAGAAAAACAAACGTGTTAGACATTAGTGTCTTCTTCTTCTTCAATCTTAGGTGCCAAATAGTATCGAATGTAACCCATCTCCGCCACCTTATACTCCACTACGACGGGTAACTCCGATGACAAGCTGATTGTCACTGTTTCGGACAATGGAGTTGCCTTTGTGAAGGAATTGATGTACCGCAATGCGAATGATAGCGATACAGGCTCCTTCATCTCTATCACAATTGCATCCTCAGGCTGCAAACACACAAAAACCAGAAAAGGTCACTTCAAAATTGTATTGAACAGATAAAAGAAGTTGTAGATGACATGTGACTGTTCATACTTTGTCTACAGTTGTATTCTGCCTCAGGACAATGTTTGCTGTTCCGATATCACCTGCTGTTGAAAACTTCACCCCTTCTTTAGTAACAGAGATCACAACTGCAACCATAACATCAAAAAACCAGAATTGACCAATCCTGAAGCCTCTCTACCACAAGCATTAGGATCAACAGTGAGTGTAATTACCAGTGTCACCGATGCTACTGAGATCTTTGCATATCCTGGAAAATTCAGCAGACGGCATTCGCACAATTGACTGGTACTCAGCGTCAGGTATACCTAAATGCTCACTGTCGATATCCATCAGCTTCATCTCAAAATCTGCAATCTTGTCTTGCGCTGCAGCATCATTGAATCAATGAGATTTATGCACACGTTAACACAGTCTACATGAAATAAACTTGTTTTGCTTCCTTCCTCCAAAACCAAGAACCCCAATTCACTTTCAAACTATACATGATGTTATGTGGACTTAGTCATTCTCATCAACCAACTTGTACTTGTTGGCAAATGAAAAACTTATAAATTACAGAACCAAGTGACCACTACATCATCAAAAACACAAAAAGAAGTAAATCGATCAGCTTACTAGGGCTCTCGAACATGAAAGTGACGGTGTCGCTTCCATCATCGGCTTTGATAGTGATGATGTCATCATTTCCGGCACACCTGAGCATCTTGGACATGTTACCAAGATTCATCCCCATGGAGATATTCCTATCGCACCTGTAGTGCTCGAACCCTTCGGCTCTCAGCAAAAGAGACACCAGAGCTACGTGGCTCGAGTCCATGGCCTGGAGCGAGAAACCTGTGCTCGAACAGTCAAAATTGGCATCGTTCACCAAATCCTTGACCGATTCTAGGACCTTCTTCAGCAGAGAGCCTTGAACTAACCGAAGCTCCAACATCTTCTTGAGAGAAAAGTGCGAATGAATTGGAAAATTTGTAGCGGGAATCGATATTAGAAGCCATTTTAGGGTATTTTGTTCCCGCTGGCTTCAGGTTTAGTGGCCGGCGACAAGTTATCACCTGTGTGAGTCCGTATCGGTTAAGATCGGTTCAGTGCGGTTAGATTCATCTTTGGTCTTTACATTTTTGTTCGATTTCGGTTTCGAATTTTCACATGTCAAACTTTGAATCGGTTTATGTATTGTACCGTCCTCGGTTAATATCCCCGAAAAAATTAAAACAAATCTGCACTTGCCCTACTAAAATCCCGGTCGCCTTCTTCGTGACATCGACAAGTCAAGAGAGTTGAAGGAATGGCGCATAGAATACTGAGAGATCACGAGGCTGATGGATGGGAACGCTCTGATTTCCCAATCATCTGCGAATCTTGTCTCGGTGACAATCCTTACGTGCGAATGGTGTTCTTTCGAAATCTCATTTTTATTACTTTGTTTTGCTTCTCAGTGCTAGAGGTGTTAATTTAGTAATTTGGTCTTTGGGTTTAGGCGATTTTGAGAACATCCATGTCCTAACCTTTGGTTTATATTCCGCATTCATCTACTGATAGCTCGAATTGGTATCTGTGATTGGTTTTCATCGAGTTTGCTTTAGAGAGAATGTAATTTATTGCTGAATTGCTGTGTGGCTCACTCTCATGCTATGTCCGCTCTTGATGTGCTTGAATTTCTGTTTGATTGATCCATTGTGGTTGGTTGTTTGGTATGCAGACAAAGGCAGATTATGATAAGGAATGCAACATCTGTACACGACCATTCACGGTTACAAGAAAACCGAAGTTTGTCAGACTCCAGAATGTCTGCCTTGGATCTTGAGTATGGTCTTCCTGTTCAGGTCAGAGAGAGACACGGCCCTCAACATCAGTACTCATGACTCTATCCCAAAATACGATGTCAACAGGGAGTTTTTGCTGAAGAGCATGACCCCAAGGTATGAATGATGACTCTATATAACTAGTTGTTATTCTTGTTTTCATTGGTCTTGAGATTTGGGGCTATTTGTTTTCTTTATGCAGACGAGAGCTGGACTAGATTACGAATCTTCTTTTGGGAAGATTCGACCTAATGATACCATTCGTATGCTTCAAAGAACAACACCATACTGCAAAAGGAATAGAGCACATATTTGTAGTTTCTACATTAGGGGAGAGTGTACAAGAGGTGCTGAGTGTCCATACCGGCATGAGATGCCTGAAACAGGAGAGTTATCACAGCAGAACATAAAAGACCGTTACTATGGGTAAGCTACTGTCTTTCATTTTCTTCTATTATGTTTTAGTAATGATAACGTTGAGCAAGACATACGAGATCAATTCTACGCCTATGGAGAAATTGAATTCATCAGAATCTTGGCCGAGAAAGCATGTGCGTTTGTCACATACACAACCCGAGAAGGAGCAGAGAAAGCTGCAGAAGAACTCAGCAACAAGCTAGTAGTCAATGGTCAGAGGCTTAAACTCACATGGGGAAGACCTCAAGTTCCTAAAACCGACGCAGATGGCGGCTCGCAGCAACAAGGTGGTGTAGCTCACAGTGGATTGCTACCGCGAGCCGTGATATCTCAGCAGCAGAATCAACCCCCACCAATGCAGCAGTACTATATGCACCCACCACCGCCACAACCTCCTCATCATGACAGACCTTTTTATCCATCAATGGACCCTCAAAGAATGGGTGCAGTCATTTCATCCCAAGACAGTGGTTCAAGCACCAGTGACAACAGAGGAGCTTCTTCTTCCTCTTACCCGATGCCGCCACATGGCCATTATCCACACCAGCAATACCCCTCGCCACCATATGGAGGATATATGCAACCATCTTAGCAGCAGTATCCTCCTTACCACCATGGCCCACCACAAGCTACTCATCCTTATCCGCAACAACCAGGTCCCAGTTCAAGGCCTAATCCTCCTCCGAGCTCAGTCTCTGTGCCACCACCTGATGCTGTGTCTGGGGGGCCTTCAGGATCCTCTCAGCAATCTGCTGATGCTGCTGTTACTAGTTCGTCTCAATAGAAACCGTTGTTAGTTAAAATGTACATCGAATTTCTGGCTATATCTATCTGCCTTCGGAATCTTTGCTTCTGGTGATTTACCAATTCTTGCTCGGCAATATGTTTGTGTTAAATTTTACGAAAAAGAGAATTGTCACAGCTCTTGTTGACTGTATAATTTTTATAACTCAACATCTACCTACATTGAAGATGATCTAACAAATCCACAAAAGTTATTTTCATTTTTATAAAACTATAACTACAAAGGTTTTAGTTTCACAACCAGAAAAGAGAAAATGATCTGATAAACCCCAAAACAAACAAATTTACCAAACCATTACCCTATTATCTAAATCAAACCATAATACGTTTGAGATCATCTTTTACAATACGAAAAGAAGGATTGAACTCAAAGCTTACTAGCTTGTCTGCCAAACAAAGAATGTCGACCTTCCGCTATAATCTCTCCAGTCTTCTTGTTTCTCACAACAACGATTGTTCCTTTATAGCTCCCTATCTCTCCCAACACTCTCGACGTTATCTCCAACTCCTCCTGAAGCAATATATATCTCCATTTCAAAAATCATATCTCTTTTTCTATAAGTTTTCAAACAATCATGCGAGTTTAGCACAAACACTCCCAAGACTGAAAAAAACAATTCGAGTAAACTTACGCCGAGCTTAGCTTTGGAAAGGAATGCGATAGACATGTCCACTGAAACATTCATGGGTACATGAACAACAGCTCCACCAACTTCATCCACAAGATTTGCAATCGCACCATTTGCTAGATTCCCGTCTCTGTTCTGCAATTACCAAACCTTAAAGAGTAATCAAATTCTAAATCACTATGTTTATCCTCAAGGAAGGAGATATCTTCTTGATTCTGCTAAAGTAAGTTTAAAACAAAAATCACACCAATACTGATTCTCATCTTCAAACATCTCACAAGGATGCCAACATCTTTCAATCTATCCCATTAATTTGAATCTCAATGGAAGAGAGGACTGAGGAAGACGAACCGTCAAACGAAGAGGAACCTTGAAAGTGCAGGAAATGAAACCCGGGTCGACCCGGTTGACTCGGATTCCTCGGAGGCTGAAATCCTCGTAGAAACTTCTTCCTTCCCCTACTAATCCCTCCACTCGTGCTGTATCCTCATCGTCTTCGCTCAGTTGCAGATACTCCCGAATTCTTTGCTCAATCATCATTGATTTTGATTCTTCTTCCATTTTCTTTAGGAACTATTTCTCTCCCTCTTCTATTTTTTATTTTGAGGTTTTTTTTAACCTTTGGGCCTATTGCACAAACATTCATTTGCATAAATATTAATAAATCACATTTTTTGGAATTCAAACCCCAAATCTCCTACTATAAAAAATTAATTTTTATAAAAAAGTTTAGATTTCATACACAATACAAATTTTATGGAAAATTTTATAATAGTAATCCTAAAAAATAATATTTATGGGTTGTGTATTTTCATAAAATACTATTTTATGGTAATTTCTAAAAGTTTTGTTTTTTCGATATAACCGTTTTATCAAGAGTTGTGTATTTTTAAATAACCGCTGCATTTTTTTAGTGTAGCCGTTTTGTCAAAAGTTACGTCTTTTAAAAATAATCGTTTATGGTTATTTTAAGGGTTGTATTTTTTCGAAAAAAAATTCGTTTCTCCTATAAATCTTTAAAAAATATCAGACAAAACTAAAATTCATTTTTCATCTGATTCGTCAATGAGAAACGCACAACGGACGCAGAGGGAGCAAGTTGTTGAGTCTTGATCTTCTTCTTTTGAATGAAACTGTAAGAATCTCAATCACTTTTACATAATTGTTGATGTTTTTGTTATAAACAAAGCTTAGGATAAACTTTTTTTTATTTACCATATCAAAAAAAGGTTTTTTTTTTTTGAAACTTTAAAAAAAATGTTTGAACTAAATCATTAGTGGTTTTTGACTATGGGACTAACTCCAGCAAAAAAATCATCTCCCATCATGCATTTGATAAATCTCATAGGCAGATTCACCATTAACGGTGATGTTAGGGAGATTTGACATATCAAATATGAAAAAAGGTAGGAAATCATGGTTGCCGCTTCAAGTTTTCAGTTAGAAATATTTAGATTTTGTGCAGACGAAGGAAGCTTGTTTGTTTGTTTTACGTATATGCTCAAATTCTAATAAAATCTCAATAATTCATAAGCTTTGCATTCTAATACCCAACTGTTTTACCAGATATTATTGATGGATGCAAACAATTAAAACATACATTAAACAAAATCGTTGTAAAGAAAAACTAAGGTATGTTACTATATAAGTAAAATATTGCGAATAAAGCGTCTATTAGCTCGACACTGCGTCTGTGTATTTAATGTTGTAGCCCGAATATGGCAACAATGAATTTATAGAAGGTAAAGGTCGGTGAATTTCGTGTATTGAGGACTGAGCGTTTAAGTTCGATGTATTACAGGATGCTTCGGGGTTGACAGACCGGACAGACCCGGGCTGTCAGATCGTTATCAATAAAAAAGAGAATAGTATTTAGACCGCTGCGGGCTGATTCTTGAGAGAGGGTCTGTAGCTTTCCTCGGGAGAGAAGCGATCTCCTGAAGGGTTCTCAGGTAGAATTTGGGGCCTGGGCGATCTCCAGCTCTGCCAAAAGATGTCTTGTCACATCACATCATTCCTCTATTTATAGTACAAGGTTATGAGGGTACATCCTAGGTTTTATTGACCTCAGGTGCAGAATCTAACTCCACACTTAACCAGACCGTGATTAAGTGCTGGATTGGGCTTTTATCAGTTTTCTGGGCCTCCAGATCGCATGGACCGCAGGTACAGGCCCAACAGTAGCCCCCCCCCCGGTCAACGAGCGAGATGGGCCGAGTTTCGTTTTTCGATGGATTCTGCGATCTGGAGCCTAGATGCCACGTGTCGAGATCCGGACGGCCTGTCACGTGATGTTCGCGGTATTCGAGGTGCGACGCTTCAGCTTCCGCTCTGGGTCTATAAAAGGAGGTTTTTGCTTTCTTTTCTCGCATTCACTCTACTTGCTTCTCTCTCTAAGGTAGTTTTCTGCTTCTCGCTCTTGTTTTTGCTTTTACTTCTTTTATGCCCGTCTCGTCAGCCCGTCTTTAAATTCTACGATCTATCCTCAAAGAGTCTGTCGTGTTCGTCTGTCCTATGTCTTCGTCGGCTCAATCTGATTCTCAGAACGACTTCTCCTCTCCCAACGCTTCCACTAGCTCGTCTTCAATATCCTCCTCGGACTATCGTACTGCGTCGGGGGACGAGATTGAATCTGAGCCCGTCAGAATTCCTCAAAGGGGGCTCGACCACGATAAGGTCGGGACCTCCGAGCCCGCCGGCGCTAAGTTTCGCAAGGCAGGGCGCCAGTACTCTGCTTGCGGTCCACCTAGGGGAGATCGGATCGGAGAGGGAAAGAACTCCGATTCCTTTGATTTATCGGATTTTCCTCAGGAAGGAATGGATTCTCCGGGACCGGGGCTAGGTCGCGGTATCGTTCTGAAACGCTTTGACGATTGTGGGACGTTATCTGACGAGTCCTCGCTGTCGATTATGAAGATGGCCCAGAGTTTGCCGGACAATGTTGAGTTTCGGGTTCCGGGCGACCGTGACCGTCCTTGGTCGCCTCCGGAAGGATTCATGTGTCTATATGAATCCTTCTTTTCGGAGAGCGGGTTGTGGTTCCCATTACCTCGACTACTGGTCGAATATTGCGCCCGACGTGGCATAGCTATGTCTCAGTTATCCCACGCATCAATTCGTAATTTCATGGTGTGCATGACGTTGGCCGCCGAGCACGGGATGGAATGCGACTGTGATTCGTTCGAGGCGATGACTCTTTTTAAATGGCGGAAACCTACGGGTCGTTTTTATATATCGGCGCGTCCAAAATTTAAATTGATAGACCCGGACTCCCACAATGACAAGTCCGAGAGCTGGGAACGATACTTCTTCTTTGTAAAAATCGATGATGCGTCAGTCGGAAACCCAAGATGGCCCATTCGGGCTGGCTGGAATATTAGATACAGTATGTTTAATCTTTGATGTATTTCGAACTCTCCTTCGGGGCTGACGTCTAATCTTCTCCTTTGTTTGCAGATTCGGTTGTCCCTAGGATCCTGCTTCCGCCGAAGCCCGGCGAAAATTTGCTGACCGACGTTCTGAAAAACTTGCCGCCTCAACTTTGGCCGGAGTTCCTCAAACAGCGAATTCAGAGGTGTAGGTGTCGGATTCTCACGGGTCAGTGTTCTACTTTTTGCAATGTTTTGATTTGACTGGGCTGTTTGTTGACGTAACCTGAGCTTTATTGAAGGTTGTTTCGACTTGGAACTCCCTCCTCTGCGTCCTTACACTTATCCTCCAATTAAACCCAAGAAGGCTCGTCTTCAGAAAGAAGTGAAGATGGTAACGAAGAAGGCCGCATTTAAAAGGAATACTTATACTGACGTGGTCGGGGGGTCCGGCCTTGGAGGGTCTGCGGGCTCCAAGGAGGTCGCATCTGTGACAAAAGAGGTCGATCTCCCTTCGGGTGTGCAGACCGGGGGAGCTGCTGATGCGGAGGTTGGGGCCCGTCTTGCAGAAAAAGTCTCCGGGAAGAAAGTTGTAGCGGCCTCCTCCGAGATCGCGAAAGCGGTCCCGGAGAAGAAGAAAGAGGCAAAGAAAAGAAAGTCCGTGGATGCTTCTAGCGGGCAGACGAAGAAGGTTCGTGTCGAAGGAGCACGGGAAACGGAGGTCGAGGCTGATCCTTCCACTGAAGTCACGCAGGCCTACGATCTGACCTTTTCCTACAAGGGGGAAGAACACATCAGAGAAAATTTGCGAGCATCCGCCGATCTTCTCGCCAGGATTCCCTGTCATGAAGAGCTCGATCTCCCAAATGTGGATGACTTGGTGGAGAAGGACGCGTATCAACTCTGGGAGGGGAGCGCGATGGAGGTGAGCTCCGTTTCATCTCTCACTTTGCAGTTATCTGCTACTTCGTACCCACTTTGCTTACCAGACTTGTTGCCGTTCTGTTTTGGCAGATGGTTACTCATACGAACCTGCTTACCCTAAGGTACGATCGTCGCGTTCGAAGGCTTGCTGACAAACTCAAGGGTTTTCCGGCGATAAAGGCGGAAGCCAACAAGGTTGCTGGGCTTGAAGAGAAAATCTCTGCGCAAAACCAGGCCATGAAAGATATGTCCACGAAAGTCGATGAAGCGAGGAAGAGGGCAAGACTTGCTGAGGAGGGGCTCGAGGAGGCGAGGAAGAGGGCGAGATTTGCTGAGGAAGAGCTCGAGAAAAAGAGTGCGGAGAAGGATTCCCTGCAGAACTTTTGTGATGCTGAGATCGCTCGCTTGCGAGCCTCTCGGGAGTTCGAGGTCAATCAGATTGTCATGAAGTGCAACGACAGGCTGAGAAGGATCAAGAAGTCGATCGCGGACAACGATGAAGTGAACAAGCTTTCGGGCTTGATGAACCAAGCAATGGCGATCAAAGATTCCCTGTCCATTTTATCAAAAAAGGGGATTGCCATTCCTGTTGACAAGCCAGCAGATCTCTAGGAGAATTTCAAAAGGTTTGAGACTCAGCTCGAGGTGTTAGAAGTCGAAGAAATAACCGAGGAGGACTATGTGATATCTCCTCCTCGCTTTATGCGGGCGATACCTCCTCGGACTGACACTGAGGCTCCCTTTGATGAGTACGAGACACATATGACCGCTGAGGACGAGGAGGACATCGACCCGATCGGAGGAGATCTCGATGCAGCTCCCAGGGACGTTGCCATGGAGTTCTGGTTACATCGGCGGTCTAAAATTCGTTTCCCTTTTTGCTTATTTCCTCCAGGCCGCTTGTGGCCTTGGTATCTTTTGCTTGTAAGGACTTAAGACTTTATTTTTGCCTGGACGAGTTCCGAATGAGACTCTGTTTTTAGTTGTTATAGAGTTTTGTGAGCTCGTAGATTATCGTTTAACTAAGTTGGCGGGGTTTAGCCGGCTTACAGACTTAGGAATTGATAGGTTGTGTTAAAACTCTGGGTTTTTACAAGTATTTCTCTTTTTGCCTGCGACTCTGAGGTCGGCTTGTGGCAGTGTCCGTTTTGTGACTAAGTGTGCGAGGCGGACTCGGCTTAATGTTCTTAGTCATTGCGGGACGGGCTGCGGGTCTGGCCCCAGCTTACAGGTCGCCAGTGGAAGTTTTAAACTTCGGATCTGACGATGTGGTTGATCAAACCACTTTTGTTCATGTGGAACGTAATTTGGTCAATTGCCTGGCCGAGGCATTGACGCGGAATGAGCTCGGAGCTTTCGGGTTGGAAGAGTCAGCGCGCGAGATGTGATAAGTCGGGATTATAAGGAAATGAGCAAAGTTTAACGAACTGGATATGTATAATAAAATTTTTTTTTAATATTAGTAGCTGTGCCTTTTTACGGGCTGCCTACGTACCCTTTGTGATAGGGATCAAGCCAATCGTAGTTCATTTACAAGAGTAACAAGGTGAGCTCGTAGAGCTCCCTTTTTTTTTTTCTTTTTTTTTTTTAGGGGTACCACGATCTGTCGAGGCGGTCTTCAGATGTTGTTCGTGCCAAGGAACTTGGTGTCATAATAGTACCTTTTGAGGCTCATGGAGTTCCAAGATCGTGGGATCGTTTCACCGTTAAGGGTCATCAGGCAGTAGACTCCGGGTCGGATGATTTCAGTGACTTGGTAGGGTCCTTCCCAGTTCGCTCCAAGTTTCCCGGCCTTGTATTCCGCCGTGTTTTTGTAAACTTTTCGAAGGACGAGGTCGCCGACGTTGAAACTCCGGTTGCGGACTCTTTTGTTGTAATACCGCATTGCGAGCTGCTGATAATTCTGTATCCGGGCTAGAGCTTCTCCCCGCTCTTCTTCGATATGATCGAGGTTGTCGACGAGCATTGTGTCATTGAGGGTGGGGTCTTCGGTCATCATTACGCGGCGCAAGCTATTAACGTTTACTTCGGCTGGTGCCATCGCTTCCAATCCGTAGGCAAGGGAGAATGGTGTTCGGTTGGTCGACTGGCGGGGAGTGGTCCGAAATGACCAGATCACGCCGTCGAGTTCGTCTGCCCAGAGTCCCATTTTGTCCTCTAGTCGTTTTCGTAGACCGTCGATAATTATTTTGTTTGACGCTTCCGCCTGTCCGTTGCCTTGTGGATATCTTGGCGTTGATTTGCTTAACCGTATCTTCCACTTTGCACAGAAATCTTCAAAAGTTGTCGAGATAAATTGCGAGCCGTTGTCCGTGACGATCTCGTATGGTAGCTCGTGACGGCAGATGACAAATTTCCAAACAAAATTCTGTACGTCGGTTGCTCGAATCATCGCGTAGGCCTCGACCTTAACCCACTTGGTGAAATAGTCTGTTACTACGATGATATACCGTTTCTGTCTTGACCTTGGGAAGGGACCCATGATGTCCATTGCCCACCGCATAAAAGGGTAGGGTGCTGTCGCTGTGGAGAGTAGCTCTGTTGGGGAGTTGATCATTGGTCCGTGGCGTTGGCACTGTTCGCAGCAACGGGCGTATTCGGCGCAATCTTTCAGCATTGTTAGCCAGAAGAAACCGAGACGTTTGATTTTGATCGCTAGGGCCCGACCTCCGGAGTGACTGCCAGCCGCACCCTCGTGTGCCTCAGCCATGACTCTGTAAATTTCGTCGCCAGTCAGACATTGGAGTAGTACATCAGCGGCGTTCCATCTATAGAGCTCGTCTTTAATGATAATATAGTGCGCGCTGCGGGCCTTCAGTCTACGCGCCGCCCATTTGTCTTTTGGGAGTTCGCCGGATATGATGTATGCGATAATCTCTTGCCGCCAGTCCGTTGTAGATTGACAGGCGGTCTGTGGGGGAGATGTTTCGGTGGCGTCGGATAGATCGTCGGGAATGATGTTTATGTGGCAAACTCCTTTGGGCAGAGTAATGCTTGGTTCTGCAATTGATTCAATCGGAATTACTCGGCGTAGGTCGGAGTCCGAGCTGGATCCTAGAGAGGTGAGTGCATCGGCCTGAGTGTTGTCCGTCCATGGAATCTTCGTGACTTTGAAGACGTCGAAATCTGCGGTCAATTTACGGGCAAGTTTTAGGTATGCCTCCATCCTTTCGTCTTTGGTATCGTACTCCCCGTTGAATTGATTAGCTACGAGCTGTGAATCGCAATATGCGTGGATCCGCGAAGCGCCGACCTCCTTGGCTAGTCGCAGTCCGGCAAGTAGAGCTTCATATTCGGCCTCGTTGTTTGATGCTTTGAATTCTAGCCGGAATGATTGTTCCAGAATCTCTCTCGTTGAAGATTCGAGATGGATGACGATGCCCGCCCCGTGCCGCGATGAAGATCCATCAACATGAAGTGTCCACTCGTGACTGATCTCGTCGGACTCTGCAGAAACCGGTGGTAGCTCGACGAGGAAATCGGCCAGGACTTGAGACTTGGCGTTCGTTCGATTACGAAACTCTATATCATATTCGCTAAGCTCTATGGCCCACTTCGCCATCCTCCCGGACACGCTCGGGCTGTGGAGGATCGTTCTCAGAGGTTGCGTGGACATTACTACGATCGTGTGAGATTGGAAGTACGGTCGTAGTTTGCGGGCTGAGATGATGACCGCTAATGCGAGCTTCTCGAGGAGGGGGTAGTGAGATTCTGCCCCGTCAAGAGACTTGCTGATGTAAAAAATTGGTTTTTGCTCACCACGATCTTCGCGCACGAGCACCCCACTGACCGCTGCGTTGGTTACCGAAACATAGAGATACAGAGCTTCTCCTGGCTCGGGCTTGGCCAACACAGGAGGTGTAGATAAATAGGCCTTGAGTTCTCCGAGCGCGACCTCACATCGATCATCCCAGAGGAAGCCTTTTTCTTTGTTTGTCCGTAGCAACTTGTAGAACGGTAAGCTTCGATCCGTAGACCGAGAAATGAATCTGTTGAGGGCCGCAATGCGGCCTGTGAGTCGCTGGACTTCTCTCTTATTTTTAGGCGAGGGTAGGTTGATGATTGCAACGATCTGCTTCGGGTTGGCCTCGATCCCGCGCTGTGTGACGATGTAGCCCAGGAACTCGCCCGCGGTGACCCCAAAAGTACACTTAGTCGGGTTAAGCTTCATTCCGAATTGTTCAAGACCGCAAAGTAGTCTTCGAGGTGGGCGATGTGATCGTCGGACTTTCGTGACTTGACGAGCATGTCGTCGATATAAACTTCCATAATATCGCCGATCTGATTAGCGAACATCTTGTTTACTAGACGTTGGTAGGTCGCGCCGGCGTTCTTGAGACCGAACGGCATTACACGATAGCAATACGTGCCGCGATCTGTGATGAACGCTGTTTTCTCACGATCGTTGGGATGCATCATGATTTGGTTATAACCCGAGAAGGCATCCATAAAAGAGAGGAGTTCATTACCAGCTGTCGCCTCGACGACTTAATCGATGCGCGAAAGCGGAAAACTGTCTTTCGGGCATGCCTTGTTCAGATCCGTGAAGTCGATGCAGACTCGCCACTTGCCACTCTTTTTTTTTACGACGACTGGATTAGCGAGCCATTCTGGATAATGAACCTCGGCGATCGATCCTGCCCCGAGCAATTTGGCGACCTAGTCGTTTACTACCTGGGCCCGCTCCGGACCGAGCTTCCGCCTCTTTTGTTTGATCGGTCTGTACGTTGGGTCGACGTTCAGCTCGTGAGTTGTTATGACTGGGTCGATCCCTTTCATATCCTGCATCGTCCACGCGAAAGTCGTAACATTCGAGCTCAGAAATCGGATCAACTGCTGTCGTAACGGTTCTTCGAGCTCGGAGCCAATCCCGACCTGTCGTTCAGGGCGTTGCTCATCAATGCTGACGTGGATGACAGTTTCCTGCTTCGGGCTAAGGTTCGCGGGCTCGGTTGGTTGGCTAATGTTGCAGGTGACCCTACGCATTTGTTGCTCCGTGACGAAACACGACCTCGCAACCTTTTGACTTCTGCGGATTGTGAAGACTCCGGTGGGGGTCGGGAATTTGACGTACTGGTGATAGGTTGAGGACACCGCTCGCAGGGAGAACAGCCAGGGTGTTCCCATTATAACGTTGTAGACCGCTGGTTTATCGACTACGACGAATTTGACAATCTTGGTAATACCTCCTGCGTAGACCACCATTTTGATGGTGCCCAGTGTCATTGTCGTTACTCCGTCAAAACCGGTCAGAGGCTTCGGGCTAGGTTTTATTCTGTCAGCTCCTATGTCCATCTTTCGTAGTGTTTCGAGAAAAATGAGGTCAACCGAGCTTCCTGTATCGACCAACACTCGAGTGACGTCGCAGTCCTCGATTTTCAGCTCAATGACTAGTGGATCGTTGTGTGGCATTGACACGTTCTTGGTGTCAGCTTCGCTAAAAATTACCAGCATATCGACCTCGGCCTGCAGGCGACAGTCTTGTTGCAAAGATGCTTCCTTCTCGTGCTTCTTGAGAGATCGGACCGAATTGGAAGGAGTTCGAAACCCGCCCATTATCATGTAAATTTTGCGTTTTGACGAGGGCTGGCGCTGACCGGAGCCATTACCGCCGTCGGACTGTTTCGGCGGGAGTGGGAGATCGACGTTGTTATCCGGCTTTTGCTCGTGCCTTTTTTCATGCTCCGCGGCTTGTCGCTTCTCGGACTGGTTAAAAGGTAGATCGAGCCATACTTCTCCGCTGTTGAATTTGGCCATCAGTTTGTCTTTCAACTGCCTGCATTGGTAGGTCGAATGACCATAAATTTGGTGGTAGTCGCAGAATGATCTGGTGTCAGACTCCTTTTCTTCTCCGCGAACAAATTTGAACGGCCACTTCTTGGTTTGGTTCTGAGCCAGACTCGACGTTTGATCCTGCCTACTCGCGACCAGGTTAGTTGTAAGCTTTTTCTTGATGTCTTTAAAGTCTTGGTCGAGGTGTTGTCGGGGTTCAATGTAGTCATCATCCACGACTTCTTTTGCTCGGGCTTTTTGGGCCACTGGCTTAGCGGAAGGATATTTTCTAGAATTAGCTGCCCGATCTTCCTCCAATGCGATGTAACGCGTCGCTCGGTGCATGGCATCATCAAGGGTGAGGGGTTTTTTGAGGACCAGGTCGGTTCGGAAGGGTGATTCATGCCACAGGCCGTTCTGTAGAGCGCCGATGGTAGAAGCGTCGTGGACGTCCAACTCTGCCAATATTACCTTGAAACGAGCCATATAATCGCGCATGGACTCTTTAGATCCCTGGGCCAACGCCCATAGGTCGGCATCCGACGCGCCATCCTGAATGTACATCGAATAGTGTTTGAAGAAAGCTGTGCAGAGCTGGTTGAAACTGTTGACGGAGGATCGTTCGAGACGGGAGAACCAATCGAGCGCGGACCCGGTTAGGTGCTCCACGAAATACTGACAGTAGGCCGCATCTCTTTCTTCCGGGGACAGTTGAACTCGCCCCATCGCGATGGTGAAAGCGGTCATGAAATGCTTTGGGTTGGAGTTTCCAGCGTAGGTCTGCAGGCGAAGCTTTGACGTATGTCTGAGTGGGGTGGAAGTGATTCGATCCGTGAAGGGTGTTCGCTGAGTCTCTTCCAGCACGCGATCGATCTCGGGTGCCGAGCTGAGAGCCCGGTGGACTTGGGAGTTCACTTCTCGTAGCTTGGCTTTCAAGGCTGCGATCTCGGCTCCTTGAAACAAATTTTGGTCGGACGGGGGTGGTTGGCCGGGCTGAGCGCTGATCGGTGTTCGGGATGGTGTGTTTAGGTTGATTACCCGATGGTGAGTCAGGGGTCGCCCTTGTCGTTCTGCTGCGTATGAATGTGCCCGCGCTTGCTGTGCTGGTCTGGGAGAATCCAGCTGTTCTTGAATAGCGTGGTGTGCGTTGGACAATTCATCTAGGCGAACGCTCGTTTGTCTGAACAGATCGTCCTGCTGATCGAAGCGTCGCATGAGGGAATTTAGCATCATGGTGAAGTTAACTTGCTCGTTCGCGGTGGTCATGGGTTCGCTAATCCTGGGCTCGACCGCAACGGGGGCGGCTTCTTCTTGAACCGATGTTTGATTAGTGACCGCTCCTTCTGCCATTGTTGAGGCGGGGGTTATTTGACTTATCGATGCGGTCTCTTGAGCTATTACGTTGTCGACTTGCAGACTGGTCGATGGTTCCGGGCTCATAGTTCCTCGCGTTAGAAAATCTCCAGTCCCCCTACCTGGCGCGCCAATTGTTGTAGCCCGAATATGGCAACAATGAATTTATAGAAGGTAAAGGTCGGTGAATTTCGTGTATTGAGGACTGAGCGTTTAAGTTCGATGTATTACAGGATGCTTCGGGGTTGACAGACCGGACAGACCCGGGCTGTCAGATCGTTATCAATAAAAGAGAGAATAGTATTTAGACCGCTGCGGGCTGATTCTTGAGAGAGGGTCTGTAACTTTCCTCGGGAGAGAAGCGATCTCCTGAAGGGTTCTCAGGTAGAATTTGGGGCCTGGGCGATCTCCAGCTCTGCCAAAAGATGTCTTGTCACATCGCATCATTCCTCTATTTATAGTACAAGGTTATGAGGGTACATCCTAGGTTTTATTGACCTCAGGTGCGGAATCTAACTCCACACTTAACCAGACCGTGGTTAAGTGCTGGATTGGGCTTTTATCAGTTTTCTGAGCCTCCAGATCGCATGGACCGCAGGTACAGGCCCAACATTTAAGTGGCAAGATAAAACATCTATATCGTTTGAAAGAATACACCTGAAAATATAAACATTAGAAAAAACATATTTATGTTCGTGCATAATTTGAAAGTTGAGAGAGAATATGAAATTATCATCCATTCTTTTAGAACTATCAAGCTGATTTTGATATTTTTATCTTTCTCATATGTTCTTCGGAAAAGGTTCAAAGTCTTCAAGGTCTCACAGTCTGGAAGGAATCGTATGAGAACTTCCAGCTCAATGAACCTAAAAAGTAGAATGTGAACAATGATTTTTTCAACATACACACATAATAAAATACCAAATATGAAACTTATTGTGATAATGCCTTTGCAACGTCCAATATAATTTTTTCATTCACTTCTTGCTTCAACTTCAGTCTTTATTTTAGCAGCTTGACATTTGTCTTATTCAATCATCATCCTTTTCATTTTCCATGATGATAGTTCTTTTATGTTGAGCTTCTTTAGTTCTCCTAAACATATATATGCGTTTGGGGGCAAATATGAACTTAACTGAACTAATGAGGTATTTGAAAGAACTTCAAGTACCTCCAGATAAAAGAGAGACTCCACATTCTTCTCATGGTATGTGCGTGTATATGCAGGGGCGGCTCAATATTTTGTGGGGTCCTGTGCAAATTTTTTTTAAAATTGGTCATTTTGTTCACAAGTTTTGAAAAATTTGGCCTTTATTCATAATTATTTTAAAAATTGGCCCTCTAATTTTTATTTTATCTCACAATTAGACTTTAAAAAATCTTCAAAATTTTTGGGCCTTGGCATTTGTTCCTCCTGCACTGGTCCAAAAACGCCCATGCGTATATGAAACCATGATGTTAACGACATAACGGAAATAGATTTTTGATAATCCATATCGAAAGGATAATCCCACATGTTATCAAAATCTTGTCAATAACTTCCACACCCTGATTATCCAAGAGAACCTCTAACTTTTCCAATTCAATGTCCCATGTAGCTACAATAATCCATGCTATCATGCTGCACTTCACACTGTTCTGAACTTTATACACAACATACAAAATTATGTTATGTGGTCGAAATAGCATGTGTAGAAAACACATTATCACTCTAACCACGGTTGCACGAGCAAATCTATATGCTATCACCATAAGCAAAACCAACTCATATGTCTACATATAGTTTTTCATAATTTGCTTCTTGCACTCGGAACTTATGGAAACAGTTAAAACTAAACTCGCAATGACAATAGACACAAACATTCATTCCAAACAAGAAATTTGTACTTTTTTCATCATTTTCATCTAATTGTTTCCTATCCATGACAAAATATATTCGTTAAACGTGGCACAATTCTCTTCCTTTCAAGGGTTTGAATGAGAGTTTTTCAAGGGAAATTCTTTAAAGTTAATAACATATCATGAAATCACGCACAACACTTCTTTGCTCAAATATGTCAGTTAGGTACTTTCCAACACACTATTTTGCTAGTGATAATTTTGCTCAAAAATCCACTAAGTTTTGCTCAAAAATCCATCAAATTTTGCTCAAAAATCTACCAAATATCTCAACGACTTGCCTTGATTACCCTGGCTCAACAAATATTACACTCTTAAACATGTTTTATCTTCGTATTTTCATTAATAAATGTTTTTGTATATATTGTGTATAATAAATTGTGAATGAACAACACAAGGATTTTATTTAAGCTTTACAGTGACGAAGAATTCGACAAGTGCTGCAAGAAGTTTGGTCTTCATATCTACAGTTCGGTGACAATTCTCATGGTTTTCTCTATGGCGAATTTCAAGCAGATTGTGGAAAGGAAAGAACGCAAAAGAACGTTTTATGTCTCGGCAATAGTTAGCTCAATGTATCTAGGTGGTGGGGCATTCGATATTTGATTAACATTACGCTTTTGCTTCCTTTAGTTTTGTAACGCCCCGGCCGCCGTCGAAATTCTCATCCCCTCGAATTATCAGTATGCAGGAGAAATTCTCATCCACTCGAAAGAAATCTCATCTCTCAATAACATACAGGGGAAATCCTCATCCACTCATGAGAAATCCTCATCTCCCAATAGGCCCCACGCCCACTCTCGGCCGTGGGCCCACCCCTGTCTAACGATAGGTGTGTTAGTCCGGAAGGCTTGAAAGACTTGTTTTACTAACCCTGCAAATCACCACGTAATCTTTTCCCGTGTTTTTGTCCTCACTCACACAGTACTGGAAACGACTTCCCAATAGGTGACCCATCCTTAAATTGCTCTAGCCCAAACACGCTTAATTCTAGAATTCTCTCTGGATGTGTGACGGAAAAGATAAGTGCACCACATATTTTCTGAAACCGGGATATTACAATTTGTTCTATATTGAATTTAGTTTTAATGATCTGATACTTTTCTCGGGTACTTACATTTTTTTCTAATAAATATATTTTGTAGGTATTCTACAAGGAGAAGTGGTTAAAAATGTGTAATCAATAAGACGTTTGATGGAATCTAAGGGCGTTAGTTTTTACAACAATTAATACATTTTGTGTCTTCCATCTCATCTAGAATAGCATTTGATTAAAATTACCACTGATATCTTCAAGTATCGGTATCATGCTCTTTTAATATGGAAGAATAGTCTGTTTACAAGCAGGGCAGTGCTTACAGCATAAAAAAATAGGGATCTACCTAGGGCTCCACTCTAACTTAAAAATTTAAAAGCCCCACATTTACATTTTTAAAAATAGTTATATTTAAGTAAACAACAATAATTAAATTTTTATTTGGACTACTAATTAATTTTACCGTATTAGTAAATGTCTATAAAGTCATTTGAATAAATTCATATCATTTCTTATTTGTTTTAGCGGGCTTTCAGATTACAAATACCCACTTAGTATCCTAACCTAGTTTAATTTTTACGTCTTCTCTTTACTAATTTTTTTTTTCCTTTTGAACAAATTTGATTATAATATAATTGTCTTAATTCATTTGATTTTTATATATTCAACAAATTATATAAGTAACTAAAATTAAAAAATTGATGAAGATATTCACACAATTTTGTAAATGGTGTTTTCTTATAATTGAATATACTTTATCCATTACATTGAATACACTTTAAAAATCATATTTTCTTTCTTTTAAAATAGTTGTTTTTTGGGACAGTTGTAAAAATGTCATTTTTTGGTGTGGCACTTTGCAAAAATACCACAATAGATTTTTAATTTACAAAATACCACTAATTATGAATTTCTAAAGCTTAAATCTTAAAATTCTAAACCCTAAAAAATGTTTTGACCCCTAACAAACCCTAAACCATCAAAACTAAACTCTAATACAATATAGTTAACCCAAACATAAATAATATAATGAATAAATAATTTTGAAAAATGGTATTTTTGCAAATCTTTTGAAAATATGACATTTTTGAAAAGTGACATTTTTCAAAAATTTTATTGTTTTTTTACAGTTTTCAATGTAAATTTTGGGTTTAAATACCAAATTTAATCTCAAGTCTTATGAAGAATATCAATAGTCAATTTTTTCCGGCTAATATAGAACTTTTAATACGCGTGAAATAACGTACAATGAAAACTATTTTGAAATGGATAGAGTATTTTATATAATATATCTTTTAAAATTAAATATGAGAATTTTATAAAATATCGCCTAAGGCCCCAAAAATACTAGGCACGGTACTGTTTAGAATAAATATATAGTTAGTCATTCTATTTGTACCAGTGTATATAACTTCGATTGCATTCATAGTAACGTTGAAGAGAGAATGAAGCGTTTGGCTTGCACTACGCACATCCCATTCCAATGATATGTTCTTAAATCTAACTTCAATTTACATTGTATACGCCAAGTTACTTATATTCCCTACTGTTTCTTTGTTATAAAGATGTGGAACTACGATTGCAAACATAACAAATGTGTTTGTAAACTCTCGTACTCACCAACTAGAATGTAAAAACGTTAAGCTTTATCAATAATTAACACATTAAATCTGTTGTATTGCAAACCAAAATTATTGTTAATTTTTTTTGTATCTTTCCAAACTAATTGTCCTAATATCTTATTATATAAAGTTTGATACGCCAAACTTTGATACGTGTGTACAAGTGTAAAATAATTATTTTCAATTAGATTTTATCACAAATAACAAGATTTGTTTATTTATCTTTATTTGTAAAATAGTGAAAAGTGACCTAATTTAAATATGATTAGGAAAATCTAAAACTAATATAAATTAGATTAGGAAAATCTTATTATTTTCTATTTATCTTTATTTGTAAAATAGTGATAAGTAACCTAATTTAAATAGGATTAGAAAAATCTTAACCTAATTTGAAATGGATTAAAAAAATCTTATTATTTTAAAGTATGTGACATGATTTAATTGAAAATCTTATTGTTTTGAAATATGTAACATAAAATACTATGTACAAGTCTTAGAGATTTTTTTAATTAGATTTAATCATATGTCAAAAAATTTATCTATTTATCTTTATTTGTAAAATAGTAAAAAGTAAACCTAATTAAATAAGATTAGAAAAATCTTAAATTAATTTAATTAGGGTTAAAAAAATTTAACTATTTGGAAATTAAATAGGAATAAATTTATCATGATCGTGACACGTGTCAAGTCGGATGACCAGATTTTGACACGTATATACAAATATAAAATACTTTTTTCAATTAGATTTAGCTACATGTGAAAATATTTATCTATTTATCTTTATTTATAAAATATTGAAAGTAAACTAATTTAACTAGGATTAGAAAAATTTAAACGTAATTTAAATAGGATTAAAAAAATTAAATTATTTAGAAATCTATGAAATAATTTAATTAAATATTAAATAATATAAAAAATAAGTATGAGAATAAAAAATAGATAAATATTTGACATAGTTCTCTATAAGTAATTTTGTACAAATATTCTCAATTTTATTTTATCTCTTCGTGGGGGTGATCTAATCTTGTTTTTCTTTTTTTTGTGTTTGATTTGTTTTGTGGGACTTATAAAATATTAGAGAGTAAAAATTTTTCAAATACAAATATAGAAATAAATTTATCAACATTTTGAGAAATAAAAATTTGAGTAGTAAAATAGGAAAAAAAAAAATTATACCTAATTTCATTTTAATATGAATAAGAAAAACTAATGATTTGAAGATATGTGATAAAATTTAATTTTAAATCAAATAACAAAAACATCAAAATTAATAAATAAATGTTATGTTTCTCAATTGGTGGGTTTACAACAACGTTTTCACTTTTAATTTATTTACTTTAACATGTAATTTAATTTTGTTTTGTACAATTAAATATTTTATTTTTCACAAGTTTATAAAATATCAAATTATAAAACTCGCATATATGCGGATCCTTCATCTAGTATTAAATAAAATTAAAAAATATATAGAATTGTCAAAACATCTGATATTTTGAAACAAAAAAAAACCTCCAAACCATCTCATAATTTTACCAAATAAAATTATGAAAATCATCTACCAATGCAACCCATCATATGCATAATCTTCTTCTAAACACTGAAATTGAGCTTAAAATAAACTTTAATCTTTTTTTTAACCTTATTAGTGAAAGACAAAATCCAAAAAACTTTGTAATTAATTAAATTTCTACAAGGCACATGAAAAATTAGAAAGCCCAAGAACACAGACAATGTTTATGAAAATTTCCTCACTTCCCGTGCGCTCTAAGGAACCAAAACACACTAGAAACCTATATACTCACTCTCCATATACTTTTGCATCAAAACATACGATTCATGATACAACACAAACATAAAGTTCATATCTACACAAAGATCTTATCTTTTCATTTCTCCATTTTCTTTGTACTCGTATTAGCGTCTGTAAAAGTGGTCTCTGCAGCTATAAACCAAGATTAATTGGTTAATTTTATTGCCTTTTTTCCATAAGAATGCGGCGACTTCTCTGCATCAGAACTGGAACAAAGGAAGAGAATCAGGTTTGTAGCAGTTAGAACCAGCTAATATAACTCCTCTTGCGTTTCTAAAGCAAACTATATGAATTTATCTTAGGAAATTATCTCATGCTTAGTCTGAGCTTACCATTTCATCTATTAATTCCTTCATCGGTTTGATTGTTTTTGAGTTCTCCAGCCGATGGAGCGATGTGGTGCTCTGCAGATTTAGACTCATCATTGATGAATGTTTCTTCAGTCCCTGATAGTTTCATGTTCAATGTTAAATAAACGAAAGAATTGAACACTTTTTTAGTTAAGTAAATACAGAGCATTGTAACTTTGGACAAGGATAACTGCAGTGCACACCTCTTGCCTCAGTTGGCTCAGAATGTTCCTGCGTTAGAGAAGACAAATCCGTGCGTCAAACCAAGTAGATATATGTGCTTGTACACAGAATATGTATTTTTCTTTATGGAATTGAAACTTACATCTAATTGATTATTAGATGATTCTGCAGGTGGATCCACATTTTGCAGTTGACCATCTGATGTATGATCCATATCGTCAGAATAAGTCTGCGCTAGAGGTAACATGTCTGGTAATACTAATTTTGGAGAAGTTGCCGATTCTTCAGAGTCTTTATGATTTACATCGGAAACTTCAGCTTCCGCGAGCTGTTGCATCTCTTCTCCATCATTTCTCTCACTAGGTTCTTCAGATTCCTGATCAGTCCTCTCTAATGGTTCAGGTTCGTCAGAGTCATAACTTATCTTTATCTCATCAGCTGTGTTTTCGGGAAGTTTCTCTAACTCCTGCGAAAAATGTAGCAATGTTGTGTTCAAAAGTCGTAACACTTTTGAGGAAAAACTTTAGCCATGTCCATGAAAACAGATTAAAACAACATGAACTGACCTCAGCTCTTTTGGAGAAAATTTCATCAAGGTGAGGAACCATGTGCTCCAATTTTCTTGCTTCTTCAATTTCTGGAGATGCTAACGAATAAGTATCATCTAGATCTTGATCAACTTTTCCCACAGGTAACATATCAGATTCCCCACCAACTAAATCCATTCCCTTTCCAATTTCCGATTCATATATAAACAAAGATCTCTCATTATCAGAGGAGTCATTCCCATCAACTGAAGTGGGAGGTGATCCGAGTTCAGAAACTTCAACTTGAAGATCAGAGTCTACGGAATGTGACACCATATGACATTTTCTTGTCCTATAACCAAAATGCTCCATGTATCTTTGCCTTGCGGTTGCTAGTGAACTCGAACCACCGCTTCTAGGCACTAAACCCACAAGAGATTTTCCAACATGGTCATTTCGTCTGCGGATAGTTTCAGAAGCATCTGATTGGTCCGATACATTGAAATCCTTCTCTCTTTCTCGCGGAGAAAGCGATGAGTTTGACTCACTATCATCGTTTCTGATGGAATCGGTCTCTATCCTTACCTCCCCTGCCTCCATATCATCTCCTTCTCTTTTTGTGAGATCTTTTTCTTTCATGAGAGGAAGTTGATCGTTGCTACCTACGTCAGCAAGCAAGAAAACCACTAAGATATACAGAACTTCTACACATAATCTTGATCTCTAAATGCAATAACAAACATAAGCCTCTTCCAAGAGACTTATTAGCACAATAAAAGCAGAGCTAGTCCCTCTGTTTCAGTTCAAGTCTAACCATTGATAGAAGAAAAATATTGGAAAATTAGCTCAATACACATATGTGTTGATCTTCACCTATTAAAAAACAACAACAACAACTTAGGGAAAGAAAGAGCATATACCTTGCAATGGCTTAGGCCTACCATCAACTGTCTTTCGCCACAAAGACGCAAATTTAGAATCCTTTTGAGATTCTGATGGGAAAATTCTGTGATGGAAGCTCTCATGGCGGCAGAAGAAGATGTCTTTGGGGTTAGCCTCTGCAAACTCTTGCTGGAAACTATCTCCAGTCAGGTTCGGCTTCTCTTCATGTGGATCGTAAGGAAGGTCGAATGGGTTTCTTCTTGGTAACAAAACGGAAGGTGCAGAGCCAGGCATGAGAAGTCCATCGATTTCATAGTTTTCTTTATCAAAACCATAAAAGTTTCGACTTATACAAATCCGAGGAACTTCCATATCCATCAGGCTTCTCTCAGCTGCAAGTAAGAACAATCTCCTTGATCTTCTTCTAGAAATCAAATTCTCAAGCCTCTTGCTTCGTTCCATCTCAGATGTACCAAGATCCATCAAATTCTTCTGATCATCCTCTGTCCACGCTATCACAACCTTGCTTCTATCTTCACCGCTTTCTTTTTCTTCTTCTGATGACGATGATGAACAATCTCCTTCATTTTCACCACCACCGACACTTTTAAGCCTCTCTAATGGATCTAAAACAACAACATCTCCGTTGTTTTCAAGGTTAGAGTCAAAGGAGCTTTCTTCTGGTACAAGCAATGTCCTCTCTCTCTTGAACGTCTCCAGATCCGGAGAGATTCTCTCCGGTAATAACTCTCCGTAGAGAGTTGTGAGAATAAGTTTTCCTCTCTCATCCTCGCTAGCTTGAGAAGAGTCCCAATCTTTCCCAACCTCCTCAACTTTCCTTCTGGCATTTCGTCGAACACTTCGTTGGTGCTTTAACTCAGCCTTCTCCGTTCTTCCCTCACCGGAAACAGAACCTTCTAGTGAAATCGAGGTTAACCCACGATCCGTTTTGCTTTCCTCCTCCGAGGAAGAGGAATCACCGATCTTAGAACTCAGATGATTCCGGAGATAAAACACAGCACAGGCTATAAAGGGAGAAGAACAGAGCATGAAATAGAAAACCCAAGGAAGAAAAGTGTACAAGATGATTATAAACGCCGAAACACCAGAAACAACTGGATATCTCTTCACGTATCTCCAAGTAGTACTCGTCGAAAATCTGAGGATTTTCCACACGATCACACCAACATCTTTAGCTTCGATTCCCATAAATATTTCTTCTTCTGCTGCTTAAACAACCCTGAAACTCAAACACGAATGATCGAAACTTGAAAAAAAATCAAAAACTGATGAAGAGAAAGAAAGAAAGAAGAAGAATGGTGAAAAGGAGAGGTCAAGCTTACCTTTGAAATGATAACCAGTCAAAAAGTAGTTGGATTTTTTGGAAGGCTTCTTTTTTTGCAGATTTAGAAATTTCTTTCCTTTTTTTTTTGTATTTTTATACATTCGGGTAATCGGGTATGGTAAGGAGGGAATGTTTATTATGCAAACTAGAAAACGAGGGAGTTAGTTGCATACATGTTTTTTCAAAAGATTCTTTTCTCTTTGTTTTTTTTTTGTATTTATTTCTCAGATTTCTTGGTTTTGGGCTTCTCACATATAAGCCCAGCGGTAAGACCCATGACAATTTCTACTCCAAATATGAATAAGTCGAATTTTTATTTTATTTTTAGCATCATTTCTTTGTGAACACAGTTGTATAGAGATAGCAGTTGAATAGTCTTCGTTTATTTAATAAATATAAATGCGTCAACGGTTGTAACTTGTAACATTATCTTTCTGCTATTTAAGAATAATTCTTCTCTTCTATGATGATCTTTTAAATCGTTTTCCGAGTTTTCTAATCTTTGAAGATATGATATGATTGAGCAATTAATTTGTGACTCTTTAAAACAAATATATATATATATATATATCGACTGTGTAATATTAATTTGTAACTCCAATCCATTGCTATTTTTACTTCTATACTTCATTTTAGAAGAAATTCTTTTCCAATTCAACTTTATTTTCACCTCTAAAACAGAGAAATGTTATTTTTGTCTCTATATAAAAACAAAAATAGCATTTTTCTATTTTAAAGTCAAACTTTTTTATTTATAAAATGATCCTTTAAATTTGATTTTCTTTTATTTGTAGCTTTAAAAAAAAGTTAGAGAAAAACTATAAAGCCTTTTATGTGTATAGTAACATGTGATACTAATATTAACTTAATACTAAAACAATTATATGAATTCACGACATTACATGAAATAACCCGGCCTGATTTTTTTTTAAATTAAATAATAATCGAATTAGTATTCTCATAAATACTAATTCTCAACATCAAGCAATCAAACAAAATCATCAATTAACTAGCAGAAGTCATAACCAACTAAACCAACAAAATTCCAATTCAATAATTTCAGAATAACCAGCAACCTAACCAACAATTCTAAAACAATAACAAAAACATAACGAAATCAAGACCCTAGATCATCCTCCTCCTCATTGCCATGATTCCACGGTCACACTTTGTCTTTACCTACATCACATGAAAAAACGAGATGCGTGAGTATTATCATAAATACTCAGTGAGACGGTCATTCCATCTACAGACTATACACACATGCACGATGAATTATCAAGACACAATAAATCGATTCATCAAAACAAACACATAACAAGCCAAATCGTCTAGTGTCGATCGACAACCGCCTGGTGTCGATCGACACCACAGATGCTAGTGTCGATCGACACTAGCTGCAGAGTCACCAGAGTCAAACTTTCTCCTCTCTAGTTTGATTCTAGCCTGCACCATGTCGATTCCTGCAAGAACAACATCAACAAATCACACAAAACAGCACGTATACACAAAGGAAAAATCTTTCAAACCAATTATTCATTTGATTCCACACAAACATCAACATATCTTAACAATCCATCCACCCAGATAAGCCATGGTCGCACACTTACTTTGATTTTTTATCGGACCTAGACAAGGACAACGACAACCACGAAATCAGACCCTTCACTACCTAAGAACCTCTGATTTCTTTCTCCTTCTCTCGAAATCACCAACACTAGACCCTTTTTCGCTCCTACAGCTTTAATCGAGCCTTAACAAGTCCAAAAGAACAAGTTCAACTAAAAAAATCTCCTCTTATCTCTCTCAAACACGGAAAATGATCTATCAACCTCTGATTTTCGTGCTTATAAGGAGGCTGCTCATGTTATAAAACGAGCCCTAGGATTTCTCAAACCCAAAAATCGCTAACCGAACGATTAAAAAATCGAATCGGTCGAACCGAAAAATTGCTAGTGTCAATCGACACCAAGGGGTGTCGATCGACACCACCAACAATATAACCAAATTTCAATTTTTGGTTACGGGCGTTACAGTACATAATCTAAATAAACTAAAAATAATTAAATATAAAGTTATACATTCATTCCATAATAAATATTATTTGATACGTAGCAATTTGATAATTTGGTAATATATAATTTTGATGAAGGTTTTTGAAAGAATAAAATGATAGTGGTCATTTTGTAAATATTACAAATGAAAACTATTTTATAATAAAATGAAAATGAATATTCTAAAGAATATTCTCTTTTAGAGTCAAAAATAGAGAAATACATTGGAGTGAAATTCATCTCTATTATAGAGTTTTTCTATTTTAGAGTAAAAAATAGGAGAATATATTGGAGATGGTCTCAAATCTCTATATATGGACTAACATGATCTTAAGCATGTCCAAAAAGATGTGAAATATCAAATCTCTATATATCGACTAACATATTCTTAAGCATAAATCAACGGTTGGACAAAATAAAATATCAATGTCACTAGGCTAATATCCGCGCACATGCGCAAAATTTCTTTTTATGTTATTTTTTTCTGTTTGAAAATAAATATCGTTTTGGATTGTTTTCTTTTGTTTAAAAATAAATATCTTTGTTCCAGAGCTTATATAGTTAACTCATAAAATTCATTCTGAAGGTCCGCTTTAAACATTCCAAAAACTTCATATCAAAGCATTCCCATCACACTTCTTCAACCATCGGTAGCCACCATTCTTAAATAAGTTTGCACTATGCAGCATAACAAAATTCCTTGTCAATAATAATCATGCTCTTTTTGCGGCTTATATAAATACGCGTATCTTAGGCATTGTTTCTTTAGCGTCATCACTAATGGGTTGATAACATAAATAGACACTTTTGAAAACTTATTATCTCAAATAGACACTTTCTGCTATTTGGGCACTTTTTCACTCTTGAAAACATAATAATCCAAAAATACCCTTCATTAAACGTTTTTATCTTATCACGTCTCCTCCTCTTATCACGCAGCCTCTTCACCAACGACGTTACTAGATTGTCGATGAACTTCCACCAGAATCTCCAAATCGTCGACGAACTTCCACCGAAGTCCCCAAATTCGTCGACGAGCTTCGATGTTTCTCATGCTCTGATTTTGATTATTGTTGTTGCGGCTCGTCTTCCCACGACGTCAGGTTTTGCAGTCGTCACAGCCGAAGGAGCTTTTGACGACCTTGGAAACTCATAAACCAAAGTTGAACCCCTCGATTGAGCTTGTTCCATACCTAACAAGATTAATCTCGACGGAAGCTTACTGTGTATGAAGAAATTGATCAATTAACTTTGGTAGAAGATATGAGATTAGCTAGACTAGAATGGGATCGACTTTGATTTTGTCGCTATGAGACAACAAGGAATTAGAGTGGAATCGATTTCTTCCAAACTTTTTTCTGTCTCAATTAAAAAAATTGGAATTGTGTTTCTGTCTCAATCAAAAACACGAAGAGAACCAATTTCATACATATTTATAATATATATTTTTCTGTGTTGAATTGCTTATTTTTTATTTGCATTCATTATCTGATTTTGAATTTTGGTTATTTATATAGACAATATATATGGTCTATGTTTTATGGTTAACCGTATGGAAATTATCCATGGCAACTTAGTTGGGACTACAAATGTACAAGTACCGGAACGAGTATCTTGTAGTTGGATGGGAATTGTGCCTGAGAGCATGAATGATGTGGTATTTGTATATGATGGATGATCATGTATAGATGGTAGTTTATGGATGTGAACGTATGGATGGTAGCATGTGAACGTATAGATGGTCACATATGGATGATCACCTATAGATGCTAATATATGTATGTTGTTTGGTTTTAATAGGCACATATGTATGGTCACTTATTAGATGTTCACATATGGATGATCACTTATTTGATGATCTGCGAATTTTTTTTAAAATAAGAGAAAAGCTGGGAGCACCTAGATGCACCCAAATGTACTATGCTAAGAAAGGAATCATAACTGAGGAAATGCTCTACTGTGCTACAAGGGAGAAATTAGACCCTAAATTTGTAAGATCAGAAGTTGCACGTGGGAGGGCGATTATCCCTTCCAACAAGAAGCATTTGGAGTTGGAACCAATGATTGTTGGTAGAAAATTCTTGGTTAAGGTCAATGCAAATATCGGAAACTCTGCTGTTGCAAGCTCGATTGAAGAAGAAGTCTACAAGGTTCAGTGGGCAACAATATGGGGAGCTGATACAATCATGGATCTCTCAACTGGTCGTCACATTCACGAGACACGTGAGTGGATCTTGCGGAATTCAGCTGTTCCTGTTGGTACGGTCCCTATTTATCAAGCACTTGAGAAAGTGGATGGAATTGCTGAGAATCTTAGCTGGCAAGTGTTCAGAGAGACTCTGATTGAACAAGGTGAGCAAGGCGTAGACTATTTCACAATCCATGCTGGGATTTTACTGCGTTACATTCCCCTAACAGCCAAGCGTATGACCAAAATTGTTTCGCGCGGAGGATCCATTCATGCTAAATGGTGCTTAACTTACCACAAGGAGAACTTTGCTTACGAGCACTGGGATGATATTCTAGACATTTGTAACCAGTATGATGTTGCTCTTTCAATCGGAGATGGTCTGAGACCTGGCTCGATCTATGATGCTAATGACACTGCTCAGTTTGCAGAGCTCCTCACTCAAGGTGAACTAACTCGCCGAGCATGGGAAAAAGATGTGCAGGTACTACTTTTCTTATTTACTTTTGTGCATCAAGTTTTTTATTTGCGTACATTTTCTCAATATTGGTTCATTAGGTGATGAATGAAGGGCCAGGGCATGTCCCAATGCAGAAGATTCCAGAGAATATGCAGAAGCAGTTGGAATGGTGTAACGAGGCACCATTCTACACACTTGGTCCTTTGACTACTGATATTGCTCCTGGATATGATCACATTACCTCTGCCATTGGAGCTACCAATATCGGAGCATTGGGCACAGCTCTTCTTTTCTATGTAACACTGAAAGAGCACCTTGGTTTACCAAACAGGGATGATGTGAAAGCCGGGGTTATAGCATACAAGATCGCTGCTCATGCAGCTGATCTAGCCAAACAGCATCCACATGCCCAGGCATAGGATGATGCGTTGAGCAAGGCGCGGTTTGAGTTTAGATGGATGGACCAGTTTGCTCTATCCCTGGACCCCATGACTGCTATGTCTTTCCATGATGAAACTCTTCCAGCTGATGGAGCCAAGGTTGCGCACTTTTGTTCCATGTGTGGACCAAAATTCTGCTCTATGAAGATAACAGAAGACATCCGAAAGTATGCAGAGGAGAATGGTTATGGCACTGCTGAGGAAGCTATCAAACGAGGAATGGAGGCTATGAGTGAAGAGTTCAAAGTTGCGAAGAAAACCATTAGCGGAGAGCAGCACGGTGAAGTAGGCGGAGAAATCTACTTGCCAGAGAGCTATGTCAAGTCTGCTCAGAAATAAAAGGTCAGAATTGCTTACAAGTTGCTTGCTTAACAAACATGTTAGATACTTCTTGCTCGTTGACAAGCATAAGGTGTATAATTTTTTCATGAAGTCTGCAAAAATAAGTTTATTACTTATAATCAAATGTGTTTTTTTTTCCTGCTTCCTCAGGGAAAGGGTTGAAATAATACCTCGCTTACCCAAGTCTTGGTGCCTATTGGAGTATACCTGGATAAGGCACACACTGTCGGTAAGCTTAGTAGTCTCTGTGTCTTGTTAACTTTAGAACTATCTATGTTTCTTTCTGTTCCTTTGAGTCAGAGTCAGCAATAAAGACAATCTAAGTTGATGTTATCAATACTATGTGTGTGATTTGGCTGCTATATTGACATGCAAAAGCATCAGGGGTGCTTGAACCAGGCTAGCCCGTGAAAAAAGCGGGCTAACCGGGACCAGGCTGAGAAAGTCCCTTTGAACCTGAACAGGGTAATGCCTGCGCAGGGAGTGTGCCGTTTTTTTCCTTTCTTTTCTGTAGCTTTCTTCAGGAGAAGAGGCTTCTGCTGCTACCGCTCTCCCGAGTCTCGGTCCACGATTTGATTTCATGAGTAGAAATTCAGCTTCATTGACTGACTGACATCCATAAAAAAAGCCTCAAGTAACAGATTCAGTAAGTACAAACACTCAAAATTTCGTTCAGATTGACAAAAGCTTTGCACCCTTGGGGCGTAAACTAAAATCAATCTACTCGGTTAATTTGTTTCCCAGCTCCACAACACAAATCAAATTTTGTTGAACAAAAAAAAACACAGATCAGATTTTGGAACTATAAAAATCTTGACATTTGTGATCATGTTTTCTGATTTCGTTCCTTTGTTTACTTTTGTCTTTTAAGGGTTGTCCACAAAATCACCATGACAATGAAATTTTTAATAATCGGTTGATCGCTTTGAAAAATACTTCGCTTGTAGAGAGACATTTATGAAGGTAAACTGATGCAGGGAAATAAACTGCATGGCTTTTCATTTTATTACATACCGCAGAGAAGCCGAATGGCATCGAGCCATCGACCAGAAGAAGCAGATGTTGAGAAAGTGAAGCTTAATCAGCCACACTCATTTAATAGTGATCCATTGTTCAGCTTCCTCTACTCCTTCCATAACAAACATGTAAAAACATTTCCATAGCAATACGTAAAATATTATGTTATACTACTGCAGTAGAACATACCAAATGCGAAAAAGAAACTTTTGGAACGAAGGAGTGAGACGGCGCACTGTTTCCTATAGGAAAGCTGTAACGCTGTGATGTTCTATAGTCGGCAGATGATATACAGAAGTATGTGTATGTCAGAAAATGAAACTCACATAAGAACGGCAAGTATTTTAGATTTTAAATGTCAAAACGGCTCGCAGTTTGGTACTCATCCCAGACTATCGATCGTCTTCTTCATCTGGAATTGAGTGATAGATGAGCGTTGCCGAGGGATCCGGTTGCTCTGATAGTCGAAGATAAAACCCTAATTTCTTCATCGGAAATCTCCCGAGTATGGCGGAATGCGAATCGCAGATCTATCACGAGCGACAACGATTGCAATTTTGTCTCTTGCACTCCCTCAACAATCTATTTCAGGTGAACCATTTTCTAATCTTCAATTTCATCACTGCGAACTACTCTCTCCATACCCAAAGAATCGCCGTCTGAAATCGGTTCAATAAGCGACTGAGAGTTTTTTGCTATTGCTCTCGTTTGACTTAGAACAAGGACGCATTCACGAAGGAAAGCTTGAACTCAATCGCGGAGAAGCTCGTATCCGATGATCCCAACAAAGAAACGTGGACACCTCTCTCTTTCCTCCTCAAGCCTCACCACAATACTCTTACCGGTAACTACGACGTAAACGTGATGATTGCAGCTCTTGAAGGGAAAGGCAAGAGAGTCGTTTGGCATGATAAGCGTACTGGAGCTTCTTCAATTGATCTTGATGCAGATAATCTAATGGGTATCGTTTTAAATGTTCCGGTGAAGAGATATGGTGGACTTTGGAGAAGTAGGCATTGGGTTGTGATGAGAAAAATCAATGGAGTCTGGTATAACTTGGATAGCGATCTCGTTGTGCCGTATCCGTTTAAAGACGAAGATGAAGTTAAAGGCTTTTTGGATCAAAATCTGACTTCAGGTGGAGAGATTTTGCTTGTGAACAATGCTTAAAGATCAATCAACGATGTGAGTTTCATTTTCTGACATCCTTCTGTATATCATCGAATACCTATCAAGTGTGAGAATGTCGATAGTTCCTTGTAGTTTTAGTTCCAATAGAGTTTGACCATTTTCTTGAATGTTCAGTGAATTTTCTCCATTCTAATCATCTTTCTGTTTCAAAGTAAGATATCTTTGGGGATCTATGATTGGAATTTTGTGACTGATGACTTCATAATGTTCATCATATTTCAAAGAATGCCTATCCTCTTTTCATGGAAGTCTGTTTCTCATGTCTATAATTAGCGTTGCTCTACAACTCAATGGAGTAGTTCTTGAATTCCTTCTCTCCCTGTTTCTATTATATTTATATATCGATTATCTGCCATTAGCATCTAAGATTGTCTGACTAATATAATCAGGCATAGATTATTTGTCCAGCTCTCAGTAGATTGTTTCACATGTAAAAAGTTACTATCCAAAGTATGTTGTTTAATGTAAGTCCTGACATTTTCTTGGTTATAATTTGCTTTCTGATATTCGTGTGCCCACTGTTAACTCAATTTTCTTCTCTCTTTATTTCTTTTGGTAGTCTCAGGCTCAAGGAAGGTATCTGCAATCTATAAAGGTTAGTTTATCTCAGCCTCTCCAGGAGTCAAAAGAATTTGTTTACATTTCTTCTGTGCACACACATATGTGATAATCAAATAGGAACCATACCGAAAGTTTGCTTCATAGAAAGAACCTTTTTATTCGTTTAAACAAATGGTTTTATACCCTTTGTGGACCATCTTATATTAACTTTCCATGGTGGAAATGTAGAAAACTAAACAAATTCTTCTTCTTTTTCTCTTGGGCTCGCTTTCGTTACCAAATTTCGGCGCTAGAGTGTTTGTTATCTTTATATCAGTTACTTATTACAATTCTTTTCACATAAAGTATCTAAAATAAGTTTGAATTGAACCTGCCTACTTTTTTTAGTTGTATATGCTTTTAATCTCTACAGTAATCATGGTTAAATTGTAATCATGTCATTATTGATACATTATTAATAATCATGGCCTCTCAGGTCTCTACCTGAACTCTATCAGGCAGCTCTTTCAGCATCAATCCCTTTATAAATATATTATCCCTCCCTCTCTCCTCAAGTTACTTCTCATAAACTGCTCTCACTCTCTCTTGATATGTCAGCTACAGAAACCAAACGGTTTAATACAAACACTAGACCGGTTACTTCTAGTAAACAATCCTCAACTAAGGGAGCATATGGTAAGAGTCCAGGATGCACAAAGAACTGTGGCTTGAGGCTACCAAGGAATACAGAAGTCACAGCAGCAAGACTGATCAAGCATCTCAGCTATAAATTCGTTAAGGGATTACGTTTGGTGGTAATGAGGAAGAAGAAGAAGCGATCTCCATCAGTGAAGACTTCTTCTTCTAATGGCAGACCTCAGCCTTCGGCCATCTCTGTAGTTAATGATTCTCATAGATCAGAGGCGATAGAAGACTGCATACAGTTCATCAACTCATCAACCTCGTTCACAAGATCAACTTCTGCAAGTGGCCGTACATCTTAAGTTTTTAACCAGTCCTATAAATTTGGAAGACTCTTTCTTGGTCACTCGTTGGTTACACATTAGTGTCATATTATAGAATTGCTTGTAGAGAGATTTAAGTGATCTTGAGAAGGACAGTGTGACTTCTGAGCTTCGTTTATGTACAAAAATCATCTGTATATTTTTCATCTACAGATCTACGTGGTATAAATCATATATGTATATTCCCTGTATCAACGAGCAAAAGTTCCCTGAAGAATTTTCCAGCAAAAAAGGAATATTCCGACAACCTCATAGCCTCAGGACCACTATGTGTATAATCAGAGACACGCGGGAAGTGAAGACATTTGCACCTGATGAGGTCTTGGAGCTGAACAATTCACTGATTAATCACTCGAATCAAGACTCAGTCGATAATCTTCTCTCCGGTGGAGAATAGGTTCCAGACGACGGTCCCAACAAGGTAAAGACCGACCGAGGTGGTGAAGACGTCATCCCATGAACCTGAGGCATTTCATGCCATTGTTAGTTTCATTGGAAACATATAAAAACTGTTGACAAAACATTGCCAGAATATAAGAACTGTTGAGTGTCCTGACCGTGCTGTAGGATATGACCAGTCACGGCTGTGCCAAGAACTCCGGCAAGTACTCCAGCTGTGTTAGACAACCCAAGTAACACTCCCTGACCACAACAACATCAACATGCTATTACTAGGCAGCTGCTTTTGATGAGCATGATTGGTTAAGATTTGAGGGTAACTGATTAAACTTACAGAGTATCTTGGAGCAATGTCTTGATGGTTCGAGTAAAGACCAGACTGCGAGAACGCATCAGTCCCTTGGCTACAAGCCATGCACAAAACGGCCATCGCAGGAGAATCTATGTGTTTCAGCTGTGTTAGGAAGAAGGCTGGTCCAAGAAACCCAATTGTTTGCATTATCTGAATTTCATCATAGAAAAAGAAAAATTATTGAATGGATTCATTAATTTTACTAGATTGCATTAAAATGGACTGAACAAGTGATATGCAGGTAGGTACCTTGCGGACAGTCGTGACAGAGAAACCTCGGCTGACGAGTGTATCCGCCATCCATCCTCCAGCATTTGCAGAAATCGCCATTGTCATCCATGGAAATACTGAGAGCAGCCCTGATTCCATTAGGTTGAACTTCAACACCTGCCTCACAATGTCCATGATATTAATAATCAGAAGAGAAAAAGATAAAACATTAAGCCCTTTGAATAAAGACAGTAATAGAACTGACTTGATGGTAGTAAGTTGGCATCCAAGTCAAGAGAATGAATGTTCCCCAGTTGTGACAAAAGTGGCAACCGATGAGAGCCCAAACAGGCGGTTTCGACAATATCAGCCTCCACGGGATCGACTTCACTGGCTCTTTGCTGGCACAGTTGTCTGCAATTAGCTTTCTTTCTTCAGGGAGCAACGTCAGATCTTCTATCGGTGAACTCTCTGCCTACGGTTAGTAACAACACACGCCTTTTGATCTTAGGGTCCCTCCATTAATGGTATCAGATTCTAAAAAGGCGGTAGGGAAGTCTGACCTTAGTTAGCCATAGTGTCAACCATACAGTTCCCAGAGACCCAAAAGAGTAAAACACAGAGGGCCACCCAAATTGATGAATCAAGAAGGGCGAAAAGGCTAAACCGACAACAGATCCAAGGTACATTCCGCTGTAAACAAGCGCTAGAGATCTACTTCTCTCTTGCACAGGCACCCATTTCGACAGTATATTGTTCATAGCAGGCATTGCAACACCCTGGAGATATCATAGAGATAGATTTACTTCACCTTATCGGTATACACAACCGAGATTGATATTCTTAAGAAGTGATCACAAACCTCGCCAATTCCCATGAAAGCACGAACAACGAGCAAGAAGGGGAGACCGAGCTTAGCTGCGATAGGAGTGAGAATTGTGGCGATAGACCACCAGATAACCCCGAAGCCCAAAACAGTTTTGCCGCCTACCGTATCCGCCCATATCCCACCAGCTATCTGTCATATCATCAAGCCACTGATTCAAAATACATGCTTTATTGCTCAACTATGAATCATGAAAGAAGCTTACCTGAGTGAGAAGATAACCCCAGAAGAAGGAAGACTGAATGAGACCAACTGTTGCCGGATTCCAACCATACTCAGCCGACATGGGAAGTATAGCTATGCTCATGTTCACCTGTAAAACATCATCTGTCCAAAATTGGTAACTCCAGTTCCTAGCTGAGCCAGTTCCATAACATTTCAATGAAAGGACTTACTCTGTCCATATTGCATAGAAGAAAAGCTGAGAAACAGAGAAGCACAATCACCCATCGCTTCGGAAACTGCTCCCACCATGGGACCGAGCTAGGGGCAGAATCAGAAACGACGCCGTTTCTATTCACTTTTTCACCGTATAACTCCGCATACGAATTACAGCTCTCTCTCTTATCGGAGCTCCGAACCAAGACTCGGAAAACGCTGGACCTATTCCGCGGGTAGATCAATACCCGTAATGAATTCGGAGCCGATTTAAGATTCCGGCGATTGCGAGAAGAGATCTCAGGTGGACGGTTTGAAGTGTAGAGAGAGTGAAGATTCGGAGAGTAAAGAAGGGCTCTCGCGTTCATGGCGAGACTGATATTTTCTTCTTTCTTCTCTTTTTTTTCCTTCAAGAGAGAGAGGAACTGATTTTTGTTTTTAATTCGTGGTTGACGTGATGACACATGGCGATCAGATACTGGCTGAGTGAGGATGTCATAATCCAACGGGAAGTAACGGTTAAACATAATTATTGGGGGTCCATTTACGAACTATAAGTGAAACTATATGTCTAAGAATCCGAGCTTAGTCTAAAGCCCATATGAGGCCCAAAACTGCGACATTAACTTTGTTGTCTACTTTTCCCAATTAAAAGAAAGTCAGTCTTATGAATTTGGAGAACATTGGTAAAGAAGGCAAAGGCAAAGGCAAAGGCAAAGGCAAATCTTATGATGTTCAAGTTTGGCCTATCAAAACAATAGAAATGCAATAATACGTTAATACTAATACCAATCCGTGATAAAATATTTAAGGATATGAACAATGATTGACTTTATGTGGAATAAAGGCAGGATCCAAAGGTTGAACAAATCCCCCACTAATTGCGCTAGTAAAGCTGCGAAAGAATCAATATTTAATCCGATAATTATTTATATAGAAATCTCCTAAAGAAAAGAAGAACATGACCATAACAGCAACAACAAAAAACTAACCATCCAAAACATTATATCTTATATTTCTAGGCTATGTGTTAATAAGATATAATAAAATTATAAATCATAGAAAGAAAACGTAAACAAAATAATAAAAATTTGATTATGATTTTTCTTAATGAAATGTTCTTTTTTTATTATGGTATGCTATATTTTACGCATACATAAATAATTGCATAAATAAGTGAATATAATTACATAAATAATTTGTTGTGGTATGCCGTCTATAAAAATAGCATATGATGATGAACAATGTGTCACAGAAAACATGGAAAGAGAAACTCATTTTTATGTACTGATGAACAGTAACTCTGACACGTAATAATCACATCATAATGTAACATCATAACTTTTGAGAGATAAAGGAAGGGTACAATGATCATTAACCAGCCCATTTCCTCAATAAAATTGTTGATGGTCTACATTATTAAATATGGTATTGTTTGAGTATATATCATATAATTTCCTTTAAAATATTGTATCACTTTATAGTAATCAATTCTTTTTTTTTGTCAACTGTAGTAATCAATTCCTAAAACAATTCTTGAATTCACTTCTAGGGTGAATTCTTGTATTCACCTTCTTTAGTTTTAGGCAATCACAATTTAGTTAAATAACATATTAAATTAAATCACTAAAATAAATATAAGGACTACTAATTATCTCTTTGTCTTTCATGTGGTTTAAGAGTTAGGATTTAAGATTTAGAGTTTAGGGTTTAGTATTTTGGGGTTTAGGATTTAATGTTTGAGGGTTAGGGTTTATTATTTGGGGTTTAGAGTTTAAGATTTGGGATTAGGGTTTATGATTTGGGCTTAGAGTTTAAGATTTGGGGTTTAGGGTTTATTATTTAGGGTTTAAGATTTATTATTTAGGGTTTATTATTTGGGGTTAGGGTTTATTATTTGGGGTTTAGAGTTTAGGATTTGGGGTTTAGGGTTTATTATTTAGGGTTTATTATTTAGGGTTTAGTGTTTAATATTTAGGATTTATTATTTAGGGTTTAAGATTTCGTAATTGGAGTTTAAGGTTTAGTAGTTAGATTTAGGATTTTAAACTCTAAACCCCAAATATCAAACCTTAAACCCTAAATAATAAACCTTAAACCACAAATCCTAAACCCTAAACCTCAAATAATAAACTCTAACCCTAAATAATAAACCATAACCCCAAATACTAAATCCTAAACCCCAAATTATTTTATCTTCTTAATTTGTTTAATTTTTAATTTCTTTTTAATTGTTAAATGACATGGCACAATGATTGGCTAAAACTAGAGAGGGTGAATACAAGAGTTCAGCCCTAGCGGTGAACCCAAGAATTGTTCATTCCTAAATGTTTCATTCTTTAAGTTTTTTGGACTAGTCCTAAAGATATTTGGTTATGTATACAATGGACAAAATAACTTAACATATAAGACCATCTCTAATGTATTTATCTATTTTTATTTCTAAAATAGAAAAAATATAGTATTTCTTTATTCATTCTTCAATGTGTCTCTATTTTAAAGGAATTGCTATAATATATAGAAAAATAGTCTCCACTTTTGCCTTTATATATAGAAGAATACTACAATTTTCTCTATTTTAAAGATAGAAATAGAGGTGAGTTGGAGTAAATCTTACTCTAAAATATAGTTTTCTTCACCCTGCATTTTCAAACAATATGGCCACACCACTGGAGACAAATTAGGTAAGAGACTAAAGGTGTAAATGGTAACAACATAATCTGGCAGAATTGCAGAATCAGACAAAATTTTTGGTAATTATTTGTAGAATCTAGCGGAATAACGTTGAATATTAATGGTAAGAGCTGAATCTGGCGGAATGTGACGGAATATTTGAAAATAAATTAATAAATTAAACTTATGAAAATATTTATTAAAATTGTGTTTGTCAAAATTAAATATTACAATTTATAAAAGTATTAATTTTTACGAAATAATAATCTTTTATTGAGTTACCTTCCAAACCCAATTTATTTTTTAAAACTTTTATAATTTGTTTAGTAAACTTACAAATATTTTTTATTATTAATTACTACTTTTTACATTTATTTATTTGTAATATTAGTTTTTTTAAAAATTACGTTGTCTATTCGATATAGTTTACCCCTCCTAATCTATTGTGTCATGGTTTTTTTTGTTGTTGTAATATTCATATCTTATCCAATTTTGATTTTATATATTCTAATTACTTGTTATTATCCGATAATTTTTCTCTAATCGAAACGCGTGATATTATGATACGACGAATAACTACTAACTAAACAGAATAATAACATGTAAACAATGTTATCATAAATATTTTAACATTATATTTGTGAATTTGCTCATAAATCTAATTTATTCATCAATATTTCATATTTATAATATAAATAATTTATTAGATTACAAAAATAAATAATATAAGGAATTATGTAGATTATATATAATTCAACAAACAAAAATATATGGACTTCTTATCCACCATGAACGTAAAGTAAAATTTTAAGGCTTAAAAATATCATAAACTAAAAAAATATATCTACATTTTTTGTCTTTTAGTGCTCCCATTATAATGAAATTCTACAAACTCAACTGGTAACAAAATTAAACAATTCTGCTACATTATGCAATTGATCTGCATTCTGCCACCACCAGTTAGACCCTAAGTGATCAGACGAGCAGCAAGAAAAACGACATGGCTTAACGCACAACCGAGGTTTCCACATCGGATATTCGGACTAGCGTATACTTATGTGCAAGCGTATACTTCTAATGAAACCATTTCAACATCTCCAACTTCTAACCTAAAGTTGTGTAATTTAATGGATGTATAAAAGCAATAATTCAATATATGTAGATATTACAGAAAAAGAAAGAAAAAATAATATTGTAACAAAATCACAATTAGAAGAATCGTATTTTGCTTTTTCTTTCTATCTAATGGCGGTCCAAGAGTAGGGAATGAGAATGATGGAAGATTGTGGTGCAGCAGATTACTCATCGAAGGTGTCCCTTCTTGTCTACCATAAGTGCTCTGCTCCCTAGCTTAGGCTTTATAACTTTCACTTTTATTTATTTTATTTTTCTTTAACTCGTCATTATTAGTCAAATAATTCATTTTTCTGCATGCGTTATCCATTATATATATAATCGTATCAAAGGCAGCCTGTAGCATCAAATATCATCAAAGGCAACTTATACTATAAGCTGCCTCTGATACGATTCCATACAAACATCTAACTCTTAAAGTTTCAAAAAGAAAAAATATATATATATCTTACTCTTTCTTTTTTTGTAGCCAGGTTTTTTAAGTCTAAACTCAACTAAGCGTAAATTCATCTCTCTAATTAACATAAAAACAGAAACTATTTTTCCGATTTTTACCAATATAATGATATCACGAGACTAATAATAATATACAATCTACTAATTATGCGGATCATGTAAATCGATATAGTGTTTTGGCAATACGTAATATTCTAGGAAGAAACTAAAAAGACGTCCAATAACAAAGAAGTGGAAAAACATGAAGTTTACTGCGTTATCAACTAAAGCCTGAAGTTTCGGTATTCAGTCAAAAGAAATAAAAAGACGTCCAATAACAAAGAAGTGGAAAAACATGAATCGAGACAAGTTTTGTCCTATTTTGTTTTTGTTCCGCGTTTGTTTACTGCGTTATCAATTGGATAGTCACACAATAGAATGGTACATTTCTACAATTTCTTATCGCAGTAAGAAAAGATGACGATCGCACCTCTCCTAAAACAAGAAGGCAAGATTGAAGAGATAAATAGAAGAAACGCAAACTAATTAGGGCGTAAGAAACAAAATCTCTCCATGTGGATGGAGACCGGAGGAGCTTCGTAATGGCCCACTCTCGAAAGTACATACTCTTCCTCATGTGCCCCCACTTCTTCAATTATCATTCACCATTTCAATCATTCATCACTAACTCTCCTTTCCATGGTTTTTATTTTTCTATATTTATTAGCTAAACGACATATAACCAAATTATACTTTCTTATTCCTGGTCTATATAGAGAAAGAAAAAAATACGTTCTACGTTTGTACAAATGTGGTATATCTACGCTACCAACAATATAATCGAAACACCATCCAATTGATAGTAATCTAATGACCATCATCTTATATTATACGTCGAGATTAAAGAATTGAATTTCGCTTGCGTAACTTTTTTTTTATTTTTATCACTCCGGAGTTTACATGGCATATATAAGCCTCCTTTTCCGATCATATACAGTCAAATTTGACGATTTCATCAAAATATACGTTTTTCAGAGTAATGCAATATATATATTTAGAAAAATGGTGCGGCAAACCCCACGCGATTGATTGAGATAAAACAGTCGGTGATGGCAATTATCTATAGTTCTATACTACATTTTTAGCTAAAATAATCAAACCAATAGAGATTGCTAAGAATCCCACTTGATTATTTAGTTTTTTTTTGTTTTTTCTCTTGAAAGCGAAACCTTAACCTATATATTTGTCCTGTTCTGTATAAACAGAAAAGCCTTATATATTAACCTGAAGAAACATTTATAAATAAGATACTTGTATTGTATTATTGAATTTTGTTTTTTTTAAGAAGTGTATTGATTTTCTTTACTAATTAGTTATGATCATACGCATGGATATGTGCATGGATCTAAAGTAAACATAAGCATTGATAAGTTCAGATTAGAAATGAGACATGTGCACGTGTTCCTCTGTCTACGTCCATATCCTAAGCAACAAAATTTGTGAAACCAATAATATAACTCTATAGCATTGGATTCCTCCGCAAAATTTCGAGTTTGGCTTCGATGAACACATGAGTTGTATACACTGATAATGTAGTTACATTACATCGTACAAATAATTGAGAAAATTAGAAAATGTGTTCGGAATAAAAAGAATAACAAAATGATTATAATAGAGTAGTTGATACATTGAAAAATTAGTAAGTAACACCACCAAACTATCGCTATGTGCAATACAATCAATAGAAATGGGTAATGAAAAAAACAAAATTAAAAAAAAAAATGCGAGAGAAATCGATCGATGGACACAACCACGTTTGGTTGGAAAACTTAAGATCATCATGGTAAATCGTGGCAATATCTGTAAATTCAGTGAAGGAAAAGAAACAATGTACACTCACTCGTATGCACACACAAACCAATGCATATCGTTAGATTCGCATAACCATACAAAAAAAGTCAAAATTAAAGCGTAGACAAATATTCTGCCAAAAATTAGTAAATAAAATAACGTCGCACCGACTCTTCCACCTTTAACAATCTCTCCTTTACACCTCTCCAATGGTGGAAACAGCCATTTACTAACTTTCTCTCTGGATACCAATTCCAAAGATCGTCAACAATGGCGGCGCGAAAACTCAGGTCGTTGTTGCGTCAGTATTTGTTATCTCTCTTCTTTCTCTTTGTCGGTTGTTTCTTCTTCACACGAGGCAGTAGTAGTGACTGTAGAACACAGAAGAGGAGGAGGAAGAATCTTCCAACAGTTTCTTCCTCCTCTTCTTCTTCTTGGACGTATTTAAAACGTGTTTTCTTATCCACGACGAGGATATCTAAATCCCGTAACCAAACACACCCTAATGGTCCCTCTTCTCTCACCTCCGCTAGATCCTCTCAGAACTCTCTCGTCACTCTCGTACAACCAGAGACCATAACGAATCAACCCGACCCGGAAACCCGTATCGACGAAACCGGGTTCTCCGATGATTCTCTGTTTTTCCACCTCCGCAACAAGATTTTCTCTTGCAATTCTTGCGGCGAGATTTTCCCCAAAGTCAACCTCCTCGAGCAACACATCACCGTCAAACACGCCGTGTCGGAGCTAATCGACGGCGAATCGAGCACCAACATCGTCAAGATCATATTCAAATCGGGTTGGCCAGAACAGAGTAACAACAGAGTCCCTGAGATCCAACGGATCCTGAAGATCCACAACAGTCAGAAGATCCTCGCGAGATTCGAGGAGTATCGAGAGCTCGTGAAAGCTAAAGCAGCTCGTAGTATCAACGGCGGAGGAAGAAGACGGTGGGACGATGAACGGTGCGTCGCCGACGGGAACGAGCTATTGAGATTCTATTGCTCGACGTTCATGTGTGACCTAGGGCAAAACGGTAATTCCAAGCTCTGTGGTCACCAGTACTGTAGCATCTGCGGGATCATCGGAGCAGGATTCTCGCCCAAGCTCGACGGGATCGCGACGCTTGCGACGGGTTGGAGAGGACACGTGTCGGTTCCGGAGGAGGTGGAAGAAGAGTTTGGGTTTATGAATGTGAAACGGGCCATGTTGGTTTGTCGGGTCGTGGCGGGTCGGGTCGGGTGTGATTTGATTGCGGATGATGATGACGTGGACAAGAGCGATGGAGGGTACGATTCTCTGGTTGGGCAAGGGAGTGGGACCAAGAGTGGGGCCTTATTGAGAATCGACGATGAGGAGCTTCTGGTGTTTAATCCAAGGGCTGTGCTTCCTTGTTTCGTGATAGTGTATACAGTGTAAGTGGTAATGATCGTGTGTGTTTACTCTTTTTATAACTCGCGAGTTTTTATTTTTTGTTTTGGGTTTAATTCAGTGCTTTAGAAGTAATTGTGAAGTGTGAACGCTTAGATTTGTTCGGAAATGATCAGAATCTTTTTGTGCTTGTTTTCTATATGATCCATGCAAATTTGTGAGTAGGGTTGTGTCATTGTGTGACAAAATATTTATAGCTATTTTAATTTTCGTCAAACCAAACATTCAGTCAGGTCCCAAGCTCGAATCCAAACATGTGAAGTTTTGACTTCGAGCCTTTCGATATATAATTTCAAGGGACCATTTTTTCTTTTCGATCTGATACAAACAAATTGTAGAACTCCAAGGTTATGCATTCAAAGGTCAATGGTTCGACCATTTTCTTCTTTTCTTATTATTTTGAAAAATATTAATTTAATTAATAGGCTAAAAAAATGTGTTGATTGAAGTCCAAAATTACTCAAGGCTTTGATGTCAGAATTATATATATATTTTAGGGCCGAACTGCTCTCATTTAGATAATATCATAAAAAATTCAGAAGACTGGTCTGCATTCTCAATTCTGTCAGATAAACTCTAGAGAATTCAAGATCATCTCTCGAATTTTTTTTTATTTTTTTATTTCCTGCTCTAGTAATTTAAAGGCGGACTGTTTAGCCAGTTATGCATGTACTCGAGCTTTTGATTTTTCATATGTAAATAACTTATCGTCGAATTTAATTACCAATTCTGGTGGCGCTTTTTAATCAATGTGTGGTTGACAAAAAACAAATGAATAACGAAACAGAAAGATTATATATATAAGTTAGATACCACGTTAACTTTGTCGGAGGTGCGTTTCCCGCTTTGGAATCGGAAGCTCGCTTCCATGTCACTTCTGAAACATGCCTTTTACAAACATGTTGGAAGCTTGTGATTCCGTTTTGGAAACATGTATTTTCGTTTTAAAAATATTGTGTCATAAATAAATATGAAATGTAAAATTAATTTTGATATGTTTCTCATTATAAAAAAAACCGAAAACTAATTTAGTATTTTGACATTTGCACACACTAATTTCATCTTTTATCTATAAATTTCTTGTTTAGAAATAGTGTTTTAATCATACGTGTGATGTTAGAAGTGATTAATTCAATGAGATTATTTTGGACAATTTGAGTTTCATGTAACAACATAAAATTTAAAAACAAAATTATTTGATTGAAAATGAAGATGGTGATTTAGAATTATTCCTATTGAGTTATATAAAAATGTACTGAATTTATGTTCTTAACATTTTTTTGAATATATTATGATATTTAATTAGAAATATATATATATATATATATATATATATATACACGTTTCCACACTTTTTATTTTCAAAAAGCTGTTTCCGCGTTTCTATACGATTTCGTTTCCGCGTACCTGGTTCCGATTCCATGCAACGTATAATATAACATTCTTTATATAGTTTTTTTTTTGAAGATAAATTCTCCATTACAAAATAAACAATCGAAAGACTACCACATACATGGAGATCACTTCCAAGATTTTGTGTCCTTGTAAGTAAATCCCTAAAATCTGTCACCCATGTATCTAAAAACATATGTAATTAAAGTATTTCATTCAGATACTTACATTAAAATAATAATAAAATATATGAAAAAGTAGGAGAAAGTGAGAGACCCATGGTAAAAGTCTCAAGTCCACAACTAAACTTGAATATAAATTCTAAAATAAATTCTAAAGAGATCCAATGTTCATAAAACAAAGAGCCAATTTTTGTTTTACTCATAGTACCACAAAACCTTGCCTATATGGTTGAAGCTTAACATAAACATAATCCCCAATTTGGAAGCTTCTCTCTGACCTTCTCCTGTTTGCTACTTGTTCCATCCGATGGTGAGCTCGTAAAGGATGAAACTTGAGAATTAAGAGCATACTCTCACGTTCCTGCAAGCTCTTAGCAACTACAACCACTTTAGATTCATCAGGTTAATAAGGAAGATGCTGAGGAGGAGGTTGACCATAAACTGCCTCGTATTGTACTAGTATTCAGCAAGAGGTAACCACTTACTCATGGTCTGTCATTACACATGCACTGCAAATACGTCTCCAAACATCGATTCACCACTTCAATTTGGCCATCACTTTGAGGATGGTAAGCACTAGAGTAGTTAAGTGAGACCCCTTGCAACGTAAAAATTTTCTCTCCAAAAATCACTGAGAAAAACAGTATCACGATCACTTACGGTGGAACTTGGTAAGTCGTGTAGCTTAAAGACATTATCAAGGAAAGTATGTGCAACTACCGAAAATGGGTGACTAAGAGCCACAAAGTGAGCGGCTTTAGTTAGACGATTAAAAATGACAAAGATGACCGATTTACCAAAAGAAGCAGGAAGACCTTTGATAAAATCCATGGAAATATCAGGCCATAATGCATTAGGAATAGGCAGAGGTCGTGTCATACTTGCATTGTTGGCAAACAGAGAAACTACGTATATAAGCTTGAATGTCCTTACACATACCTTTCCAGTAAAATAGACTCTTGACTTTGTGATGAGTCGCATCTCTCCCAGAATGACCACCAACTCCAGAACTATGAAGTCATTCCAAAATTTTATTCCGCAATGAAACATCAGCGGGAACGACAATCTTACTCTTTCGACGCAGAATATTGTGAGACCACACAAAGTGTTGTTTTGAACCTGGTTTTGGTGTAAGCTCTGCGATTAATGCCTTAATCACACCATCAGTCTTATAACTGTCCTGTATACGCTTCATTAAATTACAATTCACAACAGATAAAGCCATATGGAGTACCTCCGATCATTCCACTCTAGAGAGAGCATCTGCCACTAAGTTCTCCTTACCCTCTTTGTACTGAATTTCATAATCAAACTCCACAAGTTTCGTAAGCCGCTACTGCTGTATAAGAGTGTTTAACCTTTGCTCCAATAGGTATTTAAGACTCTTATGGTCCGTTTTTATCACAAAATGACCATTAAGCAAATAGTGTCGCCACTTTTGCATAGCGAAAACTATAGCTAGTAATTTCTTTTCATATATTGGGAGATGGAGATGTTTACCTTTCAAATGCCTGCTGATATAGACCAATGGGTGACCTTCTTGCATTAGAACAGCCCCAATGCTTTGATTACTTGCATCAGTCTCCACTACAAATGGTTTATCAAACAAAGGAAGAGCTAGAACAGGAGTTGTACACAAAGCCTTCTTCAATTCGTCAAAAGCAGTCTTAGCAGTGTCCGACCATAGAACTGAGTCCTTCTTTGTTAAGAGTGTCAATGGTGCCAAATTTTTTGACAAAGCAACGATAATAACCTGCTAACCCAAGGAATCCTCTTAGTTGTTTCAGATTGGTAGGAGTAGGCCAATCGGTTACGGCTTGGACTTTTGCAGGGTTAGTTGAAACTCCCTCTTCTGCAATAAAATGACCCAAATATTCCACTCTAGTAGTTGCAAAAGCACACTTGCCCATTTTAGCATACAGCTGTTACGATCTCATAACTTCAAAAACACAGTGTAAATGTTCCCGATGCACTTCCGTTGAGCTAATATAAACCAAATTATCGTTAAAAAAAATCAACACAAATTTCCTCAAAAAATCCTTGAAGACAACATTCATCAACACTTGGAATGTAGCAGGGGCATTTGTCAACCCAAAAGGCATGACAATATATTCGTAATAGCTACTACGTGTTTTAAAAACTGTTTTGTGAATATTAGAAGGAGACATCCTCACCTGATGATAACCAGCTCGCAAGTCAATCTTAGAGCCTCATAACTCATCCATTAAGTCCTCAATAAGTGGAATAAGGAATCTATTCTTCACCGTCAAACCATTCAAGCCCCTATAGTCAACACAAAGACGCTAAGATCCATCTTTCTTCTTTACCAACACCACCATAGAAGAAAAGGCACTAGAGCTGGCCTGAATTGTCCCACTTCCTAACATTTCCTGGACAATTTTGTCAATCTCATTTTTTTGGTGAATGGCATACCTATAAGGTCTCTGATTTACCACCTTTTATTAATGGAATCCTATGGTTATGATTCACTCGGAATGGTGGTAAGCCTACCAGTTCCTCAAAAAGATCTGCATACTTAGAGAGTAGTGTTGCTGTAGGTGGATATGTGATCGGCCTTGAAGTCTCAGTCTCCATGGCAAACAGAGATGCAACTCCTTCATCAAAATAATGTGTGACACACAACATAGACAACTGAATTGTCTCTTCCCTGATATTGTTCAATTTCGCAGCCTTAATTTCCCTGATGTATACCATGCAAAACTACTCTTCTTTGTCCCCAATCAAATTTCATTGTCAGTTTCTTGAAATCCCAAGTGATAGAACCAAGAGTCTCAAGCCATTGAACCCCTAATACCACATCACAACTTGTTAAGGGAATCACCATAAAATCTGCTACAAAACTTGTTTCTTGAAAATCCCATTGTAACTTATCAACCTTTCCTTTCACATTCAATCTATTCCCATCATCCACTTTTACTCTAGCATTGCCACTTGGTAACAGACGACATCCCAATTTCTCAGCCACTTGAATATCCAAAAAATTATGTGTGGATCTTGAGTCAACAAGGATGAATAGGGAACGCTTCTTATGTATTCCCTTACCGCGCATTGTAGTATAGTTAGATATTCCAGAAATTGCATTCATCAAAATCTGTGCAATTTTGCACTCCGGTGGAATGTTCTTCATATCTCCATCTCCATCACTAAACTCTGACTCTCGATCCTCTTCCATCTCTAACAGAAAAAGTTGAGTCTTCTTATGAACTTTAAAATGACCAGGTGTGTATTTTTCATCACAAAAGTAGCATAAGCCTTTTGCCTTCCTTTCATTCATTTCTGCCGGCGTTAAAAACGTTTGTGGTGACATATTTTGTCCTTTGGATTTATCTAGTGCTGCAGGTTTCTGGAGGGATCTCTGCGTCTCTCTTGAAAGGTAACAAGCCTTTGGAGACGGAATTAGACTTACTTGTGTTCCACAAGATTTTTCCGAGGATGTGCAGTCTCATCAAATTTGAAACAAAATTATTTGATTGAGAATGAAGATGGTGATTTAGAATTTTCATTTTGGATTATATTATTTTGAATTATTCCTATTGAGTTACATAAAAATATAGCGAAAACGTTAAAAAAAACTCTGAACTATGTCGATTTAACCGAAAAAACCCTGAACTACCTATAAACCTTTTTAATCTCCAACTTCTGTTGACTTGTTTTTTTAATCCCAAACTTTCGTTGACCAAGCCAAATTAACCCGTCGATCTGATCCTCTGTTCTGCACCTGATTCTTTTGCTCGCCAGACGGACATGTCTTCACTAAAACTTTCATAACTTTCAATCGCACCGTTGGAACGACTTCAAATTTCTTTGAGATGAAATCTAACTCGATTTTGTAGCTTGTGTAAAATAGTCAGCTCGATCCATCGGTGGAAAAGGCTTCAACGAGTGCCAAAAGTCAGACTAACGTTTTATATTAATGCAGAAAACGTTAGTCTGACTTTTGGCACTCGTTGAAGCCTTTTCCACCGCTGGATCGAGCTGAATATTTGATACAAGCTACAAAATCGAGTTAGATTTCATCTCAAAGAAATTTGAAGTCGTTCCAACGGTACGATTGAAAGTTATGAAAGTTTTAGTGAAGACATGTCCGTTAGAAAACGTTAGTCTGACTTTTGGCACTCGTTGAAGCCTTTTCCACCGATGGATCGAGCTGAATATTTGACACAAGCTACAAAATCGAGTTAGATTTCATCTTAAAGAAATTTGAAGTCGTTCCAACGGTGAGATTGAAAGTTATGAAAGTTTTAGTGAAAACATATCCGTTAGAAAACGTTAGTCTGACTTTTGGCACTCGTTGAAGCCTTTTCCACCGATGGATCGAGCTGAATATTTGACACAAGCTACAAAATCGAGTTATATTTCATCTCAAAGAAATTTGAAGTCGTTCCAACGGTGAGATTGAAAGTTATGAAAGTTTTAGTGAAGACATGACCATCTGGCGAGCAAAAGAATCAGGTGCAGAACAGAGGATCAGATCGACGGGGTTAATTTGGCTTGGTCAACGAAAGTTTGGGATTAAAAAGACAAGTCAACAGAAGTTGGAGATTAAAAAGGTTTATAGGTAGTTCAGGGTTTTTTCGGTTAAATCGACATAGTTCAGAGTTTTTTTGACCGTTTTCCCTAAAAATATACTGAATTTATGTACTTAACATTTTTTTGAATATAGTATGATATTTAATTAGAAATATATATATATATATATATATATACACGCTTCCACACTTTTTATTTTCAAAAAAATCGCTTCCGCGTTTGTATACGATTTCGTTTCCGCGTATCCGGTTCCGATTCCATGCAACGTATAATATAACATTGTATATATAGTTATTTTTTTTTGAAGATAAATTCTCCATTACAAAGTAAACAATCGAAAGACTCTTCCACATACATGGAGATCACTTCCAAGATTTTGTGTCTTTGTAAGTAAATCCCTAAAATGTGTCACCCACGTATCTAAGAACATATGTAATAGAAGTATTTCATTGAGATACTCACATTAAAATAATAATAAAATATATGAAAAAGTAGGAGAGAGTGAGAGACTCGTGGTAAAAATCTCTCAAATGAGAGACTAGACACAAATCACATTTATTTTCATTTATTGGTTCAATTTTATTTTTCTAACATAATTAAATTGTATTAAAATTTATAATATTATATTAGTGAAAAACTGATACAACTAAACTTGAATAGAAATTCTAAAATAAATTCCAAAGAGATCCAATGTTCATAAAACAAAGAATTCTCAAGTTCACCTTACAAGAATCGAGAGATAAAAAAAAGATTCTTTGAATTGGATCAACAACAATGTCACTTTGAGAGAAACTAGGAGGAGATAACAATGTCGACACAAAATAATGGAATGAATGAATAAAAAAAACTCTTTTTCTCTTCTTTTAACCCTATTTTAGCTTTAATTGATCTCAGCCGTCGAATCTGATCTTCAATATCCACCCTCTACGTGTCAAGCACTCCACAATACATGACTTACTATATAAAAAAATTATAAGAGTATCTCATTAAGATACCTCAAATGAAGATGTTCAAAAGTTCCTATACGTCTGATGAGGTAAGCAAGAGAAAACACAATTGTGATGCATTGTCATGGAACTTCGGTATTGTATGCCATTGAGCAACATTAGGACTTTCATTGTGATAGGAGTTGGACCCGAATGAAGCCCACAAAAACGTATTGGCAGAACATCCCACAAAGCTTAAAAAGGTTTGGTTGCTCTTATGATTCATTTCGCTCTCATTTATTTTCTTCCTATATGAAGTGGGGTGTTTTCATACCACATCCTCATCACGTTGTGATCCACGGCCTAAACTGTACATTTTTATAGAATTTAATATGTAAAAATCATTTAATTTTTCAGAAGTCGATGGACTGAGAGAGGGTTTTGATTCCCTAATTCCAATAAGAAATTATATTCCATGGCCTAAACTGTACATTTTTATAGAATTTGATATGTAAAAATCATTTAATCTTTCAGAAGTCGATGGACTGAGAGGGGGTTTTGATTCCCTAATTCCAATAAAAAATTATAGACCAGTTAATACTGACGGAAAAAGAGAATGTATCTCACATACAACATGGATAAGAAATGTCTTTAAAACTCCCAAAGATGATAAATTTTATCTGCAAATTATAGTAGATTTATATGGAAAAGTGGATGTTATTTGGCTTGTTATATAAAAGATCGGCGTCGTGTATCACTTCCGTCACGAACTCCTCCCTTGACCGGATCGAAGGTTAAACTGATTCCGGCAGCATGGGGCTTGTCGGCGAGGTGTTGCAGGTGAAGCCAACAGTTGAAATTGAGGACGGTATTAATTCGTTTTTTTCCTCGGTTTGTATTCGATTATCCAGTTATTTTATCCCAATTCAACATTGTATTTTGGCTTCCGATTTCCGGTTCGAGTTTAGCTTTAGGATAATATTTTGATTAAAAAAATAGAGTCGTGATGCTTGCTGTTGAGATTAAAGTTTTAAAATCTAAAATTACTAAAGCCCAAGTGCAAGTAACGAGTAGTAATCTAGGTATCGATCCACAAAGAGTTAGAATAACACACTACGAATGCAAACAATTGATTAATCTAAGTTAAATGATGTTTTTGGTTTTTTTTTTAAAAAGTCCTAAAGAACCAACTAAGTGAAACAAGCAAATGAGAATGCAAAATAAAGATAAACATGACTAAAATGCTAAAAATAAACTAAACAAGACCTAAACAAACCATAACTAAGCATAAACAAATTCAAATGCAAAAGTCAACCAAAAGTCAACCGTAAAATCAACAACTAAAAGCTTGATCAATTATGGGAAATCATGGGTTTTGGGCAAAGCAATTGACTTGGGATTCTTAATGACTAACTAATGATGCTGTGACTAACAATTCAAACTCAATACCATGACAAAGATCACTCACATTCGATTAATTCATTTCCATGACAATAATACATTTATTAATCACCTAATTAATCTAATCTTCTAATTGCAATTAAGAGATCAATAATCATTAAGTTCAAGTCCACAATGTCAACTAATCACCTTAAACATCAATTCCCATTGGTTAAAAATGAAGAGCAAGATTTAAAGTTTTTCTAGACATTTTATCGAACACCTTCCGGGCATAAAATGTCCATGTTCTAGATTTTGATTGATCAAGTCTAATTTAACATTAAGTACACCTTAAACTTTATAAATCATAAGAATCTAAGTCTAGACTAATCATCCATCAAACATCCCTAATCTACTAAGCCCAAAAACCCATTAAAAGACTACGCACTAATCATGATGCAAAACACAATTATAATCATAATTAAAGACATAATCATAAAAAAAGGGATAAAGATTAAGAAAACTTCACTAGATTAAGCAAATACAAAAGATCTAAGCACAAATAATAAGAAAATGGTTTGAAAGCTAAAAAGGGTACTGTTGAAGCCCTTTCGGTCTAATGGTTTAACCAAATGTTCATTAATGCTTCTACACCAGGAGGTCTAGGGTTCGAACCCTAGAGGATACGATTTATTATTATTGATGCAGATTAATGGAGACAAGCTTATAGAAGATCTTCAGCGTGGGACAAAGTAGAATCGTCTAGTGTGGATCAAAACGGAAGATTTGTCCGTTGTAGAATCATCGATGTAATAATTTGTAATAGAATAATAATAAAAAACAGTGTTAAAAAAAGAAGCTAAAAGGGGTAAAGATCATATCAAACTTATGTTTTTTTTCCCTTCTAATTGCATTTATAAGTCCTCAAAATGGAACCGGGTCGACCCAATTTAGATTGGGTCGGATCTTTTAGTTGAAATAAGATTGGATCAATTCCGGACCCCTGTCTCTCGAAATTAGGGGGTCGAAATTTCCTCTGTGCGAAAATGAGTATTTCATTTGCAGATTCCGAAGCGCTTTCTATCGAAATTTGGGATGTCAAAATTAGCTTTTCCGGGTTGAAATCTTCCCTCTACTCTCCATCTTTCCCTTTGAACTTTAATTCCATTGATTCTTCTTTTGTATCCTCTTCTTGGTCCAATTATGCTCTAAAACCTTTCTAGATTCATCACTATTCTCACCTACAAAGACAAAACCAATGCAAATGCACCTACAAATGCCTAAATGCATATGAAAAACGGATTGAAAGCATGATGAAACAAGTGTTAAAGGAGGTAAAATATGAATATATCACTTGCATGAAAAATTTGCGATGAAGTACATACAAAGGAAAACAAAAAACCTTATATGATATTAAGTGAAAGATTTGAGTATCGTATGTTGTACATTAGAACTCTTTTTTTGCTTTGTAAACGTTGTACATTGGAATCACAAAGAGTCAACAGTTTCAAGTTATAACGAAGATATGGTCTTGCAAACAGATCCTGCCATACTTTTTGTTGATCGTGGTTGAACTATAAAATTTCAGTGATCTTTTACTTTGTACTAGGTGCCTAACTCTATTATTAGTTATAGTTTTATTTTATTTCGTTAGATTCTTGTTAATAATGTTTGAAGTTTTGGTTTTACAATAATAGTTGTCATTAATTTAACATGTAAACGAAGTTATTGTTGGAGCATGAGTCTGACGGTGATGTGGTCAGATGAAGTAATGTCATAGAGTAAATGGATCAATTATATCACCTAGTTTAGTAATCTATTATGTTTGGAAAATTTAGGATTGATATACTAAAAAGAAGTTAACAGTAGATTGAATAAGTAGAAATCTATATATGGGAGCATGATGTTTTTGTTAGGAAGGCTAAGGAGGTGGTCATGATTTTACACACAAAACTTTAAAACTTGTAAAATAGAGTATACACACTTCCATCGTTGTCTTGAAGTTTGCTCATTCACAATGTAAACATCCCATATCTAATTTACAAAGTTGAAACTGTTAGGTCTCAAAAACAGATTCACTGGATAGATTCACCAGAGAGCTACGCTAATTGTTTTTACCTTACTTTCTCACCATTTGTATGCTAATACCAAGAACATCCAAAACAAAGGTGATAGTTCCGAGCTAGAGAACACATTGAGATTAATTACAATCTACAATACACTAAGCCACAATATCAGAGTTAAGAACCAAATGTAAAATAAAATTTTTTTTATTAAAATAGTAGAAAACATAGCAGAATAAAACTCGAATAGAGAACTACGTTCTCTTCCTCTTCGCCTAACCTGATAGAATACTCCAAACCTCTCAATTTCTTAGGTGAGTCTCTCACATCCCAGACTTCGTCTCTCTATATAATAAAAACGTAAAAATAAACACTCTAATTCAACATAGGGAAAAAATAGTAATCAGGTTCTCTGAATCTATAAATGAGAAATCCTAATTGAAAAGGAAATTACTCTAATAGAAGAAGATGTGTCACACGGACTATCTCACTTGTGTTAGGTAGTACATGATTGTGCTCATGAGACAGTTGCTACGAAACAAAATTCACTTGCATCCATAAGAGAGCATTTCTTTTGTCTCTTAATGCCCGTGAATTTCAGGGTAAGTGGGTAACATTTCAATGTACTTGGTGATCTTTGTCAGTTGGTTTCAATGTTAGTACGACATGTGCAATAATCAATCCTTTCTGATTATCATCTCCAAAATCGATTACATAATCAGAAATGTAAGGGCTACAAAAATGTACTTTTCCCATTACCAGAATGTCTTTCTTCTCTCACTTTACATGAAGCCTGTAATGCAGCACAGTACATAACATTCAATTAAAAAGAGTAAATGTTAAAATTCCATAGAATAATTTCCGGTTTCGTACTCTTGCATCAATTAACATAAGACAATATCAGGATAAGCCAACACGGTAACCAACCATGTCATGACTTGTTCTTCTTTGCAAAACCAAGAAAAGCTCAGGGTACACAACATAAGTAGCCTACAACCATGTCATTAATATAAGCAAATTCAGTCAATGGTGTAAAAAAAAACAACCTGATTAGTTTCTTTAATAAGTGTACTCGAACATCATAACATATTGTTCTTTCAGAATCTGAAATGCCATGACAAGTAGCTTAGCATAAGAAAAGTATAGTAAAGACTTAAGTTTAGTGCTAATTTATAGGAATTTTTACAGCAGCAAACACTGAAAGACTAACGTTAGTTCCGACCCTTAGAGTAATACAATAACACAACGAAATCTTGTGCTAATATATAGTCCCAAATACTATGCATCTTCTGGAAAACTAAGAGCAATAAAATAACTATCCTTCAATAACACAATAAAATCCGAAGCAAATTCTTCACAGTTGCTAAGAAAGAAGTATCTTAACAAAGTAACTATCTGCTTAAGACCTTTTTTCTACCACGTTGTTATCATACCAGAAACCAAGAATCACAAAACCCATTCACAAACAGAAGCAAAACTGTTTAACAATCAAATTGTAATCAATCAATCCAGGTTGTCGTTTACTTCTGAAGACAAGAACTAACCTTAACTATAAACAAAGTTCGAAGAGTTACGTGATATTCCGAAATAATATGCATCATACATTCAACAGAAGAACCAAAAGATCCTTACGTCTTAGACAACACGTCGAAGATGCTCTGCGCCTCTTTGGTAACACCAACACCAAGTCTCTCGATCTGCCTCCTAATATGTTTCCTCGTAAGCCAGATTAATCAAAACAAGTGAAAAAACTGAAACAATCATGAGAGATTGCAACAACTAATCACCTAATGGCGATTGCCTCTTTCGCTATGAGTCCATCAAGACCAAGCGTAAAGGTTTTAAGCTGCGAGCGGATCTAATTGGACAAAGTAGAGAGTGAGATCGACAGAGAGAAATAATTAGGATTACTTAAAAAGCATTGGAGACACATAGACATAGATATTATTATCTTTTAGTATTGCATAAACGGGGGTTCCTGCCAGAAAATGCTAATAATCAGTACTAAAAAACATGCACAAAAGAAACTCTCGAAAAATATTGTTATGCTTTATTTAGCATAAGAAATTGCCATCTTGGAGTACACTTTTTTAAAACATAAAAAGACTGGTGAACACTGGTTGCATATTTTATGTGGATTGATTTTTCTTGTAAGAAACAAAGTCAAGTATCACTACAAAAAACGAGGTGAGTAGCATCACTTATTTTGTATGGTTACATCGGTTATTGAATGATACTAATGTGTTACCATCACTTATATAATCGATTCCAAAAGTAGCGATGCAAATTAATGTGTCAATTATAGCGATCGATGAAAATATTTCTATCGTTTATAGTAATCGATTCTATTATGTATCAGTTACCAGAAATGATGTAAATATTTGTGACGATTGCCATAACCGATGTAAATAATTTGTGTCGGTATTCACAAATGATACCATCATTTGTGTCAATTAAAATATGTGATGTTAAGATTAGCATCAATTCTTTATAAGCAATGCTAATAACTGTATCGGTTTGTTACAATTGATACAAATACTTACATCGTTTACACCGGAACGATTTAAAATATTTGCATCAGTTACTGTAATTACGGCATCACTTCTATAACTATACTTTTTTTTTCATTTAAAGATAAAATTATAGACGAAATAAAAAATATAATTAAAAAGAAATAGAAAACAAATAGTGATGTATCAAATATAAAATATACTTGAATGTTAAGCAAAAGATCTTAACAAAACAGGTACGTAGTCAACAAAAGAAAAACGAAAGCTACTAATCAAACCAGTTATGTAAACCCAACTCCTAGAAGTTCCCATGTCTTGATTTCTTGTTCCTCTACTTCCCATGAAAGTAAAGTCTTGTAAGCTTAACTCCCAGAAACGCCCATGCTTTGATTTCCAGTTTTGTAGCTTTCCGTTGCCTGTAAAGAAAAGTTTACAATAAATGATGTTAGACATTATATTCCTTACTTCTCAAAACTTCTACTAATATTAGATAAGACGTTACAAAATAGAAAGAGTTTACATTTACTATGTCATATAAGTGAAGACATATGGTTCATAAATGTATCTGAGAATTTGATTGATTGGCCAAGTTCGATAAAATTGCAGAAAAATTTGGTTGATTGGCCAAGTTTGATAAAACAGCAGCCAAATCCGGAACTAATCCAGTGGACTATATATATAGTAAGAAAATATTAGCAACTAAGGACTAGTATAATTTGAAAGGTTAATTTATTATCATAAATTACCTGAACAGTAGTAGCACCAATTAACTGTTGAACAACCCCAACCAAACCATGAACTTGGCTTTTCAACACTGAAACTGTTGACTGCAACTCAACAACTTTAGAATTTGATGTATCTAATACTGGAGTAGTAGGCACTATTAATAGTTTTGAAGGTGTGAGTCCACGTCCGACACAACGGATTCGTCCTGATCGCTCTGGACCAAACACTTTGGAATACTCATCATCCAAACTTGCAGTGATATTGCTCGACCTTCCATCCGAAGGATTTTGACTCATCAATAGTGTGAGCTCATCCTGAAATGTTTAATCAACATCTAAACAACCATACCCATCAATATTATAAACGTAAGCTATATATATATTTAGAAAATTACTAACCGCACGATGTTTTTCCTCCTCACAGACGAAACTTCCATCAGATTTCATGCGACTTGCGATGAAAAATTCAGTTCTGCAAGGTGTTTTTCCTGTCTTCTTTTTCTGAAGAAACATGAAAAGTGATTAACCAGAAAACATTACCTAAAAACATCCTTAATGCATGAATCATCAAATCATGCAGAAAAAGTACTTACAATGTCACATCGTTGTCTCGCAAAACTTTTTCTTCCGCACAGATGTGGCATAATATTCTTTTTTTGGTTATTGATATTCCGGTCTCGCATTCTCTGATTTTGGAAAAATTTATTTGTCAACCCTTTGATATGTGTATAATACACATCCATTATATGTACTATATACCTTCCACTTGTCACTGAACCTCATGGCAACAAGATTAAGCCATTGATCCTCTGGTACCATGGTGGGACGATTCAATATTGTTTCTTTTCCGTTATTCCGCTTGTACCTTTTCCAAATACGACCTTTAAGATCCTTGCATCTGCTCCCCAATACACCTAGAACATAGTCTTTTCTTATCTCCGAATTGTCAAACCAGAATTTTTTCTATATAAAGAATAAGAGATTTTGTTACTTACGCCTCAAAGATACAATGACTTGAAATTACTAAAGAACACCACTTAGATAAAAAAAACCATAAAATATATTGCAAGGGTAGGAGAGTCGATTTGTTACCCGAATTACATCCCAAGCCTTATCTTTCCTATGAGGAGGATATTGCCTCCAATCGCTATAGTCCATAGGTAACAAGTTAACATCATTGCTCAACTGACCAAGCCATGATCCCAATAAACCTCCAGAATCTTCATCAGGTTGGCCAGAATCTTCATCAAAATGTACGATTACCTTGCGGTTCCGCAACTTCCAAATAGCTTTAGTTGTCAACGTTTGTTCTGCGATTTCTCCATTTTCATCTGTTTCATATTCAAACATTGCTTTAGTTATTAAAACCAACAATCAATTAATATATTCACAGACATCCTTATACATTTCCAACTTCATGACGACCAACAATCAAGTAAAACTCGTTTAATCACAATGCATAGATGCTTAAGCAAAAGGTTAACGTGAATCTACTTTTGTTTAGAGAAACGTAACATTACAAGAACCTAATCTATAGGCAATAAAAAATCAGAAAATCAAATTCATGGAGTAGGTATTATGGAATTTAATTATATTAACATTACCTATGAGTTGTACTTTCCACTTGAAACTGTTACATTCTGGAGCAAGTTCTGGTGGATCATTGTACTCATTGAAATCTGACTCGGAAGATGGAAAGTCCTCTGGCGGTTGCTTCTCCGAATCTGTGAAATTCATGACTCTACATATGGAAAATAATATAAAGTTATTTAGTAGTAGAAAAAATGCATTACACAATCAAGTCAAAAAGATATAGTAGGATTAAGTAATATATGCAGTAATTAATATATAACATGAACTATAAGGACTATTAACATTCGACACATCAAGTCGCCTTCTATATCGTGTCTCAACTTAGATTTGGATAGAGAACAACGATTACAAGGACATTTTAACATGTCTACCTTATATTTGCCAAAAGCAAAATCTAAGAAGTTTTTGACGCCATTGGTATTGTCTTGAGATAAACGAGGTTTGTTTATCCATGACTTGTCCATATTGCCCTAACTAAAATAAAAAAAAAGTATACATATACAAGTGTGTATATATATAAATATATATATTAGCTTAATTTTTTTCTAGATTCATATAACACAAGTAACAAAAGAAGTAACTCCATAGCAAAATAATATCAATAAGATTAATATAAACCTCTTTAAAGATTCACAAACGTGAAATCATGCTTTTAAATTCCACTCTACAAGATAAATCATATATTAACACTAAATGAGAATTGACTTGTTTACAGAGATAATTAAATGTTAATTTAGCATCATTCAATCAAAAAAGAAAACCGACAAAAATTAAACTTAATACTATCAATAAATCAACAAAGGGGAGCGATCAAAACTAGGCTGAATTAATTTTGTTTACAGAGAAACTTAATACTATCAATGAATCAACAAACAAGAGCAATCAAAACTAACTGGATTAACTTGTTTACAGAAAAACTAATGTGCACTATTCTATAGCATCAATGAATTAGTAGAGTAAAAGCCATGAAGTAATTACCTTGTTAAGAGACGTACTCTAATTCTTAGCCGTGATCTCTCTGCTTCTTTTCGAAACCCTAGATCCAAATATGTTTGTGGTGAATAAAAATTTAACATGTAATTGTATTTAAGCGTATTCTAATTTCACTCCCGCCTAGGATAGGAAAATTGCGGGAATCAAAAAAGATAATCTTCTTTAGCAGAAAAATTCTAACTTGTTATATTTTTAAGAAACTTAATACTATCATATATATGGGTATTTAACGAGATTGTGTGATATGAACGGTTCGGAGAATTCTCAGCCACGATCCAAAAAATATATAAAATCAAAGCAATCACATATAAATTAGTTGGTAAATTCACCCACATATATATTTCCTTCCCAATTAAAAAATACACCAAAAAATTATCAAAACAAAAATAATTACATAGATATATATTCCCTTCCCAATTCGTTCAGATCTAGAATCTAAAATTGATAATAAATAGTAAATAGGGAGAGAGAGGGAAATGCATCGCCAATTCGTTCAGATCTAGAATTTCCATTGGTGTCAGCAATCCGACGATGCAGCCTACGTCGCCTTGCGCTCGGTGTTGGAGCAGCAAAGCAAAGGAAAGTGAATGATTGATTTGAAGATGGAAATGGAGATAGTGAGAGATTTGAGATATAATCTATAGTTTCTTTTTCTTCTGGGGGAATAAAAAGTTGATGTGTTAATGGCTCGTGGGGTGTTCAAGCCATCATTACACTTTCGATTTTTTTTTTAAAAAAGAAATAAGTATTAGAATTGAAATGCGACATGTTGTATAAAATAGTTGATTGAATAATTTTTTTCTTTTTCATTTTTTAATAATATTTTTTCCAAAAAAACGTGTGCTGATTAATTTGTTTGAGTTACGTTTGCATCACATTTTTATTGATGTAAAATTTACATATTTTAAATTAACAAATGCTTCTTCTTCTTGGGTAAGTGCATCAATTATTTAAATGTTGCAAGTTATTTTATTAGTTACGTTTTTGCTAAGTGATATAAATGCTTATTTATTACCATCAATTTTAATGAAATGATACAAACTTTTATTTATTACCATCAATTCTAATAAAACGATACTAAAGAATGACACTTATTAAAATTGATGTAAAATTGCATAACTAGTATCACTTACTTTTAAATGATTTTATTTTTGCATCGTTAATTTTTTCGATACATTTTAACCGATGCTATAGTGTATATTTTCAGGAGTTTGGCATTAGTGTATCGATGAATCTGAATAGTTTTATCTTAAGCTTTTTGACAATTGGTGACTTGTGTTAGAGGCGCCACCAAATTAGATAATAATCGTACAAAAAAGTGAGGGAATCATACAATCTCAACCGGATTCGGTGTATACAAATATGTCAAATAAACAACTCATAGCTTGTCACGTGTCCTCTCCTGAAAAATGTTGGCCTCTTGTTATAGTATAGATTTTTGGGTACAATGTAAAACTTAAAAATAGAAAGATGTAAAGGTTAGGTTATTTACAGGGCCGGTCCAAACATGTTTATGGCCCTAAGCGAACCAAAAATATGACTATCTTTCTGGAACATTGACTGAGTAGATTAAAGATGTTCACATAACCACGTGGAGTGGATGTAGCCTCTATTTGCATTATTTGAAGGAATACATGATTTTCCAATTTTTCATTAGGTGCTTCTTTGACCGTAGTTGTTATATATCATGTTTGAATTTTTTACCCAAACCAAACCTATGATTCGATTCAGTTTAGCTATATTTTTTCTATTACGACAATTAATCACATGAATTTGAGGAGTTTGAATGTTTTGTTGATACGTGTGATACAAGCTGCACGATGCACATAATCCTCATGAAATGGACAATTGACATTTATCAACACTGGAAATGTACAATTCGTTACAATATTTTTTTTTGCCATATGAATTAACTAGTATATGGCAAACAAATGAAGTAGGGCCGAAACATGTGGAAGCTGCATTACTTTTTAGTGTTTTGGCAGTACCCTATGTGCAAATCTACAAAAGAAATGTATAAATAAAATGTAAAAAAAAAAAAGGAAAAAAGAGGAGGACGACATAGGCCCAACCGAAGATCCATAAACCCAAAGCGGTGGGATCTGCTCCTATCTCATGTGCTCTATCTCACACAGACAGTCACGTGCTCAACTACCACCAAACCGAACCATAGCCCGAAGATATTTTCTCTACATTGATCGTAATTCGTAACCATAAGGATTAATCCTTTTACCCACTGTTCCTTTGTGACATAGTCCATGACTAGGAAACACGCATTATTGGGAGATCGAGAGGTCGAGATCGTCCAAGATCGAACAGTCGAGATGACTAACAAAGATTATGTAAATAATGAAGATCTGATTATAAAAGAATCAAGAAAGTTCTAGAAGTTTAGGAAATATGCCATTATGTAAATATATTATTTACATTTATATTCATCTTAATTTAGAAAAATGGATCTAGTCTATTCTCTATATAAACAAATGTAACTTGCAATTTTATTCTTATGAGAGTCTAATATAATTCTTCATAAACACTTTTGTGTTTTTCCTCTCATTAATTTATCAAGCGTATACATGTGGTATGCACATATGATATATGTATATATTTCATTAGTTAATATAGAATGTTTATATGGAGAGAGAATTCTTGTTGCACCATCTGATTATCTAGATGGTGTCTTCCTGGGACTCGTCGAGAGGGAAACACGTCTCATCACCACCAGTGTTCCACAAGAAATGGGCGTAATTAGCGGCGTAGTAAGAGTTTGTGGGATCGGCATCGATTGCTTCCAAGAAAGTCTCCTCGGCCGCCCATAGATCGTCCCGTGCTTTCCATAAGAAGGTTGCATATTTGCTCAGCGCTTCTGCGTCTTTCGGTTCCACTCCTACTGCTCTCTTAAAGTACTCTTCCGCTCTGTTACACAATATCACGTGAGACACATCCGTGAGAACTTATTCATTAGAGACATGCGGAATGTATTAAAGATGAGGAGGTGAATAGAGCCAAACGTGTTGCTTATTAGGTACTGGCTTAGAGAGACCCTATCAATTAAATCTATAATGCTTATTAGTATTGTTTGATCCACAGAGTGCTATATTTTAACAATAGCAGCACTATAATAACAACGCCAATGACAAAAACATGGGTTAATTCGATTAGTTAGGAGATAAATCTAGAAGACCAAATAATTGTAAGGCGGTGAGTTTTGATAAGATCACCATTATGTTGTTGGATTTTTGGTGGGCACTCTTCAAAGCTCCACCACTATCATCAAAGCCCATTGGCTACAACTAAGTAATCCCTTATTTCTTTATTTAGCCCCAGTTAGATATTTATGTAATTGTCTTCTTCTTACTCCAAAAAGGAATATAGTTGGTTGTTTATATTGTGCTGATGCATTTGTTATCACAATTTCAGCTTAACCTATTATAATGATGATTTCCCCAAATAATGTCCCACTAGTGAATAGAAAATTCATCGAGGACTGCGCCTACTTTTGACTCTTAGCATCAACTTGCAGTCTCACAAGTCCCTACCCCAAGAATCTAAAAGGAGGATTCGATCCACAACCCCCAACTCAAAACCCAATTCTACTTAAGCTTAAATAAACAAAACTATTAAACGAAGAAAACGTGATTAAAGTGTGGGAGTAAAACGTTTAGTTACCTGTCATAGTTATTGGAGACGAGGTAGAGGAACTGAGCGTAGTTTGCGAGTAGGAGAGGATTATTAGGCTCCTGAGAGAGACCTGTTTGGTAGAGAAGCTCTGTTTTGAAGTAATTCATTTGCTCTTCTGTTTCTACTCGAGCATCCACAGGAGACACTAACCGATTCCTCGTCTCGTGATCCAACGCATTGTCTATCTTTGAATACTGCATTTGTTCTGCTTCCTCCACTACCGAACTCCATAGCCTATCTTCATCTTGTCCTGATATTGATGTCTCTGACTCTGTTCTAGTCGTTGACCCTAATGTTGATGACAATTGGGAAGCTCCTTGTGGTATGATTGTTCTGAATTGTTCTGTTCCATCGAATCCATCACCATCTGTTCCGCTTAGAACCGGCCTGATGTTTCCGCCACCACCATTGTTGTTTCCTCCTACGGAAGTTGTATTCCCGTTGGGAGACGATACAAAGAACGTTTTCACCATCGAGGAATCCAACTTTTCGTTTGCTTCATCTGTTTCAGTGGCGGTTGTTAGCTCTGTTACGGTGGTCGTCGGAGGATGAGGAGCGGCCGCTAAAGCAGAGTTGCTACCGATCGAATAAACCGTGAAATTGGCAAGGAGTATCATGACGTAAACCATCAAAGTAGGTGTTGCAGAGAAAACTTGTTGAAACAACCAAACGAACGATGCGTGCATCTCTTCTCTCACTCGTTGCAAGATTCCTTGCAAGTCTTCGTAGAACAGAATCTCTCTCATATGTATAGTAAAGCTCTGGAGTTCCCTAATCATGAACACCATTGACGAAAACGCTTTGTTCATCGATCCACACGCCGATTCACCTGCTTGTTTAACTCCTTCCTCCCATTGTCGCTTCTTCTTTATGATCCTAAGCGAAAGAGGAAGATCGACGCTGTTTGCTTTCATTCCGATACTCGATAAGTGTACCATCTCTTGCCATGGCGGCTCGATCGAATCTCCAAGTAAATTAGGTTTCTCCATTACTCTGTAACTTCGATCGTTAACGGAATCGTGGATTATCATCCGCTCTGAATCGCTTTTCGTGTATCTCTCGTCTTCCTCTTGGCTCGAGACATGGAATCTGAGAGTTAGCTCCTGGATTTTTTTCGAAAACTCTTCATCGGAAAACGGATCTAAGCTTGCGCTACAAACTCGTCGAATCGACTGAGATTTGGTTGGGTTAGATGATTCCCATAGCTCGCATAATTTGGAGCGATGGAGCTTTCCGAAGAGAGCCGAACGGTTCAGTCTCTGCGGCACGAAACGACAAGATAGAAAACGCCCGTCGTGTACGGTGCTCCGTCGTTTAGAACCGGAAGCTAGGGTTTGAGAAGGGGAAGACGAAGAAGAAGAATTAGCCGTCCATTGAAGGAATGGAGAAGTAGATGCTACTTTCACCCCCATTTCAAAATTGGAAAATAGCTCTTATCCTCCTGTAACAATGGCTTTTTCCTTGTTGATTAACACTTTCCTGTAAATCAAAATAAAAATGGAACGAGTGAAAAAGAATTCAAAAGGAGTTGGTAAGTTTCTCCAATCCTTGGAGGAGAATTTTCCTCGGAAATGCAGAGAAAAAACTGGGGAAAAGCTCTCATCACACGAACGAATCATTACAGATGGAAATCGGATCGCGGAAAGCTAAACGTCACGGGATTCAATGAAAATTTCGAAATAATTTAGAAGAAAATCTACGATTCAGCGAATTAGAGAGCCGAACGAGGAAAAGAGGCAACGAAATGGAGAGGAAGAAAAAACTCACCCTCAAAGACCGCAATTTCTCGAAGTTTCTGGGTAGGATAACCTTTCTCGGGAAAATCCTGAAAGTATCTCTTCACTTGTGAACGCGGAGGGAGAGAGAGTGAGACGATGACCTTTATATACAGACGCAATGGAAAGGGTTTGTGCACGAGTTTATCAAAAATATCGAAAAATAATATAAAAAAATATATCACCGGGTTAAAGCTGGTTATTATACAGCCTGACAGTGACAAACAAGTGGCCGGTCTCAAGAACCGACTCACATGATAAACCGGGATTTTTTCATCTGACGGTTTAAAGTAAGCCACGTGTGTGACTGATCTCTTCTCCCAGCCTATTGGGGTTTTTGTTTTTCGTCACTTTCTGACATTACAGAGTATTGCAAATTAATAAAACTGATCAACGGTGTTGGAAAAGCCACGTAGGCATTTAGATGCTAAGAAAATCAATTAAATAATTTAAGAACGTGAAAATTGCGAGGGTGGGATCGATCGTGTTCATGTAATCTGGTAACTATTGCGATTTACGTCTATGTTCATTTTCTGTTTAGTGTTTGGTATTTTTTCACTCTTTTTTTTTGTTTTTTTTAACTTTTTTTCCACTCTTTTTACGATCAAAATTTCCTTTTACGTATCAAATAACAACAGTAGATATACATGAACGTGGGATTAATAATTTTTAATGATGCAATGGACGATATGACCGCTTATAGAAAATTATTTTACCAAAGTAGTGACAAGATAGTAAGAAAAAAGGGTAGTGACAAGATTAAGTTACCACAATAATCGTTATAATACAGTACTTTTTCGGTTTCTAAAAAATAGATGTTTGAGTGTATTTTACATATATTAAAAAAAATAATTAATAACCTATGATAAATGCATTGGTTTTTGTAATAAACTATTTTCAAAAAATTTCAACTAATAATATTTTAATATTTTTTTCGAAAACTATATTTTTAATTAATAAATAATAAAAATGCATAGAAAATATAAAAAAATCTATTTTTGTGGAATAATTTTTTTTGTAAATTTTTTATGTTTTTTAAACGGAGGAAGTACAATTTAGGTAAACTTTGATTACAATAATTGAAATATAAGTCACTGTGATTATATATGATGTTCAACTAAACTTTTCGTGCCAATAAGTTTACATTTGTATCTGTAGACATTTTTTTAATTCGAGATATGCTGCAGATTGATCTAGCTATTTTATTACATCAAATTTCAAAATTGTAACATGGAAATTAAAACAAAAAAGATTTTCTAATACACCTTTTTTTTACAAACCAATAGGAGTTTCGAACATTTGTCTGGTTTTTTGCTAAACAAACATTTGTCTTGTATTACACTTGTAAAACTAAAAATTACTAAATGACTATTCCAGTGCATGTGTAACAGTGATTGTAACAAATAACTGAATAAGTGTTGATTGAAAATGTATTGCTCGTGTTGGATTCGGATCCTATTGAAGAAAAATGAACTATGTTGGTAATTTTTCGCATGCATGTATACAGAAAACCTGATTTAATTAGTACAAACCGAATAAACCAATTATTATTAAAAAAAAAAAACTAATATGTTTAATTAAATACACCAAAATATATGAGTACAATAACTACATGTCAAACATAATTTAAAACATAAAAACCGAAAATAAAGTAAAGGTTAATCACGAGTTTATTGAGGTTATAGGTTGGAAATAATTTACAAAACCAAAAAAAAAATCTAAACTATACCTAACCGAATGGGAAAAAGAAACACAAGAGGCCGTATCTATCTATGTAGAACGTGCCAAAATGAGGGAGGGTGAAAAATCGACGGTGCAGAAGGAGAGAAAGGTATGCACCAACTTGCCGTAAATTGACGTCGTTGAGAAAGCGACGTTAGAAGAATTGACGGTTCTCGTTTGGTATTTGCTTATGTCTTAGCATAATCAATGGTAGTTTGTTAATTTGAGGTGCTCAATTGTGTTTGGAGTTATAAATTTTTAAAATTTGGGGTTCTAAATCTCTAAAATTAGAATTTTTTATTAGAGTTCTAAGTATTTTATGTATTATTTAATTATTTTTAATCTTTTATAACTCTATTAAAAACCACTAAACACTACTGTTGGGGTCGGATTACACCAGCTCAACGTTGGAGTCCAAAGTTATGTATGTGCACCGAATAAACACGAAATCGCGCTAACATACGAGATGTTAGGCGGTTCCCCTAAGTCATTCCTAACAAGAGGACGAAGCACCTCTCCTTTCCTGAGTCTTCTCCGCGCTGCGAAGGGAGCCTTCTAAGTCCTCTCTACTCGCAGCAATGCTAGAGACGTCTGGCTCTTAGCGACGTCTGGTTCATCATCTTGTTCATCATTCATAAACCAAAAACTCAAAAAAAAAAAGACCTAGATCTACAAGCTTGGGAGTTCGCTAAGGAAGCTACGAAAGTCTAAAGGAGATGTGTAAAGGGATGAGAACTCACCGAGAACTGCGAGCAAGCAACGACTGGACGACGGCGGCGGCTGGGAACGCGACGGCGGCGCTGCAGTTTCGCGAAAACAGGAGAGGAGAAAGAAGAAGAAAGGAGAAAGAAAGAAGAAGGGAAGAGAAAAAAAAAGTTTCTTCTTCCCATTTCACTTGCGGGTCCCGAACTCCTCAACTGCATTATCACTCCTGGAAATCATTTCCTGAGTTCCGGAGGTGTCGTTGACATCCGTTATCAAAACACGAAGTCTTAAAATCTTCATAGACACATGGAGTCTTGAAATCTCCAACACAAAACAAATATGTAACTTTCGTCCTCTAATACAGTGGTGACGGCTTTAGCAGTCGAAGCGCTGCATTTACAGAGTCGACACACACTAACAGCCCGAGCCAACAGCATCACGCTAACAGCAACATCATAACTTTGGACGACAACGTCAGAATGCAATTGCCTTAAACTCGGTACCATTATCGCTAACACTATCGAGCTGGGGGGCTAACTATTGGGGTCGGATTTCACCCGCTCAACGTTGGAGTCCAAAGTTATGTAGGTGTAGCAAATAAACATGAAATCGCGCTAACATACGAGATGTTAGGCGGTTCTCCTAAGTCATTTCCTAACAAGAGGACGAAGCACCTCTCCTTTCCTGAGTCTTCTCTGCGCTGTGAAGGGAGCCTTCTAAGTCCTCTCAACTCGCAGCAATGCTAGAGACGTCTGGCTCTTAGCGACGTCTTCTCTATGCTGCGACGTCTCTCTGCTCGCGAAGTCTTCTCTGCGCTGCGATGTCTCTCTGCTCACGAAGTCTTCTCTGCCCGCGACGTCTTCTCCGCCCGCGACGACATTACTGCTCGCGAAGTCGTTGGCTACTGAAGACTTGCCAGGATAACGACGAAGACAAGAAGGCTTCTCGCGCAAGAAGCCCGGCCCAATAACGAAGCCCGCTTCGTTATCGACCGACGTAGCGAAGAAGGGAATCCGCGAAGACTTAGGAAAAGGAAGTTATCTCTTAGGAAGGGACTTAGCCGACTTAGGGTATTATATATATTGATGTACAAACCCTCGAAAGGGGCATCCGGAACTTTGTTCACAAACACTTTTACAGCAATAACATACATCTCTTTGCTCATCGTTTCATGCGTAGTTTCACATAGAAATCTCTGCTTCCCTTCGAAACCCTACAAATCTAATTGTGCTAGTTTCGACTCTCACAACTACCATTATGCTCTTAACAGCTGATATTTATTGTCATCTTTTCATTTCATTTCATTTCATTCATATTTTTTATCCATTCCCTAATTAGTTTATTCAAATTCATTTAAAACACGTATGGTGGAATCTACCCCTATCCTAATATTTATATACTTTTCTTTATTTATTACTAGTCTATATTTGGACCATCGAGAAAATCTCTATATGATAGTGAGCTTGTCTCGTGTCTGGTCTTAGAAATATTGGATGTGAAACTTTGTTGAAACATGAATGTTATTTTTTTTTGAAAATAGAATCATGAATGTTCATTGGAGCGCATTGTCAAAATAGAAATGAAGCAAAAACTGATTTTTTTTAGTTGATTAAACGTCTCGATTAATCTACTATATGAAAGTAGCTTGGCTCTCTCCATGACTTTGACACGTCAGTTCACAAGCAAAAGACACGTGGCACTGCAATTTTTTTAGCTTTTAAGAACGACCAATGAGAGAGACGGTTCTATCCATCCCTGACGTGTCCAATGTAACTCTTATGTAACTCTCACGCGACTCAATTCCCTCTTCTTGTGATTTCAATCGGGAACACCTCTTCCGTTATTGATTCTTGCTGGAGAACCTCAAGGATCTCGATTCTAGTCTGGAAAAATCGATTCACTCTTAAGCGTGAACGACCGCCGTGAACCCGTAAAAGTCATGGTTTGTTGCTTTCAAGAGGTAATGTAGTGTTTCTTACAGATTAGGTTTACGCAGAAAACTCCAAAATTGTCAAATTGATTTACTTTTACGCAATAGAGAAATCAGAAATTTTTATTTGTGTGAATTGGGTTTCAATTTTTTTTTGCAGTGGAAGGTGAAGAGGCTTTGCTTTGAATATGATACATATCCCTTTTTTTTTTACATAATCGAATTAGTATTTCCATAAATACTAATTCTCAATACTTAGCAAATACCGATCAAATAACTAGCAAACCAATCATAACCAGCGAAAATCAACTTAATTCAAACAAACGATTATCCATTAAATTCAAATGAAACAACAAACCAATTCAATCAATTCCATAATCGAGCAACTTAGAAATTCCAAAACAATCGCATAAAAGCAAATAAACGAGACTCTAGATCATCTCCTCTTTCCAGCCATGATTCCACGATCACATCTTTTCTTTACCTGCATCACATGGATAAAAGAGATGGGCGAGTATTATCACAAATACTCATTGAGACGGTAATTCCATCTACCGGCTATACACACAGGCACAAAGGAATAACGCAATACCAAATGATCAAACAACAATGCACAACACTTGCGTCGATCGACACACAACACTTGCATCGACGCTCATCGCAGTGTCGAGGAATACGAACCTATCCTCTCATGGCTCGTTCAAGGACCGACGTATCGATCTCTTGCACCAAAAATATCAACACAGACATCCAATAACACGATAATCACTCAAATCACACAATCAATCCTCATCAAATCAATCCAAACCTCAATCAAATGCATCATGACATTCTAATTACCCAGATAAGCCATGGTCACGCACTCACCTTGATTTTAGAATGAAAATGATGAGAAACAACGAAGAACACGAAAAACACACAAAATCAGACCCAACAAATTCGGATTTCCTTTTTTCTTCGCGAAGAACACGGATTAAAACCCAATTCCAGAGCCTCACAATCACAATCACAATTACAAGTTTTTAGGATCAAGAACACGAATAAATTAACAATGATTATTCTCTTCTCTTAATCCTCTCTAAAAACTCTTTAAAAACTCTCTGGAAACTCTCTGGAACTCCGAAAATGCGACATAACACAGCCCCTCGGCGTATATACTAAAGCCCTAGGGTTTTCCTTAAACCGAACCGCAAATCCAACATTCAAAAATCAAAACCGTCGGTTCAAATCGAACGTGTGTCGATCGACACACCCACATGGTGTTGATCAACGCACACACCAAAATTCCCAAATTTTGGTTCGCGGGCGTTACAATTCTCCCCCACTAACACGGATTCGACCTCGAATTACGCAACACCAAATTACTACGGTCCACACTCCTGACCAACCCGGTCAGCACCACCCAAGATCAACACTCTCGATGTCTGAGGTCTACATCTAGTCCACGTTTCAGACATTAATTGCTCCCAACTCATATCCACACCCCTCATACTCTCAGGAACATGTCCTTTGAGCTATCGGTGCACCATACCACTCACACCCTCAGGACACACAGTTCGTCGAGCTATCGGTATGCAGAGAAAATCCTCATTCCCTCGAGAGAAATCCTCATCTCTCAATAAAATACAGGGGAAATCCTCATCCCCCCTGGGAGAAAACTTCATCTCCCAATGAGTCGTTTGGGGAAATCCTCATCTCCTAAAGCAATCAATTCTTAAACGTCAATAAGCATCTCTGACCAAAACTACCTCCCGTGGTCCTAATATGACATTCCTCTAACCCGAAATATTATTTCATTCATGACCAATCCTCAGGTCAATTCTATACAACCCAATCGCTCAGGGTGTTTCACTAGAGTCTCACAGAAATAGACAAGCTCTAAATCTTCATAGAACTTCTATTTCTCAGATCCTCTGAAATAGACAAGTTTTAAATCCTCATAAAACCTCTATTTCCCAACCCTCAAAACACATAACTCATGACCACCCAAGTCATACCATAAGAAATACACATCTTATAAATCTTAACCATAAGAAATACTAATCTTATTATTCTCAAAATGTAATAATCGTTACTTCCATAAACAAAATTACATAAACCAAAAACATAGCAAAAATGCTAACTCTGAGACTGAAAACCAGAAAGACAAACTCAAGCCTCGACTTGCTTCTCGAACCACTTCGAAAACTTTGCCTTCATCCTAGTCTCTGGTTCCCAAGTCTCCTCCTCAATACCATCACAGTTCCACAAGACTCTTAACAACGGTATCTTCTTCCAGCGTATAACATTGACCCTCCTCTCGAGAATCCTCACAGGTCTGGCCCTAAAGTCATGTTAGGCTAAAGATCATCAGGAATCCTCACACAAACCTCCTCAGACTTATGCAGACACTTCCTCAGCATCGACACATGGAAGACCTTATGAAATGCCTTAATAATTTGAGGTAACCCCATCCGATAAGCAACCGGTCCCACCCGTTCTATAACCTTGAACGGACCCATAAACCTCAGACTTAGCTTATTCTCTGAAATAGATCTGTTAGAACCCCTCAACATTGCCATCTTGAGATACAATCTATCTCCAACCTCAAACTCTCATCGTTAGGCACAAACACGCTTCCATTCACTAGAATCGTCCCGTTAGTAGAGACATGATACTCAGAAACTGCAACCTTAGAAGCATCGATCAACCCATGATCCTCCTCCTGAGCTACTTGAATCATGCTCAGCAAGTCTGCCTGGTTAGCTGCCTCTAACCCCAAAGGCTCCTGTGAGATAACACATAACCTCAAGGTGCTAATCTCACTCACCAAGGCCTCCATATCCCACTCTTGAGCTGAAGCAACTCTCTTCCAACTCAACGCATTTACAACCAGATTAGCTTTACCATGATGGTAATCAATCTCCAGATCATAATCTGCTACCAACTTCATCCATCACCTCTGCCTCTAGTTCAACTCTGGTTGAGTAAAAAAATACTTTAGGTAAACACCTGAACCTTTCCGCCATAAAGATAAGATCTCCAAATCTTTAAAGCGAAAATCACCACAGCCAACTCAAGGTCATGGGTAGGGTAGTTGCACTCATGCTTCCTCAACTGCCTCGAAGCATAAGCAATTACCTTCCTCTGCTGCATCAACATATAACCCACACCAACTCGCGAAGCATCTGTATACACCACGTATGGCTTACGTAGCTCTGGTAATGACAACACTAGTGTACTAGTCAACATCTCCTTCAGCTTCATCATCGACTGAGCCATACTTGCGAAGCCTTTGACGAACCTCCTGTAGTAACCTGCCAAACTGAGAAAACTCCTGATCTCAGTGGCATTCCTCGGTCTAGGCCACTCTCTAATAGCCTCTATCTTCGCCGGATCCACATAAACTCCATCTGCAGAGACCACGTGACCGAGAAAACCCATCTGTCGCTGCCAAAAACTGCACTTGCTCAACTTAGCATATAGACTCTGCTCTCGCGGCTTCTCTAGAACCACTCTCAGATGAACCTTATGCTCCTTAGGACTCCTCGAATACACCAAAATATCATCAATATAGATGATCACAAACTCATCCAGATACTCCTGAAAGACCCCGGTCATCAGCCTCATGAACTCTGCTGGTGGATTAGTCAAACCGAATGGCATCACCACAAACACGAAATGCCCGTATCTCATCTTGAAAGTAGTCTTCCTGACATGTGCCTCATCAATAGGAATCTAATGATAACCCAACGCTAAGTCAATCTTGGAGAACCAAGTAGCATCTTGCAACTGATCCAATAACTCATTAATCCACGGCAAAGTGACTCGGTTAAGTCCCCGGTAATCGATGCATAACCAGAAACTCCCATCGTTCTTCTTCACAAACAACACCGGCGCTCCCCACGGTGAACTACTGGATCGGATGAATCCCTTCCCCAAAAGGTCATCCAGCTGCTTCTTCAGCTCTGCCATCTCTGCTGGAGCCATACGGTAAGGCGCCTTAGATATCGGAGTCATCCCAGGCTCCAACTTAATCGTAAAAGGATCCAACCAAGACGGTGGTAATCCCTACAACGACTGAAAAAAATCCTGGAAGTCCTGAACAACCCGAATATCTCCAACCACAACCTCTCCAATAGTCTTTGGCATCACAATCGTCGCCAAAGATGCCTCGTAACCCTTCTCAATCAACTGCTCAGCCTGAATTGCCGAGATCACGAGACTCTCGGAAGTCGGCCTCACTCCCTAATAAACTAACCTCCTTGACTCTCGCTCAAACATAATTCATCCCCAATGATAATCCAGATGAACTTGGTACTGGTCCAGCCAATCCATACCCAGAATGACATCATACAGCTCCACCAAACTAATTGAAACGACCCGACCCAAAAATTTAAAAAAATTTCCTCCAGATTATTATCATCACAGATAATAATCCTCAATGGATCAACAACCAAGCAATGCGGAACAATAAAACATCAACGACATATTCCAATTTAACAAATCCCATACTTTATTAAATATCAACCCAGTTCAACCAATCAACCAATATCAATAAACAATATCTAATGACCAATAACCTAACAATTCCATGAAATGACAACACAGGTGAGACCCTAAATCATCTCTTCTTCCTCGCCACGATTCCACGATCACAATTTCTCTTTACCTGCAACACATGGCAAAAAGAGTTGCGTGAGAATTATCACAAATACTCAGCGACGCGGTCATCCCGTCTACAGGCTATTTAAATACAAGTATAAACAACCAATACAATACCAGGATGATCACAGAAACAAGCATACACGAACAAGCAACGAAACCAGTCCAGAATACACTGTGTCGATCGACAGGACTCACTGTGTCGATCGACACAACCACTAGGTGTCGATGATCAGTGACCCCGTGTCGATCGACAGGATCCACTGTGTCGATCGACACAACCACTTGGTGTCGAAGAACACAGGCCCCGTGCCGATCGACACACCACCTCGGTGTCGATCGACACGAAGTCGCAGAACCCAGAATCGAGTCAATCCTCACACGACTCGAATCTGATGCGATCTGTTGAGTCTCCTGCACAATTCCATTCACAAGGCACACAAAAACAACCACGCAGTCGCATTATATCAATTCCCTATACTTATACGAGCCCACGGTCACGCACTCACCTTGATTAGGATTGAAAAGGATAAAGAGCGCGAAGAACACGATGAAGAACGTGAAGAACGATCACGAACAGCCCCTAATTTCCTTCTCTGATCCGAAAATCTTACTCTAGATCCTCACACGTTCCTCAAATCCCAAGAACAGGCCTCCAACGATCCAATCCTTCTCCAAGAATCTCTCAAAAACCCCAAATTCTCTGATTTTAGAACTTCTCCCAAATCTCTCTGAAAAATCTGATTCTCCTGAACAAAAACGGCCAGAACTTCTGATTCTGCCTTTTATATCGAACCCTAGGGTTTTCCCTAAACCGGCCCATCAAACCGGCCAATTAAATCGAACCTGTCGGTCTAATTTCAACCCATGTCGATCGACATACACCTCTGTGTCGTTCGATACACCCACCAAAATTCCACTTTTTGGTTCACGGGTGTTACACTAATAATCAGATCCGCTGGCATAGACTCCCCATCCACCTGAATATCCACGCCTCGAGCCCGCCCAAGAGTAGCTAAGAACTTCCCTCCAGCAAGTTTAACCTCTCCCAGCTGCTCACCGGAATTACTCCGGATACCGCTACCCTCCGTACACTCCAGAGTAATGAAGCAATTCGTAACTCCAGAATCAAACAGAACATAAGACTCAAAACTGCCCACTAATAAGGTCCCAGCACAAATTCCATGTGCCTAAGAACCTTACATTCTATCACAGAACTAGCAAATTCCAAACAAATAACAATTCATAAACCACTAGAATTTACCAAGTCAAGTTTCGGGATTTACCTTTGATCGGCTTGGCGCTAGACACCCCCGTCTCCCTCGGAGTGTGCACCCATGGTAATGCTGCAATCTAAGCCATCGCCTACACTGCCGCCACTGCCATCTACAGCAGCTTGAGACATTTCAGATTGATATATCCCGTTTCCTTGTAGTGGTAGAAAACCCGAGTATCCCGAGCTCTATCCCTCCCCGGACAGCTCGACACTCTGTGATCCATGCTTCTGCACCCAAAGCATCCCTGACCACCCGAAGCCAAATCAATTCTCTTAAGTCTCTCTGCATGCACCACATATTTCCTGAAACCAGGATGTTACAATCGCCCCCACTAACTGATCGCAACGTCCTCGTTGCGTACCAGGATCGTTACCCCCGATAGTGTGACTCACACACTCGTCAGGGTTTGCTCTGATACCAAACTGAAACAACCAAACTGAAACAACCAAACCCATTTTTTATTTTACATAATCGAAATAGTATTTCCATAAATACTAATTCTCAATACTTAGCAAATACCGATCAAACAACTAGCAAACCAATCATAACCAGCGGAAATCAACTTAATTCGAACAAACGATTATCCATTAAAATCAAATGAAACAACAAACCAATTCAATCAATTCCATAATCGAGCAACTTAGCAATTCTAAACAACTGCATAAAAGCAAATAAACAAGACTCTAAATCATCTCCTCTTCCCAGCCATGATTCCACGATCACATCTTTTCTTTACCTGCATCACATGGATAAAAGAGATGCGTGAGTATTATCACAAATACTCAGTAAAACGGTGATTCCATCTACCGGCTATACACACATGCATAAAAGAATAGCACAATACCAAATGATCAAACAAAAATGAACAACACAAAAAATCAACACAAGAATCGAATTCCAGACTATGCGTCGATCGGCACACCACCATGGTGTCGATCGATGCACAACACTTGCATCGATCGACACACAACACTTGCGTCGATTGACACAAATCGCAGTGTCAAGGAATAAGAGCCTATCCTCTCATGGCTCGTTCCAGGACCCGACGTATCGATCTCTTTCACCAAAAACATTAACACTGACATCCAATAACACGATAATCACTCAAATCACACAATCAATCCTCATCAAATCAATCCAAACCTCTATCAAACGCATCATGACATTCCAACTACCCAGATAAGTCATGGTCACGCACTCACCTTGATTTCGGAATGAAAAGGATGAGAAACAACGAAGAACACGAAGAACACACGAAATCAAACCGAACAAACTCGGATTTCCTTCTTCCTTCTGAATAACACGGATCAAAACCCAATTCCAAAGCCTCATAATCACAATCACAAACTTTTAGGATCAAGAACACGAAGAAATCAACAATGATTCTTCTCTTCTCTTCTCTTAATCCTCTCTAAAAACTCTCCGGAACTCCGAAAAACGCGACACAACACGGCCCTTCGGCTTATATACTGAAGCCTTAGGGTTTCCCTTAAACCAAACCGTAAATCTAACGTTTAAAAACCGAACCCGTCGATTCAAATGCCACGTGGTGTCGATCGACGCACACACCAAAATTCCCAAATTTTGGTTCGCGGGCGTTAGACACATATCATGTGTTCAATTCACGCGCAAGCTCGTCGACCATAACCGTGGACATTCTCGGTCCGAGCTCACGTAACAACTCCACCCGGATTAACGAACAGCCTCTTCCGTCTCCGCGGGCTTGGAAAATGTTCAAAGCACTCCGCCCGGTGGACGAAAGCTACGCCCCAGACAGGAACATCTACGACCCACTTAGATGCCACATAAACAATTGATAGAGAAAGTTCTGGCGGTACGTTGAATAGACTTAAGCTGAACTGCGATTCATGAGATCCTACGTCCAACGAGCGATAAGCTCAGCCCCAGACATAGAGTGGGCCATCGAGGAAACTCAGAGGACCCAATTTACAGAACGGATCGCAAACACCTCGATAAGAGACATTGGGAAGATTATGTTCCCGAAGTTCTTCGGGAATAGCGACCCAAAGCACACGTTAGGGCGTTTAGGTTAGCAGTCACGCGAGCCCATTTTTCCGGAGAGGAAAAGGAGGCCGGACACTGCCGCCTGTTCATGGAATGTTTAACAGGACTAGCCCTCGAATGGTTTGCAGGGCTGGATAGCTGCTCAATAAGTAGTTTTGATTAGCTAATAGCTGTTTTTCTCAAACAATACTCCATGTTCATAGAAACAAGGGCCTAGGAAGCCAGTCTTTGGACATTAGCCCAAGGATCCGAGCCCCTACGGAGCTATATTGCACGATTTAAGGAAGTTAAAGCCATGATAGCTAACCTGAATGAGGCAGTCACCCTAGGGGCACTAAAAAATGGCATGTGGCACACATCAAGGTTGTGAGAGGAACTGATGATCTACCCAACCATGCCATTAGACGATGCGCTGCACCGCGCAGCTTTCTACGCAATCCTTGAAGAGGAAAAAGCCGCCTTGGCTGAAAGATACAAGGAGACCGCTAACCCCTCGGGGCAGCAACCTCCAAGGAAATTCACCAAGAGAGAAGGGTACGGCAGAGCCCAGCAAGACTTCGCAATCGACAGGGCCAAAACCAAGAAATTCGATTACGATAGAAGCAAGTTCTGCACCCACCACAAGAAGAAGGGACACTCCACAAAAGAATATCGCTACCTACTAGGCTTGAGGGTAACTTTTGAGCAAGGTTCTGAGCCCGAAAACCAAAAGAGAGCTCCAAAGCGGAACATGCCTCTCCGCAATCGGACACCCAAAAGAAAAATCGATCTAAGGGCAAAAAGGAGAGACCCGTGGAGGAAAAGACCCCAACTTCTCCTCCACCTGCTCCCAAAAAGAGAATCAACCTCTTATTCGGGGAGCTAAGTATTTGTGGCGGATCGATGAGATCAGTGGTCTCACCTCCCACAGCACCGAAGAAAGTGGTTCACCCTTGGGCGAAAATCCCAAAAATTTGCTGAAGCTCAGCTCCCCCAATCCTTGCTAAAAGAATAGATTTTATCTTAGGAGGATCCAAGCTGTGCCGGGATTCCGTCAATTCTATAAGAACACATCAAACTAGGGCGGGCACCTCGCACGTGCTCCCGATAACTAGTATAGAACCCGAGCACGAAATTGCATTTAGTGAACACGAAACATCACACCTTGACAAAACACACGACGATGCCCTCGTCATTCAGTTCGAGGTATGTGGATGTCTCATGTCAAGAGTGCTAATAGACACCGGAATCTTAGTCAACCTGCTCCTCTACGACGCGTACAAGAAAATGAGCCTGAGCGATTCCAAGCTGCAAAGGGAGTCGACCCCTCTAACCGGCTTCACCGAGGAAACCACCTACTCGATGGGGATAATCCGGCTACCCATCATAGTTGGAGGCCTCCACAAGTTCATCGTGTTTGTGGTGATAGATCGACAAGCTCCATCTAACGCAATTTTTTGACGGCCATGGATATATGCCATGAAAGTCGTTCCATCAACTTATCACCAATGCGTTATATTTCCGACACCCAACGAAATTGAAACCATCCGAGGTAGCCAAAAAGCTTCCAGATTATGCTACCTTAACGGATACAAGCAGATCGAGAAATCCCCACAATAGTAATTACAGATACAGGCGGAGCTGACCATCAACCAGCTCTTGAGCCTCAGCAACCCGCTGATGTCCAAACCTAGAGCAGACATAGTCATTCAGGTGTGCATCGACGAGGCTCATCCTGCCAAATGCATCGGGATAGGGTACCAGCTGCCACCTCTGATTAGGGAAGAGCTGGTGAAATTCCTAAAAGAAAATGTTAACACCTTCGCGTGGACAACCTCCAACATAAAAGGGATTAACATCGACGTTACCTCCCATGAACTAAACGTCGACTCAACCTACAAACCGGTTAAGTAAAAACGACAAAAATTAGGACTCGAACACTCGAAAGCAGTGAATGACGAAGTGGACCGTCTCTTGAAGGTCGACTCAATTCGGAGGTCAAATACCCGATTGGCTAGCTAACCTGGTGGTAGTCAAAAAGAAAAATGGGAAGTGGAGAGTCTGTATTAATTTCACCAACCTCAACAAAGCATGCCTAAAAGACAGCTTCCCCTTGCCATACATTGACCGATTGGTCGAGGTAACCGCGGGGCACCTGCTGTTCTCTTTCATGGATGCCTTCTCCGGATTCAATCAGATTCTCATGAATCCAGACGACCAGGAGAAGACGGCATTTATTACTGATCGGGGCACCTATTGCTTTCGAGTAATGCCCTTCAGACTCAAAAATGCCAGGGCAACTTACCAAAGATTAGTCAATCGAATGTTCGCGAACCAACTTGGAAAAAGTATGGAAGGATACATCGATGACATGTTGGTTAAGTCAGAAACTCGAGAAGACCATGTAGAACACTTTCGAGATTGCTTCGGAGTCCTCAACTAGTACGGCATGAATTTAAACCCAGCTAAGTGCTCCTTCGGAGTGTCTTTTGGCGAGTACCTAGGTTATCTGGTGACCAAAAGGAAAATAGAAGCAAACCCCCAAACAGATAACTACGTTCTTGGAGATGGCATCCCCTAAGTCCATGCGAGAAGTGCAGAGATTAACTAGGAAGATAGCAGCCTTGAACCGATTTATTTCCAGGTCCACGGAGAAAGGTCTACCTTTCTACAACTTGTTGAAAGGAAATAAAAGGTTCAGCTTTGACGCGAGATATGAAGAAGCGTTCGAACAATTGAAAGCCTATCTTAGCCAGCCACCCATACTAGTAAAACCGGTGGAAGGGGAACCCCTTTACCTTTATATCGTAGTCTCACCCGCGGCTGTGAGTGGGGTTCTAGTATTTAACATAAGCAAGTCCCTATTAGACGCTGAAACAAGGTACCCGACTATGGAAAAGTTAGCCTTAGCCGTAGTCATCTCAGCTCAGAAGTTGAGACCTTACTTCTAATCATATGCGATATTGGTGATAACGTCACACCCAATCCGAACAATATTGCACAGCCCTAACCAGTTTGGGAGATTGGACAAATGGGCCATCGAGCTGAGCGAATACGATATAGTGTATAGAACCAAAACCAGCGCTAAAGCGCAAGTGCTAGCCGATTTTGTAATTGAGCTAGCTCTGTAAGCGCTTAATGGAACTGAACTCGAAAAAACATGGAGTATCTACGTGGATGGAGCCTCCTCGAAACAAGGGTCCATAGTCGGAGTAAAACTCACCTCCTCATTAGGAGAGGTGTTAGAACAATCATTCCGACTTGGTTTTCCAACATCTAACAACGAAGCAAAATATGAAGCCCTCCTGGTCGGCCTGAGATTAGCGCTAGGAATAGGAGCTAGAGAAATCTGTGCTTTCAACAACTCTCAGCTCGTCACAAGCCAGTTTCACGGCGAATACGAAGCCAAATATAACTGGATGGAGGCATACCTGAGTGTAACTCGGGACCTGGCCAAACAATTCGAAAAAATTGAATTAACCAGGATCCTTCAAGGAGAAAACACGTCAGTAGATGCACTAGCTGCTCTGGCCTTGTCTGGTCCCTGAATAATTGTCTGGTTCATGATCTCTAATTTCCTACGAATATCCTAAAGTCTAACGCTTTTAATCCATAACTTTACATCGATTTATTTGCTATTTTCGTTTTCAATTTGCAATTCAAAATTATATTTTCGTCTTAGCTTAGTTTCACTCTTGAGATTCGTAGTGTGATACTTGGTACTCGTGGATTCGATCCCTGATTTACTACTTCGATTTGCTGTGCACTTGCAGTAGTTATATAGGGTTAAAACCTGTGTTATCAAATTTTTGAGCCGAGCTCCAGCTCCCAGGCAGGAACTAGTCGGTCGCAAGATGACGCTGAGCTGTTTGATAACCCCGGGAATGAGCCGGAGGAAGATATCTTGACCAACTCACAAGAGGCTGAGCAAGCTGATGGTGCTCATAAAGCCAAACCGAGCGCTGATTGGAGGGTCCCGATCCTTGAATACATTATCTACAGGATAGCCCTCCAGGATAAATGGAAAGCCAGAAAACTCCGAGCAAAGAGCACGCGATTCTACATAATTGAAGGAAAGTTATATAAACGTAGCGCAGTAGGACCGTGCTTAACATGTATTCACGGAGATGAGGTCCACGACGTAATGTCCAAGGTGCACAGCAGGTCAGGTGGCCTACCATGATGGCCGACTGTGCCGGGTTCGCAACTAGATGCGAGAAGTGCCAAAAACATGCCCAATCTTACATTTGCCAGCCGAGATGCTGTCATCAATCTTAGCTCCTTATCCATTCATGAGATGGTTTATGGCCATAGTCGAACCTTTAGTTAGGTCAGGACCAAAACAGGTCGAATACCTACTCGTTCTGACCGATTACTTTACTAAGTGAATGGAAGCGGTACCTTACCATCAAATCTACTCCGACCAGGTGAAGAAATTCATATGAAAGCATATCATATGCCGACATGGGCAACCATACGAAATTGTAACTCATAACAGAATCCAGTTCACCTTGGCCGCATTCAGAAATTTCTGCCAAAAGTGGCAGATACGCTTAACCTATTAACTCCGAGGTAAACCTAGGGGAATGGCCAAGCCGAGGCAGCTAACAAGACATTGTTAGAAAACCTAAAGTAATGGCTCAATGCCAAGAAAGAAAAGTGGAGTGAGGAGCTGCAAGGGGTACTATGGGCATGTCGCACTACCCCTAAGAAAGCTACCAGCGAAACCCCTTTTTCATTAGCCTACGGAAGAGAAACAATGATACTAGCCGAAACAGCTGTACCAAGTCTTCAGAGGGTGATGTGCCCCCCTAACGAGGAGTTGAACGAATAAATGCTCAGAGACGCAATAGACGTAATCGAGGAGCACCGCGACCTCGCCCTCATCAAAATTCAGAACTACCAACAAGCAGCAGCTCACTACTACTGATCTAGAGTAAAAATTAGGCGGTTTAAAGAGAGCGACCTTGTCTTACGAAAAGTACAAGAAAACACAAAGGAGCCAGTGAAAATTGGGACGCTCCCTATCGATTTACCGCTGTAGTTCGCCCTGGCGTCTACAAGCTCATCAAACTTCTAAATGGAAAGACAGTGAGGAGGGCATGGAACGCCATGAACCTCAAGAAATTCTATCACTAGAACTCTGATACAAATAATCAAACTACGTTATGACTTGATCCCCTTACCGGGTACGTAGGTAGCTCGTCCCTCGAGCCCAGCTAACCCAACAAAACTCTCCACCTCATCCACCTCAGCGAAGATGTTGAACTCTACTTGATGAAGGAGAACAGTCCGTTGTTTACGTCTTTGTAAAATCAAAAAGGGTAGAGAACCTAAATTTGTCAAAGATCTATAACACAAAATCGTTTTGGTTAGAACCCAAACTCATGAGGACCTAACTGGTTCCTAACTAAGACATCCTTAGGCATAAACCCATTGTTACAAGCGAAGTTGATCTCAACTCGATCACATAAAAACGCGGACTTGAGCACAAAGCCTAACTTTGTTACGATAAACGTTGGCCAACCAACACCAATAAATCACCATATGGAGAAGCTAGCAAACACTGAAGTTCATCTCCCGCGATCATACATGCCAACGAAGGATTAAACTAGAAATCGTCACTTAGTTCAAACATTCAAAGTAACTCAACTCGGAATTGTGCTAAAGAATCGCAAAAAGAACGCGCAAAGTCGAGATGAGTTGAAGTTATGGCAAAGATGCCACATCGACCCCCACCTCTTAAGATGAGCTGACCCGATGAAATCAGGTGAGCTTACCTGACTCAGGCAACTCATTCGGTGATCAAAGATAGAAAAATTTCAAAACAGCCAAGCTAGAGCAGAAACCGAAATGCCATTCAAAAGGCCAAGCAGGCCGAGTTTAGGAAAAAGAAATACAATATCCAAAAGCCCAAAAGGGGCAAGCACAAGGGTTAAAGCCTCTTGGGCAACCAACAAAAAAATAGCAATATACAGCGCACAAAGGTACATAAAAGATCAAGAAAATACGGGGCAACTGCAGATGGCCAGGTCCTCCTGGTTGACGGATTCAGCAAAAACCTCAGGAAGGTCCAGTTTCCCGATCGAGAAATTGGACATGACTGCATCCTCGCTCCCCAGGGATGGTAGATTTATCTGTAGAAAGCTCATCCACCATTTAAAGATTCGCTATCAGCTCCTGTAGGTGAATTTTTGCCGTAACCTCCACCTCTTTCTTCTTGAATTTCTCTTTCACACCCTCCAGCACCCCCCAATACCTAGCAGCCATCTCAGCACGTGCCATGCTCAACGCGACAGCCATCGCCTCCTCCTTCGACACAGCCGCTTTGCGCATCTCGCGCTTGAGGAAGTCGATGAGGTCATTGGCTGCCACCATGTGCATCATGAAGTTAAGCTCCCTTCTCTTGTCCTCTTCGATGTGGCATCGAACTCTCCACTCAAATTCCACCTTGCGCCTCTCCATGGTCCTCAAACACTCATTTTCTCTCTCGAGTTTGGCTCTCAGGTCGTCCACTTCTTCCAGCAAAGGGGCGAGCCAAAGGCGCAGCTTAGCGTCGGCCACTAGGGCATTGAAGGCTCTAGCGGGCTGAAAAACCAGGAAGCAAGGTATGGAGAATAGCAAAAGAGAAGAAAGAGCAGTCACCTCTTCTCAGGTCCGAGTCATCTCGCGCTATCTCCCGTGAAACTCAAGAAAGGGTTCTTGAGAAGAGAAAGGAGGAGAGGGAGGCTGCGCTCCCCTCTAGTTCCCCCTGGCCAAACATCTCGTGCTGAGAAGATTTTTGCAACATTTCCCGAGGGACGAGGGACCTACTCAGGATGGGAAGATTTGTAGGGAGGGCTCATGGTTGAAGTAACCTTTTCCGTGTAGGTCAGGAGCATAGGTTCTATCGGAGCAGGCGTAATCTCAGCTGGGAGAACCAGTAGAGGGATCTCTTAAACGCTTTCGGAGGATCCTGAACCACCGGGTGAAGCACCGTCGCCATCCACGGAGGAGCTGGTCTCCTCAGAGGAGCTCATCGCCGAGTCGATGAAAATTGTTCGCGACCTTCTAGCCAAAGTCACAGAATTGCCGCCACCACTAGGAACAATTGAAGCGGTCTTGTCCCCACCTCGGTTCATCCTCTTTCTCTTCAGGCGATCTCCTAACGGAGTGGTTGAGGTTGAGCCGGTGTCGGCGACGACAGGAGAGATCACTAAAGGAGTGGGCCTCTTGGCCACACATCTAGGGGATTGAGCGGAGCCCGATGACCCCACATGACCAGAGATGACTCGCGAGCGAGTCTGCTGGCTGACTGAGGGGGACGCCGGCGGGGGCCTGATAGAGAGCCCGGGTAGGGCTGCTCCCTGAAGTGGGGCAGCAACATGCAGAGGATTGGTCAGCCTGGCTGCATTGGTAGGGCGGCGTGTGTGCCCGTGATAAGCCCTTTTATCCGGAGGGAGGTAAAGGAATCCAGCAACTGTCGCCCGCACAAAGTAACGACAGCCTAGAGGACAGTGGTCAACGAGGCCGAAGAGGTGTTCTCTGCGCCGAAAATCATGTTGGTTAGAAGACATAGACAACAGGAATAAAAAATCTCATCTAAAATCTCTCTAAGAGCGTATCGATACTTACTGATGCCGAAAGAAAATCGGATCAGAACCTGACAAAAGTTGTCAAGCGATGACACTGTTCCGGGCGAGATCCAGAAGAAGAAAATTTTCTTCTGCCAGTTAGCGTCCCGGTGCGAGTACTTCCCGGGAACGGTGACGAACCCTCGCCCTTCACAGGGGCGAGGTAGAAGGAGCCTTTCATTGAAGAATTGCCCCAAGCGACATAGAAATCGAAGAACTGGCTGGGGCTGAGGTCCATCTTGACCTCATAAGAGCGGACACACGTCCCGATAACGTGGCAGACGAAGCTGGGGACCATATGAGGGAAGGCTAGCCTGAGGAATTTTAGAATGTTTATTAGAAAGAGAGGGATGGGAAAGGTTAACCCGCAGGTCTGGAAGTAGCTGAGATAGGCACAACACTAGCCCTCTTCAACCGTTTCCGGCGAGTCCCGCTCCGTAGGTAGGCGAAACTCAACCAAAAGGTGAACAGCCAACGCCTCTGGAAGATCGAGCAGATCTTGGGTTGTGGTCTGAGACGGCTCGTATGGGATTAATTGAAACCTGGAACTAGAAGAAGCCATGGTTTTAGACGAGATTTTGAATATGAAATGGTTTACGAAAAGCGGTGGAAGAGCAACAAAGATTCAGAGATGAAAAGAGGAAGATGAGAATGAGATCGGATCTCAAAACTGGGATTAAAAGCAGTTTATATCCGAGAAGGAAAACGGTTATAGTGGTAGGGCCCATGGTGAAAGGTTGGCTAAGTACAGATAACGTAATGAATATGAGTCGGTCATTTAGCGTCGCCCCGATCTTTCACCGTCCTGCGATGACAGCCGTTGGATCGAGGTTGTACGACCGAGATGTCGTGTAAATTCGTGCCTCAGGGCGTATAGTAATGATGAGTAACCGCCCATCAGGTATTATTACTTAATACTTAACGGGCTGGAGGGCAACTGTTGGGGCATCTGGCCCGCTGAAAGGCCGAGTCAAGTTGTTTCACTTTGACTAGATTAAATGGGTATGCGGTCCAGCCTCAGGAAAAAGACAGAATTTGGCCAAAGGCCGAAGTCAGCTCTGCGAGCGCTGGATCAATAGATGCAGAGCTGACGAGCTAGGAACGAGTCAACAGGGCGGTTAGCACAGTTGTAGGAGCGAGATTCGCGGGAAATATGCCAAGAACATGCCTGAGATACGCGAAACCTCCCTGGGTGCGTGAAGCTAGATCGAGGAGTTGAATTGAGCTTTAAATAGAGAGAATCCGAGCAGATTTCGCCAATTTTTGACTTACGCAAGAGCTAAACACTACATTTTCAGCTTGTAACACATTTCACTCGAGATCTCATTGTATATTTGATTCATATCAATATAAATCCAGCTCCGCTCTATTCTTCTTTTAGTCGTTGAATTTATAGATATTTCTTAGGACCAAAGTTTTTTTTCAAATTTACATACAAATACTCAGTGCGGAATTCAGCTTTCACAGATAGCATGATTAGCATGATTCTTTTCTATATGGATTGATTAGGAATGTGAACGAACCATTGAAAAACCATAGGAAGTGTTGTTTGCTACCAAAAAAAAAAAAAAAAAAAATTCATAAAAGTTACTGAGATCTCATCTTAAACATATATTGTTGAAAATAATTCAGTTACAAATGTCTTCGAGATAATTCAATTCCTCACATATAACCCTATATGCATATATTGGATTTGTATTTTATATTTATGTAGAAATATAACTATTGGCTGCAGATATAATTATTGGTGGAAATTATATTAAATAATGTGGAATTGTTAAAACATAGAAGAGGCAATAGTTAAAACGTTTTCATTAACTAAAGATACTAACACTACAAGAAAATAGGCTCAAATCCGATGGACTTTTCGATAGACTTTAATCCGTCGCAAATTTATGATGGATTTTTGACGATTTTAAGACAAAATGGAATTATGTCGGAAATCCGTCACAAATTTCCGACGGATTAATTGCTGTCCGCAATCCGTTGCAAATGTACGACAGATTTGCGACGACCTGTATCCATAGTAAATTTCCGACGGATGTGCTATTTTTAAAATTTTATTTTGTTGTTTCTACGCATTCCAAATTGTCAATGCTAGTGTCATTATTTTTGTTGTGTTAAAATTAAGCGTTAATTGCAGAATGCAGATTTTTAAAGAATTTGTCAGAAATCTGTCGCAATGTGGTATAGGGTTTAGAGTTTGGTTTATAGTTTTGGTTAAAAGTTGCTAATTTCGTTAGGTTAACATCCCTTAATATACGTTGAATAAAATTACCATGTCAAAATTAAATTTTTCTTTAGTTGTATTTTTTTTTTGAAAGTTTATAAAATTTAATATGTTTTGGAGTATATAAGTATAAGTTATAGTGAATGTATAAGTGAAATGTGGCGGGAATTTATCGACAAGGCGGGAATTTTGACCGCCAAATGAAATTTTTTTAATAGACCGACAGATTTGCGACGGATATGTCCGTTGGAAGTTACGGATTTTAATAAAAAGTCAGATTTGTTCTTCTTTGTTATCTCATTTCTTCACTCTCTCTCTCCAATCATTTTCTCTATTCTCTCTCTACAAATTCGGAACGATTCAACCAATACCCCACTATATCTTTCGTTCAATCTCACATCCTCAACCCAAATCCATGGCAAGCTTTGTAAGCTTTCCTATTTTTCTTTGATTTTCACGTTTATATATATATAAACATATTAGGTTGATAGATTATAGAGATTTGATGGTGTTTCGTGGTTGAAAATTAGGATTGTATTGAGATCGGTTGATGTTAGGTTTGGAGAATATTTTGTTTTTGTGAGATTTGAGAAGATTATGTATTTTTATAATTATTTGATTTATTAAAAATTATTTATATACAAAATTGTGTTTTTAAGATAGTTTTTAGATAATTTTAAAAAAAAAATATTTCTAAAAAAAATTAGTTATAAAAAGTGATCCTATATATGTTTTCGTTATAAAGAATCAGTTATAAAAACCATTTTTTCTTTTGTTTAGATTCCTATATATGTTTTTGTTATTTAGATATTTATTTACTAACAAGAGATTTTGGATTTCCTTTTTCCATATGCACAGCTTTTTCCATATTCACAATAAAAATTGACTTATTTCGTATGTTTGTTTTTTGGTAATTTGATATTTTTCCATAAACACGGTCAGTCTCGTGATCATGGCCGCTCTATGGATGATCCATTTGCTCAGGACCCGGTTGGTAGTGTTCAATCCTCGAGTACACAAGTTCCAGACTCGGAGCAAACCGCTGCACGTAGTCGCATTTCAATCGAGGAGCTTGTCTGATAAACAAATCGCACACATTGCATTCCTCTCGACCCGGAGTTAGAAAACATGACTTGTTAACAAAAGTTTCAGTTCTGAAATTTAATTTAGTTAATCTAATAAACTTAGTATGTTAATTGGATATTTTTAATGTTTGTAGGTTTAAGGTTTGTGATGAGATCCCGAAGTATACATTGCGGATGATTTATTCGATTTTAAAACATCTGTATGAAACGTATTCTGAGATACCTTTAGATTTAAAGGAATCATGAACATTCGTCGTAAGAATTTTTTTTTTTCTATTTGATGGTTAATGTTTTTTTATATATATATTTTTTCTAACACTTATGTAATTTTTCTTAGCAAGAGTTCACTTGGGACCATAGGAGAACAAATCAAGTGCCAAGCCTTGAAATGGAATCTTCTTCACTCGCTTCTCGATCATTTCCTTCCGAGTACAAAACTGGAGATCCTGAAGCTTAACGAGGTGGTCCAAGAACGTGACGCGAAAGTTGAAGAATTGGAAAAAAAGCAAGAGAAGTTGAACACTGAACACAACTCAACTCGTGAAGAATTGAAAAAAATGAAGAAAATTATGAAAAACAATTTCCCGAGGATGTTTAACTAGTTCAGTTTTATTTTAAAAATGTTATTTTTATTTGCACCTATTTTTATGTTTTCTGAATTTTGAATTTCAATTTCAAATATTATCAGAACTCTAAATTAAATTTATGTATTTTAATTAATTAAGTATTGTTTAAAAAAACAATTTCAAGAAATCTGTTGAAAATCAGTTGAAAACGATCCGTCGGAAATCCATTGAAAAAAATCTGTCGGAAACTCATCGTAAATGTTCTGTCAGATATCCGTCGAAAAAGTGGTCGGAATGTGTCCAACGGATCCAATCCATCAAAAGTTTGTCGTCGATAGTCCGTCGGAAATTTTGACAATTTTCTGATAGATTTGATCCGTCGCAAATTTCCGACGGATTTCTGATAAAAACTGATTTCCGAGAACTTAGAACCGACGTCATTTGATCTGTCAGAAAGAGTCATTTGCAACAGATTTTTGACAGAATTTGCCGTCGTTTCTAAGCTTCTTTCTTGTATTGTAATCAACCAACAGTTGCTAACATAATAAGCTCAGGCAAATCCAATGATAAACCGAATAAAACTACTCAGACCAATTTCGGCCAACTTCACGTTTTTAAGCAAAATAATTTCACTCTTCATCTTTTGCATATCTTCCATATATATATATAATTATTAAGATGTGTGTTTGTATAAAATTTACGAGACAAATGGTTTGCTAATTGGCTATTAAGATATAACAATTGAAGAGTTTATATATAATGCTTTTGACTGAAAATGAATATTATTTGAAGAGATTATATAAGTAATTTCTATACCATTTTCTAAATGACAAAACATTTTCATCAATTTTTCTGTGGACCATCGTCGGAAGTAGGCTAAATATGGGGGATCCACTTAGTTCTATTAATATATTCTCGTATTTTCAGCATGGCCCATCAATTTAAGTAATTTGTAATAGCCTTTAGCTAGTGTATATGTGGGTTATTCTGTTTGTCTTTTGGGAAAATAGTCATGAATTCTAAAAAAGATGAAAACAAGTTGGTTATAAATTATGTAAGCGATGAAAGTATATTGGAAACGGGCAGATAGACGAGGAAGACCAGAGCATTAAGACAAATCTGAAAAATCAAACGCTAAATGTCCGAAGATGTATGGAGGGTAAATAAAAACAACGAGAAAATGATAGAATGCACCATGTGATATTGAGGGGTTTATGAAAATTGATATGATGGGCGGTGATAAAAAAAAGATTTGATGGTCATTTTATGAGTGTGTAAGAAAAAAAAATTGGAAGGTTTGTTTTCTATCTCCTCAAGACATGATTTTATTAGGTCATTATCTACGTGCGTAATTTTAGTGGCCATCGGAAAATCATTTCTAACTTACGCACTCAAATTTGGGGGTACATATATGTATGAGATTGTTGTTGAAATGACCTCAAATTTGAGGTCAATTGCAAATGTAACCCCCTCTTTTTTTTTTTAAATTTGAAATAACCAACCATAAAATTCAACTTATTCACGGAAATGCCATTATATTTGAATTAATTTTTTTTTTAAAATCAGACATTCTAAACTATAAAATAAACAACCAGATATATTAACTTATTTACGAAAATGCCATTATCATCAATATTTCCAACCACCATGAACAACCAAAATGAAGCTCTAAATGCTTCCACAACTAATTAGGAAAGGATAACAGCTTTATTTGTGAGCTCATAACTTCTTCCTTACCCATTTCCTCTCCAATTTCATCTAAAAAACTAACTAAATTTGGTTTTCAAAATTCTTTCTCTCATAATCTATCGATTTTTAATGGTTCTTTCATAAATGACGGCTGGAATTCTTTGTTAACGGTCATATTAGAAGTTTCAGGTGCTTGAAAGAGCTGAAAACCGAGCTCTACGTGTGAAAAAGAACAAAAAACCGTGTTTTCCGATTTTGTAGATTGCACCAGAAGTCTACTAGTCAACGAAAGGTTAGATTTGCAATTGACATTTTTTAAAAATATTCAAAGTAGACTGCTCGTGAAGTCTACCTGTTTTCCTTTGATAAAAAAAAAACACTCGTAGACTTCACGAGCAGTCTACTTGAAAATGAGTTAGTTTTGTATTTGACGAAAACTTTGGCTTTAAAGAGTAGACTTCTCCGTAGACTTCTCCAGTAGACTGCAAATAGAGTCTACTGCAAGGTTATTTCTGGCATTGACCACATTGTTGACTTTTTGTGTAGACTGCATCAGAAGTCTGTTATGTACGGACGGGTTAGTTTTGCGTTTGACCAAAATCTCAGACATTGACCAAGAAAAACATTTATCAGTAGACTTCTTATGTAGTCTACTACTTATTAAATAAATCAGTAGACTTTTTAAATAAATCAGTAGACTTCTTAAATTAGTAGTAGACTGCATGAGAAGTCTGCCGATACATGTTTGGTCAAACACAAAACTAACCTTTTTTAGAGTAGACCTCTGGAGAAGTCTACTCAAGAAGTCAACAATATGGTCAACTGCAAATGTAACCCGGCCTTTTGAGTAGACTTCAGAATGAAGTCTACACATTTCAGCAGACTTCTATTGCAGTCTAGAAGTCTACCAGTAGACTGCAATAGAAGTCTACTAAATAAAGTCAAACTTTAGTCAATTGCAGAAATAACCTTTTTATTCAGTAGACTTCTTTAAGAAGTCTATTTGAAAAAGTCAAATTCTAGTCAAATTCTGGTCAAATGCAAAAGTAACCTAATAGACTGCTGCTGAAGTCTACTAGCGTTTGTCGTAATTGCAAAAATAACCCATTACGTAGACTTCTCGATGAAGTCTACTGGTAGACTTCTCTAACTTCATAGAGAAGTCTACTAGTAGACTTCAGAGAGACGTCTACTGATTTAATTTTCTTATAATTGCATTTAAAACTTATTTATAATGAATTTTTTAGATTTTCTTTCTCCCACATGTGTGTTATATAATGTGTTTCCTTCTGTGTTAATTTGACATATTTAGGTTCAATATTTATTGTATAAATCAAATTTCTTGTTTGAGTAGTACCTACATGTTGTTCGTAGACTTCTCTGTGAAGTCTACTAGTAGTCACTTAGTAGACTTCAGTACGAAGTCTACAGCAGATGTTCGAGACCTAATGTGTTTTCTATTGTTTTTTTTTTTACAGAGAATGGTTCATTTAGTTGTTGTCTATGGAGAATGGACTATTCAAGATATGGTGTGGCAATTTGTGGTTGATAATCCAAAAGGAGGAAGACTGTTCTTTTTGAGTGATGATTGCACCCATTGTGATCTTCTTGAGATGGCCAAAGATGAATATAAGCTGGAATCAGACTTGGTGGAGATCACTTATTCACTACCGAAATCAATGTTGCAACATATGGCACCGGATACTCCTCCAATGCATGTCACAAATGATAGACAAGTTAAGAATTTGATTGAGCTAAGTAAAACGCATGTTATACGTCTTTGTGTCTCGAGTCGGTTGGAGAAGGATGATGATGTCAACAATGATTGTGATGGAATTTTGGCCAGTGGTGGTGAAGAATATACAGACGTAGATGCTGAGGAATGCGAGGAAGGAGATGGTGAGCACTATGGGGATGATACGGGAAATGATGTCAATGAAGAAGATCATGGTAGTGAATATGGTGATGGGCAAGATGTTGAAGATGGTGATGGGCAAGACGAGGATATAAAAATTGATGGTGTTGGTATCAATGAAGATTATAGTGCATACAGGAAAGTCAAAGATGAGGATGAAGATGATATCTCATTTGATGGTGTTGGTGGGAGTGAGCGTTGTTTTGGCGAAGGATTAGGATAAAAAACGACATGGTTTGATGGTATACTTGTCGGAAAGAGTTTTGGTAGCAAGGATGAGCTGCTTAGAGAGTTGCGATTGACGGCTGTGATGTCAAGATTTGCATTCAAAACATACAAGTCTACTAAGACTCTGTTAGTCGCTATGTGTCGTGTTAAAGGATGCAAGTGGAAAGTCAGAGCTGCAGTGACGAATGAACCAAACCATTTTTGGGTGACAAAGTATATTAAAAAGCATACATGTTCACTACTGGACAGAGTCGCTCACAGGAAACGCTCTACTCCAAAGTATATTGGTAGGTTATTTATCGAGCGCGTCAGAATAATTGATGGAGTTACGCCAAAGCATATACAAGATTCAATGAAGGTGATGTTTGGTATGAATCTGGATTATTCCACTTCATACAGATCATTGTTATACGCCCAAAAAATGGTGAGGGGAACTGCTGAACATGGATATGAAAATCTCCCATCTTATTTACATATGATCAAGAAAGCAAATCCAGGAACATTGACCGCTCTTGAGATTGATACTCACAATAGATTTAAATATCTTTTTATATCGTTCGGAGCCTCCATAGCTGGTTTTCAGTATCTTAGACGAGTAATCGTGGTCGATGGGACTCATTTAAATGGAAAGTATGAAGGTGTTTTGCTAGTGGCGGCTGCCCAAGATGGTAATTTTCAGATTTTCCCTTTGGCGTTTGGAATTGTAGATGCTGAGAATGATGCTTCATGGCAATGGTTTTTTACCAAATTGAGAGGTTGTATTTCTGATCAATACTCGTTGAGCATAGTTTCAGACAGGCACGCGTCCATTAAGAAGGCATACGAGACGGTTTTCCCTTGGGCAACCCGAGGTATATGTTACTATCATCTTCAGTGTAACATTGTCACAAAATTTAGGGGAAAACAGCTCATGTACTTGGTCAAAGGCGGTGCGTATGCGTATACGCTTGATGAGTATGACCGATACATGGATTTGATACGAAGTGTGAAGCCAGAAATTGCAACATACTTGGAGGAAGCGGATCCAAAGCTATGGTCACGAGTTCACTTCGAGGGAGATAGATATAACATAAAGACAAGCAACATTGCTGAATCTATCAATGCCGCACTTAAGGTAGCTCGAGGATTTCCCATAACATTTCTTTTGGAATTTATCCGTGAGAAGCTAGGAAGGTGGTTTCGTATAAGGCGAGAAGATGCTCTACGTCTAACAACACGCCATACTCGGGCAGTTGAATACTTGTTGGCGGTTCGTGATGATTACGCATCTCGGATGAAAGTGGGACACATTAATAATCTCCAGTTTCATGTGAAGGGAGGAGCACGTGACTGTATTGTTGATTTGAGCCAAAACAAATGTACATGTGGTGTCTTCAACATCAAAAAGATACCTTGCTCGCATGCTATTGCCGCTTTGGTAGAGAGTAAACAAGATGTCGGTACCGGTGTTTGCCCGACTTATGGAAGGGATTCTTTGTACTAGGCCTATGCGGAAAGCATTTTCCCGATAAACCCAGTCGGTGAATGTATAGCATCAACCCCATGTCTGCCTCCTGACGTGAAGACGCGTCCGGGTCGGAAGAAGAAATCAAGGTGGCAAACTTGGTTAGAAATCGCAAGGATGAAAGGTACTAAACAACGGAAGATTCATGCTCAATACAATTGTTCAAAGTGCAACCAACCGGGGAATATGAAGCCGAATTGTGGTACTTAGCTGTTTTCAGTAGTACTTACATATTGTTAGTAGACTTCTCCATGAAGTCGACTGGTAGACTTCTCTAAACAAGTCTACCAGTAGACTTCATAGAGAAGTCTACTGATTTAATTTTCTTATGGTAGCATTTCAAACTTATTTATAATGAATTTTTTAGTTTTCCTTTCTCCCAAATGTGTGTTATATAATTGTTTGCCTCCTGTATGATTTTGACATATTTAGGTTCAATATTTATTGTATAAATCAAATTTTCTGTTTTCAGTAGTACTTACATGTTGTTAGTAGACTTCTCCATGAAGTCGACTGGTAGACTTCTCTAAACAAGTCTACCAGTAGACTTCATAGAGAAGTCTACTGATTTAATTTTCTTATGGTAGCATTTCAAACTTATTTATAATGATTTTTTTAGTTTTCCTTTCTCCCAAATGTGTGTTATATAATTGTTTGCCTCCTGTATGATTTTGACATATTTATGTTCAATATTTATTATATAAATCAAATTTTCTGTTTTCAGTAGTACTTACATGTTGTTAGTAGACTTCTCCATGAAGTCGACTGGTAGACTTCTCTAAACAAGTCTACCAGTAGACTTCAAAAGATGTCTACTGATTTAATTTTCTTATGGTAGCATTTCAAACTTATTTATAAAAATATTCCATTATGAGAAGTACCAAATAACGTCAATACAAGTGAAAACAAACTTCATAATGATATTTTTTAACAGATAAATACAATGAAATCCTATTTAGTAGACTTTGGTGTGGAGTTGCGTGAATTGTTTTGCATGAGACGAATAGCATTCCTGATCACTGGATCAATGTCTTCTTCGTCTTCCTCGATGCGTATTAAGTAGCCAAGGTGAGCGAGAGATCATCTGTACTCTAGTTCAGTGATCTCCTACACATCAACATCCGTAGCACTTCCTTGATTGTCATTTGCTTGTTCTTGTCTCCCAAATGGTTGTTGTGGCTGTTGTGGCGGCTGTCGGACTGTTGGGTTGGCTCTCAATGCGGGGAGGGCGAGTACGATTTTCCCTGCTGCCATTGTCTTGCTGCCATTGATAAAGTGCAAGTCAAATAACAAATAAGAAACAACAAATAACAAATCTACAAATTAAGTTTCAAACCTGTTTATTCTAGCAGACTAAAGAGTAAGAGGTTTTTAGAGACACGAGAGAGATAGCGAGGAGACGAAAGAGATATATACAGCAGACGCGGAGGGATACGAAGAGGTAAAAAAGGAAGATTTTATCCGTATATTTTTTATGACCGTTAGATTGTTTCTAATCAACGGCCTATGTAAAGAATTAGGTGATCCTCACCTTCATTAATTAGCCAATGAAATAAGTTTGTTACAAGAGAAGTCTACTACAGAGAAGTCCGCTAGCGGACTTGTTTGTAGTAGACTTCTCCTGTTTATTCTAGCAGACTTCTCTGTCAAATAAGTTTGTTACAAGAGAAGTTTACTAGGTAATACAGGAGAAGTCTACTACAGAGAAGTCCCCTAGTAGACTTCTCTGTAGTAGACTTCTCCTGTTTATTCTAGTAGACTTCTCTGTCAAATAAGTTTGTTACAAGAGAAGTCTACTAGGTAATACAGGAGAAGTCTACTACAGAGAAGTCCGCTAGTAGACTTCTCTGTAGTAGACTTCTCCTGTTTATTCTAGCAGACTTCTCTGTCAAATAAGTTTGTTACAAGAGAAGTCTACTAGGTAATACAGGATACTTCTCTGTCAAATATACTAGCAGACTTCTGTGGGAAATAAAAACTTCAATCTTCAAACAGGAGATATTGTAGCAGACTTCTCATACAAAACATAAAAACTTCAATCTTTTACAGAGAGGGAAAAAAAGTAGAGAGAGAAAGCTTGAGTAAGAAGTCGAATTGGTGTTCCTGTTTGCTACGGCGAGGCATTGGCTCTGGGTATTCTCGGATTTGGTGGTTGATTTGGACTCCGGCGAGATGATTCGTCTTCATCTCCAGTTTTCGGCGTCTCCTCTTCGAACCGAGCTTTGTTCCTTTGAGTGAGAAAGTTCTGGTAGTACCTACACAACGAGAAACAAACATGTTGACTAAGAGTTACTTATAATTCGACATACGACAATACAGCAGAGATGTTGACTAAGAGTTTACCTGAAAATTCTCTCGACAACTGCCTCATACAACAAAAAGTTCTCTCCGTTTTGTGAATTTTTTCGGGCATAGTTGTCGCTGGCCCTGTCGATTGGTCATCTCGCAACAGAGAAACAGATTTCAGATTAGTGCTGCACAATTTTAGATTGGTGTTTGAATCGACATGTATGCAGTTAGAAGTATGTGGGTTTGTAACAATGATCTATACGCTCCTCAAGAGAAACAGGGTTTGTTCATGGAACTTACAAGAGATTTCCTCCCATTATCGTGTAGTCAGCGATCTCCTGAGGGGTTTCAGTGGTTGTAGTTGGTTTATATAGAAAGGGAAAGAGAAAAGGAGTCAGACAGTGAGTTAGAAGTCAGAAAGGGAACATCTTGGACAGAGGAAGTCGAAGACACTTACATGGATCTGAGGAGAAGTCAATGCTATATCCAACCCTCTCGCGTCTAGGGAACCGAATTTCAGATGTAGCAGAGGAAGAATCCGGTTGCAGATTTGGAGATCGATATAGAGAGGCCATGATAGGTGATTGATTGAGATTTTAAGTTTTTGTTTCGCAAAAGAGGAGAAAGTGAGGAGCTTCGTTGGTTCGGAACCTAGGGTTTTCAGATAAAGGAATTGTTGATGATTCTTTTTTGGTTAGATAAATGTAAATAGAGAAACCGTGATATTTGATTAAATCTAGTGGAGAAGTCTACCGGAGAAGTCTACAAGAGAAGTCTACAAGGGAAGCGTACACGAGAAGATTCATGTCCAGAAGCATATGTCTACCGGAGAAGTCTACTAGAGAAGTCTCCCGGAGAAGTCTACAAGAGATGTTTACACGAGAACATTCATGTACAGCAGCAGATGTCTACTAGAGAAGTCTACCGGAGAAGTCTACTAGAGAAGTCTACTAGAGAAGCGTACACGAGAACATTAATATACAGAAGCAGATGTCTACCGGTGAAGTCTACAAAATTCTGATCAATACAGAAACAAATGTCTACTATTTAAGTCTACAAGAGAAGTTTTTAGAGAGAAGTTAATACATATCAAATTACGTTAATGTACATTAGTTTGCTACGGCGAGGTATCGGCTCTGTGTTTCTTCGGATTTGGTGGTTGATTTGGACTCCGGCGAGATGATTCGCCTTCATCTCCAGTTTTCGGCGTCTCCTCTTCGAACCGAGCTCTGTTCCTTTGAGCGAGAAAGTTCTGGTAGTACCTGCACAACGAGAAATGTTCAAAATACAAGGAAAATGTCACTCACAGTATTAATTTCACCAGGTTGAAAACAACGAAAATTTGACTTGTAAAGAATTCGACATTTCATAGATGCTAGATACACATAATGACAGAATTTGACATTCAATACAATACACATGTTGACTAAGAGTTTACCTGAAAACTCTTTCGAGAATTGCCTCATACAACACAAAGCGAGATCCGTTTCCTATCATCTTTCGGGCATAGTTGTCGATGTCCCTGTCGAGATTGGTGTTTGAATCGACATGTACGCAGATAGAAGTATGTAGGTTTTTAATGGCGAGAAACAGTGTTGGTTCATGGAACTTACAAGATATTTCCTCCCATTATCGTGTAGTCAGCGATCTCCTGAGGGGCTTTAGTGGTTGTTGTTGGTTCGTACAGAAAGGGAAAGAGAAAAGGGGTCAGACACTGAGAAGTAAGTCAGAACCATGAAGATCTTGAACATGGGAAGTCGAAGAGACTTACATGGATATACCTGGCAGTTAATGGTATATCCAACCCTCTCGCGTCTAGGGAACCGCGTTTCAGAGGTAGTAGAGGAAGAATCTGGTTGCAGATTTGGGGATCGATACGGAGAGGCCATGATAGGTGATTGATTGAGATTTTAAGTTTTTGTTTCGCAAACGAGGAGAAAGTGAGGAACCTAGGGTTTTCAGATAAAGGAATTGTAGACGGTTTTTTTGGTTCAGATAAAGGAGAGAGGAACCGTGATATTTGGTTTTATCTACTATAGAAATCTACCGGAGAAGTCTGTCTACAAGAGAAGTCTACAAGAGAACATTAATGTTTAGAGAAGCAGATGTCTACAAGAGAAGTCTACCGGAGAAGTCTACGAGAGAAGTCTGTCTACAAGAGAAGTCTACGAGAGAAGTCTACAAGAGAAGCGTACACGAGAAGATTTATGTACAGAAGCAGATGTCTACAAGAGAAGTCTACTGGAGAAGTCTACCGGAGAAGTCTGTCTGCAAGAGAAGTCTACTGGAGAACATTAATGTTTAGAGAAGCAGATGTCTACAAGAGAAGTCTAGTAGAGAAGTCTGTCTACAAGAGAAGTCTACCGGAGAAGTCTACGAGAGAAGTCTGTCTACAAGAGAAGTCTACGAGAGAAGTCTACAAGAGAAGTCTACGAGAGAAGTCTGTCTACAAGAGAAGTCTACGAGAGATGTCTACAAGAGAAGTCTACCGGAGAAGTCTACGAGAGAAGTCTACAAGAGAAGCGTACACGAGAAGATTTATGTACAGAAGCAGATGTCTACAAGAGAAGTCTACTAGAGAAGTCTGTCTACAAGAGAAGTCTACCGGAGAAGTCTACGAGAGAAGATTCATGTACAGAAACAAATGTCTACTATTTAAGTATACAAGAGAAGTTGTTAGAGAGAAGTTAATAACATATCAAATTACGTTAATGTACATTAGTTTGTACATATCACATCCCGCCATAGTAGCCAAAAAATAAGGATGAGTTTTTCTCACAACTACAATATATAGGCAAGATATCTACAATATTGAAATTGTGAGGTCCTATATTAGTCATAAACATCCAATCCAGTATATGTATTTTCGTCTGACCCACGAAATTCAGTCTCGGCGAATATCTCAGCCGCAAGCTTCTCCCTAATACGCTTTATCTTCGCATCAGACAATACATTCGAACTAAATGGAATGCCGAGAGCATGGCATTCAATGTACTTCGGACAATACACTCCACAATCCCCAACTTTCTTGTTTTGTGGTACTTTGGATGCTGGCCACCTTTCATGCGTGAATTTGGTGATTGGCCACTTGGGTCTATCTTCTACTGAACATGCTGTATGCATTAGATAAGGTACCATAACGGCAATGGGCTCGACCAAGTCTTTGAGTTGCGCGAGCGTTGTATGGGTTACTATAGAGTCCCACACCACAATGTGTCTCTGTGGGAGTGATATCCACAAAGCCACCCAATGGTCTTCTTTGACATTTAAAGGTAAATAAATGTCCTCCACTTCAGTCCCCCACGTCTTCTGTACTTTTGCATACTGGGGGAGTTGACCTGCATAGTAATCCCACGCCCCACCTGGTAGCGTTTTTCCACTCCCGTCAGGATTGGGTTCTGGGGTTTTAAAGTCATTGTACCGAGTAGGCCATATGTTGCCTAGAGTAGAGTCGAGGATGCAAATTTTGTCACTCCTAAACCACTCTGGATGTTCCTTGTACCGTTTCCTCAGCATATTTAACGCAGCATCCAGGTGCTGCGACAAAACAACCAAAAGAATCAAGGTTAAACATCAAAAACTTCATAGAGAAGTCTACTGGAGAAGTCTACAAGAGAAGTCTACTATAGAAGTCTACTAGAGAAGTCTCTGAAGAAGACTTCCTAGAGAAGTCAACTGGAGAAGTCTGTCTACAAGAGAAGTCTACTTGAGAAGAGAAGTCTACTGGAGAAGTCTGTCTACAAGAGAAGTCTACTGGAGAGAAGAGAAGAGAAGGCTTACCGTGTCTCTTAGCCATTGTTGTGGCGTTCGAAGAGTCCAAAACCACTCTACATTAGTGAACGGAATGATCTCTTCGCCATAATCCCTGTTTAGCAAGGAAATTTCAGCAATTGATAAACTTAAACAATGAGTTAAGGTCTTTCTTATACTTACGGCTGTTGCTTCAGCCACACATCAAGTCTCCTCGTCATTTGTTCATCAATGGTAGCAAAAGGATCATATCCTTTTCCTACCTTTGAATTAACAAGTTTGTTTTCGTAAAGTGACTTATTTGCCATGGCCGGCTTCTTCAGCCTATCACTCCTTGCTCGTCTTAAGACCGCCTGCTTTTTCTCCTCTTGTTTAGATTTCGTAATCTCAGCATAATTCGCAGGTAGATTCTGAGGAGACAGAATGATAAGGCTCTTATCCGCACAAGTGACACTCGCACTCTGACCATCATCCTTAAGTGTTTCCTTGGATGCCTTCTTCTCCTCTTATTTAGCTTTCTGAAGCGGTAAATTCGGTTGTGGTTTTTGAGGAGGTGGTATCATAACTCTCGGATCCGCACCAGTGACACTCGCACTCTGGCCATCTTGAAGGATTTCCTTGTTAAACATTTTACTCTGCAAGTAGAGGATCAAAGTCGAATCATATACCAAATAGAATATATCATCCAAACAAGAAAGGGAAGAAATGTTAAAATGTCAAAAGAGATTACAGAATCTAAACAAGATTACGCACTGACCCCAATATCAGGAACAGTTTCGTTCTCATCAGCAGCCGGTTCATTGGAGACCCCCACATGAAGAGCTAGGGCAATTTGGTTGGATTTGGTTTGCTCTTCCTTTCCAGTCTTCACAGCTTCTTCTTTTCCCTCTTTCACAGCCTCAATGCGTTCCAAGCGTTCCTCAATATTGTTGACCTTATCACCAAGGAGTTTGATATTGTTTTCACAACATTTAAAACCAGCATCAACCTTCTCTGATAAGTCCTTAAAATGCAGGTCAAAGTGTGCTTGTATGCTCTGTACCAATGAAGGTAGTTCCGCCGTGTAACCAGACTCAAATTCTTCTCGACTCCTCTTCTCCGGTAAGCTAACAAGGCTAAGGCTCATGCTGCTTTCATTTTTCACACCAGGCTTCACCCTTGACTTCACACCCTGCTTTCTTGTGATCATGGGTCCATCTCCAGCCTGGTTCAGAAATAGCTGAGATTATGTTAACTATCTTCTGGTCGTAAACATCATCATCCCACCTTGGGAACATATCTTCGTACTCATCCTTCATCACACAGCTTAGGACATTCACCTACAAAATAGACATATAAGATGTAGACCGATTAACCAGAGAAGTCTACTGGATAAGAGAAGTCTAGTAGAGAAGTCTACTGGAGAAGTCTACAATAGAAGTCTACTGGAGAAGAGAAATATAGTAGAGAAGTCTACTGGACAAGTTTACTGGAGAAGTCTACTGGGGAAGTCTACAATAGAAGTCTACTGGTGACTTCTCCAGTAGAAGTCTACAATAGAAGTCTACTGGAGAAGAGAAGTATAGTAGAGAAGTCTACTGGAGAAGGAAAAGTCTACGAAGAGAATGAGAAGTCTACAAAGACCTGTTTGTACATGTTCTCTTTCATGTATCTCTTGCCTCTAGATCCCTTGAAAGCCAGTAGAGGTGGAGTAGGTTTATGTGGAAAAGGACCACCATATTGGGCTGCATAATCCGATAGAGAATAGTACACCCATATTTGGAGAACATGTACGAAGCCTTCCAGTGTATACGATAACTTTGCCAAGTCTTTCTCCTTCACTGACTTGATGAGTAACTTCAATGCAACCCTACCCCATGGGTAGTTCTGGAAGGCAGTGATATCCATCACAAGCCTAGCAAGGTTAACATTGATGGGTGTTGTCTCCTTTTTAGCTTCAATGTAACCGGCGTATATGCATAGATATCCCAACCTGATGCGGTCCAACCGTGTCCACTCTGCACATAAACCACAAGCTTCTATTAACTCGTTCACAGTTGGACCCCTGTCCAAATCAACTCCCATAAGGGTCCAAAATTGCCGCGTTTCTTCAGTGACCTCTACATCTGGGTTATCCAAGTTCGGAACGTCACGGCAATTCAGACCGGTAATCTCCTCAAACTCAAGCAATGAAAACCTCAACGGCTTGTTACCAATCAGACTCCATATCTCATGGGGTTTCTTGCACTCTAGCTGAGCAGTTAGTATATAATGAACCATCCTCGATGCCCAGCCAAACTCGAGAGCATGGAACCATAGCACCACACCTAATGGAGAGAATAAAAGCTCTTCCCACTCATCCTTCCTTAAGACGTTGCATAGAGATTCAAACAATTTTGTATTTCCAGCATCGTAGTGTATGCTTTTACCCGCTTCAGGCTCATCTCCTTTGGAATAAAGCCTTGACGGAAAACTTCTTGCATCTATATCCATCATCGCATCCATATCCACTGTATTTCGATGAAGTTAAACCGAATTCGTACTTTCCGGCGGCGGCAGATGAGTAAAGAAGACTGAAAAAAAAAGTCAAAGCTCGAATCAGATAGAGATATAGCGAGTAAGAGATAGTAAAATCAAAAAGAGTTGAGAGAATGAAAAGAAGGTATGAAGTGTCCGACGGTGATGATGGAGACGGAAGGTGGTAGATCTCTTGTTTGGAGACGAAAGGTTGTAACTTTAGGTTGTAAATTTAGGTTGTAAATTAACCGCATGTTTGTGGTTTTATAGGTAGGGTAAATACATTGGTTAAGTTCGGTTAATTTGGATGGGTAAAAAAATTGGTTCAATTTGGTTCAGCTTAACTACACGATTTGATGAATGTTTAAGAAATTCAAATTTTTAAAATGTTTTTTATAAAATTCAAATTTGCCTCCTCATGTTTAGTAGACTTCTAAATGCGATTTAAATCTACTGGAGAAGTCTACTGGAGAAGTCTACTGCAGAAGTCTACTGGAGAAATCCACTGGAGGAGTCTACGGGAAAGTCTACTGAAGAAGTCTACTAGAGAAGTCTACTAGAGAAGTCTACTGTATCCAAAACCAAACATCGTATAAGAAAATAAAAGCACAGAAACATAGTGAAGACCTTCGATTTTGAAACCTTTGATTACTAAACATACTGAGAGATGCAAACAAAAACACATCCTCTCACAAACCTACTGGGCTTCGATGATGCAAACAAATACACATCCTCTAAATTAAGTCTACTTCACATAAATCGATTATTTTCAATGATTATTCGAAACCCTATACCAAAACTTTCAAAACGTATAATATATTCACTCAAAAGTTAACACTTTTATGCAAATTTGACATTTTAAATATAAAAATGATAAACCCTAACTTTAACCCTAAGTGTAAAAACATGTTTGCAACCTATGATGTACCTTATTTGGTAACCCTTTGTTTAGTATAGTATGTATTTCATTCATAACATAATTTGTCTAAGTATGTTTAATTTTGTGAAATTTTATTTTTCACACATCACAATTGTTTATAGTCGGGTCATCAATCAATATTTTTAATCAAAATATTTTTTGTTAATTTATAAATTTAAATTTAAAATATAATTATATAGTAGACTGCTGTAGTAGTCTACTAAACCACAAAAGTAGTCTTCATAACCTAATTTATCTAAGTAGGTTTAAATATGTTTAATTTTGTGAAATTTTATTTTTCATACTTCACAATTATTTATAGTAAGGTCATCAATCAAAATTTTTTATCAAAATATTTTTTGTTAATTTATAAATTTAATTTTAATATATAATTATATAGTAGACTCCATGAGAAGTCTACTAAACCCCCTCCAGTAGACTTCTCATGGAGTCTACGAGTTGATTTCGTAACAGAAGTCTACTAGTAGACTTCTATATTACTTAGTAGACTTTCCTAGGTTAAAACAGTCATTATGCCTCCGTTTTATTGTTTGGTCATAAAAGACGTAGTTGTAATTTCACTACCCCTTTGGATTATTTTTCTCAAACATAGGATATATGGGTTACATTTGTATTTTAAATCAATTTTAGGGTCATTTTTTGTAACCACGTCTATATGTATTATAATTCTGCAAGCATATATATACACAAATTTAGGTCACAAACTCGTTTTTATAATAAAAAATGTTGATGAATTCCAATAAAGAGGTTGACAAAAGAAAAAAATTCCAACAAAGAGAAGAAATCACTCAAATGTTTTGTTTTTTTTAAAAACTAATTTGTTCTTTGATAAAAAAAAAAAGAAGAGAAGAAAAAAAAAGCTCGCAAAGCTTGAAACTTAAAATACACTAAACCCAAAATTTTATGAAAATGTAAGTTTTATATACTTGAAGACAACATTGTAGAGCAAACACACATGCATAGCACTACAAAAAAAAAAGGTTACATTGTATCATTTATTTTAAATATTTGCATTACTTATAAATGATGTAAATGCATTTTACATCACTTTAAAAAGCGATTTTTTTCTACTAAATATATATGAAAATAATTGGAACTAAACATGAAATTAATTCCCGTTTGGATGAAAAATTTAGCGGGATCTGAAAAGAGATTTATTGAAGATTTTTTCTTTCTACTAAATATATATATATATATATATATATATGTAATTCTCTTCTAGTGGTTTATAAGTTGTGTGAGAAATTCACGCTAAGAATCAGATTCGTACCTCCAATTAATCTTCAAATTTAAAATTTCTTTGCTTCAAAAAAAAATTAGACAAATTGACTTGGGACAATGTTAGATATGATTCGACATTGAAGGAAGCTTTAAGGAATATGGAACTGGGCCTGGAAGAAGAGTAGACCGGTGGTGGTGGTGGAGGTGGAGGCGATGGTGGTGGGGAGAAGATAAATAGGGTAAAATCAGAGAATTTCAAGAGAAGGCATCGAAAGGAAGGGACGAGAGGTAGCTGAAATTGACCTAAGTCTAGTGAAGACTCTAACTAGCTGAGAGTTTCTCAAGAAATTATATGTTATGTGTGGTAACATGTGACTCAGACGTGCCCAAGAGTTAGAGACGTGACACAATTAAAAATCAAAATTAGTCATGTTGCCAGTGATGAATAGCTCTGATCTCTGTCATTAGTTTGATTGTTGGAGAGTATTGTTTTTCTTTTCTCTCCAAATCTCCTAAAACTCTTCGTTATTACAGTTTTAAGAAAACAAAGAGATATTAGAAAGAAATTGCAAAACACAATTCTCAGTTTTTTTTTATTTTGATCGCAAATGGTAAAAGCAATGGAGCAAGAACAAGAAGATTACAAATCAAGTCATTTCAAGAAGCAATGGAGCAAGAACTTTTTATTTTATTTTTCTTCCACTGCTGAGTACTACATCTTTCCACATCACTTCGACCACTCTTTCTTCCAATTCTAGCTCCATGTTTCTTACCAAGAATAACATTAACCTGTTCTAGTTGATGAACAATAGTAGAACTTGATAACGTGACTATTGGAGATCTCGTTTTTGTTTTTCCGTCAAAATTAGTTTTATTTTCACGACTCATGATCTTGAAGAAGAAAACGGCGATGCCCCATAAAACAATTTTTCCCCATGTCGTAAACATTGTCCGGGGCCATCAAAATTGCAGCTTGGACAAGCTAATGTTGTATACGTGTTCCAACCTGAAAAAATTCGAAGACCAGGAAAATCACTAACGGTCCACATGATGGCTGCTCGCATGTCAAATGTTTGTTTTGTGGAAGAATCTAGTGTCTCGATACCATCAAACCATAACTCATTCAACTCTTTGATAAGTGGTTGCAAATAGACATCAATATCATTATAAGACATTTGCTTTCCAGGGATAACCATATAGAGGATCATTGATGCTTCATCGACATCCATGGTGGAAGATTATAAGGAAATATTATCACTGGCCAGATGCTATAACTACTACTAATCGTACCAAATGGGTTAAAACCATTAGTCGCCAAGCCGAGTCTCACATTCCTTGGATCAGATACAAATTCTGGATATTTATGATCAAATGCAATTTCTGGATATTTTTGATCAAATACAATTTCTCACATTTCTTCCAAGCCTTTCCGTCTCTTGGATGTCGTAGCTTACCATCATTGTTACTAGCAGCAGCATGCCATTTCATGTGGACAACAATTTTTGAAGACATGAATAAACATTGCAGTCGTGGCTTTAGAGGAAAATAACGCAAAACTTTTGCAAGAACTAGTTTTTCCTTATTCTCTATACTCTCTGATCCAGCGGCTGTATTTTCTGATCCAACGATTGTACTCTCTGATCCAGCGACAATATTCTCTGATCCATAAAATTTATTTTTCCAACGAGAAGCTTTACAAACTTTGCAACACTCCCTTTTTTTTGCATCTTCATCCCAATATAACATACAATCATTTGGACAAGCATGAATAGACTCATAAGAAAATCCTAATTTCCGAATAATCCTTTTCATATCATTAAATGAATCTGGCAATTTGGCATGTGTAAATGCTTCCTTCAGCAAATCAAGCACCATGGATATCCCCTTGTCACTAATCCCACACATACACTTGATATGGTATAATTATATAAAGGACAACTTTGTGAATTTAGTGCATCCTGTATATAATTCTTGAATATAATCAGCAAACAAACTCATCAAAATCTTCTCCTTCTCCATGATTTCTACTTGAAGCTGATGGTCTATCAGTGTCCTGATGAAAGGACTTTTGTCCGGTTTATGAGTTAAATCTAGAATCACAAATACAATGTAGAATAGGTAGGTTTGTTCAAAGGAACCAGCAATACACTCTAATCCTATGGGATACAAGTTCAGCTAAGCAATTGAAAGTGGTTCAAGTTGTCACGATTTTATCAAGCAATTAAATGTAAATTCGATGTAAGCAATTAATGGGAAAGGCGTTAGATCAAACGATAATATCTCAGAGATTAGAACATCTAGAACCAAGCAATTATTCAGGTTATCAATTATGAACCAATCTAGAACTCAACCATAAAATTAAGAGGATCTACTGTCGTGGTATCAACTACTTCATCAATCAATCTAACACCCTAAACTGTCGTTTGAGATTACAAAGAATAATGAGCATTAAAGGTATATGATCGATTTGTTCACAAGTTGCCTTAACTTCAACTGTCGTTGGCTAAGGACGAATCGCCCATCTATGTTAATTCAAGCAATTCACAACATTTTTGATGAGTAAATTTAACCTAAAATCAAAGGCTAGGTGATCAAGCTAATCTAGGCGTTAAGGACAACAATAGATGGAGATATCGAATATATGTTTCAAAACCTATCTATGCTTAGCTCATGGATCTCTAATCCCATCGAACCCTTGACCTAACTAAAGAGATTTCTCGCACATATTGAAGCAAACAACAACAGCGAATAAGATAAGAAACTTCATTGAAAATAAAAAAGATAAGAGTTTAGAAAAACGTCAACAAAACGTGGAAGACAATCTTCAATCTCACAAAGTTCTAAAACAAGTATCGATCTCTCTCACTCGTGATCTTCTGTTTTTCTCTCTGTCGTTCGTGTCTAAGGTCTGCCCCTCTATTCTCGAAACTATCTCCTTCTTAAGGGGCTGCAGCGGCTGGATAAAAATTAGGGCATCCTTAGGTGGCGAAATTAGGTTTAATGAAAATTTTCAAAAGTGGATCTTCTGGGGAGCGGGTCAGTCGATCAGGAGCGGGTGCTCCTTATCTCCAGAATCTTTAAAAAGATCCAATTTCTCTCCTTTTTCGCCTAGTCCCATTGCAAGTTCCAATCCTCCATTGCAGCTGCTTTTAGACCTAGAATGACTCAAAATAGAATGAAAAACTCGATAAAAACCAACAAAACAAAGTTAGAATGCACCAAAACGCATTATATCAATTTCCCCAAACTTAGATCTTTGTTTGTCCTTAAACAAATTCAAGACCAAGTGACAGAGAAAAGTTTGAAAACGCGGGAACTCTCTCATCCTCAGTGAACCGGGTTTAAAACTTTCAATCTGCAGGCCACATAATCCGGATTACGAATAGCAAAGCTTTACCAAAACTCCTCAACACATTTCTCAACAAAGTCTCATTTCGCAAACACAAACTTAATGCATTCAAAGTTGCGTGAGGGTCTCGCTAAAGACACCATTTAGGGTAGACAACGCTAAAGGGTTTAAGGCCATTTAGAGGTGGAGTTCAAAGTGTTTAAAGTGTTTAAGGGTTATCCGATGTTTCGTAGAGGATGCAGGATATCGCACAAAATTGCAAAAGAGAATAGGTCCGTTGATATTCCACATTCTCTAAACCACTCTTTCTTCTTCAAGTCTCTCCAACGTCTCATCTAGCCATCTTCCGCCTTGGGTATACTCGCTGTGCAGAGAGACATTTCCAATTTTAAAGATTTACCACTCTTCATCATCTATTTTTTTGTTTTTGTTTTAAGATAAGTAAAGGATAAGGATAGTGAAGGATGATGATGAGGGTTTTGATTACAGCGTATATCTCTCGAACACAAAAATATCAGAGTTGTTGCTCATAGCAAAGTGGAGCTCATCATTGCCATTCTTTCCTTGTGGATTCTGTTCCTCTTCGTTGTAAAACCATCTTCTGAAAATAGGAGCATGTGCTGTTCTTTGGGAGCAGGTGCTCTTGTTCTTTAGAAAGAGTGATTTAAAGGCAGTGTCTACCCAATTCTCTCTGGCCTTTTTGCGCATATGCTGCACATATGAAAACGAAGTAACAAGAATGCAAGAGGCTTGAAAAGAGGTAAGGGTTAAGGAGGGTACTAACTAAAAATTAGCTAGCTATTCAGAAACATCAAGAGTGATAAAAAGAATAAGGAGTCCTGAATATGATTCGTTTCCCTTATCTAGTGCCAATAGCGAGAAGAATTTTTGGTCCATATGAAACCTGGAAGATAGTGTATTGAAGTGTTCCAGCTGTTCCTTGTACCCATGCTTTGAAAAAATGGTCACTAGAGAGAAAGTTAAACACAAATAGTTCAAGCATCATCATAAGATAAGGTCCTAATTCCCTACAAAATCTTCAATAAAAAAAAAATGACTCAAACAGGATATAAGAAGATAGAAAACAACCAAAATAAACTATATTAGTAGCAACTCCCCCAGACTTACTTCATACCGTCTCGGTGTGAGAATAAGAGAAGAGAGAGTGAAAAGAAAATAACTCATAAGGAAAAGCATAAGATAAAATCGTCCATAGAAATACTTAGGTCGGATAGAACAGCGATGTTTAATCGCTGGCGGTGTTGTCGGAGTCCTCTGCGTCATCAGTGATCGACTTCTTTCGTTTGGAGGAGCGCATGGATGGTCCGGCGGAGGTATATGGACGGGCAGATGTAGAAGGGTGAGCTAGAGGCGGCTGAGCAGGCGCGGTGGAAAGCATAGTCTATGTGGAGTGTGAGTTGCGGCATCCCTTCTGCAGCATGTGCAAAACCCGACGAAGCAAGTTGTTGTTCTTCTTGGTAGAGTCCACCATCCAGCGGCGGTATTCGGCTTCCTCTAGGTCAGCGGCTATGTCACCAAGCAAGTACTCACTCCAGTAAGGCCTTTGGTAGTGGGCCTTGAACCGCTGCATCTCTGCTGTCTCCTCGTCTAGATCCTCAATCTCCTCAGTGCTCAGATGAACGTCAGCTGTGGGAGCAGGTGCAGGTCTGGAAGCTGAGGTGCTTCTTCTGGGTGTCGGGGTGCTCCTGGCAGGTGCTCTAGTGACAGAGCAGAGGTACTCTGTTCCAGGCGTGAAGCCCACGTTTGCAGCGACTTCTAGTTCTGTTAAGGACGGCTGAGGCAACCTGCAAAACAGAGTACGCTTATCCCGTGAGGTAAACCGGTACGTAGTCAGATCATGGAGGATCTCGTAGGTGACGAGGAAGACCGTGTTCATGAACTCCTTCACCTCATTGCATGTGGAGGTGATAAGATCCACGCCCAAATGCATAAACAACCGGTGAGTAAACTGCCTATCCTCTCTGCAGCATACGCAGCCTTGCCCTTGGCAACCTTGGTTTGCTTGTCCACGATGACCCCAGCGAACACTGCTCCCATGTTGACACTTAAGTCAACATCACAACTCATCCCATCTTCACCCCAAATAGGGTCTCTTACCGCTTTGTAGAGGAGAATCAACTCGTCCGTTCTCACCTTAGACGTGTCATCCCTTGAGAAAATGATGGTGCTAATCGCCTTGGCCGCGACACGTAGAGCACGATTTCTGATGGAGGATTACGCTGCGGAGCGAGAGAAGCAGTTGCCGCTAGTTATGAAGTCCTAGAATTGGTGCGCAACTGGTAGACGGTATGGAAAGTCCACGTTCTTCTCCCTAGAATCGAAACCGTAGAGCTCACAAAGTTCAGGGATGGTGATCTCATATTTCCTTCCTCCAGGGATGCAATCGGCTTGTGCGGATCCACGTAGACGACCTTTGCAGAGGCAAGGCATTGGCGAACCAAATCTTGGTAAAGAACATCCGGTTGAGTGGCTAAGTCAATCAGCTGCGTGGTTACAAGTACGCTCCCCACGTTATGAAACAAGCCCAACCCCTTCAATGTGGTTCCGCATAAGTAGCGGGTCGGCTCAACTGCGATGCCCAACCAGTTGTTATAGTAGTAGACATCCGATTGGTCCAATGCATCATCTGAGCTCACGGGAAGGCAAAAGTCGGGCAAGGTAAACCGGCTTCCTTCATCACGTGGCCACGGGTTGTATGTGACACGAGAAGAGGAGGACTCTCCTTTTTCTTTTTGAGGATCGCGGTGGTTTACTAAAAGATGTCCTCGGTCCTGTCATCCTGCAATGACAACAACAACCACAACCATCCAGTATAAAATGACATTTAAAAACCCACACAAACACAAAGTTACCAAAGGGGGAAATGCCCTGTTTTTGTTCCCAATTCAAAATTCTATGTGTTTGTGTTTGAACAGATAAATCTAAGCCCTTTCAAACACATCCAAGCGAAGAACCATAAACCAATTCGCATCCCCATTCCCCTAAATTCCAAATTCTCATCCAAAATTAGGTTTTTACTTCAATCGAAATTTCAAGTCAAATTGCACAACCCTATGTCCTCAAAATCATTCATAAGCAAGCTTAGACTTCAATCGAAATTTCACCCAACTAATCGCGGCATGATAAATCAATCAAAACAACCTCTAATTTCCCCTTGTGACTCAAAACGGCGGATTGAAAACAAGGGCTTTCGAAGTGTTACTTTGATTGTCTTGAGAAACGAGTTGAAGATTTGGATAGAGGGTGAAAAATCGAGTGAAATCGAGCCTTGAATCGCTCAGATTAGTGCAGATTTTGAGTAGTTATGCTTAGAAGAAGAAGTTTGAACACCGTTTTAATGGGGAAAAGAAAATCGAGGAAGGAGGAAGGAAAGAGAGAGAGAGAGAGAGAGAGAGAGAAAGAGAGAGGTGCAAGAAATTAGGGTGTCTTGGTGGGTCCCAATATATCAGTTATTTCCATATTAAATTGAAAAAATCTTTTATTTCTCGGGCCCATCACTCTCTTTTATTTGGCTAACCTCTTGGTGGGCCAAAATTTGAATTTCAAATTTTTACCCTGGAGAGCAAGTGCTCTGTATTGGAGAGCAAGTGCTCTGTATTGGAGAGCAGGTGCTCCTTTCCTCTGTTTGATCCTCTAGAAGAAAGGATCGATTGATATGCCTTGTATATTCCACAAACTCTTTTTTTTTTTTAAAACCTGAAAACACTTAAATCCAAAGTAGATAATAAAAGAAATCAAATTCAAAATGTTAGAAAACATACCGGTGGGTTGCCTCCCACCAAGCGCTTGGTTAAAGTCTTTAGCTTGACTTGATTAGCAATTTAGGCTTTTGGTGCATCGCCTAAAGGGATGAATCCTCCTTCAACTTCGTTCGTCTCGTCAAGGTACGGTTTAAGCCGCTGACCATTGACTACGAACTTGTTGTCGTTGGCGTCCTACAACACCACGGCTCCATATGAACGGATCTCCTTAATGAGAAAGGGTCCGGACCACCTAGATCACAACTTGCCAGGAAAAAAGCTTAAGACGAGAATTAAAGAGAAGTTCTTGGTCGTTTGGTTGGAAGTCTCGGGTGAGAATCCTCTTGTCGTGATACATCTTGGTCCTCACTTTATAGATTTTCGAACTCTCATAGGCCAGGTGCCTAATTTCTTCCAATTCATTAAGCTGCATGGAACGCCTCTCCAAGGCTGGTTTGACATCGTAACTCATCAACTTAACAGCCCATGCCGCCTTGTATTCTAGTTCCACAGGGAGATGACAAGACTTTCCATATACTAAATGAAAAGGCATTGTCCCCAACGGTGTTTTGTACGCGGTTCGGTAAGCCCACAACGCATCATCCAGCTTATAACCCAATCATTTCAAGTGGTTCCCACGGTCTTTTGAACTATACTCTTGATTTCCCTGTTGGAAAACTTCAACCTGACCACTAGTCTGCGGATGATATGGCGTTGTCACCTTGTGCTTTACACCATTTTTTCGCAATAGGTTCTCAAAAACCTTGTTGATGAAATGAGACCCGCCATCGCTAATAACCATTCGCGGTACTCCAAACCGGGGGAATATGATGGACTTAAACACCTTCACTACTACACCCGAGTTGTTTCTTGGGGAAGCAATGGCCTCAACCCATTTGGACACATAATCAACGGCAACAAGGATGTACTTGTTTCCATAGGAGGGCAGAAACGGGCCCATAAAGTCTATCCCCCACACGTCAAACACTTCAACTTCTAGAATGAAGTGCTGAGGCATCTCGTTTCTCCTAGAGATGTTTCCTTGCCTCTGACATGCATCTCACCTAGAGATGAAGGCTTGTGCGTCTCGGAACATCGTTGGCCACCTATATCCAGCTTAGAGCACTTTAGATACAGTGTTGAATTTGCAAAGTGACTGGCGTAGCTTGAACTATGGCAGTGAAACAGGATTCTCGGAATTTCCTCATCAGGAACACACCTCCTAAAAATTCCATCCGAGCACTGCTTGTAAAGGTACGGCTCATCCCAGAAATATCTCCTTATGTCTCGCAAAAATTCTTTTTTTTTTGTCTCCAACAAAGTCAGATGGTTCTTGCTCAGCAGCAAGGTAGTTCGCTATCTCCCCAAACCACAGAAAACTCGGACTACTTGTCTTAGAAACAACAGCACAAACATCCTCTGGAGCAGGTGCTCCCTCTGTTGGAGCAGGTGCTCCGGTCTGGACTGGGAGTGCATCATCAAGGGGCACTGTATCATCAACTTTCATGCGGGATAGATGATCTGCAACTCCATTCTCAGTCCCCTTCTTGTCAACAATTTGTAGATCAAACTCCCAGAGCAAAAGAATCCATCTCAAGAGTCTTGGTTTCGCATCTTTCTTGGTGTGCAAGTATTTTAAAGCCGCGTGGTCGAGATGCACAATCACCTTAGAACCGACAAGATACGATATGAATTTCTCAAAGGCAAAGACTACTGCCAGCAGCTCTTTCTCAGTTGTAGCGTACTTACATTGAGCTTCATCCAAAGTGCGGTTAACGTAATAGATAACGTGGAGCTTTTTGTCTTTCCTTTGCCCTAAAACTGCTCCCACAGCGTAATCACTAGCATCCGTCATCACTTCAAACGGTAGATCCCAATCCGGGGGTTAAACAATGGGTGCATTCACCAAGGCTCCCTTTATAGTGTGAAAAGCCTCAAGGCAAGCTCCATCGAACTCAAACTTGGTCTCCTTACACAAGAGCAGAGTGAGCGGTCTCGCTATCTTTGAAAAATCCTTGATGAAACGTCTATAAAACCCAGCATGACCTAGGAAACTCCGTATTCCCCTAACTGAATCTGGTGGTTGCAAACTCATCATCACCTCAACCTTTGGTCGGTCAACCTCTATACCTTTCTCTGATATCCAGTGACCCAAAACTATACCATCCCTAACCATGAAAAGGCACTTCTCCCAGTTCAACACTAGATGTTTCTCTTCACAATGTTGCAACACCCTGCACAGATTTTACAAACACACGGAAAAAGAGCTTCCATAGACGGAGAAATCTTCCATGAAAACTTCCATTATGTCCTTAATAAAATCAATAAAAATAGACATCATGCACCTTTGAAATATCGCAGGGGCATTGCATAATCCAAATGGCATTCTACGGTACGCAAAAGTGCCATAGGGGCATGTTAACCTGTACACAAAAGTACGTAAAGGTCGTCTTTTCCTGATCATCTGGGTGAATGAAAATCTGAAAAAAACCTGAATAACCATCTAAAAAGCAGTAGTAAGGGTGGTTAGCTAATATTTCGAGCATTTTATCAATAAATGGTAAGGGAAAATGATCCTTCTTAGTTGCGGCATTCAACTTTCTATAATTGATACACATCCTATGCCCTGTGACAGTCCTAGTTGGTATCAATTTGTTCCTATCATTACTGATCACAGTGATCCCTCTTTTTTTAGGCACTACATGAACATGACTGACCCAACTACTATAAGAGATTGCATAAATAACGCCAGCTTCTAAGAGTTTCATTATTTCTTTCTTAACCACATCTTTTTAAATTCGGATTCAACCTTCTTTAGTGCTCTACAGAAGTTCTCGATTCATCCCTAGATGTATCCTATGCATGCATAAATCAGGTGAAATTCCAGGAATGTCATCTAGCGAATAACCTAAAGCCTTTCTATACTTCCTAAGTTCGCATAAAAGTAAGGCGGTTTCCACATTATTCAAATCAACATTTATGATAATCGGGTATGTAGAGTTAGGGCTAGAAATGCGTACCTTAGCCCGGCTGGTAGAGTTTTGAGCTTTAACTTTGGAGTTTCAGCTCGCTCCAAGGGCTGTCAACAGAGTTCCCAGGATCAGGAGCAGGTGTTCTGTTAGAATCCTCCATTTCAAGGTTCAGAAACTCAGTTGATCTTTCCATCCAAACCGAGTCTAGCATCCTTGCAAACCCAGCCGTGTCCTCGCTCAAATATCTATGCTCACCCTCAGCTTTAGTCAAGACAACATCCAAGGGATCATCAGCAAGTATCTCCTCAATCTCTCCCTCAGACATTTCGAGATTTTCCTCAATGGCAAAAGTTTGCCCATCAATGGTCGGCTTTTTTAGCATCCGATCCATCTCAAACTTCATAATAATATCTCCCAGGTGGAGACCGATTGTTCCGTTCCACACATCAATGATCGCACTAGTTGTGCGCAAGAAAGAACGTCCCAAAATCAAGGGGTCCTTCGGTTCCTCATCGAGTTCCAGCACTACAAAGTCTGCAGGAATCAAAGTGTTGCCAATCTGCACATGTAAATCCTCAAGGATCCCCAAATGCAACTTTATTGACCTGTCAGCAAACACCAATGAAATCCCCGTTGACTTGAATTTCGTGTAGCCAAGCTTCCTTACGACAGAATACGGCATTAGGTTCACACTTGAACCCAAATCACACAATGAACATGCGAATCGCATATGACCAATCTGCACAGACAACACAAATTTCCTTGGATCCTCCTGCTTCTTAGGCATCCTGTTTTGTAGCACAGCACTGCAATTCTTAGACACTATCATAGCGCTGTAATCAAACCCTTGACGTACTTCTTCATCGCTGGCATCACCTGAATCGCATCTGCCAGAGGTAACTTAACTGTCAAATCCTGCAACATCTCCTTAGACTTTGCCTCTTTTAAATCCTTCTGTGATTTCCTTGGAGGTACTGGGTAAGGGACTGGGGGTTTGTAGACACGAGATCGGATCCTATCAATAATCTCATTCGGTCAGATTACCTTAGAAGTTGGTCCAACAACTTCTTCATCCTATTCTGTTTTCAGAGCAGGTGCTCCGTCTGTTGGAGCAGGTGCTCCGTCTGCTGGAGCAGGTGCTCCTTCTGGGTAGTTTTCAGCTTCTGCCCTCACGACTGGCGGTAGAACTCTTTCACTCCTTAACTCTATTGCATTCACAAACTCTCTGGGGTTTGCATCCGGTTTACCAGGCAACACTCCTTGTGGTCTCTTGATTGCATCAGCCGTTTGAGCAACCTGAGTGTCGAGCCATTTCACGTGGTTGCAAACTGCCTCAAGACGACCATTAAGATCCGAATACATAGCGTCTACCTTTGTGTTGATCTCAGTAGCAGACTTCTATTGATTAGCCATCACCTGCTGCATCATACCTTTCAACTCATCCTGAGAAATACTTCCAGAGCCCGCAAGAGCCTGAAAATTAGAAAACTGCGGTTTCTGACCTTGAAGGGCGAGGAACGTCTTGCCTTGGAAACCTTGAGGGAAAGTTTTTCTGGAAACCTTGATCCTGAGATTTCGGGTTCTAGGGGCCGGTTTGCTGCGGTTACACCTCTTCTTGTGGGTTTTCAACGTTCGTACTCCTGTAGGAGAAATTTGGGTGACTCCTATAATTTTGGTTGAACCCACGGTTTCGCATAAACCCTTGGCCATTCACGTAACTGACCTCCTGCTGATCACTATCTCCTTCCTCAACCATCTCCTCCGAAAGTGGTCCGCCATTCTCATCTACAAAGTGAACCGTCTTTTGGTTCTCTTTGAGCAACAAGTTGACCTTAGCAGTAAGGTCATCAATCTTTTGAGAATCTATTCCACTAGATTTCGTAGTCCTATCATACTCTTGAGACTTGTTGCTAGAACTCACAACTAAGTTCTCTATAAGCTTATACGCACCCTCGCGAGTCTTAGTCATGAAGTCGCCATCACTCGCAGCATTCAAAGCATTCCTATAGTCTCAATCAACACTATCGTAGAAGATACCCAGCAAATTCTAATCGGTGAACCCATGGTGAGGACACTCTCTCTTGTACTCCTTGAACTGTTCCCATGCCTCATAAAAAGACTCTCCTGAATGTTGCTGAAACAAGGAGATATTCCTTAGGCTCGCGGTCTTGGTTTTGGTGTAGAAATGGTCCAAGAACGCCGCTCTACATTGAGCCCAAGTCGTGATGGATCCAGCTGGTAGAGACTTAAGCCAACGGGAAGCTCTGTCTGCGAGTGAGAAGGGGAAAAACTTGCACTTCAAGAAATCTGGGTTCATCCCATTAAAACTCGTCGTGGAGCAAATCTCTTCGAAATTTTCTATATGGTCCATCGGAATTTCCGCAGGCAATCCATGAAACATATGCTGCTTAACCAGCGATATCATCTGATACTTGATCTCATAATCTTTCCTTTCAACAGCAGGTGGAACAATAGCAGCTCGGTTCCGGTAGAAAGCATGGGGATTGTCCATATCCCCAATGGCACGCTGCTGCTGTTGTTCACGGACATGTTGCTGCTGCATTTGAGCCATATGCTCTTGCAACCGTAGCAGCTCAGCCGCCATACCTTCTTCACCTTGTCCGCCCATGTTAACGAGATTAGGTTCTCGTTTGTCTATTTTCTTGTTCTAGTCTTGCGAGTACCGGGTTACTCAAAGTTACGAGGGGTGTTTGAAGATTCTCCTTGTTGTTCTTGAGTTCATGCACCTGAAACACATGCAAAAAGAAACAAAAAAACGAATTTAGTACTTAGTCTGGAAACGTATACGAAAATTAGAGGTATCGAGTTGGTCCCCGTCGCAGCGGCGCCAATTTGATGAAAGAACTTTTGTCTGGTTTATGAGTTAAACCTAGAATCACTAATTCAACATAGAATAGGTAGGTTCGTTCAAATGGACCAGCAATACACTCTAATCCTATGGGATACAATTTCAGCTAAGCAATTCAAAGTGGTTTAAGTTGTCACGTTTTATCAGGCAATTAAATGTAAATTCGATGTAAGCAATTAATGGGAAAGGCGTTAGATCAAGGGATAATATCTCAGAGATTAGAACATCTAGAACCAAGCAATTATCCAGGTTATCAATTACGAACCAATCTAGAACTCAACCATAAAATTAAGAGGATCCGCTGTCGTGGTATCAACTACTTCATCAATCAATCTAACACTATAAACTGTCGTTTGAGATTACAAAGAATGATGAGCATTAAAGGTATAGGATCGATTTGTTCACAAGTTGCCTTAACTTCAACTGTCGTTGGCTAAGGACGAATCGCCCATCTATGTTAATTTAAGCAATTCACAACACTTTTGATGAGTAAATTTAACCTAAAATCAAAGGCTAGGTGATCAAGCTAGCCTAAGCGTTAAGGACAACAATAAATGGAGATATCGAATATATGTTTCAAAACCTATCTATGCTTAGTTCATGGATCTCTAATCCCATCGAACGCTCGACCTAACTAAAGAGATTACTCGCACATATTGAAGCAAACAACAATAACGAATAAGATAAGAAACTTCATTGAAAATAAAAAAGAAAAGAGTTTAGAAAAACTTCAACAATACGTGGAAGACAATCTTCAATCTCACAAAGTTCTAAAACAAGTATCGATCTCTCTCACTCGTGATCTCATGTTTTTCTCTCTGTCGTTCGTGTCTAAGGTCTACCCCTCTGTTCTCGAAAATATCTCCTCCTTAAGGGGCTGCGGCGGCTGGATAAAAACTAGGGCATCCTTAGGTGGCGAAATTAGGTTTAATGAAAATTTCCAAAAGTGGATCTTCTGGGGAGCGGATCAGTCGATCAGGAGCGGGTGCTCCTTATCTCCAAATTTTTTAAAAAGATCCAATTTCCCACCTTTTTCGCCAAGTCCCATTGCAAATTCCAATCCTCCATTCCAGCTGCTTTTAGACCTAGAATGACTCAAAATAGAATGAAAAACTCGATAAAAACCAACAAAACAAAGGTTAGAATGCGCTGCGGAGCGAGAGAAGTAGTTGCCGCTTGTTATGAAGTCCCAGAACTGGTGCGCAACTGGTAGACGGTATGGAAAGTCCACGTTCTCCTCCTTAGAATCGAAACCGTAGAGCTCACAAAGTTCAGGGATGGTGATCTCATATTTCTTTTCTCCAGCGAAGAAAGAAAAGACTCCCTCTAATGCAACCGGCTTGTGCAGATCCGCGTAGACGACCTTTGCAGAGGCAAGGCATTGGCGAACCAAATCTTGGTAAAGAACATCCGGTTGAGTGGCTAAGTCAATCAGCTGTGTGGTTGCACGTACACTCCCCAAGTCATGAAACTAGCCCAACCCCTTCAGTGTGGTTCCGCATAAGTAGCGGGTCGGCTCAACCGCGATGCCCAACCAGTTGTTATAGTAGTAGGCATCCGATTGGTCCAATGCATTGTCTGAGCTCACGGGAAGGCGAAAGTCGGGCAAGGTAAACCGGCTTCCTTCATCACGCGGTCACGGGTTGTATGTGACACGAGAAGAGGAGGACTCTCCTTTTCCTTTTGAGGATCGCGGTGGTTTACCAAAAGATGTCCTCGGTCCTGTCATCCTGCAATGACAACAACAACCACAACAATCCAGTATAAAACGGCATCTAAAAACCCACACAAACACAAAGTTACCAAAGGGGGAAATCCCCTATTTTTGTTCCCAATTCAAAATTCTATGTGTTTGTGTTTGAACAGATAAATCCAAGCTCTTTCAAACACATCCAAGTGAAGAACCATAAACCAATTCGCATCCCTATTCCCCTAAATTCCAATTTCTCATCCAAAATTAGGTTTTTAATTCAAGCAAAATTTCAAGTCAAATTGCACAACCCTATGTCCTCGAAATCATTCATAAGCAAGCTTAGAGTTCACCCAACTAATTGCGGCATGATAAATCAATCAAAACAACCTCTAATTTCTCCTTGTGACTCAAAACAGCGGATTGAAAACAAGGGTTTTCGAAGTATTACCTTGATTGTCTTGAGAAACGAGTTGAAGATTCGGATAGAGGGTGAAAAATCGAGTGAATTCAAGCCTTAAATTGCTCAGGTTAGTGCATATTTCGAGTAGTTATGCTTAGAAGAAGAAGCTTGAACACCGTTTTAATGGGAAAAAAAAATCGAGGAAGGAGAGAGAGAGAGAGAGAGGCACGAGAAATTAGGGTGTTTTGTTGGGTCCCAATATATCAGTTATTTCCATATTAAATTGAAAAAATCCCTTTTATTTCTCGAGCCCATCACTCTCTTTTATTGGGCTAACCTCTTGGTGGGCCAAAATTCGAATTTCGAATTTCGAATTTTTACCCTGGAGAACAGGTCCTCTGTATTGGAGAGCAGGTGCAGGTGCTCCTTTCCTCTGTTTGATCCTCTAGGAGAAATGATCGATTGATATGCCTTGTATATTCCACAAACTCTTTTTTTTTGAAAAACCTAAAAACACTTAAATCCAAAGTTAGTAATAAAAGAAATCAAATTAAAAAAGTTAGAAAACATACTGGTGGGTTGCCTCCCACCAAACGCTTAGTTAAAGTCTTTAGCTTGACTTGATTAGCCATTTAGGCTTTTGGTGCATCGCCTAAAGGTTATCAATTACGAACCAATCTAGAACTCAACCATAAAATTAAGAGGATCCACTATCGTGATATCAACTACTTCATCAATCAATCTAACACCCTAAACTGTCGTTTGAGATTACAAAGAATGATGAGCATTAAAGGTATAGGATCGATTTGTTCACAAGTTGCCTTAACTTCAACTATCGTTAGCTAAGGACGAATCGCCCATCTATGTTAATTCAAGCAATTCACAACACTTTTGATGAGTAAATTTAACCTAAAATCAAAGGCTAGGTGATCAAGCTAGCCTAGGCGTTAAGGACAACAATAAATGGAGATATCGAATATATGTTTCAAAACCTATCTATGCTTAGTTCATGGATCTCTAATCCCATCGAACCCTCGACCTAACTAAAGAGATTACTCGCACATATTGAAGCAAACAACAACAGCGAATAAGATAAGAAACTTCATTGAAAACAGAAAAGATAAGAGTTTAGAAAAACTTCAACAAAACGTGGAAGACAATCTTCAATCTCACAAAGTTCTAAAACAAGTATCGATCTCTCTCTCACTCGTGATCTCCTGTTTTTCTCTCTGTCGTTCGTGTCTAAGGTCTGCCCCTCTGTTCTCGAAAATATCTCCTCCTTAAGGGGCTGCGGCGGCTAGATAAAAATTAGGGCATCCTTAGGTGGCGAAATTAGGTTTAATGAAAATTTCCAAAAGTGGATCTTCTGGGGAGCGGGTCAGTCGATCGGGAGCGGGTGCTCCTTATCTCCAGAATCTTCAAAAAGATCCAATTATCCTTCTTTTTTGCCAAGTCCCATTGCAAGTTCCAATCCTCCATTGCAGCTGCTTTTAGACCTAGAATGACTCAAAATAGAATGAAATACTCGATAAAAACCAACAAAACAAAGGTTAGAATGCGCCGAAAACGCATTATACCATGTCCATAGGTTGCTTTGATGATGCAGGGCCATTTCCTCTATTCACATTACCAAGAGATTCAAAGTTGAATCTAATTCAACCGGAGCAGTATCAGAAGGTACTCTTGCATTTATTGTGACATAATCCTCTCCATGCAATAACCAACAGGTATAAGTACTTAAAAACCCAAAACACATCAAATCGCCTTCAATATCTTCTCTTGATTTCATTTTCGTTAGAAGACAACGGTTACATGGACACTTCATCATGCGTGCATTTGATATACCAAATGCAAAATCCAGAAATTTTTTCACTCCTAATATGTAATCTTGAGATAACCTTGCTTTGTTTATCCATGACTTATCCATCGAAACCTGAAAAATCGATTTGCACAATCTGTAAGTTTCAGAAATTCACAAAACAAACATTAAATTTAAAAACCCACCATAGTTCAAATAATTAAAATAATTAGAAAAACATTATATAGAAAGCGGTCATCATTCATTCAATTTCTTAAACGTTTAAAAACAGAATTTTAGATTTGGTGAAGTAAATATCTTCGTTTATGAAAAGCCAAATTGGTCACGGTTTATTACAAAGACAACAGAACATGATCATAACCAAATCTTTCTTATTTTGTCTTCAAGTTCTAAGTAAGAAGTAAAAATAAAATAAAATATTTTTAAGAACAAGGCAGTGAAGAAAACACTCTTGAGTTGGATGAGAAGACAACTTGAAGGGTCTCTCCTCTATGGCTCTCCCCAAGCTTCACTCTCACGTTGTCATATGGATAAACTCTCGGTGTCTGCAACAACATAGTAAGGGATGATCATGAAATGGAAAAGGAAAAACAAAGTACCACAACGATGAGAAGAAAACATAAAAGCAGAACCACATAACAACTTACATAGTAAAAAAATCAATTAATCTCACGTGTAGAGAGGCAAACCAAAGAGCAACTTGAATACTTGTTTCTTGAGTTGTGGGTGACTGGAATCGATCTAGAAACAAGCCAAGTAGTTCCCGGTTTCTTGAGGTGTGAACGCAAACTGGCCAAAGCTAAGCATTATCTTGGTGATGAAGATTGTTTCCATAAGAAGATGTAACCTATATATACAATGTAATAATTAGAGAAAAATTCAAGACTCTATACGCAGTTTCTACATCAGCCACATTAACATGCAAACCAAAATTTGCATCCTTAGAACTTTAAGAACTTGAAAATTGCTAATCTAATTCTCCGGAATTTTGAAACAAGTCATGATCATCCTAGAGCACAAAACACTAAATTTCAATTTAAACCCATCAATTTCATGCAATCTTCCATCATTTCTTATTCTTCAACATATGATTGATCTCTTAACAACACACATCAATGAGTAAGAAATTAAAATCCGTACCAAGTCACCAACACAAATTTCACAACAGAAGTTTGATTCATCACACCCAAACCATCAAAACCCTAACGCAAAACTAACAGATGCCTAACGTTGACTAGAAGATGGAACTGGGCCCGAAAGAAGAGTAGACCGGTGGTGGTGATGGTGGTGGCGATGATGGTGGGGAGGAGATAAATGGGGTAAAATCAGAGAACTTGAAGAGATTGCATCGAAAGGAATGGACGAGAGACAGCTGATATTGACCTAAGGCTAAGAGTTTCACAATAAATTATATGTTATGTATGGTAACATGTGACTCACATGTGACCAAGAGTTAAAGACGTGACACAATTAAAAATAATTAATTAAACGTTATTAGTATAACTTTTGTTAGCATTGATTTTTTATTGACATAATAATTGTTTCATTTTTGTAAGTGATGTTAGCAAAAACTCTGAAAAAACATCGACTAGTTAATTGATGTAAATTCATATTTTAATATCAGTTCTGATAAAGTGATACAAACAAATATAAATTGTATCAATTTTTATTAAAGTGATGTTAAACTAGTTATTATCAACATCAATTATGATCATTGATGCTAAACTAGATATATTTGCTTCAATTATAAATAAGTGATTTAAAATAATATCATTTGATTTTGTGATACAATTTAAGTGATACAATTCAACCCTTTTTTTATAGTATAAGAAAATTAGATGGTGGCTCTTGATAAGATGCTATAAGCCACTCTTATCATCTCTTATCTTCACCTACTATTTATCAAAAAAAAATCCTACATTTTCTATTCTTTTAGATATATACATTTGATTTATTTTGTTTGGCTACGTATCATGCAATATATCATCGGCTTATGTGGGTATCTTTTTTCTATGAATTCTTTAGTGAACCAGATAGATGAGAAAAATATCTCCACGTCATTTTTATGTCGATATCTCACACTTGAATGATTATATATGACGAAATAAATAAATATACGTGCATGGACACATTTTATCACCTAGAATATTTCTTATAAAAAATCTGATATATTCTATAAGTTTTGGTTTTTGTCAACGTTATGTAAGTAAGTTCTAATATATATCAAGTACAACGAAGGGTGGAATTTTTTTGTGGCAAGAGCTAGCTAATCCCACAACTGGATGAGAGATTCGATAGATTTATTTGAAACGAGTTCTTTTTGAACGTAAGAGTACACTACAAGAAACCAAGCCATTACCGACATGCCATTTCGTTGGTTTTCCGTCGGTAACAGGTTTAACCGATGGTAAACCGACAAACAAAAACCGTCGGTTCTATTTGGTCGGTAATTATATTCCGTCGGTTTTTTGTCGGTACAACCTACGAATAACCGATGACCCAAAAACCGACGACCAACCGACGGTTAATCATTACCGATGGAAAACCGACCAACACAAAACCGACGACCAACCGACGGTTAACCGGTTTTGTAACCGACTAAAAACCGACGGTTAGCCGGTTTTTTAACCGAAAGAAAACCGGTTTTGTAACTGACAGAAAACCGACGGGAAACCGGTTTAATAACCGACTTAAAACCGACGGTTATCTGGTTTCACCGACGGATTTTGTTATATATTTATTATTATTTTTTTATTAATTTCTTTTTGATTTCAAAATATATTGTTAATAAAAAAATTAAATATTTAAATTGTAATTATACGTTAAAAATTATTAATAATATTAATAAATTTTTAAATATTAAATTCTTAAATTATCCAAAATATGAAGAAAAAACAAAAATCTACGGGATTGGGTTTTGAGGCGAGTATGGGTTCGGGTCTAGGTTCATCCGTAGACCAAGCATCTCCTGTCTGAAAGCTTCCATACTGCGTCGGGTCGCCTCTCGTTCTTCTTCCATTTTGCGTCTGGTCTCCTCTCGTTCTTCTTCCATTTTGCGTTTAAAATCCTCTCGTTCTTCTTCCATAGTACGTCTATTCGCCTCTCGATTTTCTTGCATTTGCTTCTCCAAAGCAGCAATCCGCTCATCCCTTTCTCTCATAGATTCCTCGAGGGCGGCGTGGTCGATGCCAGAAGACCGAGCAGATGATCGCCGACTTCCCATTAGTTTTCCTAACCCAAAGATACGACCCTTTCTTCTCGGTGCTTCCTATAAATAATGGAAAACAATTAGTAAATTTTAATAATAAATATTAAAAAATCAAATTTAACTTAAATTTTTTTAAATTACCTCTCTAACGATGTCGTTGATAACCTCTGTGGGTACGTCTTCTGGAATCGATCTTTGGCTTTCCGCAAACTCCTCGATCCTCTTCCTCGAAGCCTCAATAACTTCTCTTGCAACTGGATCGTCTATTTGTTTAGTTTTTTTGTTGGTGTGCATATGCTCCATCATATATAAATGTGAAGGATACTCACCATTTTCCTCATACTATTATTAATTTAAAAAGCACGATTAGTTAGAAAATTATTAAAAATAAATAAAAAAGTATTAAAAATAACATCTAAAATAAAAAGAACTTGAAACACTTACATATTGTTGTCACGGGTTTTGAAGCTGACTGGTCCAGAATTGTGTTTAGCAATTCCTTTTCCACCTCTATCGCTTAATCGATTGTTTGTTGTTGATGTTGCACATGTTTCCGGCTTCTCCCAGTGGCGCTACAACCCTTTAAACACATCCTCGTTCACCATCCTTGGTTTTCTCCCCAATTGCCACTTTTGCTTCCACTCGTTCATAGTCATACTATAATATCTCTGAATGTCCTTGTCAAACGCCACACGAACCTCATGCGTTATGTTCCTATCCCATGTAAATTCTTGCTAAAAAGGATAAAACAAATAATTGTTAGTATTTAAAATTAAATAAAATTCGTCAATAATTATTAAAAATTTACTTACAGCAAATTGTCTAAACCAAAGATCTTTCTCCCTTTGCGGTAAGAGATTGAATTGTGGATAGGGTTCATTCAAGAGTCCTTGCATCATTCGCAGGTAGCACTTTGAGATGCCGTTGTGCGAATATCCAAACCTAAAAACATTAAACAAAAATGTTAAAACCTATGAGATTTCATTAATTTAAAAACAAATATTGAAAAACTTAAAATTGAGTTACCATGTAGATTTGTCTACTTGTAGATCAGGGTCGAGAACTGTCAGTCGGTGTCATCCCAGCTGCGATACGAAATCCTCGATACTCATCTCCATCGGTGGAATAGGATGAGATTGGGACGCATGTATCGGGGTATCGCTTTGAGTAGCGGATTGCGATCCACTTGCTCTATTCGCCGGATCTTGGGTCGAGCGGCCCAATTGACTCGCCATATAATTTCCACCGTAATCCCTTACGTAAATTAAAAAAATATTAAATAAACATTACTGAAAAATTTAACAAATTAAAAAAAATCTCGCAGTAAATCTAATTGTAATTGTAAACGAGAAATGAAAAAAATCATCAAATTCAATAAAATCCTATAATATATAATGAGATAGGTTATTATGTTAAAGGCGTTTATAATTCTAAAATCAAATTAGTTTTAATAATTCTTAAATTAGTTAAAAAATATATAATTCACCAAAATATCACTCATAATTCGTTTTTATTTAAATACTAATAAATTTTATGAATTTATAAATTTCAATAATTCATTTTTATTTAAATCGTACTAATGATATAAATTTATAAAAACGAAAACAACACCAAAAATTAACTAATAATTCGTTTTATTTAAATACTACTAATTTTATGAATTTATAAAATCTGAAAATACACTAATCTAACAAATAAACATCTAAAACTATGAAATTGGCCGGATTACACGTAGAGGATGAAAACTAAATCTTCCAAAATCAAGGAGTCCTCTACGATTTACACTTCAACCAAATAAACCAAATAGAAAAGGATTTACACATCAACCAAATCAACCAAATCGAAAACCAAATCAACCATATAGAAAACCAAATCAATCATCCGAGATACCATAATCCATTGTTGTTCTCTTTGACCCCTCCTCATGAATCCTAAATGCGTAACCCCTCGTGCAGTATCTCAGGTATGAAGTTACATTGTAGTTAGGTCCGTTTATGAATTCTAATAACCATGACAGAAACGACTGACCTTTCTCTACCTCTTCTCTTACCTGTGAAAAGTTAATTATAATTTAAGACATGTAATTTTATAAAAGTAATAAATATATATATAACACTTACATAAAATGCTAGCCAAACAGAAAAATCTCTCTCTTTTACTTTCTCAAGTTGTTCTTCAGTGTAATTTGTGTAGTAGGCGCATATTAGGGCCATGTAAATCCTACATAAAACTTATTAGTATTTTATAAAAAAATTGATATTTAAAAAAATTATAATATTAATTACCTTTCATATGGCCGAATATCCTCACAATTGTTGAGAATATACCTATGCAAATGCGTGTACTCCTGCTCTGAAAGTTTTCGTTTCTTTCCTTTCCCACTTAAGCGACCAATTTGTGTAAACAAGTTAGGTACGTAGACAGGATAACTTGACCGCTCGCCTCCATCATCGTGGCGAGAAGGCTTACGACTCTTTGTTTGAACCTCAGATGGAAAGGAATATTCAGCAAAGTGTGAAACTTCTTCGTTTATGCTCTGCGAAACAATGGAACCCTCGACTTTGCTTAAGTTTTTCACCTTTTTTTTTAACTGGAACATATAACGCTCAAAAGGATACATCCATCGATATTGAAGAGGGCCTCCTAATGCTACTTCTCGAGGGAGGTGAATTGGTAAATGTTCCATAACATCAAAAAATGACGGTGGAAATATCTTCTCGAGATTGCATAAGATCAGCGGAATATTAGCCTCTAAATTGCGGATACCGTCAACTGTAAGCGATCTTGTGCATATATCTCGAAAAAAACCACCAACAGCTGCATGATTAAAAAAATTAATTAATTATAAAATATATTGGTATGAATAATTTACCTAGTTAATTTTAAAAATTATTGGGTTAAAAAAATTTACCTACAATAACTTCATGAACATTCTGTGGAAGAAGATGTGCAAAAGTAAATGGAAGTATGCGTTGCATCACAACATGACAGTTATGACTTTTCATTCCACTAAATTTTCCTTCTGCAAGATCAACGCAATTTCACAAATTAGATGCGTAACCATCAGGAAACTTGACACTACGAATAATCCAGTCGAAGAATGCTTGCTTTTTTGGCACTTCTAAACGTTATGTCGGTATTGGACACTTCCCATCTGGCAGTACTTTGAGTTGCGGTCGTGAGCATATATTTGCCACGTCTAATCTAGACTTTAAATTGTCCTTTCTCTTCCCTTGTACATTTAGGACGGTGTTCATGATGTTGTCGAAGAAATTCTTCTCAATGTGCATGACGTCAAGATTATGCCTCAACAAATGGTCTTTCCAATATGGCAAATCCCAAAAGATGCTCTTTTTGTGCCAATTGTGATTCACACCAGCACCGTATAAATTTGTATGCCCTTGCCCACCAACATCAGGTGTCCTCGATGCTCCAAAATCCCGTAACTGAATCAAAATATCATGACCATCTGCTGCAGGAGGTGGAACATCATTCACTCGCTTGTTCTTCGTAAACAAAGTGTTGCTACGACGATAAGGATGACGCGGAGGTAAAAACCTTCTATGACAATCAAACCAGCATGTCTTTTTTTCCGTTCTTCAATTGGAATGCATCTGTGTTATCTTGACAATAAGGACAAGATAACTTTCCATGTGTCATCCACCCAGATAACATACCGTAAGCAGGAAAGTCGCTTATCGTCCACATAAGTACCGCTCGCATCTTAAAGTTTTGTTGGCAGGATATATCATATGCTTCAGCGTCGTATTCCCATAACATTTGCAACTCATAAATCAATGAATGTAGAAAAATGTCAAGTGATCGCTTTGGATGTTCAAGACCGGGAATGAGAATCGAAAGATACAAAAACTCTCGACGCATGCACAATGATGGAGGTAAATTGTAAGGTGTTACAATTACTGGCCACAAAGAATATTGTCTTCCATGCTTGCCAAAGGGATTGAAACCATCTGTACATAATCCAAGGTATACATTCCTTCGCTCATAAGCAAAATCCAGATATACAGTCTGAAAATGTCTCCAAGCTTCCGCATCAGAAGGATGCGTAATTTTCCCTTCTTCTGTTCTATGCTCTCCATGCCATCTCATCGCCTCTGCTGTACGCTCAGATTGATATAACCTCTTCAACCTATCTGTATGATAGGATATCTCCCACTTGTTTCCTTGAATCGGGGTTGACCACACCATTTACATCTTCTCAGGTCTTCGTCTTCTCTCCAATATATCATACAATTATCGATGCAGACATCAATCATCTGATATGGCAATCCAAGACCAGATACCAATTTTTGAACCTCGTAGTATGAAGCCGGAGAAAGATTATCTTCAGGCAAGATGTCTTTCACAAAATCTGCTATGGCATCTACACAATCTTCCGCCAAATTGTAGTCTGTTTTTATCGACATCAATTTACTTGCAGATGATAAAGGAGTATGACCATCTCTACATCCTTTATATAATGGCTGTTTAGATGCGTCTAACATATCAAAAAACCTTCTGGCCTCTAAATTTGGTTCTTGAGCCGTATGCAAATTAGGCTCGTCTACCGTCTCTATATGTTCTCGATATGCATCATTCACCATCTGAACCGTACCAACACCAAAATCTACACTATCCGTTCTATGTTCCTCTATCCTATTCGGAACATATGAAGATTCGCTAGTACTACCATATTCCGGTGTTTCACCATGGAGCAACCAAATCTTGTAACCATCCATAAATCCATTGGTATATAAGTGACTCCAGACGAAATCAATCCTAACATTACGAGAATTCCGGCAAATACAACATGGACATTTCAACATACCAGTTTTCCGAGCGGTTGGTTGCCGACAAACTACATCCATAAATTCTCCAACACCTCGTGCGTAATCATCGTTTATTGCATTTGACTCCGGATCATGCATCGGTTGGTCCATCCATGACCGGAAATAAGACATTGATTATTGTGTATATTTTTTACTAAAAAAAATTACGAAGATAATGAGTTATTTTGTTGCGGAAGAATGAGTGTTTTCGCGTACTTATAAATACGTGTCCGTCGGCTATCCGTCGGTAAACCGTCGGTCATTGGTCGAAAATCCGTCGGTTACCGACATAACACTGTTTCATGTCGGCAAAAACGTGTTTATGTCGGTAAAACCGACGGATAGAGAGATCGTCGGTACGGGTCCGTCGGTTATCCGTAGATTTTAATAGTATAACCGACAAAAAACCGACGGTTAATTAATTTGTCGGTTATTCTGTTGGTAAAACCGACGTTAAACCGATGATTAACATTTCGTCGGTTAGTAACCAACGGTAAACCGACAGAGTCGATTTCGTCGGTTATGCATCGGGTAGACGTCGGTTTGTACCGACGGATATACGGCCGTCGGGAATTCGGTCGGTTTTACCCCTGCTTTCTTGTAGTGGTATGAGAGTAATAACCGCAAATAATCATATTTTAGGGTTTTTTTTTTGAATTTTTTATATATTAAATTTTAAGGTAACTATTTTAGAGTTTTATTTGCAAAATCAACATATAGCATTTTCGTGAGTATGGTTTTTTTTTTTTGATAAACTGTGAAAATTTCGAATCTTTGGCTCATAATCTCTCCGGTACCCAAAAGCAGTATTTGGATATTCCGATTTAAAGAATAATACTACGTACCAAAAGGGGAGTGTGGTTGTTCACAAGTGCTTTTTTAAAAATACAATGGATGTCGAGTGTGCTTTATATAAATATCATGTTACTTTTTGTTGTGTTTTACCAACTTGTGAATCTATGTTCTTTAAGTACTCTGGTGATTGCTTCACAAACGAGTTACCCTAGAAATCTAACGATCGATTGAACATGCAAAGCTAGAGATACAGATTTGCACACAAAGATTGTTTATCCAATTCACGCCGTGATGTGAAGTCGCTACGTCTGGGGTTTGAACGCACAAAAAAGATATTCACTATCAGAATAACAAGAGAATACACCAAGATCAGAATCCAAGAGAACTCAACAAATCATTAAGAGCTCTCTTCTGTCTTTCTCTCTTCTAGACCTAAAACCCTAGGTCTGATTGATCGCCTCTTTCTTTCTAGTTATTAGGTTTAACGATAGACTCCCCTCTTCCTCGTATATATATCAGAAGTCGGTACACCTTGAACTAACCAGATCCAATAACCACTCCAGTTATCTCCAATTAATTTCTGCACCAATAGAATTAAATCATATCCGGTTTAACTCTAACAATAACTGTGACATGTCATCAGGAATCAACACTTTTTTTTATATTTAATCTTAACTAATATCATGTTATTTTATGTGATGACGTATTATTTTACATAATATCATTTATTTTTTTGATAAACAATATTGGGTGAATTTGCCGGATAACACTAGTGGGTGTCATAAGGAAGAAAATAGCTATGGAATATAGCAAATTAGGTAAATAACCAAAGCTTACAGATTTGGACGGTTATACCCTCTACCCACGCGTGGAAAAAGAGAACGTGTCTTTGTGTTCGAGAGAAGATGCTTTCATGGTCAATAATGTCGCATCAATAGCATAACTTAAGTGAATTAACTAATTTTAAGTTAATCCTCTCTCCAAAATTATTTTGTGTGCACAAATGACTTATAAGTACGCTAAAAAATGTTGAGAGCTTGGTAATACAAAGTAAATCTACTTTACTTTAGCAGTAAGAATTTCAGATTCATTGAAGGAGATAGAAATTAATATACGAATTGAATAGGAAAAGAACAAGTAGAATAGCCTAGTTGAATAGAATAAGAAAGCATACTTTAAAGAAGAATAGACAAAGGACGATTAGATCCATCAGCATAATAAAATTTCATCATTCAACATCATATATAAAACAGAGAAGTTGTATGTGATTCATATGCATGTCTTCCAATTGCGAACCGACGAACTGCTTCATGTGCTTATCATCAACTACAGGTTTGATGTTTTCAATAAACCTAAGCGTGAAGTAGCTATTTATTCGATTGTTTCTAACAGGTTCATACCCGTTGTTTCAAAAATACATTATGAAATCTTTCCTCTTCAATATCACGTGACATCTACAAATATTCACTGATTTACTTTCATGACTGCAGTTTGCATTACTTACACAGTCCATCACATACTCTTGCCTATACATGGTACTATGGTTGACATATAATAGATTTGAACAATACATGGTACTATGGTTGACATATAATAGATGTGAACAAATTGTTCACTTAAAATAGACCTTTTTTAAAAAAAAAATAGAGTAGACAATTTCTTTCATTAGTAGCTTTCTTTAACACTATCCTTCAAATGTATACACAAAGCGTCCCTAGTAGGTAGTTTGAGCCAAGTTTTTCTTAATTTACAATCGTTTTAGTTTGAGCCAAGTTCTTCTTAATTTATAATCATTTTTCTAACGGGTAACTGGTTCATTTCAATACCCACTTAATTTCTTCTCCAATTTATATTATGAATTTACCCAATCTTCTACACGAAACATGAGATAGCTCTATAACCGAATTCATTTGTTCAAACACAGTCACCCTCACCTTCTTTCCACATCTGTTGCAGTAGATCTGTGCCACAACAAGGCAAATCTTCAATTGTGTAAAACCATGAGATCAAGCATAATACTAACCTTCACTTTTTTCCACCTCTGTGACAGTAGATCTATGCCACAACAAGGCAAATCTTCAATTGTGTAAGACCATGAGATCAAGCATAAACGGAGATGTAGAAATAAGGAGATTCATGTAAATAGAAAGTAGGAATGAAGGCAGATCGACCACCCATTAAACTCCAAATCGAATCCTATTTTAGAAACAACGGAACAAGTAACATGCATGATAGGAAAATCAAATACTGCTTCAGGAACCTCACCGGATATCTAATCCAATTCTCCGGGACCAAACAGAAAATTCTCTTTAGATCGTAACTGAGAAGAACGGAGAGGTCCGCGAGGTGTTACGGTGAGGGAGAAAAAAGATCATCGGTCATGAGTTTTGGATGAATTCGCCAGCTGCGAGAAAGTGGCTCCAGAAGGAGAGAGCGATTGGGGCTATCAGGCAATTTCGGTAATACTGTATAAGATATACAAAATATCGTAGCCCATTGCTATTATAGTTAGTCAACTAATTTGATTATTATTCTACCTAATTTTTCTATCATATTTGATTTTAGAAAAACAAAATGCACAACTTATTTAAGAAAATGCCACCATTTTTTATTTACCATTTGAATATTATCTAATGGTGGCATTTTCATAAATAAGTTGTGCATTTTAATGGTGCAATTGTTTTCTCAGCTTTCTTGTTGTTATTCTTCTTCTCCTTTTGTTATTGCCAAAGGTAAACTTAGCGATTTAATTTGGCCTTCAATTGTTTAAACGTAAAAAGGCCCAATAAAATTGCCGCGAAGCCGATCGTCCCAAACGGCATCCGAATAAAAGCGGGCGGCGAAAAATGTCTGTTTATCGCGTTTTCCCGCTTCTTCCATTTTCCCTCTTTTGTTTATTTATTTTAATTCGAGATCTCTTAAAAACCAGTATCGACCATGGGATTGATTCTTCACTTGGATTCGATTGGATCTCGATCTGCCGCTTCTTCTTCTCATAACCTACAATGCCTACCATCGCTGGACCCAGTTCGTCCCCTCCGGAGAATATCGGAGCTCTTAGATCGGCCGAAGTCAACACTCCTCGGAAACGGAAGTTAAGATCGGATTCCGTCGCGGAAGTTCCACCGACAGTGTTCTTGCCTGGAAATTCATCACCGCCGCCGATGAAATGGAAATCGCCTCGACGATGTGCTTTTTCAAGCCCCAGGACGCCTAAGGAGGTAATTTATGAACTCCTTGTTCTTATCCCTTAACTCTGCGTCTAGCATTTGTGTCAGAATCAATCCGATTGTAGTTCTCAGATCGATTCTTACTGGTTATCTGATTGCAGGAGATTAAGGAAGATTCTAATGGGAATTTGGCAAGTCTAGTGATATCAGCAGTAGGAAAACAATTTGATTGTTTAGATGTTAAATCAAAGTGGAATCCTAGAGGTATACATAATCCTTGTGATTTTCCACTGTTCTATTGATTCTAATGCTATCAAATTCGTTGATGTACAATTGAGATGTTTTTAATGCATAGATGATGGCCAAATGAAAGCTGTGAAGGAGGCCTTGCACGTGTCTAAGGCACCATCAACTATCGTTTGCCGTGAAGATGAGCAAAGACGGGTTTTCGAGTTTGTAAAACGTTGCATTGAACAGAATAAGGCTGGGAGTTTGTACATATGTGGCTGCCCTGGAACTGGAAAGTCACTGTCAATGGAGAAAGTAAGACAACAAGCTGAAGACTGGGCAAAACAGGTAATCAATCTTGTGTATGTTTCAGAGCTTGTAATTAGTGTGAATCTATCAATAGAAAGACTTATCCTACATGTATTCTTTCAGGAAGGTTTGCCTTGCCCGGAAACAGTGTCTGTTAATTGCACATCACTGACAAAAACTACAGATATTTTCTCCAAGGTAAGACCTTATGCAATCGAAATACCTCAAAGTTCTTCTTTTCATTTCGATCTAGATGTTCATTGTTCATTGGGTTGTTTTGGTTTCAGATACTTGGTAAGAACGACCTGGGGAAGAAAGCTAATGGCTCCTCTTCACCTCTACAACAACTTCAGATTTTGTTTTCTCAAAGGCAACAATCAAGCTCAAAGATGATGTAGGTTCTTGTTTTTTTTTTGCTGTGATTTGATGACCTGCTAAGATTTAAAATTAATTGCGCTGGTTTTCATTGGAACTTTATTTGCAGGCTAATAATTGCTGATGAGATGGATTACTTAATCACAAGAGATCGAGGTGTCCTTCATGAGCTTTTTATGCTCACAACTTTGCCATTTTCAAGATGTATACTTATAGGTATTGTTTTTGCGATCATGGTTATAGTTTTGTGTTCTTATATGTACCCGTATCCTCGCGTCATACAAAATTGTAAGTTTATTTGTCTTGTTTGTCCTCCAGGTGTAGCAAATGCAATAGACCTCGCAGACCGTTTCCTTCCAAAATTGAAGTCTCTTAATTGTATGAATTTCTCCATCACTGTGTACAGTTGGAACATTCTTCTCTGTTCATCATATTTACCTTAGCTTTGATGAAGAACAAAAGTTGAGTTTAGTCCTTCAACTTAATCTTTCAATTAATGCAGGCAAACCTTTGGTTGTCACTTTCCGTGCCTATTCGAAGGAGCAGATTCTTAGGATACTGCAGGAGAGGCTTGTGGTAAGTCTACCTCTTATTTATGGCATAGGATGCTTCTGTAAAGAGAGAAATGTCTGTTTAAGTTATTAGTAAATCTGGTGAAAATATGACGCACGTGTATTAGGATAAATTTATTGCCAATGCCACAAAAAGAAAGTTTCTGTATTGGTTTTCAAGGAACTATTGGGACATAATGAATATCAGATTCAGAACCATTTAAATAACAAATTTTGACGAATTTAAGAAGCTTGGAACTGTAGGATGATAGCCATGATTAACTCGTACTACGTTTGATGTTGATCTTGAATTCTTATCTTTCAACACTCTGTTATAATAGGCACTTCCATATGTTGCATTTCAATCAAAAGCCTTGGAGCTTTGTGCCAGAGTAAGAATATATATGCCATTTTTTTTTCTCTCAGTCTACTCAACCTTCTTTTTCCTCTTGACATTCTATATTGATGTTCAATATTTTTTGAATTGTGCCAGAAAGTATCAGCGGCATCAGGAGACATGAGAAAGGCTCTATGTGTCTGCAGGTGAACACTCTTTTGAAAATTATGTCTCCGAAGTTGCAAAGGATGAATGAGATAGTGCTGTTGTTTATCTATTGCAATTTTCTACTCTTGTAATCAGTACACTGAAGTTGACAATCCCACTTTCTTCAAATTGATTTGTCTCCAGGAGCGCCCTAGAAATCTTAGAAACAGAAGTTAGAGGGTCAACAGATCAAGAACCACAAGGTCCAGTTCCAGAGGATCAATTGGTTAGTATATATGTCCACGCTAATGTACTTAGTTTACGGTTAATGAAAATGCAAATATCAAGGATCCATAGAAGCTGGGATCTTATTCCATTATGATTGTCATTGATAACTCTACAGGTCAAGATGGATCATATGGTAGCTGCATTGTCAAAGACGTTTAAATCTCCAGTAGTTGACACCATTCAGTCTCTTCCTCAACACCAGCAAGTAAGTTACATCACCGCACCGATTTATTGATATCTGCTACTCAGTGGAGATGACCAAATCTGAATGTATGTAGTGGACTGAACTCACATGCTTGAAAACTTGCAGATCATAGTCTGTTCTGCTGCAAAGGCCTTTAGAGGAAGCAAAAAGGACAAAACCATTGCAGAGGTAGGTATTCTTCATAGAATGAACAATACACTATCACAGCTTCATCAAAGTTATAATGAAAGGCATTGTACATACTAATAATATTCACCTCTGTTTTCTTTTGATGCAGTTAAATAAGTTATACCTTGAAATATGTAAATCATCGATGATCACTGCAGCTGGAATTACAGAGTTCACTAACATGTGTACAGTGCTAAACGACCAGGTACTAAAGAATATCTATCTTCTTGATGATTATATCAGTTAGAATTAACACTCATGTTGTGCTGGTTTATATAAACAAGAGATAAAATAGAGAACCTTGAAAGAGTAATTTGATCATTTTGGATCGGCACAGGGGATTTTAAAACTGAGTCAAGCTAGAGAAGACAAGCTAAGGAGAGTGAGCCTTAGAGTAGATGAAGCAGACATCACATTTGCTCTTAAGGTAATAAAAATGATACACCCTTTGATTTTTTAGCAAACTAATTGGCAATAATAACTAACCAAACTCTTCCCCAAAATGCAGTTTCTTAAGTTTAACAATTTCCCCTTTTGATTGCAAAGCAGGAAATTCGATTCTTCCGCAACTGTCTACTGTGAAGAATTTATTGAGTTACAGCGGCGATGAGTTTCTTCATTCTTTTACAGAATACAAAAGTAAACAAAAAACTCAGTATCACTGTTTATTTAAATGTAGGAACAACGTAAACAACATGGATTTCTTTATTACATTTTACTAATAAGAGCAGAAGTCAAATAAGGAATATGAACCCAAATAATAATTGCATTCCGATTCCGAATCAGCAAGCATTACGGGGGCATTTGTATGGGTTTCTCCTCCTCTTTAAACTGGTAGCGAAAGTGTTGAAATCAACGAGTGATGTCTGCCGTTTCAATCTTCTCCGCCGCATCTGCTTTTTCTGCCGTTGAGGCCGTATCCGTTACGCACCATCGTCCGCCGCAACCTCCTCTTTCCCTCCGATTTCCGTCGTCGATCGCTTCCCCGTCGGCTACTTCTCTTCACTTTGACGGTGGAGCATCTAACTCCCGATCAAAGGTCCTCCGACTCTGCAACTTAACCTCGCGTCTTCGTTCTATCAAATGCTCTTCTTCATCTACTCCATCTTTAGGTATACTAACACACTCTTCCTCTCCCATTAGCGCCTCAATTGACGTGTGTTTGTGGCCAAATTCTCATCTGAGTTTACTTCCTCCGGGCAGATTTGTCAGGGGACCAGTTGACAAAATTTAAGGAAGCAGCGGAAAAGGGAAACTTAGTTCCTCTATACCGATGCGTATTCTCGGATCATTTGACTCCAATACTTGCATACCGATGTTTGGTGAAAGAAGACGATAGAGATGCTCCTAGCTTCTTGTTTGAGTCAGTGGAGCCTGGTCTGCAAGCTTCCAATATCGTAAGCTATCATGTACCCTTTTTTTTCTTTCCCGGCTCCGTGAATTGAAATTGGCATAACAATGCGTTGGAGAACTATATTAGGGAAGGTATAGTGTAGTTGGAGCTCAACCCACAATTGAAATTGTTGCAAAGGGAAATGTGGTTACTGTGATGGACCATGGAGCTGGTCGTAGGACAGAGGAGGAAGTGGAAGATCCAATGATGGTTCCTCAAAAAATCATGGAAGAATGGAAACCACAACGTATTGATGAGTTGCCCGAAGCTTTTTGCGGTAAGACAAGATATCAAACATAGCTAAGTTTTTAACAGGCCGATGTTTGTTTCTTTAGCTAGTATGGAAATATAGCATTGTTGAGCTGAAGGTGTTCTCCTTTGTTTACCAGGTGGTTGGGTCGGGTACTTCTCATATGACACTGTGCGCTATGTTGAGAAGAAGAAGCTACCCTTTTCAAATGCTCCAGAGGATGATAGGAGTCTTCCTGATGTTCATTTGGGCCTTTATGATGATGTGATCGTATTTGATCATGTCGAGAAGGTATACTGTTGTTCATAGTATTTGCATCTTTCTATGGATTATGGATAGACAAGTTACTTGGACACAGTTTGAAAGAGTTTGTCTTGATTTTGATACCATCCTTGATGAGTAATGATTATTATGTGTTGCTGAATTCCTGTTGAGCACAGAAAGCATATGTGATCCATTGGGTGCGGATAGATAAGGATCGTTCTGTCGAAGATAATTTTACTGATGGAATGGATCAGTTAGAATCTCTAGTCTCGAGGATTCAAGACCAAAAACCGTGAGTAGATCATTCTACCAGTCTTATTTTATAATACTGTCTCTTATTTATAAGTTCTGGTCAAGCATGCTTGTTTCTTTTGACTGCAGCCCCAAGATGCCTACTGGTTTCATAAAACTACGCACTCAGCTATTTGGTCCGAAATTGGAGAAATCAACTATGACGAGTGAGGCATACAAGAAGGCAGTGTTGGAAGCCAAAGAACATATTCTTGCTGGGGACATCTTCCAGATAGTTCTTAGTCAAAGATTTGAAAGGCGGACATTTGCAGACCCATTTGAGATATATAGAGCTCTTAGGATTGTAAACCCAAGTCCGTACATGGCTTATTTACAGGTATAATCCCTCTTTGATCCTTGTTTTTTTTACATATTTTCCAAAGATGGATATTACTAATCTGGGGGCTTCTCTTTGTGTTAATCTTACAGGCTAGAGGATGCATATTAGTCGCTTCAAGTCCAGAAATATTGTTACGTTCCAAAAAGGTAAGTACCATGATACTCTCTCCTCTAAGCTTTGGCTCCCTTGATCCGTAAACCCCCATCTTTTCTATTTACTACTAAATGAATGGCTCAATGTGTGTTTTCCTTCTTCGTAAGAGGAAAATTACCAACCGCCCCCTTGCTGGAACCGTCAGACGAGGAAAGACACCCAAAGAAGATCTAATGCTTGAAAAAGAGCTCTTAACCGATGAAAAACAGTGTGCAGAGCATATAATGCTTGTTGATTTGGGAAGAAACGATGTCGGCAAGGTTCATCACTCAACCGTTGCTAAACTTTTATTTTTATTCCAATCTATTACCCTTTTCTTCAGGAAGGAAATATGCAGTTTTTGGCCGAACATCTAACTTGTTGGACTTGCTTGTGAATTCAGGTTTCGAAACCCGGTTCTGTGGAGGTTGAGAAGCTCATGAATATAGAACGGTATTCACATGTCATGCACATAAGCTCCACGGTATGCTTTGATTGCAAAGCAAACAAACTTTTAAGTTCCAAAGTCCTTTCATTTCAATGAATTTCTAGATAACTTGTTTCTTCCCTCTAATTAGTTTACTTGAATCATGAAACTATCGAATATATGTGGAGTTGAAAGCCTGGTTCCGTCTAAGACTAAAGAAACCACGAATATTTAGCTTCAAATGATGCTAGGCACATTAAGCTCCATAATATGCTGTCCGTTCCATTTGCAAATGAGTTGAAAATGTTAAATTATGTTTGTCCCTTCTTCGCAGGTAACAGGTGAATTACTCGATCATCTAACAAGCTGGGACGCTCTTAGAGCTGCACTTCCCGTTGGAACCGTCAGCGGAGCCCCAAAGGTTTCTCTCTCACAAAACTACAAAGTCATTACACATTCACCATACTCAGAAAAGTCATTTGATACAGGTAAAAGCCATGGAGCTGATAGATGAACTGGAAGTAAAGAGGCGTGGTCCTTACAGTGGAGGGTTTGGAGGCATTTCGTTTAATGGAGACATGGACATTGCCTTGTCTCTCAGAACAATGGTCTTCCCTACAAATGCTCGTTATGACACATTGTACTCCTACAAGCATCCTCAGAGACGTAGAGAGTGGATTGCTCATATTCAGGCTGGAGCTGGGGTTGTCGCAGATAGTAACCCTGATGATGAACAGAGAGAGTGTGAGAACAAAGCAGCGGCTTTAGCCCGAGCCATTGATCTTGCTGAGTCTTCCTTTCTTGAGACACCTGAGGTTACTATCCCACCTCGCATAAACAATGTCTGAGCATAAGCATTCTTTTTTTCACTTTTGATTTCCGTATTCTTTTTTTTTTTTTAGTTACTTTTGATTTCAGTATTATTCACTCAGATAGCTGTTAACTTAGGACCAGTGTCCGAGGCTTGGCCTCTGTCGGACTAAAAGCTGGTAGAAATTTTTTTGTTTTTGTTTTTGGTCACAAGTTGATAGAAATTATGGTTTTTATTTATATTACTGCTTGAAGCAAATGTATTCACAAGAATACGAGATAGAGTTGCTAAAGTTTATGGTTCCTTAATATTATCGCTTGTAGCATATATTTTACTATTACTTCATATGATGATCATACTAATCAGTTATATTAAAATTACTAATAAAGACTTTGAACGGTTTGGGAGGATAACCGTGTTTTAGTGGATGGATACTAATCGGCGAAACGGTAATTTTAGACGGTTCATTGAAATGGTTAAAGTTGGTGATATACCTAAATGATTAAATGATCAAAACATGTATCTAGTGATTTAAGAAGACGAATTCTAATCGCTTAAAAGATCTGACTAGATCATCATTCATATTCAAATTTGTAAAATGCATACAGTATCTTGTTTTAAGAAGAGGAGTTGTGTGACCAAAAAAAAAAAAAAAGGAGTTCCAATCGCTTAGAAAATCTGATTAGGTTAACTACCAATTTTCCCACACTTAATGCGTGGCCCGAGAACACGCAGAGAACCAGCGAGGGCGTGACCGACGTCGTTAGGAAATTCGACCAAAACGCTGCGTTTTATCGTTTTAATACCGAATCAATACACAGCGAGAGAGAAATTAAAAAGCGATAAAGCAAATAGCGCGTTAGGGCAGTTGAGACTTGAGACGGACTCGTGTGAGATTTTAGAGAGAGAGAGAGAGAAGAAGAAGATGGAGAATCTATGGCGAATCGCGACGGGTCAGGATCCGAACCGGGAAGATTACGAAGGGATCGAGTTTTGGTCCAACCCCGAACGCTCTGGGTGGCTCACCAAGCAAGGCGATTACATCAAGACTTGGCGCCGACGCTGGTTCGTCCTCAAACGAGGGAAGCTTCTCTGGTTCAAGGATCAATCCGCCGCAGGAACCCGTGGATCTACGCCGCGTGGTGTGATCTCCGTCGGAGATTGTCTCACCGTCAAAGGAGCTGAGGACGTCGTGAACAAGCCCTTCGCCTTCGAGCTCTCTAGCGGTGGCTACACCATGTTCTTCATCGCCGATAACGAAAAGGATAAAGAAGACTGGATCAACTCTATTGGACGCTCCATCGTCCAACACTCCAGGTCTGTCACGGATTCCGAAGTCCTTGATTACGATCACAGGCGCTGATGTTTACCTCATGCCTTTCTTCCTTCTCTCTTCTATGCAATGTTTTTCTTTTTCTTTTTGATTCTGTGCCACTGTCTCTCGCCTTAGGGTTTGTCCAGGATTGTAAAATTGAGGATGTGTTCCTCCTGCTTAATTATGTACCTTTGAAGTGATGTATGTATGCCCTCAAGTTCTAGATCGAATTCTCTCTTTGTTGTATTGATTTCTCTCTTTGTTGATCTTTATCTTCTTATTCCATTCAGTGTTTCAACAAGTTTTTAAACTGTGTGATTGATTGATTGATGTATTTGTGGTTTGGTTGTTGACTCAAAAAGTAGAAGCTCTGTAGTGTTTCTGAAGGAGGTTTGGTATCTAAATTCTGATTCCATTCACTGGTTTTGGGGTTGTGAGATTGATTTTGTTGAAACGAAGAACAGAGAGAGAGAGAGAGAGAGAGATGCAAGAAAGTTGCTTTGTTTGATTGTGGATCCCACTCAATAATGTGGGCCATTGTTTTCTCTTTTCTCTCTTGAAACTCCAAAGGGCCAACTCAACGTTAGGTAGGAGCAGACGCGTCAGTAATCATCACATGTGACAAAGTCAAGAAGAAGGTATTATTAACTAATTCTCTTCTTTGATATGTAGGTAGATTGTTGCTTGTCAAGACAAGAAGAGCCTGAGGAGGAAAGATCAAAAGCTATCTGTTGTAAGAGATGAGTAATGCAGAGCTAATCTTCATCCCAACACCAACCGTTGGTCATCTTGTTCCGTTTCTTGAATTTGCTAGGCGTCTCATCGATCAGGATGATAGGATCCGTATCACTATCCTACTCATGAAACTACAAGGTCAGTCTCATCTCGACACTTATGTTAAGTCAGCTGCGTCGTCTCTGCCCTTTGTTAGATTCATTGATGTCCCTGAGTTAGCGGAGAAACCAACCCTTAGTACACAGTCTGTGGAAGCCTATGTGTATGATGTTATTGAGAAAAATACCCCTCTTGTGAGAAATATAATCATGGGTATCTTATCTTCTCCTGCATTGGATGGAGTTACGGTCAAGGGGTTAGTTGCTGACTTTTTCTGCCTCCCCATGATTGAGATTGCAAAAGATGTAAGTCTCCCTTTTTATGTGTTCTGACTACAAATTCCGGGTTCCTAGCTATGATGCAGTATCTAGCAGATCGACATAAGAAAGATACCTCGGTTTTTATAAGGAATTCTGAAGAAATGTTGTCGATTCCTGGCTTTGTTAACCCAGTTCCAGCCAAAGTTCTGCCATCAGCTCTGTTTGTTGAAGACGGTTATGAGCTTATGTTAAACTGGCCATATTGTTTACCAAGGCCAGTAGAATCCTAGTGAATACGTCCTTTCATATCGAGCCTTGCTCTGTGAATCATGAATGGAATTACCCTTCTGTTTATGCTGTTGGTTTGATTTGAAGGCTCAGACTCATCCAGATCAGGACCCCGCCGGTCGTGACGAGTTGATGAAATGGCTCGATGATCAGCCAGATGCATTGGTTGTGTTCCTTTGTTTTGGGAGTATGGGCAGGTTAAGAGGTCCTCTAGTGAAGGAAATAGCATATGGACTTGAGCTATGTCAGTACAGATTCATCTGGTCACTCCGGACTGAAGAGGTGGCTAACGATGATCTTTTGCCAGAGGGGTTCCTTGATCGTGTCAGTGGACGGAAAATGATATGCGGTTGGTCTCCTCAGGTGGAAATATTGGCCCATAAGGCGGTGGGGGTTTTTGTTTCTCACTGTGGATGGAACTCAATAGTAGAGAGTTTGTGGTTTGGTGTGCCAATTGTGACATGGCCAATGTATGCAGAGCAACAGCTCAACTCATTTCTGCTGGTGAAGGAACTGAATCTCGCAGTGGAGTTGAAGCTTGATTACAGGGTACATAGCGATGAGCTTGTAAATGCAAAGGAGATAGAGACAGCGATTCGTTGTGTAATGGAAAAGGATAATAATGCGGTGAGGAAGAGAGTGATTGATATCTCTCAGATGGCGCAGAAAGGTACGATGAATGGTGGATCTTCGTATTTGGCTATTGAGAAATTCGTACAGGACGTGATAGGAATCAGGCCTTGGCCCTTTTCTTAGCCATAAGCTTGATAACCTTGTTTATGCTGCAGTCTTTTTGATTTGGTTAACTCTAAAGTAAACCTTGTGTCCTAATGGTCTGGTGGCCTCAATCATCGGGATAGATCTTTATAATGTTTTCATTTATTGCGAAATAAGCAACTATATTGCGTTGTAAACTTATACAGTTATATCATTTTCTTTTATAATTACCTTATATAATTGGTATAAGAAACATTGGATCTGGTTCACCTATGTTTCTAAGTTCCATAGTCACAAGTACCATAACCTCTGTCGTGGCCATGGTTTTGGTAATAAGCGTTCATGACGTAGGACGCATGGCTTACGAGAGTATTGGGGTTAAAACAGGATCTACCTGGTTGGATTGGTCTACAATCAGTTCCTTTAGTGCACGCATAGTTGATACTCTCTTGTAGCTGCTCATCCGTCGCGGTCCGGGGATGCTACACACCATTCTTTGAAGCTATCCACAGGTAGGTAGTTTGATCATGATGGAAGATAGGATGATGATGAAGAGCGTCACCAACGGAGACATTTTTGCCATATTTTTTTTGTCAAAGGTATATCAACTATTAATTTGTACATATATATCAGCCAATCTGGAACTATTCTTCTTGTTTCCAAAACTGTGAGAGAAGAGGACAAGACCCTCTTAGCAAGCCGTTCTGCAGCTTGATTACAACTTGAACGGACTACCTTAAAAGACACTGGAACGTAACATTAATGAAAGTTTAGAGATGTTTTCAGTGATAGTGTAGAGAAAAGAGAACACATTGCAAATCCAATTGCATGAGCTTGATTTCAAGAGAAGAAGCAATATACTGACACAGAATGATATTCAAAAAGTTGTATTTTGGATATCTATATTATTATAATAATTTATGTGACCTTTTAAGAAGAGTGAATTAATATTGGTACGTTTTGAACAAGATGTATTTTGGATATCTATATATACCAAACATAGGAAGATTAATATTGGTACGTTTTGAACAAGATGAAGAACATCTATAGAAGAAAATCAAACAGAGTTGACTAAACTATCTAAAATCTTATGTGTTTTACTAAAAAGTTTATTCACTAGATAGTCAAAGATTTATAATTATATCTACAAAAATAGAAAACCATCTTTATAATAAGAAAATAGCAGAAAGAAAACCTTGTTCCTTCGCTAGGTGTTTTTGTTTTTGACAAAGGCCTTCGTTACGTGTTTACACACATTCATTAGTAATCTCCTGCGTTTGCCTCACATATTATTGATATTGATGATGGAAAATTGATTAATCATTGTATATACGTCAAACGGATCTTGAGTTAGGCACTGCATGTGAACCATTACCTTACCTAACTAAAAGATAACCAAGCGATGCAAGTAGCTAGAAACATTTAAACATAAATCAAAACTTTTTCTTATAATTATAAAATTGGTGAAAAATGAGTGAAAACATTGGAATTATTCATCGAACCAACCACATATTCTGTGGATCACATATAAAAAAAGAAATACGTCTAATTAAGATGATTTATAGATACAACGACCATAACTAGGGTCCGTAGTAGTGATTGTGCTGCTGTCTCGGAAAAAGGAATGGCATGCGTTGTCAGTCTGGCCTTGGTTTTGGTAGTAAGAATTCATGAGAAACGAGGCATGGCTAAGCGTAGTATTGGGAAAAAAACAAGGTCCACTTGGCATGAGTACCGGTCTAACATCAACCCCGTTAGCAGTCGCAAACCCGATGTTTTGTTGGAGCTGCTCTTCCGTTGCGGTCGGAGTCGCTACACACCACTTTTTGGAGCTTGCCACGGGAAGTTGGTTGATCATCATGGAAGATAGGACAATGAACAGGAGCGTCTTCAACATAGGAGACATTTTTGCCATCTCTGAGAGAAGAAGAGAAGAAAACAAGGAAGCGTAGTTGTAAAAGGGTTTTCTGTATTTCATCAAGGTAATGTACAACCATATATATACTAAAGTAAATAGACTTAGTTTCCTTTTTCAGTAGATTCGTAAAAGGATATCAACCGATTAAATGAAAATTTTCCTAAAATGAAAATATGGGAATAACCGCGACAATTTCCTAAACTGAAAATTCTAATGATATTCAAAGAGTTATACTTTTGATATGGTATATATGTGAGTATTACAGTATGTATATAATATACTAAATCAAATATAAAAAGATCACTTTTAGAACGTTTTTGAACAATATAGAAGAAATTCAAACATAGTTTTACTTTATAGAAATCTTATGTTTATGAAAAATTTAAATCACTAAATATTCAAAGATTCAAAAATATTTACAAAAACAGAAAAATATAATTAGAAAATAGAAAAAAAGAAAATATGTAATTTAACAAAAAAAAAAAAAATCCTAAAACACCACAGTTTTAAAGTTTTTTTCCCAAAAATACCACCACTAGTTTAAGATTACCAATAATCACAAAATTATTATGTAAAGATGATTTGTTTACCCTAAATAAATCACAAACAAAACTAAAACATGAAAGTTTTTGATCTAGATTTTGGTTAATTACTTCAAATTTAGCTATGGGTTCACTCTAAATCATGGGTAATCAAAGAGATCCAAACCTAAACATCACTAATCACACATCATACAACTCTAGTCTACTCTATCCATAATCCATTAGAGAAACTACTCACTAACCATAATCCATTAGAGAAACTACTCACTAATCATTGTGAAAATAGAAAAGACGAAAACAAATGCTAATAAGAAAGTAATTAAGCATGATTAGAGAAATGCAAAAGATTAAGAAATCATTAATAAATCATACAAGATTCAATCTTTGATCATAGGGAACAACTAAATCAAAATCACATCCTAGATGAAAACGTAAGGTTTAAATGTGTTTACAAGTATTTATAGGAAAAGATAGATGTATCCGGGTTTACTTGGGACAAACTAGGTCAAATCCGGTTTATGTAGATTTTTGTGATGGGAACGACCTTTGGGACCAACCTCTGGAGCTGGACTGGTCAGTCCCAGACCTCACAGAACCTTCGTGTAGATTTGGCCTCAGGATCGACCTGCTGAACCGACCTCTTGAGCTGGTTTGGTCAGTCCTGACCCCAATTTTGAGTAGTGGGAATGACCTCTAGGAACGACCAGTCTAACTAGTTTGGTCGGTCTCAACCCTTGCAATCCATTTCTTGACTCTTTCTTCTTCTACTTGGTTGCTCTCCTTCTCCTTTGGTTCCCTCTTGATCCTAGATTCCAGTTGTGCCTATAAAACATCAAATATGCAATGTAAATGCAAAGAATGAAAACTAAGACTGTACATGTAACGCCCCTGATCATTTATAAACCGAAGACGCTACTGATGAACACCTAAACGTCTAATCAGAGGTTCCTGGAACCCATCCGGGTTCCTTAGACAAGACTTCTAGGTATTTATCCCCATCGATTACATTGCAAGGCTTGCCAACCCGAGACATACCCGATGGTTAGTTCGTCCGGACAAAGACTGGTATCACATGAAACCCGAATTTATTCAAACTCCTTTTTATAAAAATATACATAAGCTTTGAATGTGTTACAAAAAATATACAACGATGAGTCTATTACTCTAAAAACAGTATGTACATAATAAACATTATTCATTTACAAAAAGCAAAAAAATCTATCCCTGGTTTCCTAACGTTCTTTTGGCTCCCGGTGGTCTACCTGCTAATGGTCACCTACAACACAAGTAGAGTAGTGAGCACTACTTGCTCAATGAGTCGGGGTTTCCTTTAACATTCAATAATAAATTCCCAACCAAACCCAAAATAACAATCACACGTAGGCATGCAAATCTAGTCGATAAATGTGATGTGCTATGCAATAACAAAGTATTTCAGTAAGGCCTTCCGCGTAGACCGGTTCCCTTCACGTTCAATCACAAGGTATCTTTCAGCCCGAAGCCACAAAGGCTAAGTACTCCAGATCCTTCACCGTTCCAATGGCCTTATATGAATAATGATCCGCACTGAAAATTCTGCATCGTCATGCAGTACACAACCATAAGCTGCAATCCCGTCTCTCCGTGTCTTCATGTACTTATACTAGTACTCAACGTACTAGCCAAGCCACGGCCTCAAGGGAACGTCTTACTGCGATCATAATTTATGAGTTTTACAAACTATTAAGTTATATGCACTCATAAATATGCATCAACGTTTTACTTAGTATTTTTCACATGCTAAATGTTTTAAACAACACTTAGAACCTCTATCAATCACACAACTATGAACCTCACTTGATTATTAATTAAACATGCAACACGCATCACCGAGACTCACCTTTAACTTGGTGAACGTTCGCGGTTTTGCCCAAAGTTTCCTACTCTCGATTTCCTTAAACTCGGACTAGAACACTGCACAAATAGATCGGCTTGGTTATAAGGTCACGACTTCATGTTCTTAAGGAAAAACCTAAGAAACAAAGCTCACGATCTTACTTAGACGTATCAGAACGGACCAAGACTTGCTCGCGGAACTCTCGTTACTTGAAAACCTAACGAAAACTGAATCCACGTTCCAACATGGTTCCAGCCATTTGATCAAGAAACTAAGGTTAGCATCAGGATCAGAACGAGAAACAAGTCGGAAAGGAAGGATTTCGGTCAAGGAACACTTACCCTAAGTCCTCCCAAAACTACTCGGTAAGGCTCACGGTGGACTGATTTTGATCGAAACAAGGCAAGGTTTTCGTGTGTCCTACTTACCAGGTTGGGTCGACCTATTTATAGACGCGGGTAAGCAGGCAAAGCAGCTGGTTAGGTGTTGGTCACTTGCCCATACCGTCCTACCCAGCACTGCCTAGGACGCGACACCTGGCAGTGAGGGTGCACTTGATCAGGCGTGTGGCCGACACACGCTAGCATGTGGTCAGCAAGACCTGGCACAACTCTAGCACAAGCCATCCTGTGACCTACCCACGGCTGGAGCAAGCACACAGCTCTATCATCAAGCAAGTAGGCAGCTTAGTCACAGACCTGCTTACCCTTGTCTTTGGCCAAAACTGTTTGCGTTTAGTCTGGCTTTCCCACAGAGTTTTACCTTGGCCGGCCTAGGACAAGGTGCGGGTCATTACATTCTCCCCCCTTAGAAGAATTCATCCCGAATTCTCAAGGGTTTGACGGTCCGACTTCATAAATTTCCAATGGTTATAGAAATAGTTTCGGGTGAGACTTTCGAAACTTCTCTTTATCTTCCCAAGTTACAGCCTCACGATGTTGTTTTCCCCAAAATACTTGAACTTGTGCGATCTCCCTATTTTTCAATCTTCTAATCTGTCTCTCACCTATCTTTAGTGCTCGCTGAGGATACGTAAGATTGGGTCGGAGATCCTTTATCCGTTCTGGTTCTATTGCATTGGGATTACGGACATGTCTACGTAGCATTGATACGTGGAACACCGGATGTTGTCCCATGTCCAAGGGAAGGTCTAGTTTATAGGCTACTTCTCCTATTCTTTCTATGATGCAGTAAGGTCCTATAAACCGAGTGGCCAATTTACTTGGTTTTCCAAATCTATCTTTTCCTTTCTGAGCTTCTACTTTTAACATTACCCACTCACCGACTCTAAAAACAATTTCCCTTCGATTCTGATCAGCATACTTCTTTTGTCTGTCTTGCGCCTTCCTCAAATTCTCCCGTACTAGATTAATTTTAGGTTCGAATTCCTTTCGTTCCCCAAATTCTGTCCAACAAATAGGGGTACGACAAGGTCGTCCATATAATGCCTCATATGGTGACATACCAATAGTAGCATGATAACTATTATTGTATGCGAATTCCACTAGAGGTAGATGAGTTTCCCAACTTCCTCCCCAATCCAATACACACATTCGGAGTAGATCTTCTAAAGATCTTATAGTCCTTTCTGACTGCCCATCTGTCTCAGGATGGAAAGTCGTACTCATATGCAAATCTATTCCCAAGACTCTTTGAAAGGTCTGCCAGAATCGAGCTGTGAATCTTGGACCACGGTCTGAAACAATACTTGCTGGTTCTCCATGTAACTTCACTATCTCTTTTAGATAAAAATCCTCTAAAACCTCCACATTGTCCTTCATCTTTGTAGGCACAAAATAACAACCCATATCGTATCATTCCCCCTTCCTGGTGCCGTAGGCAAGTTTGAAACGAAATCCATAGCAACTGCATCCCATTTTCATTCTGGGATTGGCAGGCTTTGCAACAACCCTGCTGGTACTTGATGTTCTATCTTAACCTGCTGACAGGTTTGACATTGCACTACCCACCTTGCAACTGAGCGTTTTAATCCCGGCCAATGGTAGTACTGATGGATATCTCGATACATCTTAGTGCTACCTGGATGGATACTAAGTAAGGAGTGATGTGCCATCTTTAGGATTTCCTCCCGGAGCCCTTGTCCTTTTGGCACCGTTATCTTCTTATTAAGAAGTAACGTTCCATCCCCAGCCAAATGGTATCCACTCGGATTTGGTTATCCTTAAATGTTAAGTTCTTCCATGATTTTCTTTAATTTCTCATCTTCCATATTTTCTTGTCGAATACGTTGGAGTAAACTTGCTTGATTCACTACTTGTAGACCTAGCGGATCACTAATTTCTCCTTTTAAGGCTGCTAGACTTATCTTTTTAAATTCAGTGGTTAGGGTCATTAGGTCTTTTTCCACATCAACACTGACTTTACGGTGACTTAATGCATCTGCTACTACATTCGCCTGACCCAGAGGGTACACGATGTCCAAATCGTAGTCCGCAGTGAATTCCATCCATCTCCTTTGTCTGAGGTTAAGGTCGGGTTGAGTGAATAAATACTTAAGGCTTTTGTGATCGGTCATAATTTGCTCTTTTTCTCGATAAAGGCAAATACGACGGCTGCCATTTCTAAGTCATGTGTGGGATAGTTCTCCTCATGTTTTCTTAACTGTCGTGATGCGTAGACAATGACCTTTTTACCTTGCATCAACACACATCCTAGTCCCACTCCACATGCATCGGTGTAAACTATGTACGGTTGGTTCGGTTCCGGTAATGTTAAGATTGGTGTTGTGGTCAAGGCTTCCTTTAACTGATTGAATGCCTTCTCTGCTTCTCCATTCCATTCAAAGGTTACGCTCTTCCCCATTAAACGAGTTAATGGTTTGGCTAAGGTGGAGAATCCCCTCACAAATTTTTGGTAGTATCCAGCTAATTCAAGGAAACTACGAATTTCAATGGCATTGCTAGGTTGTGGCCATTCCTGGATTGCAACAATCTTTTCTGGATCAACTGAAACTCCTCGTTCCGATACCCGGTGTCCCAAAAATCCTATCTCCCTTTTCCAAAAGTTACATTTGCTATACTTAGCAAAAAGCCTATGACTCTTTAAGCGCTCTAACACTTTCCTTAAGTGGTCTTCATGCTCTTCCGCGCTTTTTGAATAGATTAGAATGTCATCAATAAAAATGATGACAAACACATCCAAGTAGTCTCAGAAAATATCATTCATTAGTCGCATGAATGCTGCTGGCGCATTAGTTAACCCGAACGGCATGACCACAAATTCGTAATGGCAATAACAGGTCCTGAATGCAGTCTTCATTACATTTGTTGCAGCAATATGAATTTGATGGTAGCCAGAATGCTAAGTCAATTTCCGAAAACTAACTTGCTCCTTTCAACTGATGTAGCAACTCATCAATTCTCGGCAACGGATACTTGTCCTTGATTGTGATGTTATTGATCCCTCGATAATCTATACATAACCGCATACTTCCATCCTTTTTCTTAACGAACAAAACTGGAGCTCCCCATGGTGATGAACTTGGACGGATAAATCCTTTCTCCATAAGATCTGCTAATTGCTTCTTTAACTCAGCTAACTCTGCTGGCGCCATCCGATATGGTGCCTTAGCTATTGGAGCCGTTCCCGGTTCCAACGTAATAGTGAAATGATCATTTCGTGAGGGAGGTAACCCTTCCAAGGGTTTGAACACATCACTAAAATTACCAACTACTCGGATTTCCTCGAGTTTTGGTTCTCTTTCTAGGTTTCCTCCCACAATGGTCAAGGTTACTAGGTATACCTCACCTTCTATAAGGGCTTTCTCTGCTCTTAAGGCCGTCACAAAGGATATTCCAAAATTGGGTTATATTCCCTGATACGTTATGGAAGTGTTCTCTAGTTCCTCAAAAGTGATTCTTCCTCGTCCACAATCTAGATGAGCCATGTTCGAAGATAACCAGTCCATTCCTAGAATGACTTCGGAATGCTCTAACGAGGTAACTAGGAGGTTTGCTAGGAATGTATATCTCTCAATTATAATAGGAATTCCCATGTAAGAGCTTGTTGCATATAGGATTTGGTCGCCAGGTGTTAAGATGGGCACACAAACCTTTACTATCGTAAAGATTTCCTTAAATCTCAAAGCGACCTCAGGAGTCACAAAACTATGTGTTGCTCCTTAGTCAAACAAGACGTGTGTGGGAACACCACCAACATGTAATGCTCCTGAAATGGGACCTTTAAAAGGTTTGGAAGTTTCAGGTTTATCTAAGGAAAATACACGTCCCGTGATAGATTGCCACTTCGGGGGCGGTTCGATGGCTGGTTATACTTCCATGGCGCGTATAACAGGCGATTGTGAAGTTTGCCCTGGTGGGTGCGTTACTGGAAAAGAGGTCGCGTAATATCCCTTTTCTCCACACGTAAAACAAGTAATATAGTCTGGCACTGGCCTAGACTGTCCGCTGTTGAGGCACGCTCGAGAATAATGGCCTCGTCGGCCGCACTTATAGCATTCGGGCAAGGATTCCATTGTAGGAGTCCCTCGACCTGCCTGGTTCCCTCTGCCTCGGCTGGTTTGATCTCTGTCCTCGGCCTGAAGCTTGTCCTCGGTCTACCTGGTTCCTTAGCCCTAGACCTTGAACTCGTGGCTGTGATGACTGTCTAGCATAAAATGCCCGTTCAATCTCAATTCCCTCCTCCATATTTACTGCTCTCTCTACTAACTTGAATAGACTCTAATAGTCTATAACTAATATTCGACTCATAATCTCTAGTCCGAGTCCCCGCAAGAACTTCCTAATCAATGCTGCTTCTCCGTCTGGACTGTAGTGTGCATACCGCCTTAGCCAAGTAAACTCAGCTTCATCCCGCACGCTGCGGTCTCTTTGGATCAACTCTTGGAATTGCTTTTCCATGCAATCCTTTGCCTGTGGCGGAAAATACTTCCACTCGAACTCCCTTCGAAAATCGATCCATGTTGGATCCACAACTCCATAATGGTTCCTAACACTACTCCACAAGTTTGCTACATCCTTCATCAAATTATGCATAGCTACATCCCTCTTAAAGCTGTCCGGACAACGTGTTGAAACAAAGTTCCTTTTTATGTGTTGGAACCAGGCGTCCGCCTCAAAAGGATCAATACCTCCGAAAACCGTCTCGTGCCCAGGTTCTTCATCATCATCACCATCTTAAGAAAATCGGGTGGAGATGGTGGTGGATCTCTCGGTTGTACCCTCGATGCTTGTCGTTGCTGATTCCCTAACCGACCAACTAGATCATGGACTAAATCCATTAAATGGTTCTTTGTGCTCTGCGGCTCAGGCCGAGCCCCACTTGGACCAGCTTTGGGAAGATTCGGAAAGTCTCTGTAAACTCGATGACGATCCTCTGGTTCTTCTGGCTCCTCGGTATGTCCATGATAGCTAACTGATGGGCTTCCCGATGATAAATATCCTTCATAACCTAACCTATTGGGTCCCCCATAGCTAGTATCATGTCGTCCATAACCCTCTATAGTCCATGACTCCGTCGATTCTGACGACTCAGTGGATAACCATCCTACGTGTTGTGATCCCTTAGGTCTGGGATCACTAAAGTTTCTTAGTCCTAACTCGGGTGTCGAGTGAGGAGAGTTCTCGGCTGTATACTCTCGAAACTGTTCCTCTGATGATTCCTCTGAAGGATCAGATTCTACGGAACTATATGAGTCGTTATCAGATGATGGTGGAAAACGACCGTAATAACGCTTAGGATGTCGATAATCGGGTTGTCCATGCCCAGGAGGTGGTCCCCATGGACGCCCCCCCTCATAGGCCTCGGTCGCCCTGCGTGAATATGCTGGTGTCGCGGATGAAGCCGACGCGGTGGCGATACCATCTGCATCCAAGGATCAGGTAAATCCTAACCTAACTTATATAAAGAAAAGGAACATAACCAGTTTATCCTAATTGCCTTTCGTGACATATTTGACTCGATAAATTAGTTGAAAACCAAGTCCCATTCAAGCATCGTAGAAACTATACTCTGATGCCACTTGTTGGTCTTGTTGTAACGCCCCTAATCATTTATAGACTGACGCTACTGATGAACACCTAAATGTCCGATCAGAGGTTCCCGGAACCCATCCGGGTTCCTTAGACAAGACTTCTAGGTATTTATCCCCATCGAATACATCGCAAGGCTTGCCAACCCGAGACATACCCGATGGTTAGTTTGTCCGGACAAAGACTGGTATCAGACTGGTATCACATGAAACCCGAATTTATTCAAACTCTTTTTAGTTATACTTAAGCTTTGAATGTGTTACAAAAAATATACAACGATGAGTCTATTACTCCAAAAACAGTATGTACATAATAAACATTATTCATTTACAAAAAGCAAAGAAATCTATCCCTGGTTTCCTAACGTTCCTTTGGCTCCTGGTGGGCTACCCACTAATGGTCACCTGCAACACAAGTAGAGTCGTGAGCACTACTTGCTCAATGAGTCGAGGTTTCCCCTAACATTCAATAATAAATTCCCAACCAAACCCGAAATAACAATCACACGCATGCATGCAGATCTGGTCGATAAATGTGATGTGCTATGCAATAACAAAGTATATCAGTAAGGCCTTCCGCGTAGACCGGTTCCCTTCACGTTCAATCACAAGGTATCTTTCAGCCCGAAGCCACAAAGGCTAAGGACTTCAGATCCTTCCCCGTTCCAATGGCCTTATATGAATAAGGATCCGCACCGAAAATTCTGCATCGTCATGCAGTACACAGCCATAAGCTGCAATCCCATCTCTCTGTGTCTTTGTGTACTTATACTAGTACACAACGTACTAGCTAAGCCACAGCCTCAAAGGAACGTCTTACCGCGATAATAATTTATGAGTTTTACAAACTATTAAGTTGTATGCACTCATAAATATGCATCAACGTTTTACTTAGTATTATTTTTTACATGCTAAAGGTTTTAAACAATACTTAGAAACTCTATCAATCACGCAGCAATGAACCTCACTTGATTATTAATTAAACACGCAACACGCATCACCGAGACTCACCTTTAACTTGGTGAACGTTCGCGGTTTTGCCCAAAGTTTCCTACTCTCGATTTCCTTAAACTCGGACTAGAACACTGCACAAATAGATCGACTTGGTTATAAGGTCACGACTTCACGTTCTTAAGGAAAAACCTAAGAAACAAAGACCTAGATTGTATCAGAACGGACCAAGACTTGCTCGCGGAACTCTCGTTACTTGGAAACCTAACGAAAGTTGAATCCACGTTCCAACATGGTTTCGACCATTTAATCAAGAAACTAAGGTTAGCATCACTATCATAACGAGAAACAAATCGGAAAAGAAGGATTTCGGTATAGGAACACTTACCCTAAGTTCTCCCAAAACTACTCGGTAAGGCTCACGGTGGACTGATTGTGATCGATACAAGGCAAGGTTTTCGTGTGTCCTGCTTACCAGGTCGGGTTGACCTATTTATAGACGCGGGTAAGCATGCAAAGCAGCTGGTTAGGTGTCGGTCACTTGCCCATACCGTCCCACCCAGCACTGCCCAGGACGCGACACCTGGCAGTGAGGGTGCACTTGACCAAGCGTGTGGCCGACACACGCTAGCGTGTGGTTAGCGCGACCTGGCACAATTCTGTCACAAGCCATCCTGTGACCTACCCGCGGCTGGAGCAAGCACACAACTCTGTCATCAAGCAAGTAGGCAGCTTAGTCACCGACCTGCTTACATTTGTGTTCGGCCAAAACTGTCTGTGTTTGGTCCGGCTTTTCCGCAGAGTTTTACCTTGGCCGGTCTAGGCCAAGCTGCGGGTCATTACAGTACAACTCAATCTATACTAAATGGAACCTAAAATGAAGAAAAAGATGCAAAATATAAGCGTAATCTCTATAAATGCCAAGTAAATCTCTATATGAGTACATCAGACATTTTTGTAAAAATATATCTTAAAAGTGGCATTTTTGAAATGCTCCTCTAAAACGTTATGTTTGGGTTCACTTTTACAATTTAAATTTTAGATTTCTCTCATTTAAAAAATGTTTTGAAACATATTGATATTGAATTAGTGCTATTATTGAAAAAATATTTGGAAAAAACTTTGAAATATACTATTTTTGAGAATCATAAAAACATCTTTTTAACGAGAAACCAAACCTAGATATATGTTTTGATATTATGATTATTAATTTTACATCTGTTTTTGAATTATTTACAAATATGTCACAAGTTTCAGTTTTAATTACAAAAATGTCACAACTTTCAGTTTTAGTTATAAAAATGTCACATGACTAGCTTTAATTATACGAAATACCACTTTCAAACTACTATTTAATTTTTGCCTTCAATCTATACACACAAAACATCACTTTATTTTCCTTCTCTCACGCTTTTCTTTCTATCAGAATACCAAAAGACTAATTAATTAAGTTTTTTTTTTTCATTGAAAAACCTTAGATTTTCTCTCTGAAAATTTTAAAGAGTCGGAGTTGTTTGGTTTGTGACAATAGATCCAGAATCGGAGGCGGTTCCGCCTCATAATCGCGAGGTCTTACAATGTCGAGGAAGAATTGGTGCAGGAGGTAGAAGACGTTGAGAAGGTACTAGAGGTTAATCAGTCGACATCCTCATACATTTTTCATGTTGTAACTTTTTTATGCATTTACATATTAGGGGATCATGTACGCATTGGCTCATTCATACGCACCCATGTACGTCCAGAGCGGGATATGAGATTATCATAGCCCTGTACAAAATTTTTTTAACAATTAATTTAAATAACTTTATTTAAAACTCTGATTTTTTTAACAACAATGCATTCAAATCTTTTTATATGAAATAAAATTATAAAAAACTACTTTACATTTTTTATCATTTTATCATATTATCTCATAAAATATTAGATCTCACTGAAAAATAGTTTTCAATATCCCTAAATCTTCATTTTTTCATCAAATAAACATATTTTCAATTAATTCATAAATAAATTTGTTTTTTTAATAGCTGGGGCTCCTAAAAGTTGGGAGTCCCATTCAAATGTTTTATTACAATGGGTCTAGATCCGTCTCTGTGTAGGTCTACCCATTCTGAAACAACCCGACCCTTTTTTTTTTTTAACATTGTACTCGAATTAATGTTCCCATAAACATTAACTCTCAATATCCAATCAAACAGCAAACAATCAACACAACCAGCGGATATCACATAAACCAATTAAACCAACAATTTAATCCAAAATACTAATCAATAAGTTAACCAATCCAATCCAATAATAACAACTCAATCCATTGAAATCAGCATGCTAGCAGTTCTAAACAATTTCATAAACGACCAACACGAGACTCTAGATCATCTCCTCTTCCCAGCCATGATTCCACGACCACATCTTATCTTTACCTGCATCACATGGTGAAAAGAGATGCATGAATATTATCACAAATACTCAGTGACGCGGTTATACCATCTACTTGGCTATACACACAGGCATAAGGGACAAACCACAACACCAAACAATAACCAATCATCACACAACAATCAATACGTCAAACTGACTGCATCGATCGACACCCTCCTTGTGTCGATCGATGCAACCATTGTTTGTGTCGATCGACACACAACCTTGCATCGATCGTACCATGCTGCATAATCGCAGAATCAAACCTTCTCCTCTCAAGTTCGATTCTCGACTGCACCACGTCGATTTCCTGCAAAACGACCATCAACAACCACACCAAAACAACACGAAATTACAGCGGAAACATCCTCCAAACAATCAAACATCTCAATCCACACAATCAACGCATTATGATCAATCTTTTTACCCAGATAAGCCATGATCATGCACTTACCTTAGATCTGGAAAGGAAAAAGGAAGGAAACTACTAAGAACACGACGAACATGAAGAACACGGATCTCAATCCAAAATTCTCACCCAACTCGCGATCAACTCACACCAAAAACGATCTCCAGAACCTCCCAAACGATTCTCCTTCTCACAAAACTCTCTGGAAACTCTCTGGAACTTTCTGGAAACTCTCTGGAACTTTCAGGAAACTCTCTGGAACTTTCTGGAAATCTCTGGAACTCTAAAACTCCTCCAAAAACGCGGCCACAACCCTTTATATAGGGGAGCCCTAGGGTTTTTCCCTAAATTGACCCACAAACCGCCGACTTAAATCAAACCAACCGGTTTAATTTAATCTTGCGTCGATCGACGCACGACCAAAATTACAAGAAATTGGTTCACGGTCATTACAACTCTCCCCACTAACACGAATTCGAATCACGTAACACCGTCTCACTACGGCTACACTCCTGTCCCTTACACGGCGAGCACCACCTGAGATCAACTCCCGATCTCTGAGACTCACCCAATCTCATACTTACAATCACAAAACACCGTCTCACTACGGCTACTTTCCTGACCAAAACCCGGTCAGCACCACCTGAGATCATCTCCCTATCTCTAATGCTCCTCTAGTCTCATACTCACGAATCACATTCCAGACGTTATTGCTCATTACCCACATAAAACCTCTTTTCCAGACTCTCCCTAGGAAATAGACAGGTTTTAACTCACATAAAACCTCTATTCCCCAGCGCAATCTAGAGAATAAAAAAGTCCTAACTCACATAGAACTTCCATTCCTAGATACTCCTCCTAGAACATGGACAAGTTCTAACTCACATAGAACTTCCATTTCTAGCCATCACATAACACATGATTCCACCAGTTATCATAACACATGACCCCACCGGTCATACTATAAGAACTCGCATCTTATAAGCACATTTAATAAGAAACACCATCTTATTAAATCACAAAAATGTATAATCATTACATCACCAAACGAAAAATACATAAATAACTCATAGCCACATGCTATCGTAGAAACTAAAAACTAGAATAAGATAACTCAAGCCTCCACTTGCTTCTCGAACCACTTCGAGAACTTTGTTTTCATCAACGCTTCTGGTTCCCAAGTCTCCTCCTCAATACCGTCACAATCCCACACGACTCTCACCAACTGTATCCTCTTCCGGTGCATAACCTTGACTCTCCTCTCGAGAATCTTCACAGGTCTCACCTCCAACGTCATGTTGGGCTGAAAAATCCTCCAGAATCCTAGCCAACACCTCCTCAAACTCATGTAGACACTTCCTTTGCATCGACACATAGAATACCTTATGAAAAGCCTTAATACTCTGAGGTAACTCTAACCGATAAGCTACTGGTCCAACCCGTTCCATAATTTTAAACGGACCCATAAACCTTGGACTTAGCTTATTCTCTGAAATGGATCTGTTAGGACCCCTCAACATCGCTGCCTTGAGATACACGAGATCTCCTAGCTCAAACTCTAGCTCTTTCCTCCTCTTATCGGCATAACTCTTCTGCCGATCCTGAGCCTCCTTCATGTTCAGCCTCAAGACACGGATCTTCTGCTTCGTCTCCTGAACGAAGTGTGCACCAAACATGCTCTTCTCCCCCACTTGAGTCCAACATAATGGTGTATGACATGGCCTCCCATACAAAGCTTCATATGGAGCCATTCCAATACTCGCCTGGTAGCTATTGTTGTACGCAAACTCTACCAGGTTCAGGTGATCCGCCTAATGACCACCGTAATCCATCACACACATCCTCAGCAAATCCTCAAGGGTCTGAATCGTCCTCTTAGACTGCCCATCCGTCTGAGGATGATAGGCTGTACTCATATGCACCTTAGTGCCCATCTCAGCCTGGAATACCCTCCAGAACTCTGAAGTAAACCTTAGATTCCTGTCATATATAATACTCGCTGGCACCCCGTGCAACCTCACTATCTCTCGTACATACTTTTTAGCCAACACCGCTGCTCCATCGGTCTTCTTAATGGCAAGAAAATGTGCTGACTTAGTTAGACGATCCACAATCACCTAAATAGCACCATACGTCCACAAAATCGGTAACCCTGTCACAAAGTCCATGGTAACCATGTTCCACTTCCACTCCGGAATGGGTAAGCTCTGCAACAACACGCTCTGAACCTAATGCTCAGATTGCTAAACTTTAAAGCAAAAATCACTGCAGCCAACTCCAAATTATGGATAGGGTAGTTGCACTCGTGCTTCCTCAACTGCCTCGAAGCATATGCAATTACCTTCCCCTGCTGCATCAGCTCGTAACCCAGACCAACTCCCGAAGCATCCGTATGCACCACGTAAGGCTCACCCAGCTCGAGTAACGCCAACACCAGTGTACTAGTCAGCATCTTCTTCAGCCTTGTAAAACTCTCCTCGCAAGCTAAAGACCACACAAAAGGGACATCCTTTCCTGTCACTGCGCCATACACGCAAATCCCTTGACAAACCTCCTGTAGTAACCTGCCAACCCAAGAAAACTCCATCTGCAGACACCACGTGACCGAGAAAACTCATCTCTCGATGTCAGAAACTGCACTTGCTCAACTTTGCGGACAACTTCTACTCCTGCAGCTTCTCCAGTACCACTCTCAGATGAACCTCGTGTTCCTCAGGACTCTTCGAATACACTAGAATATCATCGATAAAGATGATCACAAACTCGTCCAGATAGTCCTGGAAGACCCCGTTCATCAGCCTCATGAACGCCGCTGGTGCATTCGTCAATCCGAAAGGCATCACCACGAACTCATAATGCCCATATCTCGTCCTGAAAGCAGTCTTCCTAACATCCGCCTCATCGATAAGAATCTGATGGTAATCCGAAGCCAAATCGATCTTGGAAAACCAAGTAGCCCCTCGCAACTGATCCAACAACTCATCAATCAGCGGTAAAGGATACTTGTTCTTCACAGTGACTCAGTTAAGTCCCCGGTAATCGATGCATAACAGGAAACTCTCATCCTTCTTCTTCACAAACAACACCGGTGCTCCCGACGGTGAACTACTGGGCCGGATGAATCCCTTCCCCAAAAGGTCATCCAGCTGTTTTTTCAGCTCTGCCATCTCTGCTGGAGCCATACGGTAAGGCGTCTTAGATATCAGAGTCGTCCCAGGCTCCAACTCAATCGTAAAAGGATCCGACCGAGACGGTGGTAATCCCTGCAATGATTGAAAAACATCTTGGAAGTCCTGAACAACTTGAATATCCCCAACTGCAACCTCTCCAATAGACTCCGACATCACAATCGTCGCCAAATATGCCCGCAGTCCTTCTCGATCAGCTGCTCGGCCTGAATCATCAAAATCACGAGACTCCCAAAAGTCGGCCTCACTCCCTAATAAACCAACTTCCCCGTCTTTCGCTCAAACACAACTTGTCCCCGATGACAATCTAGATGGACTCTGTACCGATCCAGCCAATCTATACCCAGAATGACATCGTACAGCTCCACCGGACTAATAATTAAATCCGCTGGCATCAACTCTCCCGCCACCAGAATATCCACACCATGAACCTGCCCAAAAGTAGCCAAAGACTTGCCACCAACAACCTTAACTACTCCCGGTAGCTCATCGGAATCGCTTTGGATTCCGTTGCCCACCGCACACTCCAGATTCCGCTGTCCACCGCACACTCCGGAGTAATGAAGCAAGTAGTAGCTCCAGATCAAACAGTACATGAGACTCACAACCACCCACTACTAAGGTTCCTGCACAACTCCCATGTGCTTCAGAACCCTAACATTCTAGCACAGACTCACAAATTCCAAAACACACTAAATTCAACAACAACCGAATTTAACAAGTCAAGTTCTGAAATTACCTGTGATCGGTCTGGTACTAGAACCACCCACCTCCACCGAAGTGAACACCCGCGGTGCCGTTGCAATCTGAGCCACCGGCTGCATTACCACCACTGCCGCCTGCTGCAACCTCGGACACTTGGGCTTGATATGCCCCGGCTTTCTGTAGTGAAAGCACACCCGCGTATCCCGAGACTCGTTCCTCTTTGGATAACTCACCACCCGATGATCCATACTCCCACACCCGAAGCATCCCGAAACACCCTGACCATCCTAACTCGGTCCGGAAGTGCTCTTCCACTTCCTCCTTTGTCCATGTGCAAGCTTACTGCCCCTGCTCAGACCCACCTGCTATTGCGACTTCCTCTGCTGCTGAACCGGTGGACTAACCACCACAGCCTGCTCCCTCAGGTCATCTTCTATCGCAGCAGCTATCTCAATCAGCTCCGCCCTCGTGGTGAACTTACTCGCTCTACAGCGAGTCCTCAAATCTGGTCGAAGTCCCCTCAGGAACCTCTTCACCTGGGCCTGTTCGCCCTCCAAATCTCTACCAACATGAACTAGAAGCCGACCGAACTCCTCATCGAATTCCCGGACGGACCGGTCACCCTGAGCCAACTCCAAAAATCGCAACTCCAAGCGATACACCGCCTTCTGCGGAAAGTACTTAGCGTTGAACTTAGCCACAAAGTCCTCCCAGGCCATACCCGCGTGAGCTCTCCTAGCCACCACACCTCGCCACCAGAGATGTGCATCACCATCCAGGTAATCTACTGCCAGGTCCACCCAGTATCCCACTGGACACCTGAGAGATTGGAAATTATGCTCCAATCTACTCGTCCACAAATCTGCCTCCTTAGGCTTGGCACCACCCGAAAAAAACCCGGTGCCAATCCTCTGCATCTGCTCCATCATCCTAAGATAGGATTGAAGCTCTTCCGCAACCGCCACACCCGGCTGCACCCCAGCCACACCTGGCTGCACCCCAACCATATCCGACTGCACACCAGCCACACCTGGCTGAACACCAGCCACACCTGGCTACACTCCCGGAGCCTGATCCTGAGCCAGCACCCCACCTGTCAACCGCTCTAGGATTAACTATAGCAGACCCGCTAGACGATCATCTCGATTCTGGGTTCCACCTGCAGCAACACCCCCACCTGGGCCCGCTGCACCGGGACCCACACCAGTCCCACCAGTCCTCACACTGGCACTCACAATGGCCACATTCACGAACCCCTCCTGAAACATCTACGAATCAGCCACCTGCTACTGCGTGGTCTCCTGGGCCATACTCGCGGCATCAGACTCACTCTCAAGTCCCAGTCCGCGCCCCCGCCCACCCCCACCACGACCACCTCGGTCTCCACAGTCCCCACGACCTCTGCCTCTAGTACCTCTAGCTATCTCTTTGCACTACCCAACATAATACTAAGAATACTAGAAACCAGAAAATTCACAAAACACATACCGTGAAATCTCATTGAAGGCTCAGAGAAGATGATCTAGGACTCCAAACCCACACAACAATCAATCGACTAACTCACATAATCAATCAATCAAGCGCACCCGCCCTAGAACCATAAGGGCTCTGATACTAAACTGAAACAATCTGACCCATTTTTATTTTTAACATTGGACTCGAATTAATGTTCCCATAAACATTAACTCTCAATATCCAATCAAACAGTAAACAATCAACACAACCAGCGGAAATCACATAAACCAATTAAACCAGTAATTTAATCCAAAGTACTAATCAATAAGTTAACCAATCCAATCCAATAATAACAACTCAATCCATAGAAATCAGCATCCTAGTAGTTCTAAACAATCTCATAAACGACCAACACAAGACTCTAGATCATTTCCTCTTCCCAGCCATGATTACATGATCACACCTTATCTTTACCTGTATCACATTGTAAAAAGAGATGCGTGAGTATTATCACAAATACTCAGTCATGCGGTCATCCCATCTACTTGGCTATACACACAGGCATAAGGGACAAACCACAACACCAAACAATAACCAATCATCACATAACAATCAATACGTCAAATTGACGGCATCAATCGACACTCTCCTTGTGTCGACCGACGCAACCATTGCTTGTGTCGATCGACGCAACCATTGCTTGTGTCGATCGACACACAACCTTGCGTCGATCGACGCATGCTGCAGAATCGAATCTTCTCCTCTCAAGTTCGATTTTCGACTGCACCAAGTCGATTTCCTGCAAAACGAACATCAACAACCACACCAAAACAACACGAAATCACAGAGGAAACAATCCTCCAAACAATCAAGCATCTCAATCCACACAATCAACGCATTATGATCAATCTTTTTATCCAGATAAGGCATGGTCACGCACTCACCTTAGATCGGGAAAGGAAAAAGGAAGGAATTACGAAGAACGCGAAGAACACGAAGAACACGGATCTCCAACCCGAAGTTCCCTCTTGATTCGCGAAGAACAAGCACCAGCTTCGATCCCAAGAGCCTCACAACGACTCTCCTTTCTCTCAAAACTCTGTGGAACTTTCTGAAACTTTCTGGAACTCTAAAATCCCTCAAAAACGCGGCCACAACCCTTTATATAGGGGAGCCCTAGGGTTTTCTCCTTAACCGGCCCACAAACCGACCACTCAAATTGAGCCGACCGGTTCAATCTCACCCTGCCCGTCAAATGTATTTCTTATATTCCCACTTTTTCTTTTGTGTATTTCTTATCTTCTGTCAAATGTTTCCTAATATTAATCATTATCATCGCGCGGTTACGATTTTTCCTTCATCATTGGTGGACGTATATAATTATTGTATAGTGTACGTATATACATCATTTTACATACATCAAATATTAAGGATCAAATTCTTTCGTAACCCTTAAAATCAAACTGAAATAACAAAAGCTTCCATAATAATAAAGATTTATTATCTTTTCTTTTTTTATTTTGAAATTGGAGAAAATGACGAAATACCCATAAAATCAAAATAATTACTGACCCAACCACCTATTATCCATCCAAAACTTAACCCGATCCAACCTAGTCGGATCAACTAACAAATTTAATTTTTAACTTAATCAAATAAAACAAAAAATATCAAAAATCCCTAAATCAATTTGTAGTTGTTCTTCTTCTTTGTCCTTCGTTCTTCTTCTTCTTCATACTTCTTCTTCCCGTACATCATTCCTTGTGATGCCGTCTATAATCTCTTCGTCGATTTTCAGCAACACTTCAACAAAGTTAGGCTTCACCATAAGAGAATTCGTGGTGGAACTTTGGAAGCCTTACGGACTGAGACAAATCTATGAGATTCCACTTGAAATCGTAGAGTTATATCCCAAACTTGTTCATGATTGGCATAAGATAGGAGGTATTGTCCTCGCCACCTCCCGTGGTGGCTTCAATCTCATAAAATCGTTGATGCCATCCAACTCAACGGTCCATTTTACAACGGCGAGACATCGTAATCAACATTCCATGAATCTAGAAATTAAATTAGAACTATTGGGTACAACTGAGAAGGGAACTATTGGGTACAACTGAATTAATGAAATCAAGTAAACATAAATAGAAAAAAATTAATTAATTACATGTTGCAGCAAAAAAAAATCATATGTTTGAAAAAATAGATATTTATTTGGATTAAAAAAATTCAATTTGAAAATAGGATTATAAATAAAATTGGATCAAACCCAATCAAATTAGGCCATATGGCATCATTTCCTAGATATATTTAAGTATTTTACACATGTGCACCATCATCTGCCACGTAATTAATACATGTGGGCTGTTATTTAGTACATAGTTGTTAAGACTAGGCAAATTATCCATTAAATTTGATCCGCTTCGGTATTTGTTTTGATTCGATCCGAAATCCGTTTTGAATCAAAGCAAAATAAATAGTAAAATTTAGTATCCGTCTAAACCCAATACAAGAAAACAGGTCATGAGTGACTAATTTTTGTGACTGTTTTTTCAGTCACAAAATATTGTGACTCATTTGCGACTATTATGTGATGAATTTGCGACTACACAAAAGATAGTCGCCAAAGAGTCGCAATTTTACAACTGCATATTACAGTCACAAAAGCGTCTTAAAACAGTGACTGATTAATGACTAATATTGGACTGTTTAACGATAGTCGTAAATCGATCACAAATTTGAGACTACTTTGTGACGCTACTCGAGGTCAGTAAGTTAGTCGCAAATCCGTCACACATTTGCGACCGATTTGATACTATTTAAGATCGTCTCAAAAGAGTCGCAAATCAGTGATAAATGTGATGTCAGCAATCAGAAAGTAGTTAACCACGTGGTAAAAGCTTATGTCGGCAACCTCACCTAACTCCTACCTAACCTCCTAATTTAGTCACAAATGAGTGACAAAAGAGTCACAAAACAGTCACAAATCCGTGACTCTTTTTTGGTAGTCGCAAAAGAGTCACACGATTTTTGCCTATATAAAGAACGAGCACTCACTTATTTTTTTCAAATCATTCTCATAACACACCAAAAAAATCAGAAAAAACGGAAAAAATGTGGCATTCAACTCGAGAATGGATGTATAACCGGATCGATTTGCGCACGAATAATCTATCAAGAGAATTTTTGGATGGAATCGAGCAATTCATCAATTTCGCGAGTAATGAGGACATTGCACTATGTAGTGGAGGTAAATTTTATTGCCCTTGTGTTAAATGTCAGAACTCCGGTAGTTTAAAAACAGCTTATACCGTTTCAAAGCATTTGCATAGTCGAGGTTTTTTGCCCGGGTATTATGTATGGTCTGAACATGGTGAAGATTATGATGTAGTTGGGGCAGGAACTAGTAGTTATTATGATAATGCTGAGTTGGGTAGTGGTGATCAAGAAATAAATAATGATGGCGGGAATGTTTATGCTGAGATGGTAAATGATGCATTTCATGGTTCTACGGCATTTAATGATTATCATCATGAACATGATCAAACTGGAAATGATCATGAAAAACCTACCCATGAGGCGAAACAGTTTTACGACATGTTAGATGCTGCAAATACACCACTGTATGATGGTTGTCATGATGGTCATTCGAGGTTATCATTAGCTGCTCGGTGCATGAACATCAAGGCAGACCACAATTTGGCCGAAAGTTGCATGGATTCATGGGTGGAATTTCTTACAGAGTATTTACCGGAGCCTAATCAAGCCACTGGTTCATACTACAAGACAGAAACGTTGATGCGAAAGCTAGGATTGCCGTACCATACATTTGATGTATGTATAGATAATTGTATGCTCTTCTGGAAAGAAGATGAGGAGTTAGAGCATTGTAGGTTTTGTGGAAAACCAAGGTATCATGATAGCCGTGTACGAACAAAGACACCGTTCAGTCGTATGTGGTACTTATCTATCACTGACAAATTGAAGAGGATGTACTAATCAGATAAGACGGCTTCATTGATGAGATGGCATGCTGAGCACGAGTCAGAAGGAGTAATGTGTCATCCATCTGATGCGGCGGAGTGGAAAAATTTCAATGAAATGCATCCGAGTTTTGCAGAGGAAACATGTAATGTTTATCTAGGATTATGTACAGATGGGTTTAATCCTTTTGGTATGTCTAAAAACCATTCGTTGTGGCCTGTGATCATGACACCCTACAACTTACCCCTCGAGATGTGCATGAAGAGTGAGTATTTGTTTTTGACGGTTTTGAATTCGGGACCAAATCATCCACGAGCTAGTCTTGATGTGTTCCTCCAGCCACTGATTGAAGAGCTAAAAGAGTTATGGAATAATGGAGTTGAGGCGTATGATGTGTCAGTAAATCAAAACTTCAATCTTAGAGCGGTTTTGTTGTGGACGATAAGTGATTTTCCGGCGTATGGTATGTTGTCAGGATGGACGACACATGGAAGATTATCATGTCCAATTTGTATGACTGATACAAATGCTTTCCAACTGCCGGCAGGTAGGAAGACATGCTGGTTTGACTGTCATAGAAGATTTTTGCCCCATGAGCATCCGTTACGGAGGAATAAAGTCAATTTCTTGAAGAGAAAGGATGCAGTGAACGATTTTCCACCAGCATCGTTAACTGGAGAACAAGTATACCAGCGTATACAACATGTCGAAGCACCAAAGTCATCTGTTTGTGGTGGAAATGGACATACAAAAAAATTGATCGGCTATGGGGATTGACATAATTGGCATAAAGAAAGCATTTTCTGGGAGCTACCGTATTGGACCAATCTGAATCTACGACACAATCTTGATGTGATGCATATCGAGAAATTTTTTTTTGACAACATCATGTATACAGTTATGAATGTGAAAGACAGATCAAAAGACACAGTGAAGTCAAGGTTAGATATTTCAAGATTTTGTGGTCGGAAAGAATTGCATATCGATGCAAGCGGGAATGCCCCATTTCCTATTTGGAGATTGACTTCAAACGCAAAAGCTGCCATACTACAATGGGTGAAGAATGACGTTAAATTCCCAGACGACTATGTAGCAGATTTAGCCAGTTGTGCAGACATGACTCCGTCCTGTGTCGATCGACACACCACCATGGTGTCGATCGACACGACAACCCAGAAACGAGCCTATCCTCTTGTGGCTCGAATCTGTCGCGATTCATCGAGTCACCTGCACAATTCCAACCACAAACACACAAAACACCAAGCAAATGCATTCCATCAATCCCTATGCCCACACAAACCCACGATCACGCACTCAGCTCGAAGAATCGAAATGAGAATGAGACCAACGGTTACAAAACGACTTGTACACGACGAATCACTAGTCCAAAACCAAAATGGACAACTGTTATGGAAACTAGACAGACACAGCTACGCGTCGGTATGCGGATCGCCTCCAGAATTCTCCTGGTTCGATCGGAAATCAACCCCGAAGCCGACTGATCGCAGACAACCTATCTGCACAGACCCATCGAGTTCAAACAGTCATAACTCGATGAATAATCAACGAAAAGACGAACTGTTTTCGCCTATATCAAGAGCAGAGATCGGAGAACTTACCCACCAAGTTTCACTTCAATCCTCCTCGAATTGCCCAACAGTTTGCCCTCTCAAACACTCGAGCAGAAACTGTCCTTCACCCTCAATCACACACAACTCACAACCTTTCTTGATTCTCTCTCAAATCCTCCTCTTTCTCTGATTTTTGGCCAAAAAGAGACCAACACGCGTCTGTTCCAGTCCTTTTATACAACCCTAGGGTGTCCCCTAAACCGGTCCACCAAACCGGCAATCAGAAACCGAAACCGTCGGTCTGATTTTAACTCGTGTCGATCGACACACAACCCCTGTGTCGATCGACACCCACCAAAAATCCACTTTTTGGTTCACGGGCGTTACAATTCTCCCCCACTAACACGGATTCGACCTCGAATCACGCGACACCGCCACACTACGGTCTCAACCACCTGACCTGCACCCGGCCAGTATCCTTCGAGATCACGCTCGAATCCCATAACCCGTCCTGCTAAAGCTAACAGTCTCGCCTAAAATTCGACCAGATTCACCCGGAACATCAACGATACACGCCCCATGGTCCGGATTAGGGCTGCCCGATTGACCGTCCAACAATCAAACAAGAACATGTCCGACCAACCGTTGACCCCGCATTGGACCAAATGATCGTACAACAATCAAACAAGAACATGTATGATTATCGGCGTAACATATGTTACCAGGATTGTCCGAACCGAATCCAGACTCCAGTAATAACCCCAGACTCCACGTCCACAACACACCCTGACCCTCAGCCAGCACCACTCGTGATCACACCTGATCCCCGAGTTCTACTAGGCTCATACTAGCCTCATTGCACCGTCTCACCATGGCTGCAATCCTGACCCCATTCGGTCAGCACCACCTGAGATCCACTTCCGATCCCCGAAGTTCATCCAATTCTATACTCACGACCATGCTCAGACGCTACTGCTCATATCTCATACTCATAACTCATATACATGTACACCACACTCACTCGCAGGATCGTCACCCCTTGAGTTACGTGTGCATGAACCCACTCGTCCCCTGGAGAGAACCACCCTCCCTCAAAGTACATGTAAGGAACCTACTACTCGTCCCCTAGAGAGAACCACCAACTCTCGAGTATATGCAGGAACCCACTCGTCCCCTGGAGAGAACCACTATCCCTCAGTATGCAGGAAACCCACCCGTCTCCTTGAGCAATACTCTGATACATGCATCATAAGTACTTGTCGACTGAAATCACCTCTCGTGGTCATCCGAAACAACCCAATCACCAGGGTGTTTCGCAGAGTCCCTGGAAAAGACGATTCTAACTCACATAAAACCTATTTTCCAGACTCTCCCTAGGACATAGACAAGTTCTAACGTGCATAGAGCTTACATTTCCAGCCCCTCCTAGAACATGTACAATCTCATTTCCAGCCACTCCTGGAACGTGAACGATCTCATTTCCAGCCACTCCTGGAACATGAACGATCTCATTTCTAGCCACTCCTAGAACATGAACAATCTCATTTCTAGCCACTCCTAGAACATGAACAAATCTCATTTCCAGCCACTCCTGGAACATGAGTAATCTCATTTCCAGCCCCTTCTGGAACATGAGCAAGCTCTAAGCCGCGTAAAACTCCTATTCCTAGCCATCCTAGCCGATAGGCAAGTTCTAACTCACATAGAACTTCTATCGCTAGACCTCCACATGACCTACCAGTCATCACAAACCATGACATCACTAGTCATCTTATAAGAACCCATATCTTAACCACTCATTTAATAAGGCAGACTCATCTTATTAAATCTCAAAAATATATACTCGTTACATCCACAAACGAAATACAATATCACAACAAAGCAACATGCTAAAACAGATTCTGCAAACCAGAAAAGAAACTCAAGCCACCGCTTGCTTCTCGAACCACTTCGAGAACTTCCTCTTCATCGACGCCTCTGGTTCCCAAGTCTCGTCCTCAATACCATCACAGTCCCACACGACTCTCACCAACGATATACTCTTCCGGCGCAAAACCTTGACCCTCCTCTCAAGAATCCTCACAGGCCTCGCCGCCAACGTTATGTTAGGCTGAAGATCCTCCGGAATCCTAGCCAACACCTCCTCAGACTCATGTAGACACTTCCGCAGCATCGAAACATGGAAGACTTTGTAAAAAGCCTTCATACTCCGAGGTAACTCCAACCGATAAGCCACTAGTCCGACCCGCTCCACAACCTTGAACGGACCCATAAACCTCGGACTCAGCTTATTCTCTGAAATGGATCTGTTAGGACCCCTCAACATAGCTGCCTTGAGATACACCATATCTCCCAGCTCAAACTCCAGCTCTTTCCGTCTCCTATCGGCGTAACTCTTCTGTCGATCCTGAGCCTCTCTCATGTTCAGCCTCAAGACACGGATCTTCTCCGTCGTCTCCTGAACAAAATCTGCACCAAACATGCTCCTCTCCCCCACTTGAGTCCAGCATAGTGGTGTCCTACATGGCCTCCCATATAGAGCCTCATACGGAGCCATCCCAATACTCGCCTGGTAACTATTGTTATACGCAAACTCAACCAGGTTCAGATGATCCACCTAATGACCACCATAATCAAGCACACACATCCTCAACAGATCCTCCAATGTCTGAATCGTTCTCTCTGACTGCCCATCTGTCTGAGAATGGTACGCTGTACTCATATGCACCTTAGTGCCCATCTCTGCCTGAAATGCCCTCCAGAACTCTGAAGTAAATCTTGGATCCCGGTCTGACACAATACTAGCTGGCACACCGTGTAGCCTCACAATCTCTCGCACATACTTCCTAGCCAAAACTGCCGCTCCATCAGTCTTCTTGATGGCCAGATAGTGTGCTGACTTGGTCAGACGATCCACAATAACCCAAATTGCATCAAAAGTCCGTGACACCGGCAACCCCGTCACGAAATCCATGGTAATCATATCCCACTTCCACTCCGGAATGGGCAAACTTTGCAACATACCACTCGGAACTTGATGCTCAGCCTTCACCAGCTGACACACGTTGCACGCTGCAACCCAACTAGCTACATCCCTCTTTATCCCGACCCAGTGATAATACCGCTTCAGGTCACGATACATCTTGGTCGCTCCTGGATGAATCGACAACATGCTCGAATGAGCGTCCCTCAGGATCTCTTGCCTCAGACCCTCGTCTTTGGGTACACAAACCCGCCCGTTCACCAGTATCATCCCACTCGCTGAGACTACATACTCTAAACCGGCCGCCTGAGAAGCATCAATCAAACTCTGATCCTTCTCCTGAGCAACCCGAATCCTGCTCAACAGATCTGCCTGGTTAGCTGCCTCTAACCCCAACGGCTCCTGTGAGATCACACACAACCTCAACGTGCTGATCTCGCTCACCAGAGCCTCCATATCTCGCTCCTGATCTGAAGCCGCTCTCTTCCGACTCAACGCATCTGCACCAGGTTAGCCTTACCCGGATGGTACCCAATCTCTAGGTCATAGTCTGCAACTAACTCCATCCAGCGCCTTTGTCTCTGGTTCAGCTCTGGCTGAGTGAAAAAATACTTCAGATTCTTGTGGTTTGTGAATACTTGCACCTTCTCGCCATACAGATAAGACCTCTAAATATTAAGTGCAAAAATCACCGCAGCCAACTCCAAATCATGGGTAGGGTAATTGCACTCATGCTTCCTCAACTGCCTCGAAGCATACGCAATAACCTTCCTCTGCTACATTAACACACATCCCAGACCAACTCCTGAAGCATCTGTATACACCACATACGGCTCATCCGGCTTGGGTAACGCCAAAACCGGTGTACTAGTCAGCATCTCCTTAAACTTCCCGAAACTCTCCTCGCAAGCTGAAGACCACACAAACGGAACATCCTTCCCTGTCAGCTTCGTCATCGACTGCGCCATACTCGCAAACCCCTTGTCGAACCTCCGGTAATAACCCGCCAACCAGAGAAAACTCCTGATCTCGGTGGCACTCCTCGGTCTAGGTCAACCTCTGATAGCATCAATCTTAGCCGGATCTACAGAAACCCCCTCTGCTGACACAACGTGGCCAAGAAAGCTCATCTCTCGCTGTCAGAAACTGCACTTACTCAACTTCGAATACAGCTTCTGCTCCCGAAGCTTCTCCAAAACCAACCTCAAATGCACCTCGTGCTCCTTAGGACTCCTCGAATACACCAGGATATCATCAATGAAGATGATCACAAGCACGTCCAGATACTCCAGGAACACCCCGTTCATCAACCGCATGAACACTGCTGGTGCATTCGTCAAACCAAATGGTATCACCACACTAGATCAACCCGCATGATCTCTGAGGTCCACATCTAGTCCTATGCTTATCCATACGTTTTCAGACATTCATTGCTCCCAACTCATCAATACACCTCTCAAACTCTCAGGAACGCATCCTTTGAGATCTTAGTATCTGCAGGGGAACAACCATCCCTTCGAGAGAACTAACCATCTCCCCATGAGTTGTTCGGGTATCAACTTATACCCTAGAGCAATAAATTCTTAAACATTCAATAAGCATTTCAGACCAGAGCTACCTCCTGTGGTTCAAGATATTCCCGGAAGTCGGCCTCACACCCTGATAAACCAACCTCCTTGTCTTTCACTCCAACACGCCTGTCCTTGATGACAATCCTGATGGACCCTATACCGATCCAACCTAATCCATACCAAGGATGACATCGTACAACTCCACCAGACTAATGATCAGATATGCTGGCATCCACTCCCCGCCACCAGATCATCCACACCACGAGCCTACCCGAAAGTAGCCAACATCCTACCACCAGCAACCTTGACTACTCCCAGCTGCTCCCCGGAATCGCTCTGGATCCCGCTACCCTCCGCACACTCCAGAGTAATGAAGCTATTTGTAGCTCACGAACCACTCTGACCTCCCTGGCTCGGCCCTGATGTGCTCTCCTACTTCCTCTTCTGACCCTGAGCAGGCTTACCGCCCCTGCTCGAACCCGACTGCTGCCTCCTCTGCTGCTGCACCGGTGGACTAACCACCACAGCCTGCTCCCTGATATCCTCCTCGATCGCAACAGCCGTCTCTACCAACTCCGCCCTCGTGGCGAACTTACTCGCCCTGTAGCGAGTCCTCAACTCCGCTCGAAGTCCCCCGAGGAACCTCTTCACCTAGGCCTGCTCGCCCTCCATGCCCCTACCAACATGTACCACAAGTCGGCTGAACTCCAAATCAAACTCCCTCACAGTCCGATCTCCCTGAGTCAGGTTCAGAAACCTCGACTCCATCCTGTCCACCGCCTCCTGCAGGAAATACTTGGCATTAAACTCAGCCAAGAAATCCTCCCAGACCATCTCGGCCTGCACTCGCCTGGCCTCAACGCCTCTCCACCAAAGATGCCCATCACCATCCAGATAATGGACTGCCAGATCAACCCGGTGTCCCTCTGGACACCTGATAGAGCGAAAATTACGCTCCAATCTCCGCCGCCACTCATCGGCCTCCTTAGGCTTGGCACCACCCGAGAAAAACTCGGTGCCAATCCTCTGCATCTGCTCCATCATCCTCAGATACGATGGAAACTCCTCTGCAACCGCCACACCCGGCTGCACACCAGCCACTACCGGGTGAACCCCAGCCACCACTGGCTGCACACCAGCCACTCCTGGCCGTACACCAGCCCCACTTGGCTGAGCTCCCGGAGCCTGACCCGGAGCCGGTACCCCACCTGGTAACCGCTCCAGAATCAACTGTAGCAAAATCGCCGAACGATCATCTCGGTCTTGGGCCACACCTACAGGAGCACCCCCACCCGGGCCCCTCGCACCAACAACTACCTCGGGACCCACACTGACCCCACCAGCCCTCACGCTAGCACCCGTAGCAGTCACACCCACAGATCCCTCCTGAAACGCCAGCGAATCTGTCGCCTGCTCCCGCGTGGTCTCCTGGGCCACACTCGCGGCATCAGACTCAACCTGCAGTCCTCGCCCGCGCCCACCACGACCACCTTGGCCTCCACGGCCCCCACGACCTCTGCCTCTAGCACCTCTAGCCATAACTCTGCACTCCCAGCAGATTACTAAGTACTAGAACAAAAACAAAAATCATACAACACTTACCGTGGAATCTCATTGAAGGCTCGGAAGAGATGATCTATGTCCCCAAACCAACACAGCAATCAATCAATTATCACACAATCAATTAATCAATCACCCGCCCTAGAACCATAAGGGCCGCCCTAGAACCGTTAGGGCTCTGATACCAAACTAAAACGACCCGACCCAAAAATTTAAAAATTTTCCCTTCAGATTATTATCATCACAGATAATAATCCTCAATTGGACCAATACAACATGCATCGCGGAAAACAATAACCATCAATAACAACTTTCAATTCAATAAATCCCATACTTTATTAAATTACTAATCCAATTCAATTCCATAACAATCCAACAATAACGAATAACCAATAACCAATAAACCAATTAACTACAACTCAGAATTCACTAGCCACCTAGCAATTCTACAACCGCACACAGCCATACGAGACCCTAGATCATCTCTCCTTCCTGGCCATGATTCCACGACCACATTTTCTCTTTACCTGCAACACATGGCAAAAAGAGTTGCGTGAGTATTATCACAAATACTCAGCGACGCGGTCATCCCGTCTACGGGTTATTTAAGTATAGACATAACAATCAATAGAAATACCAGGATGAGCACACAAGTAAACAACAAGAACAACCAATCACGAACAAGTACAGGGACTCTGTGTCGATCGACACAGCCACTAGGTGTCGATCGACATGACTCCGTCCTGTGTCGATCGACACGACAACCCAGAAACGAGTCTATCCTCTCGTGGCTCGAATCTGTCGCGATTCGTCGAGTCACCTGCACAATTCCAACCACAAACACACAAAACACCAAGCAAATGCATTCCATCAATCCCTATGCTCACACAAACCCACGATCACGCACTCACCTCGAAGAATCGAAATGAGAATGGGACCAACGGTTACAAATAGACTTGTACACGACGAACCACTTGTCCAAAACCAAAACAGACAACTGTTCTGGAAACTAGACAGACACAGCTATGCGTCGGTATGTGGATCACCTCCAGAATTCTTCTTGTTCGATCGGAAATCAACCCCGAAGTCGACTGATCGCAGACAACGTATTTGCACAGACCCATCGAGTTCAAACAGCCATAACTCGATGAATAATCAACGAAAAGACAAACCGTTTTTGCCTATATCAAGAGCAGAGATCGGAGAACTTGCCCTCCAAGTTTCACCTCAATCCTCCTTGAATTGCCCAACCGTTTGCCCTCTCAAACACTCGAGCAGAAACTGTCCTTCACCCGCAATCACACACAACTCACAACCTCTCTTGATTATCTCTCAAATCCTCCTCTTTCTCTGATTTTCGGCCAAAAAGAGACCAACACGCGTCTGTTCCAGTCTTTTTATACAACCCTAGGGTGTCCCCTAAACCGGTCCACCAAACCGGCAATCAGAAACCGAAACCGTTGGTCTGATTTTAACTCGTGTCGATCGACACACAACCCCTGTGTCGATCGACACCCACCAAAGATCCACTTTTTGGTTCACGGGCGTTACATATTTTGGATGTTATTTCAAATTTGAACCCGAAGGTAAAATCTAATAGACTCGCGCTTAATTTTTGGTTCTTCAATTGTTCTGTAATAACAGTTACATGTTGTAAAGCGTCATCTTAAGTTAACCGCGAATAATAAAATTTCATCTTAAAAAAAATAAAATAATATCACATTAAGTTGGTCAACAAAAAATTAGGGTCACAAAAACCCCCTTTTGCTCTTTCTTTCTCTCTCGATCCATCTCATTCTCTCTCAGATGGATGATTAGTAAAAACTTTGGCAAAACATTGATTCCACCATTTCCATCTCAGATAGATTAGTAAAATCTTTTGTCAAACCGGAGATCCATCGTCTCCCGCCATTACCTGGTCGTAGCTTCCTGGAACGTAACTCCGAAGCTAATCCTCTCACAGAGGAAGAAGAAGAAGAAGACGACTTTTACTCGCGACTCTAGCCGGTTGTAAATCACGAGACAGAGATACAATCCATACCGTAACTGCTCTTGCTCTCATTCCTCAACCTCGGATTCTCCGGCAATGTTGCCGTCTCTTATGATCTCTCCAACGGCGGCGGATCCATATTGGTCAACGACACAAAACCTTTTCTCGATTATAATCCTTTTCATCGATTTCTCTAAAAGGTTAGCTTGATCTTGCATTTTGTCGTATTGGATTGTAAAATTGTTAGCTTGGTTTTAAAAATCAATAATTTCAACTACATCAGCAGATATTGTTGAAGAACAAACAATGCGCTTTGTTCCAGTTACAATGAAATGATAAGAGCTATAACGAAACTAAAACACTATATAATTCTACATAGTAAATAGTCAATTTTCTCTTCTTGTTTATGGAATTTCTCGTGTGAAACCGATTTGTAAACAAGTTTTATATAATTCAATAATTAAAACCGAGTTTTTTTGTCTTATCTATCTCTAAATATGTTTAAAAAAAAAGTTATGATCATTCATTGAATGTTTAAGGTATAAGATTTGGGATTTTACTTTTTGGAGCAATTAATATAAAGAGTCACAAAAGCGTCATAAAATTGCCTCTACTATGCGACTAATTAGCGACGAAAAAGCGAATAATTAGCGACGAAAAAGCGAATATGTGACCAGTTTGTGACTCCTTACCAACTCTTATTAAAGTTTTGGAAAATTTGCAATAGATTTCATGTAAAAATATTTGATTCTACGTATGTACATCCATACAAACAATACGAATTAAGATTTTACTTTCTATATTACATATACTAGTGAAATCTATGTAGTTTTCAATTTTCAAAACCTTACACATCTTCTTTATAAGATAAAAGTACTTGACATTTCAATATATATGTTGTGATAAGATGTTTTTACTTCAAATTTGAGTTTATAACCACAATATAATCATATCTAATCAAAAACACAATTCATAAATAAATGAAAAACTGATTGAAAATACATATTCTTCACAATTTTGGTTCAAAATGTTTAGGGTTTAGGGTTTCGTGATGTGACTACTATATGAGTCACAAAACAGTTATAAATTTGCGACCACTTTGCCACTCTTTGTTGATTTGTGACTACTTAGCCACTAATATTTGGGTTCTAAAATTTGGGTTTTAAAATTTTTGGGCTTTTTAACCAAAAGATTTGGGCTTTTGGGCGCCCAATTTTTCTCTCTAAAACAATGTTGTGACTCTTTTGTGACTAATTAGAGACGCTTTAGTAAAATAAAACAACCAAACCTATTCCCGATCTCATTGTTTTACAAACCCTACTTATCAAATTCTCTCTACTCTTCTCGTGGCGATTCACAAACCCATCGATCTGTTCTATTTTTTTTGTCTAATCCAAACCAAATCTGTTTTACAAACCTATTCTCTTTGTTCTCGATCTGTTCCCGAATCCAAACCAAATCTCTTCAAAAACCAAATCGCCAAGGTCTTCCCTTTCTGTTTCGATCTTCTTTTCTCGAATTCAAACCCTAATTTCTTCTCGAATCCCTCTCTGTTTCGATCTTCTTTTTCTTCGTAATGGCTCACAAACCTAAACCTGCTCACCCCTAGAGTTCTTCCTGGTGGTAGGGGATCCGGCGGATCTCGTGGTAGAGGTCGCGGTGGTGACCCTGGTAGAGGTCGCGGTGGTGACCCTGGTGCTGGTACATCGAGAGGCGGTGCTGCAGGAACTAATCGCCAAGGTAGCACATCTACAGCCGCCGGAGTCAACCCCAGTGGTCATGGAGCCAACGGCAGAGCTGTTAGACCTACGTTCAGTGGTCCTAGAGGGAACGCTGAACCTGTTAGATCGACAGTCGGTGGTGCTGGAGGCAACGTCAGGGAGCCTACATTGTCAACCGGTGGTGTTAGAGCAAACGGCCTAGCTAATGAAACCTTAGCCCGAGATGTCACACCGCCGGTCAGAGCTGGGTTTTTGGTATTCGAAGGCGCCAGTGGAAATCGTGGAGCATCATCCCATTCTTCTAACCCATCCTCATCTCAGAACACTATTTCTGTCTCTAGAACAAGTTTTCCAGCCCAATATCCACCATCAACACAACCTCCTACAGCCCGTCACTTCCAATCGTCGGTTCAGAACCATCAACCTCCTCCTTTCGTGCAACCTCTTGACCCGCTGGTTGACCCAGATCATGATCTTGATTTCGGGGAAGATCAAGAAGAACACAATGGTCAGTTTCCCGACCATGATCTTGATTTCGGGGAAGAAGATGAGGTTCAAGCACCCAACCCAGAGTTACAAGACTTTGAACAGCTGTTGGATGACCAAATGCATCGTCCTGGCCGAGAACAGCTCGTTAGGTTGTCTGAGCATCCAGTCCCCAACGCGAAGACGACATGGTAACTTCAATACTCTCTTTTTGTTTAATGAACTTGAACTATGAACTGACCATGATACAATGAATTGCTGAGTTGCCTTATGTTATGTGTCAAAGTATTACTATAGTTGTATCATGAATGAAAATGTCAAAGCTTGATTGTATCTGTTTAGGTCATTGTATGCGTGTATAGAGATAAAACATGATGTTTTGCTCATTGTATCTAATTAGAGATAAAGCATGATATTTTATCAGTTTAACCAAATATATAGAGATAAAGCATGATGTATCATTCTATCTGTTTACTGTTCTCATTATGTTTTCTTATGTTCTCATTCTGTTCTCATTCTGTATCTGTTCTCATTAGTGTTCTCATTCTGTATCTGTTATCATTCTATTTTCTTTTCATAGTACACACATTTTTTAACCATGTGTTCATATTAATGTATAAGGTTTACTCGGGACGATGGTGAATTGAGTCGTGTGATTTCTAGAATATTTTGGCATAAGTTTGATGGTCCTTACTATAGCTGGAAGGTTACACCGATTCACGTACATGAACGCTATTTTAGAACTTTTGCGGTAATGATTTAGAGTAATGCTTCTTTTATATTTCATTTATACTCCTAAAATAGATCACTACTAATACTAAAACTCCTTCTGTAGCGGAAGTACAACTAGGATATTGGGATTACACCACTTGTAAGGAAGTATTTTATGAGGATTGCTACAAAACGGATGCGAGGCATAGTTAGTCAAGCTAAGAATAGTGGTCAACGACCAATTTGGATCACACCTACGCTTTGGGCTTCAATGTGGCAGCATTGGGACACTCCTGAATCTCAGGCGAGGAGTTCTACTGCTTCACAGTGCCGCAACTCTTATTGTGGTGGTCTAGGAATCGCAAAGCATGTTTCTGGTCAGAAATCATACTTGAGAGTTCGACGTGAAATGGTAATTCGTCTTAATTTCTACTTATAAACTGCATATCTACACTAACATATATTTTTGTATCATTACAGGAGGCAGAATATGGTCGTCCCGTTTCATTTGGAGAAGTGTTTTTGGAGACACATACAAAGGTAGATGGAACCTTTGTTGATTACAAAGCTCAACAAGTTGCTGAGGCGTATGAGAAGCATTTACAAGAAGTTATGTCTGAGGATGATCCGGATGGCCCTGCAAATTCTTCTGAAAATTCTACTCAACGGACCCTGACCGTCGAAGAAAAGGATGCGATATTCCTCAAGGTATTTTCCTTGATAACTATATGATTGCATATCTTTTTCTCTCTAGTATTGGTTTATGTATATGCTTATAAAGTGTTATCTGAATTTTGCATTCTTCTGGTTTGGTTTCTCATCAATTGTTTTGCATTCTTCTGTTTTGGTTTATTGATATGCTTGAGTAATTCTTTTGTTTCTCATCAACAGTTTTGCATTCTTCTGTTTTGGTTTATGAATTGCTGAGTTGCCTTATCTGAATTAGGTATTTGTGTTCATTTGTGATCTTTCTTGTTGTCAATCTTCTTGCTGTTGGTTAAGAGTCATTCTCTAATAATTCATACTCGTTTTAGAGTACCAAATCAGTATGTCTGTGGTTTAGAATCAATAGGAAAGATGCACTTGGTTGTTTTGCACAATTATGAACTATATAATTTCATGTCAGTGCCTACATTTTCTGGACTAACTTACTCTGGTTTTTGGTTATTTAGTGTACTCACACTGAGTCCAAGGGGAACCCATTCGGACTTGGGGCACTAACTGAGATGGTCTGCAAAGGGAAAAGGAAAGAGAGCTATGCAAACTCTCCTGCGGACTCTCTTTCTGAAATCCATGAACAACTTGAAGCATCTCGGCTTAAAATTCTTGCACAGGAAGAGAGCATTGCTCGACGTGATGAGGAGATTCGCCGCGATCAATGTAACCCCTTGACCGCCGTCGAGCTATCAGTATATAGGGGAAATCCTTATCCCCTCGAGAGAAATCCTCATCTCTCGATAACATACAGGGGAAATCCTCATCCCCTCAGGAGAAATCCTCATCTCCTAATGGGTCCTACGCCCACTCTCGGCCCGTCGGCCCACCCCTCACCGACGGTCGGTGCGTTAGTCCGGGAGGCTCGAAAGACTTGTTTAATAACCCTGCAAATCACCACGTGATCTTTCCCCGTGTTTTGTCCTCACTCATACGGTACTGGAAATGACTTCCCAGTAGGTCACCCATCCTTAAATTGCTCCAGCCCAAGCACGCTTAACTCTGGAGTTCTCTCTGAATGTGTTCCGGAAAATATAAGTGCACTTTGGTGATATAGGTAGCCAAATCAATTCTCTTAACCCTCTCCGCATGCACCACATAGTTCCAGAAATTGGGATGTTACAATCACCCCTACTAACTGATCGCAACGTCCTAGTTGCGTACTAGGATCGTTACCCCCGACAGTGTGACTCACACACTCGTCAGGGTTTGCTCTGATACCACTTGTAACGCCTCGACCGCCGTCGAGCTATCAGTATGCAGGGGAAATCCTCATCCCCTCGAGAGAACTAACCATCTCCCCATGAGTTGTTCGGGAATCTACTTATACCCTAGAGCAATAAATTCTTAAACATTCAATAAGCATTTCAGACCAGAGCTACCTCCCGTGGTCTAATCAAGATATTCCCGGAAGTCGGCCTCTCACCTTGATAAACCAACCTCCATGTCTTTCACTCCAACACGCCTGTCCCCGATCACAATCCTGATGGACCCTATACCGATCTAACCCAATCCATACCAAGGATGACATCGTACAACTCCACCGGACTAATGATCAGATCTGCTGGCATCCACTCCCCACCACCAGAACATCCACACCACGAGCCTGCCCGAAAGTAGCCAACGTCCTACCACCAGCAACCTTGACTACTCCCGGCTACTCCCCGGAATCGCTCTGGATCCCGGTACCCTCCGTACACTCCGGACTAATAAAGCTATTCGTAGCTCCCGAATCGAACAACACGTGGGACTCACATCCGACCACAACTAAGGTCCCTGCTTAATCCCATGTGCTTTAAGACCCGACACTCTAACGCAGACTCACAATTTTTCCAAACAGACTAAATTCAAAGAACTCCAAATCGAACTCTCTCACAGTCCGACCTCCCTGAGTCAGGTTCAGAAACCTCGACTCCATCCTATCCACCGCCTCCTGCGGAAAATACTTGGCGTTAAACTCTACCAGGAAATCCTCCCAGACCATCTCGGCCTGCACCCTCCTGGTCTCGACGCCTCTCCACCAGAGATGCGCGTCACCATCCAGATAGTGAACCGCCATGTCCACTCTGTATCCCTCAGGACACCTGATCGAGCAAAAATTACGCTCCAATCTCCGCTGCCACTCATCGGCCTCCTCAGGCTTGGCACCACCCGAGAAAAACCCGGTGCCAATCCTCTGCATCTGCTCCATCATCCTCAGATACGATGGAAACTCCTCCACAACCGCCACACCCGGCTGCACACCAGCCACTACCGGCTGAACCCCAGCCACCACTGGCTGCACACCAGCCACTCCTGGCCGTACACCAGCCCCACCTGGCTGAGCTCCCGGAGCCTGACCCGGAGCCGGTACCCCACCTGGTAACCGCTCCAGAATCAACTGTAGGAAACCCGCCAGACGATCATCTCGGTCTTGGGCCACACCTACGGGAGCACCCCCACCCGGGCCCCCCGCACCAACAACTACCTCGGGACCCACACTGGCCCCACCAGCCCTCACGCTGGCACCCGTAGCAGTCACACCCATAGACCCCTCCTGAAACGTCTGCGAGTCCGCCACCTGCTCCTGCGTAGTCTCCTGGGCCACACTCACGGCATCTGACTCACTCTGAAGTCCTCGCCCGCACCCACCACGACCACCTTGGCCTCGATGGCCCCCCCGACCTCTGCCTCTAGCACCTCTAGCCATAACTCTGCACTCCCAACAGATTACTAAGTACTAGAACAAAAACAAAAATCATACAACACTTACCGTGGAATCTCATTGAAGGCTCGGAAGAGATGATCTAGGACTCCATACCCACACAACAATCAATTGACTACTCACATAATCAATTAATATTCTAGCCCTAGAACCGCTAGGGCTCTGATACCAAACTGAAACAACCCGACCCAAAAATTTAAAAAAAATTCCCTTCAGATTATTATCATCACATATAATAATCCTCAATTGGGCCAATACAACATGCATCGCGGAAAAACAATAACCATCAATAACAACTTCCAATTCAATAAATACCATACTTTATTAAATTACTAATCCAATTCAATTCCATAACAATCCAACAATAACCAATAACCAATAACCAATAAACCAATTAACTACAACTCAGAATTCACTAGCCACCTAGCAATTCTACAACCGCACACAGCCATACGAGACCCTAGATCATCTCTCCTTCCTGGCCATGATTCCACGATCACATTTTCTCTTTACCTGCAACACATGGCAAAAAGAGTTGCGTGAGTATTATCACAAATACTCAGCGACGCGGTCATCCCGTCTACGGGTTATTTAAGTATAGACATAACAATCAATAGAAATACCAGGATGAGCACACAAGCAAATAACAAGAACAACCAATCACGAAAAAGTACAGGGACTCTATGTCGATCGACACAGCCACTAGGTGTTAATCGACATGACTCCGTCCTGTGTCGATCGACACACCACCATGGTGTCGATCGACACAACAACCCAGAAACGAGCCTATCCTCTCGTGGCTCGAATCTGTCGCGATTCGTCGAGTCACCTGCACAATTCCAACCACAAAACAAACAAAACACCAAGCAAACGCATTCCATCAATCCCTATGCCCACACAAACCCACGATCACGCACTCACCTCGAAGAATCGAAATGAGACTTGGACCGACGGTTACAAAAAGACTCGTACACGACGAATCACTAGTCCAAAACCAAAACGGACGACTGTTCTTGAAACTAGACAGACACAGCTACGCGTCGGTATGTGGATCACCTCCAGAATCCTTCTGGTTCGATCTAAAATCAACCCCGAAGCCGACTGATCGCAGACAACCTATCTGCACAAACCCATCGAGTTCAAACAGCCATAACTCGATGAATAATCAACGAAAAGACGAACCGTTTTCGCCTATATCAAGAGCAGAGATCGGAGAACTTACCCACCAAGTTTCACCCCAATCCTCCTCGAAATTCCGAGCCGTTTGCCCTCTCAAACTTCCGAACAGAAGCTGTTGTCACTCACAAACCTCTCAAGAACAAAGCCTCTCTCTCTCAAACCTCTTCCAAATCCCTAAACTTCTGATTTCTGATAAAAAAAAACGGCCAGAACACTGTTTCTGCCTTTTATATCGAAACCTAGGGATTTCCTTAAACGGCCCACCAAACCGGACAATTAAACCGAACCTGCCGGTCTAATTTAACCTTGTGTCGATCGACATACACCACCCGTGTCGATCGACATAACGTCCAAAACCCGATTTCTCCTAAGTCCAAAACACATGTGTCGATCGACACACCACCCTGTGTCGATCGATACCCACCAAAAATCCACTTTTAAGTTCACTGGCGTTACAATTCTCCCCCACTAACACAGATTCGACCTCGAATCACGTGACACCGTCACACTACGGTCTCAACCACCTGACCCGCACCCGGCCAGTATCCTTCGAGATCACACTCGAATCCCATAACCCGTCCTGCTAAGGCTAACACTCTCGCCTAAAATTCGACCTGATTCACCCGGAACACCAACGATGCACGCCCCATGGTCCGGATTAGGGCTGCCCGATTGACCGTCCAACAATCAAACAAGAACATGTCCGACCAACCGTTGACCCCGCATTGGACCAAATGATCGTACAACAATCAAACAAGAACATGTACGACCATCGGCGTAACATAAGTCACCAAGGTTGTCCGAACCGAATTCCAGACTCAAGTAATAACCCAGACTCGACGTCCTCAACACATCCCTGGCCCTCAGCCAGCACCACTCGTGATCACACCCGATCCCCGAGCTCTACTAGGCTCACACTAGCCACATTGCATCGTCTCACCACGGCTGCAATCCTGACCCCACCCGGTTAGCACCACCTGAGATCCACTCCCGATCCCCGAAGCTCATCCAGTCTCATACTCACGACCACGCTCAGACGCTACTGCTCCTAACTCATACTCATAACTCATAAACATATACACCACACATATGCTCGCAGGATCGTCACCCTTTGAGCGACAGTGTGCAGGAGACCCACCCGTCCCCTGGAGAGACCCACTATCCCTCAACGTAAATGTAGGGAACCCACCCGTCCCCCAGAGAGAACCACCAACTCTCGAGTATATGCAGAGAACCCTCCCGTCCTCTGGAGAGATCCACTATCCCTCAGTATACATGAAACCCACTCGTCTCCTTGAGCAATACTCTGATACATGCATCATAAGTACCTGTCGACTGAAATCACCTCTCGTGGTCATCCGAAACAACCCAATCACCAGGGTGTCTCACAGAGTCCCTGGAAAAGACAATTCTGACTCACATAAAACCTCTTTTCCAGACTCTCCCTAGGATATAGAAAAGTTCTAACGCGCGTAGAGCTTACATTTCCAGCCACTCCTGGAACATGCACAGTCTCATTTCCAGCCACTCCTGGAACGTGAACGATCTCATTTCCAGCCACTCCTGGAACATGAATGATCTCATTTCTAGCCACTCCTAGAACATGAACAAATCTCATTTCTAGCCACTCCTGGAACATGAACAATCTCATTTCCAGCCCCTTCTAGAACATGGCCAAGCTCTAAGCCGCGTAAAACTCCTATTCCTAGCCATCCTAGCCGATAGGCAAGCTCTAACTCACATAGAACTTCTATCGCTAGACCTCCACATGACCTACAGTCATCACATACCATGACATTACTAGTCATCCCATAAAAACCCATATCTTAACCACTCATTTAATAAGGCAAATTCATCTTATTAAATCTCAAAAATGTATACTCGTTACATCCACAAACGAAATACAATATCACAACATAGCAACATGCTAAAACAGACTCTGGAAACTAGAAAAGAAACTCAAGCCACCGCTTGCTTCTCGAACCACTTCGAGAACTTCCTCTTCATCGACGTCTCTGGTTCCCAAGTCTCCTCCTCAATATCATCACAATCCCACACGACTCTCACCAACGGTATACTTTTCCGGCGCAGAACCTTGACCCTCCTCTCGAGAATCCTCACAGGCCTTGCCGCCAACGTCATGTTGGGCTGAAGATCCTCCGGAATCCTAGCCAACACCTCCTCAGACTCATGTAGACACTTCCGCAGCATCGAAACATGGAAGACTTTGTGAAAAGCCTTCATACTCTGAGGTAACTCCAACCGATAAGCCACCAGTCCGACCCGCTCCACAACCCATCAATACACCTCTCAAACTCTCAGGAACGCATCCTTTGAGATCTCGGTATCTGCAGGGGAACAACCATCCCCTCGAGAGCGTATACATATCAGTCACAATTGTGTATACATATCAGTCACAAAAGCGTTGCACATTTGTGACCACTTTGTGACTCTTTCATTGACCAAACCAAAAATAGAGTGTCATTTACATTATAATGGGTGACACTTTAAGGACCAAATTGCGACTACAAAAGTTCATTAGCCACTCCACTATCAGTCTTTAAAATGTCGCAAATGTACGACCAAATTCTGCGTCTCTAATGCGCGACGACATATATTCAGTCTCTCTTTAGTCGTTTAATTACCACTACTGTATTTCGTCTTTAAGTGGTCGCAAATATGCGACTACAATATATGGTCACAATGTAGTCGGTAATATGCGACTGTTTTGTGACGATTTTATTTTGTGACCGATTTTTAACAACTCTTTTATTCAGTCACTAAGTAGTCGCAAAGTAGTCTTTTGTGACCGTTTTGAGACTATTTTTGGAGTCACTCACGACCTGTTTTCTTGTAGTGACCGAAGGAAATCACAAATGCTAATTTTAAAAATCTGAATATCCGATCCGTATATTATTTATATATACATATAATATGGTATATTTATAACGTATATTTATAACATATATTTATATTTTTTTAATTTTAAATATATTTGACGAATATATTTATAATACAAATAGATAGATATTCACCGTTTTAATCTTTCACTTTTCATTTTTTAAACAATTTATTGAATAAAATTAGATTCATTTTATATATTTATTGATTAATTATTTTAAATCTTATATTGATACTTTTTTGTGAAAAAAATATTATGGTGTTTTAATTTTGTTTTTTTGTTTAAAACATATCCGCGGATGTCCACAAATATTCAAAAAAAATTCGGATATCCAAAAATTTTCGAAGCAAACAAATTGAAAAATTAGATATCCGTAAAAAAAAAAATCGAATCATAAGTACTGCTTTTTTTTCGGGATATCCGATCCGTGCTCAGGCCTAATAGTTATGCCCAGCATTTTAGTTGTGCACATTTGTTAATAGTTATACTTTTGGAGTTTCGTCATTTTTTTAGTTTTACCTTGTTTGAGAAACAAATTTTCAATTGTACATGTGATTTTTGGAATTAGAAACACATTTCTTATGTTTCCATGTCAAAATATGTGGAAGACCACATTTCCTATAAATTTTTGCATAAGAATGTATATAGCATTATGCAACTTCTCTTAAAATTATAAGGTAATTGATGCAAGATTCAAAATATGAAATTTCATAAATCGTCTATTTTAAAAATGTCAATTATAGAGAAATAAAATAACTGATATTGTGTTTTTACTAAAAAATTTCAAAACAAAAAAATAAATATTTATGATTTTTAATACTAAATACTACTTATTATATGATATGAAACATGTAATGTATTTTACTAGTAAAATAATTTTTGCTGCCAAAAATACAAATCAATTTTGTTTTTAAATATTCATTCGTCTAGTAAATTACTAATTGTTGTTGACAAGGTATAATTTGTTTTGACATGAAAATTAAAATAGTTAAAAAAATGAAATCATATATATAATTAGGGAGTTTTCTCTCCATTTAGGGTATCCATCTAAGCAAATTTTTTTATTTTCTTTTAAATTTTTAATTAATTTATGTTTTTGTATATTTATTTTTACTTATAAATACTAAAAATTTGAATTAAATAAAAAAGAAAATAAGTAAATAAATGATTAAAAGTAATACATACAAGAATATATAATTTTATGTAAAAAATTACAACAAAAAATATATTTCATATATATTGTACTTCATTGAGAGTAATAAAAATTTATGAATTTATGATTTATATTTATAATTACTAGAGATTAAAATTAGATTAAAAATAAAAATAATTAAATAAATGAATAAAAGTAGTAAATAAAAATTATGACATACTCCCTTTATCCCATCATATAACATTTTCTACCTAAAAGCACATAATTTAAGAATTATTTAAGTTTTTGTTTTTGTTTTATCTTGTTACATTAAAAACACTATTTAACATTTAATTAAAACCAAATCAACCAATAAAAAAAATACTGCATAATATAAATAGTCATAATGCATTAAATTTTTCTTAGAAATTTGAAATGGAACAAAATAAAAAACCTAAAAAATTTTATATTTTGGGACAGAGGGAGTATTTTTTTTTGTAGAAATAATATAGAGAGATGAAAAAAAATAGATGTATGGAGATACAAATGCATATAAATGTAATGAAAAAGTTTTCAAAGAGAATTTAACTAAATTTCGGAAAGATATATGGACAATACTAACGAAAAATCTTTTCGATCTCATTCATTGTCTGAAATATATCAGTTTTCGTAAAATATTTGACATTATTTATTGGACCGGATTATCAAGTTTAAAGTTGCGCTAATTCGTTTCGTCATGTAAGCATGATAGGTGAGATGGGATAAGGTCAATGGTCAACGTCAAAGCTTCTTAGATACGTCCTCACGAGACTTGAATATGAACATAACTCTCTGTGAGATAATGGATCGTGAGATGGTCACCGAAGCTGTTTCTTTTACAGGTGTGAGGTTCATAACTTATTTTTTCATACCATGTGGTATTTAGTGATTCATTGCTTTTCAAATAAAAAAATATACCCGACAATAATTATGTTGTATATCCCTTAATAAAAAAAATATAAATATATCTCTTAAATCTAAAATGATTTGTATTATTAGTCATTTAAAATAAAATCTTGCACGACGCGCGAGATATAAATCTAGTAGTAAAAAATTCTTAGTTGTACCAATACATTAACCATAGTACCCAGTTGTTCTAACTCTGCATATTGAATTTGAGCCCGAGATCTACTAATCATTTATGATTCAACCACTGTGGGATGTTACGTTACTTACCAATGCAATGTTCTAATCGACCCATATTCCATCCATCGCAATGTGCATACGAGATAAATAATTGCCCAAATCCAATTGAAACCTAAATTATGATTTCGAACAAGGAAATTTGATTAATAAAGGGAATACTGCAAAAAAACCCGCAAAGTGGTTAAAGTTTGCGTTTATACCCTCCAAGTGATTTAAATGCAAGTCAACCCACCAAGTGTCGGTCAACCCGCTATACAACCCTCGTCTGTATCGATGACGTGACAAGGTTTAACGGCGTTGGTAATAGTTGACGGAATTTAAAACGTACCGTTTGTGTAGTCTAAAACAACAAGGTGTTTTAAAATTGATGTAGTTTTTGTGAATAAAAATGACAAACCCAAAAAAAAGGAAAAAAAAAAGACAGAAAATCGAACCTGATCGATTTGGGGGAAAATGGATTTTAGGGTTTCATATGAAATCGATTTGGGGGAAACTTGTTGTTGATTGTTTCGTGAAATCTATTTAGGGGAGAATCCATTTGGGGAAGAACTGATTTGGGGTTTTATCGATTCAGATTGATTTCAAAAGAAAAGATCTTCGGGTTTGAAACTTGATTTCGAAAGAGAAGAGCTTCGGATTCAGATTGATTTCGAAGAAGAAGAGCTTCGGATTTGATAGTTTTGGGTTAAATTTTGTTCTGGGTTTAGGGTTGTTCTTGGTTCGGGTTTTAGAGTTATAGGTTTGAGTTTGTTCTGGGTTTGTGTTTGAGAGTTCTAGGTTCAAATTTGTTTTGGGTTCAGGTTTGAGAGTTAAGAGTTTTGGGTTCGGATTTGATTTCGAAGCATCTTTGTTGGAGCGATGGAGCAAGTAACTAGATAAGTTTCGAAGCAAATTTGTTTTCATGCACTGATTTCATTTGATGTAGTATTAATTTGAGATTCATCTCTAGTTTCGATTTGTACATGTACGTTGGTGGATACTGGTCAAAGCGCGAGACATATCATGGAGGAGAGTTACGTGAAATAGGAAAGATGGCTAGTGATAACTTTACCATTTGTTCAGTGTGTACGGTTATTAAAGAATTTCTTGGGTATGATGAGAACATGAAAAAAATGTCATGGTATCCACCAAATGATGAGAAGAACAAGAAAGAGGATATAGAAGATGATATTATTATGAGGAAGGTGGTGGATAATGCTATTCGCTCTGGGACAATGACTTTGTATGTTGTTAGGGTAGATGATCCATACATTGGTAGGCATAAAGCTGCTGAGCTAGGTATAGAAAAAAACTTTTTAGATGATAAGAGTCTTAGTTCATAATCAGGTGATGTTAATATGGAGCATGATAATGATGATGACGAGGAGCAGTATGATGATGCTGACGATGCTATTGTTGGTCAGTTTATGGAGCCGAATGAAAGTGGTAGTGAGGATGAGAATGATGCAGTTGCTGTATTCGATGAGAACAATTATCAAAAATTTAAGTTAGGACAAGAATATAGATCTATACAGTCATTCAAAACTGCTATAACTTGGTATGCAGTTAGGAAGATGAGAGACATCAAGCTTTTTAATCAGATAGTAAGAGAGTGGTTGCTATTTGCTCAGATAGGAGATGTCCTTGGAGGATTTCTGCATTTATAAATAGTAGCAGCACTAGAGTTGTTGTCAGATCTTTCAATGGTGAACATGATTGTACCTGGCAAGGGAAGGTTTCACTTCTCACCAATGCTCGCCTTGCTGAGCTGTACCTTGAAGAATTCAGGATCGACCCAGATATCTCTTCAAAGTAGTTGCAGAAAAAGCTGTTAAAACACAACATAAATGTAGCAGAAACAATATGTGAGAGGACACGGCTTAGGTGTCTAAAATTATTTGATGAGGAGCAAGCAGAGTCTTTTGCAAGATTATTTGACTATGTTGATATTTTGAAGAAAACCAATCCAGGATCCACAGCGGAATCTGAGGTACGGGGAAATACATTTTCTAGATTCTTTGTTGCTTTTCATGCTCTCAAAGATGGGTGGAAGGCAGCTTGTAGGAAGATCATTCACATTGATGGTACATTCCTCAAATGGAGGATGTGAAACGACCCAACCCGTAAATTTAAAATTTTTCCCTTTCGGATTATTATTATCACAAATAATAATCCTCAATGGGTCAACAACACAAAATGTGGAAACAATATAATCAAGCCAATAACAACCTTCAATAAATCTCATACTTTATTGAAACCACTAATCCAGCTCAATCCATAACCATAATCCAATAACATTCAACAACAATTCCTGAATTACTAACACCCTAGCAATTCTAACAAACTCATAAAACAACCAACACGAGATTCTAGATCATCCCCTCTTCCCGGCCACAATTCCACGATCACACCTACTCTTTACCTGCATCACATGGTTATACGAGATGCGTGAGTATTATCACAAATACTCAGTGAGACGGTCATCCCATCTACTAGGCTATACACACATGCATAAAAAAAATGATACAATACCAGAGTGACTACTCAACAAGACAAGCACGAGCAATACAAGCTGCACGTGTGTCGATCGATACACCACCCCAGTGTCGATTGATGCACGTGTGTCGATCGACGAATAGCACTTGCGTCGATCGACGCACCGATACAGATCTAAGAATCAAACCAATCCTCAGATGGTTCGACTCCAGATCTCATCACAGTCGATTCCCTGCACAAATCCACTCAAACACAACACGAAATACACCCAATAACAGCAAGCAAACGCATCCTACCAATCCCTTTACCCAGATAAGCCATGGTCATGCACTCACCTCAGATTTGGAAGGAAAAAGAAGAAAAAGGATGAAGACGCGAAGAACAAGACCCCAAGTCCGGAATCCACACTCCACTCCCGAGAAATCACTCCAACAAAGATCTCCCAAGCCTCCCAGACGAATCTCCTCTCACAAATCTCTCTGGGAACTCTCTGGAACTTTTCTGAAAACTTTTTGGAACTAAACATACATCAAAAACGCGGCCAACCCCTATTTATAAGGAAACCCTAGGGTTTCACCCTAAACCGGGTCACAAACCAACACTTAAATCGAACCGATCCGGTTTGATTTAACCTTGCGTCGATCGACGCACGACCAAAATTTACAAATCTTGGTTCGCGGTCGTTACAACTCTCCCCCACTAACACGGATTCGATCTCGAATTACGCGACACCGTCATTCTATGGTCAACACATCTGATATCAACCCTCTGGCCCAATCTAGCCAGCTCTACTGATATCACACTCCTGGCCCCCACCCGGCCAGCATCCTCTGAGATCAACACCCGATCCCAGAACTCAACTAGTCCTTATAGTAATCACATTGCACCGTCTCACCATAGATACAATCCTGACCAATCCCGGTCAGCACCACCTGAGATCCACTCCCGATCTCAATTATATAACACCGTCTTACTATGGCTACCATCCTGACCAAACCCGGTCAGCACCACCTGAGATCCACTCCCGATCCCCAAAGCTCATCCAGTCTCATAGTTACAATCACACTACAGACACTATTGCTTATACTCATATCTATATACACCACCCCACTCTCAGGATCGTCACCCTTTGAGCACTCGATGTATATCATACCCCTCCCACTTTCAGGACCGTCGTCCATACAACTCTCTGTATGCTTCAGCCTCTTCCACTCTCGGGGCACACAATCCGTCAAGCTATCAGCTGCAGAGGAAGCACACATCCTCTAGAGAGATCCCTTTCTCTTAAAGTATATGCAGGGAAACCACTATCCCCTGGAGAGAACCTCACTGTCCCCTCAAGTATCTCCAGGGAAACCACTATCCCTTGGAGCAATCAACTCTGTAACGTGCATCATAAGCACCTGTCGACCAAAATCACTTCTCATGGTTCCATCATGACATTTCCTATCCCGGAATACCACCTCATGACCAATCACTAGGCCATCCAAAACAACCCAAATCACTAGGGCATCTCCACAGAGTCCCTGGAAAAGGCAGTCCTAACTCACATAAGACTTCTGGTTCCAGACTCCCCTAGGAAATAGACAGGTTCTAACTCACATAAAACCTCTAATTCCCAGCGCCATCTAGAGAATAGACAAGTCCTAACTCACATAGAACTGCCATTCCTAGATAATCCTCCTGAAACATGGACAAACTCTGACTCACATAGAACTTCCATTCTAGCCTCACTACAAGATAGACAAGTTCTAACTCAAATAGAACTTCTATCCCTAGTCCTCCTTAGGCAATACACAAGTCCTAACTCACATAGAACTTCTATTCCTAGCCATCACATGACCCCACCGGTCATCACCACACATGACCTCACCAGCCATCACAACACATGACCCCACCAGTCATCATAACACATGACCTACCAGTCATAACATAAGAACACACGTCTTATAAACACATTTAATAAGAAAAACTCATCTTATTAAATCTTAACAATGTATAATCGTTACAACACAAACGAAAAATACATCCAAACCTCATAGCAACATGCTATCACAGACACTGAAAACCAGAAAAAGACAACTCAAGCCTCCACTTGCTTCTCGAACCACTTCGAGAACTTGTCTTCATCTTCGCTTCTGGTTCCCAAGTCTCCTCCTCAATACCGTCATAGTCCCACACGACTCTAACCAACGGTATCCTCTTCCGGCGCAAAACCTTGACCTTCCTCTCGAGAATCCTCACAGGTTTCGCCTCCAATGTCATGTTGGGCTGAAAATCCTTTGGAATCCTAACCAACACCTCAGACTCATGTAGAAATTTTCGTAGCACCGAATCATGGAAGACCTTATGAAAAGCCTTTATACTCTAAGGTAACTCCAACCGATAAGCTACTGGTCTAACCCGTTCCACAACCTTGAACGGACCCATAAACCTTGGACTTAGCTTATTATCTGAAATGGATCTGTTAGGACCCCTCAACATCTCTGCCTTGAGATACACCAGATCTCCTAGCTCAAACACCATATCTTATCGGCATAACTCTTCTGCCGATCCTTAGCCTCTCTCATGTTCAACCTCAAGACACGGATCTTCTCCATCGTCTCCTGAACAAAATCTACACCAAACATGCTCCTCTCCCCTACTTGAGTCCAACATAATGGTGTACGACATGACCTCCCATACAGAGCTTCATATGGAGCCATTCCAATACTCGCCTGGTAGCTATTGTTGTACGCAAACTCTACCAGGTTCAGGTGATCCGCCCAATGACCACCATAATCCAGCACACACATCTTTAGCAAGTCCTCCAATGTCTAAATCGTCTTCTTAGAATGCCCATCCGTCTGAGGATGATAGGTTATACTCATATGCACCTTAGTGCCCATCTCAGCTTGGAACGCCCTCTAGAATTCTGAGGTAAATCTCGGATCCTTGTCTGACACGATACTTGCTGGCACCCCGTGGAGCCTTACTATCTCCCGGACATACTTTTTAGCCAAAACCGCCGCTCCGTCGGTCTTCTTGATGGCAAGAAAATGTGCTGATTTGGTCAGACGATCCACAATTACCCAAATAGCATCATAAGTCCGCGACACCGGTAACCCTGTCATAAACTCCATGGTGATAATGTTCCACTTCCACTCTGAAATGGGTAAACTCTGCAACAACCCGCTCGGAACCTGATGTTCAGCCTTCACTAACTGGCACACGTTGAACACTGCAACCCAGTTAGTGACATCCCTCTTTATCCTGACCCAGTGATAATACCGCTTCAGATTACGATACATCTTGGTCGCTCCCGGATGAATCGACAACATGTTCGCATGAGCCTCTTTCAGGATCTCCTACCTCAGATCCTCATCCTTGGGCACACACACCCGCCCGTTCACAAGTATCGTCCCATTCGCAGAGACCAGATACTCTGAACCTGCAACCTTAGAATCATCAATAAATCCTGATCCTTTTCATGAGCTACTCGAATCCTACTCAGCAAATCTGCCTGGTTAGCTGCCTCTAATCCCAACGACTCCTGTGAGATAACGCACAACCTCAAAGTGCCAATCTCATTCGCTAACGCCTCCATATCCCGCTTCTGAGCTGAAGCAACCCTCTTCCTACTTAATGCATCTGCAACAAGGTTAGCCTTACCCGGATGGTACCCAATCTCCATATCGTAATCTGTACCAACTCCATCCAGCGCCTCTGTCTCTGGTTCAGCTCTGGCTGAGTCAAGAAATACTTCAGACTCTTGTGGTCTGTGAACACCTGCACCTTTCCGCCATAAAGATAAGATATCTAAATCTTTAAAGCGAAAATCACTGCAGCCAACTCCAAGTCATGGGTAGGGTAGTTGCACTCGTGCTTCCTCAACTGCCTCGAAGCATATGCAATAACCTTCCCCTGCTGCATCAGTATACAACCCAGATTAACTTCCAAAGCATCCGTATACACCACGTAAGGCTCACCTGGCTCGGGTAAAGCCAACACTGGTGTACTTGTCAACATCTCCTTCAACTTCCCGAAACTCTCCTCACAAGCTGAAGACCACACAAAAAGGACATCCTTCCCCGTCAACTTCGTCAGCGACTGCGCCATAATCGCAAAACCCTTAACGAACTTCCTGTAATAACCTTCTAACCCGAGAAAACTCCAGATCTCGGTGGCATTCTTCAATCTACGCCACCCTTTGATAGCCTTAATCTTAGCCAGATCTACAGAAACTCGCTTTGCGGACACCACGTTGCCAAGAAACTACACTTGCTCAACTTATCATACAGCTTCTGCTCCCGTATCTTCTCGAGAACCTCCTTCAAATGCATCTCATGCTCCTCACGACTCCTCGAATACACCAGAATATCATCAATGAAGATGATCACAAACACATCCAGATACTCCTGGAACACCCAGTTCATCAACCTCATGAACGCTGCTGGCGCATTCGTCAATCCGAAAGGCATCACCACAAACTCATAATGCCCATACCTCGTCCTGAAAGCAGTCTTTCTAACATCCACCTCATAAATAAGAATTTGATGGTAACCCGAAGTCAAATCAATCTTAGAGAACTAGGTAGCCCCCCACAACTGATCCAACAACTCATCAATCCTCGGCAAAGGATACCTGTTCTTCACAGTGACCCGGTTATGTAACGCCTATGAACCAAAAAGTGGATTTTTGGTTGGGTGTGTCGATCGACACAAGCATGTATGTCGATCGACACGGGTGTTTTGACTTGTGCGAAGTCGGATAGTTGGAGGTGTGTCGATCGACACGAGTGGTGTCTGTCGATCGACACGGGGTAAAATTAGACCGACCGATTTGGTTCCAATTGTCCGGTTTGATGGAGTGGTTTAGGGGAAACCCTAGGGTTGTATAAAAGGTGTGAACAGTCGGGTTGTCTGTTCTTTTGGCCATTTTTCAGAAAGAAAACAGAGAGATTGAAGGGAGAATCAGAAATCTTAGGGTTTGAGTGATTGTTGGGAGATTTCTTGAGGAGAATTGCGTGTGTGACTTTTTGGAACGAGGAAGGACTGTTGCTGGGCTGATTTCGGGTCTGAGGGGACGGAATCAGAGGCTGTTCGTGTCCGTTCTTCGTGTTCTTCGTCGTTCTTCTTCCTTTCAATCTTTTTTGAGGTGAGTGCGTAACTGTAGGCTTACATGGGTGTAAGGAATGGATATAATGCGTTTGCTTGGTGGATTTCATGTGTTTTGTGATTGTAATCGTGCAGGAGACTCGACGAATCGCGACGGAATCGAGCCATGAGAGGATAGGCTCGATTCTAGGTTCTGCGATGTCGTGTCGATCGACACCAGGGTGGTGTGTCGATCGACACGGGGCATCCTGTCGATCGACACCTAGTGGTTGTGTCGATCGACACAGCGGAGTTTGTTGATCGACACCTAGAGGTTGTGTCGATCGACACAGAGTTCCTGTTGGTTCGTGTTTACTTGTTTCTTGAATGCTTGTGTATGCTCATTCTGGTATTGTATTCATTGTTTATGCTTACGTATAAATAGCCTGTAGACGGGATGACCGCGTCGCTGAGTATTTATGATAATACTCACGCAACTCTTTTTGCCATGTGTTACAGGTAAAGAGAAAATGTGATCGTGGGATCATGGCCAGGAAGAGGAGATGATCTAGGGTCTCATTTGATGGCTGTGTTGTTAGAATTGCTAAGCTGCTAGTAGTTCTGGAATTTGTTATCGTTGTCATTGGATTGAAATTTGAATATTTGGTTTAATGGAGTTGATTGGATTGAACGGTTTAGGGATTAATAAAGTATGAGATTTATTGATGTTTTATGGATTATGTTTATTGTTTCCGCGTTGCTTGCTGTGTTGGCCCAATTGAGGGTTATTATATGTGAAGATAATAATCTGAAGGGAAAATTTTTAAATTTTTCGGTCGGGTCGTTTCATTTTGGTATCAGAGCCCTTATGGTTCTAGGGCAGGTGCAATTGATGGATTGAGTGATAATTGATTGATTGTTGTGTGGGTATGGAGTCCTAGATCATCTCTTCTGAGCCTTCAATGAGATTCCACGGTATGTGTTTGTTTGATTTTCTGTTGTTCTAGTACTTAGTAATCTGCTGGTGAGTGCAGAGTGATGGCTAGAGGTGCTAGAGGCAGAGCTCGTGGGGGCCATAGAGGCCGAGGTGGTCGTGGTGGGCGCGAGTGTGGCCCAGGAGACCACGCAGGAGCAAGTGGCAGACTCGCGGGCATTTCAGGAGGGGTCAGTGGGTGGGACTGCTACAGGTGCCAACGTGAGGGCTGGTGGGGCTAGTGTGGGTCCCAAGGTAGCTGGTGGTGCGGGGGGCCCGGGTGGGGGTGCTCCCGTAGGTGTGGCCCAAGACCGAGATGATCGTTTGGCGGGTTTGCTGTAGTTGATTCTGGAGCGGTTACCAGGTGGGGTACCGGCTCCGGGTCAAGCTCCGAATGTTCAGCCAGGTGGGGCTGGTGTGCAGCCAGTAGTGGCTGGCGTTCAGCCAAGAGTGGCTGGTGTGCAGCCGGGAGTGGCGGTTGCAGAGGAGCTTCTATCCTACCTGAGGATGATGGAGCAGATGCAGAGGATTGGCACCGGGTTTTTCTCGAGTGGTGCCAAGCCGGAGGATGCTGATGAGTGGTGGCGGAGGTTGGAGCGTAACTTTCGCTCTATCAGGTGTCCAGAGGGGTACTGGGTTGACCTGGCAGTCCATTATCTGGATGGTGACGCGCATCTCTGGTGGAGAGGCGTTGAGGCCAGGCGAGTACAGGCCGAGATGGTCTGGGAGGATTTTTTGGCTGAGTTCAATGCCAAGTATTTCCCACAGGAGGCGGTGGACAGGATGGAGTCGAGGTTTCTGAACCTGACTCAGGGAGAGCGGACGGTGAGGGAGTTTGATTTGGAGTTCAGCCGACTCCTGGTATATGCTAGTAGGAGCATAGAGGGCGAGCAAGCCTAGGTGAGGAAGTTCCTCGGGGGACTTCGAGCGGAGTTGTGGACTCGCAGCAAGGCGAGTAAGTTCACCACGAGGGCGGAGCTGGTTGAGACTGCTGCGGCGATTGAGGAGGACCTTAGAGAGCAGGCTGTGCTGGTTGGTCCACCAGTGCAGCAGCAGCAGCAGAGGATGGCGCAGCAGTAGGTGGTTTCGGGCCGAGGCGGTAAGCCTACGCTGGGTCAGAAGAGGAAGTGGGAGAGCACTTCAGGAGCCAGCCAGAGAGGACAGGGTGGTTCGGGATGCTACGGGTGCGGTTGCACGGGCCACAAGGTGGTGGATTGTCCGAAGAGGTGAGAGGAGCGGGCGGCTCAGGTGTGTTATCACTGCAGGGAACCGGGGTATATCAAGCCCAGGTGTCCTAAGCTTCAGCTGATGGCGGTGGCAGCAAGGCAACCATTGGGGGTCCAACCCTTGGCTCAGATCGCAACGGCACCGTGGGTGTTCACGTCGGCGGAGGCGGGCGGCTCTAACGCCAGACCGATCACAGGTAAATTCCAGACTTGACCTTTTTATTTTAATTTCTTGAGTTGTCGAATTTAGTCTGTTGGAAAAATATTGTGAGTCTGCGTTAGAGTGTCGGGTCTTAAAGGACATGGGGTTTGTGCAGGGACCTTAGTTGTGGGCGGATGTGAGTCCCACGTATTGTTTGATTCGGGAGTTACGAATAGCTTCATTACTCCGGAGTGTGCGGAGGGCAGGGGGATCCGGAGCGATTCCGGAGAGCAGACGAGAGTAGTAAAGGTTGCTGGTGGCTAGTCGTTAGTTACCTTCGGGCGGGCTCATGGTGTGGATGTTCAGGTGGCGGGAGAGTCGATGCCAGCAGACCTGGTTATTAGTCCGGTGAAGCTGTACGATGTTATCTTGGGTTTGGATCGGTACAGAGTCCATCTGGATTGTCATCGAGGACGTGTTGTGTTCGAGCGGGAGACAGGAAGGTTGGTGTATCAGGGGGTGAGACCGACTTCTGGAAGTCTCGTGATCTCAGCGATACAGGCCGAACAGTTGATTGAGAAGGGCTATGAGGCGTATCAGGCGACGATAGTAATGCTGGAGTTTGTTGGAGAGGTTGCAGTTGGGGATATTCGGGTCGTTCGGGATTTTCAGGATGTGTTTCAGTCGTTGTTGGGATTGCCACCGTCGCGGTCGGATCCATTTACGATTGACTTGGAGCCTGGGACGACTCCACGGCGACTTACCGAGTGGCTCAAGCAGAGATGGCAGAGCTGAAGAAGCAGTCGGATGATCTATTGGGTAAGGGTTTCATCCGGCCTAGTGTTTCACCGTGGGGAGCGCCGGTGTTGTTCGTGAAGAAGAAGGATGGGAGTTTCCGGTTGTGTATCGATTACTGGGGGCTTAACCGAGGCACTGTGAAGAACCGGTATCCTCTGCCGCGCATTGATGAGTTGTTGGATCAGTTGCGAGGGGCTACTTGGTTCTCCAAGATTGACTTGGCGTCAGGTTACCATCAGATTTCGATTGATGAGGCGGATGTCAGGAAGACGACCTTTCGGATGAGGTACGGGCATTTTGAGTTTGTGGTGATGCCGTTCGGGTTGACGAATGCGCTAGCAGCGTTCATGCGGTTGATGAACGGGGTATTCCAGGAGTATCTGGATGTGTTCGTGATCATCTTCATAGATGATATCCTGGTATATTCGAGGAGTCCGGAAGATCACGAGGTGCATTTGAGGTTGGTTTTAGAGAAGCTGCGGGAGGAGAAGCTGTATGCGAAGTTGAGTAAGTGCAGTTTCTTGCAGCGAGAGATGAGCTTTCTTGGCCACGTTGTGTCTGCAGAGGGGGTTTTTGTAGATCTGGCTAAGATCGAGGCTATCAGAGGTTGGCCCAGACCGAGGAGTGCCACCGAGATCAGGAGTTTTCTTGGGTTGGTGGGTTATTACCGGAGGTTCGTCAAGGGGTTTGCGAGTATGGCGCAGTCGATGACGAAGCTGACAGGGAAGGATGTTCCGTTTGTGTGGTCTTCAGCTGACGAGGAGAATTTCGGGAAGCTGAAAGAGATGCTGACTAGTACACCAGTTTTGGCGTTACATGAGCCGGGTGAGCCGTATGTGGTGTATACGGATGCGTCAGGAATTGGTCTGGGGTGTGTGTTGATGCAGCAGGGTAAGGTTATTGTGTATGCTTCGAGGCAATTGAGGAAGCATGAGTGCAATTACCCTACCAATGATCTGGAGTTGGCTGCGGTGATTTTTGCACTTAAGATTTAGAGGTCCTATCTGTATGGCGGGAAGGTGCAGGTATTCACAGACCACAAGAGTCTGAAGTATTTCTTCACTCACCCGGAGCTGAACCAGAGACAAAGGCGCTGGATGGAGTTAGTCGCGGACTATGACCTAGAGATTGGGTACCATCCGGGTAAGGCTAACCTGGTTGCAGATGCGTTGAGTCGGAAGAGGGTTGCTTCAGATCAGGAGCGGGATTTGGAGGCTCTAGTGAGCGAGATCATTACCTTGAGGTTGTGTGTGATCTCACAGGAGCCGTTGGGGTTAGAGGCGGCTAACCAGGCAGATCTGTTGAGCAGGATTCGAGTTACTCAGAAGAAGGATCAAGGTTTGAGAGATGCTTCTAAGGCGGCCAGTTCAGAGTATGTGATCTCAGCGAGTGGGATGATACTGGTGAACGGGCGGGTATGTGTACCCAAGGACGAGGATTTGAGGCATGAGATCCTGAGGGAAGCTCAATTGAGCATGTTATCGATTCATCCGGGAGCGACCAAGATATACCATGACCTGAATTGGTATAATCACGGGTCGGGATGAAGAGGGATGTAGCTAGCTGGGTTGCAGCGTGCAATGTGTATCAGCTGGTGAAGGCTGAGCATCAGGTTCCGAGTGGTATGTTGCAGAGTTTGCCCATTCTGGAGTAGAAGTGGGATATGATTACCATGGATTTCGTGACGGGGTTGCCGGTGTCACGGACTTTTGATGCTATTTGGGTTATTGTGGTTCGTCTGACCAAGTCAGCACATGTTCTGGCCATCAAGAAGACTGATGGAGCGACAGTTTTGGCTAGGAAGTATGTGCGAGAGATTATGAGGTTGCACGGTGTGCCAGCGAGTATTGTGTTAGACCGGAATCCGAGATTTACTTCAGAGTTCTGGAGGGCATTTCAGGCAGAGATGGGCACTAAGGTGCATATGAGTACACCGTACCATCCTCAGACAGATGGTCAGTCAGAGAGGACAATTCAGACATTGGAGGATCTATTGAGGATGTGTGTGCTTGATTATGGTGGTCATTGGGTGGATCATCTGAACCTGGTTGAGTTTGCGTACAACAACAATTACCAGGCGAGTATTGTCTGGATGGCTCCATATGGGAGGCCATGTAGGACACCACTTTGTTGGACTCAAGTGGGGCAGATGAGCATGTTTGGTGCAGATTTTCTTCAGGAGACGACGGAGAAGATCCGTGTCTTGAGGCTGAACATGAGAGAGGCTCAGGATCAGCAGAAGTGTACGCCGATAGGAGACGGAAAGAGCTGGAGTTTGAGCTGGGAGATATGGTGTATCTCAAGGCAGCTATGTTGAGGGATCCTAATAGATCCATTTCAGAGAACAAGCTGAGTCCAAGGTTTATGGGTCCGTTCAAGGTTGTGGAGCAGGTTGGACCGGTAGCTTATCGGTTGGAGTTACCTCAGAGTATGAAGGCTTTTCACAAAGTCTTCCATGTTTCGATGCTGAGGAAGTGTCTACATGAGTCTGAGGAGGTGTTGGCTAGGATTCCTGAGGATCTTCAGCCCAACATGACTTTGGCGGCGAGGCCTGTGAGGATTCTCGAGAGGAGGGTCAAGGTGCTGCGCCGGAAGAGTATACCGTTGGTGAGAGTCGTTTGGGACTGTGATGGTATTGAGGAGGAGACTTGGGAACCAGAGGCGTCGATGAAGAAGAAGTTCTCGAAGTGGTTCGAGAAGCAAGCGGTGGCTTGAGTTTTCTTTTCTGGTTTTCAGAGTCTGTATTAGCTGTTGCTATGTTGTTGTTATGTATTTCGTTTGTGTTGTAACGAGTATACATTTTTGGAGATTTAATAAGATGAGTTTGCCTTATTAAATGTGTGTTTAAGACATGTGTTCTTATGGGATGGCTAGTGATGTCATGGATTGTGATGACTAGTAGGTCATGTGGAGGTCTAGCGGTAGAAGTTCTATGTGAGTTAAAGCTTGCCTATCGGCTAGGATGGCTAGGAATAGAAGTTCTATGCGGCTTGAGCTTGTTCATGTTCCAGGAGTGGCTGGAAATGAGATTGTTCATGTTCCAAGAGTGGCTGGAAATGAGATTGTTCATGTTCCAGGAGTGGCTGGAAATGAGATTGTTCATGTTCCAGGAGTGGCTGGAAATGAGGTCGTTCATGTTCCAGGAGTGGCTGGAAATGAGATTGTACATGTTCCACGAGTGGCTGGAAATGGAAGCTCTATGCGCGTTAGAACCTGTCTATTTCCTAGGGAGAGTCTGGAAAAAAGGTTTTATGTGAGTTAGAATTGTCTTTTCCAGGGACTCTGTGAAACACCCTGGTGATTGGGTTGTTTCGGATGACCACGAGAGGTGATTTCAGTCGATAGGTGCCTAAGATGCATGTTACAGAATGATTGCCCCAGGGGTAGTGATTCTCCTGGGTATACTTGAGGGGACAGTGATGTTCTCTCCGGGGGAAAGTGGTTCCATTGCATATACTTTGAGGGGCCGAAACCTCTCCAAGGGATGTGTGATTCCTCTGCAGCCGAGCTCAACGGACTGTGTGTCCAGAGAGTGAGAGGGGCTGGAGCATACCGAGAGTTGGATGGACGGCGGCCCTGAAGGTGGTGGGTTATGATATACTTCGAGAGCTCAAATGGTGACGATCCTGAGAGCAGTGTGTTGTATATAGATATGAGTATGAGCAATAGTATTTGTAATGTGGTCGTAAGCATGAGACTGGATGAACTTCGGGGATCGGGAGTGGATCTAAGGTGGTGCTGACCGGGTTGGGTCAGGATTACAGCCGTGGCGAGACGGTGCAATGTGGCTAGTATAAGCCTAGTAGAGCTCGGGGATCAGGTGAGATCTCGAGTGGTGCTGACCGGGTTGGGTCAGGAGGGTGTGATGGATGTCGGGTCTAGGGTTGTTGCTTACGTTTAGAACTTGGGTCGGACGACTCTGGTAGCATATGTAGCGCCGTAGGTCGTACATGTTCTTGTTTGATTATTGTGCGATCTTTTGGTTCAATTTAGGGTTAACGGTTGGCTGTGCTTGTTCTTGTTTGATTGTTGGGCAATCAATTCGGGCAGCTCTAATCCGGACCAGGGGGCGTTGCATCGTTGATGTTTTCGGGAGAAACTGGTCGGGTTTTAAGCGGGGGTATTAACCTTAGTGAGACGGAGTTGCGTGATTCGAGGTCGAATCCGTGTTAGTGGGGGAAATTGTAACGCCCGTGAACCAAAAAGTGGATTTTTGGTTGGGTGTGTCGATCGACATAGGGTGTTTTGACTTGTGCGAAGTCGGATAGTTGGAGGTGTGTCGATCGACACGAGTGGTGTCTGTCGATCGACACGAGTGGTGTCTGTCGATCGACACGGGGTAAAATTAGACCGACCGGTTTGGTTCCAATTGTCCGGTTCGACGGAGTGGTTTAGGGGAAACCCTAGGGTTGTATAGATGGTGTGAACAGTTGGGTTGTCTGTTCTTTTGGCCTTTTTTCAGAAAGAAAACAGAGAGATTGAAGGGAGAATCAGAAATCTTAGGGTTTGAGTGATTGTTGGGAGATTTCTTGAGGAAAATTGCGTGTGTGACTTTTTGGAACGAGGAAGGACTGTTGCTGGGCTGATTTTGGGTCTGAGGGGACGGAATCAGAGGCTGCTCGTGTCCGTTCTTCGTGTTCTTCGTCGTTCTTCTTCCTTTCAATCCTTTTTGAGGTGAGTGCGTAACTGTAGGCTTACATGGGTGTAAGGAATGGATAGAATGCGTTTGCTTGGTGGATTTCGTGTGTGTTTTTGATTGTAATCGTGCAGAAGACTCGACGAATCGCGACGGAATCGAGCCATGAGAGGACAGGCTCGATTCTAGGTTCTGCGATGTCGTGTCGATCGACACCAGGGTGGTGTGTCGATCGACACGGGGCATCCATTCGATCGACACCTAGTGGTTGTGTCGATTGACACAGAGGAGTTTGTTGATCGACACCTAGAGGTTGTGTCGATCGACACAGAGTTCCTGTTGGTTCGTGTTTGCTTGTTTCTTGAATGCTTGTGTATGCTCATCCTGGTATTGTATTCATTGTTTATGCTTACGTATAAATAGCCTGTAGACGGGATGACCGCGTCGCTGAGTATTTATGATAATACTCACGCAACTCTTTTTGCCATGTGTTACAGGTAAAGAGAAAATGTGATCGTGGAATCATGGCCAGGAAGAGGAGATGATCTAGGGTCTCATTTGATGGCTGTGTTGTTAGAATTGCTAAGCTGCTAGTAGTTCTGGAATTTGTTATCATTGTCATTGGATTGGAATTTGAATATTTGGTTTAATGGAGTTGATTGGATTGAACGGTTTATGGATTAATAAAGTATGAGATTTATTGATGTTTTATGGATTATGTTTATTGTTTCCGCGTTGCTTGCTGTGTTGGCCCAATTGAGGGTTATTATATGTGAAGATAATAATCTGAAGGGAAATTTTTTAAATTTTTGGGTCGGGAAGTTTTAGGTTAAGTCCCCGATAATCGATGCATAACCGAAAAGTCCCATCTTTCTTCTTCACGAACAACACTGGTGCTCCCCATGGTGAAACACTAGGCCGAATAAATTCCTTCCCCAAAAGATCATTTAGCTGCTTCTTCAGCCCTGCCATCTCTATTGGAGCCATATGGTAAGGTGCCTTAGATATGGGAGTCGTCCAAAGCTCTAACTCGATCGTAAAAGGATCAGACCGCGACGGCGGTAATCCCTGCAACAACTGGAAAACATCCTAGAAGTCCTGAACAACTCAAATATCCCCAACTGCAACCTCTCCAACAGTCTCTGGCATCACTATCGTCGCCAAATACGCCTCGCAGCCCCTCTTAATCAGCTGTTCAGCCTGAATCGCCAAGATCATCAGACACCCGGAAGTTGGCTTTACTCTCAAACACCACTCGTCCTCGACGACAATCCAGATGGACTCTGTACTGATCCAGCCAATCCATCTCGAGAATGACATCGTACAACTCCACCAGACTAATAATCAAATCTGCTGGCATTAACTCTCCCGCCACCAGAACATCAACACCACGAGCCCGCCCGAAAATAGCCAAGAACTTGCCGCCAGCAACCTTAACTACTCCTAGTTGCTCACCAGAATCGCTCCGGATTCCGCTGCTCCTCGCAACTCTAGAATATTGAAGCTATTTGTAGCTCCAGAATCAAACGAAACGTGGGACTCACATCCGCCTACTACTAAGATCCCTGTGATCGGTCTGGTGCTAGAACCCCCAGCCTCCACTGAAGTGAATACCCGCGGTGCCGCTGCAATCTGGGCCACCGGCTGTACTACTGCCACCGCCATCTGCTATAGCTTAGGACACTTGGGCTTGATATGCCCTGGCTCCCTGTAGTGATATCACACCTGAGCTCCCCGTGACTCGCTCCTCTTTGAGCAGCTCGCTACCCGGTGATCCATGCTTCCACACCCGAAGCATCCCGAATAACCTTAGCCACCTTGACTGGCTCCTGAAGTGCTCTCCCACTTCCTCTTCTATCCCTGCGCAAGCTTGCCGCCCCTGCTCTGACCCACCTGCTGCTGCGATCTCCTCTGCTGCTGCACCAGTGGGCTAACCACCACAACCTGCTTTCTCAGATCCTCCTCAATCGTAGCAGCTGTCTCAACCAACTCCGCCCTCGTGGCGAACCTGCTCGCTCTTCAGCGAGTCTTCAGATCTGGTCAAAGTCCCCTCAGGAACCTCTTCACCTGGGCCTGCTCGCCCTCCAGACCCCTACCGGCATGCACCAGACGCTGACTGAACACCTCATCGAACTCTCGGACCGACCGGCTACCCTGAGCCAACTCCAAGAATTGCAACTCTAAGCGATCCACAGCCTCCTGCGAAAAGTACTTGGCTTTGAACTCTGCTACAAAATCCTCCCAGGCTATAGCCGCCTGAGCTCTCCTAGACACCACACCTTGCCATAAGAGATGTGCATCACCATCGAGGTAATGAACCGCTAGGTCCACCAGGTGTCCCACTGGACACCTGAGAGACTGGAAATGCCGCTCTAATCTACTCCTCCATGTCTGCCTCCTCAGGCTTGCCACCACCCGAGAAAAACCCGGTGCCAATCCTCTGCATCTGCTCCATCATCCTAAGGTACGATGGGAGCTCCTCAGCAACCGCCACACCTGTATGCACCCCAGCCATACCCGACTGCACCCTAGCCACACATGCCTGAACACCAGACCCACTTGGCTGAACACCAGCCCCACCTGGCTCAAAACCAGCCAAACCTGGCTGCAGTCCCGGAGCCTGACCTAGAGCCGGCACCCCACCTGGTAACCTCTCCAAAATAACCTGTAGCAAACTCGCCAGACGATCATCTCGATCTTGGGAAAAACCTGCGGCAACACCCCCACCTGGGCCCATCGTACCACCGACCAAAACGGGACCCATACCAGCCCCACCAACCCTCACACTGGTACTCACGGCCCCTCCTGAAACGCCTGCGAGTCAGCCATCTGCTTCTGCGTGGTCTCCTAGGCCACACTCGCGCAACAAACTCACTCTCGAGTCCATGCCCACCATGACCACCTCGGCCTCCACGGCCCCCATGACCTCTGCCTCTAGTACCTTTCGCCATCTCACGCTGCACTATCCAGTAGAAACTAAGCATACTAGAAAAAACAGAAAGTCAAACAACACTTACCGTGAAATCTCATTGAAGGCTCGGAGAAGATGATCTAGGACTCCAAACCCACATAGCAACCAACCGACTACTCACATAATCAATCAATCACTACACCCGCCCTAGAACCATAAGGACTATGATACCAAACTGAAACGACCCAACCCATAAATTTAAAATTTTTTCCTTCCAGATTATTATTATCACAAATAATAATCCTCAACGGGTCAACAACACAAACTGCAGAAAACAATATAATCAAACCAATAACAACCTTCAATAAATCTCATACTTATTGAAACCACTAATCCAGCTCAATCCATAACCATAATCCAATAACATTCAACAACAATTCCAGAATTACTAACACCCTAGCAATTCTAACAAACTCATCTCAAAACCCTTAACTTTATTAGTCATGATTTACTGCCCCTTTATCAGTTGTCATCCCGTTGCTCAATACCTTCACCGTCTTTTCATTTACGTCTAGTTCTCGCTACATTGATTTTACGTTTTAGCACAATCTCTGTTTAGTTTAGTTCACACAACCAATCATTTTTCTATGCTTTAGCTTAACAAAAATTCTCCATGGTTTAGTACTCTAAATCCTAGTCTTCCTTGTGTTCGAACCCTACGCTTGCTATAATTGAATCATGAGTTAGGTTGTTAGCTTGATAGGTTTTATTTGATAGGTTTGCATGCTAATGTTGAACTGTTATAAAACCACTAATCAAATTGGCGCTGTTGTCGGGGAAACTTGCGCAATTAGATATTAGATTTGAGTATTTTGTTAAGACTAAAGTTTTCATTTTTATCTGCATTTTGTTTTGCAATTATGTTATGTTTTTGTGTTTGTTGTTTCTTCTCTGTTTTTCTTACAGTGTATGAAAAGGAGAAGTCCAGAGGGAGGATTTCTTGACTTGATTCCTGACATTGGCAGACTTGAAAGACAGCGTAAAGCAGAAGCACAAGCTAGAAAGTTGAAAGAAAGAGGGGATATGGAACATCCTCAAGTTGTACCACCAGTTGTAAACCCCAACAACCCCAATCCTGTTCCATTGAGGGAGCAAGTTCAAGCGGGTAGAAACTAACCAAGGGCACCGCCACTAGCTCAGGGAGCTCCTCAGGCTGAGCTGAGGCCTATTGGAGCCTTTGATGAACCAAATACTAGGGGTATTGATTTGGGAATACGCCCTCCACATGTACCAAACAACAATTTTGAGATCAAGTCCAGTATGATCAACTTGGTGCAGAATTCTATGTTCAATGGACTGCCAAGTGAAGACCCCGTGGACCATCTTGATAAGGTTGACATGCTATGCAGGACAATCAAGATGAATGGTGTTTGTAACGCCCCGACCGCAGTCGAGCTATCCGTATGCAGGGGAAATCCTCATCCCCTCGAGAGAAATCCTCATCTCTCAATAACATACAGGGGAAATCCTCATCCCCTCAGGAGAAATCCTCATCATTTAATGGGCCCCACGCCCACTCTTGGCCCGTGGGCCCACCCTTGTCCGACGGTCGGTGTGTTAGTCTGGGAGGCTCGAAAGACTTGTTTACTAACCCTGCAAATCACCACGTGATCTTTCCCCGTGTTTTGTCCTCACTCACACGGTACTAGAAATGACTTCCCAGTAGGTCACACATAATTAAATTGCTCCAGCCCAAGCACGCTTAACTCTAGAGTTCTCTCTGGATGTGTGCCGGAAAAGATAAGTGCACTTTGGTGATATAGGTAGCCAAATCAATTTTCTTAACCTTCTCCGCATGCACCACATATTTTCAGAAACCGGGTTCGCTCTGATACCACTTGTAACGCCCCGACCGCCGTCGAGCTATCCGTATGCAGGGAAAATCCTCATCCCCTCGAGAGAAATCTCTATCTCTCAATAACATACAAGGGAAATCCTCATCCCCTCAAGAGAAATCCTCATCTCCTAATAGGCCCCACGCCCACTCTCGGCCCGTGGGCCCACCCCTGTCCGACGGTCGGTGCGTTAGTCCGGGAGACACGAAAGACTTGTTTACTAACCCTGCAAATCACCACGTGATCTTTCCCCGTGTTTTGTCCTCACTCACACGGTACTGGAAATGACTTCCCAGTAGGTCACCCATCCTTAAATTGCTCCAGCCCAAGCACGCTTAACTCTGGAGTTCTCTCTGGATGTGTGCCGGAAAAGATAAGTGCACTTTGGTGATATAGGTAGCCAAATCAATTCTCTTAACCCTCTCCGCATGCACCACATATTTTCAGAAACCGGGATGTTACAGTGTTCATGATGACACCATTAGAATGATCATGTTTCCTTTCTCATTAGGAAACAAGGCTTCACAGTGGGAGAGCAATTCCTTCTGAGTTTGTCAGCACTTGGGAGCTCTGCAAAAAGGAGTTTATGAGCAAATTTTTCCCCAAGCAGAAGACTGCTAGGTTCAGGAGTGACATCAACTCCTTCAGGCAAGGAGCCAAGAATCTCTGAGTGATGCTTGGGAAAGGCTGAAGGACTACACAAAGAGCTGCCCTCACCATGGTATTTCGAAGGATAATCTCTTGGAAATCTTCTACCGTGGAGTCAACAAGAGCAAAAGCACCCTTCTTGACACAGCTAGCTATGGGAACTTCAGCGGTCTTAATGAAAATCAAGCAGAGCAGTTGATAGAGAACCTTGCTCAATCTGACGCCTGCTATGGAGGAGACTTTGACATAAGCTTCCCTCCCTCTAACAACCACAGTGATCACAAATTCAAGTAGCATAGTGAAAGGTTGGAGATGATGGATAAAGTATTGATGGCGAATCAAAAAGGAGTCCAATTTGTTGGAGAGATTGATGGGTTCACTCCTTGTTACCAAGATGAAGCTGTTGAAGTTTATGAAGGGTAGCAAGAAGAAGTGAACTATGTGGGTAATCAAGGGTATCAATTCAAGAATTTTAACCCCAACTACAGGAACAAAAACCTCTCCTACAGAACCACTAATATGGAGAACCCGCAAGATCAAGTCTACCCTCTACAACAAAAACCTCAGAGACAGGGATTTCAAACCAGGCCATACAACAACTACTCCCAGGGGCAATAACAAGGCTTTAATCCTCAGGGATATAAGCCAAGAGCTCAGTTTGCATCTAATGCAAATTGAGGATTCCAGCCACAGCAAGGTGCAAACCAGCAATACCCTGCTCTTGCACCTCAGGTCCCACCTGGTTTTGATCTCAAGGGAGTCCTGCAACTGGAAATGGACGGTCATTCTAAAACTCAGCAGGAATTCAACAAGAAGGTTTTAGAACTTAAGCACCATGTGGATGGAGGATATACCGACCTCCAGACCAAGTTTGAAAGCTTGAATTCTCAGCTCAAGTCAGTGGATAATCACATTGCTCAGGTTGCTTCCTCATCGCAAAGAACTCCAGGCACTCTTCATGGAAAGTGTGAAGCCAATCCCAAGGAAATATGTAATGTCAATTTCCTGGAAGATGAATGTTGTGAGGAGAGCATGGAGGACCCTTGAGAGAGGAAGAATTTGATGTTGATATGGAAACAAATGAAATCCTTTCTGTTGAAAAGAATGAAGAGATTCCTTTAGGCAACTCAGTTTTGACTTCCAAGAAGTCGAGTTTTGAGGAAGCATTTCCTGCAGTTCACAAGATGATGAATGAACTCTTAGTACCACTCCAGAGGAGGGATGTTTCACCAAAAGACACCGTGGAACAGAGATTCATTGACACAGTTTTAGACTACCAGCAGAAGCTTAAGGATGCTATGGAAACACATGATGACCTGAAGGAGAGGGTATCCACTCTGCGGACGCTGCCTAAGAAAGCTAATCCAGGGAGGTTTATCTTGCGTTGCTCTTTGGGAGATTTTCATGAGAAGGGGCTATGTGATACAGGGTCAAGCATCAACTTGATCTCTTTTTTCATGGTGAGAAATTGGGTATTAAGGAGATAACAAAATGAGTGTCTTCCGCACTATGGTGCACTCTTCTTCACTAGACTCCCTTGGAATTCTTAAGAGCTATCCACTGTAATTTGGAGACGCTTTTATTCCCACTGACTTTGTGGTAGTGAAGATGGAAGGAGACAAGAGTTTACCAATCATCATTGGGATTCCCTTCTTGAAGACTGTTGGAGCTGTAATAGACCTAAAAAATCTGAAGGTGACTCTCTCTAATGTAGATGCTATGGTCACCTATGACATAACAACAGCTCCCATAGTGAATAGCAAGGATAAGTCTACTATGGATGATTATGGAGATCTGTTAGGCAACTCTGCTTTGAACTAGAAGACACTACCTTCCACTAAGAACAAGGGTACCGCAGAGGCAGGACTTAAAGCCAGTTTGACTCCACCACCTCTGATATATGAAGAGCCTCAGAACCTTAAAGAGAAGTACAAGATAGGGGAGAGCTTAAGCAACTCTCTGTATGCAAATGGTAATTCAGCTAGGGACCGGTTTGAGGTAGATGCAGCCAATGTCACAAAACCAATGAATGATTGGGGACCAAGTTCTAACAAGGGGTCTCCACCTTCTTCCAACTGAAAGGAACAAAAATGTCAAGTTTAGTGACATCAAACAAGCGCACTTGAAAGGCATTCTCATGACTATCTTTTTTGTACATATATCTATATTTTATCTATCTAAAATTATGTTTTATTTTCCAAGTTATCTTTTTCTTTAGTGTGATCAAGCAGTAGAGACTGTGGAAAATTGAGGTCTAAGAATGCTATAAAGAGAAGGAAGTTAGAAAGAAATTTGATTTGGCGCCACTTATCGGTTTAAACCGACGGGTTCAACCGATAAACCGCGCTGATCAAATTAAGAGATGGACCATGAGCAAGATGTCGGTGTGCAACGATATTGCACTCAACCAATGAAGATGTGGACCGGGGAATGAGGCTAAGGCCGTTAATTACAGCATCATGATAAATTAAACAGGTTTTATCCTTAAATCTTGGTTCATCTATTATGTCCCTGTTTTCATCGATCATCTCATATAATTTTTTGGGTTTAATTTTGCGGTTTTGTCCATCAATAATTTCACCCTTTATTTTTCTGTCTTTCTCTCCCTTATGCTCTTTCTCTCACTCTAAAAAGAACTCTCACAGCCTAATTCTCCCTCGTAACTTCTGAATCGCTAAAACCTACAGAAATTAGTTCACCAATCCATCATCTCACACTACTCCTTGCTCTTGCGACTTGTGCTAATTAGGGTTCCGAGCATTTACCCAGCTTAAAATCCCTTTTTGTATTCTCAGGATTTACCAGGGCAACGAAATGACTGATAAACGCAGATCGAGCAGGGTTGAAGCAGCGAAGGGCAAACAACCCAAAGGGTTATCATCCAAGAATAGATCTAAAGGAAAATTCGCGAAAAAGAGAAGAGAAGTACCAACTGAACAAAGAGAAGAGCCCCTCCGAACAAGAACCGGGAAGAAGAAAGAACCAGAACCTCATCAGGAGAGCTCAATTGAGCCTGAAGAACCACCATCTGAGATTCCTTCGTCCGGACGGAGGAGGAGAAGGCTGAGTACTCCCGTCTTGCTCGGATTAAAGTGCTTCCCTCAAAGCTCGTCCATCATAAATTTATGAAGAAGTTGGGGACTTTACGAAGACTTGGAGATGGTAATGAAGAACACGAGGCTTGGGTTCTTCTTCAATTACCAAGAATTCCTCTACAAAACTGCTGTGAAGAAATTCTTTGCTAGCATGGAATTTTGCTACACCAGACCTAGACAGAAGAAACTGTGTGAAGGAAGGCTTGCATTTAAAATTGAAAAACCGCTGCACACTCTCTCTGTCTCTGAAGTCTGCAAAGCCTACAAGTTCAATGATGGACCCTTGCATGATTTTCCGACCTTCCATGAAGCAGCTGACTTTTAGGATGTGATAGGCACTGGACCCTACAAAGATGGGGCCATTAAAGGCACGCTGATAAGAAGCCCTATCCTCAGAATTGCTCAGAAACTGCTGGGAAACACAATCTTTGCAAGGTACGACAACAACCAGGTTAGGGTTGACGAATTGGCCCTCTTATTTCAAGGAGTTAAGGGCAAACACAATCTTTGCAAGGAAGAAGAACGGGGAGCCTTTCTCATCAGACTTCATCAATGTCAATCTGGGATGCATATTCCTTAGAGAGCTGAACAGGATCAGACCTTGGGCCGGGAACACTCCTAACCCTGATCTCTACTTCAACACTATTCTTTACCCAATCTTTTCTGCTGCCAATGCTGATTTGAGTAGGGAATACCATGATAGTAGGATCGACTATGTCGGAGATGACTACCTCAGTAAATGTTTGATTCTGAGGAGGCTGAATGATGAAGTGGGAGAACACTTCGAATATGTTTTTAGAACATATCTTGAGAAGTTCTTTTCGCTCCAACTTCTAAACAAGAAGCTCACTTCCTTTGATTCACCAGAAAATGTTATTTTCGAACATATCTCCCACCAAAGTCACAGAAGAGAACATCAGCTGAAACAACCCGACCCGTTTTTTTTTACATCGAATTATTATTCCCATAAATACTAATTCTCAACACTTAGCAATTCAACAAGCAACCAAACATAACCAGCGGAAATCAACTCAAACCAATCAAGCAATTAAACCATCACCAATTCAAAACCAATTTAACAATTCAATTCCATAAAACCAACAACCTAGTGGTTCTAAACAATCACATAAAGAAAATAAACGAGACTGTAGATCATCTCATCTTCACAGCCTTGATTCCACGATCACATCTTTTCTTTACCTGCATCACATGATTAAAAGAGATGCGTGAGTATTATCATAAATACTCATTGAGACGGTCATCCATCTACTTGGCTATACACACATGCATAAAGAAATAACACAATACCAAGCGATCAATCAACAACCCATAACACGAACACGAAAAAATAACCAGTAATCAGTCATCAATCCATTCTAATTCATAATCAAACGCATCCTGAATACTATGATTACCCAGATAAGCCATGGTCACGCACTCACCTTGACTTTGGATCGATTATAGACAAGGACAGCCACGAAAAGAGACCTCTCTGACATCTATAGCCCCTGCTCTATCTTCCCTTCTTCACGAACCACCAACCCTCGGCCTTTTCTCTAAAAACCTCCTAAACCGAATTAGGGTTTCAGAAAATAGGAACGACATACTGACTTCCAAAGCACACTGAGAACAAAGATTACTTCAAAATCAAGATCGGAAACCTGATATGGAAACTAGACAGAGAGAGCTATCCAACGGTATGTATATCGTCCTTTGAGTCTTTCTGGTTCGACAAAAATCCTCCTTTGAAGTGGACTGATCGGTTATCCAAAACTACACAAACCTGTCTCAGTAAAACAATTATAACTCCTAGAATACACATCCGATTGACAAACCGTTTTCTCCTATATCAAGATCAGAGAGTGGATAATTTATCCTGTAAGTTTTGCTCCAATCCAAACTATTCTTTCTAGCCGTTACCCTCCTCTTCTAAAACTGGACAGAACTGTCTCCAAAGCCTCAATAACGCCTTTTCTTAGCCTTAAGGAACAAGAACACTCAAGGATATCTTTCTATTTTCTCTGGAACTTTGAAACTCAGCTATTCTCTCCCAAAAATGCGACTGAAATACGGCCCCATGACTTATATAGGCGAACCCTAGGGTTCCCTTAAACGAAACAGCAAACTGACGCTAAAAAACTGAACCAACCTGTTCAATTCGCAACCTGTGTCGATCGACGCACTGTCCAAAAATCCTAATTTTGGTTTGCGGGCGTTATAATTCTCCCCCACTAACACGGATTCGACCTCGAATCACGCAACTCCGTCACACTACATTCAACACTTCTGACCAATCCAGCCAGCACCACCCGAGATCAACACTCTCGATCTCTGAGGTCCACATCCAGTCCTATGCTTATAGCCACGTTTCAGACGTTAATTTCTCTTAAGTCATGTCCACACCACTCACACTCTCTGGATCGTCATTTCTTGAGCTCTTGGTGCACCATACCACTCACACCCTCAGGACATACAGTTCGTTAGGCTCTCAGTATGCTCCATACCACTCACACTCTCGGGACACACAGTCTGTCAAGCTCTCGGTATGCAGGGAAACTCACATCCTTTGGAGAGAACTCGTCATCTCTCAAAGAATTACAGGAGAACTAGTCATCCCCTCAGGAAAACTCATCATCTCCTAATGAGTTATTCGGGGAAATCTTCATCCCCTAGAGCAATCAATTCTTAAACGTCAATAAGCATCTCTGACCAGAACTACCTCCCGTGGTTTCATCCTGACATTCTACTCTCCTGGAATATCATCTCATCCCTGACCAATCCACATGTCAACTCTAAACAACCCAGTCACTCAGGGTTTTTACTAAAGCTCTACCCCGGACATAAAAAAATTCTAAGTCATCATAAAACTTGATATCCCCACAGATTCTAAATATAAAAATTCCATGACATAGATAACCAAACATAAGAGCTACTCATCTTATCAACTCATCCCTAAGAAATCCTCATCTTATAAATCTCAAGAATGTAATAATCATTACCACTTCAAATGAAAATACATAAACCAAAAACTCATAGCAACATGCTAACTCTGAAACTGAAAACCAAAAGACAAACTCAAGCCTCAACTTGCTTCTCGAACCACTTCGAAAACTTTGCCTAAATCTTAGCCTCTGGTTCCTAAGTCTCCTCTTCAACACCGTCACAGTCCCATAAGATTCTTAACAACGGTATCTTCTTCCGGCGCAGAACTTTGCCTCTCCTCTCGAGAATCCTCACAGGTCTCGCCTCCAACGTCATGTTGGGCTGAAAATCCTCTAGAATCCTAGCCAACACCTCCCCAGACTCATGCAGACACTTCCTTAGCATCGACACATAGAAGACCTTATGAAATGCCTTCATACTCTGAGGTAACTCCAAACGATAAGCCACTGGTCCAACCCGTTCCACAACCCTGAACGAACCCATAAACTTTGGACTTAGCTTATTCTCTGAAATAGATCTGTTGGGATCCCTCAATATCGCCGCTTTGAGATACACTTGATCTCCAATCTCAAATTTTAACTCTTTCCTCCTCTTATGAGCATAACTCCTCTACCGATCTTAAGCCTCCTTCATGTTCAGCTTTAAAACACGGATCATCTTCGTCGTTTCCTGAACAAAGTCTGCACCAAACATGTTCCTCTCCCCTACTTGAGTCCAGCATAATATTGTATGACATGGCCTCCCATACAACGCCTCGTACGGAGCCATACCAATACTCGCCTGATAGATGTTGTTATACGCAAACTCTACCAAGTTCAAGTGATCCGCCCAATACCGGGATGGTAACCAATCTCTATATCATAATCTGCTACCAACCCCATCCTTCGCATCTGCCTCTGTTTCAGCTTTGGCTGCGTAAAGAAATACTTCAGGCTCTTGTGGTTTGTGAACAACTGAACATTTCCACCATAAAGATAGGATCTCCAAATCTTTAGAACAAAAATCACTGCAGCCAACTCAAGATCATAGGTAGGGTAGTTGCTCTCGTGCTTCCTCAACTGTCTCGAAGCATAAACAATTACCTTTCCCTGCTACATTAACACACAACCCAGACCAACTCTTGAAGCATCTGTATATACCACGTAAGGCTCACGCGGTTCTAGCAACGCCAACACTAGTGTACTAGTCAACATCTCATTCATCCTCACAAAACTCTCATCGCAAGCTGAAGACCACACAAAAGGAACATCTTTCCCCGTCAGATTCGTCATCGACTGAGCCATTCTCGCGAAACCCTTGACGAATCTCCGGTAGTAACCTGCCAAACCGAGAAAACTCCTGATCTCCATGGCATTCCTCAGTCTAGGCCACCCTCTTATAGCCTCTATCTTTGCCGGATCTACAGAAACTCCATCTGCAGAAACCACATGACCGAGAAAACCCATCTCCCGCTGCCAAAAATTGCACTTGCTCAACTTAGCATACAGCTTTTGCTCCCGCAGCTTCTCCAAAACAACTCTCAAATGAACCTAATGCTCCTTACGACTCCTCGAATACACCAGAATATTATCGATAAAAATGATCACAAACTCGTCTTGATACTCCTGAAAGACCTCGTTCATCATCCTCATGAACGCCGCTGGTGCATTAGTCAAACCAAATGGCATCACCACACACTCGAAATGCCTGTATCTCTTCCTAAAAGCAGTCTTCCTAACATTTGACTCATCGATAGGAATCTAATGGTAACCCGACGCCAAGTCAATCTTGGAGAACCAAGTAGCTCCTCGCAACTAATCCAACAACTCATCAATCCGGGGCAGATGATACTTGTTCTTCATAGTGACTCGGTTAAGTCCCCGGTAAATAATACACAACCGGAAACTCCTATCCATCTTCTTCACAAAAAACACCGGTGCTCCCCATAGTGAATTGCTAGGCTGGATAAATCCCTTACCCAATAGATCATCCAACTGCTTCTTCAGCTCTGTCATCTCTATTGGAGCCATTCTGTAAGACGACTTAGATATCAGAGTCGTCCCGGGCTCCAATTCAATCGTGAAAGAATCAGACCGAGACGATGGTAATCCCTGCAATGACCAAAAAACATCTTCGAAGTCCCGAACAACCCGGATATCCCCAACAACTACCTCTCCAACAGACTCTGGCATCAAAATCGTCACCAAATACGCCTCACAGCCCTTCTCGATCAGCTACTCAGCCTGAATCGCCGAGATCACGAGATTCCTAGAAGTTGGCTTCACTCCCCCCCCCCCCCCCTTGTCTTCTTAATCCTGAATTTTAAATATTATATAAAGAAGGCAACAATTTTGGTTTCTAAATTCTCGTTCTATATTATATGCACGTTTGTGTTCTTAGTGTAACCAAATCTCTACATTTCTCTTCTTCTCGGAAAACATTGTAGAAGGAGCCGCAAAGGTATTGAAGCCTGTATATCCTCGTCAAACTCAGTGATTTTATGAATTTTTGTAGGTGGTGATGAATGATTTTAAATTAATGGGTACTAGATTTTTGCAAACCTCAACGCAAACGCGCGATTAAAATATTTAAAAATGAAAAGTTATAGTTTTGTGTAACATAGGAGAGAAATTAAAAACAAAAAAAAAGCAAATGGTATATCTCCCATATAGATAAATATATTTTATCTTACAAAATTTAATCTGCATTACACGTAGATTAATTGTAAGCGTTTAATGTAAATTGAATATGTTTGAAATTATGGGTTCTCACTACAAGAAAAACTATATATAACCACAATATAGCCACAACAATTTTCGTGACCATGACTAAATAGCCACAAATCAGGCAACCTTACAGCCCATCTAATTTTCGTAGCTATTTCGTGGCTATTTTGTTGCTATTTAGCAACGATTTAGGGTTGTGTCAAATTGTCTCCACTTTACCACAATTAGCAACAAAAATGTTGGCCAGTTGCCACAAACTAGCTACAATTGTTGTTGTGGGAATACAGACACAATAAATATTGTGGTTATTTGTGACTTATATAATCTTTGCCGACATGGTAGATATTTTTTCATTTAGCCACGAACCAATTGTGGCTATTTGTGGCAAACTGTATTCACTTTCAACACATGCCATCAGACAGCTTTGCGGACTGATATGATGGCCATTGTTGATTTGTCTTATCATCTAATTCACGGGAAAGTACTGGTTTAACCAAAAGTGCATTTGGCCACAAACCTTGTCGTGGCAATTCGTGGCTTTGGAGTTTTTTAGATATATATAATAACAGCTACACTATGTAGAGTCTACTCGTTTTTAGCTTTGTAGAGTCTAGCTTTATCAGAGAATATGGGGGAGGAATATATTCGTTTTAGCCACACGAACTCACCATTTCGTGGCTATTCATGTCTAAATCTGATTATAAAACCCACACGAACTGAGCATTGTTTGAATAAGAAAAACAAAAGCAATAACAAATGTCCAAATTTTTAGAATCTAGGGAGTAGATGTATAAACGATTTTCAGATTCTAATCGAAACTATTTTTCAGAAGAATTTGTTGAGGGAGTAAATTTTTTTCTTGATTTCGCTCGTTGTCATCCTTCTTATTTGGAGCGGCAAGATTTACAATATCCGTGTAAGAGGTGCAAAAACCAATCGCGTCATACAGCTGATAATGTGGCGAACCACCTGTTTTTGAAAGGAATTACGGAGAATTATTATTTGTGGACGCATCACGGAGAAAATTGTGACTACGGCGACAAAGCGTCAACAAGTCACCACGTCGTTGAACAAGGAACATGGACTGATTATTCTAATATTCATGTTCCGGTAGATCTTTATCATTATGCAACTGGCGATGTTGACATATTTTTCGGCAGTGTCAATTTACCTGAAAACAACGAGGCACCACTTTACGAGGAGACACACGACAGCGTTTTCCAGGCATTAGAAGTGGCGAAGCAATTCCTTTACAAAGGATGTGCTAATGGAATTTCTTAATTATACCTGACTTCGAAAGTGATGAATTAGAAGACCAATTACAATCTCTCGGAGGCATGCCTAGATGATATTACTGAAACATTTAAAGTTGTTCTTCCATCGCCTAATAAAGCTCCTAAATCGTACTACGAGACAAAAAAATTAACGCGTCGTTGGGGTTGCCATGTCACAAGATCGATGTCTGTGAGGATAATTGTATGCTATTTTGGAAGGAAGAAGACTGCGAGTTAACCCAATGCTGGTTTTGTGGAAAAGATCGGTACCGACCAAATGTGGGTCGATTAGGGAAGAAGATACCAAAACAAAGAATGTTTTATCTACCAATTGCGGATCGGTTAAACCGGTTGTACCAATCAGAGGCGATGAAACGACCCAACCCGATTTTTTAAAAAAAATTTCCTTTAGATTATTATCATCACAGATAATAATCCTCAATTGGGTCAATACAACAAGCAACGCGGAACAATTAACTAAATAGTAACAAACCAGTCAATAACCAAATAAAACCAATTCAACTAATCCAATACTTAATTGAATTCTAACCGGTTCAATTCAACAATCCAAACAATAACCAATAACCAATAAACCAATTAACTATAACTCAGGATTCACTAGCAACCTAGCAATTCTACAACAGCACACAGCCATACAAGACCCTAGATCATCTCTCCTTCGTGGCCATGATTCCACGATCACATTTTCTCTTTACCTGCACAACATGGCAAAAAGAGTTGCGTGAGTATTATCACAAATACTCAGCGACGCGGTCATCCCGTCTACGGGTTATTTAAATATAGACATAACAATCAATACAATACCAGGATGAGCACACAAGCAAACCAAGAACAACCAACACGAACAAGTACAGAGACCCTGTGTTGATCGACACGCCACCCTGGTGTCGATCGATATGACTCTGCCCGTGTCGATCGACACACCACCCTGGTGTCGATCGACACGACAACCCAGAAACGAGCCTATCCTCTCATGGCTCGAATCTGTCGCGATTCGTCGAGTCACCTGCACAATTCCAACCACAACACACGAAACACCAAGCAAACGCATTCCATCAATCCCTATGCCCACACAAACCCACGATCACGCACTCACCTCAAAGAATCGAAATGAGAATGGGACCAACGGTTACAAAAAGACTTGTACACGATGAAGCACTGGTCCAAAACCAAAACGGACGACTGTTTTGGAAACTAGACAGACACAGCTACGCGTCGATATATGGCTCGCCTCCAGAATCTTTCTGGTTCGATCGGAAATCAACCCCGAAGCCGACTGATCGCAGACAACCTATCTGCACAGACCCATCGAGTTCAAACAGCCATAACTCGACGAATAATCAACGAAATGACGAACCGTTTTCGCCTATATCAAGACCAGAGATCGGAGAACTTACCCACTAAGGTTCACACCAATCCAACTCGAATAGCACAGCCGTTTGCCCTCTCAAACTTCCGAACAGAAGCTGTTCTCACTCACAAAACCTCACACAACTCCTTTGATCAAAAGACTCTCTCACAAACCCTCTTTCTCTCTGAGTTTTCGGCCAAAAACGAGGAAAAACGCGACTGAACCAACCTTTTATACAAACCCTAGGGTGTCCCCTAAACCGTTCCCCAAACCGGCAATCAGAAACCGAAACCGTCGGTCTGATTTTAACTCGTGTCGATCAATACACAACCCCTGTGTCGACCGACACAACGCCCAACCCGACTTCTCACAAGTCCAAAAATCACGTGTCGATCGACATACACACCTGTGTCGACCGCCACACCCAACCAAAAATCCCCATTTGGTTCACGGGCGTTACAGGCGACAGCATCACAAATGAGATGGCATGCAGAACACGTGTCCCCCGAAGGAGAAATGCATCACCCCTTAGATGGAGAATCTTGGAAGCATTTTCAGAAGGTATATCCCGCATTTACATCGGAGAATCGTAATATTTATCTAGGCTTATCAACAGATGGATTTAATCCAATTGGTATGAACATGCAATCATATACTGTTTGGCCCATCATTGTCACACCATACAATTTACCCCCCGGGATGTGCATGAAAAGGGAATATTTCATTCTCTCTATACTAGTTTCGGGGCCATATCATCTGAAGAAAAGCCTAGATATTTATCGTCAACCGTTGATAGAAAAATTACAACATGTATGGAGTCACGGTGTTGAGGCTTACGATGTATCACGAGCAGAACAAAAAATTCACAATGTGAGTTATGCTTATGTGGATAATAAGCGATTTCCCGGTATACGGTATGTTATCTGGATGGACAACGCATGGAAGGTTGGCTTGTCCGTAATATATGGATGAGACCAAATCTTTTTCGTTGCCGAATGGAAGAAAACACAGCTGGTTCGATTGTCACAGAAGGTTTTTGCCTGTAGGACATCCGTATAGGTAGAATGCAAGAGCTTTTCTAAAGGGAAAAACAATGGATGATGATCCTCCACCATGGTTAAACGGAGAGGAAATTTTGCACGAAAGGATAAACAACATACACGGGTTATTGAACACTGTTGAATGTGGAAGCAAAGGTCATGACAACGCTGCTCGAGAAGTTGATGGGTATGGTGATTACCATAATTGGGTGAAAAAGCCATATTTTGGGAGTTACCATATTGGGAGAATCTACTTCTTAGACACAACCTCGATTTCATGCATATTGAAAAAAATTTCTTCGACAATCTCATCAACACGGCTTTAAATGTTTCGGGAAGAACAAAAGATACAGTCAAATCAAGGATGGATCTCCCTTCGTTTTGTCGAAGACCTGAGTTGGAGATTACTAAAGATGGAAAAGTTCGCGTTCCAATCTTTAGATTGTCAAAGGAAGGCAAAAATAAATTTCTGATGTGGCTAAAGAATGTGATTAAGTTTCCAGAAGGTGATGTTTCAAAGTGTTCCCATTGTATTAACGTGAACACTAGAAAGATATCGGGTCTTAAAAGCCATGACTGTCATGTCATAATGCAACGACTTCCTCCCTATCGCCTTTACTGAATTGCTTCCAAAACCTGTTCATACAGCAATTTCGGGTATTAAATATTATTTATGTTATTCAATTATTAATATTCTTATTTAAATATTATTTATGTTATTTATATATTCTCTAAATTAATTAATGTTTTTATATAATTAACTAATGCTCTTTTATATGTTTGTAGATATTGCACTCTTCTTTCGAGATATATCTACAAATATTTTAAAAACTGAAGATGTTGCAATATTGAAAGAAAATATTGCTATGAAGATTTGTAATCTTGAAAAGAATTTTTCTCCGTCGTTCTTTGATGTGATGAAACATTTACCTGTGCATCTTCCAGATGAAGCTACTTTAGGTGGATGTATCCATTTGAACGATACATGTTTCATCTAAAAAAAGGCTAAAAACAAGGCACGAATTGGAGGGTCAATTGTTGCTCAGTGTGTGAACGAATAGATTTCGTATATGACGTCTAATTATACTGCACTTCCGGGAAGTCCGGACCCCTCAGAAGATGTCAACGAAGTACGATTCACCTGCAGTTATCCTGATGTTCCGATCATGTTCCAACAAGTGGGAAGAATCAGTGGCAAATCGGCATTTGCTTGGTTAAATGACGAGGATTATAATGTGCTTCAAACATTTTTACTACTCAATTGTGAAGAATTTGCGCCTTACGAAAGGTAATTATCCTATTTATATTCAATAATTATATATATATATATATGTGTGTGTGTTAATGTGTATATTCAATAATTATATATATATATATATATATATATATTATGGTATTTAAATGTACACAGGATGTTTGAAGAATTCATGACGCTAAACAACCCAAATATTTCTTCCGACGCAATGACGAGAGCAAAAGATGAACAATTTGCAGAGTGGTGTCGCAATTACGTAAGTGCTAAAAAATTAAATTTATTTTTTATCTCATCTATTGAAACACATATGAATATTTGCAGATTAACAAGGCGAGCGAGTCATATGAATTCCCATTGTGGATGCTTGAATTTGTGCAAGGCCCTAAGCATCAATACATTTCATGGCCTATGTATTATTCAAGGGGATACCACTACCATACACATCAACATGGAAACAATAAGAAAACGATGAATTATGGTGTATGTGTTCATGGAACCGCTGAGATAGAGTATTTTGGATTGATCGAAGAGATATTCATGATTGAGTATCATGGGGCTGTTGGACTAAAAGCAATGATTTTCAAATGCAAATGGCTCAATACAACACTTGGTCGAGGAATACGAAGGCATCCAAATGGTATTGTCGATGTTTTCCCACCAATGCATTACGACAAATATGATCCTTTCATATTACAAGAGCAATGTGATCAAGTCTGCTACATTCCTTATCCGCGAATGCGTCAATTCAGAGAAGAATGGTGGGCAACGACCAAAGTTATGCCAAGGGGGTTTTGTGAAATCCAAGAAGTTACTCAGATTGCATTTCAAGAGGAACTTCATGACCATGTAGTTCCAGCTACTAATATGATTCGAGTCGAAACATATGCAGTTGAAGACGCATCAGATGATGAGCCCTTACCGATGGATAATCCTAATGACGAGCATGTTTCCGAAGATGATTTAGAAGATGAATGTCATGAATACTCGGATTCTAGTTCAAATTCAGATTGAGAATATTGTATTATTGATTTCATAATGTAATTTGGTTTTTTTTAACTACTTAATCAGAATTTCGAAAAGTTTGGCACAATTTTTTTTATTAATGGGTAACATTTGGTTGTATAGATGTTTTTCTGGTTGAATTTAAGCCAAATATTTTGGTGGGAAAACAAAATATTTTGGGCCCAATATTTTCTCCAATTACTCATTAAAATCGATCTCTCTCCCGAGATTTCCTCTCTTGGCGACGAAATCGATCTCTCTCTCTCGATCCGGCGATACTTCTGTCACTCTCTCGGTCTCTTCTTTCGGCGACCAAAGTCTGAATATGGTAAGCGGCTCTTTAACTCTCTTGCTCTCTTCTTCGGTCTCTTCTTCTTGTCTCTTCTTCTTCACTCTTCTTCTTGTCTCTTCTTCGGTCTCTTCTTCTTGTTTTTCTTCTTCTTCTTCTTCTTTGATCTTTTCTTCGGTCTCTTCTCCTTGTCATTAAAACATAAGTTTTTGTAGATTGAGTTTATTCTTCTTTGAACACATTATAAATTTGAAGCATTTCTCTTTGGTTTCATATCAAATTCTTAGTTACTGTTTCAAATGATTTCGTTTCGTATGAATCTTATAATAGCACTAAGAGAAAAGTATGATCTTTCAAGTGGCTTTATTTGACACACATATGCTCTTTATCCGAATTAAGATCCTGGTTATCTCCATTAGGGTTTTAGATTACTTCAATATGTAAGATCGATCACTTGAAATGTTGTGGTCTTTTTTGTGATTGAGTTTTTTCTTTAAATACATGAAAAAAAGTTTGATTTCAAGTTAGTAATTTTCAGTCTCTTATTATCTTTTGCAGATAAATCTCAGAGATTCATGTCCATCACAGCAATCTGGCCGGTCTCGCCAAACTATTTTGCCACCTGGAGCAACTGGACTAACGAGGTCAACCAATTCTAGCACTTCTCGGCATCTCCTTCCTAGCCTAGCAGCAGTGATGAGTGCACCAGAACGACAAAACATGCCTCATTTCCATCCGCAAATGTTCAATGGCAGTTTATGGTTAGTATATATATGACATAACTTAGATTTGGCAAAGGTTATGTGTCACGTTTTGGTCGGATTTAGTAAAGGTTATACACAACTTCCATTTACGCCTCATTATAATCAATTTGAAGTCTAATTTCGATTTCAAGTCATATTTCTTATGAAATAATCATAGATTATGTTTGTTCTTGATTGTAAAAACAAATAGCTTTTCTTGTTATAACTATAACTTGATTTCATTTCATTGGATAAATAAATTTGCTTTACAAGGTTCCTTCTGTTCGTTGTTTGTTATTGTGATTGAAGCTATAGTTTGCGAATACTTACTAATTCATTACTATGTTTTTTTTTTTTTTCTTATGTGGGACATTTTTTGTGTCCTTCTAAGATAAACTGCTTATTATGCATTGATTCTCTAAATCTGTTTTGGTAATTTGGAAAGATTTTTAACATGTGTTTATTTCTTTTATCACACATGATTGTATTCGAAAAGACATTGTGGCTTCTTGGCAGGCAGATTTTTGGGGACCATGGTGGACCTATAAAATGTCCCCACAACATAAGAAGGATGCATGGTGGACTTCCTTTGTGGTAAGTTGAACATTCTTTTGTGTTTTTAATGATCATAACATTTGATTATGATAATTCATTAACAATACTTATGTTTTTTTACAGCAAAAATACTATTGGAAACCACAGGTTCATGATATGGTTCTTGCTTGCTGGGAAGATCAGATTGCAAAGTCTATCCGCAACCTTATTTTCAAGAGGAAACAAAATGCGGATAAACCACCCTACATTGGTTTGGCATATTGGGGTCTTATGCAAGACGCTTGGAAAGATGAGGCATTCGTAGCAAAAAGTAAAACCAACTCTAAAAACAAACGTTCAGATCCAGATGGTTTAGAGTTGGTATGAGGCACACCATGTCACACTTCTGGAGCAAAGAGGCACTCCTAAGTTGCTAATGAAATGGTATGATTTCATATTAATTAGATTCAGTAAGTATGGTATGATAGAATTATTATTAACACTCTTCTCTTTTCGCAGGCTATTGAGGCTGGTGGAGTACCACCTTCAGCAACTGACTTGGTGCAAAAGACACACACCAAGAAAGATGGCACTTACGTTGACAAGCGAGCAGAAGCTGAAGTAAATGCTGCAAAGGAATTAGCGAGGCAACGTTTAGAGGAATCAAATGTGAACAACGAGAATGGATCAACTGTCACTGAACCTTCGAATGAACTGCTCACTGCTGCTTATATAGAGGTAATTTGATCATTTAATCTCACTTCTATTTGCATGCGGTTTGCTCTCTTACTCATTTGTTATCATTGTTTTTTCATGTTTGCTTAATCTGATTATGCTTGCTAGTGATACATGCATATAATTATGGTTAGAATTATGCATTGAATCTGACTAAAGTTCTAGTTTTCCTATGCTTTGTTTGCTCATTCTCATTTTAACAAGCTCCTATCAATTCTAATTCTACTTTGCATATAATTATGCTTGATTGGTAGAATAAGACTTTATTACTAGTTTTGTTTACTTTTCATATTATTCTACATTGTTTGCCTATTGAGATGCCTTAATTTCTATTATGTTTGGAACTGTTTTGTCAAACATGTTATCTTTTTTTATGTAGGCCGCAACTAACACCAAAGGACAAGTCTATGGTCTTGGATCAGTTCAGTATCTTAATGCTGATCCCAACGAGTCAGTTGCAGCTTCTCTACGTAGAAACCTTGATGTACAATTGCGTATGAATGAAATGGAAGGCACCGTAGTCAAAGTAAAGGTGAAACGACCCGACCCAAAAATTTAAAATTTCTCCTTTCAGATTATTATCATCACAGATAATAATCCTCAATTGGGTCAACACAACATGCGGAAAACATAAAACAATTAAACCAATTCAATCAATTCAATAATCCCATACTTATTAAATCTAGCCGGTTCAATTCAACAATCCAATAACCAATAACCAATAAACTACAACTCAGAATTCACTAGCAACCTAGCAATTCTACAACAGCACACAACCATACGAGACCCTAGATCATCTCTCCTTCCTGGCCATGATTCCACGGTCACATTTTCTCTTTACCTGCAACACATGGCAAAAAGAGTTGCGTGAGTATTATCACAAATACTCAGCGATGCGGTCATCCCGTCTACGGGTTATTTAAGTATAGACATAATAATCAATACAATACCAGGATGAGCACACAAGCAAACAACAAGAACAACCAACACGAACAAGTACAGAGACCCTGTGTCGATCGACACAACCACTAGGCGTCGATCGACATGACTCCATCCTGTGTCGATCGACACGCCACCCTGGTGTCGATCGATATGACTCTGTCCGTGTCGATTGACACACCACTCTGGTGTCGATCGACACGACAACCCAGAAATGAGCCTATCCTCTCGTGGCTCGAATCTGTCGCGATTCGTCGAGTCACCTACACAATTCCAACCACAAACACACGAAACACCAAGCAAACACATTCCATCAATCCCTATGCCCACACAAACTCACGATCACGCACTCACCTCGAAGAATCGAAATGAGAATGGAACCAACGGTTACAAAATGACTTGTACACGACGAACCACTGGTCCAAAACCAAAACGGACGACTGTTCTAGAAACTACATAGACACAGCTACGTGTCGGTATGCGAATCGCCTCCAGAATCCTTCTGGTTCGATCGGAAATCAACCCCGAAGCCGACTGATCGTAGACAACTAATCTGCATAGACCCAACGAGTTCAAACAGCCATAACTCGATGAATAATCAACGAAATGACAAACCGTTTTCGCCTATATGAAGAGAAAAAGATCGGAGAACTTACCCACCAAGTTCCACCTCAATCCGCCTCGAATAGCCAAGCCGTTTGCCCTCTCAAACTTCCGAACAGAAGCTGTTCTCACTCACAAAACCTCACACAACTACTTTGATCAAAAGACTCTCTCTCAAACCATGTTTCTCTCTGAGTTTTCGGCCAAAACGAGGACAAACGCGACTGCACCAACCTTTTATACAAACCCTAAAGTGTCCCCTAAACCGCTCCCCAAACCGGCAATCAGAAACCAAAACCGTCGGTCTGATTTTAACTCATGTCGATCGACACACAGCTCCTGTGTCAATCGACACAACGCCCAACCCGACTTCTCACAAGTCCAAAAACTCACGTGTCGATCGACACACACACCCTGTGTCGATCGACACCTACCAAAATCCACTTTTTGGTTCACGGGCGTTACAATTCTCCCCCACTAACACGGATTCGACCTCGAATCACGCGACACCACCACACTACGGTCTCAACCACCTGACCCGCTCCTGGCCAGTATCCTTCGAGATCACCCTCGAATCCCATAACCCGTCCTGCTAAGGCTAACACTCTCGCCTAAAATTCGACCAGATTCACCCGGAACATCAACAATGCACGCCCCATGGTTCGGATTACGGCTGCCCGATTGACCGTCGAAAAATCAAACAAGAACATGTCCGACCAACCGTTGACCCCGCATTGGACCAAATGATCGTACAACAATCAAAAAAGAACATGTACGACCATCGGCGTAACATATGCTACCACGATTGTCCTAACCGAATCCAAACTCCAGTAATAACCCCAGACTCGACGTCCACAACACACCCCTGGCCCTCAGCCAGCACCACTCGTGATCACACCCTATCCCCGAGTTCTACTAGGCTCACACTAGCCTCATTGCACCGTCTCACTACGGCTGCAATCCTGACCCAACCCGGTCAGCACCACCTGAGATCCACCCCCGATCCCCAAAGTTCATCTAGTCTCATGCTTACAACCACATTACAGATACTATTGCTCATACTCATATCTATATACAACACTTCGCTCTCAGGATCGTCACCCTTTGAGCTCTCGAAGTATATCATACCCCTCTACCTTCAGGACTGCCGTCCATCCAGCTCTCGGTATGCTCCAGCCCCTCTCACTCTCATGACACACAGTCCGTCAAGCTCGGCTGCAGAGGAATCACACATCCCCTGGAGAGGCTTCACCCCTCAAAGTATATGCAAGGGAACCACTTTCCCCCGGAGAGAAACATCACTGTCCCCTCAAGTATACCTAGGAGAACCACTATCCCCTGGGGCAATCACTCTGTAACATGCATCTTAGGCACCTATCGACTGAAATCACCTCTCGTGGTCGTCCAAAACAACCCAATCACCAGGGTGTTTCGCAGAGTCCCTGGAAAAGACGATTCTAACTCACATAAAACCTCTTTTCCAGACTCTCCCTAGGAAATAAACAAGTTCTAACGTGCATAGAGCTTACATTTCCAGCCACTCCTGGAACATGTACAATCTCATTTCCAGCCACTCCTGGAACATGAGCGATCTCATTTCCAGCCACTCCTGGAACATGAACGATCTCATTTCTAGCCACTCCTAGAACATTAACAAACTCATCTCTAGCCACTCCTAGAACATGAACAAATCTCATTTCCAGCCACTCCTGGAACATGAGCAATCTCATTTCCAGCCACTCCTGGAACATGAGCAATCTCATTTCCAGCCACTCCTAGAACATGAGCAAGCTCTAAGCCGCGTAAAACTCCTATTCTTAGCCATCCTAGCCGATAGGCAAGCTCTAACTCACATAGAACTTCTATCGCTAGACCTCTACATGACCTACCAGTCATCACAAACCATGACATCACTAGTCATCTCATAAGAACACACGTCTTAAACACACATTTAATAAGGCAAACTCATCTTATTAAATCTCAAAATGCATACTCGTTACATCCACAACAAAAAACATAACAACAATATATCAAACATGCTAATACAGACTCTGAAAACCAGAAAAAGAACTCAAGCCACAGCTTGCTTCTCGAACCACTTCGAGAACTTCCTCTTCATCGACGCTTCTGGTTCCCAAGTCTCCTCCTCAATACCGTCACAATCCCACAGGACTCTCACCAACGGTATACTCTTCCGACGCAGAACCTTGATCCTCCTCTCGAGAATCCTCACAGGCCTCGCCGCCAACGTCATGTTGGGCTGAAGATCCTCTGGAAGCCTAGCCAACACCTCCTCAGACTCATGTAGACACTTCCGCAGCATCGAAACATGGAAGACTTTGTGAAAAGCCTTCATACTCTGAGGTAACTCCAACCGATAAGCCACCGGTCCGACCCGCTCTACAACCCTGAATGGACCCATAAACCTCGGACTCAGCTTGTTCTCCGAAATGGATCTGTTAGGACCCCTCAACATAGCTGCCTTGAGATACACCATATCTCCCAGCTCAAACTCCAGCTCTTTCCGTCTCCTGTCGGCGTATCTCTTCTGCCGATCCTGAGCCTCTCTTATATTCAGCCTCAAGACACGGATCTTCTCCGTTGTCTCCTGAACAAAATCCGAACCAAACATGCTCCTCTCCCCCACTTGAGTCCAGCATAGTGGTGTCCTACATGGCCTTCCATACAGAGCCTCATATGGAGCCATCCCAATACTCGCCTGGTAACTTTTGTTGTATGCAAACTTAACCAGGTTCAGATGATCCGCCCAATGACCACCATAATCTAGCACACACATCCTCAGCAAATCCTCCAAAGTCTGAATCGTCTTCTCTGACTGCCCATCTGTCTGAGGATGATATGCTGTGCTCATATGCACCTTAGTGCCCATCTAAGCCTGAAACGCCCTCTAGAACTCTGAGGTAAATCTCGGATCCCGGTCTGACACAATACTAGATGGCACACCGTGTAGCCTCACAATCTCTCGCACATACTTCCTAGCCAAAACTGCCACTCCATCAGTCTTCTTGATGGCCAGAAAATATGCTGACTTGGTCACACGATCCACAATAACCCAAATAGCATAAAAAGTCCGTGACACCGGCAATCCCGTCACGAAATCCATGGTAATCATATCCCACTTCCACTCCAGAATGGGCAAACTCTGCAACATCCCACTCGGAACCTGATGCTCAGCCTTCACCAGCTGACACACGTTGCACGCTGCAACCCAGCTAGCTACATCACTCTTCATCCCGACTCAGTGATAATACCGCTTCAGGTCACGATACATCTTGGTCGTTCCCGGATGATTCGACAACATGCTCGAATGAGCCTCCCTCAGGATCTCTTGCCTCAGATCCTCGTCTTTGGGTACACAAACCCGCCCGTTCACCAGTATCATCCCACTCGCTAAGGCCACATACTCTGAACCGGCTGCCTGAGAAGCATCAATCAACCCTTGATCCTTCTCCTGAGCAACCCGAATCCTGCTAAACAGATTTGCCTGGTTAGCTGCCTCTAACCCCAACGGCTCCTGTGAGATCACACACAACCTCAATGTGCTGATCTCGCTCACTAGAGCCTCCATATCTCGCTCTTGATCTGAAGCCACTCTCTTCCAATTCAACACATCTGCAACCAGGTTAGCCTTACCCAGACGGTACCCAATCTCTAGGTCATAGTCTGCAACTAACTCCATCCAGCGCCTCTGTCTCTGGTTCAGCTCCGGCTGAGTGAAGAAATACTTCAGACTCTTGTGGTCTGTGAATACCTGCACCTTCCCGCCATACAGATAAGACCTCCAAATCTTAAGTGCAAAAATCACCGCACCCAGCTCCAGATCATGGGTAGGGTAATTGCACTCATGCTTCCTCAACTGCCTCGAAGCATACGCAATAACCTTCCTCTGCTGCATCAACACACATCCCAGACCAACTCTTGAAGCATCTGTATACACCACATATGGCTCACCCGACTCGGTTAACGCTAAAACCGGTGTACTAGTCAGCATCTTCTTAGGCTTCTCGAAACTCTCCTCGTAAGTTGAAGACCACACAAACGGAACATTCTTCCCTGACAGCTTCGTCATCGACTGCGCCATACTCCCAAACCCCTTGACGAACCTCCGGTAATAACTCGCCAACCCAAGAAAACTCCTGATCTCGGTGACACTCCTCGGTCTAGGCCAACCTCTGATAGCCTCAATCTTAGCCTTATCCACAGACACTCCCTCTGCAGACACAACGTGGCCAAGAAAGCTCATTTCCCTCTACCAGAAACTGCACTTACTCAACTTCGCGTACAGCTTCTGCTCCCGCAGCTTCTCCAGAACCAACCTCAAATGCACTTCGTGCTCCTCTAGACTCCTCGAGTATACCAAAATGTCATCTATGAAGATGATCACGTACACATCCAGATACCCCTGGAACACCCCGTTCATCAACCGCATGAACGCTGTTGGCGCCTTCGTCAAACCAAATAGTATCACCACACTAGATCAACCCGCATGATCTCTGAGGTCCACATCTGGTCCTATGTTTATCCACACGTTTTCAGACATTCATTGCTCCCAACTCATCAATACACCCCTCATACTCTCAGGAACGCATCCTTTGAGCTCTCGGTATCTGCAGGGGAACAACCATCCCCTCGAGAGAACCACCATTTCTCAGTATAACACAGGAGAACCACCATCCCCTAGTGAAATACTATAAAAACAGGGGAACCACCATCCCCTCTGGAGAACTAACCATCTCCCTATGAGTTGTTCGGGTATCTACTCATACCCTAGAGCGATAAATTCTTAAACGTTCAATAAGCATCTCAGACCAGAGCTACATCATGTAGTCTAAATCATGATATTCCCGGAAGTCGGCCTCACACCCAGATAAACCAACCTCCCAGACTCTCGCTAAAATACGTCCGTCCTCGATGACAATCCAGATGGACCCTATACCGATCCAACCCAATCCATACCAAGGATGACATCGTACAACTCCACCGGACTAATGGTTGGATCTGCTGGCATCAACTCTCCCGCCACCAGAACATCCACACCACGTGCCCGCCCGAAAGTAGCTAACGTCCTGCCACCCACAACCTTAACTACTCCCGGCTGCTTTTCCGGATCGCTCCGGATCCCGTTGCCCTCCGCACACTGCGGAGTAATAAAGCAATTCGCAGCTCCAAAATCAAGCCCACGTGGGACTCAAACTGCTCACTAATAAGATTCCAGCACAAATTCCCATGTGCCAAAGAACCTTAACACTTATCATAGGATACACAATTTCCAAAACAGACAAGATTCAACACCCGAATCCCGCGACTCGTCCCTCCTAGGACAACTTCCAAGCTTGTGATCCATGCTTCCACATCTAAAGCATCTCGGACCACCCTGAACCCTCTGACTCAGTTCCGAAGTGCTCTCCCACTTCCTTTTCTGACTCTGCGCAGGCTTGCCGCCCCGACCCGAAACCGCCTACTGCTGAACTCTCCTCTGCTGCTGCTGCTGCACCGGTGGACTAACCACCACAACCTGTTCTCTGAGGTCCTCTTCAATCGTCGCAGCAGTCTCAACCAGCTCCGCCCTCGTGGCGAACTTACTCGCCCTGCAGCGAGTCCTCAGATCAGCTCGAAGTCCCCGAGGAACCTCCTCACCTGGGCCTACTCGCCCTCCATGCCCCTCCTAGCATGTACCAACAGCCGACTGAACTCCAAATCGAACTCTCTCACAGTCCGACCTCCCTAAGTCAGGTTCAGAAACCTCGACTCCATCCTATCCACCGCTATCTACGGAAAATAGTTGACGTTAAACTCTGCCAAGAAATCCTCCCAGACCATCTCGGCCTGCACCCTCCTTGTCTCGACGCCTCTCCACCATAGATGCGCGTCACCATCCAGATAGTGAACCGCCAGGTCCACTCTGTATCCCTCAGAACACCTGATCGAGCGAAAATTACGCTCCAATCTCCGCCACCACTCATCGGCCTCCTTACGCTTGGCACCACCCGAGAAAAACCCGATGCCAATCCTCTGCATCTACTCCATCATCCTCAGATACGATGGAAACTCCTCTGCAACCGCCACATTCGGCTACACACCAGCCACTACCGGCTGAACCCCAGCCACCACTGGCTGCACACCAGCCACTCCTGGCCGTACACCAGCCCCACCTGGCTGAGCTCTCGGAGCCTGACCCAGAGCCGGCACCCCACCTGGTAACCGCTCCAGAATCAACTGCAGCAAACCCGCCAGACGATCATCTCGGTCTTGGGCCACACCTATGGCATCACCCTCACCTGGGGCCCCCGCACCACCAGCTACCTCGGGACCCACACTTGCCCCACCAGCCCTCACACTGGCACTCGTAGCAGTCACACCCACAGACCCCTCCTGAAACGCCTTCGAGTGCGCCACCTGCTCCTGCATAGTCTCCTGGGCCACACTCGTGGCATCAGACTCAACCTGCATTCCTCGCCCACGCCCACCACGGCCTCCACGGCCCCCACGACCTCTGCCTCTAGCCACTCTAGCCATCACTCTGCCCTAACCAGCAAACTACTAAGTACTAGAAAAAACAGAAATCATAAAACACATACCGTGGAATCTCATTGAAGGCTCGAAAGAGATGATCTAGGACTCCATACCCACACAACAATCAATTGACTAACTCCCATAATCAATTAAATATTCTAGCCCTAGAACAGCTAGGGCTCTGATACCAAACTGAAACGACCCGAACCAAAAATTTAAAATTTTTCCTTTCAGATTATTATCATCACAGATAATAATCCTCAATTGGGTCAACACAACATGCGGAAAACATAAAACAATTAAACCAATTCAATCAATTCAATAATCCCATACTTATTAAATCTAGCCGGTTCAATTCAACAATCTAATAACCAATAACCAATAAACTACAACTCAGAATTCACTAGCAACCTAGCAATTCTAAAACAGCACACAGTCATACGAGACCCTAGAACATCTCTCCTTCCTAGCCATGATTCCACGATCACATTTTCTGTTTACCTGCAACACATGGCAAAAAGAGTTGTGTGAGTATTATCACAAATACTCAGCGACGCGGTCATCCCGTCTACGGGTTATTTAAGTATAGACATAACAATCAATACAATACCAGGATGAGCACACAAGCAAACAACAAGAACAACCAACACGAACAAGTACAGGGACCCTGTGTCGATCGACACAACCACTAGGTGTCGATCGACATGACTCCGTCCTGTGTCGATTGACACGCCACCCTGGTGTCGATCGATATGACTCTGCCCGTGTCGATCGACACACCACCCTGGTGTCGATCGACACGACAACCCTAAAACGAGCCTATCCTCTCGTGGCTCGAATCTGTCGTGATTCGTCGAGTCACCTGCACAATTCCAACCACAAACACACGAAACACCAAGCAAACACATTCCATCAATTCCTATGCCCACACAAACCCACGATCACGCACTCATCTCGAAGAATCAAAATAAGAATGGAACCAATGGTTACAAAAAGACTTGTACACGACGAACCACTGGTCCAAAACCAAAACGGACGACTGTTCTGGAAACTAGACAGACACAGCTACGCATCGGTATGTGGATTGCTTCCAGATTCCTTCTGGTTCGATCGGAAATCAACCCCGAAGCCGACTGCTCGCAGACAACCTATCTGCACAAACCCATCGAGTTCAAACAGCCATAACTCGACGAATAATCAACGAAATGACGAACCGTTTTCTCTTATATCAAGACCAGAGATCTGAAAACTTACCCACCAAGGTTCACACCAATCCGACTCGAATAGCACAGCCGTTTGCCCTCTCAAACTTCCGAACAGAAGCTGTTCTCACTCACAAAATCTCACACAACTCCTTTGATCAAAAGACTCTCTCTCAAACCCTGTTTCTCTCTGAGTTTTCGGTCAAAACGAGGACAAACGCGACTGCACCAACCTTTTATACAAACCCTAAGGTGTCCCCTAAACCGCTCCCAAACCGGCAATCAGAAACCGAAACCGCCGGTCTGATTTTAACTCGTGTCGATCAACACACAACCCCTGTGTCGATCGACACAACGCCCAACCCGACTTCTCACAAGTCCAAAACCTCACGTGTCGATCGACACACACACCCTGTGTCGATCGACACCTACCAAAATCCACTTTTTGGTTCACGGGCGTTACAAAAGGAGGATGTTACGGAGGTGAAGGAGGACATGACATGCGTCAAAAAAGCCATGGAAGCTTTCTTACAGATAAATGGAGTAGATCCTATTACACTTCAACCGATTTCACATACTGAAGATGCGTCATCTGCTCCGAGTCCTCATTCAGAATCTGCTCATGATCCCAGCCAGTTTCCTAAGTAGAACACTCTTTTCTAATTAGCTAAGTCTTCATGCATTATCTTTGAAATGTAAAAAATCTTTAACCTAGAATGGTTTTTGTGTTTTGTAATCTTTTGTATTTTGTAATCTTGAATGATGATTCTCAAGACTTGTGTATTGTATTTATGATCAACTCTTGAATGTTCAATATCAAGGATAATTTTCCTTTATGAAACCATTTGGTTTCAATTATTTTTTTTATTCATAATTTATATTTTGTCACAAAATTTTTGTAGCTTTTTGTGGCCGAGATGCAAACAGGTTTGTGACTAGTCGTTGCCTATATCCACAATTGTAAATGTGGCTATGCGTAGCAAAAAGACACAAAATAAAGTTGTGGAAATCTATATCGTATAGCTACAAAAGGAACTGTAGCAATATTGTAGCTAATATAGAGACAAGTTAAGTTGTGGCCAATTGTGTATCATAGTCACGGGAACGGTTATCGATAACTGTGGCTTTTAGAGACGACTGGTTTGTGACAAACTGTGGTTATCGTAGACACAAATATAGTTGTCTCTATTTCGTAGATATAAGACACAAACTTTATCGTCGCTATGGCATCGAAAATGATCCACAAATAGACACAAAATGGAAATAGCTACAAGCCTATAACCACGAAACTGAGTTGTGTCTATGTGTGGCTATATGCTATTATCCACGGAATTTTAACTATAAGCTACAATTAGTTTTGTGACCATAAATAGGTTTTCTTATAGTGTCTCTCAAACCTATTTGAGCTCAATAAACCCAAAAAATATCGCGTTAGTATTTAAATCTTCTTAAATAAAAAAATTAAAGAAATAATAAAAAGTGAAAATGATGATTTTCGAAATTAAATATTTGATTTGTAAAGTTGTACGTTTATAATCAAAACGCAACTTTAATTAGAATAATATGTATACAATTAAACGATATAAAATAAAATAATTGTATGATCAATCACATATGATATCCAAATAGACATAAATACAATTTGTATAAAGTAATTAACATCGGTAAATGATTCATCGTTAAAACATTATGTTAAATAACATTTAAATATAAAAATGTTATATTTTAGTTGGATTTAAATTAGTAACATATGTATCTATGAGGTCATGTTAAATAATTAATGTAAATATGTAGAGATTCCCAACATAGCATATAGAACTAATTAGATTGTTTGATTGGTTAATTTAATTGATGTGTCTCTTAAAATCCTCATTGAGTGACACATAAGCTTTTTTCACTTAGTGTCTCTTCAATTAATATATAGATGATTTGTAAATTGATCAAAACATATGCAAATGTTATTTATTTCAATATTTTTTAAATATAAAATTGATATTTATCATTCGTGTAAATCGTAGAGAATACGATAAATGAGATAAATTTTAGATTTATAATTTTATATCATAATAAAAAATTTTGTATAATAAATAATTGTTACATCATAATATGCACAATAAATAATTGTTACAAATATAATAATAAAAAACTTGCTAATATATCAGAAAATAGATGTTACGATTAGTGTAGAGATATGTAGAGAATTTACACTATAACATTTATTTATAAGTAAAATATTTTGATTGCTCAAATTAGATAATATGTCTGTTAAATTGTTTATTGATTTGATATCTAGAATTTTTTTAGTGCCTCCTCGATTCATATGGAAGATTTAACTATTCTAGTGGAAAGAATCCAATGTGAGAAAATCGTCCTTCATAAAGAGCGGTCTTGCAAATCCTTTGTGACATAGAAACGATTTTCTAATCCAAATCAAACGGCTGAAAAAGTCACATGTGCATACAGGTAAAATAGTAATACATGTAATTGTGGACCTAACTAGTAACATGATATCATATGTGATATATGAGGAATGTTGAGAATTGCAGAAAAAAAAATTAAGTTGTTACCAGTTGCACTTTGTGGAATTGCACTTGTGGATTTCGGAGGAATAAGTAGATAAAAAATTAACTTTTTTTGTTTTTTATTTTTTTTATGGAAAATATTTTGTACAAAACACTAGCTTTCATTTCTTGTATGTAGTAAAATGATGAAATCAATTTGCAAAAAAACACATGATTTATACAAAACATAGTAAATAAAATAGATGTTGTTTGATAATTATAAATAAATAAAATTTGAATGTTTTATTAATTTGAATGATTATTAGTAAAAAATAGAGTTATTGATAAAAGGGATAACTACAAAAATGCTATTTTTGGTGTGTCAATTTCTAAAAATATCATTATGGGTTGTCCATTTGCAAAAATATCATTAATTAATGATTTTTAAACTCTAAATCTTAAAATTATAAACCCTAAACCCTCAAACACAAACATAAATGATATATTGAATAAATAATTTTTAAAAAGTTGTATTTTTGTAAAATTTTTGAAAAATAGGCATTTCTTAAAAATTTATTAGGTTTATGATATAATTCGTAAAAGATAATAAATATAAATATTGTTTAACTATTTATACATTTATAAATAAAAATATTTATTCCAAAAATTCCGTTAGATTTTGCTGTTACCATTTGAATTTAAAGTTATTATATTAGATTTTGTAAAAACTTATCAAAAAATCTGCAGGTATCATTTACGTTATCTAAAAATCACGAAAGCGAGTAATGTTGCTTATCTTCTGCTTTTACAAAACCTCAGCTTTTATTTTGTTGAGATAATAACAAAAACCTTTTACTTCTCCTTGTTGACTTTTTTTGAGTTTCTGAAGAATCGCAATCAGAATGGAAACAGAGCTCATCTTCATCCCTTTTCCGATTACCGGTCACATGCTCGTCACCATCCAACTCGCAAAACTTCTCCTCAGTCATCGGATCCACACCATCACCATTCTCCATTGGGGCTTACCTTTTATCCCTCAATCCGAAAACGACGCCTTCCTCCAATCCCTAATCGACTCCGAGTCTCGCATCCGTCTCGTTGCCTTGCCCGATGTCCAAAACCCATCACCAATGGAGCTTTTCGTCAAAGCTTCCGAATCTTACATTCTTGAATTCGTCAAGAAAATGGTTCCTTTGGTCAGAGAAGCTCTCTCAACCCTCTTGTCCTCTCGTGATGGGTCGGATTCAGTTCGTGTCGCCGGATTGGTTCTTGATTTCTTCTGCGTCCCTTTGATCGATGTCGGAAACGAGTTTAACCTCCCTTCTTACATTTTCCTCACTTGCAGCGCCGGATTCTTGGGTATGATGAAGTATCTCCCGGAGAGACACCGGAGAATCAAATCGAGATTCGACCGGAGCTCCGGCGATGAGAAAAACCCGGTTCCTGGTTTCGTCAGCTCCGTTCCCACTAGGTTTTTGCCACCGGGTCTGTTCACGAGCGAAGCCTACGAGGCTTGGGACGAAATGGCCGAAAGATTTCCTGAAGCCAAGGGTATTTTGGTAAATTCGTTTACTTCTCTCGAGCCTAATGCCTTTGACTACTTCGATCGTCGCTCCGAGAATTACCCACCCGTTTACCCAATCGGACCAATTTTCTGCTCGAACGATCGGCCGGATTTGGACTCATCGGACAGAGATCGGATCACGAGATGGCTCGACGAGCAATCCGAGTCATCGGTAGTGTTCCTGTGTTTCGGAAGCTTGAAGAATCTCGAGGAATCGTCTCGTATGTCCCTCAAACTCAATCTCAAATCTTATAACTCCCTGTTCTAACTCATTTTTGTTTAATGTTTATTTCTAATACTGAAAAAAACAAAATTACCCTAAAACCAACCCATATTTGCGATATTACAATCTGTACCTGGGTATAACCCGCCCACCCAGCGCGAAAACGGGTCAAACCCAAAAACTGTAAAAACAAAATTATTTTAGGGTAATGCAAAACAAAAACTGTAAAAACAAAATTTTACAATCCTTCGACGGCGACGAGACGATTCCTTCGACGGCGACGAGCGGCGACTCCTTCGACGGCGACGAATTCTCTCGTTCTCTCCTGAGGAAGAGGCGGCGGCTCCTTTGACGGCGACTCCTTTGACGGCGACTCCTTTGACGGCGACTCCTTCGACGGCGACTCCTTCGACGGCGACGAATTCGACGGCGACTCATTCGATCGTTCTAAACGATTCCTCAATTATGGCGGACGAGGCGGCGCGTAAAGCGAGTGGAGAAGAAAAGGGAGAAGAAGAGGAATATACAAACCGAACAGAGAGTGGAGAAGAAAAGGGAGAAGAAGAGGAATACACAAACCGAGAAGACGATGAAGACGATAATGGCAGAGAAGACGATGAAGACGATGAGGCAAACAAGGATGGGGCTGGAGGAGGAGACGATTCCCATGACAGTGCGGTAAGTATTCCCGTTTAGTTAGGTAAAACAAGGAAAAGCTTGGGAAAAATAGTTCGTTTTAGTTAGAGAAATTTTGTGTGCAATTTGATCTTTATTGCAAGGAAATTGACACAGTTAATCCAGAAAGCATGTCAATTTGTTGGGTTTGAAGAGAAACTGGATAACTTGGTAAAACAAAAGTGCTGTAAAACTGGATAACTTGGTAAAACTAGATTGCTGTAAAACTGGTCAAACTTGGTAAATATACAGATGTATAAATGGAATAACTTGATACAACTGATTGATGCAGGGATCTGGTGATGAAGCAGCGGTTATGAGACCTCTGAGTATGTACTTCCAACCAACGGAGTACAAGAAAAAGCTAAGGATCTCGACGAGGTGCTACGTGAAAGAGTTTTTGTCAACTCTGGATACTTTGGAGCCTCCACTTACGCGTGCTGAGAAGAATTGGTTTGAAAGGCATCCCCAGTTCAAACACATCTTCCACTTGCCAAAGGACAACAATCACAAGCTCCAAGGCATGTGGATGCTTTTACTCCGAACCGTACGCATTGAGAAGAAAAAGGAGGCGTGGTTCGTGGTTAATGGCGTTCCTATCCGATACGGTCTGAGAGAGCACGCCTTGATATCCGGATTAAACTGTAGAAATTATGAGGCGAATTATAATTTGGGTGACATGCAGTTTGTGAGGAGGCACTTTGGTAGAAAAAAAGTCAGATATGAAGATGTCAAAAAGAAGCTAGAAGATGGGATGCCAGCTGATAGAGATAGGCTGAGGATGCTTGTGTTGTATTTCCTTTGCAGCATCATCATAGCTCAGGAAAAATGCGGAAAGCATGCAACTCCGATCTCCGATTTCTTCCTGAAAGTTGTTGACGATCTTGACTTGTGCAAGAGTTATCCTTTTGGGAGGTTGTCTTTTGATTACATGATAGAACAAATGTATCGCAAGCTGAATAAATTTGACGGAGTCGTCGAGGAAGACATTTTAAGGCCGATTGCCGGTTTCTGTATCCCTTTGGAGGTATGTACAATTAGGAAGTAATTGTTGCAACTTTTTAATAATTGAAACTATTTCAACTATAAGTGTGTTGTGCAGCTGCTAGCGTTTGAAGCAATTCCAGATTTGGCGAGTAGTTTCCGCGAGCCAATTCTACCGCCAGACGATGGTTGTCCAAGGATGTGCAAGTTTAAGTTCAAGAAGAGCTTGATGAGAGGGTTTCCTCTTTCAAAGATCAACGAAAAACTCGGTACAACTAAGGTCAGTTATTTTACGCATTTAAATTATTTAGAGTTGTTTTTTGTTTTTAATTTTTAACATAATTGTTGACATTCGCAGGACATTCATAGCATCATCTTGAATCGTGAAGAAGAAGTAGATCTTGCTCAAATCTTCGAAGAAGACGATGTCGAGGATTGTGGCGATCCGGCTGTTCGCGAATGGATAACCCGTTACAATCAAGGAAATGCAATCTTCTTTCCAGAAATGTACAACGATGACGTGGCTGCCCGAGTGGAAGAGGAAAAAGAAGCTGACAAAGAAGAAGCTGACAAAGAAGAAGTTGAGAAAGAAGAAGGTGGAACATTCGGAGAAGCGAATGGTTTAAACGATTTGGCACAGCTTGTGGAAGGGATGAAGGCAGAAATGGACTTAGGGTTCAAGTCAGTTAATGAGAAGTTGGATGGGTTTGATGAGAGAATGAAGAAGGTGGAAAGTTATGTGTTGAAGAAGTTAGATGAGGTAAAAGTGTAAAACTTGGAATAACTATGCTGTGGTAAAACTGGTAAAATTGGTAGAACTATACTTTAATTGTTTTTTTGATTTCAGGTAAATGAACAAAGACCTCAAGATCAAGGTGATAGGCAGGAGGAAGCACGACAGATGGCTACTGAAGCCCCACCAGCTGTTGTTGCTGATGCTCATAGGACGGAGGAAGCCAATGAGGAGACCCTCAAAAGTTATATGGATAACAAAAAAAGTGGTAAGCGTCCCCGAGCCGAACAACCATTGGAGGAGCCATCACAACCATTGGTAAAGCCATCACAACCATTGACTATATTTGGTTGGTTTTTTTTTATTTGATTTGATTGGTTCTGGTATGATTAGGTGCAGCTGCTGGATAAGGTTGAAGTTTTTTATGAGAACAATTGGAGGAAAGGATTTGTGAAAGGATTGCTTGAAGATCGAAGAGTTAGGGTTTTTATATATGACTTGAAGGAAGATCATGATTTTGGAGTAGATGAGTTCCGGTTTGATAAACAAGCTTAAACAATGTTGTTTTTTATTTTAATTCGAACAAGCTTAAACTAGAAAACTATGTTGTTTTGTTTTGAATTCGTAATACTATGTTAATACAAGATAAGTCATAAAAACACAAAGATAAGTCTTAAAACACAAGAGATAAGTCTTAAAACACTTGAGATAAGTCATAAAACACAAGAGATTGTTATGGTTTCAGCTCCTCTTTGAGCTTTGCATTCTCATTTTGAAGCTGCTCAATACGATAGGCATGGAGGCCAAGCTCCTCGGCCTGGCGGTCAACTTTCCTTCTTACGGTTGTAACTTCTTCTTCGACACCATGAACCCAAAGTTTTTTAAGGTGTTGGTCATTACCCTCCTACACAAGAAGACATAATAGTTTAACCAAGTTTTCCAGTTTTACCACACGATAGTTTTCCCAAGTTTTCCAGTTTTACGACCGAACCCAGAAAAAAAAAATGTCTACTGACATCAACAACATCGCTCACCTCAAATTCACTGCAAATAAGGTACCTCCTTCCCACGTCAGATCCAGAGAGGTGTGAAGGCTCCGCAACGATTCGAGCACCGCATGGACAGTTTGTTGGTATGCCATCACAACCATCGGCGAGTAACAACCTCCTCGCCTCTTCCTTCTTAAACCTCTTCATGTCAGTGTACCACGGATCAGTTTCACAGATCTTGTCCATGAGATGAGCAAATAAAGGACAAGGAAAAGGAGAGAACTAGAGAGAGAGAACTAAAGAGAAAATGAGAGAGAGAACCAAAGTGAAGTAGATAAGGGAGCAGAGAACTAGAGAGAGAGAACTAAATAGAAAATGAGAGAGAGAACAAAGGAAAAGGAAATAAATGGTCGAAAATTGGTGATATTTTTGTTTTGGCGCCAAAAAAATTTCGTTTTGGCGCCCAAATATTACACCTAGTTTTACCAAACATTTTAGTTTTACGAAAGTCCCAAATAGTTTTACTTTGGCTGTTTTCAATTTATTCAGTTTTACCCACTCTTAAACTTTAAATTTTTAGTTTTACAGTTGAGTTTCCTCCTTTAATCTATCATTCTAGTTGTTGTGTGCATTAATATGTTTCAGTTTTACATTTTTGTAGTTTCACCCTACTAACTTGGCTATTGTTCCTATAGTGATCTTAAAAGTATAAGTCATTTGTTGGTGTGATTGTTTCATATGGACCCAAAAATTCTAAATATATAGTTTTCATGTTAGTACAAGAAAAAATAACTATTTATAACGTTTATATCATGTAATTATATTTTGTTTTGTTATTTGTTTTTTTCAAATCGATCTTTGTTTTTTTTTCTTATTATTTGTTTTTTCCCAAATCGATCATCAATTTGTTTTTGTTTTTGTTTTTGTCTTTGTTTTTTTGTTTTTGTTTTTCCTTGTTTTTTTTGGCTAAATCGATCATCAAACATATATAGTTGTACATTAAAAAAACCAGTTTTACATAACAAAACACCAGTTCTCCCTAGTTTTACCTGAAGATACAGATCCCATACATAATTTTACATCACAATCAAACAGGGCTACCAAATCCAAATAGCAACCATTGGAGTTCTTGCCTTCGCCGCCTTTTGTTTTTCGTCCTTGGTCGCCTTTCCCCAACCGATGGAAACCTCTTTGTTTTCCTTCTTCCCTTCTTCTTCACGCGATCCGGAGGTATGATCTGCAACTCATTGATGTGGTCTGGGATAATCCATTCCGACATATCCGGCACTAAATAAATTGTCCTACAATACGCCAACGCCCACAACTCAGTCCAATAATACCTCGAGCATAGTTCATGTAATTTTAATTGGATATCATGTCCTCCGATTTCACGATTTTGAGGAGCTTTCTTTTTAAACGCAATGAATGCGGCTATCCCGTGCTCACAAGGATACTTCTGAACATCGAAGTACCTGCAACTGCAACTTCTCGACCTCAAATTCACCAAATAAAAATTGCCGTCACTACCGGTGACATCGTATTCAAGCGCGAAACTGTTTAGCTCCGAAACAATTAATTTCTCAGCAATAGGCCATGTATCGTGCACGAAGTTCTCCACTAAAGGCACCAGTTTATTATGTGCAGTACCACCCGCGGCCTCCTTCCGGTGTTCATTAAACCACTGGGAAAATGTTCTCATGATTGTATCAAGCATGGGTATTATGGGGTATTTCCTTGCGTCCAAAAACGTGCTGTTCAAAGATTCCACGGCGTTGCTCGTGTCTAGGTTGTATCTGCAACCTGGAAAATAAGGCCTTGCCCATTTTTCTTTCACGGTACTCTCCTCAAGATACTTCGCCGCAGTTGGATATCTCATCTTAAATGACTCATAAGCACGGTCGAACTCACCCACCGTGTATATCCTGCTGCACTCCATGAATCTCCATGCGATTACGTCTTTGTTAGCGCCAGAGGTATGAGTTTTCACATTTTGGGACAAATGCCATACACAATACCCATGATGAGCCAGGGGATACAGTTTCTCTATGGCGCTGATGAGGTTTGCATTTCTGTCACTCATAAACACCAATTCGGAAGAGTCTGGTACAACGGATTTCAGCATCTCAAAAAACCAAGTCCAACTATCAAGTTTCTCACCATCGAGCACACCAAACGCTATGGGATAATGGTGTCGATTAGGATCCTGGGCTGAGGCGAAAACAAGCACACCACCAAATCCGTTTTTGATAAAGGTCGCATCCACAATTATCACTTTCCTCATCGCTTGGAACCCTTCGATGCTAGCTCCCAACGCTATGAATAGATACTTGAATTTCCCCACATCATCCAATAACAACTTTGTTTTCGTACCGGGATTGAACTGCTCTAACACGTACAAATAACGATACAACAACTTGTAGTTGTCTTCGGGACTACCACGTAAATCAAGAACAGCTAGACTTTTACCTCTCAGAGCTGTGGAGTAGCATATCTGCACACCTAAATCTCTCTGAACCATACCCATGATAATTTTCGGCTTCGGAGTATCCATTTGTCCTGGATACTTTTCATTCAAATAAGATGCAACCAATTGGGCCGAGCCTGTCCTCTTCGTGTTGCTTGTACTCTGACTAGCCCGAGAGCATGTATGCATCTTCGTGTACGTTCTAATCGAGAAAATCTCTGTGTTTGTAACCACTGCAGCTCTTAAAGCCCATTTACAGTTTTCTATAGGACATTTTAGCACTAATCGCACCTTATCCGACTTTATTATCCTATAACCGAAACTCTTAGCAAATGCACCTCTATCCACCACCTCTTGTACTGCCTTCCTATTTTTAAATTCTTGACCCACACTCAGACCCAAACCGTCTTCCCATTCCTCTATAAACTGACAAGGTTCTACAACAGGCTGAGGCTCAATATATCTCTCACGCATATCCGATATCTCCATACCGTTGTCCATACATTCATCACGTGATCTATCATCATCATCATCATCCTCCATCGCCTGATGTTGTTCTTTTGCTTGTTCTTCGCCATCATCATGTATAGTATAATGTTCCAATACATCAAAGTTCATACCAGTAGAACTTTTCTCTACTCTCGACAGTTGCTCGGGCTGTTCCGATGAAGCGATGACCTCCACGTACAAAAGACATCTTCGGTTCTCTTTACCACCACACCTTAGGTAAACAGACATATCCTCCTCATCCTCAATAACTAATTTTTCCTCATCTCTTCCCATCAGCACTGGAAAATAACTCAATTCCAATTTAACCCTTCCTTCATCTAACGAAATCTTCTTCAATATCCTAGCTTCCACCATCGACAAAGTTATCTCCCTCACTGATGTATTGAACATTATACTATACATGCGACCTTGGTATTTAAAGAATATGCCCACTTCATTGCTCATCGTATCCTGTCAAAAACAATACAAAAAATTCACTCAGTAATAGTAGTTATCCACAGTTATCCTGATTTTATACGTAATTCATAATTCTCAGTTTTACCAGTTTTACAATATTTACAATTTTACTTGTTTTACCTAGTTTTACCATGTCGCAAGAACACAAATGGGGATCCAATCTACTTCCAATTCAGTAGGATTCAACCACTAAAATACATTTGTTACCTCTTTATAGCCCTAATCGATCCAGAATTCATACTAAAACACCCAATGTGCATCAATAATGACCCAAATCCAATCAATCCCTAATTTGCTAAAACCTAATCTAAACTGAGCTACATTGCTAAAACCTAATACCAACCTAAGAGCAATGAATCGGTGGCGGCGGCGGTCCGGAGGCGATGGAGGCTCGAGGAGGCGCCGGTCCGGCGCAGGAGGAGCTCGTGTTGACGGCGTGCGATGCGAGGGAGGAGCTGCTCGAGCTCGTGTTCGACGTTTTTTTTTTCCCAAAATTTTTGTTTTCAATTAATTTGTTTTTGTTCAATTTCAGTAAGGGTATTTTTGTCAATTCCAATTTCATTAAACAATAGAGGGACATGAAGATTACAGAGGGATTTAAGAGATTTGTTTTGCTCTCAAAGGGACAAATTAGACATTGGCTCAAGAATCTCGCGGCTTCTCAGATTAAGGAGATCGCTCAAGGAGGAATCGTCTCGTATGTCCCTCAAACTCAATCTCAAATCTTATAACTCCCTGTTCTAACTCATTTTTGTTTAATGTTTATTTCTAATACCGAAAAAAACAAAATTACCCTAAAACCAACCCATATTTGCGATATTACAATCTGTACCTGGGTATAACCCAAAGAAAACGGGTCAAACCAAAAAAATGTAAAAACAAAATTATTTTACAATCCTTGAACAGGCGACGAGCGGCGACTCCTTCGACGGCGATTTGTTCTCTCGTTCTCTCGTGAGGAGGAGGCGACAACTCCTTCGACGGCGACGAATTCGACGGCGCGTAACTCGTGAGGAGGAGGCGGCGACTCCTTCGACGGCGACGAATTCGACTCTCTCGTTCTCTCGTGAGAAACGATTTCTCCATTATGGCGGAGGAGGCGGCGCGTAAAGCGAGTAGAGCTGTAGGAGAAAATGTAGAAGATGACCGAACAGAGAGTGAAGAAGAAAAGGGAGAAGAAGAGGAAGATACAAACCGAGAAGACGATGAAGACGATAATGGCAGAGAAGACGATGAAGACGATGAGGCAAATAAGGATGGGGCTGGAGGAGGAGACGATTCCCATGACAGTGCGGTAAGTATTCCCGTTTAGTTAGGTAAAACAAGGAAAAACTTGGGAAAAATAGTTCGTTTTAGTTAGAGAAATTTTGTGTGCAATTTGATCTTTATTGCAAGGAAATTGACACAGTTAATCCAGAAAGCATGTCAATTTGTTGGGTTTGAAGAGAAACTGGATAACTTGGTAAAACAAAAGTGCTGTAAAACTGGATAACTTGGTAAAACTAGATTGCTGTAAAACTGGTCAAACTTGGTAAATATACATATGTATAAATGGAATAACTTGATACAACTGATTGATGCAGGGATCTGGTGATGAAGCAGCGGTTATGAGACCTCTGAGTATGTACTTCCAACCAACGGAGTACAAGAAAAAGATAAGGATCTCGACGAGGTGCTACGTGAAAGAGTTTTTGTCAACTCTGGATACTTTGGAGCCTCCACTTACGCGTGCTGAGAAGAATTGGTTTGAAAAGCATCCCCAGTTCAAACACATCTTCCACTTGCCAAAGGACAACAATCACAAGCTCCAAGGCATGTGGATGCTTTTACTCCGAACCGTACGCATTGAGAAGAAAAAGGAGGCGTGGTTCGTGGTTAATGGCGTTCCTATCCGATACGGTCTGAGAGAGCACGCCTTGATATCCGGATTAAACTGTAGAAATTATGAGGCGAATTATAAGTTGGGTGACATGCAGTATGTGAGGAGGCACTTTGGTAGAAAAAAAGTCAGATATGAAGATGTCAAAAAGAAGCTAGAAGATGGGATGCCAGCTGATAGAGATAGGCTGAGGATGCTTGTGTTGTATTTCCTTTGCAGCATCATCATAGCTCAGGAAAAATGCGGAAAGCATGCAACTCCGATCTCCGATTTCTTACTGAAAGTTGTTGACGATCTTGACTTGTGCAAGAGTTATCCTTTTGGGAGGTTGTCTTTTGATTACATCATAGAACAGATGTATCGCATGCTGAATAAATTTGACGGAGTCATCGAGGAAGACATTTTAAGGCCGATTGCCGGTTTCTGTATCCCTTTGGAGGTATGTACAATTAGGAAGTAATTGTTGCAACTTTTTAATAATTGAAACTATTTCAACTATAAGTGTGTTGTGCAGCTGCTAACGTTTGAAGCAATTCCAGATTTGGCGAGTAGTTTCCGCGAGCCAATTCTACCGCCAGACGATGGTTGTCCAAGGATGTGCAAGTTTAAGTTCAAGAAGAGCTTGATGAGAGGGTTTCCTCTTTCAAAGATCAACGAAAACTTGGTACAACTAAGGTCAGTTATTTTACGCATTTAAATTATTTAGAGTTGTTTTTTGTTTTTAATTTTTAACATAATTGTTGACATTCGCAGGACATTGATAGCATCATCTTGAATCGTGAAGAAGAAGTAGATCTTGCTCAAATCTTCGAAGAAGACGATGTCGAGGATTGTGGCGATCCGGCTGTTCGCGAATGGATAACCCGTTACAATCAAGGAAATGAAATCTTCTTTCCAGAAATGTACAACGATGACGTGGCTGCCCGAGTGGAAGAGGAAAAAGAAACTGACAAAGAAAAAGCTGACAAAGAAGAAGTTGAGAAAGAAGAAGGTGGAACATTCGGAGAAGCGAATGGTTTAAACGATTTGGCACAGCTTGTGGAAGGGATGAAGGCAGAAATGGACTTAGGGTTCAAGTCAGTTAATGAGAAGTTGGATGGGTTTGATGAGAGAATGAAGAAGGTGGAAAGTTATGTGTTGAAGAAGTTAGATGAGGTAAAAGTGTAAAACTTGGAATAACTATGCTATGGTAAAACTGGTAAAATTGGTAGAACTATACTTTAATTGTTTTTTTGATTTCAGGTAAATGAACAAAGACCTCAAGATCAAGGTGATAGGCAGGAGGAAGCACGACAGATGACTACTGAAGCCCCACCAGCTGTTGTTGCTGATGCTCATAGGACGGAGGAAGCCAATGAGGAGACCCTCAAAAGTTATAAGGAGAACAAAAAACGTGGTAAGCGTCCCCGAGCCAATTACCCGAGCAGACCAATGAGAAGGTCAAGGAAAACATTGGAGGAGCCATCACAACCATTGGAGGAGCCATCACAACCATTGGAGGAGTCATCACAACCATTGGTAAAGCCATCACAACCATTGGTGAAGACTATATTTGGTTGGTTTTTTTTATTTGATTTGATTGGTTCTGGTATGATTAGGTGCAGCTGCTGGATAAGGTTGAAGTTTTTTATGAGAACAATTGGAGGAAAGGATTGGTGAAAGGATTGCTTGAAGATCGAAGAGTTAGGGTTTTTATATATGACTTGAAGGAAGATCATGATTTTGGAGTAGATGAGTTCCGGTTTGATAAACAAGCTTAAACAATGTTGTTTTTTATTTGAATTTGAACAAGCTTAAACTATGTTGTTTTGAATTCGTAATATTATGTTAATACAAGATAAGTCATAAAAACACAAAGATAAGTCTTAAAACACAAGAGATAAGTCTTAAAACACTCGAGATAAGTCATAAAACACAAGAGATTGTTATGGTTTCCCAAAAAGCGAATCGAAGCGAGCCTTAAGCTTTGCAACCTCTTTCAGCTCCTCTTTGAGCTTTGCATTCTCATTTTGAAGCTGCTCAATACGATAGGCATGGAGGCCAAGCTCCTCGGCCTGGCGGTCAACTTTCCTTCTTACGGTTGTAACTTCTTCTTCGACACCATGAACCCAAAGTTTTTTAAGGTGTTGGTCATTACCCTCCTACACAAGAAGACATAATAGTTTAACCAAGTTTTCCAGTTTTACCAGACGATAGTTTTTCCAAGTTTTCCAGTTTTACGACCGAACCCAGAAAAAAATAAATGTCTACTGACATCAACAACATCGCTCACCTCAAATTCACTGCAAATAAGGTACCTCCTTCCCACGTCAGATCCAGAGAGGTGTGAAGGCTCCGCAACGATTCGAGCACCGCATGGACAGTTTGTTGGTATGCCATCACAACCATCGGCGAGTAACAACCTCCTCGCATCTTCCTTCTTAAACCTCTTCATGTCAGTGTACCACGGATCAGTTTCACAGATCTTGTCCATGAGATGAGCAAATAAAGGACAAGGAAAAGGAGAGAACTAGAGAGAGAGAACGAGAGAACTAAAGAGAAAATGAGAGAGAGAACCAAAGTGAAGTGGATAAGGGAGCAGAGAACTAAATAGAAAATGAGAGAGAACAAAGGAAAAGGAAATAAATGGTCGAAAATTGGTGTAATTTTATCGAAATTGGTGATATTTTCGTTTTGGCGCCAAAAAATTGGAGTTCTGGCGCCCAAATATTACACCTAGTTTTACCAAATATTTTAGTTTTACGAAAGTCCCAAATAGTTTTACTTTGGCTGTTTTCAATTTATTCAGTTTTACCCACTCTTAAACTTTAAATTTTTAGTTTTACAGTTGAGTTTCCTCCTTTAATCTATCATTCTAGTTGTTGTGTGCATTAATATGTTTCAGTTTTACATTTTTGTAGTTTCACCCTACTAACTTGGCTATTGTTCCTATAGTGATCTTAAAAGTATAAATCATTTGTTGGTGTGATTGTTTCATATGGACCCAAAAATTCTAAATATATAGTTTTCATGTTAGTACAAGAAAAAACAACTATTTATAACGTTTATATCATGTAAATATATTTTGTTTTGTTATTTGTTTTTTTCAAATCGATCTTTGTTTTTTTTCTTATTATTTGTTTTTTTCCAAATCGATCATCAATTTGTTTTGTTTTTGTTTTGGTTTTTGTCTTTGTTTTTCTGTTTTTGTTTTTCCTTGTTTTTTTTGGCTAAATCGATCATCAAACATATATAGTTGTACATTAAAAAAATCAGTTTTACATAACAAAACACCAGTTCTCCCTAGTTTTACCTGAAGATACATATCCCATACATAATTTTACATCACAATCAAACAGGGCTACCAAATCCAAATAGCAACCATTGGAGTTCTTGCCTTCGCCGCCTTTTGTTTTTCGTCCTTGGTTGCCTTTCCCCAACCGATGGAAACCGCTTTGTTTTCCTTCTTCCCTTCTTCTTCACGCGATCCGGAGGTATGATCTGCAACTCATTGATGTGGTCTGGGATAATCCATTCCGACATATCCGGCACTAAATAAATTGTCCTACAATACGCCAACGCCCACAACTCGGTCCAATAATACCTCGAGCATAGTTCATGTAATTCTAATTGGATATCATGTCCTCCGATTTCACGATTTTGAGGAGCTTTCTTTTTAAACGCAATGAATGCGGCTATCTCGTGCTCACAAGGATACTTCTGAACATCGAAGTACCTGCAACTGCAACTTCTCGACCTCAAATTCACCAAATAAGAATTGCCGTCACTACCGGTGACATCGTATTCAAACGCGAAACTGTTTAACTCCGAAACAATTAATTTCTCAGCAATAGGCCATGTATCGTGCACGAAGTTCTCCACTAAAGGCACCAGTTTATTATGTGCAGTACCACCCGCGGCCTCCTTCCGGTGTTCATTAAACCACTGGGAAAATGTTCTCATGATTGTATCAAGCATGGGTATTATGGGGTATTTCCTTGCGTCCAAAAACGTGCTGTTCAAAGATTCCACGGCGTTGCTCGTGTCTAGGTTGTATCTGCAACCTGGAAAATAAGGCCTTGCCCATTTTTCTTTCACGGTACTCTCCTCAAGATACTTCGCCGCAGTTGGATATCTCATCTTAAATGACTCATAAGCACGGTCGAACTCACCCACCGTGTATATCCTGCTGCACTCCATGAATCTCCATGCGATTACGTCTTTGTTAGCGCCAGAGGTATGAGTTTTCACATTTTGGGACAAATGCCATACACAATACCCATGATGAGCCAGGGGATACAGTTTCTCTATGGCGCTGATGACGTTTGCATTTCTGTCACTCATAAACACCAATTCGGAAGAGTCCGGTACAACGGATTTCAACATCTCAAAAAACCAAGTCCAACTATCAAGTTTCTCACCATCGAGCACACCAAACGCTATGGGATAATGGTGTCGATTAGGATCCTGGGCTGAGGCGAAAACAAGCACACCACCAAATCCGTTCTTGATAAAGGTCGCATCCACAATTATCACTTTCCTCATCGCTTGGAACCCTTCGATGCTAGCTCCCAACGCTATGAATAGATACTTGAATTTCCCCACATCATCCAATAACAACTTTGTTTTCGTACCGGGATTGAACTGCTCTAACACGTACAAATAACGATACAACAACTTGTAGTTGTCTTCGGGACTACCACGTAAATCACGAACAGTGATAAAGGTTTTAGTAATCAATGAGACAAAAAGTTAGGCATTGGGTAATTCGCAGGAATGACTTGAAATACGGCTGTGTCGATCGACATGGATGTCCGCGTCGATCGACACGAGGATAAAAACAGTTAGGATTTGTTAAGAACGGTTCTAGAACATAAACACGAATGTAAAATCAATCAACTTTCGTTGCAGAGACTATCTATGATTAGATTCCTAAATCCCAAATTTCTTTGCGAACCTAGAGAATAAAATCAAGCATTAAATTCAGGTTTAATTGTTCACAAAATTCCTAAGCCAAATTTCTTTGCGAATAGGTAATTTTGCTCATCTAAGATTATATCAGGTTGTTAATAATACTTTCGCATCTATTAAAGCAACCTAGGATATCTAATTTCAATTGATCAATCCTAAAATCAGAGTTAAATCAATCTAGATGAAGAACATAAAGATAAATCCTAACAGGGTTTCAATCCTACCAATTTCCCATCAAACCCTAGAATTACCCTAAACCTAACAAGCAAACTACTCAGACATAGATGCAGTAAACATTATGAATGAATAAAATTGCATTAAAAATAGAGTTAGAGATACAGAAGGGTCGAAATCTGAAGGTCTGGAAGTCCTGAAATCTCCCCAAAAGCTCTCCTCTCTTAAGTCTCAATATAAAATCCAAGATAAAAACATAAAATCCTAAATAAAAACTATAAATAAGGTTTAAAATTCGGACTGGGTTTTTCAGGAAACTTCTAGGCTTTGTGGGCCGAAAAGGAAACTCATCAATCTTCACGTCAGACGAGCTTGTGTCGATCGACACACAGGACCGTGTCGATCGACACAGACTCGAAAACTCGATTCCAACTTGATCACTTCAGCTCGTATTCCCTTGATGCTCCAAAATGCTCCAAAAGCTCCCATAAAGTCCAATCGTCCAATAACCTGCAAAGACTCTAAAAGACTCGAGAAATACCAAAAAGACTCTATAAAAAGGACTTATATCATGGTCGAAAACGGGTAAATACCATGATATATCAACTCCCCCAGACTTAGCATTTGCTTGCCCTCAAGCAAAACATATACATGTGAAAGAGGTTTGAAAACGCAGAAACTTACCTTCCCTTGGAGTACTGAACCGACCCTTTCAACTAGTAATCCACATAATGCAGAACCAACCTAGGATCAGACCACCATGTACTTCTCCATAGACATTCGTAGCCTCCCAAATTCATCCACGACTTATCAACATAACCCGCTAGTCCTCATTGCTGGGTCTCGTCCCAGATCTCGATGCCAAGAACCTTCTAGACTCATTCCCATACATTACCATGTCAAGTGAACCATACAACCTTTGGTACTCTTTCTCTCCCCCAGACTTATTCGATTCAGAAACTCAAAAAACAGTGCTTTCACTACTATTGTTCCTTGTGAGGAGACAGGGTCGTGAGATCGCTCGTTCTCTACATCCGTTCTAAGGGACTCAGACTGCTGCTTTTGAGTTCCAGGTGATCACCTCTTTAGTACTGACTCACTGGAATTTCATTTCCTCATCTAGTACTCAAGAACTATCATATCACCCCAAATCATTCAAATTTTTTTTTTTTTTTGTTTTTTATATGAAGGAGAGGAGTACCGTTCTTTTCAACAAAGATTGCCCTTGTCAGGTATGAATGAGGAGTCAAGTTCTACGAACACCAATCACCGAGGAGACCGCATAATTAGCTCGAACCCTGCGCAGATTATGCTGGAAGTAACAGATGTCTCCAGTTAACTGATAAGCCTGTGGATTTCCCATTAGTCTGATTCTGAAATCGATCCTGGAAAAAATGGTCACACAACTGAAAGAGACGATCCACTAAACCAAAAGAAGGATCATTGTCTCCAATTGACTATTTTGACTCAATAAAACATTTTGAACTGACCCTCAAAAACAACCACAAAGTTAGTAACTACCTCCCCCAGACTTAAACAACACTGTCCCCAGTGTTATCAAACCTAGAGTTGGTGAAAGAACAGAAAAAGAAAAAGAAAAACTAATTGAAAAGAACGAGAACTTACCTGTTGCAGCTCGTGTCGATCGACACAAGAAGGTGTGTCGATCGACACATTGGTTTTCTCGTCTCGTCTCTCTTTTTTTTTTTTTTTTTTTTTGAATCTGAAATGCTTAAAATCAAAACTAAAAATTAGTAAACAAAAGAGAAAATCAAACAAAAATAAGTAGACTTACCAGGGGGTTGCCTCCCACTAAGTGCTTGTTTTAAGTCATTAGCTTGACTGTGTCAGAACGTAGACAAAATTCTAGTATCAAAAATCGATTGGTAATATAGATTCCCCGGCAACGGCGCCAAAATTTGATATGCTCAAATTTGCCCTGAGCTACTCTCTCAAATTAAGAGATCATAGTAGTACTTAGGGATCGAATCCACAGGGAATCAAATCACACAACCAATTATGAATTCAAATTTTGCTAAGTAAAAAGTGATGAATGTAAAATAGAAAGCAAACGTAAACAGTGAATGATGATAAAGGTTTTAGTAATCAATGAGACAAAAAGTTAGGCATTGGGTAATTCGCAGGAATGACTTGAAATACGGCTGTGTCGATCGACATGGATGTCCGCGTCGATCGACACGAGGATAAAAACAGTTAGGATTTGTTAAGAACGGTTCTAGAACATAAACACGAATGTAAAATCAATTAACTTTCGTTGCAGAGACTATCTATGATTAGATTCCTAAATCCCAAATTTCTTTGCGAACCTAGAGAATAAAATCAAGCATTAAATTCAGGTTTAATTGTTCACAAAATTCCTAAGCCAAATTTCTTTGCGAATAGGTAATTTTGCTCATCTAAGATTATATCAGGTTGTTAATAATACTTTCGCATCTATTAAAGCAACCTAGGATATCTAATTTCAGTTGATCAATCCTAAAATCAGAGTTAAATCAATCTAGATGAAGAACATAAAGATAAATCCTAACAGGGTTTCAATCCTACCAATTTCCCATCAAACCCTAGAATTACCCTAAACCTAACAAGCAAACTACTCAGACATAGATGCAGTAAACATTATGAATGAATAAAATTGCATTAAAAATAGAGTTAGAGATACAGAAGGGTCGAAATCTGAAGGTCTGGAAGTCCTGAAATCTCCCCAAAAGCTCTCCTCTCTTAAGTCTCAATATAAAATTCAAGATAAAAACATAAAATCCTAAATAAAAACTATAAATAAGGTTTAAAATTCGGACTGGGTTTTTCAGGAAACTTCTAGGCTTTGTGGGCCGAAAAGGAAACTCATCAATCTTCACGTTAGACGAGCTTGTGTCGATCGACACACAGGACCGTGTCGATCGACACAGACTCGAAAACTCGATTCCAACTTGATCACTTCAGCTCGTATTCCCTTGATGCTCCAAAATGCTCCAAAAGCTCCCATAAAGTCCAATCGTCCAATAACCTGCAAAGACTCTAAAAGACTCGAAAAATACCAAAAAGACTCTATAAAAAGGACTTATATCATGGTCGAAAACGGGTAAATACCATGATATATCAACTCCCCCAGACTTAGCATTTGCTTGCCCTCAAGCAAAACATATACATGTGAAAGAGGTTTGAAAACGCAGAAACTTACCTTCCCTTGGAGTACTGAACCGACCCTTTCAACTAGTAATCCACATAATGCAGAACCAACCTAGGATCAGACCACCATGTACTTCTCCATAGACATTCGCAGCCTCCCAAATTCATCCACGACTTATCAACATAACCCGCTAGTCCTCATTGCTGGGTCTCGTCCCAGATCTCGATGCCAAGAACCTTCTAGACTCATTCCCATACATTACCATGTCAAGTGAACCATACAACCTTTGGTACTCTTTCTCTCCCCCAGACTTATTCGATTCAGAAACTCAAAAAACAGTGCTTTCACTACTATTGTTCCTTGTGAGAAGACAGGGTCGTGAGATCGCTCGTTCTCTACATCCGTTCTAAGGGACTCAGACTGCTGCTTTTAAGTTCCAGGTGATCACCTCTTTAGTACTGACTCACTGGAATTTCATTTCCTCATCTAGTACTCAAGAACTATCATATCACCCCAAATCATTCAAATTTTTTTTTTTTTTGTTTTTTATATGAAGGAGAGGAGTACCGTTCTTTTCAACAGAGATTGTACTTGTCAGGTATGAATGAGGAGTCAAGTTCTACAAACACCAATCACCGAGGAGACCGCATAATTAGCTCGAACCCTGCGCAGATTATGCTGGAAGTAACAGATGTCTCCAGTTAACTGATAAGCCTGTGGATTTCCCATTAGTCTGATTCTGAAATCGATCCTGGAAAAAATGGTCACACAACTGAAAGAGACGATCCACTAAACCAAAAGAAGGATCATTGTCTCCAACTGACTATTTTGACTCAATAAAACGTTTTGAACTGACCCTAAAAAACAACCACAAAGTTAGTAACTACCTCCCCCAGACTTAAACAACACTGTCCCCAGTGTTATCAAACCTAGAGTTGGTGAAAGAACAGAAAAAGAAAAAGAAAAACTAATTGAAAAGAACGAGAACTTACCTGTTGCAGCTCGTGTCGATCGACACAAGAAGGTGTATCGATCGACACATTGGTTTTCTCGTCTCGTCTCTCTTTTTTTTTTTTTTTTTTTTTTTTGAAATCTGAAATGCTTAAAATCAAAACTAAAAATTAGTAAACAAAAGAGAAAATCAAACAAAAATAAGTAGACTTACCAGTGGGTTGCCTCCCACTAAGCGCTTGTTTTAAGTCATTAGCTTGTCTGTGTCAGAACGTAGACAAAATTCTAGTATCAAAAATCGATTGGTAATATCGATTCCCCGGCAACGGCGCCAAAATTTGATATGCTCAAATTTGCCCTAAGCTACTCTCTCAAATTAAGAGATCGTAGTAGTACTTAGGGATCGAATCCACAGTTATCACTTTCCTCATCGCTTGGAACCCTTCGATGCTAGCTCCCAACGCTATGAATAGATACTTGAATTTCCCCACATCATCCAATAACAACTTTGTTTTCGTACCGGGATTAAACTGCTCTAACACGTACAAATAACGATACAACAACTTGTAGTAATCTTCGGGACTACCACGTAAATCACGAACAGTGATAAAGGTTTTAGTAATCAATGAGACAAAAAGTTAGGCATTGGGTAATTCGCAGGAATGACTTGAAATACGGCTGTGTCGATCGACATGGATGTCCGCGTCGATCGACACGAGGATAAAAACAGTTAGGATTTGTTAAGAACGGTTCTTGAACATAAACACGAATGTAAAATCAATCAACTTTCGTTGCAGAGACTATCTATGATTAGATTCCTAAATCCCAAATTTCTTTGCGAACCTAGAGAATAAAATCAAGCATTAAATTCAGGTTTAATTGTTCACAAAATTCCTAAGCCAAATTTCTTTGCGAATAGGTAATTTTGCTCATCTAAGATTATATCAGGTTGTTAATAATACTTTCGCATCTATTAAAGCAACCTAGGATATCTAATTTCAGTTGATCAATCCTAAAATCAGAGTTAAATCAATCTAGATGAAGAACATAAAGATAAATCGTAACAGGGTTTCAATCCTACCAATTTCCCATCAAACCCTAGAATTACCATAAACCTAACAAGCAAACTACTCAGACATAGATGCAGTAAACATTATGAATGAATAAAATTGCATTAAAAATAGAGTTAGAGATACAGAAGGGTTGAAATCTGAAGGTCTGGAAGTCCTGAAATCTCCCCAAAAGCTCTCCTCTCTTAAGTCTCAATATAAAATCCAAGATAAAAACATAAAATCTTAAATAAAAACTATATATAAGGTTTAAAATTCGGACTGGGTTTTTCAGGAAACTTCTAGGCTTTGTGGGCCTAAAGAGAAACTCATCAATCTTCACGTCAGACGAGCTTGTGTCGATCGACACACAGGACCGTGTCGATCGACACAGACTCGAAAACTCGATTCCAACTTGATCACTTCAGCTCGTATTCCCTTGATGCTCCAAAATGCTCCAAAAGCTCCCATAAAGTCCAATCGTCCAATAACCTGCAAAGACTCTAAAAGACTCGAAAAATACCAAAAAGACTCTATAAAAAGGACTTATATCATGGTCGAAAACGGGTAAATACCATGATATATCAAACAGCTAGACTTTTACCTCTCAGAGCTGTGGAGTAGCATATCTGCACACCTAAATCTCTCTGAACCATACCCATGATAATTTTCAGCTTCGGAGTATCCATTTGTCCTGGATACTTTTCATTCAAATAAGATGCAGCCAATTGGGCCGAGCCTTTCCTCTTCGTGTTGCTTGTACTCTGACTAGCCCGAGAGCATGTATGCATCTTCGTGTACGTTCTAATCGAGAAAATCTCTGTGTTTGTAACCACTGCAGCTCTTAAAGCCCATTTATAGTTTTCTATAGGACATTTTAGCACTAATCGCACCTTATCCGACTTTATTATCCTATAACCGAAACTCTTAGCAAATGCACCTCTATCCACCACCTCTTGTACTGCCTTCCTATTTTTAAATTCTTGACCCACACTCAGACCCAAACCGTCTTCCCATTCCTCTATAAACTGACAAGGTTCTACAACAGGCTGAGGCTCAATATATCTCTCACGCATATCCGATATCTCCATACCGTTGTCCATACATTCATCACATGATCTATCATCATCATCATCATCCTCCATCGCCTGATGTTGTTCTTTTGCTTGTTCTTCGCCTACATACGGTACAATGACATTAGCTCCGATTTCCTCGTCATTTGATTCCAATACATCAAAGTTCATACCAGTAGAACTTTTCTCTACTCTCGACAGTTGCTCGGGCTGTTCCGATGAAGCGATGACCTCCACGTACAAAAGACATCTTCGGTTCTCTTTACCACCACACCTTAGGTAAACAGACATATCCTCTTCATCCTCAATAACTAATTTTTCCTCATCTCTTCCCATCAGCACTGGAAAATAACTCAATTCCAATTTAACCCTTCCTTCATCTAACGAAATCTTCTTCAATATCCTAGCTTCCACCATCGAAAAAGTTATCTCCCTCACTGATGTATTGAACATTATACTATACATGCGACCTTGGTATTTAAAGAATATGCCCACTTCATTGCTCATCGTATCCTGTCAAAAACAATACAAAAAATTCACTCAGTAATAGTAGTTATCCACAGTTATCCTGATTTTATACGTAATTCATAATTCTCAGTTTTACCAGTTTTACAATATTTACAATTTTACTTGTTTTACCTAGTTTTACCATGTCGCAAGAACACAAATGGGGATCCAATCTACTTCCAATTCAGTAGGATTCAACCACTAAAATACATTTGTTACCTCTTTATAGCCCTAATCGATCCAGAATTCATACTAAAACACCCAATGTGCATCAATAATGACCCAAATCCAATCAATCCCTAATTTGCTAAAACCTAATCTAGATTGAGCTACATTGCTAAAACCTAATACCAACCTAAGAGCAATGAATCGGTGGCGCGGCGGTCCAGAGGCGATGGAGGCTCGAGGAGGCGCCGGTCCGGCGCAGGAGGAGCTCGTGTTGACGGCGTGCGATGCGAGGAGCAAGTGTTCGACGTTTTTTTTTTTTCCAAAATTTTTGTTTTTAATTAATTTTTTTTTAATTAATTTGTTTTTGTTCAATTTCAATAAGGGTATTTTTGTCAATTCCAATTTCATTAAACAATAGAGGGACATGAAGATTACAGAGGGATTTAAGAGATTTGTTTTGCTCTCAAAGGGACAAATTAGACGTTGCCTCTCGCTCAAGCCCTAGAGCTCGTCGGTTGCAGATTCCTCTGGTCGATTCGAACGATTCCGAAGGAGTACGCGAGCCCGTACGAGATTTTACCAGACGGGTTCATGAACCGGGTCATGGGTCAGGGCCTCGTTTGTGGTTGGGCTCCTCAAGTGGAGATTCTGGCCCATAAAGCAATCGGAGGGTTCGTGTCTCACTGCGGTTGGAACTCGATACTAGAGAGTTTGCGTTTCGGCGTTCCAATCGTGACGTGGCCAATGTATGCGGAACAGCAACTAAACGCGTTCACGATGGTGAAGGAACTCGGTCTGGCCTTGGAAATGCAGTTGGATTTCGTGTGGGCCCGTGGAGATATCGTGAAAGCTGATGAAATAGCTAAAGCCGTCCGATCTTTAATGGACGGTGAGGATGTGCCGAGGAGGAAACTGAAGGAAATTGCGGAAGGGGCAAAAGAGGCTGTGACGGACGACGGATCTTCGTTTGTTGCGGTTCAAAGATTCATCGACGGTTTGTAATTCTTGAAAGAGTCATCAATTGTTTATTTTGTTGAACTACGTTCGGAGATTAATTTCACTTTCAAAGGTAGACTAAACACATTAGATAGAGTTAAACTTCTAAAAAAACAAAGATTAAACTTCAAAAGAAAATCATACACCAAGAAAAGAAAAAACGTTTCAACAAAGAGACTCGAGAAGTTTCAAAAAGAAAAACAAAGAGACAAGAGAAACAAAACAAAATAAAATAGAAACACATTTTTTTTTATAAGTCCTATCGGCTGTTCAATCAACCCTGATAGGAATGCACCGGAATGCTACAGAATAGACTTCTCCCCGAAGGGCCACCACAAGAGTGCCTTCCGACTGTTGCGAGGGGGTAGTCAGGCCGCCTGCATTTCTGACTACCAGGTAAACCAATTAGGCCAAGCCCCAACTGATAGACTTCCCAGCAAGGTGTTGTTAACATCGAGTGAGGAAAATCGAACCCGGATTGTGGGAATTTCACATTTTCACCCAAGCCCACCCTACCACTAGCCCACCACCTTCTCGACCACATTTTATTCTTGATAAGTTTTAGAGTTTACGATCAAATCAAACCTTCCTCGGAATCAAATCTACTTCTCATAAGTAAGACGTTTCTTCTCTTAAACGACTTTCTTCACCATTACCAAGCACCGATCCAATATCTTTCCTCTTCTCACCAACACAACAATCTCCATCCTTAGATGAAACGGGAACTTCAAAATATTCTTGCTTAAGAACAATCTGAAGATTATCCGCTTCGCGTGATGCAAAAGTCACCATCTTACGTTCAATCGATCCTTCCACATACTTGTATAAACCATATTTCACGTCCTCTTTCCTACAAAGCTCAAGAACTGGCTCATCATGTAAAACATTAGTGGCTACATCAAATGCAGAACCTGGCCAGTGCTTGTTTCGCAGACAGAGACCAGTGTTAATCTCCTTCTTCAAGACCGCACGTGCTTTCTTTAGCTCAGATCTATACTGAGCGAATTAAGCATTAAACGCTCTAATCATAGCCGATTCAGCTACCGTCCTCCCTTTCGTAGTGGCTCTCCTCTTAAGCTTCTTGGTACGTTGCACTTCCACAACATCTTCGATACTGGTTTTGGTTTTCATCCATTGGAAAACTTCATAGATGTGACCTAGATTCATCTCGTGGTTTAGAGGACAGATATCTAATGAGTTTGCCTTGGACAACACACTATCCTTTATGTCTTTGCAGGGGCGTATCTAGAAACTTTTAGGACGAGGGGCAAAATTTAAATATCTATAAGTAAAGATATTAAATACTATATATATATATATATATATATATATAAAATCTTTATCATAAAAAAATATTTTCATTTTTTGAATTTTTAAAACATACTGGATTATGAAACAATCCGACCCATTTTTTTTTCGAATTAATATTCTCATAAATACTAATTCCCAACACTTAACAATTCAACAAGCAACCAAACATAACCAGCAGAAATCAACTCAAACCAATCAAACGATTAAATCATCAAACCATCACCAATTCAATTCCATAAAACCATCAACCTAACGGTTCTAAACAATCACATAAAGCAAATAAACGAAACTCTAGATCATCTCTTCTTCACAGTCTTGATTCCACGATCACATATTTTCTTTACCTGCATCATAGGGTTAAAAGAGATGCGTGAATATTATCACAAATACTCAGTGAGACGGTCATCCAATCTACTTGGCTATACACACAGACATAAATAAATAACACAATACCAAGCGATCAATCAACAACGCATAGCACAAACAAATAACCAGTAATCATTCATCTATCCATTCCAATTCACAATCAAACGTATCATGAATACTCTGATTACCTAGATAAGCCATGGTCACGCACTCACCTTGATTCTGGATCGATTCTAGACAAGGACAGCCACGAAAAAGACCTCTCTGACACCTACAGCCCCTGCTCTATCTTTCCTTCCTCACGAACCAACAAAACCTCGACCCTTTCTCCAAAAACCTCCTAAACCAAATTAGCATTTCAGAAAACAGGATTGACATGCTGACTTCGAAAACACACTGAGAACGGTGATTACCTCCGAACTAGGATTGTAAACATGAGATTGAAACTAGACAGATAGAGCTATCTAATGGTATGCGGATCGTCCTCTGAGTCTTTCTGGTTAGACGGAAATCTTCTTTTGAAGTGGACTAATCGCAGATCCGAAACTGCACACACGTCTCTCAGTAAAACAATTATAACTCCTGGAATACACATCCGATTGACAAACCGTTTTCTCCTATATCAAGATCATAGAGTGGAGAACTTAACCTGAAAGTTTTGCTCCGATTCGATCTGTTATTACTGGCCGTTACCCTTATCTTCTAAAACTGGATAGAACCGCCTCTAAAGCCTTAATCACGCCTTTTCTTAGCCTTAAGGAACAAGAACACTCAAGGATCTCTTTCTCTTTTCTCTGGAATTCTGAAACTCACCTTTTCTCTACCAAAACCGCGACTTAAATACGGCTCCTTGACTTATATAGGTGAACCCTAGGGTTCTTTTAAACCAGACCGCAAACTGACGCTAAAAAACTGAACCAACCGGTTCAATTTGTAACCTGTGTTGATCAACGCACACACCCTGCGTCGATCGATGCACTGCCCAAAAATTCTAATTTTGGTTCGCGGGCGTTATAATTCTCCCCCACTAACACGGATTCGATCTCGAATCACGCAACACCGTCACACTAAGGTCAACACTCCTGACCAACCTGGCCAGCACCACCCGAGATCAACACTCTCGATCTCTGAGGTCCACATCTAGTCCTATGATTATAGCTACGTTTTAGACATTAGTTGCTCTTAACTCATATCCACACCACTCACACTCTTAGGATCGTCATCCCTTGAGCTCTCGGTGCACCAAACCACTCACACCCTCAGGACATACAGTCTGTCAGGCTCTCGGTATGTTCCATACCACTCACACTCTCGAGACACACAGTCCGTCAAGCTCTAGGTATGCAGGGAAAATCACATCCCTTGGAGAGAGCTTGTCATCTCTCAAAGAAAATACAAGGGAATTCGTCGTCCCCTCATGAGAACTCGTCATCTCCTAATGAGTTATTCGGAGAAATCTTTATCCCTTAGAGCAATCAATTCTTAAACGTCAATAAGCATCTCTGACCAGAACTATCTCCTGTGGTCTCATCCTGACATTCCACTCTCATGGAATATCATCTCATCCCTGACCTATCCACATGTCAACTCTTAAATAGTCCAGTCACTCAGGGTGTTTGCTAAAACTCTATCTTAGACATAAACAAGTTTTAACTCATCATAAAACTTGATATCCCCACACGATCTAAATGTCACAATTCCGTGACATAGATAGCCAAACATAAGAACTACTCATCTTATCAACTAATCCTTAAGAAATCCTCATCTTATAAATCTCAAGAATGTAATAATCATTACAACCTCAAACGAAAATACATAAACCAAAAACCTATAGCAACATGCTAACTCTGAAACTGAAAACCAGAAGACAAACTCAAGCCTCAACTTGCTACTAAAACCACTTCAAAAACTTTGCTTTCATCTTAGCCTCTGGTTCCCAAGTCTCCTCCTCAACACCGTCATAGTCCCACAAGATTCTCAACAACGGTATCTTCTTCCGACGCAGAACCTTGACTCTCCTCTCGAGAATCCTCACAGGTATCGCCTCCAACGTCATGTTGGGCTGAAAATCCTCTGCAATCCTAGCCAACACCTCCTCAGACTCATGCAGACACTTCCTTAGCATCGACACATGGAAGAACTTATGAAATGCCTTCATACTGTGAGGTAACTCCAAATGATAAGCCACTGGTCCAACCCGTTCCACAACCCTGAACGGACCCATAAACTTTGGACTTAGCTTATTCTCTGAAATGGATTTGTTATGACCCCTCAACATCGCCGTCTTGAGATACACTTGATCTCTAATCTCAAACTCTAACTCTTTCTTCCTCTTATTAGCATAACTCCTCTGCCGATCTTGAGCCTCCTTTATGTTCAGCTTCAAAACACGAAACTTCTCCGTCGTCTCCTGAACAAAGTCTGCACCAAACATGCTCCTCTCTCCCACTTGAGTTCAGCATAATGGTGTACGACATGGCCTCCCATACAATGCCTTGTACGGAGCCATACCAATACTCACCTGATAGATGTTGTTATACGCAAACTCTGAAACAACCCGACCCAAAAATTTAAAAAAATTTCCTCCAGATTATTATCATCACAGATAATAAACCTCAATGGGTCAACAACCAAGCAATGCGGAACAATAAAACATCAACGACATATTCCAATTTAACAAATCCCATACTTTATTAAATATCAAACCAGTTCAACCAATCAATCAATATCAATAAACAATATCTAATGACCAACAACCTAACAATTCCATGAAATGACAACACAGGTGAGACCTTAAATCATCTCTTCTTCCTCGCCACGATTCCACGATCACAATTTCTCTTTACCTGCAACACATGGCAAAAAGAGTTGCGTGAGTATTATCACAAATACTCAGCGACGCGGTTATCCCGTCTAGAGGCTATTTAAATACAAGTATAAACAACCAATACAATACCAGGATGATCACAGAAACAAACATACACGAACAAGCAACAAAACCAGTCCAGAATACACTGTGTCGATAGACAGAACTCACTGTGTCGATTGACACAACCACTAGGCGTCGAAGAACACAGGCCCCGTGCCGATCGACACACCACCTCGGTGTCGATCGACACGACGTCGCAGAACCCAGAATCGAGTCAATCCTCACACGACTCGAATCTGATGCGATCTATCGCGTCTCCTGCACAAATCCACACACAAAACACACGAAAACCACCAAGCAATCGTATTCCGTTGGCCCCCTATACTTATACGAGCCTACGGTCATGCACTCACCCTGATTAGGATTGAAAAGGATGAAGAACAACGAAGAACACGAAGAATAGCCTCTGATTCGTCCCTCCAGAACCGAAATCGACCCAGCAACAATCCCCTTCTCGTTCTAACACCCTCAGGAACAATCCTTCTCAAGAAATCTCCCAAAAATCGCCCCAAAACCTTGATTCTGATCTCTCTCTCAAAGCCCTCTGGTTTCTCTCTGATTTTCGGCTAAACCAACCACCAACGCGACTGTTCACGCTTAAAAATCGAACCCTAGGGTTCCTTAAACCAGCCCACCAAACCGGACAATTAAATTGAACCAGACGGTCTGATTTTTAACCCGTGTTGATCGACATACACCACCCGTGTCGATTGACATAACGACCAAAACCCGACTTCTCCTAAGTCCAAAACACACGTGTCGATCGACACACCACCCTGTGTCGATCGATACCCACCAAAAATCCACTTTTTAGGTTCACGGGCGTTACAATTCTCCCCCACTAACACCGATTCGACCTCGAATCATGCGACACCGCCATACTACGGTCTCAACCCACCTGACCCGCACCCAGCCAGTATCCTTCAAGATCACACTCGACTCCCACAACCTGTCTTGCTAAGGCTAACACTCTCGCCTAAAATTCGACCAGATTCACCTGGAACACCAACGATGCACGCCCCATAGTCCGGATTTGGGCTGCCCAATTGACCGTCCAACAATCAAACAAGAACATGTCCGACCAACCGTTGACCCCGCATTGGACCAAATGATCATACAACAATCAAACAAGAACATGTACGACCATCGGTGTAACATATGCTACCAGGATTGTCCGAACCGAACCCAGACTCCAGTAATAACCCCAGACTCGACGTCCACAACACATCCCTGGCCCTCAGCCAGCACCACTAGTGATCACACCTGATCCCCGAGCTCTACTAGGCTCACACTAGCCACATTGCACCGTCTCACCACGGCTGCAAATCCTGACCCCACCCGGTCAACACCACCTGAGATCCACTCCCGATCCCCGAAGCTCATCCAGTCTCATACTCACGACCACGCTCAGACGCTACTGCTCCTAACTCATACTCATAACTCATAAACATATACACCATACATATGCTCGCAGGATCGTCACCCCTTGAGCGACAGTGTGCAGGAGACCCACCCGTCCCCTGGAGAGACCCACTACCCCTCAACGTATATGTAGGGAACCCACCCGTCCCCCAGAGAGAACCACCAACTCTCGAGTATATGCAGAGAACCCACCCATCCTCTAGAGAGATCCACTATCCCTCAGTATACAGGAACCCACCCGTTCCCTGGAGCAATACTCTGAAACGTGCATCATAAGCACCTGTCGACCAGAAACACCTCTCGTGGTCAGCCGAAATAACCCAATCACCAGGGTGTCTCACAGAGTCCCTGGAAAAGGCGATTCTAACTCACATAACCCTCTTTTCCAGACTCTCCCTAGGAAATAGACAAGTTCTAACGGGCGTAGAGCTTACATTTCCACCCACTCCTGGAACATGTACAGTCTCATTTCCAGCCACTCCTGGAACATGAACGATCTCTAAGCCGCGTAAAACTTCTATTCCTAGCCATCCTAGCCGATAGGCAAGCTCTAACTCGCATAGAACTTCTACCGCTAGATCTCCTCATGACCTACCAGTCACTACAACCCATGACATCACCCGTCATACCATAAGAACTCACAACTTATAACACACATTTAATAAGGCAACTCATCTTATTAAATCTCAAAATGTATACTCGTTACATCCACAATGAAATACAAATATCTCAAACATAGCAACATGCTAATACAGACTCTGGAAACCAGAAAAAGAACTCAAGAGCCACCGCTTGCTTCTCGAACCACTTCGAGAACTTCCTCTTCATGGACGCTTCTGGTTCCCAAGTCTCCTCCTTAATACCGTCACAGTCCCACACGACTCTCACCAACGGTATACTCTTCCGACGCAGCACCTTGACTCTCTTCTCCAGAATCCTTACAGGCCTCGCCGCCAACGTCATGTTAGGCTGAAGATCCTCCGAGATCCTAGCCAACACCTCCTCAGACTCATGTAGACACTTACGCAGCATCGAAACATGGAAGAATTTGTGAAAAGCCTTCATACTCTGAGGTAACTCCAGTCTATAAGCCACCGGTCCGACCCGCTCCACCACTCTGAACGGACCCATAAACCTCGGACTCAACTTATTCTCTGAAATGGATTTGTTAGGACACCTCAACATAGCTGCCTTGAGATACACCATATCTCCCAGCTCAAACTCCAGCTCTTTCCGTCTCCTATCGGCGTAACTCTTCTGCCGATCCTGAGCCTCCCTCATGTTCAGCCTCAAGACACGGATCTTCTCTGTCGTCTCCTGGACAAAGTCTGCACCAAACATGCTCCTCTCCCCCACTTGAGTCCAGCATAGTGGTGTCCTACATGGCCTCCCATACAGAGCCTCATACGGAGCCATCCCAATACTCGCCTGGTAACTGTTGTTATACGCAAACTCAACCAGGTTCAGATGATCCACCCAATGACCACCATAATCAAGCACACACATCCTCAACAGATCCTCCAATGTCTGAATCATTCTCTCTGACTGCCCATCTGTCTGAGGATGATACGCGGTACTCATATGCACCTTAGTGCCCATCTCAGCCTGAAATGCTCTCCAAAACTCTGAGGTAAATCTCGGATCTCTGTCTGACACAATACTCGCTGGCACTCCGTGCAGCCTTACTATCTCCCGCACATACTTCCTAGCCAAGACTGCTGCTCCATCAGTCTTCTTGATGGCCAGAAAATGTGCCGACTTCGTCAGATGATCCATGATAACCCATATCGCATCATAGGTCTGCGACACTGGCAATCCCGTCATGAAATCCATCGTAATCATATCCCACTTCCACTCCGGGATAGGCAAACTCTGCAATAACCCGCTCGGAACCTGATGCTCAGCCTTCACCAGCTGACACACATTGCACGCTACAACCCAGCTAGCTACATCCCTCTTCATCCCGACCCAGTGATAATACCGTTTCAAGTCCCGATACATCTTGGTCGCTCCCGGATGAATCGATAACATACTCGAATAAGCCTCCCTCAGGATCTCCCGCCTCAGATCCTCATCCTTGGGTACACAAACCTGCCCGTTCACCAGTATCATCCCACTCGCTGAGACCACATACTCTGAACCGGCTGCCTTAGAAGCATCAATCAATCCCTGATCTTTCTCCTGAGCAACTCGAATCCTGCTCAACAAATCTGCCTGGTTAGTTGGCTCTAACCCCAATGGCTCCTGTGAAATCACACACAACCTCAACGTGCTGATCTCGCTCACCAGAGCCTCCATATCTCGCTCTTGATCTGAAGCTGCCCTCTTCCGACTCAACGCATCTGCAACCAGATTAGCCTTACCCGGATGGTACCCAATCTCCAGGTCATAGTCTGCAACTAACTCCATCCAGCGCCTCTGTCTCTGGTTCAGCTCCGGCTGAGTGAAAAAATACTTCAGACTCTTGTGGTCTGTGAATATCTTCACCTTCCCGCCATACAGATAAGACTTCCAGATCTTAAGTGCAAAGATAACTGCAGCCAACTCTAAATCGTGGGTAGGGTAATTGCACTCATGCTTCCTCAACTGCCTCGAAGCATACACAATCACCTTTCCCTGCTGCATCAGTACACATCCCAGACCAACTCCTGAAGCGTCTGTATACACCACATAAGGCTCACCCGGCTCGGGTAACGCTAATACCGGTGTACTGGTCAGCATCTCCTTCAGCTTCCCGAAACTCTCCTCGCAAGCTGAAGACCACACAAAAGGAACATCCTTCCCTGTTAGCTTCGTCATCGACTGCGCCATGCTCGCGAATCCCTTGACAAACCTCCGGTAATAACCTGCCAACCCAAGAAAACTCCTGATCTTGGTGGTGCTCCTCGGTCTAGGCCAACCTCTGATAGCCTCTATCTTAGCCGGATCCACAGACACTCCCTCTGCAGACACAACGTGGCCAAGAAAGCTCATCTCTCGCTGCCAGAAACTGCACTTACTCAACTTCGCGTACAGCTTCTGCTCCCGTAGCTTCTCCAGAACCAACCTCAGATGCACCTCGTGCTCTTCCGGAGTCTTCGAATACACCAGAATGTCATCAATGAAGATGATCACGAACACATCCAGAAACTCCTAGAACACCCCGTTCATCAACCGCATAAACGTTGCTGGCGCATTCGTCAACCCGAACGGCATCACCACGAACTCATAGTGCCCGTACCTTGTCCTGAACGCTGTCTTTCGAACATCTGCCTCATCGATCGGAATCTGATGGTATCCCGAAGCCAAATCAATCTTGGAGAACCAAGTAGCCCCTCGCAACTAATCTAACAACTTATCAATGCACGGCAGAGGATACCTGTTCTTTACAGTGACTCGGTTAAGCCCCCGATAGTCGATACACAACCGGAAACTCCCATCCTTCTTCTTCACAAACAACACCGGTGCTCCCCACGGTGAAACACTAGGCCGGATGAAACCCTTCCCCAACAAATCATCCAGTTGCTTCTTCAGCTCTGCCATCTCTGCTGGAGCCATACGGTAAGGTGCCTCGGATATCGGAGCTGTCCCGGGTTCCAACTCAATCGTAAATGGATCCGACCGCGACGGTGGCAATCCCAACAATGACTGAAACACATCCTGAAAATCCCAAACGACCTGGATATCCCCAACTCCAACCTCTCCAACCTCTCAATCAACTGCTCGGCCTGTATCGCTGAAATCATAAGATTTCCGGAAGTCGGTCTCACCCCCTGAAACACCAACCTCCCAGCTTCCCACTCAAACACTACACGTCCTCGATGACAATCCAGATGGACCCTGTACCGATCCAACCAATCCATCCCCAAAATGACATCGTACAGCTCCACCGGACTAATAACCAGGTCTGCTGGCATTAACTCTCCTGCCACCAGAACGTCCACACCTCGAGGCCCCCCGAAAGTAGCCAACGTCCTGCCTCCAGCAACCTTAACTACTCCCGGCTGCTCTACGGAATCGCTCCGGATCCCGCTGCCCTCCGCACACTCCAGAGTAATGAAGCTATTCGTAGCTCCCGAATCGAACAACACGTGGGACTCACATCTGCCCACAACTAAAGTCCCTTCACAAATCCCATGTGCTTAAGACCCGACACTCTAGCGCAGACACACAATTTCCTAACAGACTAATTCAATCACCACAAGAATTGACCCAAAAATTTACAAAGGTAAGTCTGAAAATATACCTGTGATCGGTCTGGCGCTAGAGCCGCCCGCCTCTGCCGACGTGAAAACCCGCGGCGCCGCTGCAATCTGAGCCAAAGGCTGCACCGCCAACGGCTGCACTGCCGCCACCGTCATCGGGCTTAATGTGCCCCGACTCCCTGCAGTGAAAGCACACCTGTGCTGCCCGCGTCTCTCTCCTCATCAGACAGTCCGCCACCTTGTGGCCCAATCCTCACACGACTCGAATCTGATGCGATCTGTCGCGTCTCTTGCACAAATCCACACACAAAACACACGAAAACCACCAAGCAATCGTATTCCATTGGCCCCCTATACTTATACGAGCCTACGGTCACACACTCACCCTGATTAGGATTGAAAAGGATGAAGAACGACGAAGAACACGAAGAACAGCCTCCGATTCGTCCCTCCAGAACCGAAATCAACCCAGCAACAATCCCCTTCTCGTTCTAACACCCTCAGGAACAATCCATCTCAAGAAATCTCCCAAAAATCGCCCCAAAAACCTTGATTCTGATCTCTCTCTCAAAACCCTCTAGTTTCTCTCTGATTTTCGGCCAAACCAACCACCAACGCAACTGTTCACGCTTAAATATCGAACTCTAGGGTTCCTTAAACCAACCCACCAAACCGGACAATTAAATCGAACCAGACGGTCTGATTTTTAATCTGTGTCGATCGACATACACCACCCGTGTCGATCGACATACACCACCCGTGTCGATCGACATAACGCCCAAAACCCGACTTCTCCTAAGTCCAAAACACACGTGTCGATCGACACACCACCCTGTGTCGATCGATACCCACCAAAAATCCACTTTTTAGGTTCACGGGCGTTACAAACTCTACCAAGTTCAAGTGATCCGCCCAATGACCACCATAATCTAGCACACACACATCCTCAACAAATTCTCGAGTGTCTAAATCGTCCTTTCAGATTGCCCATCCGTCTGAGGAGGTAAGCAGTACTCATATGCACCTTAGTGCCCATCTCAGCCTGAAAAGCTCTCCAAAACTTTGAAGCGAACTTTTGATCTCTGTCTGACACAATACTCGCTGACACCCCGTGCACCCTCATTATCTGCCGCATATACTTCTTAGCCAAAACCGCGGCTCCATCGGTCTTCTTAATGACAAGAAAATGTGCTGACTTATTCAGACGATCCACAATCACCCAGATAGCATCATAAGTCCGTGAAACTAGCAATCATACCACAAAATCTATGGTAATTATATCCCATTTCCACGCCAGAAAAGGTAAACTCTGCAACAAACCACTAAGAACCTGATGCTCTGCCTTCACTAACTGGCACACATGGCAAGCTGCGACCCAGTTAGCAACATCCTTCTTCATCCCGACCTAGTGATAATACTGTTTCAGATACATCTTAGTCGCTCCCGAATTAATAGACAACATGCTTGCATGAGCCTCTCTAAGAATCTTCTGCCTCAGATCCTCATCATTCGGCACACAAAATCGCCCGTTAACAAGTATCGTCCCGTTCACAGAGACATGATACTCAGAACCTACAACCCTAGAAGCATCAATCAACCCTTGATCATTCTCCTGAGATACTCGAATCTTGCTCAGCAAGTCTGCCTGGTTAGCTGTCTCCAACCCCAAAGGTTCATGTGAGATAACACATAACCTCAAGGTGATAATCTCACTAACCAAAGCCTCTATATCTCGCTCCTGAGCTGAAGCAACCCTCTTCTGACTCAAAGCATCAGCAACCAGATTAGCCTTACCGGGATGGTAACCAATCTCTATATCATAATCCGCTACTAACTCCATCCATCGCCTCTGCCTCTAGTTCAGCTCTGGCTGCGTAAAGAAATACTTCAGGCTCTTGTGGTCTGTGAACAATTGAACATTTCCGCCATAAAGATAGGATCTCCAAATCTTTAGAGCAAAAACCACTGCAGCCAACTCAAGATCATGGGTAGGGTAGTTGCTTTCGTGCTTCCTCAACTGTCTCGAAGCATAAGCAATTACCTTTCCCTGCTGCATTAACACACAACCCAGACTAACTCTTGAAGCATCTGTATATACCACGTAAGGCTCACCCGGCTCTAGAAAAGCCAACAATAGTGTACTAGTTAACATCTCATTCAACCTCGCAAAACTCTCCTTACAAGCTGAAGACCACACAAAAGAAACATCTTTCCCCGTCATATTCGTCATCGACTGATCCATTCTCGCGAAACCCTTGACGAATCTCCGGTAGTAACCTGCCAAACCGAGAAAACTCCTGATCTCCGTGGCATTCCTCGGTCTAGACCACCCTCTGATAGCCTCTATCTTCGCCAGATCTACATAAACTCCATTTGCATAAACCACATGACCGAGAAAACCCATCTCCCGCTGCCAAAAATTGCACTTGTTCAACTTAGCATACAGCTTCTGCTCCCGCAGCTTCTCCAAAACAACTCTCAAATGAACCTCATGGTCCTCAAGACTCCTCGAATACACCAGAATATCATCAATAAAGATGATCACAAACTCGTCTAGATACTCCTGAAAGACCCCGTTCATTAGCCTCATGAACGCCGTTGGTGCATTAGTCAAACTAAATGGCATCACCACAAACTCACAATGCCCGTATCTCGTCCTCAAAGTAGTCTTCCTAACATCTGCCTCATCGATAGGAATCTGAAGGTAACCCGATGCCAAGTCAATCTTGGAGAACCAAGTAGCCCCTCGCAACTGATCTAATAACTCATCTATCCGCGACAGAGGATACTTGTTCTTCACAGTGACTCAGTTAAGTACTCGGCAATCAATACACAAACAAAAACTCATATCCTTCTTCTTTACAAAAAACACCGGTGCTCCCTATAGTGAACTGCTAGGCCGGATAAATCCATTACCCAATAGATCATCCAACTGCTTCTTCAGCTCTGCAATCTCTGCTGGGACCATTCTATTAGGCGCCTTAGATATCGGGGTCCTCCCTGGCTCCAACTCAATCGTGAAAGGACCAGACCAAGACTGTGGTAATCCCTACAAAGATCGAAAAACATCTTCAAAGTCCCGAACAACCCGAATATCCCCAACAGACTTTGGCATCATAATCATCGCCAAATACGCTTTGCAGCCCTTCTCAATCAGCTGCTCAGCCTGAATCGCCGAGATCACGAGACTCCCAAAAGTCGGCCTTACTCCCTGATAAACCAACCTCCCTGCCTCTCGCTCAAAGACAACTCATCCCCGATGACAATCCAGATGAACTATGTACCGCTCCAGCCAATCCATATCCAAAATGACATCGTACAGCTCCACCGGAATGATAATCATATTTGCTGGCATAGACTCTGCAGCCACCTGAATATCGACGCTTCTCTCCCGACCATGAGTAGCTAAGAACTTCCTGCCAGCAACCTTAACTACTCCCATCAGCTCCCTCAGATCGCTCCGCACACTCCGGAGTAATGAAGCAATTCGTAGCTCCATAATCAAACAAGACATGAGACTCAAACCCGCCACTAACAAGGTTCCTGCACAAGTCCCATGTGCCTAAGAACCCTAACATCCTATCACAGGGACTCACAAATTCCAAAACAAACAACAATTCATAAACACCATAATTTACGAAGTCGAGTTCTGAAATTTACCTATGATCGGCCTGGCGCTTGAACTACCCGCCTTCACCAAAGTGATCTACAACACCGGCTGCATTATCGCCACTGCCATCTGCTGAACTTGGGACATTTTGACTTGATGTGTCCCATCTCTGCAGTGAAAACACACCCGAGTATTCCGAGATTCGTCCCTCCTAGGACAATTCGCCAGCTTGTGATCCATGCTCCCATACCCAAAGCATCCCTGACCACCCTGACCTCTCTGACTCAGTCCAAAAGTGTCCTCCCACTTCCTTTTCTGTCCTTGCGCAGGCTTGCTGTCCTTGCTCGGAATTACTTGCTGCTGCGATCTCTTCGGCTGAACAGGCGGACTAACCACCATAACCTGCTCCCTCATATCCTCCTCAATCGCCATAGCAATCTCAACCAACTCTGCCCTTATGGCGAACCTACTCACTCAACAGCGAGTCCTCAAATCCGGTCGAAGTCGACTGCTTGGGCCTGCATGAACCAGAAGTCGACTGAATTCATCAAACTCCTGAACCGACAGGTCACCCTGAGCCAGCTCCAAAAACCTTAGTTCTAACCGATCCACCGCCTCCTGCGGGAAGAACTTGGCATTAAACTCAGCCAAAAAGTCCTCCCAGGCCATCTCTGCCTACACCCTCCTGGCCACCACACCTCTCCACCAGAGATGCGCATCACCATCTAGATAATGCACTGCCAAGTCCACTCGGTATCCCTCTGGACACTTGATAGAGCGAAAGTTACGGTCGAGTCTCATCCGCCACTCATCGGCCTCCTCAGGCTTGGCATCTTCCGAGAAAAATCCTGTGCTAATCATTTGTATCTGCTCTATCATCCTAAGATAAGATTGGAGCTCCTCTGTAACCGCAACCCTCGGTTGCACTTCTGCCACTGGTGGCACTACCAAAGCCTGAACCTGAGCTACACCTGCGGTAGCACCCGCACCTGGGCCCGCCGCACCGCCGGCCACACCGGGACCCACACTAGTTCTACTAGTCCTCACACTGGTACTCGCAGTGGCCACACCCACGGACCCCTCCTGAAACCGTCTGCGAAGCTGCCACTTGCTCCTTCGTAGAACTCTAGGCCACACTTGCGGCGGAGGACTCACTCTCAAGTCTCTGACCGCGTCCACGTCCTCCACGACCACCACAGCCTCTACCTCTAGCTCCTCTAACCATCTCTCTTGCACTACCACATCACAACACTAATCATACTAACAAACACATACCATGAAATCTCATTGAAAGTTCGAAGAAGATGATCTAAAACTCCAAACTCACACAACAATTGACTAAATCCTCATAATCAATCAAGTGCACCCACCCTAAAACCGTAAGGGCTCTAATACCAAACTGAAACAACCCGACCCATTTTTTTTCAACGAATTAGTATTCCAATAAATACTAATTTTCAACACTTACCAATTCAACAAACAACCAAAAATAACCAGCGGAAATCAACTCAAACCAATCAAACGATTAAACCATCAATCCATCACCAATTCAAAACCAATTTAACAATTCAATTCCATAAAACCATCAACCTAGCGGTTCTAAACAATCAAATAAAGCAAATAAACAAGACTCTAGATCATCTCCTCTTTACAGCTTTGATTCCACGATCACATCTTTTATTTACCTGCATCACATGATTAAAAGAGATGCGTGAGTATTATCACAAATACTCAGTGAGACAGTCATCTCATTTACTTGGTTATACACACATGCATAAAGAAATAACACAATACCAAGCGATCAATCAACAACGCATAACACGAACAAATAACTAGTAATCATTCATCAATCTATTAGAGTGCACAATTTATTATAAAAAGTTGAGATTCATCTCATAAAAATTAATTTTGAATATTTGATCATCTTTTTTTTTTTTAAAAACGTTTTCTTCACATTGAATTTTAAATAAATATTGAATTCGACATCGAAATATTAAAAAATTAATATGAGCAAATTTTTGTAAACAAAGAAAAATTAATAAATTTTTCATACAACATAATAAACAAGTACTCAACTTTTTTTCTTCTTTTGTTTTTGAAACATTTGTTGTTTTTAATTTTTCTCATGGTTAAACGTTCTTACCCTTTTTCATATTTTGTTATAGAAAAACATATAAGATTTATAGATCAGTTTCAATCATTGAACGGTATATTATGGCCTAACCTTTTTTATTTCAAATTGAACTTTTCAATTTAGTTTTTTAAACACTAAATTTAATATGACAATGTTCAACTAATATTTTTTAAATGTAAAAGTTGAATATTAGCTTTTTTAAATATTAGCATGTAAAAATATATAATTATTTTTAATATAAAGATGTAAAAATTTAAATACAGTTTATCTTTAAATATTTGGTTATTTTTGAGTTGTCTTGACTAAAAATTAATTATTTTTTAAATATGTATATTTGTTTTTATAAATTTGGGAAGTTTTTGTCACAAAACATAATAAAATCTCTTTATACAAATTGTTAAATCTTTATTATAAATTTCACTAAAAATATATTTATATAAAAAAGTGTTCTAAAACTTTAGAGAAATTTTAAGAAATACCACTTTTCAAATGCCACTTTTCAAAAATGCCACTTTTTAAAATTATTTTTTCATTATATCATTTATTTTTAAGTTAATTATGTTGTAATTGGGTTTAGCTTTGAGGGTTTAAAGGGTTTTAGGGGTCAAAATAGTTTTTAGGATTTATAATTTTAAGATTTTGGCTATAAAAATCTATAATTAGTGGCATTTTTGCAAATGGACACCTCTAAGTGGTATTTTTACAAATGTATATACCAAAAGTGGCATTTTTGCAATTATCCCAAAATTTATTGTGACAAAAATTAATTTTAAAAATTTTTTGAATGAAAAACGAAAATATTATAAAATATCGATTAAAATTTGTTTTGACTTATTTATGAAAAAAAATACAAATTTATTTATAGAAGATTTTGTAAAAGATATTGTTATAATTTACATGTGTTATGTCATATTTTTTAAGTCACGTCATAAAAAATTCGTGAGAGTGATTCTAGTAACAACACATAAGTGAAACTGAGAAAATTACTTCACAAATAATATATAAGTTAATGTGTCTATTTGACAAATTTTCTCTCTACATTACGCCATTGAAAATACAATTATATATCCACAATCAAAAATAACGATATTTTGAAAACAAAAGAAAAAAAAATCTAGAATAGATTTTGACAAAACCATTAAACGAAAACCCTATTTTCTTCCTATTGTGTTTTATGTTTTCTATATCGTTTCAAAATATTGTACACAATGAAAGTTTATGATTTGGCTACTTACAAAAATATTTTCTATGATGTTTATTTTTATTAGCATAAAGTGATAAGAAAACATTTTTATATAGGACACTGAACTCATCTTTATTTTGTTCGAGTTAGGGTTTTTGCAATTCTCCCAAAAAATCTTTAGCTACTTCTTAACCACAACCATCCACATACCATTATTCACATTATGAACGATAATATTTACTATATTATATAAGATTTATTAATTTCAATACATTTTTTTCCCTTTTAAGAGTATATCTTCAGTTTTTTCTTATAGATATGTATTATTCCAAGAAAACATAGGTTGATTTTATGACAATGAAATCACATGAACAATATCATTATCTAATCTCCAAAATCCACACATACACATAAACTCTTTTCCCCTTGCTCTATCTAAAATAATTGAAACCTTACAATTAAGAAATATAACAAAAACTATTATCCTAGAATTAATAAACTTTCCTAATTTCAGTATAAGATAAATTTTTGTTATTGTTAAAAGGAAACTAATACACAATTTTCTTTTTAATGTTATTATTTTAAGAGCATCATTATCAATAAGATGGAGTGGGTATCATTAGCATAAATTTATTATTAATTTTTATACTAAAGTAAGTTTTGAGACCCATTAAGAACTTCTTAAGTTTTGTAAAATTAATGACCCATTAAGAAACGTAAACAAATATTTCTAAAGACATATTTGTAATAAATAAATTATTTAAAAATATAAAATTAACTAATACTCATGCTGACCTTCACATAATCCATGACATCACTGATGAACGTTGTGTATGAACATAACATATCATATACAATAAAACAAATCACACAAAAAAAAAATCAAAAAAACTATTCAAACATAAATATTGAGAAAAACTATTCATGAGCTAAACTAAAATATAGGCAATGAAGACAATAAAAGTGTATGACTATGTATATCATCGAACCTTGATAGCAAAAGATCCTCACCATAATAAAGATGAAACCTACAGCAAGACGAATGGAGAAAAATACATTAGGATTGATGAGATAAAAACAATAAACGAAAAAGAGCATATATTGTAGACTCTAGAACTCGTATCTATACTATAAAAGTTAAAGTTAAATTTTTGTTTTTAAATAATCATGGACTAAATGTTTATCCAAACAATCTCTCAGTTCCTCTTCATCACCAATTTATTTTATACTTGTAAAATTTTTATGACAGTTAAGAATCTTCTTCTTTCAAGCTTGCAAAGTCATCGTCTTTCAAGAGAATTTTTTCCAAAGTTTTCATTTTTGTACAAACATGTACCTTCAATTTTCATGTTCAAATGGCTACACAAAAATATAGTTAACTACCATTCATACTTAGTAGTAGAAAAAAATTGTTTAAAAAAAAATCTAAATAGACATAACACAATGTTGTTCCAAAATGACTTCCTTAAAATGTAGTTTCTGAGATAGACTGTGGTGGGAGAAAAATGGATTTGCTCCTTGTAAAATCCAAATAAAAAAAAAGAAAAAAACAACATGAACTTCAAAATTGCATATATTCAGAAACCAAAGTCAAAAAGGTTTATATTCCTCTCATTCAAGCATCTATGCTTTTTTTGAATGAACTTGCATATGGTTCTTTATGCAGATCTTGCTTTAGTACACAAATCAATTTCAGTACAAAAAAAATTGAGTATCATAGAAAAAAGGATATCTATATATTATGTATTCTATTAAATTTCATACATCCCTTGTGTAAAACCTTGTTTCTAAGGTCTCATTTTTTGCGATCTAAGGATATGTTATTGTTTTAAAGAACAAAATATAGCATGAAGAAAGATTTGATGAATAATTTGATGGCTAACTAATTAAGGAACTTGAAGATCATGTAAATAACATCACATGCTTAGACAAACCTCGTCTCAAATAATTAGAAGTACATGTGACCCTATTAATCGCAAAATCCATCAAACGAAGCAAATAAATCATCGCGCGTTGAAACAAATACTTTACTTGATACATGTAATAAAGCAATAAACTTGTGTCGATATAACAAAAGATAGAATAATACCATATAAAAAAAAAAGCATGACTCGTAAAGCATGAGAAGAGACTAATTAATAAAGCAAAAATCAACATATTATAAACATGCAAAAACAGACCAAGCAAAAGTCAATCTACCTTAGATCTATAGTATACACCATGAATCAATATGCTATATTAAATATTGAAGCATAAGTAAAGCATCGTAAATTTGTCATGACTTTATTAAGCACAAATCAGTTAATTATAAATCATGAGATTACTTACCTCGATCCAAAACGGAAACGGACGTTAGAGAAGGAGTAGAGATAAGAGATGGAGTCCATTGGAAAACGGAGATGGTGGAGGCGTAGGCTTATTACTTCTAGCCTAGCACTCATATCAACACCGTCTTTTGACTTTCGATTCCCATTAGTAGAAGCTGGTTAATGAGCGTTTGGTGGTTTCAGCATCCCGGTCTTCAATTTCCTCTTATGATCATAAGCACATTCTCTTAGCCTTATCAGGCAACAAACACCATAATTCTAAATTCAACCACTTTTTTTTTACAATACTCTAAAACCAACTTAAACGCATCTTCTGCACTTTTACACTTGTTGTTGTCCGAATGAAGTAAAAGAGTTAAAATTTTGTATTTTTTTCATTGTTTCATCATCAGTTAAAGTATCAACACCGAGAACTCCATACCAATTAGCTTTTCCTTATTCGTTCTTTGATGCAGAGATAAAAACATTGATCATTATCAATAATTTTTTGAACCATCAAGCTTAGGATACTAATTCTTAGTCTTGTTAACGATTTTTTTCGCTCCAACATAATCATTCTATATCACTATAAAAGTTTTTCTCTGCAATATCAATTGCCCTTCTAGCTTCATCTTTATTACATTCCATCTTTTTCAGTTTCTTGTAAAATTTCCTAATCCCTATTGTAATTATATTATTTTTTGTGGATCGTTGGGAATTTTTTCTAATCTCTTTTGTATTTAATTGAGAATGAATGTAATATCATATTTTGTTGGGATAATAATTGATTAGAATGTGATATTAATTTTGCCTTTATAACAGAATATCTATAATTTTCCTAAATTTTTCGTAAACTTGAAATAATAACGTTTTTTTTAAATATTTAAGACTTTTAAATAAATAAAATTTTCTAATCTAAAGTTGAAATAGGAAATTAAATCCATAAAAATTTGAAAATTACTTGGAATTATGAGCTAATGATATAAGGAAATCATGTCTTATTTTTCAATTATTATCAACAAAACAAAATTAACATAATTCTAAATATTTGACGTGGCATTTCACTATAGGTTGAATTAAATCCTAGGTGGACGGTTTCAAAAGATAATAGCTTCAACTTTTATATAGTATAGATTTTTTCACGATTTGAACATTTATCACGATTCATAATTTTTTTTTTTTATCACGAAGCACTGAACTCCTTGGTTATCCAAACACATTCATATCTGGAAACCAATGTGGAGTACACGTGCTAACATAAGAGAAAACTAAGTTTCGAGTTCGAGCGATCCGGGCCAGTATGTCAGTCTTTTCATTCCGTTCCGTGGGGCAATATTGTAAAGTAAAGTCAGGGAACCACGCTTGTAGTGCTTTGCATTCCTCCAGTTCAGTCCTGAAACGCGGCCATTTGTCTGGTTCCCATAACATTGTAACTAACTCCTGGGAGTCTGTGGCAAACAAAGCACAAAACCGTCTTTTTTTGCGCAGACTCTGAAGGGCCCACAGTAGACTAAGCAGCTCTGTGTGTAAAGGGGAGATCCCCCTGTTCATTTCTCGTAGTCCTAGAAGATCAATCTTCCCATCTTGCAGTTGAAATGTCCAGCCAAGCCCACTCATGCGGTCTCCCTCCTTCCAGGATCTGTCAATAAAGCATGTAAAGATGGCCGGTGGCAGCAACGAAACAGTAAGTAGTTGTGCTCCACTTACTTCTTCTGTTGTCTTCTCATTTGCTAAAAACCAGGCCGCAACCTCTTTTTTGGCAAGGTCTAGGAAATATGGAGGTGACCGATCCAGATTCCTAAACACTTTATCGTTACGTGCTTTCCAGAGATACCAGATTATCCAAGGGTAACTTCTCAAATATTCTTCAAACTCCTCTTGGTTAGGTATCCTGGAAAGAAGATAATCAAAATTGCACCAGAGATTATCAGACGGGAAAGACGAAATGTTGTGTGGGATTTGTGACAGTGCCCAGCATTGCCTAGCCGGGGGGCACGTAAAAAATACATGGTTAATAGTTTCTTTCATATCTCCACACTTCGGACAAAATCGGTCCTGTTGAAGATGTCTAAACGTTAATCGCTCATTAACCGCTACCGCTCCCGAGAGAGCTTGCCATAGAAAGTGTCGGATTTTATTCGTAGTTGCCGCTTTCCACACCAATGCCTTAAGTGGGTTCAGGGACGGGAGTTGTGTTACAAACCGGACATCCTCCTCAAGATTTTCTCGGGCCATTTCATAACCTGACCGTACCGTGTACTTTCCAGAGTTAGTGAAATGCCAACAGTATCCATCTGATGTACCCACTTGGGATGGGATCAGGGACATGATTATCGGGATATCCGCCGAGTCGATATATTATTGCAGTGCACGGACATTCCAAGAGTGGATAGCTTCATCCATCAAGTCGATAACCCTCAGGTTCGGGTTCGGTGAAAAACCCGGAGGTCCCCGTTGAAAACCCCTTGCTGGGCGGGAGACCTTATCAGGAATCCACTTATCGGTCCAAACCCACGTTCGAGCCCCGTTACCTATGGTGCGCCGCATACCGTAATCAATTAAATGTTTTGCACTCCATAGACTTCGCCATCCATAGGATGGACGAGATGCCTTCCTGGCCTGAAAGGGATGAGAGTATCGGAAATACTTCCCCTTGAGGACCCGTGCAACTAGGGAGTTGGGGTATTGGTGTAGTCGCCAGAGTTATTTGGCCAGTAAGGCCTGATTGAACTCTTCGAAAGACTTGAAACCAATACCCCCTTCATGTTTATGGAGGCACAATTTCTGCAAAGCTATACAGTGCATCCGTTTCGAGTTTTGAGTAATTCTCCACCAAAAATCAGCTATCGCACTCGCCAGCTTACGATGTAGGCTTTTGGGTAATAAGAAGCTGGACATCACATATGTCGGGAGAGCCTGTGCCACAGACTTAATTATAACCTCATTGCCTCCTTTAGATAGAAATTTGGCGGACCATCCATTAATGCGTTGATGAAGTCGTTCTTGGACATAAGCAAAAATCTGTGCTTTAGACCCTTGTAATTGCTCCGGGATACCCAGGTATTTGCCAGCTCCGCCCTCTGTGGGGATATTTAGTCTTAGCTTTAATTTCGTATGGAGCTCCTTAGACACATCCTTCCCAAAAGTAATCGCTGACTTGTCGAAGTTGATACATTGCCCCAACGCATTTTCGTAGATTCGAAGGACTTCAAAAATACTATCACATTGCTGCGTCATAGCTTTGCAAAAGAATAAACTATCATCTGCAAATAGAAGATGGGAGAATGCAGGGGACGTCGGGGCCACTCTAACACCAGAGATGCGCCCCGAGGATTCAGCCCTCCGTAGATTAGCAATAAGCACTTCCGTGCAGAGTGTGAAAAGATATGGCGATAGCGGATCCCCTTGGCGTAGCCCCCGGGACGGAGTAATCCTTCCTTTAGGGTCACCATTTAACAAAACACGGTATGTCATCGAGTTAGCGCAAGCCATGATCCAGGATATCCATTTATCATCAAAACCCATCTTCTGCATTAGAGCTGTCAGAAAACGCCATTCTACCCTGTCATACGCCTTGCTCATATCTGTTTTGATCGCCATACACTCCTTTTTGCCAATATTATTGGTCTGTAGGGCATGAAAAACTTCTTGTGCCATAAGAATATTGTCCGTAATCTATCTCCCTGCCACGAAAGCTAATTGGGTTTTGGAGATTAACTTCGGTAGAAACTTCTTGATCCGCTGACAGATCACCTTCGAGATTATCTTATAACTCTCATTACACAGACTAATCGGGCGAAACAATTTCATCATACGAGGTCTCTCATATTTATGGATTAAGCATATATTGACCTCATTACATTTGGGATTGAGGGTGCTAGTATAAAAAAATTCTTGTACCATGGCAACCACCTGTGGCCCAATAATATGCCAAAAATTCTGGTAAAACAGGGCCGTCATCCCATCCGGGCCTGGGACCTTCTCGGGATGTATTGAAAAAACCGCCGCCTTATCCTCTGGCGCTGATACCGGACGGGTCAGAGAGGCGTTCATCTCTGTCATCACCGGGCATCCTAGATGGGCTAGGGATGACTCTAGGTCAGATATAGGAGAGGAGAAGAAGATAGTATGGAAATAGTCCATCGCCGTGGTCTCTATCTCCTCGTCTTTTCCGGTCCATTCTCTAGTATCTTGCAGGATGATGTGCATAAAACTTCTATTTAGGGTTTATGCAATTAGGTCTTTAAATTTATAACCCTAGGGAACTGCAAGTGCACAGTTAAGACATTTGTAGTACTTAGGGGTCGAACCACTGAGGACTTAGTGATGAATGCGCTACAAATCTATATGATTCAGATTAAGCTAAGGGATAATATTATTTGGTTTTAGGGTTTTATGGAAGCAAATAACAAAGCAATAAAGTAAAGAGATAGATATCAATTAAGATTAGAAATCAAGCAATTCACAAAACATATGCAAAACAAAAGCAATCGATTTAGGATTTTAATAATAGTTGTTCTAGAACTCATATCACTAAGGTAAGGTCATCCCACTATCGTGATGTAACTAACCATCTACGTTTTGCACCCTAATAGAATCAACTATCGCAGGTTATTACAAGGTGAAAACATGCTTTATGCTCAAGATTGATTGTTCACTAGACTCCTTAACTAACCTATCGAATTGTTAAGGTTTCTAACTCATCGAATACTAGGTCCGGAGATATAACAAGCTTTTGGAGAGTATATCAACCTAAGATTACTCTCTGGGTAGCTAGGCCAGTTCGTGCTTTAAGTATAAATAAATATGAAGAATCAATTCTAGAATAAAACTCTAAACGATTAAATACGTAAAATCATAGAATTAAGAAAGTTCATAGAAATCAAATCAAAGCTATAACTCTAACATGTTTTGCAACACGTAGCAGCAAGAGTAAAGCACATAGACAGTATAATTCATTGATCTATCTAAGCGTAAGGAGTTAGATCTCATCTCTTTGCAATAGGGGCAAAGTCAATCTATCCTTAAAGGCTTATAGAATCAAATAAACATGAAGAACAAGAGAAAAACGAAATACATTGTTTAGCTATTGATTTAGGCTGTTAAGGCTGGCTTCTTCAGTTCCTAGACAGGCTAAAAGCAAGTATATATAGGGGTTTAAGGAGGCATAAGTCAGTTAGGGTTTCTTCGGGCAAATACGTCTTTTTGGTCGAAACTAAGGCAATATCGGTCCAAATAACGGACGGGTTGCATGACCGGTATTGGAGGCTTCCATGACTCTTCTAGAAGGTCGGAAAAGGTCTGGATATCGGCCCATGGTCTGGCCCGGTGCTTGGCTCCATTTTGCACTCACTTCACTTCGAAGGCAGTTTGACATGTCCTCAGTGTTTCGGGTGTATCTTCCAAAGTACAGCTCCTATTGATGAAATTCCAACTCCATTGGAAATCTAACTCAAAGGGCTATCTTCAAACCAAGTTTCACTAAATTCCAAACTGATTTGATCCTCCGTTATTCAGCGAACTTCTGGCGTATACGTTCTGTCCAGTTTGAGAATGTGCATTATCTTCAAGATAAAATGACTTGGCTTGGTTCCTTTGACTTGGATGAGTAGATGAATCATAGATAACACTCTTTTTCTCCTTTTTACATCCTTTTGATGATAAAACCTATTAAGACCTTAAAATCTACATATACGAAAAAACTACCTCTTTTGGTCCAAAAGCTTTATTAATATATATAAAAACCATACTAAAATAGATAAAAAAAGTGGTAAAATATAGGGTATATCACAGGATCCCCGTATTCTTATTACGTGTCCTCCATTGCTTTGTGGAAGCCTGAAAGTATTTGGTATTTTGGTCTCCGACCTGATACCAAAGTTGACGACTCTTCTGTTGCCAGAAGATTTCCTCATCCATCAACGCCGATCGCAATTGGTCTTGAAGGTCACCAATCTCCTCTGTGGAGGACGAGTCCCTACTCTGTGCTTCTTCCAGTCTCCTTTTCAAGTATTTAATCGCTTCCGATGTGGGACAGTGGTCTTGTTTCCTCCAACGTGAAATTGCTTTTCGGCAATTTGCTATGCGTTCTCCGACCTCTAGCTTGTTTCCGTTCCCGTTCATCGACCAACCCTCATGGACTATCCGTTCGAAATTTGGCTTGGAAAGCTAGCGTTTGTCAAAACGAAAGTTTTTAGTTCCCGCCATATGCCTAGAATTGATATGTGTGAGCACTGGGCAGTGATCCGACCCCCAAAACCTAAGGTAGTCCATTTATGAATGAGAAAAAACCTCATACCAGTCTTCATTCCCCATAGAACGGCTTAGACGACATCGAATGACATTTTTGCCCCGGTTTCCTACCCATGAGAGGAAATTCCCCAAGTAAGGGAAATCGATCATACCACAGCTTTGACGCATAAGGTTAAAATCCACGAATAAGTTCTCTGGCCTTCTACGTCCACCTGTTTTCTCGTGATGGCCCATGATTTCATAAAATCCCCTGTCATAAGCCAAGGGCCCGTGCGTGTAGTGCTAATACTCGTTAACCATTCCCATACCTCGACATGATTAGAAATAACAGGTTTCCCGTAAACAAAAGAGAGAAACACTTTATTACCATGAATGGTAGCCATTACATCGATAATATATTTATTATAAAAGAGAACTTGAATTGGAAACTCCGACTTAGCCAAAAGTGCTAAGCCGCCACTAAGACCACATGGGTCAACAGTAAAAAGAAAATCATAATCAAATTGTGCGTGCAAATCTTGAAGAAAATGTTGATCACGTTTAGTCTCCATAAGAAAGAGGATCCCCGAAAAAATCTTCTTATGGAACTCCCGCAATCTGCGAACTGCCAAAAAGCTACCAGCTCCTTGACAGTTGCAACTTAGGATCATCTAGGCGTCCACCAATGGTTTTCTTTTTAACCACCGGATCTTTAAATTCCTTCGAAATTTGCCCACCGGTAGGGCCCATCTTCGTGGAGGACGGGAATGGAGCACTGTGTAAAGCATGTTCTCCTCTAGTTGGATCCTCCTTTGCTAAAGACGCGTGCTTGTGGATGCGACAGCCTCGAAATGGGCTGTGCTCAATCTTCTTTTTAACCGCTGGAGCTTTCCCAATTTTTTGTTCAATTTTTATGGGCTTCTTCTCCAGAAATCTGGGCCCACCCCGTGGCCTATTCTTTTTATTCTGTTGGGCCTCCACCACAAACTCCTTAAGTGGGGAAATAACTTCTGTGGTATCTAACTGGGTTTTAAAGCCCAAATAAGGCCATGTCTGGGCTTTTGGCCACTCCAGCCCAACACCCGAAGCCCATGCGCCCTTCTGCTTCCATGTCATCCCTTGGGCCTCGATACCCAGAATTGTGTCAGTGCGGGCCGGGATCCCATTATGGGCCTGTGCAATATGAGTCCCAAAAGAATCGGGCCCAATGACGAAATTGTTCTCCCCATCCATCCTGTTCACCTTGTCCAATGGAGGCACAAATTGAGAACTCGCCGGCGACAACGGCACCTCTGGTTTCCTGAATAGGCCCTCCTCCGCCGAGCGAGTCCCGATTACTGGACGAATGTTTGTCCCTTCAGGTCCATGTTGATTCCGGCTAGGTTCCACCTCCACCCGATGCTTTTCCATGCCAGAGCTCAAACTCCCTGAGTCACGACCCCCACCGGGAGCAGCAGCACAGATAGGCGGTACCCCTTCCTGGTCGTTCTCGGATTCTTTCTCAACCTTTTTGGATTGACGGAAAGTTCCTTCCACCTTCTCCCAGGCTTCATTTTGGGCATAAACCATCTTCACCACCACCACTTCTTCCTCCGTGTTGCGGTACCAAGTGGTACTGTGAATACCAGGACCACCTTTCTTCGCCGTATGACCAATTGGGAATGTTAACCCAGCCAGCTTAGGATCAACCCGACCATCCTCCACAGTGAATGATTTTCGAACCCATTCTTTTGTATCCACTTTGGCTACTCGTTGCTCTTCCGCATCCACCACCATCTCTCCTAATTCCGCCGTCATGTTCCTTCGCACCGGTTTCCTTTTGGACGATGACGCCAGAGTCGCGACTGGAATTGTTGAGTGCTCCCGATTCCTCAAGGGATATGCGATCTCCTCCCGAGGCGCTCTCCTACCTCTACGGTCCTCACCATCCTCGCGACGAGGGATGGGCTCTCTTTGGCTCTCCCGGTGGCTCCGGTTCAGCCCAATCCGATGCGGGCAAGTCTGGCTTTCATGTGTCATCCAGAAACAAAACTTGCAGTGATTTTTCAGCTTCACATATTCAAACCGTAATCGAAAAAGTTCACCGGTCTCCGATACCGTTTCCCGAAATATTATGAGCGGTGCATCACACTCCACCATCACTTGAATCATTGGGTATGGCTCAGTTAATTTCCAATTGAGAAGCTCTCCAAGATCCTCTCCAATCCTCACCACTTGCTTCTCTTCATTATACATGTCTGGTAAGTCCATGATCCAGGACGAGATGGAGGATAGGAAGTCCATTCTCACCGTGGGTACCCATCTGTCAATAGCATTCATCCACCCATCAAAGTGATAGGGACGGTTTTCCAGAACCGATTGATGGTCTGCTTCCTCCTTGAAGTGGAAGTAAAATTTTCCTCCCCCCATTTCTGCTCTTTGAACCCGTCCCTCACATCTCCAGATCGTTGGAAGGAACCCAATCAACGCTTTAACCTGATTCTCTTGTGCCTCGAGATTCAGGACTCGTCCCACCAAAGTCCTCTCAAATTGTTGAAGGATTTGTGCGTTGTTGACCGGGAGGAGTTGCAAAGGCTTGGATCGTCTGTTTCCTGATCTGGGCCGACAAGTTTGCCAAAGAACGCCATCGATGTGTGTGCAGAAAAGACCGGAAAATGCTTTGTGTATACGCAGGGGAGGAGGAGCAAGTGTTGTGTAAAAGACCCAATCCTGCTTTGCCTCTGGTTTAATAAGACGGCTGGCAAATCCATCATACCCTCGAATCTGTTCTACGGAAATGGTGGGATATGATTAAGACCGAAAATCTTCCTGATTCCCAGATTTACATCAAATTCGAGATTAACGCTTCCATCAAATCTGAAATATACATCAATGGAAAAGGATATCACAGTCCCGTGAATTCTCCTGAAGCAGGGAAAACTCCTTTCCATGCTTGATGTTCGGACGATCCCATCCATACAGCGAAGATCTTTTGTGGTCTCGATCGTGACCGACAGAGGACGCGATAACGCAACAGTGGTGTATTGATTCCAGTCGGAATGATCCCACCCCGATTGATTCCGCACCAAAAGGAAATTGCCCTCGGTGATGTAAGACGCAGCACCTTGGTAGTGCCGATGACTCGCCCCTATGTTTCCGAGCAAATGCCCGTGCCGGAGATTGTGGAAACGGTTGAACATGACGGCCACGATTTCAAAAATCCTGCCGTTTCATGAATGACACGCACCGTAAAAGTTATCACGATTCATAATTATATAATGGATATTAAAAAAACTTTTGAACTGTAAAATTATTCATATATCATACCACATATTCCACGGATCAACTATCAAAACCAATTAAACATTTCTAAGATCCGTAGACGCAACTACCATAACTAGGGTTTATAACCGTGAGTGCACCCGTATTGCCAAAAATGAAACTACATGCTTCTCTTGAGCGACCATGGGTCTGGTAATAAGCGTTCATCACAAACGATGCATGTTTGATGAGAGTATTGGGGTTGAAGCACGATCCACCTGGTTGAATTGGTCTACAATCAACTCCTTGACTGCATGCAAAATTGATATTTGCTTGTAGTTGCACATTTGTCGCTGCTAGATCTGCTATACAATAGTGTGTAGGCTCGCCACGGGAAGGTGGTGGATCATGATGGAAGAAAGGAAGATGAAAAAGAGCAACAAAAACGGCGACATTTTTGTCATTTTTTTAAAATGAAAATTTAAATGATATTCAAAGTTATATTTTGGATATTTGAGTATGATGTATTTTTTTATTTATATACTAAAATCAAATCATTTTATTTATTATATTTCAAAAAATAGGTATTTTTAGTACCTTATTAACCAAATGAAGAAAGTATAGAAGAAAATCTAATAGAGTTGAATAAATTATTTGAAATCGTATGTTTATAGAAAATTTTAATCACTAGCTAGATAGTCAAAATAAAATATTTACCTACAAAAAGAAAAACGTCCATATATACTAGAAAATAGCAAAAACAGATTTTGAAGGTTAACAAAATTACCTCTTCTTAATCGGGAAACCAAAACTGATTTTCGATGAAACAATACATGCATGTATCAAAATAAATATTAAGAAAAAAAGTTTGTATTAAAAAAAAAAGAGAATTTGCATCTCATGACAAGGAATAATGTGGTAATTGACAAAATAACCAAAACATGTGCAAAACCTCATACTGTTTTTCAAAAGGAATGTTCACAATTTAGTTAGTTTGCCAATTTATGTATAATTTGATTATCTACCTAATTTATTAAAAAAAATACATTCATTTCTCAAAAAAACAAAATACATGCATGCATCACATTCTTTTACTTTTTTTTTTTTTTTTTTTATAAAAAGGCTATTTTCTAATGCAAACACACAAAGTACATTCATTTTGAATAGAAATGTCAGACGGGCCGGCTCATGACCAAGTAGCCCAACCCGTAATGGGTCTAATTTTTTTTAACCCAAACGGGTTGACCCGTCACGGGTTGCGGGTTAGATATGTATATCCAGGCCCGTGTTACTTAGGCAAACGAGCAAATGGGCCAGCCCGCGGGTTATGCTAATTTTCATACAACATACAAAAATACATTGAAAATTTGCTTGAAATCATTGCTAATTCGAGTGAGTGACATGGATTACATCGACAACTGCAACTACATCTGCTTCTGCAGTTAGAAACACTTTAGTTATTTACATACGTTTGACTTTTTAGTTTCGTATGACTTTCTATCCAAAAGGTAACAGAAACTTCACCTTTGTCAGTAACGGGAAGGTGCAATAATTTTCCCTCATGCATGATGTGCTGAGCTTCAACGATTGGCGTGTCAACTGTCCTAGATTCTAGATTATTTCATTATTATCTCACAGAAATCTTTATATCATTCCTCCAATAATTTCTTTTCACTTTAGTATTAATTCCCAAGGAAGCAAGAGCTGCCAAACACACAAAAGAAAGCTATATAAGAGTTTAGGGTAATACATACAAACCTGAATCTTCGAAACCCAACAAATCAACATCGCAATACTCTTCAACAATCTCTTTCACCTATCTCAAAGCTCGTTCATCCATCCTGCAGATACAACAACAAAATCAAATCTTGAGCTTTCATGAATCAATCAAGCATAAAGAGACACTAGCATTTCACTTCTTCTGGAAAGATAACAAATCTGAAAGGAGTCTCAAAGAAACTGAGACCATACTGATAAAGATCATCTCTTTTAATCGATACAGATAAGAAAGTAACAATCTACCAAAATGATGACATGAACTAAAACCAAAATCAGTATAAACCAGTCTCTAAGGCAATCACAAAATCAAGATACTTCAATGGACATCTCGCAGTAAAACCCCTCAAACTACCAATCCCACCGGCTACCTCTTAGTTCTCAACCACAACTCAGACCATGGTAACTACGGTGCCCCTTGACACGTTCATAGCTATTGTAACGCCCGTGAACCAAAAAGTGGATTTTTGGTTGGGTGTCGATCGACACAGGGTGTGTGTGTCGATCGACACGTGTGTTTTTGACTTAGGAGAAGTCGTGTTCTGGGTGTTTCGTCGATCGACACATGTGAGGTGTGTCGATCGACACATGTGAGGTGTGTCGATCGACACGGGTTAAATTGAACCGACAGGTTCAGTATTTGATCACACGGTTTGGCGATCAGTTTAGGGAACCCTAGGGTTTGATATATAAGCGTGAAAAGTCATGTTCTTGTCCGTTTTTGGCAGAAGCAGAGAGAAAATCTGAAATCAAAGAGAATTGAGGGAGTCTTGGGGATTTTGAGAAGCATTGATCGTTCTTGGGGCTTGTGATTGCGTGGGAGGTTATTAGAAACGAGGAGAAATCATTGCTGGGTTGATTTCGGGTCTGGGAGGACGAAATCAGAGGCTGATTTGTGTGTTCTTCGTCGTTCTTCCTCTTTTTAATCCTTTTCTAGGTGAGTGCGTGACCGTAGGTTTATCTGGGTAAAGGATTAGATAAAATATGATTGATTGTGGTTGTTTGGATTGGATTTCGTGTGTTTTGTGGATGAAAACGTGCAGGACATCGATGGATCGCATGAGAGTTCAAGCCATGAGAGGATAGGCTCGTTCTCTGTTCTGCGATGTCGTATCGATCGACACAATTGCTTTTTGTCGATCGACACAGGTGCATCATGTCGATCGACACCATGGTGGTGTGTCGATCGACACAAGTGCAGTATATCGATTGACACCTAGTGGTTGTGTCGATCGACATAGTGCTCCTGGACTGGTTCGTGTTTTGATTGTTTTGTGTATGCTTGTTGTATGCTCATCCTGGTATTGTATCTCTTGCTTATGCCTGTGTGTATAACCTGTAGACAGGATGACCGGCTCACTGAGTATTTGTGATAATACTCATGCAACTTTTTTTGCCATGTGTTGCAGGTAAAGAGAAAATGTGATCGTGGAATAATGGCCGGGAAGAGAAGATGATCTAGTGTCTCGGTTTCGTGGCTTTGAGTTAGAATTGATAGGATATAGTAATTCTGGAACCCTGTTTTATTGTTATTCGAATAGAATTGAATGAATTGGATATTGTTATTGGATATTGTTTGAGTGGTTATTTGGTTATTGGTATTGATTTATTGAATTGAACTGGTTAGGATTCAATACAGTATGGGATCTATTGAATTTTTTTAATTGTTTTATTTGATTTCTGCATGTTAAGATTGGACCGTTGAGGATTATCATTTGTGATAATGATAATCCGGGTCGTTAATTGGAAAAATTTGAAATTTTTGGGTCGGGTTGTTTCATTTTGGTATCAGAGCCCTTATGGTTCTAGGGCGGGTGCAATTGATTGATTATGTGAGTTAATTGATTGATTGATTGTTGTGTGGGTATGGAGTCCTATATCATCTCTTCCGAGCCTTCAATGAGATTCTATGGTATGTGTTTTATGAGTTTATGTTTTCTAGTACTTAGTAGTCTGTTGGTTAGTGCAGAGCGATGGCTAGACTGGCTAGAGGCAGAGGTCGTGGGGGCCGGGGAGGCCGAGGTGGTCGTGGTGGGTGCGGGCGAGGATTGCAGAGTGAGTCTGATACCGCGAGTGTGGCCCAGGAGACCACGCAGGAGCAGGTGGTGGACTCGCAGGCGTTTCAGGAGGGGTCTGTAGGTGAGACTGCTACGAGTGCCAGTGTGAGGGCTGGTGGGGCTAGTGTGGGTCCCAGTGTAGCTGGGGGTGCGACGGGCCCAGGTGGGGGTGCTGCTGCAGGTGTGGCCCAGGACCGAGATGATCGCTTGGCGGGTTTGTTGCAGATGTTTTTGGAGCGGTTACCAGGTGGGGTACCGGCTCCGGGGCAGGCTCCATGAGTTTAGCCAGGTGTGGCTGGTGTGAAGCCGGGAATGGCTGGGGTTCAGCCGGGAGTGGCTGGTGTGCAGCCGGGTATGGCGGTTGCAGAGGAGCTTCCATCCTACCTGAGGATGATGGAGTAGATGCAGAGGATTGGCACCGGGTTTTTCTCGGGTGGTGCCAAGCCTTAAGAGGCTGATCAGTGGCGGCGGAGGTTGGAGCGTAACTTTCGCTCTATTAGGTGTCCTGAGGGATACAGAGTTGATATAGCAGTTCACTATCTGTATGGTGATGCGCATCTCTGGTGGAGAGGTGTTGAGGCCAGGAGGGTACAGGCCGAGATGGTTTGGGAGGATTTCTTGGCTGAGTTCAACGCCAAATATTTCCTGCAAGAGGCGGTGGATCGGTTGGAGTCGAGGTTTCTGAACCTAGCTCAGGGAGACCGAACCGTGAGCGAGTTCGAGTTAGAGTTCAGTCGACTCCTGGTACATGATGGTATGGGCATGGAGGGCGAGCATGCTCAGGTGAAGAGGTTTCCGGGGAGACTTTAAGCGGATTTGAGGACTTGCTGCAGGGCGAGTAAGTTCGCCATGAGGGCAGAGCTAGTGGAGACGGCTGCTGCGATTGAGGAGGACCTCAGGGAGCAGGCTGTGGTGGTTAGTCCACCGGTGCAGCAACAGAGGAGGTCACAACAGCAGGCGGGTTCGAGCAGGGGCGGCAATCCTGTTCTGGGTCAGAAGAGCAAGTGGGAGAGCACTTCAGGACCAAGTCAGAGGGGGCAGGGTGGTCCGGGATGTTTCGGATGCGGAAGCTTGGATCACAAGGTGGCCAGTTGTCCGAAGAGGAGTCAGACTCGGGGTGCTCAGGTGTGTTACCACTGCAGAGTGTCAGGGCATATTAAGCCCAAGTGTTCGAAGCTGCAGTAGATGGCGGTGGTGGCAGTGCAGCCATTGGTAGTGCAGCCTTTGGCTCAGATTGCAGCGGTGCCACGGGTTTTCACTTTGGCGGAGGTGGGCGGTTCTAGCGCCAGACCGATCACCGGTAAATTTTCAGACTTGACTTTTGCTTAAATTCTTGTGGTGTTGAATTTTTTGAAAATTGTGAGTCTACACTAGAGTGTCGGATCTTAAAGCACATGGGATTTGTGCAAGGACCTTAGTTGTGGGCGGGTGCGAGTCCCACGTGTTGTTTGATTCGAGAGCTATGAATAGCTTCATTACTCCGGAGTGTGCAGAGGGTAGCAGTATTCGGAGCGATTCCGGTGAGAAGCCGGGAGTAGTTAAGGTTGCTGGTGGCGCTCGTGGCGTAGATGTTCTGGTGGCGGGAGAGTTGATGCCAGCAGATCTGGTCATTACACTACAAGAAAACAGACAACTTTCCGACGGTCAAAACCGTCGGAAATCCGTCGGAATAAGCCCTATTCCGACGGCTTTCCGACGGTTTTGACCGGTCGGTTCTATCTCGTCGGAAATACAAATTCCGTCGGAATTCCGTCGGAAATACTGACGGAATTCCGACGGAAAATAAATTACCGGAATCCGTCATAATTCCGTTGGAAATCCGTCAGTATGTCATTGTCCGACGGATTTCCGACGGTTACACATACCGACGGATTTCCGACGGATACATATACCGACGGATTTCCGACGGATATTTTATTTATTAAAAAAAAAATTTTAATTTAATTATATTTAATGAAATTAAAATAAATTAAATTAAATTAAAATTAAATATAAATAAAAATTAAATTAAAATAAAAATAAAAAAAACAACAGTTAAAATTAAGGTTGAATATTTTTAAAAGTGATTAAGAAAATTAAAATATTACATAATAAGTTATCTATCGGTTACGGAAGAACTCGTTCATCCTGTCTTCCATTTTCCGCATTCGTGCCATCTGCTCTTCCATTGCCTGCAACCGTGCCTGCTGTTCCTCGTAGCGAGCTTCATCTTGTGCGCGTTGGGACTCCAACCCGGTCACCCGCTCGAGAAGTTCGGCATTCTGTGCCCTCAACGCACTATCTGCAGGAATGCGGTAAGAGTTGATGGACGGGGATGAACTGTCTTCCGGTAGGCCAAACACACGACCTCTGTGCTTAGGCGCAACCTACGAAAAAAAATCAATAAATAAATGTTGTAAGTTGTTTATATTTAAATTTATTTAAAATTTAATAATAATTGACAGTGTTACTAACCTGATAGGTAAACTCGTTGATCATCTCCAGAGGAACTTCCGTGGCCGGGGGAGTTCCTTCGACGATCGATTGGGATTGGAGGTACTCCTCACCCAGCCTCTCCACGCTCTCCACGATTTCACGAGCAATGAGATCTTGAATTTCCCCCGTCTTTCTGTTGGTGTGCGCATCTTTGACCAAGTCAAGATGTGACGGACGCACACCGGTCGTCTCCATCTGTTAGCATAGATAATGAAATAAATATGAGAAGTGTTAGAAATAAAATTTTTGAGCATATTTATAAAATTACGTACCAGCTTCTGAAGACGTGACGCTTTGCTCGTCGCACCGAGGTTATGGGTCGCCGGTCCCTTCCCCTTCCGGTCGCTGTTCCGGTTAGACGAGTTCTTTCCGGAGCTTGCTTTTGTCTCCTCCAGTTCCCAATGGGCAAGTAGTCCACGCCATAATGTGGGGTTATCTTGCAATTTGCGCGGTACTTTTCCCTCTTTGTACCACGTGTCCTTCCATTCGTTTATCTTCAACGAATATTTCCGGGAGGCTTTTTTGTAGAACTCCCGTCGGACCCGGGCAGTCAACTGTGGGTCCCACGTAAATTCTTGCTGAAAAAAAAACGTACCCATATTAGTATTGACAATTTTAAAGAAAATAAAAATCTAAATTCTTAATAGGAAAAGAAAACATACCGCAAATTGCCGAAACCAGATCTCCTGGTCTGCCACCGGCATCGAAGAAAATGTGGGATACGGGGATTTGATCAACGAATTAGTCATTGCGTTGATCGAACTCGTAATCCCGTTTCTCGAAAATTGAAACCTAAACAATATTTAGTTAAATATTTTTTTAAGTTAATATAATCAAATACATTTTTAAATAAAACTTACCATGTCGTGTTAGGTGGCAAGTCAGGATCTAGGCGAGTCAACCTATCCCGTCCAGGTTGCGAAACAAACTCCTCAACCGACATGGCCGTGGGAGCTGAGGGCTGTGTATCCAGTGGAGGAGACGGGTGGTGGGGATCCGGAAAGATAGTATCTGGGATCTGCGACTGACTCCCTCCCCTACTGGAAGTACCGGATCCAGTAGCGTGATGAAATCGCCCATAGTCCCTACGAATTCCAAAATGTTTACATACCGGTGAAATTTACTTACATATATAAATATAAATTCTGATAATTTAAATAATAAATTTTAAAGAAAAATTTACAGATAATTTAATTTACTGTCCGATTTAGGGATTTTTTGTTTTTGAGAATTTGCCGACATCGAATTTTTGAGATTTTCGAATTATAAAATTTACGGGAATTGGAGACTTAGTGATTTTAGGATATTGATATTTTGAGAAGTAGGGAATTTGGAAATTAGGGATTAATTTATGGAATTTCGGGATTTCATAAATTAAGGTTTTAGGGAGTTAGGGATTGTGGAAAATTGAAATTTCTGTAAATAGGTATTTAGGGATATTTGGATTATGGAATTCAGATATGAACATTTAATATCCTACAGATTTAGAAATTTTTTGGAATTTCAGATGTGGTAATTTAAAGTTTTAGATATTTACGATTTTTCCAGAATTTGGGATTTTGTAATTTAAACAAATAAAAAAATTAGTAAAATTTCACAAATTTAGAATTTTACTAATATTTTTATATTATAAATATTTATAATTTTCTAAAAATAAATAATTTTATAAATACTTTTCTAAATTTTATAAACCCGAAAATTCCCTAAATCACAAAATTTACAAAATAAAAAACTTTTCAAACATCCTAAACCTAAACATTTCAACATTTCTATTAATTTTTAACAACCTAAATCTAACAAATTCACAAAATTCTCTAAATTCATAATTTACAACAAAAAAACTTCGAAAAACTTACATTGGATTGTTGATTTGTTGTTAGAGATCAAACTTGTGGATGGATATTTGATTTCCGGCCAGTTTCCGAACCGATCGATCGATTTCCGGCAAGGTTTGGTTTTTTTTTTTAAGTTTCGTGAAGGTTTATGCGAAGAAGAAGGCTGATGGTTTTATTGCAGGTTACCGACGGAATTCCGACGGAATTCCGACGGATTTTCCCGGTTTTTTCGATGAGATCGAGGCTCTTAGGCGGCAGAAATTAGGGTTTCCGTCGGAAATCCGTCAAAAATACCGACGGATTTCCGACGGATTATAAACATTTATATATAAAACCGCGTAATACTTTGGTAACATAAACATTATTTAATAAATTGAATTTTTTTTATTAAATTAATTAAATCCGTCGGAAATCCGTCGGTATTTTTGACGGATTTCCGACGGATCATAAATTTTTTTAAATTAAATTTTTTTAAATCGGAAATTAATAAAATCCGTCGGAAATCCGTCGGTATTTTTGACGGATTTCCGACAGATCATAAATTTTTTAAATTAAATTTTTTTAATTCGGATATTAATAAAATCCGTCGGAAATCCGTCGGTATTTTTGACGGATTTCCGACGGATCATAAATTTTTTTAAATTAAATTTTTTTGTATTCGGAAAATTACAAATTAAAACTAAATTAAAAATTACAAATCCGTCGAAAAACTGTCAAAAATCTGTAAATTAAAAGTCCGCGTGGTGACCCGATTGCATAGTTAATTATAAAAATGTCCAAACATTTTTTCATACATAATTTTAAATATATCCGGGAATTGAATAAAAGATTTACATGGCGACATTTTATAACAGAGAAAAAACATAAGCCGAAAGGAAAATTATTTATTTTAAAGTTTGAAACACATATGTCTCTGTATCCGCTCCAAACTTATTTGTGTTTAGAACCTGAAACTTTTTTTTCCCTTTTTTTCTTTGGCGGAGAATCTACATATTCTTTGCAAAATTCCCTTTCGATTGCATCAACATCTATATTTAAGTTCGGACTTTCTGGTCTCTGGGCAAATTCATAATCATAGTAGTTATCCTTACATTCATTTGAAGTACTTCCACCGTATGTATCTGACGTTTCAATCAAGCGAGATGGTTGTACGTCTTCGAGAACACTCTTCTTGTCTGGATATTTGGCGCACTGCGATTTCGTTTCCCACGAGACGTTTGACAAGCACTGGCTCTCCGGCACTATTGTTGATGAAGAATCTCCGATTGAGATTGGTGAGACCGTATCAAATTCCCACGAGTAAGTGGGTATCTCTTCAGTGTGTGTGTCGCATTGGGTTTCGGTTTCCCACGAGTACTTTGGAAGTAGAAAGTGGTTTGCCACGATTTTTGAGTCTTCATTAGCAGAGTTAGAAGACATTATTTGTGTTGTTGAAAGGAATGAACGTCTGAGGAACCTTATATAGAACGGAAAACCGTCGGAAATCCGTCGGAAATCCGTCTGAAACCTCCGACATAATACCCCGCCAGTCCCATCGGCCGCGGATAACGCAATGGTAACCACTCAAACTTTGCCGACATCGGAATACCGACGGAAATCCGACGGAACTAATTCCGTCGTTATGTCGTACGAAAATTAGGTATGCTTTTATCCCGCGCGCGGAAATCCGGCGGCAAATTTAATAAATGATTCTGGCGAATATTACCATAAAGTACATTATATTAGAGGGAACGCATAGGGGTTATAGTACAAACCAGCTCCAAACAAACATTTACATTAAATTATTAATCTGACTCTTCTGATGAACCTTCACTAGGGATGGAGTCGGAATCGTCGTCAAATTCTTCACGTAGTTCATCTTCATCCGAATGCACTAGATCATCGCCGATATGTGTGACATCAGTGACAAGGTCAATGTTATCCGTCTCCTCAACATGTGACATTTGGTTGGTTCGCGATACTTGTAGAGCATCATGTTCCGGAACTCCATATATTTTTCCTCGCGGATAAATTGGAGTTACTGTCATCCAAGGATCTGTCCTCCGCCCAACTCGAGGATATGGAATGTAGCAAACCTATTCAGTAACGGTGGATGTTGTTTATATACAAAAATAACAAAACCTAACGTATAAATATAACGGAAAACCTATCAATATATTGATACCTGGTCTGCTTGAGATGCAAGGATAAATGGATCGTAATGATGTAATTTTCGGCTTGAATTTATCGAAATAACACCAAGACGGTCAATTCGAACCCCACTACCATTGGATGGATCATACCAATCGCACATAAACACAATGCACCTCAAGTCCAACATTCCTGGATAGTGGATTTCCAAGATTTCTTTTAAATGGCCATAGTATATGGTATCACCTGATTGCGCCGAAATACCATTGTCCGAAGTTGGCCTTTGACGTCCTTCGTCACGAATTCTGAACGAATATCCCCTAGTGCAAAATCTCGGATATGAAGTCGCGGTGCTGCGTAAACCATGCGAAAACTCCACTAACCATGTCGGGAGGGTTTGACCACTTGCTAAACCTTCGGAAACCTAAAAACAATATAAGTAAGCAATCAATAACATATGAACGTGAAAAACTTATAAAATAAGAGTGAGGAGTTATATTTAACGTACAAAAAATTTCAACCACTCCGGGAATTCTTCATCTTTTAATACAGCAAGTTCGGAATCTGTCTTATCAGCATGGTAAGTTTGTGCTAGGGACATGTATATCCTGTAACATAACAATTGTTATCAGATGAAGACAAATAATTGCACAAATTTAGTATGAGAAATGGTATACCTTTCATACTCTCCAAGTTCGTCACAATTTCTGAGGATATATGTATGCAAATGTGTGACCTCTTGTGGTGATAGTATGCGTTTCTTCCCTTTTCCACTTACGCGGCCCACTTGCGCAAACAACTCAGGTACAACCACGGGATACACTGCTTTCTCACCTCTATCATCATGTCGCGCCGGCCGTCTACCTTTAGTCCGGACATCCGAAGGAAAGTAATATTCGGCAAAGTGTGATACTTCTTCGTTTAGACTTTGTGCAACAATAGATCCCTCAACTTTGCTCAAATTTTTTACCTTTTTCTTCAGGTGGAACATGTAACGCTCGAACGGGTACATCCATCGGTATTGAACAGGGCCTCCTAATGCTGCTTCTCGTGGGAGGTGAATAGGAAGATGTTCCATAACATCAAAAAAAGACGGTGGAAATATCTTCTCAAGATTACAAAGGAGCACCGGGATGTTGGCCTCTAAAGACCGGATCCCGTCCGCTGTTAGTGTCCGTGAACATAAATCTCGAAAGAAAGCCCCAACTCCTACAAACAAAAAGTAATCAAGTTAGTACATATATAGTAACATTATATTAGTAATAAACTAAAGAAAATTATGAAATATACCTCCAATTGCTTGATGGATGTCTTGTGGAAGAAGATTAGAAAATGCAAATGGAAGAAGACGTTGCATCACAACATGGCAATCATGACTCTTCATTCCAATAAACTTCCATTCCGTCGAATCCACGCAATTACGCAGATTAGATGCGTAGCCGTCAGGAAATTTAACAAAATTTTTAATCCATTCAAAGAAAACTTCCTTCTTACCCGCGTCTAACCGGTACGCAGGCATCGGCAATCTACCATTAGGCAAAACATGAAGGGACTTCCTTGAACAAATCAATGGCAAGTCTAATCTAGATTTCCAGTTATCTTTTGTCTTTCCTGGTACATTTAAAATGGTGTTCATGATGTTGTCAAAGAAATTCTTTTCAACATGCATGACATCTAGATTATGCCGCAGTAGATGATCTTTCCAATAAGGTAAATCCCAAAAAATACTTTTCTTATGCCAATTGTGATATTCCCCACAGCCGTCGACGGGGTGATGGCCATTACCCCCACATTCAGGAGTTCGCTCTGCACCAAAATCTCGTAACTGTTCCAATATGCTGCGACCATCTATCTCTGGAGGTGGACCAGTAAACACTGGAAAATTCTTTCTAAAATGTCTTCTAGACCGACGATATGGATGATTTGCCGGCAAAAAACACCTATGGCAATCAAACCATGAAGTCTTCCTTCCGTTCTGCAATTGGAATGCTGAAGTATTGTCTTGGCAATAAGGACATGCCAATCTTCCATGCGTTGTCCATCCAGATAACATACCGTACGCCGGAAAATCGCTAATGGTCCACATAAGAACCGAACGCAAGTTGAAATTCTGCTGGATGGAAACATCAAATGCCTCAACACCATGCTCCCACAACATCTGCAACTCATAGATCAATGGTTGGAGGAATATATCGAGTGATCGTCTTGGATGATCTGGCCCAGGAACTAGAACTGAGAGAAACAGGAACTCTTGCCGCATGCACATAGAAGGAGGCAAATTGTAAGGTGTTACGATGACCGGCCACAATGAATATTTTCTTCCATGCTTTCCAAATGGGTTGAAACCATCAGTGGATAAGCCGAGGTATACATTTCGGCGTTCGTATGCGAAATCTGGATATACCGATTGAAAGTGTTTCCACGCTTCTGCGTTAGAAGGATGCGTAATATCTCCATCTTGATTATGCTCTGCATGCCATCTCATAGCCTTAGCAGTGCGTTCTGATTGATACAGCCTCTTCAACCTCTCTGTTAATGGTAAATACCACATCCGTTTGAAAGGAATCTTCACTCTGCCACTTGTGTCTTGGAACCGTGGTTTACGGCAAAATTTACATTTTTTCCTGTTCTCATCTTCCCTCCAGTATAGCATGCAGTTGTCGATGCACACATCTATTATCTGGTAGGGCAAACCAAGACCGGCAACAAGTTTCTGGACCTCGTAGTATGATGCTGGAGAAAGATTATCCTCTGGCAAAACATCTTTCACAAACTCGGCGAATGCATCAACACATTCTTCGGATAAATTGTAATCGGTCTTCATGTTCATCATCCTACTAGCAGAAGATAACGGTGAATGCCCTTCCCTACAACCGCTGTACAGTGGTTGCTTTGATGCGTCTAACATATCAAAAAACCTTCGAGCTTCTAAATTAGGTTCTTCAACCCTATCACCCTCATAACCACCCGACTGCAAATTCTCTCTAAACGCGTCGTTAACCATCGCAACCGTACTTATCCCAACATCTACTTCCGTTGTACGTTCTTCTACGCTATCCAGAAAATAAGGTGCATTACTACTACTACTACCATATTCGTAATTGCTTTCTCCATGTAAAAACCAAACCTTATATCCCGGCCTAAATCCATATCTATATAAGTGATTCCAAACAGTATGAACCGCAACACTAATTCTGTTACAGCAATTAGAACATGGACATTTGATATCCTGACCTTTTTTTGCTGCATCTTGGTTTCTGGGTAAATTCATGAACTCGCATATACCTGCAGCGTAAGCGGATGTTAATAAGTTCGAGCCCATATCCATCATTGGCTCGTCCATCCAAGACCGAAAATATGAACTCATCGCTAACAAATTTTTTTGATTTGTAAAATTATGTTATGAATGAACGAAGAAACGAAGGAACTTATATAAAACGGATTTCCGTCGGAATTCCGTCAGAAATCCGTCACAAAACTCTGACATAACATCCCACCAATCCCATCGGCCACCGCTAACGAATGGTAACCACTCAAATTTGCCGACATCGAAAATATCGGATTTCCGTCGGTAGTCCGTCGGAAAGTCGTCAGAATATTACGATAGATTATTTTCCGACGGAATTCCGTCGGAAATTTCCGACGGATTTCCGACGGTATACCGACAGTAGATACAGCCGTCAGAATTCCGTCGGAATAGATGTTAGTCGGAATGCCGTCGGAAATTTCCGACGGAAATATTGGCCGTCGGAATTTCCGTCGGAATAGTAGCTGTTTTCTTGTAGTGTTAGGCCGGTAGAGCTGTACGATGTCATCCTAGGTATAGATTGGCTGGATCGATAAAGGGTCCATCTTGATTGTCATCAAGGACGAGTAGTGTTCGAGCGGGAGTCAGGAAGGTTGGTTTATCAGGGTGTGAGACCGACTTCCGGGAGTATTGTGATTTCAGCGATACAGGCCGAGCAGTTGATTGAGAAGGGCTGTGAGGCATATCTGGCGACGATAGTGATGCCAGAAACTATTGGAGATGTTGCAGTTAGGGATATTCGGGTTGTTCGGGATTTCCAGTGGGATTGCCGCCGTCGTAGTCGGATCCGTTTACGATTGAGTTGGAGCCTGGGACGACTCCGATATCCAAGGCACCTTACCGTATGGCTCCAGCAGAGATGGCAGAGCTGAAGAAGCAGCTGGATGATCTGTTGGGGAAGGGTTTCATCCAGCCTAGTGTGTCACCGTGGGGAGCACCGGTGTTGTTCGTAAAGAAGAAAGATGGGAGTTTCCGGTTGTGCATCGATTACCGGGGACTTAACTGAGTCACTGTGAAGAACATGTTTCCTCTGCCACACATTGATGAGTTGTTGGATCAGTTGCGAGAGGCTACCTGGTTCTCCAAGATCGACTTGGCTTCGGGATACCATCAGATTCCGATTGTTGAGATGAACGTTAGGAAGACGGCCTTTCAGACAAAGTACGAGCATTATGAGTTTGTCGTGATGCCGTTCGGGTTGACAAATGCGCCAGCAGCGTTCATGAGATTGATAAACGGGGTGTTCCAGGAGTATCTGGATGTGTTGGTGATCATCTTCATAGATGATATTCTGGTGTATTCGAGGAGTCCGGAGGAGCACGAGGTGCATTTGAGGTTAGTTCTAGAAAAGCTGCAGGAGCAGAAGCTGTACGCGAAGTTGAGTAAGTGTAGTTTCTGGCAGCGAGAGATGAGTTTCCTTGGCCATGTGGTGTCTGCAGAGGGAGTTTATGTGGATCCAGCTAAGATAGAGGCTATCAGAGGATGGCCTAGACCGAGGAGTGCCACCGAGATCAGGAGTTTTCTTGGGTAGGTAGGTTATTATTGGAGGTTAGTCAAGGGGTTTGCGAGTATGGCGCAGTCGATGATGAAGTTGACGGGGAAAGATGTCCCTTTTGTGTGGTCTTCAGCTTGCGAGGAGAGTTTTGGGAAGCTGAAGGAATTGTTGACGAGTACACCTGTGTTGGCGTTACCCAAGCCGGGTGAGCCTTATGTGGTGTATACGGATGCTTCGGGGGTTGGTCTGGGATGTGTACTGATGCAGCAGGGGAAGGTTATTGCGTATGGTTCGAGGCAGTTGAGGAAGCACGAGTGCAATTACCCTACTCATGATTTGGAGTAGGCTGCGGTGATTTTTGCCCTTAAGATTTGGAGGTCGTATCTTTATGGCGGAAAGGTGCAGGTGTTCATAGACCACAAGAGTCTAAAGTATTTCTTCACTCAGCCAGAGCTGAACCAGAGACAGAGGCGCTGGATGGAGTTAGTTGCGGATTACGATCTGGAGATCGGGTACCATCCGGGTAAGGCTAATCTAGTTGTGGATGCATTGAGTTAGAAGAGGGTTGCTTCAGATCAGGAGCGGGATATAGAGGCTCTAGTGAGCGAGATCAGTACGTTGAGATTGTGTGTTATCTCACAGGAGCCGTTGGGATTAGAGGCGGCTAACCAGGCAGATCTGTTGAGTAGGATTCGAGTTGATCAGGAGAAGGATCAGGGATTGATTGATGCTTCTAAGGCGGCAGGTTCAGAGTATGCGGTCTCGGCGAATGGGACGATAACTAGTGAACGGGCGGGTTTGTGTACCCAAGGATGAGGATCTAAGGTAGGAGATCCTGAGAGAGGCTCATTCGAGCATGTTATCGATTCATCCGGGAGGGACCAAGATGTATTGTGATCTGAAGCGATATTATCACTGGGTCAGGATGAAGAGGGATGTAGCGAACTAGGTTGCAGTGTGCAACGTGTGTAATATGGTGAAGGCTGAGCATCAGGTTCCGAGTGGTATGTTGTAGAGTTTGTTTATCCCGTAGTGGAAGTGGGATATGATTACCATGGATTTTGTGACGGGATTGCCACTGTCACGGACCTATGATGTGATTTGGGTGATTGTGGATCGTCTGACCAAGTCAGCACATTTTCTTGCCATCAAGAAGACCGACAAGGGGAGGGGGGCGGTGTTGGCTAAGAAGTATGTGCGGGAGATAGTGAGGCTGCACGGGGTGCCGGCGAGTATTGTGTCAGACAGGGATCCAAGGTTTACTTCAGAGTTCTGGAGGATTTTTCAGGCTGAGATGGGCACTAAGGTGCATATGAGCACAACGTATCATCCTCAGACGGACGGGCAGTCCGAGCGTACGATTCAGAATTTGGAGGATTTGCTGAGGATGTGTGTGCTTGATTATGGTGGTCATTAGGCGGATCATCTGAACCTAGTTGAGTTTGCGTACAACAACAGTTACCAGGCGTGTATTGGGATGGTTCCATATGAGGATCTGTATGGGAGGCCGTGTCGGACACCATTATGCTGGACTCAAGTGGGGGAGAGGGGCATGTTTGGTGTGGATTTTGTTCAGGAGACGACGGAGAAGATCTGTGTTCTGAGAATGAACATGAGAGAGGCTCAGGATCGGCAGAAGAGTTACGCCGATAGGAGACGAAAGGGGCTGGAGTTTGAGCTGGGAGATCTGGTGTATCTCAAGGCAGCGATGTTGAGGGGTCCTAACAGATCCATTTCGGAGAATAAGCTAAGTCCAAGGTTTATGGGTCCATTCAAGGTGATGGAGAGGGTCGGACTGGTAGCTTATAGATTGGAGTTACCTCAGAGTATGAAAGCTTTTCACAAAGTATTCCATGTTTTGATGCTGCGGAAGTGTCTACATGAGTCTAAGGAGGTGTTGGCTAGGATTTCGGAGGATCTTTAGCCCAACATGACGTTGGCGGCAAGGCGTGTGAGGATTCTCGAGAGGAGAGTCAAGGTGTTGCGTCGGAAGAGTATACCGTTGGTAAGAGTTGTGTGGGACTGTGACGGTATTGAGGAGGAGACTTGGGAACCAGAAGCGTTGATGAAGACAAAGTTCTCGAAGTGGTTCGAGAAGCAAGCATTGGCTTGAGTGTCTTTCTGGTTTTCAGAGTCTGTTTTAGCATGTGGCTATGAGACGTATGTATTTTCGTTTGATGTTGTTGTAACGATTATACATTTTGAGATTTAATAAGATGAGTTTTCCTTATTAAATGTGTTATAAGACGTGTGTTCTTATGGTATGACTTGTGGAGTCGTGTATTGGATGACTGGTAGGTCATGTGGAGGTCTAGCGATAGAGTTCTATGTGAGTTAGAGCTTGTCTATCGGCTAGGGAGGCTAGAAATAGAAGTTCTATGTAAGTTAGGGCTGTCCATGTCCTAGGAGGATTATCTGGGGATGGAGGTTCTATGTGAGTTATGACTTGTTATTCCCTAGATGGCGCTGGAAAATAGAGGTTTTATGTGAGTTAGAACCTGTCTATTTCCTAGGGGGAGTCTGGAATAGAATTCTTATGTGAGTTAGTACTGTCTTTTTCAGGGACTCTGTGGAAACACCATGGTGATTGGGTTGTTTCGGATGACCACGAGAGGTGATTTTGGTCGACAGGTGCTTATGATGCACGTTACAGCGTGATTACCCAGGGGATAGTGGTTCTCCTAGATGTACTTAAGGGGACAGTGAGGTTCTCTTCGGGGAAAAGTGGTTCCTTTGCATATACTTTGAGGGGCTGAAGCCTCTCCAGGGGATGTGTGATTCCTCTGCAGCCGATAGCTTGATGGACTGTGTGCTCTAAGAGTGGGAGGGACTGGAGCATACCGAGAGCTGGATGGACGGCGGTCCTGAAGGTGGGGTGGTATGATATACATCGAGAGCTCAAAGGGTGACGATCCTAAGAGCAGGGTGGTGTATATAGATATGGGTATGAGCAATAGTGTCTATAGTGTGACTGTAAGTATGAGACTGATCGGGTTGTGGATCTCAGGTGGTACTGATCTGGTTGGGTCAGGATTGTAACCGTGGTGAGACAGTGCAATGTGGCTAGTATGAGACTAGTGGAGCTCGAGAATCAGGTGTGATCTCGAGTGGTGCTGACCGAGGGTCAGGAGTGTGTATGTAGATGTCGAGTCTAGGGTTTTTACTTAAGTTTAGAACCTCATTTCGGACGACCCTGGTAGCATATGTAGCGGTGTTGGTCGTGCATGTTCTTGTTTGATTGTTGCGCGATCATTTGGTCCAATATTTGGGTCAACGGGTGGTCGTGCATGTATTTGTTTGATTGTTGTGCGGTCAATCGGGCAGCCCTAATCCAGACCAGGGAGCGTTGCATCGTTGATGTTTCCAGGTAAATCTGGCCGGGTTTTAGGCGGGAGTATTAACCTTAGTGAGATGGAGTCGCGTGATTTGAGGTCGAATCCGTGTTAGTGGAGGAGCATTGTAACGCCTGTGAACCAAAATGTATATTTTTGGTTGGGTGTCGATCGAACAGGGTGTGTGTGTCGATCGACACGTGTGTTTTTGACTTAGGAGAAGTCGTGTTCTGGGTGTTTCGTCGATCGACACATGTGAGGTGTGTCGATCGACACGGGTTAAATTGAACCGACAGGTTCAGTATTTGATCACGCGGTTTGGCGATCAGTTTAGAGAACCCTAGGGTTTGATATATAAGCGTGAACAGTCGTGTTCTTGGCCATTTTTGGCAGAAGCAGAGAGAAAATCAGAAATCAGAGAGAATTGAGGGAGTCCTGGGGATTTTGAGAAGGATTTATCGTTTTTGAGGCTTGTGATTGCGTGGGAGGTTATTAGAAACGAGAAGGGATCGTTGCTGGGTTGATTTCGGGTCTGGGAGGATGAAATCAGAGGCTGATTCGTGTGTTCTACGTGTGTTCTTCGTCGTTCTTCTTCTTTTCAATCCTTTTCGAGGTGAGTGCGTGACCGTAGGTTTATCTGGGTAAAGGATTAGATGAAATATGATTGATTGTGGTTGTTTGGATTGGATTTCATGTGTTTTGTGGATGAAAACGTGCAGGAGATCGATGGATCGCATGAGAGTTCAAGCCATGAGAGGATAGGCTCGTTCTCTGTTCTGCGATGTCGTGTCGATCGACAAAATTTCTTTGTGTCGATCGACACAGGTGCATCATGTCGATCGACACCATGGTGGTGTGTCGATCGACACCAAGTGGTTGTGTCGATCGACACAGTGCTCCTGGACTGGTTCGTGTTTTGATTGTTTCGTGTATGCTTGTTGTATGCTCATCCTGGTATTGTATCTCTTGCTTATGACTGTGTGTATAACCTATAGATGGGATGACCGCCTCGCTGAGTATTTGTGATAATACTTGCGCAACTATTTTGCCATGTGTTGAAGGTAAAGAGAAAATGTGATCGTGGAATCATGGCCGGGAAGAGGAGATGATCTAGTGTCTCGGTTTCGTGGCTTTGAGTTAGAATTGCTAGGATGTAGTAATTCTTGAACCCTGTTTTATTGTTATTCGAATGGAATTGAATGAATTGGATATTGTTATTGGATATTGTTTGATTGGTTATTTGGTTATTGATATTGATTTATTGAATTGAACTGGTTAGGATTCAGTAGAGTATGGGATCTATTGAATTTGTTTAATTGCTTTATTTGATTTCCGCATGTTAAGATTGGACCGTTGAGGATTATCATTTGTGATAATGAGAATTCGGGTCGTCAATTGGAAAAATTTGAAATTTTTGGGTCGGGTTGTTTCAGCTATCGAATCACACCAGACAGATTTTCCGGACATATTATCAAAAAAATATCATATAGATTAATCAGCATGTCGGCTAACTTTATGTTGAGATAAAAGTTTTAAATCCCAAATTAGTACCCAAGTGCAAGCAACAAGTAATAATTTCGATCCACAAGGAGTTGAGAATAAGACACTAAGAAAGCAAGCAATTGATTAAGCTAAGCTAGATGATATTTTTGTGTTTACAAATCTTAATTATGTAATAAAACTAAGTGAAACAAGAAAATGAGAATGCACATGAAAAATAAACAAGACTAGATAGCTAAAAAGGAACTAAACAAGACCTAAGCAAACCATAACTAAGCATAAAAAAATTCAAATGCAAAAGTGAACTAAAAAATCAACAAACAAATATTTTGATCAAATTAGTACTCTTATCATATCTTTTATGATTATGTCTTTATTTATGATTATGATTGTCATTTGCATAATGATTAGTGAGTAGTATTTTCATGGGTTTTTAGACTTAGTAGATTAGGGATGTTTGATGGATGATTAGTGATGTCTAGGCTAAGATTCTTATGATTTCTAATGATTAAGGTGTATATAATGATAGATTAGACTTTATCAATCAAAATCTAGAACATGGACATTTTGTGTCCGGAAAGTGTTTGATAAAATGTCTAGAAGAACTTTCAATCTTACTTTTCATTCTTAACCAATGGGAATTGATGTTTAAGGTGTTAGTTATCTCTATGAACTTATGCTTAATGATGATTGATTATTTAATACCAATTGGGAAATTAGCTTAATTAAATAGTTAGTAAATGAATTATTGTCATGAGAATGGATTAGTCTACTTTGTGTGATTCATGTCATGGAATTGAGTTTGAATTGTTAGTCCTAACATCATTAGTTAGTCAAGAAACATAATCATTAAGATTAAGAAAACTTCATGAAATATGTAAGGTAGCAAAGATCCAATCACAAATCATAAACAAAGAGGTTTTTGCATAACAGAGAAAAAGAGTAAATCCAAACTTAGGTTTTTCTTGTTTTAAAATCATATTTATAATCTCCAAAAATAGAACGGGTCGACCCGTCTTGATCCGGGTCGGGTCATGAAAGCTTAGTTCTCGGAACACCCATACCGAGGCTCAACCTTCGGTATCAACCCACAGTATGTGATCTGCCAATTTGACTCCAAAAGCTTCATTTTCCTTCTTCCAGCCATACCAAGGGTCGACCCTTGGTATCAAGCCACAATATGGAGGCTACCATTTTCTCATTTGTTAACTTCTTGGCCATCAATTACTTCTTTTTTACCAACTTATGCCATCTTTATATCCTCTTGAATTCTTATTCTTTTGCATCCAATTAAACTCCAAATCATTTCGTTCCAAGATTCACTATCTTCAAACCTACAAAAACACAAAAGAAATGTAAATGCCCGTAAAAATGCCAAAATGATTTGCAAATATGGGATAAAAACACAATGAAATGGGATTGAAATGAGGTAAAATATGTATTTATCATTTTTACACCACACACAACTCCACGAGCTCTTCTAGACAGACACTTTGTGCTGCTGGGTCTTCGTGCCACTCTTTTAGGCCAAACACAAACAAGTCTGCGACGTGTGCCCGTACACATGCCTCTATGCAATATATAGTCAAGGGTGGCATTGTGAACCTATTATCCTACCAACTTGTATGCCACTTACTCTAGGCTCACATAAGTTTTACAATCAACATTTCCACACCATATTAACCTAGTCATATCATCTACGTTCTCAACCAATAACCGAAGCATTTCAAACAATACATTTTCCATGTATGGTTAGCCCCATGTAAGTACGCCTATACCAATGTGTTACCCATGACAACATCTATTGGCCATACAGTAGCCGTCATTGCATAAATACAAACCACTACAAAAAAAAGTCAATATTGTTTCAATTATTTGTCATAATATATGAATATTTCGTCACAAAATTTTTATTGTGAAAAAAATGATTCGAATTCTAAAACTTTACAATAAAAGCGTCACAAGTCCATTTAGGTCACAAAAGTGTCACAAAATTTATTGGCGTTTAACACTGGTAACAATTCGTCACAATTTGTGACGATATAAAAACAATTACAAAAACGACACAAATTATGACAAAAAATAATGTCACAAATATACCACAAACTGTGACAAAAATATTGTCACTTATTTGTCACAGGTTCTTACTACATTGGAGTCACCGACCGAAATAATGTCACAATTAGTAACAATTAGAGACTGAATTATAGTAACACAAATGTCGCAATTTGTTTTTATGTTTGACGTTTTGTTTTCTTACTAAACTGGTAATAAATTGTTACAAAACTAGAAATATGAAAAACCATGAAAATTTAGTCACAAATTATTTAGTTAATACTAGTCACGATATTTTAGAAAAATAATAAATTAAAACATTCAAAAGAAAACAAAAAGGGAAATTGGACTCAATAACTATAAAAAAAAAAATTATAACCCACTAAATAACCAATCTTCCTACATATAATGGTCACAATATTGCCATATCATACCATTTTTGTTAGATTTTGAATTATAATTTTTTTTTTTGGTTATTTACCAAATTGATGCAACGATGATATTACTTAACAAACTAGCATCCAGAACAAAGTTGATTCATCACAAACAATTTCAAACAAAAAGGTCTTAACAAAATACAAACTAAACGATACTAATACTAGATTCCATGGGAAGTATAAGGTTTTGATGGTGGAGTTACAAAACATTGTGACTTGCAAAAGACTCAACAACTTCTCCATGGATTCATGTCATCTGTGAACTTGCAGATTCTCTTCACGGCTCTGTTTTAGTTATGTTTTCATCTCTTCGAGTCGATGTGTTATCATCTCTGCTTCTTCAAAAGGTTGTTCTGCACTTGAAGAAGCATTAAAAGATGGTAAAACCTCCTTGCGCAAGGCTCCAAGTCCAAAGATATGGCCTTGCTTAGATGATCTAGTAGCATCCTATAACGAACGACCAAATACGTGAACAGCCATAGAAAAGACAAAAAAATCTGTAATCATTATGATTAAGTAAAATAATTACCACTACACACATCACAAGAAACAAAAATGAATGTAAAACAAAATAAATCCCCTACATGCCTAAGCAACCAGTAAGCCACAACAACAATGCATCACTACTAAAGAAACATTTACATAAATCGATGGTATAGAATCTTCATATCATAAATCGATTATTCATTATTTTTCTTTGTATTAAGGAAAAAACTATCAATGATGTAACTAATTGTAAATACTTCATCAAAAAATTCTATTACAAAATCTATTTAATATACAGTTTTGAAATACCTTGATATAAATTTTATTTTCTCACGTTGGTCAAGATTTTCAGCTATCACAATCTCTTCAGCAGAAGATTCGAGCTGTCCCAAGCGTTCTTGTACATGATTTTCATAAGTTTTTGCAACCAATCGTGTTCGTTGATCAACGTAAGTTCCATCAGGCTTCTAATGTACTTTCTTCATCACTGCAATGAAATAGTAGTTTTCATTATTTACTTCCTGCAAAACGAAACAATAAAACAAAGTGAAACAATAGAATCTTGTCTTGAACTTTGGCAAAAGAACGAGAACCAAAATGTAGTTATAAACATTACCAAAATGTCTTGAACTTTGACAAAAGATCGAGAACCTGCTACGTGGAAATATGGACCTAAACCATTGTGATCATACATTTGAGAAGCACTATTTGCTTTGGCTTTTGGTGTTGTCCAATACTCCTACATAATTTCTATGGAGTATTGAGAGATATTTATGAGCTTCGATATCCCGGACTAGTTGATCTTAAAGTCATTTTTTCAAATGTGATTGGTATGATAACCATTGAAAAAAGGTATACGAATAAACAAGTTAGGGATTATCGATATTAATGTTGGAGGGCGTTATGGAAAGTATGGTCTTTTTATTTTGTCAAGCAGATCAAATATTTTACATTCCTTATCCACAAAAGACTCAAACGAAAAAAATCAAGACTGGAAAGCAGCAATCATGGTACCGCCAAAGGGGAACGTATTGGTCAATCAACATTTGGATTTCAGTGCAATGCAACACAAAAACGATGCTTCTATTGTTCATGCTGATTCATTGCACGTCGAGATACTAACATATCTAGATGGCCAACCAGAAGATCTTGATGATGTAGAAGAAGTAGAAATTGAATCAGATGTGGAAGATGGAAATCATGATATCGAATTAACTAGTGAGAAATCGGAGTATTATAGTTTTAGTATTATTTTACTTATACTATTTTCCAGTTGTTATATATATTTGGATTTTTCAAAGAACTTAAGCTATTCTCATATTTCAATTCTAAATTTTAATTCATGTGTTTTTACTTTTGTGACAAAATTAGACATGGGTATTCGGCTAACCATTTGGTTTTCGGTCGGTTAATTGGGTTATCAGGTTTTTGGTTTTAGGAATATAATATCCATTAGGGTATCTTGAAATTTTGGTTCGGTTTATGTCGGGTTCGGTTTCGGCTTTGGTTACCCGAATATTCAAAAATTACCCAAACTATTTAAAAAAATATCCGAAATATTTATACGTACCCAATTTTTTTGGATTTAGTTCGTTTTAATTATTTTTAACTCGAATTATCCGAGAAATAACAAAAAATTGTAAAATCTATACCTAATTAATTTGGTTATTTCTATAATATCCAAATTGACCAAAACACAAAAAAATGCCTAAAATATATGAACATATCCTACCTTAAATCTAAATATCTTTAGGTTAATTTATGTTTCGGTACCCATTTTGTTTTCGGTTCCGTTCGGTTTTGGATATTTAGAACCCATTCGGGTATTTTTAAAAATCGGGTTTGGTTCGAGTAATTTCAACTCGGGTTTGGTCCAGTTTTTCGGTTTCAGATTTTTTGCCCACCCTTAAACAAAATAGTCACAACTATGTCATGTTTTGTTTGTGACCAAGCGCAAAAGTCACTAAAAAGTAAGTACTTGAGACAAGGTAGTCATAAAATATTTATAACTATGAGTGACATAAATTTAGTCTCAAAATGGTATAATTTAGTTACTAAATTTGGTCACAAGTCGGTAACACTATTTGTGACTCCATACCTTGTAACAAATTCATCACAATTAGTTATGAAAATATATTACCTTCAATTCCATCACAACATTATGACCGAATACTAACGATTTTGTGATTAAATAAGTTTGTCACAATTTCATATGTGAATCGTCACAAAATTGTGACGAAAAAAAATTGCTCGAGTCAATCTCTGTCTGGGTCACGGTAACTCCCTACTAGACAGTCGAATCCTACCAAACAAGCGAACTATCGAGCGAAATATAATTTATCTCAAGTAAGACTTTAATCTTAGCTATAGTTGGTCGGATAATGAGTTTCCCTTGACTAACATTTCAATTTACTCAAGTCAATTCTCATTTCTGAGTTACGGGAACATTCCAACAAATAACCTTTGAGTAGAAGTTACTTTCTATCGAGTAAGAACTCCACCATAGTTCTATTTCATGATTTAATGATGAATAGTTGAGACACTTCCTAGTTTACTCGACTAACTTCTCATTCGTCCCACGGTAGCTGCCTTGGCAAAGTATAGCTCTGTCAATGCAAGACTCAATCGGATGCTTGAACAACCTCATTCATCCATACTACTAAACAATCCTAGCAAGATGCAATAAGAGTTGGGCCATAAACCCTCGATGTGGCTCTTTCCCAGTCTCACCAAAATAGTCACCCTTAATCCAAACAAGTCACCACACACCCGATGCAATAAGAGTTTTAAGTTCGGTATCATGTTCGACTCGAGTTTTTTGGTATTAGATGTTGAGAAGCCATTCGAGTATTTTAGAAAATTGGGTCCAGTTCGATTTGAGTAATATTAAATTGGATACGGTTTAGTTTTTTGGTTTCGGGTTTTTTTTCCAGTCATACCATATAAGGGGACCACTTATCAGTCTAGAATCGACACAAGGTACAATTTTCCACCTTGAGCTTTATCCAATCATTAGTTCTAACACCCGTGAACGAAATTTGGGATTTTGGTTTAGGTGTCGATCGACACCAAGGGGTGTGTCGATCGACACCAACTTTTAATTGAACAGACGGGTTTGATTTTTGAGCGTCGGATTGCAATTCGGGTTAGGAAAACCCTAGGTTTTGCTTATAAAAGCGAGGAGCCGTGTTTGTGTCGCGTTTGGGAGAATAAATCAGAGAGTTTTGAGAGGATTGAGAAAATTGAAGGAATCATTGTTGATTTTCTTGTGTTTTGATCCTAAAAGCTTGTTCTTGTGATTGTGAGGCTTTAGATTTGTCCTAAAAACTTGTGTTTAGAAGGAAATCTAGTTCTAAGGTGTTATGAGTCTCTGATTATGTATTCCTCGTTGTTTCTTATCCCTAATCCTTTCCGAAATCGAGGTGAGTGCGTGACCATGGCTTATCTGGTAATTGGAGTGTTCATGATGCGTTTGTTTGAGGATTTGGAATGAGTGATGATTGATGATTATGTGTTTCGGATGTTTTTTGTGTATGTGTTGACGTTTTTGGTGCAGGTGATCGATACGTCGCGTCCTAGAAATGAACCATAAGAGGAGAGGTTCGTGTTTCTCGACACTGCGACGAGTGTCGATCGACACCAGTTTTGCTAGTGTCGATCGACACCAGAGTCTGGAACTTGATTGTTCGTGATTATTCATTGTTTGAGTGAATTGTTTGGTATTATGGCATTTCTTTATGCTTTTGTGTTGATGTCGTGGGTTATTCAAGCTTTAAATTTATAACCCTAGATAAAGCTGCAAGTGCACAAGCAAACGCAGTAGTACTTAGGGGTCGATCCACAGAGACTAGAGATGATACGCTACGAATTTATATGATGCAAATTAAGCTAAGACAAAATATGATTTTGATTTTGTGGTTTTATGAATAGCAATTATAAATTAAAGAAAGTAAAATCAAGGATAAATCAATAAGAGAAAAGCGTTAGGCATTTGACAATTCGCAGAGACTCATGAAACACATAAAGATATCGGGTTTTAAAGATCGTTCTAGAACTCAAATCACTAATGTAAGGTCATCCCACTGTCGTGACGTAACTAACCATCTACGTTTTCTACCCTAATTGACTCAACTATCGCAGGTTATTATAAGGTGAAAACATGCTTTAAGTGTAAGTTTGATTGTTCATACTACTCCATAACTAACCTTTCGAATTGTTATGACGCAATACTCACCAAATATTAGTTCAGGCAATATAACAAGCTTTTGGAGAGTATATCAACCTAAGATCAGTTTGCAAGATGGCCAAAAAAGCAAACAGTATTACGATCGAATAGAGGTGAAAAATCCACTAGATAAACCCTAACAAAGTAATTTACTCATACATGATTGAAGTAACAACAAAGCAACAAGGATAGGCACGAATCATCATAGATAAACTGAATTTAAAGAGTAAGAGGTAAGAAATCTTCTCTATATCGAAGTACAAAGGGAGATCTCCTCCTAGAATCCAAATCCAATGAAGAACAAAGATGAAAACGTGTTTAGTGTTTAGAGAAGAGATAGGCGGCTGCCTAGGGCTCCCTATTCGTGCCCTCTTGGCTGCTTATTGATGATTTTTCTCCTAAAGAGGCTAAAAACAAGTATATATAGGTGTAGGATCTTCTAGGGCTTAGTTTAGGACAAAAGGGTGTTTTACGTCAAAACTGCTCCAACGTTGGGCCAAGTAACGGACGGGCTTCTAGGCCGGTGTTGGAGTCTTCTTTGGGCCTTAATGAGTGCTGGAAATGGTCTGGAACATCGGTCCATGGACTGGCCCGGTGCTTGATTCGATTCTGCACTTGTTTCACTTTAGAGGCAGCTTGACGTGTCTTCAGTAAACCGAGCGTATCTTTCTGTTCACAGCTCCAAATGATATGATTCAAATTACGTTGTGAAGATAACTCAAAGATCTATCTTCTGACCAAGTTTCATCCAGTTCCAAATTGATTCGTGCCTCCGTTTACTGCTAAACGTCTGGCATATATGTTCTGTCCAACTTGGGATTGTGGTACCTTGTGAATTCTTTGGTCTTGATGATGTCTTTGGCTTATGAAAGTTGCTGTAGCTTGGTTTACACTTCTTTTGGTCCTTTTTGCTCAGTTTTTCATGATTTCCCTATTAAGACTATAAAACTACAAATACGAGGAAAACTACCTCTTTTGGCTGAAAAGCTTATTAAAGTGCATAGAAAATATAGTAAAATAGATGGTAAAAGTGGTAAAATATGGGACATATCAACTCCCCCAGACTTAAACCTTGCTTGTCCTCAAGAAAAATTTAAGAATAGAAAAGAAGTTTGAAAATACTGGAACTCACCTTCCCTTGGAGAACCGGACCGACCCTTTCAACTAGTAAGCCACATAATGCATAACCAACTCAAAATCAGACCACCATGTACTTCTCCATAGACATTCGCAACCTCCCAAATTTATCCACGACTTCTCAACATAAGCCACTAGTCATCATTGCTGGGTCTTGTCCCAGATCTCAATGCCAAGAACCTTCTAGACTCATTCTCATACTATACCATGACTTATGAACCATACAACTCTTAGTACTCTTTCTCTCCCCCAGACTTATTTGATTTTCTTCTCTTATTTTTTTAGAATGCTGAGACTCAAAAGCAGTGCTTTCACTACTGTTGTTCCTTGTGAGGAGACAGGATCGTGAGATCGCTCGTCCTCTACATCCGTTCTAAGGGACTCAGACTGCTGGCTTTTGAGCTCCGGGTGATCATCTCTTGAGTATTGACTCACTGGAATTTTATTTCCTCATCTTATACTCAAGAACTATCATATCACCACAATCATTTTTTTTTTTTGAACAACGGAGAGGAGTACCATTACTTTCAACAGAGATTGCACTTGTCAGGTATGAATAAGGAGTCAAGCTCTATGAACATCAATCACCGAGGAGACCGCGTAATTAGCTCGAACTTGGCGGATTATGCTGGAAGTAACAAATGTCTCTAGTTAACTGGTCAGCTTTAGAATTTTTCATTAGTCTGAATCTGAAATCGATCCTGGAAAAATGGTCACTAATCTGAAAAAGACAATCCACTAAACCAAAAGAAGGGTCATCATTTCCAACTGACTATTTTGATTCAATAAAACGTTTTTAGAAAATAATTTTTGAAAAACTATTAAAAACGTAAAAACCAATCACGAACAAACGTGTTATTAAACAACAATCCCCCAGACTTAAATTACACCGTCCCCGGTGTAAAAGAAATCAAATTAAGGGAGTAATGTTAGAAAATAAAAATAAAATTGAAATTATAAAAGTTAGAGAATAGAACAAAGTTACCGGGTGTAGACAAAAAATCTTGAAGATCGAAAAATGTCCCATTTTCGGTTGGTATGAAGCATCTTTGGACTCGGCTATCTCCAGGGGTGAATGAACACTCCTAAAAGATTCCTTATGTCCGTAGAAACAATTCATCTCAAGGTTTCATCGGCTGGTTCCTCATCGTTTGAAAATTGGCCCACGGTATAGTGATTTTGGTCACCGGAAAAAGCTCATGGGCCATCTGTCAAACCGTGAAGTTTTCCGCGAGCCATATTGAAAATTCACTAAGTTATAGGGTGTTTTAAAGCTCGTGGTAAAGTTCCAACACTTTTTCTCGTACGATTTTGCGTATGGTCCTTGAATGGGACGATTCGACTCGCCGGAAGGGTAGTATCGAGCCATCTGCAAAACAGTGGAGAATTTCTCGAGCCAAATTGAAAATCTATCATAAAACATACCTTTTTAGTTCACGTGGTGAAGTTTGAAGGCTTTTGCTCCAGTGGATAGGTAAATGTCCCATAAAAATGCTCCACGTGGTCCGTTTGTAAGTTGAGATCGAGAAAATCGTAGGCTTGTTGCAAGCAATATGAGATCTTTTTCGATTCTGAGCATATGGTATTCCGCATGAATCATAACTAGGCTAGGTGTCTCCAATTTCTCCTCTTTTCGCACACATCTCCTTTGAATGGTGGATAATGCTTAAGACGATTGGAAGTGTGTACATCACAACGAAAAGTCTTAAATCAAGTCCTGTTTAAGAGCAACATATCCTTGCAAAAACACTTGAAATCACTTGTTAAATACTTCTTGGAGCTAAGTCCTCAATACATATGTATTGAAGTCTAAGTCCAAGGGTAGGAAAAATAGATATTAAACAAAAAGAAATCAAAACAATGAATCCATATTGTTAAAAACTATCAATCTAAGTGAAATCAATGAATGGATATGTAAAAATGTGTAAATCATTCAAAAACCAAATTAATCTAACCAAAATTTGCAAATTTCTAATGCAAAAATCCATGAATCAAATAATATTCGTAATAATGATTAATTAAGAATAGATAATTTTAAAACCCATAATTCATGAATATGCAAAAATAAATTGGTTTTCAAAAATTATGTGTGAAAAATGGTTTTAAAATAATTAAAAGAGTGAAAAAAGAAAAATTAACCTTATTTAACCAAACGGTTAGGTGGTTGGCTCGGTGGTTCGAAGCGGTGGTTCGGTGGTCCATGGTTCGTGAAGTGGCTCCGGTTGAGGGTGGTCGGTTGATGGAGACGCGGTGTGATCAATACCGGTCTATGGTGTCAAGTGGCTAATCGCGGTCAAGGATGGTTCGAGACGTGGCTCGGGTCCAAGACGGTTCACGGCACGAGACGGTGGCGGTGGATTTGGAGTCGCGGGTCGAGGTAATACCGGTCCGAATATTGGTCGGCGTGGTTCACCGGTATTGTGTCGCGATCCATGCGATTTTAAACAAGTTTTTTCTTCGGCTATACACATCGAAATTGAGATCCGAAAGATGCTACGGACTCTTGAGAACGAGATCTTTCCAACAGTATGAAGATTGTCTCCTAGTTCCTTGTGTTTTGTCCTGAGAAAAAGTTTGAAGTTGGCTCTTTGCAGCTTCGTATCCTTCTTCTTCAGTCTTGAGAAATTGGTCATAACTTTCAGACCGTAATACCAAATTACGTTCTGCTTTTTTCTGTAGCTTCGTATGACTGTCTACTATAGTCTCACCAAATTTCAGATTTTTCTGGGTTGGTTTGGTAATTCTTTTGTGCCCTGAACCAGAACGGGTCTTGTCCTATCTCCTTCTCTTCTTCATTCTCCAAAACAAACATTTTTTGTATTTTTATAATTTTTTGTAAAAACCTGAAAATTCATGATTAGAAAAACCAATAAGTAATAAAACTTTTAAATTAAAACCATGATTAAAATTTGAAATTAAAGACTCTAAAAAAAATAAAACCAAATATGGGTTGTCTCCCATAAAGCGCTTGTTTTAAGTCTTTTAGCTCGACTCCTTTTTCTTTTAAGCATAGGATGGCTCCACTAAAGGAATTGGGACTCCTTTAGCTTTTCTACACTCTAGACCGCATGGCTTAAGGCTCCATCTATTAGCATCTTGTTGGCTTTCATAAAGAACAATCGCACCGTGAAAAAATTTCACCATATTGTTGACTTTTTCTTCGATGAATTCTTCATCTTTCTCCTTCAAATCCGTAGGGATAATTTTTGTGAAGTTGGAGAAAAATTTTGACGGCCTTTTGTGTTTCATCTTGGCATGAACCACATCTTCTTCACGTTCCTTAGATACCAAGATCGAATTTGCAATATTTGGCGTCTCTTTGCCTTTTGGTCTTGTCGGTTTGACAACATCCTTATGTATGGTTGGAGGGGCTGGAATTTTGAGGTCTTGGATCTCCTTAATCGCATCACCTGGATCTATATAAAAGGTTTCATTAGTGTACATATTGATACAAAAAGAAACCTTATCTTGTAGGGTTGGATAGATCACTTCTTTGTCAAGTTTAGAGACAGAGATTTGGTGATTTGTAGAATCCACAAATTCTCCATCGGTTTCAAGGAATGGTGAACCAAGATTTAAAGGCTTGTGAGGGTCATCTTTAGTCTCCAAAACGTTGAAACTTGTTATAAGCCCCTCTCCTTGATCGCATAGATCATCCAATTCAACATCCGTGATGCATGTTTCGTCTTCTTGGAGATCTCTTGTAAGCATCTCTCCAAGATGAACCAAACGCGCCTCGGTGCTTTGAAGTGGAAAAACAAGAGCTTCTAATTTTTCTCCAAGAGCTGACAAAGAATTCTTGATTTCATATTCGAAATTTTTGAATTCTCCCTTGAGTTGAGCCACAAACAATTCTAGTTTATCGTCTAGGATAATTGAAAAGGCATGATCTTGGAGTTGTTGTGGTGGCTGTGGATACTCGCAGTGATGGTAATGATAGGCATCCTCACGCTCATAAGCCTCCCAAGGTTGTTGTTGGTACATATGAGCATTGCACCGAGTATTGTTGAAGTATGGCGGTTGATGATACTCATGAGGCATTGGGTTATAATCCCCAATGGTTTCATGGTAGTAAGAGCTCGCCATTCTCCTAGGATAGAGGTTGTAGTGTTCCATTGATTACTCTTTGAAACACTCACAAAAACAAAAAGAAAAAACGAAAAATCAAAAGTAAATAAAGAAAAACAAATCTTAGGCTTAATCTTTATCAAAAACTCGTAGGTAACAAATTAGTCCCCGGCAACGGCGCCAAAAACTTGATGTCATGGGTTATTCAACCTTTAAATTTATAATCCTGGATAAAGCTGCAAGTGCAAAGGTAAACGCAGTAGTACTTAGGGGTTGATCCACAGAGACTAGAGATGATACGCTACGAATTTATATGATGCAAATTAAGCTAAGACAAAATATGATTTTGATTTTGTGGTTTTATTAATAGAAATTATAAAGCAAAGAAAGTAAAAGCAAGGATAAATCAATAAGAGAAAAGCGTTAGGCATTAGACAATTCGCAGAGACTCATGAAACACATAAAGATATCGGGTTTTAAAGATCGTTCTAGAACTCAAATCACTAATGTAAGGTCATCCCACTGTCGTGACGTAACTAACCATCTACATTTTCTACCCTAATAGACTCAACTATCGCAGGTTATTATAAGGTGAAAACATGCTTTAAGTGTAAGTTCGATTGTTCATACTACTCCATAACTAACCTTTCGAATTGTTACGACGCAATACTCACCAAATATTAGTTCAGGCAATATAACAAGCTTTTGGAGAGTATATCAACCTAAGATCAGTTCGCAAGATGGCCAAAAAAGCAAACAGCATTACGATCGAATAGAGGTGAAGAATCCACTAGATAAACCCTAACAAAGTTCGATATTCAATTATGCATAAACATGGAATCTTTGAATGGCTAAAACCTAACAAGTAATTTACTCATACATGATTGAAGTAACAACAAAGCAACAAGGATAGGCACGAATCATCATAGATAAACTGAATTTAAAGAGTAAGAGGTAAGAAATCTTCTCTATATCGAAGTACAAAGGGAGATCTCCTCCTAGAATCCAAATCCAATGAAGAACAAAGATGAAAACGTGTTTAGTGTTTAGAGAAGAGATAGGCGGCTGCCTAGGGCTCCCTAGTCATGCCCTCTTGGCTGCTTATTGATGATTTTTTTCCTAAAGAGGCTAAAAACAAGTATATATAGGTGTAGGATCTTCTAGGGCTTAGTTTAGGACAAAAGGGTGTTTTACGTCAAAACTGCTCCAACGTTAGGCCAAGTAACGGACGGGCTTCTAGGCCGGTGTTGGAGTCTTCTTTGGGCCTTAATGAGTGCTGGAAACGGTCTGGAACATCGGTCCACGGACTGGCCCGGTGCTTGATTCGATTCTGCACTTGTTTCACTTCGGAGGCAGCTTGACGTGTCTTCAGTAAACCGAGCGTATCTTTCTGTTCACAGCTTCAAATGATATGATTCAAATTCCGTTGTGAAGCTAACTAAAAGATCTATCTTCTGACCAAGTTTCATCCAATTCCAAATTGATTCGTTCCTCCGTTTACTGTTAAACTTCTGGCGTATATGTTCTATCCAACTTGGTAGATTGTGGTACCTTGTGAATTCTTTGGTCTTGATGATGTCTTTGGCTTATGAAAGTTGCTGTAACTTGGTTTAAACCTCTTTTGGTCCTTTTTGCTCAGTTTTTCTTGATTTCCCTATTAAGACTCTAAAACTACAAATACGAGGAAAACTACCTCTTTTGGCTGAAAAGCTTATTAAAGTGGAAAATATAGTAAAATAGATGGTAAAAGTGGTAAAAGTGGTAAAATATCATGTGTATAGTCGGTAGATGGAATAACCGTCTCACTAAGTATTTGTGATAATACTCACGCATCTCTTTTAACCATGTGATGCATGTAAAGAAAAGGTGTGACCGTGGGATCATGGCTGTGAAGAGGAGATAATCTAGAGTCTCGGTTTTGTTGCTTTTATGCATTTTTAGAATTGCTAAGTTGCTGGCTATTCTAGATTGTTGAGTTGGAACTGATGAATTGGATTCTTGTTGGTTATTGAATTGGCTTTGATAAATTGAGTTACTTGTTGGTTTGATTGAGATTTATTTCCACTGGTTGTTAAATGTGATTGAATTGTTGTTGAGAATTAGTATTTATGGGAATACTAATTCGATTATATTTATTATAAAAAATGGGTCGGATTGTTTCATTAGTTGTTCCTCTGATTCTTGTTTGCTAATGATATGCTCTAAGTTTTACTCTAGAAAAATCTCTGCAAGTGCACAGCATCGACATTAGGTCTAATATTGCGCAACAAATTTTAGTTGTGCAACAAATGTTATCGTATCCCTAGAGACCTAATGTTGCGCAACAAATTTTCGTTTCGAATCAAGCTAAGCAAGTGAATAATATTACTAACAAAAATACTAAAGAAATTCATATGGAAGGCTGTTGAAAACGAGTTTTAATCAATGAGACAAACGCTAGGTTTTCGAGAAATCACAGGAAACTCAAAACTGTAGACAAACAAGACTGTTAGAGAAATAATAAGATCCGTTCTAGAACACGAAAACACTGGTAAAGTTAACCAACTTCCGCTGTGAAAACTATCTAAGTCTAACTTCTTAAATCTCAAATTGCTTTGCGAATTCAATAAGTTAAACAAACATTAAAGAACAGATTTCATTGTTCACAAATTGTCTAAATCAAATTCCTTTGTAAATAGATAATTTGCTCATCTAAGATAGTTCAGGTAATTATCAATACCTTCGCATCTAACAATTAAGCTAAGATCTTAATTCTAGGTGATCAAACAAGAATTAGCATTAATAACAATCTAGATGAAGAACCAAGAGATGTCCCCTAACAAATCTAACAAGTCTAGCAATTTTTCATATTCTCTTGAATAACCCTAAGCCTAACAAGCAAACTACTCAGACATGGTGATTGAAACAAACATCATAACTGAATAAAATTGCATTAAAAAGATAGAGAAAGAGATACAAAGAGTTCTCAAAAAGCTCTAAATCTCTAGTATGAAGTAACTTGTCTCTCTCAAAGCTCTAAATCTCTCTAGGTCTCAAAAAGCAATAGAATTGAAAGTCTATTTCGTGATAGCCTAAACAATGGCTTAAAATCCATTTTTATAGGTTAAAACAAGGATTGGGTCAATAAGGAAACTTCTGGGCAACTTTTACAAAACGAAAATTCTTGAACCGCCTAGAGTGTCGATCGAAACCAATCTCATGATTTTTCTCTCTTCGTCCATCTTCAAGAAATCTTCATTCCTCTTTGATTGCTTTGACTCCAAAATGCTCCAATAAAGCTCCACATCCACTCAACTCGTACAATGACCTGTAAAGACTCAAAAGGACTCTATAAACACAAAAAAGACTCAATAAAACAACGGATACCATGGTTGAAAACCGATAAATATCATAATATGTCAACTAACCATGAGTTCTCCTGTCTTTCCTTTAGGACCCAATAGTTGTTGATGGAAATATTAAACACCTCTTCTTTATGGCAAGCTACCCAAATAGAATTGGACTGGAAAAATAGTAGCCATGTTAGCCTAAGAGTATGAGCTTTGTTTCAAGTAAGTAGATTCTTGATTCCAAACCCCATTGATATTTTGGTTTAGTAACAGATTCCCATGCAATCTTTCTCGATAGATGGCCTTTTCTTGTACCTTCCTAAAGAGAAGAAATGCAGTAGGAATAAGTATTTCTATGCATTTTTTTGGTAGGACGAAAGTGGAGCACCAGAAGTAATCTTTCATTTGATCTGGTTTAATAGAGGTTCACAGTTGATGATACACAACTTTTGTACAAAGGGGAACAACAAAGTACCTTATGGGAAGAATTCCATGTGGCAGACTTGTGTTAGAGACTGATTTCGTTAGGGGAGAGAGAGTCTAGTTGCAAAGTAGCATGTCTTTGGAATGTTGATGGCCAAACTAGAGATGTGTTTAAACTGATGCAGGATGTCCTTCACATTTTGCACATAGTTCATAGAACCAACCAAATTAAATAAAGAGATTATCTGCAAAGCAAATGTTAGTCAACTTAGTGAACTCACAGTTATAATGATGTTGAACTATGTCTTCTTCCGCAACTCTATTGGCAAGTAAAAAGAGACATTTCATAGCAATCACAAATAGGTACAGTGACAAAGGATCTCCCTGTCTTAAGCCTCTCTCGGCCTTGAACTATCCTTGAACTGTTCTATTTTATCCAATTGTGAAGTTAGGAGTACATTTGCAGGCTTCAATCCATTTGGCATACTGATTTGGTAGTTGTAGTTCTTGTGGACAACTGATGATAAACTTTTATCTTACAGTGTCAAAAACCTTCATGTATCAATGTTAAGCTAAACAAATAATTTTAAAACATATGTATGAGTAGACATGATAATAAGAGATTCATCCAAACCAATGATACATAATTAATCCAAACATGCATGTTTAATCTAAATGGTAAGTGGCTAAAGGAAAATTATTTATTAAAAAAGATGCATTCTTTCATCACATAGATAGCAACAAAAAACATAAAAGTTTAAACTAAATAATTATCATAACATTAATCTATATATATAAAGTAAGCTTCTCATGCATCCACATCATCATCCACATATCACCATTTAATTAGTTATATTTGCATAATAAAGTAAATATTTAATGATTAATTTCATATAAGATGTGACTTACCTATGGTAAATATATGTATATATATGTGCTATTAATAGTGAAATTTCAATAGTCCATTTCAAAAATGTTATTCCAAAATGATATATATGTAATCAAAGAAGAAATGTAAATTAAAAAAAAAACATACAAACGATGAAGATAAAGAAAAAAAAACAATAAGTAACCACAATACATAAAGAAAACACCATTTGTCAAATATGAAAAATATAAAAATACATAAGATGAATTTAAAGAAGAAAAAATAATAAATAAGCATGCTATTGAAAGAGATTGAAAAACAATTCATAATTTGTATCCTCAAAGTTTATAGGTAGATAACAAAAATTTTCTAAATAACCGATTAATATTTTGAGGATACAAATTATCAATTTATTTATTATCAATTTATTAGATTTGGTCAATCTATTTGGTCCTACGTGACATACTGGCCCGCACCGCTCGACATTGAAACTTAGCTTTCAGTTATGTTACCACATCTATTCCACATTGATTTCCAGATACGAATGTGTTTAGATAATCAAGAAGTTTATGTGCCTCGTGATAAAAAAAAGAAAAAAAAAAAAAACAATCTTTTTGGTCAATAAATAAATAGATTATCAATTTATAGATTGACCAAATAAGAGATCATTTCATTGTTTATACAATAAATAAATTGACCAAATAAGAAGATACAAATTATCAATTTATTATTGTCAATTGATTAGATTTTCAGTAATAAATAATGAAAATATTGATTAGATTGGAAATGAAATTAATTATTTCTCTTAATTATAATGCATAAAATATGATGTAAAGTGATCACTTCGATATCGATTGTTACTACTTGAAAATAAATTTGTTTGTTTGAAACTTTGATATCTACCTATAACCTATTATCAATTTAGAACACTTTTTAAAATGAATTGACAATAAATAGATTGACCAAATTTTTTATATATGCTTTTGGTGTGAGAGTTTTAACACAATTTTTCGAAATAATGGCACTACTGAAGAGTGGGGAGATATGACTGATAATTAACCTCATCGAAACCTTCTCACTAGGTGAGTAGATATCATTGCATATCACAACTATTATTGTTTAAATTTACAAGAGATTTTATCATAATCTATTTGAAACCAACCCTTGAGTTTAGTTGTTGTGTCTGTTTGTGCAAAGGATTTCTGCTATATAATGTAAAAAAAAAAAGTAGTTGCGAAGAGACGCAAAAACCACATGGCTACCTTCTCCACATCACAACCTCTATCCCTGCCACGTCACCCATCCTTCTGCAATCCGAATCAACCAACCACCAATAACGAACGCTCCCGCCACACCATTTCTCTGATCGACCGATGTTCAGATCTCCGACAACTGAAGCAAGTCCATGCTCAGATGATCCGTTCTGGTCTCTTTGACGACCCTTACTCGGCTAGTAAGCTATTCGCCATCGCTGCGCTCTCTCCCTTCGCGAGTCTCGATTATGCCTGCAAGGTGTTTGATCAAATTCCTCAACCAAATTCTTTCTCTTGGAATACCCTTATCCGTGCTTATGCTTCTGGACCAGACCCTCTTCGGAGCATCTGCGTTTTCTTGGACATGGTTTCCGAGAGCCAGAGTTATCCGAACAAGTATACTTTTCCTTTCCTCATCAAGGCCGCTGCTGAAGTCTCGTCTCTGTCTCTGGGTCAATCCCTTCACGGGATGGCCATTAAGTCAGCAGTTGGATGTGACGTTTTCGTCGCAAATTCTTTGATACATTGTTATTTCTCTTGCGGGGATTTAGATTCGGCTTGTAAAGTGTTTACTACGATCCAAGAAAAGGACGTGGTTTCGTGGAATTCGATGATTACAGGGTTTGTGCAAAAAGGTTCTCCAGATAAGGCTTTGGAACTGTTCAAGAAGATGGAATCAGAGGGCGTTAAGGCAAGTCGTGTTACTATGGTTGGGGTCTTCAATGCTTGTGCAAAGACACGGAATCTAGAGTTTGGGAGACAGGTTTGTTCTTATATCGAAGAAAACAGGATAAACGTGAACTTGACATTGGCTAATGCGATGCTTGATATGTACACAAAGTGCGGAAGCATAGAGGACGCGAAAAGGCTGTTTGATAAAATGGAGGAGAAAGATAATGTCACATGGACAACAATGCTTGATGGGTTTGCTATTCTAGAAGACTACGAATCAGCTAGAGATGTTCTTAACTCTATGCCTAAGAAGGACATTGTTGCTTGGAATGCTCTTATATCTGCTTATGAGCAGAATGGTAAACCTAACGAGGCACTGTTAGTGTTCCATGAACTTCAGCTTCAGAAGAACACAAAGCTGAACCAGATTACACTGGTAAGTGCTTTATCGGCCTGTGCGCAGGTAGGGGCACTGGAATTAGGTAAATGGATCCATAGCTACATCAAAAAGCACGGCATTAGGTTGAATTTTTATGTTACAAGCGCACTGATTCATATGTATTCGAAATGCGGAGATCTTGAACAAGCGCGTGAGGTGTTTAGTTCTGTAGAGAAGAGAGATGTGTTTGTGTGGAGTGCAATGATTGGCGGCTTGGCGATGCACGGATGTGGAAATGAAGCCGTTGACATGTTCTTTAAAATGCAAGAGGCAAATGTAAAGCCTAATGGTGTGACTTTCACCAGTGTCTTCTGTGCTTGTAGCCATAGCGGTTTGGTGGATGTTGCTGAGTCGTTATTCAACCAAATGGAATCAAGTTATGGTATTGTCCCCGAGGACAAGCATTACGCTTGCATAGTTGATGTTCTTGGTCGCTCGGGTTATCTGGAAAAGGCTGTGAAGTTCATAGAGGCGATGCCGATTCCTCCAAGTGCTTCTGTCTGGGGAGCGCTACTAGGGGCTTGTAAGATCCATGCCAACCTGAATCTTGCTGAAATGGCTTGTACCCGTTTGCTTGAACTGGAACCTAGGAACGATGGCGCTCACGTGCTCCTATCAAACATATACGCTAAATCCGGGAAATGGGAAAGCGTTTCTGAGCTGAGGAAGCACATGAGAGTCACTGGACTGAAGAAAGAGCCAGGATGCAGCTCAATTGAAATCGATGGAATGATTCACGAGTTTCTCTCTGGAGACAATACTCATCCGATGTCTGAGAAGGTGTACGGTAAGTTACACGAGGTTATGGAGAGATTGAAATCGAATGGTTATGAGCCAGAGATGTCACAGGTTCTGCAGATCATCGAGGAGGAAGAAATGAAGGAACAATCTTTGAATCTGCACAGCGAAAAGCTGGCGATTTGTTATGGGCTGATATCAACGGAGGCTCCAAAGGTAATTCGGGTTATTAAGAATCTAAGAGTGTGTGGAGATTGTCATTTAGTTGGTAAGCTAATATCTCAGCTCTATGATAGAGAGATAATAGTTAGGGACCGGTATCGGTTTCACCATTTCAGAAATGGGCAGTGTTCGTGTAACGACTTCTGGTGAAATTTTCAGATCTTGAAGAACAAATTCATAGTCAAAATTGTATTTGTTTCACCACCTTGTGTATTACAATCATATCAAGATTATCATTGTAGTGAAATGGACTTCCTCTGACCTCTGTACCGTTAATTGTACGTACGGTGATGGTTAATTACTAGAACTATGCCACCTAGAGGTCAAAAGTTGTTGGTAGACTCACTAATTCTAATTTAAATTTTTGTTGGTTATCTCACTAGTTTATATATATTTGTTGGTTCCCTCACTAATTATAAATTCATGATTAGGTCCGATAAGTGATACAAGACATTATCTTTGATTGGTAACCAAAGATTTTTGCCAATCAAAAAAATGTTGCGAAGTGATGAAAAAAATTGAAAACGCAGACTTGCGTTTTGGCTTGAAAAAATAACAAAAAAGTATTCATTAAATAAATAAGTGAGTGGAAGCCTTTTTGGCCCAGTGGTTTGGTCAAGAGTTCATTAATACTTTTACATCAGGAAGTTTGGGGTTCGATTTCCAGAAGATGCAGTTTATTATCATTGATGCAGATTAATGGAGACAAGTTTACAGGGGTAAGATAGAATCGTCTGACGTGGATCAAGGCGGAAGAATTATCCCTTGTAGAATCGTCGACGTAACAGTTCTCATAATTTGTAATCGACTAATAATAAATTCAGGCGATTAAAAAAATATCAAATAAGTGAAGTTATATATGATTTTTCGTGGTGACAAAAAAAAAAAGAAAAAAAAAATGATTTTTCGTGGATACACATATTAGCATTTTTTTAAAACACAATAACCATAAACTACAAAGCATTTATATAGGAAGGAAAAATAGCATGTGCTATAGATTTTTGAGAAAATTGCCAAAATTGTCATTTATCTTAAAAAAATGTTTAAAAATACTATTATTTCAAAAATTCTAAAAAATACCACAAATCACTATTCACAAAAGGTAAAATGACTATTTTGCCCTCTCGTTATCTCTCTCTCTCTCTCAAAGAAAAAGAAGAAGAAGAAGAAGAAGGAGATAAAGAAGAACTCGCCGGATCTCTCTCTCTTTCCCTCTCGCCAGATCTCTCTTTCTTGATGAAGAAGAAGGTGGTGGAGAAAAACGGAGATGGTGGTGGTCAAAGACCGCGAAGTGACTATGGATAAAGACGGTCTCGGCGGTTGTGGACAAAAACATAGACGGAGGTGGAAACAACGATGGACAAAAAAAGACACAGTTGTGGGGGACCAAAGCGATTGTGAATAAACCGGTGACGGAAAAGGTTGTTGTAGACAAAATAGAGACAAATACGGTGGTGGACCAAAATGAAGACAGTCGGTGTACGGAAACAATGGTTGAAGATGATGGAGATGATGGTTGTGAACATAGACGGTGAAAATGGACAAAAACGATATGGACGAAAATGTATATCATCAAATCTTAATTAAAAGTATAAATATTTTTTTATTTCGTGAACAGTGACTTGTGGTATATTTTCGAGGGTTTTTGAATCAATGGTATTTTTCGAATATTTTTTCAAACAAATGGCATTTTTGATAAAAATCCCTAGATTCTTCACATACAAGACCATATATATAATTTTGTTATAGTTGTTTTCTTTAAATTTCATATTTCTAATAGTTTTTAATGATATATTAAATAATATAGTGAAAATTCATTTATTTATATTCTGTTATTTCATAAAATTTATCCAATTTGCCCACATTTTTTGTTCTGCAATTTTTCATTTTGCAGAAAAAATTATTCCGCAGATTTTATTTTTCGTCATTGTACAGTTACAAGATGAAATGACAGTACGATAAAAAAGTTGTATTATTTTTTGTATAGCTAGTTAACTAATTGGTTGTACTGTACAAATTGTACTATCCTATTAAAATGTAACCAATCTAAAGCTTTCTACACTTGCATCACGAAAGACGATAGTTCTTCATTCTTTTAAGACTTCTTATTACTCAAATGATAGTCCACGTCACTGAGACTAGGATTATAACCAATAATAAAGTTGAAGAAAAATTCTTAGTCTTAACTTCTTAAGATGTTTGTCTCATCGTTTTCTCGGATGAAATGTAAGCAATTTCCCATTACTATTGACTTTGCAATGATCATAATTAAGAATGAAAAATAAACATTGGAAAGAGTTGGTTTGTATACACCAAAATCGATTTTCACACATTGACAATTGTATGTTGTTATGTCATGAGTAACATCTATATATGGTTTGAAATTTTTTATCACAAGTAAAAAAATGAAAAGCTTCAAACAAAAATTGTGTATGTTGTAAACCGTTATGTTTTAATCTTTCCGAATGTTTTATGTTTTAGCTGGTTTCGTTTTCTCTACCATTCGATTTTATGTTTCTTCCGTGTTTTTTGTGTTTCTTTTGATTTCTTTTTGGTTCCAAAACTTTTTCGATTAAGTCGTATGTTTTTTCTTTCCATCAATAAAAATATTAGAATTTAAGCTTCTATGGTATCTTCAATTTATGTTTTTTTTTTTGTTTATCTTATAGTATTCATCTAATTGAAAGTAGGTGCTTTTAATTATTTGGAAACTGAGAATCCTTCTTACAAATCAAATGGATCGTTTACAAATTTCATTCCATCAGATAACAACAAAGCTAGCTCTAATCTCTTTACCTGCAAATTTGTTCAATCAAATATAGCATGGACGGATCATGTAGTAATTAATTATTTGTAAGTATAAAATGCTGAAAATAGTCAATACAAGTAAAATTTTGCATGTTTTTTTTTGTATGTTCAATTTTTGGATTACTTTATCTCCAAATTAATTATGACTAGATGAATATCTGTGCATACGCGCAGATTTGTTTATATATATTTTGTTTTATTTTGTCAGATATGTTATAAAAATAAAAAGAATTATGTGAGTATGGTACTCTTTTTTTTTATTGTCACCTTCTTTTGTTTCCTAGAGGTATATTTCATATTTCAAAAGATAAAAATGATCTAGTGTTTTGTGTTAAAATAATAGAGAACACCAAATATGAAAACTGGAACTTAAATTTTACAAGTGATTTTCGTCACTTTTCCGGTGGCTTTTCCGGCAAGGTCATTGCCCGGAATTACCGGATTATTAGTTCATTGGAAAGCTTGTAGTTTGGACTACAACTTGAAATGCTCATAAGTTAAAATTGAATAATTGGTGAATGAGAAATGTGAGGTCAAAGTGTGGTGTGTGTGACAATTAAAGTCAACCCACTTACTAAAGTCCCGCATTGGTTAGAAAGGAAATAGTGGAGTGGTATATATACTACCCTCTCCTATCATGTTTACAAATAACTAGCATGATGCATGATGCATGTGAGAAATGGGAACCACACGCGCGTACGCCGCCGCCGCGCGGCTTGGGCGAGGGCGAGGGCGAGGGCGAGGGCGAGGGCGAGGGCAAGGGCAATTGGACCTAAGGTCCATCAAAACTATTCTTTTTGGGGAAATTTTTTATTAAGTTTCGGCCCAACTTTCTGGTCAGGCGAACAATTGTGACCCAAAATTGGTAACCGATACCTCTTCGGTTTTATAAAACCGCGCGCCATCTGCATCTTCTCTCTTAATCCTTTTTTCCAGAATTTCGAAACCCAGAAATTCAAATCTCCAAATCTTCCACCAAAGTAAGTCTCGAGAGTATCATCGATTCCTTAGCTCGTCAGACTACGATTTGAGTGTTGCAAAATTGTTTTACTCACGATTTTATCCTGGGATTCGTAATCATATCAAACCGTCACACTACGGGCGATTTTTCGAACTAAGGAAAGAGAGTAATCTCGACTCCGTGATCGTTTTTTAAGATCGAAATTTCATCTCCTTCTCAATTCGTATTCGTATTCTATTCAGATTTCTCAATTCGATTTTTCGCGGTTCTAACAATCTTAATTCGAAAAATCCGTTCTTTCCTGAAATCAGTTCGCGATTCATCTATCGTTTCCGCGATTTGTTTATCGTTTCCGCGAAATCGTTTCTAAAAATTTAAAACAATTACGATTTCGTTTTCAAACGATTTGCAATTTGGTTTTAAAAAATTTCCAATTTGATTTTAAACAATTTTTGATTTGGTTTTAAACGATTTCCGATTGGTTTTTAAACGATTTGTTCTAAAAAATTCCCGCCAATCGAATTTCATAAACTTTTCCTAAACGATTTGCAATTTGCGGTTTGTTTTCAATCGTTTTCGCGAATCGTTTTTTCGTGATTTGTTTCCGCGATTGGTTTTTTCAATTTAAAACGTTTTTCAATTTTTAAACAATTTGCGATTTGTTTTCCAACATTTCCGCAAATCGTCCCTTTTGCGATTCGGTAACCCGTCTCGACGAAACGTTTTATCACGGATTTGCGATTAGTTTTAATTTTTTTTAAATTCTTCCACCAAAATGACAACTAATGGTGATGATATCGATATGACTGGTCCATCAGCTGGACAAACTGATACGCTTGTGGACTCGGTAGCCCAAGATCTTTTCGGAGTTCGTCTCCAAGCTGCGACTGTTCCCCAAGACAACTATCTCGGGATGTCTCAATTACCCGCTGCCATGGCACACGGGTTAATGCCCAAAAAATTTAACGGCAAAGGCTTCACAACGTGGCAAAACAAGATGCTCTTCTACATGAGTAACTTGAACTATGAGAAGTTTCTGAAGGAGGATCCACCGATCGTTCCATTCGGAAATAAAGATGCTCACCTTCTTGTTGCTGTGGATGCATGGAAACATGCAGACTTCGTGTGCAGAGACTGGATCTTAGACCGACTCATTGATCCACTGTATCAGGTATACAGCCAGGAAGCACGAACCTCTAAGGAACTCTGGATGGCCTTGGAGAAGAAGTACAAGTCTGACGATGCTGGTTGTCAGAAATTTGCTGTTGCAAAGTTTCTAGACTTCAAAATGGTGGAATCCAAGCCCATCATGGAACAAGTCGATGCATTGAGTTTGCTGTGCCATGAGATAGCAGCCGAGGGAATGCAAATCTGTGAGATTTTCACTGTCAATTGTTTCATTGAGAAACTTCCCCCGACTTGGCTAAGCTTCAAGAACTATCTCAAGCACAAGAAGAAGCCAATGTCACTCTCTGATGTCATCACGAGGCTCCAAATGGAAAACAGGAACCGTGCTAATTTCTCTCCTCCGGAGCAACACAATGTCAATGTGGCTGAGCACAAGAGCAAGGGTAAAGGGAAACGGATCTCTCCGCAAAAGTTCCTAAAACCGACATCCTCAGCAAACTTCAAGAGGGTTACAAAACCATGACAGAAGTTCAAAGGAAAATGCCACAAGTGTGGCAAGGTAGGCCACAAGTCTGATGTATGTAGGAGCCAACACAAGGGTAACAGAAAGGCTGAAGCTAACCTCAGTGAAAAGGATATGTGTGCTGTCGTCAATGAAGTAAACATGGTAGACGACAACCCACGGGAGTGGTGGTATGACACTGGTGCAACCACCCACATCTGCACTGATAAGTCGATGTTTACCAGTTATCAGAAGAGCAAATCTGAGGAGTAGCTGTTCATGGGAAACACGGCTTACTCGAAGATTGAAGGTCGCGGCAAAGTGGTTCTGAAGCTGACGTCAGAACGTGAACTCTCACTCAACAATGTGAAGCATGTGCTGGACATGAGGAAGAACTTGGTTTCGGGAACTCTCTTAAGCAAGGCAGGTTTCGGCGTCAACTTCGAAGCTGACAAATTGATCCTTAGGAAGAATGGGGTGTATTTGGGAAAGGGTTATGCGAAAGGAGGACTTGTCAAGTTGTGTGTTTCGACAGTCCTTCGTCCTGATAAGATTAATAACGCTAATGTTGTAATTGCTGACAATTCATCTAATAATAATTCTGTTGCTTATTTGGTTGAGTCTTTTGATATTTGGCATTAACGTTTAGGACATGTCAAGTATAAATCTATGCAAAGATTGATGAATTTGAACCTAATTCCGAAATGCAAAGTAAACAAGGACAAATGTGAATTGTGTGTACAGGCCAAACTCACAAAAACTCCTTCTCCCCAAGTTCAAAGAAATACATAACCTCTCGGTTTAATACACACAGATTTATGCGATCTGAAATTTATACAAACTAGAGGAGGTAAAAAGTATTTTGTGACATTTATTGATGATTACACAAAATATTGTTATGCATACTTATTACGTAGCAAAGATGAAGTTTTGTCAAAATTCCAAGAGTATAAGCTAGAAGTTGAGAACCAACTAGGTAAAACTATTAAAATAGTTCGAAGTGATAGAGGAGGCGAGTATGATGGTCCATTTAATGATTTTTGTGAACAACATGGCATCATACATCAAACGACAGCTCCCTATTCCCCAGAGTCTAATGGAGTTGCGGAACGGAAAAACCGAACTCTGCAAGAGATGATGAATGCAATGTTGCAGGAATCTGGGTTACCCCAGTCAATGTGGGGGGTAGCTTTGCTTACTACGAACTATATCCTCAACAAGATACCACATAAAGTTACTTGCAAGACGCCATATGAACTTTGGAAAGGTGTTGTACCTTCGTACAAATACCTGAAAGTGTGGGGGTGTCTTGCAAAAGTCGCAATACCACCTCCAAAAAGGTCACAATCGGACCAAAAACAGTGGATTGTATTTTCATAGGATATGCACACAACAGCAGTGCTTATCATTTTCTGGTTCATAAATCAGACATACCCGATATCCATGTTAATACAGTGATGGAATCGTATATGTAATTATCAATTTATTACAAATTTACATAATTAAAGATTTTTAATATCGTATATGTAGTATTAAGAATAGTAATTCGATTTCTATACTATTAAGAATAGTAATTCGATTTCGAGAACAACAATAGACTAAAACATTGTAAACGTCTTAACAAAGACATAAAAACTAAAATATTTTAATTTGATTAAAATATTAACTTTTCATTCCTTTGCTAATACGGATAAAAATATTTTAACTAATATACGTAACATTAAAACTATTGGATAAGTTTAGAATATTTATCATATATCAGAATCTAATCAAAACCAAAATATTATAAACTGATCGATTTATAATATTTTAGGTTTTTGACAAAACCGATATATGTAACATATTCCAAATTTTATTCAATACAACTATCCGTGTTAATTGAATAACCGTATTAGTATTAAACCAAACAAACCCCCAAATTTGGACGCCTATGTAGATAGGCTTCCAATTTACGTTTTTGTGAATCATGGTTGATCGTATTTATACTAAGAATATAGATAAAAAAACTCTCCCAAAAACGATGTGGGACAAAGAATCCTATAAATATTTGAGTTTTGAATGGGCTTACAATGTCTTTGGACTTTTTTTATTATGTGATCCAATAAGGAAATCAGATCTAATAAAACACTCAAATATTACGAAAATGTCATTAATGAAATCAAAATATTGTGATTCCGATTTTGCCCCTCTCGATTTGAGAAATGTTTTTAGAAAGTTGATTATTGAGTGGCAATTGACGTAATAAAAACTCAATTTGTAATCTAAGAGTTATTTGTACTGCTGATTTAATAGTATAGATTCCAATAACTACTTCTCTCACCGCTTTTCTTCCTTCTTATCTATAGTATTTATGTGCTTATCAATACAATCATATCATTTGCCTCTTCGGTGGAGAAAGAGATTTAAACATGCTAATTTCATTGTCTTAAGTGATTAAACCTCTTCGGATTTGAGCTCCTCATTTACTTGGATACAAGGATCATACTACGCAACTAATTTTTTTCTTTAATCAAAAAGATTTTCTTGCAGTTTTGGTAACTCTTCATTTTAGTTTTTTTTTTGTCGGCAAACTATTGCATTAATTAAAAAAAAAATCATCATAGGATACAAGCATCCTTTGATGGTAGATACATGCCTGCTTAACGGATAATTATATCCACGCAGGAAATATACAGCCCTTGAAAGGGCAAAAACAACCCTCCGAAGAGGTACATAAAATCCCACAAAGAGGAAGATAAATTTCCTCAAAGAGAAACACCCAAATCCCGATAATTGAGATAATACTATCACAAATCGGCGTAAAGCCATCGTGGAGAACTGCCTAGCATAACAACTACGATAGCGGCGGAAGACCGTTGTAGTGTATGCTTGAAACAGATGCGAACCTATGAAGATCTTAAACTTAATAACTAATACAATATTGCCAACTAAAACAAAAACTAATAAACCACTAACTATTTTACATTCTTTAACACATGGAATATGCCAAATATATTCTTCCCTTAGAAAAAGAGGACTTGGACTTGGTATCTCCATACACGAGGACCAAGTGAAAGAGCCACGTGGAGCAATAATGTTTTCATGTAGATAAAGTGGAGTACACGCGTCATCATCCGAAGATGCCTGAAGAATTATCTCACCGCCTCTCTTCACATCGGGCTTATGGCTGGAAAAAGTTTTCCGGCAAGATTCCATGTCTATAGAATAAAAAGACTTCTCAATTCGAAACATCCCCCAACGCGATGATTCACGAGATTCTGCCCGGTGATGGAGGATTTCGGACGACAGCTTTTGAGAAATCAAGAAAGTACTGCAAACAAAAAGCATCTGAATCCGTCGGATCTCCATCTTGCATCTGGACCAATAAAATTCAAAGCTTCCATCAACGCCAACTCTCAGCTGGTCATGTTTTCTAGAGTTAGAATCATTCAGAATTTGAGAAGCTACGAGGGATTGATCGTAAGAGGAGGGAGATCCGAGGTGTTTATTTTTCAATAACAAGTAAAAGCACTCACGGCTCCATCGTCGGTGAGACGACGACCACCGGATGCCAAAAAGATCGAGTTTTGACAAACGAGATCTCAGAAGGGAAGAGCGAGAGAGAGAGAGATAAGAGAGATAGAGAACAGCTTACTAGTGTTTTTTACTCAACTCTTCATTTTAGTTAAGATAGAGAGCTTCCCTTTCTTGTTTTTTTTTTTCACAACAACTTTCCTTTTCTCTTACCTCTGCAATTTTTTTAGTGAAACTCTTCGGATCTGAGCTCCTCGTTTCTCACCTGGCACTATATCGGAACCAATGCTCCCATGGTTTAGATCTATTTGGTTTCTTGGAGGAGAACTAAAACATATGCCACCATAGAATATGAAACAACTCGATCCGTTTTTTTTTTTTTTCGGATTAATATTCCCATAAATATTAATCCTTAATAACAATTCTCAACAACTAGCAAACCGATCAAAACCAGCAGAAAATCAATTCAATTCAACCAACAAATTATCTATTAAACAATTGAACCAACAACCAATTCAATAACCACAAAAATCAAATTCAACAATTCCAACTCAATCATCAAGAATTACCAGTAAATTAGCAATTCTAACAATGCATAAAAAAAACAACACAACCGAAACTCTAGATCATCTCCTCTTCATAGCCATGATCCCACAGTAACACCTTTTCTTTACTTGTGTCACATGGTTATAAGAGATGCGTGAGTATTATCACAAATACTCAGTGAGACGGTCATCCCATCTACCGGCTATACACACAAATATAAAGGAATATCATCATACCAAACAGTTCAATCAACAATGAACAAACACGAAACATCAAGTTTCTAGACTCTGGTGTCGATCGACACCAAGCAATGGTGTCGACCGACACTTGTCGCAGTGTCGAGGAACACGAGCCTCTCCTCTCATGGCTCGGTTCCACCTCTCCTCTCATGGCTCGTTTCCAAGACGCGACGTATCGATCTCCTGCACAAAAATGTTAACGCAAACACGAACAACATCCAAAAACACAAAATCATCCATCACCAATCATTCCAATCCTTAAACATATGTCACTCCAATTACCCAGATAAGCCATGGTCATACACTCACCTCGATTCAGAAATAAAAAAGGATAAGAACACGAAGAACACACAAAAATCAGAGGCTACAACTCCCTACAACTGGATTTCCTTCTTCCTCCACGAAGAACACGCACCAAAACCCGATTCAAGAGTCTCACAATCACAATCTCAAACTTTTAGGATCAAGAACACAAGGAGATCAACAATGATTCCTGTTTTTCACTCAATCCTTACAAAACTCAATGTTTTTCTCTCAAAAACGCGACCCAAACACGGTTGTTCTCTTTTATACCCGAGCCCTAGGGTTTCCCTTAACCCGAACCGCAATCCGATGCTCAAAAACTAAACCCGTTGATTCAATTCGAACTGGTGTCGATCGACACACCCCCGGTGTCGATCAATACCCGAACCAAAATTTCCAATTTGGTTCACGGGCGTTACATAATAGACTTTTCCCTTCGCAGCCTCAGATGCAATCAACCTACAACATGTGTAACAGTTTCGTACTTTGCTCTAATGCTCCTTTGTTTAGCAGATTGGAACTTTGTTTTCAAGAGGCTGTCAATTCAGTTAGTGCCATTAGTTAGGGCTGGGCATAAGACGGGTATCATGAAAATTTGGACTACCCATTATCCGATCCGACCCTACCGGCTACTTGACAAACAATACCCTTACCCGACCCGCAAAAAACGAGTACCCTATACAATGGGTTCTCGGCAAAAATTTGTTGACCCGTCGGGCACCTTATCCGCCCAATTAATTAAAGTTAAGCAACTTATATACCAAATAAATGAAAGAGTTATTAGGAATATGAAAAAAATATTTTAATAGACAACATATAGTTCATAAAATATAATATTATAAATTTTAAAACTTAAAACTTGTAATCCATCATCTCCAAAATTATCGATGACAATTCAAAAACACAAAAGATTGACGTTGTGAGTATTTATAGTACAATTTATTTTATAACTAAATTTATCAAATATTAGTGATATAAAATGTGAGTATTTACGGGTCGGGTAGCAAATCGAGTACGAAGACGGGTAACTAGACGGGTAGTGAAAAAAAAAATTATACCTTTTACCCGACCCTTACCCGTAGGTATCAAAATTATAGTACTTTTTACCCGACTCGAATGTTACAGGTACCCTATTTTTCGAGACGAGTACAAACCGGATAACGGATAAAGGACGGATAACGGGTATATGTGCCCCACCCTCCCATTAGCAACTGGGAACAATTGTGTTGGTCCAAAAAATCATCAAACAAAGTTTCAACCACCTTAAGGAGAAGTGTGGCACTAGCAACTAATTGTCTCTGGTTTGAGAAAAATGAGAGACTGCATCCAGCGATTCCCTTGACAACGCATATTCATGGAACTTGAATTAGTCAACCGGAACATAATCATAGCCAATTCAAGTAGAACAAATTTTGATGATCTGATGTGTACTTGGTTATAAAGCTTTCCGTTCGCAATTTATGCTAAAAACTATCTATAAGTTTTTTTTTGTGTATCACCATGACGAAGCTTTTATTCACCTTTGATAACTCATTGATTTTCTCCAAGAGAACAATATCTATTTCCCTGAGCTTTTCTATAACGTTCTTTGGGTCGTCTTCTTTGTCCAACAAGCTTTCTTTAAGTTTCATGGTTTCTGTTTTTGCTTCTACAACTCTTCCACAGATCCTTAATCTCTTCTTCAAGGTCCTTCTTCTTATTGAATCCAAGAAATTACTACTTTTCTTAGATGGATTCTTGTTGAGAAGAGCCACATGTATATCTGGTAGACCCCAACATAATGCTTATGCTTGAGCTTTGCTCAGAACGCTTTGTAAAAGAGAAGATGATTCAATCATATAAACCATAAAATACTTTTCTTCCCTCATCAAGTAAAGAGCGGGTTCATAAGGGTTTTCCATTTTATGCAAGAATACTATTTTATCGTTTAAGCTTACATTTGAGTAGATAAAATATGACACAAATGTTACAAACAAGATTTATATTAGTACCTCATCCCCAATATCATTCATATAGCAGTTGAATATAACCAAGCTCTGATTTCTGTTGATGTATTCTGCAAAATAGAATACACGATTTGCTTTGATGGAGTTCTCATCAGTGTCTAGCAGAGCAGAGCCAGTTCACCTACAAACAAAAACATATCTCAATTTGAATGCAAATTCTCCAATATGAGTAAAGAGTATTCTACTAAACTGCTATGAGTAAGTGACAAACAATCTCTCGATGAATGAGAAATTCTTTAATCTGAAGTGCCTCCCTAAAGCACAACCATAAAAGCAACAGAAAAAGATTATCCATCGATTATATTGACGCAAACAGTTTATCTTATGTCAAATCAGTTGATTAGATTTAATATGTACAATAATTATTTTTAATTAGATTTTAATCTTATGTCAAAAAATTTGTCTGTTTATATATATATTTGTAAAATAGTCAAAAGTAAACATAATTTAAATATGATTAGAAAAATCTAAACCTAGTTAAAATAGGTGAAAAACAAATTATTTCAATTCGATTTAGTTACAAGTAAAAATATTTATATTTATTTGTAAAATAGTAAAAAAAATAAACTAATTTAAATAGGATTAGAAAAATCTAATTATTTCGAAATATGTGAAATAATTTAATTGAATATCAAATAATATAAAAAATAAACATGACAATAAAATAGATAAATATTTGATTGATTTCTTTACAAATATTTTTGTACTAACATTCTCAATTTTATTTTATTTTATCACTTCATAGGGATAACCCAATTTTGTCTTCCATTTTGTTTGTGTTTGATTTTTTTTACGGAGGTTATAAAATATTTAGAGACTAAAAATAGTTCAAATACAAATATGAAAATAGAACTATCAACATTTTTTTTCTCAACCACAAATTAATTAAAATATGCCACCATCATTGGTTAACCAATGAGGCGGAAAATTGTTTACAAAAGAAAATTTTTAAGTTCTAGAACATGCATAGCGGACCAAACAGTCCGCTTTTAGATTAACTGAAGAATTATAAATATTTTGAAATATAGATATTTGAGTAGTAAAATAGAAAAGTACATTTAATTTAAGTATAAATAAAAAAACTAATAGTTTGAAAATATGTGATAAAATCTATACTTAAAAAAATTCAGTTATACATAAGTACATAACTAAAAGGAAGAAAAAGATACAAAACTCTATTTTATTAGAAACAAAGTAAAAGTATTTAAGTGAAAATACCCTTTTTCAAAAAAAAAAGTATTTACGTGAAAATATATAAAAAAAACTTTTATATTTTGTGATTTTATTTTTAATCAAAAGAAAATTTTAAATACAAGGAATATATAATAGAAAACTTAACTGGAAAAATACAAGATTATAGATATAAAGTAAATTACTTTCCCAAATATGTTTATTATGGTTTTTAATTTGTGTTTAGAGATTACAAAATTTAAAATGTAATTACTTTGTAATTGAATACCATAATTCCCACAAAAATAAACTTTTGAGAAATTTTTTAGCAATAGCAATATATATTGTTAAAAGTGCATATATATTTATTTCAGAATAAAACAAGAAAATATATTGATAAATTTAAAAAAAATGCCACTTTTCAAAAATATCACCTCTTCAAAATCTTTACAAAAATGCCATGTTTTCAAAACTATTTTTTCATTATATCATTTATGTTTGGGTTAACTATGTTATATTATGATTTAGTTTTGAGGGTTTAAGGGGTTTTAGAGGTCAAAACATTTTTAGGGTTTATAATTTTAAGATTTAGGATTTAAAAATCCATATATAATAATATTTTTGCAAATAGACACCCTTAATTGACATTATTGCAAATGTACATGTCAAAAATGGTATTTTTATAATTACCAATATAAATTAATTTACAAAGATTTTAAATAGATTTGTTTAATAACTATTATGATGGTAATTAAATCATCATCTTTGCATAATATATATTTTATATCTATTCCTTTTAAAAATGTATTTATATCCTAAAGCGGCTGGGAAAACTAAATTAAATAAATTTAGACAACAAAAAAGGGACAATTACAAAAATGTCATTTTTGTAGTGTACATTTGTAACAATGCCATTTAGGGGTGACCATTTGCAAAAATGTCACTAATTATAAATTTTTAAAACCTAAATTTTAAAATTAAACCCTAAAAGATGTTTTGACCATTAAAACCCCTTAAACCATCAAAACTAAACCTTAATACAATTTAGTTAACTCAAACATAAACGATATAATGAAAAAATAATTTTGAAAAAATGGTATTTTTGCAAAGATTTTGAAAAAATGGCATTTTTGAAAAATGACATTTGAGAAGTGGAATTTTTTAAAATTTCTATAAAAGAAAATGAAAATGTAACGAAAAAGGGAAACTGGGGAAAAGGCGCGTTTTCTCTTTGCTTTGAATTAGAACCACAGGTGTGGGCCCACGTGCTGGCTCAGTGTTGTTATTTCAGCTCAAAAAGGCATTTCATTATTACTTCCTTTCTGCATTTCGAAACTCCTCTCTCTCTCTCTCTCTCTCTCTCTCTCTCTCTCTCTCTCTCTCTCAACAAAACCATCCAAGTCGCTTCTTCTTCCTCTGCCTGATCTCTGTAAGTATTCACAGCAAATCATCTCCAATTGATGATTCCTTTTCGGTGTTTCCTACGTTTCGATTCAAATTCCTCTTTTGTTTTGCTGTTTTCGATCTTCTCGAGATTTCTCCGCGTTGCTTTTGATTCTGATGTTCATTCTTATGATACACTTCGGCATGTTTCAGTGTTTTTTTTTTTTTTTTGTATTGAATTGTGGTTGGGAAAGTTGTTTCTCTGTGGAATTTAATTGAGAAATTATTTTGGTACGAGAAGATTGCGTTCCTAGGAAATACATCGTTTTGTTGGTTTGTGAATTGCAGATTTATTAAGCGTTACTGTGTTCGATTTTAGGAGGATGAACAAAAAAAAATGTCTAGGCTAAGCAAAGACATTGATTCAGCATTTCAGGGTGTTGGAACTAAAGGGTACGCTTTGTTTTTATGAGATCCATCAGATATTGTGACCAGTGGTGTTTAGTTTAATTTTCTCTTAATTTTTTGTTTAGTGACTTGGAGATCTGGTGCATCTATAATAATCAGCTTATTTCTATCCCTAAGTCTTGTTTCGGAAAATTCCACTCTGGAAATGCATACCTTCTTCTCAGAGTAAGCTCTTTCTCTTTACTTTCATTTCTACTTGTCACAACTTTGAAATACTTTTCTTAATGATACTTTTTCCCCCATGATTTGTAGACGGTTTTGCGCAAGATGGAATCTCCACAGTATGACATTCACTATTGGCTTGGAAATGATGCAAATGAGGTTTTTGCTCTTTTTTTCTGAAACAGTCATCCTCACATGATAATGGGATTTACATTGTATATGGCAAGTGAAATCTGGTTTGTATCTGAAGGTGGACTCAGTTTTGGCATCTGACAAGGCACTAGAGTTAGATGCAGCGCTTGGAAGCTGTACGGTGCAATACCGTGAAGTTCAAGGTCAAGAGACAGAGAAGTTCCTCTCATACTTCAAACCTTGCATTATACCTGTTGAAGGGAACTACTCGCCACAAACTGGATTGGCTGGTGAGACATACCATGTCACCTTACTAATGTGCAAAGGAGACCATGTTGTCCGTGTTAAAGAGGTAAGGCCTGTTTGGCTAGGAACCTTTGACGTGCATAATTGTTTCTATGGAATTTTACTTATGCGTATGGAGTTTTTGTCGTCTATTATTATGCCTGGATAAAGTTCTTTCAAATCTAGTGCTTCGATATATTCATTCATGGTTATTTTATTGTACATTTTTCACTCTTGAGTTTGATTGAGTTCCCTTGATTTCAATCTACACAACAAGGTGCCTTTTCTTCGGTCATCACTGAACCATGATGATGTGTTCATTCTTGATACTGCATCAAAAGTTTTTCTCTTTGCTGGTTGCAACTCAAGCACTCAGGAGAAAGCTAAAGCTCTTGAGGTTGTGGAATATATAAAGGATAACAAGCATGACGGGAGATGTGAGATGGCGACTATCGGTTAGATTTTCTCCTTTTCAACTCCTTTCTTAGACTAAAAGAGATGTAAAAAAGCAACAGCTAATCATTTTTTGTTTCCTGTAGAGGATGGAAAATTTTCAGGTGATTCAGATGCTGGTGAATTCTGGTCTTTCTTTGGTGGTTATGCTCCCATTCCCAAGTTTTCATCTTCAACCACCCAAGAACAGACTCTAACTACATCTGCAGAAATGTTCTGGTGATATTTTAGTTTTATACACTCACAACGTCTTTGTCTCTTTCCAAAATAGCACTAATACCCGAAATTCCTGTGCTCTGAGGAGTTGTTGTTAAAGACGGACAATCAATAATCATCTAAAGATCTTTCATCAACAGGATAGATATTCGGGGAAATCTGCATCCAACTGGAACAAGTTCTTTGAACAAAGATATGCTTGAAACGAACAAATGCTACATGCTGGATTGTGTCATTGAAGTATTTGTTTGGATGGGAAGAAAAACATCACTCACCGAAAGAAAGACATCAATTTCAGCCTCAGAAGTAAGTATTTGTTGGTAATATAAAATGATTGATATGGTAGTACACTTCACTTTCTGGCACCAATTGGTTTTTGGAAGGAGCATCAACATAAACTGAGGAAACCAAATGTAGAAGTTTCACATGACTTTGGAGCCTTAATCTGTCGTTTGATATTTGTTTCTCTTAGTTTCTGAGACAGCTTCTGAGTGGCCATCTCTAATATATGATTTGGTATGTTGCTGTGCTCTAGAAATTTCTACGAAAGAAGGGACGCTCGACTAGCACAAGTCTAGTACTTCTAACGGAAGGATTAGAAAATGCTAAATTCAGGTCATTTTTTTATAAATGGCCTCAGAATGCAGAGTCTAGCTATTACAATGAATGTCGAGAAAAAATGGCAGGTCTGTTCCATATTGCTCTGGTTCTGTAAAGGGGACTTGCACCGGAAAACTACAGATGTCAGATACTAACTAAAACTCTAAACACTTTTATGCAGCAATGTTCAAACAGAAGGGATATGATGTTGAGGAGCTTCCTGATGAGGAAGATGAACCTCCCTATACAAACGGCCGAGAGAAACTGAAAGTAGTTCATATATAATACAAGTGACTAAAGTGTCACATTTCTGAGCATAAGCTTGATCAATGGGATTATTAATTAATTTCAGGTTTGGCGTGTAGATGGTGATGAGCTCTCTCTTCTTTCCATTCCTGATCAGACAAAGCTATTTAGCGGTGATTGCTATATCGTGAAGTATACATATTCTTACAATGAAAGAACAGAAAATCTATTTTACGTATGGATAGGTTCTGAAAGCATACAGGTACGCAGGCTGTAGCCTTTTGCCTGTTGTTTCTTTTCATTTCTTTTACTGTCAATCATTTGTGAGTTGTTACTCTATGAACTTATCTTTTTAGTTTTCTATTTTTTTACTTGATTGCAGCAAGATAGAGTTGATGCCGTTTCCAATGCTAGTGCCATTGTTGCTTCAACCAAGGGTGAATCTGTAATGGTTAGTTCCTAGCCAGGTCGCAAAAATACATCACAGATTTCTCAGTTAGTCTTTATTTTAGGCTCAACACTGTAAACCAACTGACCTGTTTCTTCCAACATTCAGTGTCATATATATCAGGGAAACGAACCTGCTCGGTTTTTTCCAATGTTTAAGTCGCTGGTTGTTTTTAAGGTGAGTTTGCTATACTTTATTGAACATTTAGAACTTCAGATTGATTGATACTTTATTCAAATTTCAGGGTGGTTTGAGTAGACGGTACAAAATGTTTCTACTAGAGAAGGCAAACAAAAATGAAATATCTAATGAGAACAAGGCTTCTCTCTTCCGTGTTCAAGGGACAAGCCCAAGGAACATGCAAGCAATTCAAGTTAATCTAGTAGGGTTTTTTTCGTAGTTTCTGCAATTCTGAACTATCAAAAATACATTATGGTAATGTCTTTGGCCCTTGACTTATCATTAAGCAAACGAATATCTTCCATTACAGGCAGCAACCTCCTTGAACTCATCCTACTGTTACATTTTACAAAATGGAGCTTCTATCTTCACTTGGATTGGGAACCTTTCCTCGGACTCTGATCATGATATTCTTGACAGAATGCTTTATTTTCTTGATGTAAGTAACATGTGTTGAGGTTTATAAGAGATTCGTTAAGGGTTACTAGTAACAATTTCTTCTATCGGCAGACGTCTTGGCAACCCATATCGATGAGGGAAGGAAATGAACCAGACACATTTTGGGATTTGCTTGGTGGGAAGGAAGAAGAGTACCCAAAAGAAAAGAAAATGAGAAAACAAATAGAAGAACCACATTTATTTACATGTTCTTGTAATTCAGGTAATGGTAAACATCTTTCTATTTGCTTTTTGTCATCTTACATTATTGTTTAGTTCTGCAATGGTTCAGCTATAAACACTTTGTATTCTGCCTAACGTACGAATGGTCCATGACTGGTTTGGCTCTTCTGTTCAGATGTACTCAAGGTACAATTTCAAGTGTCTATTAGTACTATCTTTGAAGTCATTACAGATCACATATTTTGGAATACTCTTTCATGAAACCCATTCTCTGCATGGTTTGCAGGTGAAGGAAATATACAATTTTCTGCAAGACGATTTAACTACTGAAGATGTATTACTCTTGGACTGCCAAATTGAAGTATATGTTTGGATTGGATTACACTCGAACATAAAGTCGAAGCAACAAGCTCTAGCTCTTGGTCTGGTAATTATCCTCTTTATTTGTCCTTCCAAGTGCTATTTTGCTGATAAATAGTATTAATGGGATCAAAACGTCACATGCTAGGCTTATTTCATTATTTTGTGCTACTCTTTTTTGTATGCATAAACCATGACTTCAAATAGATAATTAAATCTAGCTGCATAAACGAGATTTAGGAATGGCAAACCCGGTGTTATCGAAAATGCCTTCCTTTTCCAATGTTTCTTAGTCCCTTCTACTTGTGAGATTGCAGAAATTCCTAGAGATGGATATTCTGGAAGAAGGTTTAACGGTGAGGACTCCTGTATATGTTGTCACAGAAGGCCACGAGCCACCATTTTTCACCCGTTTCTTTGAGTGGGTTCCTGGAAAGGCAAACGTAAGGCATCTCTTTCCATCTTGAAGTCACCTCAAACAGAGCGTTAGGAGATTCCAAAACGTTTTGATAGTAGTCTACTGAATTTCAAATTTTGTCGATTTTCACTTATATTATCCATGGGAACATTTACAGATGCATGGTAATTCATTTGAAAGGAAGCTTGCTAGTCTGAAAGAAAAGACGACAGGCAATAAGGTAAGTCAAAGTCCCAAGAACACAATACTCACACAAAAGACCCCAGTTGTCAAAAAGCTTTTCTCAGAACCTCTTTCAGAGAATGCTAGTGATGGTAAGGTTTCATATGTCAACCTTTTCATTGACGTAACAATATAAACTCTTGTTAATGAATGCAGCGCGCGGCAACAACAAAATATATCAATCTTCTTTACTATTGGATTCCTCAATGTTATAATTGCAACTAAGCTCTTCGATGCTCGAAAACTCATATCAAAACACTGATTTCCAATGCAGGATCGATAGGAGAAGAGTTGAGCTCCAATTCAGACATTACTAAAGAGAATCAACTCGGAGGAATCAATCTCGATCTTAGCCTAGAGTCACTTGCATATTCGTACGAACAGCTCAGAGTTGATTCTCATGAGCCAGTGATAGATATAGATGCAACAAGAAGAGAGGTATTCCTGCAATTCCATATAGAAAATTAGTTGTATGACAACACATGAACGAACTTCGATGCAATTTTTGTCTTTCAGGCGTACTTAACCGAGAAAGAGTTCGAAGAAAGATTCAAAATGGCAAAACTCGAGTTCTATGCACTTCCAAAATGGAAACAGAACAAACTTAAAATGTCTCTCCATCTTTTCTAAAAGCTTCACATACATACAGAAAGATCTTTGGAGCAAGCTCTTAATTTTAAAAAAGATTTTACCAAATGTAACTGTTTATTGCAATGACCTCCTGAAATAAGTAGATACTTGTGTGTTGCAGATCAGAACACCAAACAAAGACACCTCTAAATATATTATGAGTAAATTTGAACTAATTAGGAATCTCCTTAATAGTTACTAATCGTTAAGAGGTTATTATTTCAGCTTTACAGAATACTGTATTGTGGTTGGAGAAAAATGTTATACATTACAGCCAAATGATGTCGTATTGGGTTCTGACATGAGTAATACTCAGCCAATTTATAAGAAATAGGCCAAAATTAAAGAAATAGGCTACATCTTTTAAAATTAAAAAAATAGTGTTTTTCGTTATAGTGTGTGAAATGTTTATTCTAAAAGCTACAACAAAGTTCAATAACTTTTTAAAGATAATATTAGTTAAATTAAAACAAAATATAGTACAAAACTGAACTAGGGGATTTTGGAATCTCTATCGGCTCATTCTTGGGTTTGTTTGAATTTCGAGTCAATCCGACATGTTTTCACTAAAACGCATGTAACTCTTCAAACACATTTTTAAATGATTTGAAATCACTTTTATTAGAAAATTAACTCAAAAATTTATCTAGTCACCAATTTTCATCTAGTTCTAAGCTGTGTAACACCTCCATCAAATGGTAAATTTATGGTGCTTCTATACTGTCTATCTTGTAAATGTGCATATTTTTTTAGTTTTGTCGTTTGAATGATACTTTTGGGCTTTGAAAATGATTATAATTTATACATAGTTTTTCTGTTTTGAACCTTTTTTGATAAATTTACCTATAAAGATTTAAAATACTAGAAAAACAAAAAAAGATATGGCCTATTTTTTTAATTATAAAAGATGTGGCCTATTTTCTTAATTTAAATTTTTTTTTTTGGATTATTTTTTATAATTTTTAGATTTGTTATTTGTAAGAAAGAAAAAAAGTTTGGATCAAATTTTTATAAGACCTTTTCTATCAATACCAAACCTCAACAACAAAATATAACATAACATCCCTCTAACCTTTAATGAAGTGGAAAAAAAACCAAAAACCCCTAAGCCCTTAATTAAAAGAAAAACAGAAAATAAAATAAAAAATGTACCAATCAAAATTGAGGTCAAAAAGTAAATCTAAAAAAAAGGACCAATCAAAAATCTTGATCAAATTTGTTTTTTTTCTTCCATCGTCTTCTTCCTTTGGGTTTCACCATTGAAGCTCTATTTGAAACTTGAACAAAATCAAAATTCCGGAGCGTTGGACAATATTTTAGCAAAATCGAAGTTTCAGTGTTGTAGAACCAATTGTAGAACCAATTGCAGAACCAATTTTCGTTGTTATATGCATGTTAGGTAGGTAATTTAGAGATTTCAATTGAATTTCAGAAATTATTCTTTTGGAATGCATATTAGATTGGTATCCTTGTTTTCTGGGTTGATTACGACATTGCAATGGTAATAAACTGAATAAAGTGGTTGAATCGTAGATTTATAATCGAAATCACAAAATCTGCAGATAAAGAACAACTGGGTAATATTGGTAATACTGAGAGAAAGGGAATACTTGGAATAACTAGTATAGCTGATAAAAGTGAATATTTGATAATGTATTTTTTTTTTCAGGAGACAATAAGTATACCTTGTCAACAATAAATAGTAGTTTACTAGACCAGAAAAAAACTAATATTTATGAATGAATATTAGCTGTACTTTACTACTCAAATAATTAAAAAAATCAAATAATAATTAAATTAAAAATAATTAATTAATTAATTTTACTTTGCAAATTAATCGTCAAAACATAAGATCAGTTATCTAATTTATCTAAAATACAATGTACCTAATATAAAACGATTTCTTGAATATCATATATCGAATCTCTCATCAATCACCTTAGGACAACCTTATACTTTTAAGAAGAGTTTGTTAATGTCATACACCTTATGAAGCAAAACTTGAGAAAAATGTGTTTTTACAAATATGATGGTATGGAATCATAGGAAATGTGTTACAAATTTCAAAAATGAACTGGACAACTGAAATTTATTTTTCATAACATGGTATAACTGCGTAAGTAGGTAAAACATCAAAAGGACAACTATGTGTTATATTTGTAACACTGAAATACTTGGGAAAACTATGTGTTACATAACGGCGCACATGTCTTAAAACATGGCACATAATGGCGCACATGTCTTATTTACGTGGCTTACTTTGATTGGGTCTGTCCCAAGTTTGGAGTTTTCTTTTTTATTTAAATTATTTTTTCCCAAAGTTAAAAAGTTAAATAGTTCTACTTATACATATGATATGTTCTTAGTTGTACCTAATAGTTTTAGTTCAATTTTTAGATTAATGGAATTTTGATTACGGTGTCTTTCCGTTTTTCTTCTACAACGACATGAAATCAAATTGAAGAAGCGAGAGAACGATTCAAATTGGATAATGCAATGGAAATTAGATCACCACGAGAGGTGGCGACGACAATTCTGATGCCCTTTTTTATGCCAATTATGAACAAGTTTGGAATTTAACACGACGGTTCCATGGAATAAAACTTTTATAAATAGGTGGAATCTCAAAAATTTGTCGCAGTTTCTAAAATTCCACCACGAATTCTCTTATGGTGATGTCAAGCTCTGTGGTAGTGTTGCTAGAAATCGACGAAGAGATTGTTGACGACCTAGACGAAAACGGATTCTGACGAAGTTCTAGTTGTACATCAGTGTACCTCAGTTGTACCCAGTAGTTCATGGGATTAGAACAAAACACATCAACATAATCAAATTTGAAGGGCATGGGATTTGTTAACTTGGCTCACGATGATTGGAGTCAATGCTTAATCTACTAGCAAGTTCTATTTGTCATTAATCTCTTTTCTCTTCTAGTTGTTTTTCTTCTTCGTCTTCTTCAATTTTCATATTCATGAAATTCTATACTTGGCCTGGAAATTCCCAAAAAAAAAAAACGTTTCCAAACAAATTGAACACTAGCAAAGAGCAATTGCCCCTTAAAGGGATGGTGGCGAGTGAACATGTGGTGGTGGCGAATGGACTGCTAGTGGTGGTGAGTGGACGGGTCGTGGTGGTGAGTAGACCGGTGGTGGTGGTGGAGAATAGATTGGAGGTGGCTGTGAAATGACCGACGGTGGTGGTGAAAAGACCATGAAAAAATAGAATCTTATTTTTATGGCGAATTTGAGAGAAACTATGAAAAAAAGAGACAATGAAAAAAATAAAAGAAGAAGAAGAAGAAATTTTTGTTCAGATTTTTAAATGAATCGTGTGGGGATGTTGTTTGGATTTTTTAGTGAATCATTTTTGTTTTAAGTTCAGATTTTTAAGTAAATCGTGTGGGGATGTTGTTTGGGTGGATAATTACTGGTTGGATTAGTAAATAAATCAAGTTTGGTGAGGTTATTTTGTCATTTACTACAGTTTCGAATTAAAAAAAAAAAAATTTTAAAAAATTTTTTTATGAGGAAGGCATTTGTAATTTCAGCTTATAAGAAAGGGTTATCAGGAATTTTGGATCAAATTTTTATAAAACCTTTTTCTCTCAATACCAAACCTTAACATAAAAAAAAAAACCTAATATAACCTTCCAAGCTTTAATGAAGTGGGAAAAGACCAAAAACCCATAAGCCCTTATTTAAAAGAAAAACGAAAAAAATAAAAAATGAACCAATCAAAAGTTTTGATTCAAAACTGAGGATAAAAAGTAAATCTGAAAAAATGACCAATCAAAAATCAGGATCAAAATTGTCTTTTTTCTTCCATCGTCTTCTTCTTTTGGGTTTCACCATTGCAGCTCTATTTGAAACTTGAACAAAATCAAAATTCCGGAGCGTTGGACAGTATTTTAGCAAAATCGAAGTTTCGGTGTGTTGGACTGTGATGTAGAACCAATTTTCGTCGTTATATGCATGTTGGATAGGTAATTTAGGGATTTCAATAAGATTTTAGAAATTATTCTTTTGGAATGCATATTAGGTTGGTATCCTTGTTTTCTGGGTTGATTACGATATTGCAATGGTAATAAACGGAATAAAATAGTATTTTTCGTTATAATGTGTGAAATATTATTCTAAAAGCTACAAAAAAGGTCAATAATTTTTTAGGATAATATTAGTTAAATTAAAACAAAATATAATACAAAACTGAACTAGAGGATTTGGAATCTCCATAGCCTATATCGGCTCATTCTTGGGTTTGCTTGAACTTCGAATCAATCCAACATATCTTCACTAAAATGCAGTAACTCTTCAAGCATATTTTCAAATGACTTGAAATCACTTTTATTAGAAAACTAACTCAAAAATCTATCTAGTCACCAATTTTTATTTAATTCTAAGTTCTCTAAGACCTCCATTAAATGGTAAATTAATGGTGCTTCTATACTGTCTGGTAATTGTGCATATTTTTTTAGTTTTGTCGCTTGAATGATGATTATAATTTATACATAGTTTTTCCATTTTTTAGGTTTGGAACTTCTTTTTGACTATGAAGATCCAAAATACTAGAAAAATAAAAAAAGATATGGCCTATTTTTTTAATTATAAAAAATGTGGTCTATTTTTTTAATTTTAATTTTTTTTTGGATTATTTTTTATAATTTTCCGATTTATTATTTGTAAGAAAGAAAAAAAGCTTGTATACTCTTCTGGTCCTTAAGTTTCACATCGAAATTGACCTGCGAAAACTGAAATCTTTGGGTATCCAAAAATGGATCGAAACCAAAGACCCAGAAGCATTCTGGAGTCATTAGGGGAAGAACTCATCGCAATCCTCACGCCTGTCTCGATTTGTATGTTAACTGTCGTGCTTCTGGTCTGTGTCCTAAACTCCGACCCTTCTTCCTCCTCCGCCTCATTCTCCTCCATAGCCACCGCAGCTTACTCCGAGACCGATTCCGATTCCTCCTGGGACAAATTCGTAGGTGCTTTCTTGAATTCTCTCGTTTTCGTCGCTGCAATCACAATCGCAACATTCGTTCTCGTCCTTCTCTTTTACTTCAGATGTGTTAGATTCCTTAAATTCTACATGGGTTTCTCAGCTTTCATCGTTTTAGGCAACCTAGGTGGAGAAATCTTTGTCTTGTTGATTGATCGTTTCAGATTTCCGATCGATTCCGTCACTTTTCTGATCCTTCTCTTCAATTTCTCCGTCGTTGGTGTATTCGCTGTGTTCATGTCGAAATTCTCGATTTTGATCACTCAAGGTTACTTGGTTTTGATTGGTGTCTTAGTTGCTTACTTTTTCACTCTGTTGCCTGAATGGACAACTTGGGTACTCCTTGTTGCTTTGGCAATCTACGACGTTGCTGCTGTTCTTTTGCCTGTTGGTCCATTACGTCTTCTTGTGGAAATGGCTATATCTAGAGACGAAGATATCCCGGCTTTGGTCTACGAAGCGAGACCCGTTATCCGAAATGACTCTCGATTGGTTCAGAGGAGAGTTTGGAGAGAACCGAGGTCTAGCCAGAATGATTCCAATGACATTGAGAACGTTAATCAAGACGAAGTGAGAGTGGTTAGAGCAGAAGCAGAAGAAGAACATGTGGGTTCGAGGGAAAGATCGGAGATATCTGTGCCCTTGATTGATCGTAGACCTGATCAGGCTGAGAATTCAGAGACTTTTCTTGAAGGAATTGGGTTGGGATCATCAGGTGCTATTAAGTTAGGGCTTGGGGATTTCATCTTCTATAGTGTTTTGGTTGGAAGAGCTGCAATGTATGATTTGATGACGGTTTACGCTTGTTACTTGGCGATCATAGCCGGTTTGGGGATCACATTGATGCTCTTGTCTGTGTATCAGAAGGCTTTACCGGCTCTTCCTGTTTCGATCTTGTTAGGCGTTGTGTTTTACTTTCTGGCGCGGTTATTACTCGAAGTTTTCATTGTGCAGTGTTCTTCAAACCTTGTGATGTTCTAAGAGTATCGAAAGTGAAAGGGTGCTTTTGGTGTAAACTTTTGAGTATAGTTTCATTTATTTCGTCAAAATAACTGTGATATTGCGTTCGTCCTCGACATAAGTTTAAATCAAGTTCTTTTCGAATGATCCAATTCCGGGGAGGTATGGAGGAACATTATAATTTGGACTGCTTATTGCAGTGGTGGTTCTGAGAAGTCTGAACCTAACTTAGTATATTTCCTCTTCTCTCTCACTGCTCTTTCCCTCTACATCATCATCGTTCTTCTTCTAAAGCTTTTGTCCGAACTTTTGGAAAGCCCTTTCTCCATTTTTTTTTTCAACATTTCGCCGCAAGATTTTTATTTCTGTACATTTACACTCTCAAGAAGTAGGCTTTGTGTTAGCCACAATCTGTGGAGAAGCTATAGTCTCCGATTTCATTCCACCTCTGTGGTCTCGCCGTGTTACTTGCAAATTTATTTGGCTGGATCTGAAGAAGAATGTGAAGGGATCGAAGAAAACCTTGTGGAGAAGCTGCTGATTTTTACGTAGAAGCTAAGGAATCTTCAAAGAGGAAGAATCGATACAGACGAATTAGGCAACATCTTTGGGGTAAATGAGCTGCCAAGATTCGTGATCCAATGGAAGGCGCAAGTGGGCTTGTTCATTTTGGAAAGCGGAATGCAAAATCGCGGGAAAGAGACGGGAACATGTAATTCTTGTATTAAAAAACGATATCCAAAGTATTTCTGATAGGAAATGGGATGGGAAGTTCGGGTAACAAGACGGGTTTGAAAAATTCTCGTCGCAAAAATCTCTTCCTAAACTGTCAATAATTTGGGTAAGGATCAACTTCGGACCATGTATTTCGCATAATTTTGAGAAATTTAGGGAAACCATACATAAGTTTTAACATTTTAATCCTTAAACAGAAGTATCCAATAACTTATTTGTTGATACTGAGTTCGACAATACATTTTTATACAGTAGACAGGCTCGAAAACTTCCATTTATTGATTGTATTGATCAAAAATGGATTACAACGATAATCGAACATAAGCATAAAAAGACGAGTTTTGAGCTCGGAAGCTTGAGAACTGACGAACCTTGTGTTTTACGAACTAAATACTGACTGAGTAACGAGATCATGTGTAACGTGTTATGAGGTCGGAACTTATTGTCCGAAAGCTGAGATCGAAACCTAGTAATGGGATTCGGATGTGTTAGAGATCAGGAAATGAAACCTCGTCTTTAAAGCAGACGAACTGAGGATTCGACGAGCTAAAACAACTTTTCTGGCAGGGTACCGACCGGAATCTTTTCCCTTTTTGGTCTGAGTTTAGAGTCCTAAAACGCTATGTTATTGGGTCTCTTGTACTCTCCAAAAGTGGGAAAAAACCAATGGGAAATAGAGGATGAGGGGAATCTTTTTTATACTAGATTGGAAAAAAGGAGTATGGTAGGGTTTCCCTTGGAACTTGAGTTGGGCTCGAGATAGTTGGTGGGCCCAGCTCGGGAAAATGAGCATCAAAATCATTATTGGAGAAACCCATGCCCAACAGTAGCCCCCCCCCCCCAGTCGATGAGGTTGGCGATTCCGAGCTCGTTGATGCGGTTTGGAGGCTCATGAGCTTCTTGGGCCCAAATTGCTTGCTTGTGATTGGCTAATCATGGCCGCCAAGTAGTTGACCAGGTTTACCCGAAAAAACAAAGACAGAGGGTCGATTTTAACTCAGTACGAAGAAGACCCTTCTCGGAGACCCGCAATTTTTTTGTGAAAATCGATAAATCCTTGGTCGGGAATCCTAACTGGGAAATCCGAGCTGGATGGAACATAACGACTGGTACTTTTTGTTTTCATGTTATGTTCGGATTGATTAACTGACGCCTAATCTTTATCTTTTTGTTTCGCAGTTCGGCATCGCTTTGTCCAGCCTATTCCGAAGGGTTTTCGTGATTTGGAGACGAGGTTGCACACTTTGGGGCTCTAGTGACCAAAGGATTCGTCAGGCTCTTCCTCGTATACAATCTGGTAACTATGTTTTCGCGCATTTCCGTTTGTTCATCATACTCATATTTGTGTTTATGCGTTTCATTTTTTGAGACACATATTTGTTGTCCCAGGTCTGTACGATCTCGAGTTTGTCCCGCTTAGACCCTTTCTTCCTTGTTCGTAGAAAAAAAAGAACAACAAATTGCCTGAGAAGAAGGCGAAGGGTAAGGGAGTGAAGGTAAAGCCTATTGTGCACGGGAAAGGGAAAGGTCTGATGGTGAAACCGGCCGTTAACATTGTCAATTATGCTAATCAGCAGAGGCTGGACGAAGAATACAAGAAGAAGAAAGAAAGGGAAGATGAGAGAAAGAAGAAGGAAAAAGAGGCCGGCACTGAGGCCTTTTCTGTGGTAAATCCTTCGCCGGCAACTGGGGTCGTCGTCCCCTCCGCAGGGGAATCCAGCAAGGAGATTAGCGCTGTATCCTCCAAACCTGCCTCTTCAACTGAACAGGTTACACTTCAAGCTCGGAAGGATGAACTTGTTGTGGCTCAATCGGGCAAGCGGTAAAGAGTTAAGGACGCGGAGGGGTCCACTCGTAAGAAGTCTCATATTACTTATGGGGCTTCTTTGCTGGCCCCGAGCGCAAACGTCTCAGAGCACGCCCTAGTCTCGGCTCCAAACAAGTAGGCCGACGAAGAGCAACATACCGATCAGGGACTCGGCAAGTATGAGTTTGAGAGAGTGCGCTTCGCTCATGAGGGAACGGTGATCATCTGCTAGCAAGCCCGAGAGAGTGCGCTTCGCTCATGAGGTGCATCCAAGGAGGGGATCGCCTCCAGATGCACCCGATAAATGACCTGATCGAAACCAGGTCCTATGCTACCTGGTCGCAGCATGTCGTTCAGATATATTTAAGCCTTGCATAGCTTCTTTTTGTTTTGGTTCGTCTTATACTTAGCTTTTCAATTATTTTCCTCCTTGTAGATGGTCGCGAGTACCAATTTTATGGTCGCTCGTTATGATTGAATCTTTTAAAAAAGACTTATGAGCGGTTAGAGGATTACAAGCAGAAGTTGGCTGACAGTCGTTATCAGTTCAACTTAATGCTTAACGAGGCGAACAAGGCCATCGATGAGAGTGCCCATCTTTGGAAGGAGTTGTCGTTATCCGAGGAGATGTGCCTGACCGAGCGGGGAGTTAACAAATCCTTAAGACTCGCACTGAAAAATGAAAAGAAGAGGCTGGGGAGTCTCGAACCCTTGATGTTGAGAAAGAGAGGAAGCGCATCGAGGAGAGGATGCGGGCGAGACTAAACTCGAAAAGCGGAAGCAACATTGCAAGGACATGGTCGCTGTCAGTAAGCTGAATTCGCTCATAGGCTAGGCTGCTGGCTTGCTGGAGGTGTACAACGTATTGGGGAAGGACGGATTCCCTTTTGCCGATTCCAAGAACGAGTTGATCAAGACTGATTTCCAGACCCTAAAAGAGGAGCTCGAGGCGAGGGATGTCATGGAAGTCGAGGATACCGATTTTTAAGTTACCTCAGAAGTCGATAGGGTTCCGACAGACTAGTGGGCTCCCGACTCCCCAGTCTCCGAGGATGACCTTGATGCTCAGGATTCTAGGTCACCGTCTTCGAGCTCTCCACTCCATCGAACGTACCCTATCTTTAACCTCGGCGAGGAAAGTTTAGCTGATGATACCGATGTTGATTTTGCGATGGGCGAGCCTCTTCGTCCTCTCTTCGATGCTTCCGATGGTGCTCCTCAATAAATTCTTCTTTTCCTCCCTTATGTTCTTTTTATTTATTTTTAAAACGTTTGCTTATTATGATCAGACCGTGTGTGGCCTTAGTTTTTATAATTGTATGTTTCTGAACCTGGATCTACTTTGGGCTCGCAGAGAGTCCCTAACTTTTAATCAAGTGTTGCTTCGAACCCGTAGAGGGTCTTCGGCTTTTGTGTTTATTGTGATTTTATTTTTACTGCTTTTGCTTTGTTTTCTTAGCTGGAATTATGGTCGCATGGACTGAGGTCGGTTGGTTTCCAACTGACGACCATGGGTTGGAGTTCGTTTTTTATGTATACTATGAGTTGACTAGGTTTTGTACTTAGTTTTCTTTGCGGTTACGTTATGCAGATCTGGGTCCGGCTTATTAGATAATTCCTTTCAAACTAAGTCTTGCAAGATACGTTCGACTTATCTTTAATTAGTTTTTATAAGGATTCTATTATGCGGGTCTGGGCCCAGCTTATTAGAGGATCCTTTGAACTAAGTTTTGCGAAAAGTGCTCGGCTTTTTTTACTTAGTCGGTTGTGAGGATTTCATATGCGGGTCTGGACCAGGCTAGTGAGGTCATCTATCACGGGCTATTTGCCTGAGTATAGAGGACGTGGGTTATTTCACCACTACATTCATGCAAAACGTGATGATCGGTTACCTGGCCAGGGCACCGATGTTAGTTTGCAACTCAAAACTGATACGAGTAGAAGGTTGGACAAGGTAAATGATAAAATAATGTCAGTATACCTGAAAAATGAGACAGAGTTTTTTTTTTATTATAGTTGGACCTCGTAAGAGGCTGCCTACGTACCCGTTAAGTAGGGATCAAGCCGACCATAGTTCCATTACATCAAGAATGAACTGAAATGTAAAACGAGCTCGTAGAGCGGTTTTTTTTTTACTTGTAAAACGGCTCCAAGAGCAGAGAGATGGTCGCGGCTGGTAGTCGAGGGTGGACTGGTAGACGTTGGTGGGGTTGCTGGTTTTATGTTGTGGGCGGGTAAGGGCAGGATTTGTAGAAGTATTTCTTTAGACTTATCGAGTTCCATGAGCGCGGTACAGGTTCGCCATGCATCGTCATCAATATGTAGACATCAGGCTTGATAACCTCAGTGACTTGGTAAGGTCCTTCCCAATTGGCACATAGCTTTTCTGCTCGGTACTCGGTGGTATTTTTGTATACCTTGCGGAGTACAAGGTCGCCAACCTATAATCGTCGATTCCTGACTCTCTTGTTGTAATAACGGGCTGCACCTTGTTAATAATTCTGGATTCTTAGGAAGGCTTGGTCGTGCTCTCCCTCGGTGAAGTCTAAGTTTTCAAGAAGCATTTTGTCGTTGAGGTCGGGATCTTTTGGCATTTCTGCCCGGCGAAGGCTTGTGACATTCACTTCGCCGGGTAACATTGCTTTGAGGCCATAGGCCAGGGAGAATGGAGTTCGGTTAGTTGTCGAGCGAAGAGTTGTTCGGATAAACCAGAGTACTCTGTCGAGCTCGTCTGTCCTAAGAGATTTTGACTCTTCAAGTCTTTTCTTTAAGCCATCGATGATTACCTTGTTCATGGCTTCGGCATGATCGTTCCCTTGTGGGTACCGTAGGGTTGACTTGCTGAGGCGAATCTTCCATTTCGCGCAGAAATCCTCGAAGGTGTTCAAGATGAATTGAGATCCATTGTCTGCTACGATCTCATACAATAAACCGTGCCTGTAGATAACGTACTTCCAGACAAAGTTCCACAGAAAGTTCCAGACATCGTGTCCCTGGATTCGAACGTATACCTCAGCTTTGATCCATTTGGTGAAGTAGTCGGTTACCACGATGATGAAGCGTCGATTGCGTGACTTCAGGCATGGGCCAAAGATGTCCATGGCCCATCGCATGAATGGATATGGTGCGGTGGTCGTCGACATAGGTTCGGTTGGAGTATTGATCATTGGACCGTGCCTTTGGCATTTTTAGCAATTCCAAGTGTGTTTTGCACAATCGGCAATCATAGCTGGCCAGAAGAACCCGAGCTTCTTGATCTTCATGGCTAACACCCAACCTCCAGAGTGGTTTCCTCCTTCGCCTTCGTGTGTTTCGGCCATTATTCGGTAGATTCCATCGCTTCTCAGACACTTAAAGAGTAACCCTGTTGCACTCCATTGGAAGAGCTCTCCTCAGACTATAATGTAATGCGTGCCGCATACTAGCATCCTCCGAGCCGCCCACTTGTCGGTCGGAGTCTTTCTTTTCGCCAGGTACATTCGCACCTCGTCTTACTAGTCCAGAGTTTCTTCGGATCGTTCTCACCAGGTTTGAGTCACAGCTTCTGTTTCATCTTATCCGGGCAATGTTGGGTCCTCGGCTTCCGTGACATGGCAAATTCCACGTAGTAACTCGATGCTTGGGCTTATGATCGTTTCGATTGGTATGACTCTTCTCAGGTCAGAGTCTGATGCGGACCCGAGTGCGGCGAGGGCATTAGCGGCTGAGTTTTTGCTGCGTGGGATCTTAGTGATGTAAAAACTGTCGAGCTCGGTGGCCAATCCTTGGACTAATCTGAGATATGCCTCCATGCGTTCGTCTTTGGTCTCATATTCTCCTGAAAACTAGTTTGTAACCAACTACAAATCGCTAAACGCATAAACGTGCGTGGCACCCAACTCTTTGGCGAGCCAAAGACCGGCTATGAGGGCATCGTATTCAGCCTCATTGTTGGAGACTTTGAATTCAAGCCGGAATAATTGTTCTAGGACTTCCCGAGCCATGTTTTGAGGAGGATCCATCGACGTGTAAGACCCATTTTGATAGTACTGGGTTTGTTTGGTCTTGCTCGAGGGGGAGTTTGACGAAGAAATCTGCCAGGACCTGGGATTTGGCGCTGACTCGGCCCGAAATTCGATGTCGTATTCACTGAGTTTGACAGCCTATTTGGCAATACGACCGGAGTGCCCCCGAGTGCCTCAAACTGTGGAGCACAGCTCGTAGTGGATGACTTGTCATCGCTGCTACAGAGTGAGCCTGGAAGTAAGGTCGCAACTTTCGGGCTGCCACGACCACTACGAGGGCCAACTTCTCAAGAGCTGGGTAGCGGAGCTCGACCTGTTTAACGACTTGCTTATGTAAAATACGGGACTCTGCTTGCTCCGGTATTCGTGGACGAGGACCTCGTTTACTGCTGTTTCAGACACAGAGATATAGAGATAGAATGTTTCGCCCTGTTCGGGCTTTGATAAGATTGGTGGATTGGTCAGATAAACTTTCAACTCCTTAAACGCCTTTTCACAAGTTTCATCCCATTCGAACTTCCGGTTAGCTCGGAGTAGCTGGTCAAAGGGAAGACACTTGTCTGTTGATCGGGAGATAAAGCGGTTGAGCGCAATGATCCTTCCTGTGAGTCTTTGCACTTCTCATTTGGACTTTGGTGACTTGAGATCGGCGATCGTGGAGATCTAATTTGAGTTTACTTCAATGCCGTGTTTCGTGACAATGTACCCAAGGAATTCTACCAAAGTTACGCCGAATGTACATTTTGCCGGGTTGAACTTTATCCCGTAACGATTCAAGATTTCGAAACACGACTTCATATGGTTTATATGTTCGTCAGCTTTGAGGGACTTGACGAGCATATCGTCGATATATACCTCGATTGTTTTGCCATATTGTTTGGCGAACATCCTGTTAACAAGACGTTGTTATATTCCCCTACATTCTTTAAACCGAACGATATGACCTTGTAGTAAAAGTCGTCTTCTCACGATCGTCGGGATGCATCATGATTTGGTTGTGCCCCGAGAAGGCGTCCATGAAAGACAAGAGCTCGTTACCTGCAGTTGCCTCGACCAATTGATCGATCTGAGGTAGCAGAAAAATGTCCTTGGGACAAACTTTGTTGAGGTCGGTGAAGTCTACGCACACTCGCCACTTGCCTTTTTTCTTCTTTACAACCACCGGATTGGCCAACCATTATGGGTATTGAACCTCTGTGATCGATCCTGCTTCAAGCAACTTTTTAACTTCCTCGTTCATGGCCTAAGCACGTTCTTGGCCAAGTTTTCTGCGCTTCTGTTTGATCAGTTTGTATGTGGGATCGACGTTGAGCTCGTGACTGGTGATGTTTGGATCAATCCCTTTCATATCTTTTATCAACAATGCAAAAGTTGAGACGTTGTTCTTCAAGAATTGGAGCAGATCTTCTCTGATTGATGGCTTGAGATCGGTGCTGATAGCGACTTGCCTTTCGGGGGTTGCCTCATCAATTTTCACCAGCTCGGTCGTCTCGTGTCTAGGCTTGAAGTTAAGTTGACTAATGGGACAACTGATCGCGTTCAAGTTCATCTTTTAGAGTTTTCTTTCAATAACGAAGCACGTACATGCCGTCTTTTGATTTCCCTAGACGGGGAAGACTCAGGTGGGCATAGAGAACTTGAAACATTGGTGGTATGTCGATGAGACCGCCCTAATCAAAAAGAGCCAAAGGTTTCCCATGATAATGTTGAAGACAGCTAGTTTGTGTATTACTACGAACTTTACTTGCTTTGAGATTCTGCCGACGTGCACAGTGAGCTTAATTTTTCCGGTCGTCATTATGGTCTCTCCATCGAAACCAGTGAGCGGCTTTATGCCGGGCTTGATTTTGTCGTCGCTGATCTCCATCTTTTGTAAGGTATCCTTGAAAATTAGATCCACCTAGCTGCCTGTATCAACGAGGATCCAAGCCACTTCACAATCTTCGATCTTGAGTTTCACGACCAGGGGATTGTTATGCGGCATGGCGACCCCTTAGGTGTCTCTATAAGGTTGACCCTCCCGTCCGAAACCTGACCAGATTTTCCCGGAAACATCAACAATGCAACGCTCCGTGATCTAGATTAAAGCTGCCTGATTGATCGCGCAACAATCAAACAAGAACATGCACGACCCAAGCCGCTACATATGTTTACCAGGCTCCTCTGACCCGAGGTTCTGAACGCAAGTAAAAACCCTAGACTAGACGTCCACTTATACATCCTTATCAACACTCATGACCACCTGGCCAACACCCCTCGAGATCACACCCGATCCCCGAGCTCCACTAGTCTTATACTAGCCACATTGCACCGTCTCGCCACAGCTACAATCCTGTCCAAACCCGGTCAGCACCACCTGAGATCCACTCCCGATCCTTGAAACTCATCCAGTCTCATACGTACAATCACACTACAGATACTATTGCTCATACTCATATCTATATACATCACTCACACTCTCAGGGTCGTCACCCTTCGAGCTCTCGATTTATATCATACCTCTCCCATCTTCAGAACCACCGTCCATCCAGCTCTCGGTATGCTCCTGCCCTCCCACTCTTGGGACACACAGTCCGTCAAGCTATCGACAGCAGAGAAATCACACATCCTCTGGAGAGAACCCTGTCCCTCAAAGTATATGCAGGGAACCCACTATCCCCTGGAGAGAACCTCACTGTCCCCTCAATTATATCCAGGAGACCCACTATCCCCTGGAGCAATCCCTCTGTAACGTGCATCATAAGCATATGTCGACCAAAATCACCTTTCGTGGTTCCATCCTGACATCCCCTATCCAGGAATGTCACCTCATGGCCAATCACCAGGGTGTTCCCATCAAAGTCCCTGGAAAATACAGTCCTAACTCACATAAGACTTCTGTTTCCAAACTCCTCCAAGGAAATAGACAAGTTCTAACTCACATAAAACCTCTATTTCCTAGCGTCATCTAGGGAATAGAAAAGTCCTAACTCACATATAACCTCCATCCCCAGATACTCCTCATAGGACATGGACAAGCTCTAACTCGCATAGAACTTCCATTCCTAGCCTCACTAGAAAATAGACAGTCCTACTCGCTTAGAACTTCTATTTCTAGCTCCCTAGCCGATAGACAAGCTCTAACTCCCCTAGAACTTTTATCGCTAGACCTCCACATGACCCCATCAGCCATCAAAATACATGACCTACAAGTCATCACAACCCATGACTCCACCAGTCATCACAACACATGACCTACCAGTCATCACAACCCATGACTCCACAAGCCATACCATACAGACTTATAGCAACATGCTATACAGACTCTAAAAACCAGAAAACGAAAAATACATTAAACTCATAGCAACATGCTATACAGAATCTGAAAACCAGAAAAGACAACTCAAGCCACTACTTGCTTCTCGAACCACTTCGAAAACTTTGTCTTCATCTTCGAATCTGGTTCCTTAGTCTCCTCCTCAATACAGTCACATTCTCACATGACTCTCACCAATGGTATCCTCTTCCAGTGCAGCACCTTGACCCTCCTCTCGAGAATCCTCACAGGCCTCGCCGCCAACGCATGTTGAGTTGAAGATCCTCCGGAATCCTAGTCAACAGCTCCTCAGACTCATGTAGACACTTCCGCAGTATCGACACGTGAAATACCTTATGAAAGGCCTTCATACTCTGAGGCAACTCCAACCGATATGCTACTGGCCCGACCCACTCCATAACCTTAAATGGACCAATAAACCTCGGACTTAGCTTATTCTCTGAAATGGATCTGTTAGGACCCTTCAACATCGCTGCCTTGAGATACACCATATCTCCCAGCTCAAACTCCAGCTCCTTCTTACTCTTATCGGCATAACTCTTCTGCCGATCCTGAGCCTGTCTCATGTTCAGCCTCAAGACACGGATCTTCTCTATCGTCTCCTGAACAAAATATGCACCAAACATGCTCCTCTCCCCCACTTGAGTCCAGCGTAATGGTGTACGACATGGCCTCCCATACAGAGCCTCATATGAAGCTATCCCAATACTCGCCTGATCCGCCCAATGACCACCGTAATCCAGCACACACATCCTCAGCAAGTCCTCCAATGTCTGAATAATCCTCTCAGACTGCCCATCCTTCTAAGGATGATAGGCTGAACTCATATACACCTTAGTGCCCATCTCAGCCTGGAACGCCCTCCAGAACTCTGAAGTAAATCTCGGATCCATGCCTGACACGATACTCGCTGGCACCCCGTGCAGCCTCACTATCTTCCGCACATACTTCTTAGCCAATACCGCCGCTCCATCGGTCTTCTTGATGGCAAGAAAATGTGCTGACTTGGTCAGACGATCCACATTCACCCAAATAGCATCATAAGTCCGCGACACCAGCAACCCTGTCATAAAGTCCATGGTGATCATGTCCCACTTCCACTCCAGAATGGGTAAACTCTGCAACAACCCGCCCGGAAGCTGATGCTCAGCCTTCACTAACTGGCACATGTTGCACGCTACAACCCAGTTAGCGATATCCCTCTTCATCCCGACCCAGTAATAGTACCGCTTCAGATCACGATACATCTTGGTCGCTCCCGGATGAATCGACAACATGCTCGCATGAGCCTCTCTCAGGATCTCCTGCCTCAGATCCTCATCCTTGGGCACACACACCCGCCCGTTCACAAGTATCGTCCCATTCACCGAGACTACATACTCTGAACTCACAACCTTCAAAGCATCAATCAACCCCTGATCCTTCTCCTGAGCTATCCGAATCCTGCTCAGCAAATCTGCTTTGTTAGTTGCCTCTAACCCCAACGGCTCTTGTGAGATAACACACAATCTCAACGTACTAATCTCGCTCACCAGAGCCTTCATATCCCGCTCCTGAGCCGAAGCAACCCTCTTCCGACTCAACGCATCTGCAACCAGATTAGCCTTACCCGGATGCTACCCAATCTCCAGATCGCAATCCGCTACCAACTCCATCTAGCACTTCTGTCTCTGGTTCAGCTCCGGCTGAGTGAAGAAATAATTTAGACTCTTATGGTCTGTGAACACCTACGCCCTTCCGCCATAAAGATAAGATCTCTAAATCTTTAGAGCAAAAATCACCGTAGCCAACTCTAAATCGTGTGTAGGGTAATTGCACTCATGCTTCCTCAACTGCCTCGAAACATATGCAATAACCTTCCCCTGCTGCATCACTACACAACCTAGACCAACTTGCGAAGCGTCTGTATACACCACGTAACGCTCACCCGACTCGGGAAATGCCAACACAGGTGTACTCGTCAACATCTCCTACAGCTTTCCGAAACTCTTCTCGCAAGCTAAAGACCAAACAAAAGGGACATCTTTCCCCGTCAACTTCGTCATCGACTGCGCCTTACTCGCAAACCCCTTGACGAACTTCCGATAATAACCCGCCAACCTGAGAAAACACCATATCTCGGTGGCATTCCTCGGTCTAGGCCACCCTCTGATAGCCTCAATCTAAGTCGGATCCACAGAAACTCCCTCTGCAGACACCACATGGCCAAGGAAACTCATCTCCCGCTGCCAAAAACTACACTTACTCAACTTCGCGTACAGCTTTTACTCCCGCAGCTTCTCCAAACCACTCTCAAGTGTACCTCGTGCTCCTTAGGACTCTTCGAATACACCAAAATATCATCAATGAAGATGATCACAAACACATCCAGATACTCTTGGAACACCCTGTTCATCAACCTCATAAACGCTGCTGGCGCATTCGTCAACCCGAAATGAATCACCACGAACTCATAATGCCCATACCTCATCCTGAAAGCCGTCTTCCTAACATTCGCCTCATCGATAGGAATCTGATGGTAACCCTAAGCCAAATCAATCCTGGAGAACCAAGTATCCCCTCGCAACTGATCCAACAACTCATCAATCCGCAATAGAGGATACTTGTTCTTCACAGTGACTCGGTTAAGTCTCCGGTAATCGATGCACAACCGGAAACTCCCATCCTTATTTTTTACAAACAACACCGGCGCTCCCCACGGTGAAACACTAGGCCGGAAAAATCGCTTACCCAACAAATCGTTCAGCTGCTTCTTCAGCTCTGCCATCTCTGCTCGAGTCATACGGTAAGGCGCCTTGGATATGGGAGTCGTCCAAGGTTCCAACTCAATCGGAAACAGATCCGACCTTGACAGCGATAATTCCTGCAACGACTGGAAAACATCCTGGACATCCTGAACAACCTAAATATCCCCAACTGCAACCTCTCCAATAGTCTCTGGCATCACTATCGTCGCAAAATATGCCTCGCAGCCCTTCTCAATCAGCTGCTCGTCCTGAATAGCCGAAATCACAAGACTTTCAGAAGTCGGTCTCACACCCTAATAAACCAACCTCCCCGCCTCTCGCTCGAACACTACTCATCCCCGACGATAATCGAGATGGACTTTGTACCGATCCAGCCAATCCATCCCGAGAATGACATCGTACAACTCCACCGGACTAATGATCAAGTCTGTTGGCATCAACTCTCCCGCCACTAGAACATCCACACCACGAGCCCGACCAAAAGTAGCCAAGGACTTGCCTCCAGCAACCTTAACTACTCCCGGCTGCTCACCAAAATTGCTCCGGATTCCGCTGCTCTCCACACACTCCGGAGTAATGAAGCTATTCGTAGCTCCAGAATCAAACAAAATGTGGGACTCACATCCGCCCACTACTAAGGTCCCTGCACAAATCTCATGTGCTTAAGAACCCTAACACTGCAGTACAAACTCACAATTCCAAACAGACTAAAATTTAAACACCAAATGAATTTAAAAGTCAAATTCAGAATTTACATGTGATCGGTTTGGCGCTAGAACCTCCCGCCTCCATCGACGTGAATACCCGCGGTGCCACTGCAATCTAGTCCACCGGCTGTACCACAGCCACCGCCATCTGCTGCAGCTTAGGACACCTGGGCTTGATGTGCCCCGGCTCCCTACACTGATAGCACAACAGAACTCCCCATGCCTCGCTACCCAGTGATACATGCTCCCATATCCGAAGTATCCCGAACCACCCTGACCGCCCTAACTCGGTCCCGAAGTGCTCTCCCACTTCCTCTTTTGTCCCTACGCAAGCTTGCCGCCCTTACTCGGATCCACCTACTACTGCGACCTCCTCTACTGCTGCACCGGTGGGCTAACCACCATAGTCTTCTCTCTTAGATCCTCCTCAATCGCAGCAGATGTCTCGACCAACTTCGCCCTCGTGGCGAACCGGCTGGCTCTACAGCGAGTCCTCAAATCTGGTCGAAATCCCCTTAGAAACCTCTTCACCTAGGCCTGCTCGCCCTCTAGACCCCTACCAGCATGCACCAGAATTCGACCGAACTCCTCATCGAACTCCCAGACCATCCGGCTACCCTGAGCCAACTCCAAGAATCACAACTCCAAGCGATCCACCGCCTCCTACGGAAAGTACTTGACATTGAACTCCGCCACAAAATCCTCCCAGGCCATATCCGCCTGAGCTCTCCTAGCCACCACACCTCGCTACCAGAGATGTGCATCACCGTTAAGGTAATGAACCGCTAGGTCCACCCGGTATCCTTCTGGATACCTGAGAGACTGGAAGTTGCGCTCCAATCTACAACTCCACAAGTTCGCCTCCTCAGGCTTGGCACCACCCGAGAAGAACTCAGTGTCAATCCTCTTCATCTGCTCCATCATCCTAAGGTAGGATGGGAGCTCCTCAGCAACCGCCACACCCGGCTCTACACCAGCCCTCACCGGCTGAACACCAACCACACCTGGCTGCACACCAGCCACTCCTGGCTGAACTCCAGCCACACCTGGCTGCACTCCCGGAGCCTGACCCGGAGCCGGCACCCCACCTGGTAACCGCTCCAAAATCAACTGTAGCAGATTACCTAAACGATCATCTCGATCCTGGGAAAAACCTGCGGCAACATCGCCACCCGGGCCCACCGTACCACCGGCCAAAACGGGACCCACACCAGCCCCACCAGTCCTCACATTGGTACTCATAGCGGCCCCACCCACGGACCCCTCCTGAAGCGTCTGCAAGTCAGCAACCTGCTCTTACACGGTCTCCTGGGCCACACTCGCAGCGTCAGACTCAATCAAAAGTCCTCGCCCGTGCCCACGACCACCTCGGCCTCTACGGCCCCCACGATCTCTGCCTCTAGCAACTCTAACCATCTCACTCTGCACTACCATACACAAACTAAACATACTATAAAACAGCAAGTCACGGAAACACATACCATAGAATCTCATTGAAGGCTCGGAAAAGATGATCTAGGACTCCAAACCCACACAACAATCAATCGACTAACTCACATAATCAATCAATCATTCCCCCGACCTAGAACCATAAGGGCTATGATACCAAAATGAAACAATCCAACCCGTAAATTTTAAAAAATTTCTCTTTTCGAATTATTATTATCACAATAATAATCCTCAATGGGTTAACAAAAGCAATGCAGAAAACGATAAACAATTGAACAACATTCTCGATCAATAAATCCCCTACTCTATTGATCTAACCAATTCCAATAACGATAAAACATCTCAACAATCCAAATAATCAACCACAACGTTCCAGAATCACTAACACCCTAGCAATTCTAACACAATGGCCATGAAATCAAGACTCTGGATCATTTCCTCTTCCCGGCCATGATTCTACGATCACACTTTGTCTTTACCTGCATCACATGGCAAAAAGAGATGCGTGAGTATTATCACAAATACTCAGTGAGACGGTCATCCCATCTACAGGTTATACACATAGGCATAAGAATCAATAAAAATACTAGGGTGAACACACAACACGCAAGTCATAAACAAACACACAAGTCAGCCTCCAACAGACCTGCGTCGATCGACACAACCTCTAGGTGTCGATCGATGCATCAGCCAGTGTGTTGATCGACACGCAACCCCGGTATCGATCGATGCACGATCTCATGTGTCGATCGACGCAACATCACATATGCCAGGATCGAACCTATCCTCTCATGGATCGATCCTGGATCGAATTGCATCAATTCCTGCGCGCAATCAACACGAAATCCACACAGAAACATCACAGAAAACGCATTCTATCAACCCTTTACCCAGATAAACCTACGGTCATGCACTTAGCTCGATTCTGGAAGGAAAAAGGATGATGAGTCACGAAGAATGCGAAGAAAACAACGAACGGATCTCCAAATCCGAGAATCTTTTCCCCAACTCGCGATCTACCAGCACGAAACTCACACCCAGAGTCTCACAATCACTCACACGAGTTTTCAGGATCGAAATTGCAAAGAAATCCACAAGAATCCTTTAATTCCTTCCATTCCTCTCAAGAACACTCAAAACTCTTTGTTTCTCTTTGAAACTCACCAAAAAGTGACCAGAACTCGTCTGATCCGCTTTTATATCAAAGTCTTAGGCTTCCCTAAACCGACCCGCCAAACCGAATAATTGAAATCGAACCGGTCTGGTTCAATTCACCTTGCGTCGATCGACGCACGACCAAAATCCACAGAAATTGGTTCATAGTCGTTACAGGCTCAGCCCATGGCTATCGAAAAGGCTGTCGCGTGTAGGATCAGATTGCTCTCACCTTCGTAGTTTGGGAGTTTCAGCTTGGTCATGTTAATGATTGGGACAGACGCGATGCGTGATGTAAAGGGGTTATGCTGAACTTCCTCGAGCACCTGGTCGATCTCAGGCGCTGAGCTGATGACGCAATGGACCTTTGAGTTGATATCCTTCAATCGGGCCTTTATCCCAGTCGGGGCTAGCATGCGTCGTTCCCTATCCGAAATAGAGTTCTGTTGTTGGGAGATAGCCCGAACTGCTCCAGAGCCACTAGGGTTTCCTGTCGAGGTGGCGATGGTTAGATTAGCCATCCTTCTTGTGGCTTCGACTTTTGCTTGTCGCTCGGGGGTTGGTGAGGTACTTCTCCGAGCATGAGACAAATCGCGAGCGGACCTCGGGTTTAGTTGATCCAACTGCTTCCTGTAATTCGCCTGAGCCGTGGTGAGGAGATCCAGCTTTGAGTTCGTACTCCGTGTATGTTCTTCCTGCTGATCAAAGCGCCTCATCAAGGCTTCGAGCATGGTTGTAACGGGGTCTTGAGTTCATTGAACGGGTTCGACCTCCTGCCCGGTGGGCCGAGACTCAAGCGCAGCGTGGACTTCTTGGTCGGTCACATGCTCGATGGTGACAATTTCCGCATTTGGGTTCGGGTTCGTCGTGGCAACCTCGTGGTCATTCGCTGCTCCGTTGATAGGCTGATCGTTCTCTAATTTCGAGGTTGAATCGTGCGTTAGAAAATTTCAAAGTCCTCTACCTGGCGCGCCAATTGTTGATACATGATTTCGACAATTCCTTTTTATACAGTAGAGAGGCTCGAAAATTCCCGTTTATTGATTGTATTGATCAAAAATGGATTACAACGATAATCGAACATAAGCATAAAAGGACGAGTTTTGAGCTCGGAAGCTTGAGAAATGACGAACCTTGTTTTTAACGAGCTGAGTACTGACTGAATAACGAGATCGTGCGTAACGTGTTCCGAGGTCAGAATATGTTGCCCGAAAGCTGAGGTCGGAACCTAGTAATGGGATTCGGATGTGTTGGAGATCAGGAAATGAAACCTTTTCTTTAAAGCTGACGAAGTGAGGATTCGACGAGCTAAAACGACTTTTTCGGCGGGGTATCGACCGGAATCCTTTCTCTTTTGGTCTGAGTTTAAAGTCGTAAAACACTATATTTTTTTTGTCTCTTGTACTCTCCAAAAGTGGGAAAAAAACTAATGGATAATAGAAAGTGAGAGGATCCTTTTTTATACTACATTGGAAAAGAGGAGTGTGGTAGGATTTCCCTTGGAACTTGAGTTGGGCCCGAGATGGTTGGTGGGCCGAACTCGGGAAAATCGGCTTCGAAATCTTTATTGGAGAAGTCCATGCCCTACAGTATCTTATACCCAAGTTCTCTTCACATATTTTTGCCATACCCCTTTGAATAAAATAAATAATTTTAAACGAGTAATTATTTGAGCGTGAACGGGAATAAGACATGAAATCCATGACATGTATGGATCGAGACCGGAAACCCATTCCAGTATAGACATGCCTAGGTGCAAGAATCTGGCTTGAACTTTCAAATCAGCTAAGGAAGCTGCTAGAGCCTGTGATGGAAACTGCTCTCCTAAATTTATTTTCTTGTACTTGATTGTTTTTTTTTTTTTTTTGGGAATTTCTGACTTTGTGTCGTGATATTGTTTTTAGCTGAGATATCATTTAACCTTATTATTGATTCCAGCAAAATTCCAGCGAGTCGCGAGTCTGAGATTGCGCCTTCCTTAGAGGAACTGTTAAATAAATCACATAAATCAGAAATGCATAAACCATTATATGTCTAAGTTGCATGACCCACGACAAGATGCATGTTGCACTATGGTTAACTAAGCGTGGACACTAACCAAGAATCTTCCTTTTTGAAGAAATTTGAACATTAAGAAGATTTGCTTTTTATTTTGTGAAAATCATGGTTTGCGAAGTTGAAATCATGATTGTTTGTCATAGAAAGATCAAGAACACAAAGTACAACGATATACAAACACAATTTTATATGAACATATATTTGAAAAACCAAGATATCCACGATTGTATATCTTCATCACCGTTATTTGCCCATGATAACATGTATATATTTCAACATAAACTTGTGAAAGTATTTGTTTCGGTTATTCAGTTCGGTTCAGTTCAAATTTTTCGGTTTTTAGGTTTTTTGGTTTATATAAAGTTGACTCCATTTGGTTTCAAATTTTAATTCGATTTGGTTCAGTTCAAGTTTTTCAATTTTTGGTTTCTTTTGGTTTTAAAAAAATAGATCCAATTCGAGATCAACTTAACTAATTTTAATTAAAATTGTAAATTTTTGATGTAGTTTAATATATTTAATTCAAAATATTAGTTTTTGATATAAACTTTGGTTAGTTTGGTTAATTCGTTTCGAACTCGGTTTTAAAATTTATATTCTATTCGAGTTATTTTGTAATTTGGTTTGGGTTCTTATTCAAAAATTTTGGTTCGATTCGGTAAATTTTGCGAGGACATATTTCTCCGGAACTAAACGAAATTGCAACTGGAAACATTGAACAAGACTTAAAACCAGGAAAAAAAAAAAACCAATAATCTAGCACTGATAGTAGTAAAGGGTAGAGACATTCGCAATCAAACGAAAGCACAGAGAACAGCAAAGACACCCACAAATACGGTATCGTTAGCTTCACCTGTTTTCTATATATATAAGTTTTTTGAAATTTTATATATATATATATATAGTTTTTCAAAGTATATGTTCTTTTCTTTTTAAACGTATAAGTTTGATAATAATAAAATTATATTTTTGAGCCCATTTTTTGTTTTTTTTCACGAGGATATTTTTGAGACAATATAACGAGATTATTCCAAAAGATTTATTCGAACATATCGGTTAGTGAACAATTTATAGTGTTACTATTATGATGAATCTGTATGTCTCCAAATTTGTATTTTGTATCTGTGTATTAAATTAGTTGATTTTAATTACAAAATTGGTATATACCAATTTTGTATTATAACTACAAAATATATATATTAGATGGCAACGGACTTATAACTACAAGTCTACATCTAGACGTAAAGTCTCAACTTTGGAAACATCATGTCTTTTATATGTATAGATAAACAGTGAAAATCCATGAAAAAGAAAGAAAGAAACTAATTTACACAAACCCTACTCATTTGTTTCTTCACTTTTTTATTTTTTATTTTTATTTTACAACCACTAACCGAGATTATGCGAATACAGACGAATGGAATCATATGTAAGACATCAAAACTATCCTATTTTTGGAAGTTACAGGATACAGAGAAATTGACTACCAAAATATATCCAGCTCAAGAAGATAATTAAAGTTTTAACAATAAAAACCATTAATAAAAAAAAAAACATATTCACCATTGATTTCTTTAGAATATTAGTATTAAATTATTAATTAACCCTAAACCCTCTAGAAGCAAATATCAATATTAATTGTCTGTTTAAAACATCTTTGAATTACCAGAAAAACAAAATAAATTATATATTTACGATAAAAAAATAGTAGTAACAACCTTCTAGAAGAAACAAAACGCCTGACACGTGTGAATATAGAGCGAGAACAGGACAAACGTCAGACTGTTACGTTACTGAAACTCCTTTTATACCCTCGTTTAACAAACGAAAACAGCTCCAAAGAGTAAGGATAATATAGTCATTTTAAGTAGCTTCAAATATGCCCGGGGTTCATGGACGCTTTACAGAGAGCATATAACAAAACTGAAATCATAAATCACAAAACCAAAAATCAGAAATCTCACAAACGTCTTCTTCTCTGATTTCTCGGATCCGAAAAACGTAGATCGATCTCGGCGAGAGTGGTAATCAATGGCGGCCGCTTCGAATGGGAGCGAGTATTTCGAGTTTGATATGGAGACGGGACGTGAATCGTTCGCGCGGCCGTCGAACGCGGAGACAGTGGAGCAAGACGAAGAAGATCTGAGATGGGCGGCGATCGGAAGATTACCGTCGCAGAGACAAGGGAGCGATTTAGGGATTCTGCGTCGGTCGCAAACGCAGACGCAGATTTCTGGTTATGCAGATGGGAACGTTGTGCAGACGATTGATGTGAGGAAATTGGATCGTGCGGATCGTGAGATGGTTGTTCGTCAAGCTCTTGCCACTAGTGATCAGGATAATTTCAAGCTTCTCTCCGCGATTAAGGAACGCCTCGATAGGTCTGTGTTTCCAATTCTCTGTTTCTATTTTTGATTTGAGTGTGAAATCTTCGTTGGTTGATGGATTGTAGAGTTGGAATGGAGGTTCCGAAAATTGAAGTCCGGTTTGAGAATTTGAATATTGAAGCTGATGTTCAAGCTGGTACTCGAGCCTTACCGACTTTGGTTAATGTCTCTCGTGATTTTATTGAGGTGTGTGTGCGTCTTTCCTCTTCTATTTCTAACTATTTGAATATTCCTCTTCGTCATTGTCTCTAATTTTGCAATCTCTTTCTGTTGTAGCGTCTATTAAGCAGCTTGAGAATTATGAAGACTAGAAAACGCAAGCTAACGATTTTGAAAGATGTCAGTGGGATTATCAAACCTGCAAGGATGACTTTGCTATTAGGACCACCGGGTTCTGGAAAATCGACATTACTTCTTGCTCTGGCAGGGAAACTTGATCAGAGTTTAAAGGTTAGTTATTCCGTGAAGTTATTAACTATGCTCATATGTATCACATGCATCTTATGTTTGATATCTTTTTTGATTAATAGTCACATGTGTCTTTAAAGGTTTGTAACTTAATCTTTCTTTAATTTTACAGAAAACGGGTGACATAACTTACAATGGCGAGAATCTTGATGAATTCTATGTTAAAAGGACTTCTGCATATATTAGTCAAACAGATAACCACATTGCAGAACTCACTGTTCGTGAAACGCTTGATTTTGCTGCGAGATGTCAGGGTGCAAGCGAAGGATTTGCAGGTTTTTCATTTGATTTTACCACTTGCTTTTATTAAGTTAATCAAGTCAAATGTCCTCAAAGTTTTGATCTTATAATTTGTAGGTTACATGGAAGATCTAACCCGATTAGAGAAAGAGAGGGGTGTACGTCCTTCCTCTGAGATTGATGCTTTCATGAAGGTCGGCATCATCATATAGCTCCTCTTTGTGGTTCATTTTATTAGTTACAATAATAACCAACACCACTTTTTCTTTGTTATCAGGCTGCTTCTGTCAGTGGTAAAAAGCATAGTGTTTCGACAGATTATGTGCTTAGAGTGCTTGGTCTTAATGTATGTTCTGATACAATGGTTGGTAATGATATGATGAGAGGAGTTTCAGGAGGTCAGAGAAAAAGAGTAACAACAGGTCTCTTTCACTATCTAATTAGCTTATCTATCACACTTATCCGCCATTCTCCGTTAAGCTAAACTTGACATATGCAGGAGAGATGACTGTGGGGCCGAGAAAAACATTGTTTATGGATGAAATATCGACCGGTCTTGATAGCTCGACAACTTTCCAGATTGTGAAATGTGTCAGAAACTTCGTCCATCTAATGGATTCAACTGTTCTTATGGCACTTCTTCAGCCTGCACCAGAAACATTTGATCTGTTTGATGATTTGATTCTTCTATCAGAAGGTTACATGGTGTATAAAGGTCCTCGACAAGATGTGGTGGGCTTTTTTGAGTCTCTTGGATTCCGACTCCCACCACGTAAAGGTGTTGCAGATTTTCTCCAAGAGGTATGCATCCCAACTCTTTTCTTTGGTTTGAGTTAAGTACGTATACCAAATTGTATTTTCTTGTTGCATTGGTTTTTAATATTTTATAATGTTGCTATATATTGTATTTTTAACGCATTTTAGGTTTGTTTACTTACCAAAACATCAATAGATAGGAGTACATTTTTCACATGGTATCCCAAAAATCCTCTTCTCTAAACTGAGATCGTTGTATTGGTTTTTAATATTTAATAATGTTGTTATGCAGGTGACCTCGAAAAAGGATCAAGCTCAGTACTGGGCAGATCCTTCGAAGCCTTATCAGTTCATTCCTGTCTCAGACATAGCGGCTGCATTCCGTAACTCAAAATATGGGCATGCTGCAGATTCCAATCTGGCCACACCATTTGATAAGTCATCCGCCAATCCTTCAGCTTTATGCAGAACAAAGTTTGCCATATCAGGATGGGAAAACCTTAAAGCTTGCTTTGAACGAGAAATACTATTGATCAACCGACACAGATTTCTTTACACTTTTAGGACATGCCAGGTATAAGTCGACCTATTTTCATTACCTCTTTTTGCTGCATCGGCATATATATTAGGCATGACTGTCTAGAGTATTAATTAACAAGGCAGTGTTGATTTCTTAAGTTTCCTTGACAAGGGTTTTGGGTTTAATCTTGTAATCTTTTTTATAACGTGAGCTTAGATATTCATTTGATCTTAGTACTACTTGCTTCGTTTCTGCTTTTCTAAATTTAGTCTTATCAATATAAATAACCGTTGTGTCTAATTTGCATCAGTATGTGATTTTATGTACGTATATATATATCATTCAAGTATTCTTTAATAAAACTCAATTTGAATCTTAAATAAACCAAATGGTCATAAATGTATATGAATGATCTGGCGTGATGAATAGCTTTCATGAATTAGGTGAGCTTAAACCTCTAGGATCACCTGAAAGTAGTAAGGTTTTATGTTATCTTCATGACTTGCATAGAATTTCTTACAACTAGTTTTTGATGACTTAAAATATTTGTTGTTCCATAAAGGTTGCATTTGTGGGATTTGTCACAGCCACGGTGTTCTTGAGAACAAGACTACACCCAACAAACGAATCATTTGGCAACGAGTATCTATCTTGCCTTTTCTTCGGTCTAGTGCATATGATGTTCAATGGTTTCTCAGAACTTCCTCTCATGATATCGCGTCTCCCAGTATTTTACAAGCAAAGGGATAACTCGTTTCATCCTGCTTGGTCCTGGTCTATTGCCAGCTGGTTGTTGCGTGTGCCTTATTCTATCCTTGAAGCTGTTGTCTGGAGTGTTGTGGTATACTACACTGTGGGACTTGCTCCCTCACCAGGCAGGTTGGAAATTTCTGGCCATGTTAACATTTTTCTAGACTTCTTTTCCATTTTTTGTTTTGCTGTCTTATAAAAATCTCTTTTTGTTCTCTTAGATTTTTCCGATACATGTTACTTCTCTTCTCGGTGCATCAAATGGCTCTCGGTTTATTTCGTATGATGGCTTCTCTAGCAAGGGATATGGTCATTGCCAATACATTCGGATCCGCAGCAATCTTGGCAGTGTTCTTGCTTGGTGGATTCGTTATTCCAAAAGGTTAAATTATTACTCTACTTCATGCACAAAAGAAATTTAATTAAGTTGTTATACTAAAACCCTATCATTTTTGACAGATGATATTAAACCATGGTGGGTTTGGGGTTTTTGGCTTTCTCCGTTGTCCTATGGGCAGCGCGCCATTGTGGTAAATGAATTCACAGCCACGAGGTGGATGACGGTGTGTTCAATAATCTCTCTTTTTTAGTTAATAATACTTTGTTAGAATATACGATGCTTAACTATAGACCTTTTAAACATCAAGCAGCCATCCGCTATATCGAATACAACAATTGGATACAACCTTCTAAAGCTACGCAGTTTTCCAACAGACAACAATTGGTATTGGATTGGAGTCGGGGTCCTCATTGGTTATGCACTTCTCTTCAACAACATAGTCACTCTCGCCTTGGCTTATCTTAACCGTGAGAGTCTCTATTGCTAATGATCATTTCTCATAGATCTCTCTAGCAATATTGTGAAGCCATCCTTTTTGTTTTCCTCTTGCAGCTTTAAGAAAAGCTCGAGCAGTTGTTTTAGACGATCTCAATGAAGAAACCCAAAGTGCTTCGGTATCACATCCAAGAGAAGAAAAAAGTGAGAAAAAGGGAATGATTCTTCCATTCAAACCATTGACAATGACTTTCCACAATGTCAACTACTATGTTGATATGCCAAAGGTTAACTTCACTTCTCTGTTTCACTTCGTATAATAAGTCCTTATCTTTGGTTACACAAAGTTATTTGTTTTTGAAATCTCAGGAAATGCGTTCTCAAGGTGTACCAGAGACAAGACTACAACTGTTATCAAACGTGAGTGGAGTCTTCTCGCCTGGTGTTCTTACAGCTTTAGTTGGATCAAGCGGTGCGGGAAAAACTACATTGATGGATGTTCTCGCTGGTCGAAAGACAGGTGGATACACTGAGGGGGATATTAGAATCTCTGGTTACCCAAAAGAACAACAAACATTTGCTAGAATCTCTGGATATGTTGAGCAGAACGATATACATTCTCCTCAAGTCACTGTTGAAGAGTCCCTATGGTTTTCCGCTAGCCTTCGTCTTCCTAAAGTGATCAGCAAAGAACAGAAAAAGGTCAGTCTGAATTGAGTTCTACCGAATTTGGTTCCGATTTGGATGGTGTCACTAAAAGTATATATATAAATATATATATATATATATATATATATATATATATATATATCTTTGTGGCACTAAAAGTATATATATTTTTGTGTGTTGTTAGGAATTTGTGGAAGAGGTAATGAGACTTGTAGAGCTCGATACTCTGAGATATGCTATAGTAGGATTACCCGGTACAACTGGACTTTCTACGGAGCAGAGGAAACGTCTAACAATTGCGGTTGAGTTAGTAGCAAATCCATCAATAATTTTCATGGATGAACCAACATCTGGGCTTGATGCAAGAGCAGCTGCAATTGTGATGAGGACTGTTAGAAACACTGTTGACACTGGAAGAACAGTGGTTTGCACCATTCATCAACCCAGCATTGACATTTTCGAGGCCTTTGACGAGGTTTGCCCTAAGTTGCTTGAATTACAAGTATTTTGTTATCAACCGATGATCTTAACGTGTGTTCTTTTTACTTAAAATTACAGCTGCTTCTAATGAAACGAGGAGGACAGGTTATATACGGTGGGAAATTGGGTAAACACTCACAGGTTATGGTCGACTACTTTCAGGTACTTGTATTGGCCTGATCTTGGAACATAGATGCTTGTTTCCCAAGTAAACTATGACAAACCCTAAACCTTCTACAGGGGATTAATGGGGTACCTGCAATCTCAAGTGGTTACAATCCAGCAACTTGGATGCTTGAAGTAACTACGCCTGCTTTGGAGGAGAGATTTAGCATGGACTTTGCTGATTTATACAAGGAATCTCAACAGTTTAGGTAACTATCACAATCTCATTTAGCTAAATTTTTACGCTCCCTTTTACAATCACTATAAAAAAATTTAAACCTATAATTTGAATCTATATAGAGAAGTGGAGGCAAACATCAAGCAGCTGAGTGTTCCACCAGAAGGATCAGAGGCAATAAAGTTTTCTTCAAGATACTCACAAAATCAACTGTCTCAATTTGTACTCTGCCTCTGGAAACAGAACCTTGTTTACTGGAGAAGTCCAGAATACAATCTCGTGAGATTGCTCTTCACATCGGTAGCTGCGATTATACTCGGCACTGTTTTTTGGGACATTGGTTCCAAGAGGACTTCCACACAAGATTTGGTCACTGTAATGGGAGCTCTTTACTCGGCTTGTCTGTTTCTCGGAGTAAGTAACGCTTCATCAGTACAACCAATCGTTTCAATAGAAAGAACAGTTTTCTACAGAGAGAAAGCCGCAGGAATGTATGCTCCAATTCCATATGCAGCAGCTCAAGGCCTTGTGGAGATACCTTACATTCTCACCCAAACCATTCTCTACGGTGTCATCACATACTTCACCATTGGTTTCGAAAGAACAGCCAGTAAGTTTTTGATTGATCCTTTTTCATGAATCTCAATCTTTCTCTATCAACTAAATGATAATGGCACTGAAATGCAGGCAAGTTTTTCCTGTATCTGGTGTTCATGTTCCTCACTTTCACCTACTTCACCTTCTATGGCATGATGGCGGTTGGTCTCACCCCAAATCAACACTTGGCGGCTGTTATCTCTTCTGCGTTTTACTCTCTCTGGAATCTCCTCTCCGGTTTCCTCGTCCAGAAACCTGTAAGTGTTCCACTTAGGAAATTTGATTCTTCACTAATCTTACCACAATCTTTTAAACCCATTTGTTTTGTTTGTATTTTGGGGTTCTTCAGTTGATTCCAGTGTGGTGGATATGGTTCTATTACATATGTCCAGTGGCGTGGACACTTCAAGGAGTGATCTTGTCACAGCTTGGTGACGTGGAGAGCATGATCAACGAGCCAATGTTCCATGGCACGGTCAAAGAATTCATTGAACAGTACTTCGGATACAAGCCAGACATGATCGGTGTATCTGCTGCTGTTCTTGTCGGTTTTTGCGCTCTCTTCTTCTCTGGATTTGCACTTTCAGTCAAATTCCTCAATTTCCAGAGAAGATAGAAGAAAAGAAAGAAAGAAAAAGATGGTTTTTCCATTTTTGGCCTTTTCAATTGTTTCGATTATAAAGACTAGTTAGGAATTTTTTCCACATTACCACACACATTATTCAGAAGTACTCTATTTAGAATTTTCTTTGCTTTTCTATTAGTTTTTGTACACTGAATCTAAGGTTGGTCTGGTTTTTATTATTCAAAGTTTCACATTTGTCGTTCAATTGTTGTCTTTCAAATGGTAAAGGTTATCTTTTATACACGAAAAGCTCAGATATTTTGGTTCGAGGTTATTTTATCTTCGGAAATATATTTGACAATGTCACTGTCACTTTTCTGCATCACCCATCCAATCAGATCCTCCCAAACGACCCCCTTTTCTCAATACTCATTGGTTATTCGCGTAATCCTGTCACAGTCATCTTCTTGACCCGAATAACCGCCTTTTCAAGTCGGTTGATTCTTCCACGAAAACTGTGAATGAGATTCTTAGAGATGATGTTTGTAAACTGAATAATGGAAGCATCGAGACAGAGCAAGCGAGCTCTGCTTGAGATGAACGAAGACGATGACAACGATGTTGCCGCGGAGTTTGAAGACGTGGAGGTTTGGAATACGCTGAGTTATAGCTTCAAGCATGTTCAGCTCGTTCTTGATCAGAACCGTGATTTGATCCAACGAGTCAACGATAATCATCGCTCCCAAATCCCTGATAACGTCGCCAGAAATGTTGGCTTGATCAACGAAATCAACGGTAATATCTCGAGAGTTATGGAGATTTACTCCGATTTATCTGTCGATTTCACCAAATGTTTGATTGATCGGCGGAGAACGGCCAAGAATGGTGGCACTACTACTACTACAACTACTACCACCACATGTTCCTACAGCGGCGGAGGACGGAGCTCTTGTGGTTCCTGAGGAGAACATTCGCAAGTAAGTCAATCACTGTTGAGTGTTGTGTCATTGTACCAAATGTCTCTGTTCTGTTATAATGAGTCTGCATTTGTATCATGGAATTTCTGAATAATTAGGTGTGGAATTAGGTTTTTATGTCATGAAAAAAGTGATGGGTTAGGATCTTGATATATGCACTTGCTCTTGCAATAGACGTCCTAAAGCATCTTTATCCTCTGCTCTACTGTTTGATTTTTTTTTTTTTTTGAATTACTAAGAATTTCGGAGCCGAATCTCGTAATCCCCACATGTTCGAACCAACTCTACTCTTGATTTTGCATGTGTTATATAAATCTTTACCAATTTCCTCGATTGATGGATACATTTCAATGGTTGGTTGTTTGGATAATTGATTGAAATAACTCTTAGAAGATCTGAGTTGCACCAGGAAGATGAAAGTGTTAGAATTCAATATGAGTTGATACATATGTTCATTTAAAGATTTGAGAAGTTGATGGTAAAGCAGTTGAAACATGAAGATGCAGCTGTTGAAGCAGTTCATGTACCAGTTAAGAAGTAGTACATGAAGTGATACAAGCAGACGAGATTGAGCTTAAAACTACATGGGCTTAAAGAGATGGTCTGGACCAGGCTGCTCAAGTGTCAAGGATGAGCCTAGATGTGTAGTTAAGCCAGAGAAGTACCTTGGAGAGGATTGAACAGCAGTGAAGACTGATATGATCCCAATCGATGGATCGGAACTTCGATGCGGAACTAAGTCTTAAACGGTGGAAAATGCGAATGGAAATGGATGGGAAAGATGATGATGAAACGATCGATGGAGTATGAATACAATCACACAAGTATGAAGGACTAGGTGAAGGGTTGAAGGGTTGAAGGCTTGATCTTCTTAGATATAACACACTAAGAGAGAAGGAGAATTCTCTAATTCAAGAGAATGGTCGAATGTGTTAGATCCGACGGGTTTGATCGCAAGTAAGAGAAGAGAAAATTTGATTTCTTTAAAAATTTGGATGTTTATTCAAGTGGATTTCGAACGCATTATATAGGCCAAGGAATAGTACATGCACCCTTCCTAGGAAATAACAAAACACAATAAATTGATTTGACTAATAAATGATAAGCATGCAAAAGACATTGGAAAATGGAGTTTGAATTCAAACACAATCTCGCTATATCATGGGCTTGGGATGGACTTGGGCTTGTCTTCATAGATTCGAAATGGGCTTCATGAATGTTGAAAACCCCATGGTAAAATCAAGGTAAATTTCTAAGTGAAAATGGGAAAATAACTTAACTTACTTCGTTAAAAACCATGCTCGAAAAACCCATTGGGACAAAACCGAACATGGGAAAAAGAGTATAAGCTAAGCACTTGTTCACTTAGACATTACCTTGATCTTCTTCCTCCGTTTTTACAAGTACCATTATCCTTGGCGTCTCGGCTTGATCCTCGTCTTGGGTCTTCTTGAGCATCCTTTGAATAGCTTCCGAAAGCTCCTTGGCTTTGGCCCTTGTGACCGGCCCTTGTGACCGGTCCTTGCGGTAGCTCCATCGCGCTTGAGTCGTCCCGAACCTCGGTGGTGCCGTCTTGGATCATATCATCCCCTCCCTCTTGAAAAGGATTTGACCTCAAATCTTCAACTGCAACAAACGGCACAAGGTCAGAAACATTGAAAGCGTTAGATACATTATACTTACCTTGAAGATCGAGATGGTAGGCGTTGTTGTTGATCTTCTTGGTGATGCGGAAAGGACCATCAATCCTTGGCATTAATTTGAACTTCCTCTCATTAGGGAACCGCTCCTTCCTTAGGTGTATCCAAACTTGATCACCTTCCTCAAAAATCATCTTCTTACGACCCTTGTTTGCATGCTTCTCGTAAAGCTTGGTTTTATGTTCGATGTTTTTCCGGGCCTTCTCATGGATTCGCTTTATCACCTCGGCCTTCTTTTTTTCATCTAGACTAACTCTTTCACTCAAAGGAAGAGGGGTTAAACCAACGGTGACAAAGGATTAAATCCACAAACAATTTCAAACGGTGAATATTTAGTAGCAGAATGCATTGCGTGATTATAAACAAATTCAACATGAGGCAAGCATTCTACCCATGACTTTAAATTCTTTTTAACCAAAGTCCTAATCAAAGTGGACAATGTTCTATTAACAACTTCGGTTTGACCATCGGTTTGTGGGTGGCAAGTAGTGGAAAATTGTAATTTTGTGCCTAACTTAGACCATGAAGTTTTCCAAAAATGACTAAGGAATTTTGTATCTCTATCTGAAACAATGGTCTTAGGCATGCCGTGCAACCTAACAATTTCCCTAAACAATAAATTAGCCACATGTAATGCATCATCCGTTTTATGACATGCGATGAAATGAATTTTAGAAAATCGGTCTACAACCACGAAGATGGAATCCTTACCTGTTCTAGTTCTAGGCAAACCAACAACAAAATCCATTGAAATATCAGTCCATGGATGCAAAGGAATAGGGAACGGAGTATACAAGCCGTTGGGTTGAGCTGTGGATTTGGCTTGCTTACATGTCACGCAACGGGTACAAGTTCGTTCAACGTCTCTTTTCATGTGTGGCCAAAATAAGTGATCTTGTAAAACTTTGAGATTCTTGGCGATCCCAAAATGTCCCATTAGTCCTCCTCCATGAGCTTCCCTAATTAATAACTCATGAATAGAACTACTAGGCACACAAAGTTTATTATCATGAAATAAAAACCCATCTTGCCGAAAATAATGCCCATGGGCATATTTTTTGCAACACTTGTACGGTTCTCTAAAATCAAAATCATTAGCATAAATCTCTTTCAAGTGTTCAAAACCAATGATTTTAGAGCTAAGATTTGAAAGAAGAGTATACCTCCGAGATAATGTGTCGGCTACGATATTATCTTTACTTTGTTTGTATTTGATGACAAACGGAAAGGTTTCGATGAATTCGACCCATCTCGCATGTATTTTATTAAGATTATGTTGGCCTTTGAGGTACTTGAGTGATTCATTGTTCGTATGTATCACGAACTCTTTCGGCCATAAATAATGTTGCCACGTTTGGAACGCCCTTACCAAAGCATATAACTCTTTGTCGTACGTTGGGTAGTTGAGGTTGGCTCCTCCGAGCTTCTCGCTAAAGTAGGTAATCTGCTTCTTATCCTGCATAAGAACGGCACCAATACCAATACCCGATGCATCACATTCAATTTCAAAAGTCTTAAGGAAATCGGGTAAAGCTAAAAGTGGAGAATTAGTAAGCTTCTCTTTAAGGAGACGGAAGGCATCTTCTTGTGCTTGTTCCCATTTGAAGTCGACGTCCTTCTTGATGAACTCGGTGAGAGGGGCTGCTATGGTACTAAAATCCTTCACAAATCTTCGATAAAGCTGGCGAGACCATGAAAGTTTTGGGACCTCGCTTACGGTCTTTGGAATCGGCCATTCTCGGATAGCTTTTATCTTTTCCTCATCCACTTTGATGCCATCTGCACTTACAACAAAGCCTAAAAACACAAGATTATTAGTGCAAAAATTCCATTTCTTAAGGTTAGCGTAAAGCTCCTCCTTTTGAAATACTTCCAAAACCGCACCAACATGCCTAACGTGTTCTTCTAGACTTCGGCTATAAACCAAAATGCCATCAAAGTATACCACCACGAATACACCTATGTAAGCCCTACGTACGTGATTCATCAATCTCATAAATGTACTAGGTGCATTCGTAAGACCAAACGACATAACAAGCCACTCGTATAACCCTTGTTTGGTCTTAAAAGCGGTTTTCCACTCGTCTCCTTCCTTCATCCGTATTTGATGGTAGCCACTTTTAAGATCAATCTTAGAAAAGACATTAGAACCATATAACTCATCAAGCATATCATCAAGTCTAGGTATAGGATGACGATACTTGACGATGATGTTGTTGATAGCGCGGCAATCAACACACATTCGCCATGTACCATCTTTCTTTGGTACGAGGAGAACGGGCACGGCGCATGGACTCATACTTTTCTGAATGTGATCTTTTCTTATTAGCTCCTCAACTTGCCTTTGAAGTTCCTTGGTCTCCACGGGATTAGTCCTATAGGCCGGTTTGTTGGGCAAAGACGATCCCGGCACAAAATAGATTTGATGCTCGATTCCGCGGATAGGTGGAAGTCCGACGGGATTATCTTTTGTATTCATGCAATAAAGAACTCATCTAACTCGGAATAGCCGGTGCAAGGTTTGCTATACTCATAAGAGATTATTTATAAATAAACAAAAGTGTCGGTTTATTAAATGAAAGGGATTTCGTAACATCACTCGATTTGATCATGAGATTGGTGCTTTCGGGTTTGGGTTTTTCTTGCTTTTTCTTGAGGTAAAGTTGGTCTTGGTAGACTTTTTGTGGTGTCATCGGGATGAGAGTGATCTTTTTGCCCTTGAATTCGAACGAGTAACGGTTTGTGAATCCATCGTGTATCACTTTTTGATCGGATTGCCACGGCCTTCCCAAAAGGATGTGACTAGCTTCCATGGGTAGCACATCATATATGACCTCGTCTTCATACTTGCCAGTGCTCAAAAGGACTGTGACTTGGTTACCAACCTTCATCTCTCCACTCTCGTTAAGCCGTAGCTTATACGGCCTCGGATGCTTCCTTATCTTAAGTCCCAATTTTTGGACCATAGTGATGTTAGCCACGTTAGTGCAGATTTCACCGTCAATGATAAGGTTGCAAACCTTGTCTTGAACCATGCATCGTGTGTGAAAGAGATTCTCGTGTTGCTCTTGCTCGTCGTCTTTCGTTTGTAGGCTCAACGTTCTTTGAGCGATAAGTAATTCGTCTTTGGCCAGTGGTTCTTCATATTCATCGGATGAAGAATCTTCCTCTTCTTCTTCATTATTGGTGACCACGTCCCCATTATCAAGAAGAATAAACACCTTCTTGTTGATGCAATCTTTTGCCATATGTCCGCGGCCTTGGCATTTGAAGCATCGGATATCTCAGGTCTTGCTTGGGTCGAACACGCCTTTGCCTTTATAATCAGATTTAGCTTCTTCTTTAGACTCAATGGCGGTAGCTTTTTCCTTGGTGTAGCTCGGCTTGACATCCTTGAACTTAGAAACATTTGAGGGAATCGTAGGCTTGGTACGAATATTTTTCGCATGTGTCGCTTGAGTTGATCCCATAGTACCATGGGTTCCTCGCCACATCTTCATCTAGTGGTGACAATGGTGTCCCACCAACTTAGAGCGTAATCGAAAAATTCAGTTACGGCAAGCTTCATGCGGCTTCTCTCGGGTACATTTTGACATTCAAAAATTAGATCCATCTTCTTTTCCCAATCAATGTCAATGTCTGGCTCATTCTTTCCATGAAATGAGGGGATTTTCACCTTGATGTTGCCATAGACATTTCGAGTTTGGTCTTCTCCTTGGTTTCTTTCTTTTCGAAATCGCCTAGGCGGTCTTGAAGCAAGGTCGGCCGGAGTGCTTTCATAATCGGACATAATTAGATCCGGCTGCCTCATACTCTCTTCTTCTTGGTCTTCTCTTTGTGGTCTTTTATCGTTAGCACGTTGGACGTTTTGAGGAATGATGACTGCAAGCTTATCTAGCAAAAGTTTTTCCATTTTTGCCTCCATCCGTTGCATCATACGGTTGAGAAGTTGATCCTCGTGTGTGTTGCTGGCCTCTTCTGTCATGATAAGACAAATTAAACCAAAGAGTATCAAAATTCTTTCAAGAGAAAAACACAACACAAAAGCAAACGATAGTAAAATAAAATGTAAATATAGAAGCGATCGTTCACTATGCCGATTAGTAGGTTTTTGAATTAAAATAAAAGGGAAACGAACAAAGATGAGATAAGACACTTAGCTCTGGATCAAAGCGTGCTCTGATACCACTTGATATAATCCCAATCGATGGATCGGAACTTCGATGCGGAACTAAGTCTTAAACTGTGGAAAATGCGAATGGAAATGGATGGGAAAGATGATGATGAAACGATCGATGGAGGATGAATACAATCACACAAGTATGAAGGACTTGGTGAAGGGTTGAAGGCTCGATCTCCTTAGATATAATACACTAAGAGAGAAGGAGAACTCTCTAATTCAAGAGAATGGTCGAATGTGTTAGATCCGACGGGTTTGATCGCTAGTAAGAGAAGAGAAGATTTGATTTCTGTAAGAACTTGGATGTTTATTCAAGTGGATTTCGAACACATTATATAGGCCAAGGAAGAGTACATGCACCCTTCCTAGGAAATAACAAAACACAATAAATTGATTTGACTAATAAATGATAAGCATGCAAAAGACATTGGAAAATGGAGTTTGAATTCAAACACAATCTCGCCATATCATGGGTTTGGGATGGACTTGGGCTTGTCTTCATAGATTAGAAATGGGCTTCATGGATGTTGAAAAACCCATGGTAAAATCAAGGTAAATTTCTAAGTGAAAATGGGAAAGTAACTTAGCTTACCTCGTTAAAAACCATGCTCAGAAAACCCATTGGGACAAAACCGAACATGAGAAAAAGAGTATAAGCTAAGAACTTGTTCACTTAGACATTACCTTGATTTTCTTCGTCCGTTTGTACAAGTACCATTATCCTTGGCGTCTCGGCTTGATCCTCATCTTGGGTCTTCTTGAGCATCCTTTGAATAGCGTCTGAAATCTTTGGCTTTGGCCCTCGTGACCGTTCTTTGTGGTAGCTCCATCGCGCTTGAGTCGTCCCAAACCTCGGTGGTGCCGTCTTGGATCATATCAAAGACTTTCCTTATCTTTTGGCTAAGAATAAGGAAAGGTAGGATATTCTTGAAGATTTGATATCATCGACACTTGGAGACTAAGGCTAGGTTTAACCGTCTTCCTATTATGTATAAATAGGGGGCTCAAGTTTCGTAGAGCTTTGACCCCCATGCTGTGAGAGAATTCTTAGTAAAGGTTTTGGGGGTTCTTGTAAGAACACAAAGCAATGGGGTTAAGGGTTTGTCTTGAGAAGTTCTTGGATCGAGTATAAATCCATGAACAAGTGAAGCTACAGAGGTTGTTTTAGGTGAAACTTGTAAGTGCATCTAAAAGATCTTCTAGTAAGCAATATGTCTTGTAAAGGGGATTAAGGGTTTCTTGTAATAAGACTTGTTCCAAGGCTAAGGTGTAGTTAGTTCATGGATTTGGTATAGATTCTTGAACGTGAGAGACTAGATTAAGAAGATTGAGTGGAACTTATAAGTACAATTGATGATTGATCTAGTAATATATTTTTGAGAAAAGAAAATCCCGTGTTGTTTGTTTCATTTCCTGTACAAGTACCTGTGTTAGCAGCTGTCGCACTTGTATTCTGTTACATTCTCGCATTACTCTCTGTTACAATAGCTCTCGCATCAACAGAAGATGGTTCCTATTGTTAAGTCTTCAATATATATTATAATGATTCTTTTTCTCTAAATAAAGAATTGTAGATGATCTTGCTCACACACAGAGTATATAGTTCTCGATTAATTGGCCATTGCTTGAGAGTGTCTATCAATGAGCAATGGGCATGGAGTAGATTCTTTGGAATGGTAGTTTTGGTTTTTTCATAGGTTATAAATATTTTTGTCTCCTAAATATCTCCGAGGGTATTGGAAAATATCTTCCCTAGCTTTTTTTGCTGATGAAGTAATGATATTTTTCTGGATTTGTAATTTTCCACCATATTTAGTGGAGAAGAAAATACAAATATCACATTAGAGATAATTGTTTTATAGAGATCATATAGTTATTTTTAGAGAAATTTCAAAAAATGCCACTTTTCAAATGTCACTTTACAAAAATGCTACACTTTTGAAATCTTTGCAAAAATGTCACTTTTTGAAAATTATTTTTTCCTTATATTATTTATGTTTGGGTTAACTATGTTCTATTAGGGTTTAGTTTTGAGGGTTTAGGGGGGTTTATGGGTCAAAATATTTTTTAGGGTTTAGAATTTTAAGATATAAGCTTTATAAATCTATAATTAGTGGCATTTTTGCAAATAAACACCGTTAAGTGGTATTATTGCAAATGTGCACACAAAAAGTGGCATTTTTATAATTATCTCTTATTTTTAAGAGTTGCGTCTATTCCTAAAAAAATAATATTTTAGGGTTGTGTCATTTCGAAAAAAAATAACTGTATAACCGCTTTACATTTATTTTAAATGGTTAATGTTTATTTGGATTTGCGTCCAAATGTTGTAGAAATTTTATAGTTATTTTCAAATGTTGTGTCTTTCCAAATAAAACGTTTGGCATATTTTATAGTTATCAATATTATATAAGGATTGTGTCTTTTCGATATAATCGTTTTATGTTATTCCAAGGGTTGTTTTTTAGGAAAAAAATCGTTTGACCTACTAATGAAATGTATCGTTGCGTATGTTTGTGTTTTTAACTCTATATATTTCTTTCATTGAACTTTTTGTTCATTTATGGCTACTAAACTTATAATTTACTCAAACCATGACAATGATAAAAAAAAAAAAAACCGTCATTCTATTGTTTTAAAATTATTCAAAAGTATTGATATTTTCACTATGGTAGAAGTTCTTAAGATTTTTGATTTGTGTAAAAAAATTAGAATTCTTTTGACAATGCAGATTTTATAGCTAGTTTTAGATTGAAAAAAACTAATAAATTTTGTAACTATATTTTTTTTTAGAAATGGATGGTGGATGCATGTAGTGAGTTTTAAAATTTAAAAATTCTCTACGAAAACGTTGATTTTTTATTTTTGAAAGCAGTTTTTGGGTTGTATACATTGAAATATTGAAGTTGTGTTAACATTGCTACGAAATATCAACATGAAAAGACACCTACAAGTGATTTGATATTAACTATATAAATTTTTTTTTTTGAATTATCATGAGTTTCTTGACCGAAATCCGTAATTCTCCCAGACCCAAAACCACAACATGTAATATTAACTATATTTTTTTAATATGCATTAGATTATTTAAATATGCCAAATTACAAGTGAATTAATTTAAATGGCGTACCAATCCAGAAATTGTTCAACTCGGTTATGGTTTTAATTCGTGAAGTGCTTGTGAAATGAAAAACGTTTTTTTATAAACATGATTTATTTGTCTAAGAGGTCTTTGTAAACAAACTTGGAGCCCAAGACATACATACGGCTATATATAGGAGGGGGGAACATGCCCTTTTATTGATTTACTATCGTGTACACTTTTTAATCCCTAGTCTAGTGGTTATTGCGAATCTAATCTAAATCATTGGATTAAAGAGTTGGCGAGTTCGATCCGTAGAACCGTTCTTTTATTTTTTAGACGATTTCTGTTTTGGAAAATTTTTATCTCATGGTGAATGATCCTTCAACCGATTCAAGGACCAAACGGAAAAGAGTTTCATAGTCTGGAATCAGAGATTTGTTGGCGACAGTCCGATATGCTTTGTGAAGGCTATGACAGTTTCACATTTTTTACAGATTTGCTTCTTCGTGGATATGGCTTCGACAAAGTTGACTCTAATCATCAATGGGAGTTTTATGAGGAAGACTTCCACCGGTAAATGCCAAAAAGTTTGACATGAAAATCGCCCCCATCATGAGGATCATGAAGAAGAAGAGAACACGTTTCATGGTGGATCTTCAATACCAAAAACAAAGTTCCATGGTGGATGTTCCATCTCATGGAGCCCAAGTGGCAAGACTTTCATCTCGTGGAGTCTAAATGAAGAGGAAGAAAAGGATGAGTAAGATCGCTGTAGAGGCAGTAAAGGATCAGATGCTTGGTTTACAAATTTGACTTAATTCCTACTCTCTAGTCATCTATTTCTGATAACATTCGTATTATATTTTTGTGGATTGCTTGTGGAATTTGGATATCCCTTCATCTAAAGTATTAAATTGAAAAGCTAAAATTATTACCATTTTTAAAAGAAAAACAATCTATCAAGTGATTTTGTCCAGTGAAGGCATTTGGAGGGGTGTTTTTAGAACACAGCAACTTGAAGAAGAAGAAGAAGATTAGGGTTTAGAGAGGAAGTTCTCCACTGTCTGCAATAACGACTTTACTCTTAGGAGTTCCGCTTTGCTTTCCCTCGGCTTCAATCTTATAAACCACATCCATTCCTTGCACCACTTTCCCAAACACCACATGCCTTCCATCTAACCAGCTTGTTTTCACGGTCGTGATAAAAAACTGCGAGCCGTTTGTGTCTTCTCCCGAGTTTGCCATCGAAAGCAGACCTGTGTCCATTCAGATTTCAAACCATCAGCCAACCACACCAACACATTTATGACTCTTCTACATACTTGGGATTTAAAGAGAAGGAAGAAAACGATTATCACCTGGTCCCGTGTGCTTCATCTTGAAGTTCTCATCTGCAAACTTCTGACCATAGATTGATTCTCCGCCCATACCGTTCCCATGTGTGAAATCACCTCCTTGGATCATAAAGCTGGGAATGATTCTATGGAATTTGCTCCCCTTGTAGTGTAGAGGTTTCCCGCTCTTCCCAACACCTTTCTCCCCTGTTTCCCAGGAAAATCTTTAACCGATAATCTCCGCATTGTCAAAAAATATAATCAGCAGCTTACCTGTGCATAGAGCTCTGAAGTTTTCTGCAAGAAGGAAACACACACTCGCGGATTACTCTCTTGGATTTCAAATTCTTATGATCAAAACCACGTATATAAATTACCTGCAGTTTTCGGAACTGCCTTGCCAAAGAGGCCTATAACAACCCGACCTGCGACATGATAGTAATCAGAGAAACAAGCATGAAAAGAAACCCAAGAATCAGATGTATAATCTGATGAACAAATGAGAAACAAAAGAAAATTAAAACTTTCAAATACAATTTAACAAATCTGTAAGCTAATGAACCTCATTATTTCACTAAGACTCATACCAGCATCTTTCCCCTCAATCTGTACATCGAAGTAAACCTTGTGAGTGATTTCCGTTAGATCTTCCTTTGCCTGGTCAACCCCAATCACAGATTCATTAATTTGTCCCCATCACAACCCTAATAATAGTTAAAACAGCAATCACATTGATAGAGACTAGAGAAGATTAAACAATCTGGTAACTTCCACAACAAAGTAAAACAAGGATGCATTTGACTTGTCTCAGCTACAGATTCTCATCGCAATTAACAAACAAAAGGAAAGCAGTGTTGCAGATCTAGATCAATGTGGTGGTTTTTGAGATTCGGAGAAAGTAACCTGGATTAAAGCTAGGGATCCGAAAAGAAGGAGAGTTCCAAGCAGAATAGAGCTTGCTCTCGCCATCTTCGTCATCGTTTCCTTCTCAATCGAAACACAAAAAGTGTGAGAAAAAAGAGAAGAACTAGTTGTTTTGATTTACCTGAAAGATGCTAACGTACGTACATACAGAACAGAAAAGAAAATGCTAACATACGCCGAAAGTGTTGTTGGGTTGGGCCTCTAATGAAGTGGGTTACTGTGAGCCTTTTTTTATCCAAAGAACAAAGTTGTGTAATTTACAATCTAATCTAGTGTATGAAATGTTGGATTTTGTTTATGCTAAATAAATTGTACGAGTGTACTTTTATGGAACCTGCCATATTCAAATATGCTTCGGCAGCTAAACCTATTAATCAAAAAAAGACTTTTATATATTAGTAATGCGTATACACAATTCTGATTAGTAACATTGTATCGATGTCGGTCTCACTATCCTTATGTAACCAATCAATAAAATGATACTAAAAAAAAAAAAGGCATCATGGTATTATTAATTTTTCATATAATCATTTTTATTGTTTAGTGCTATTTTGTATTAATAAAAAATTGTACCGTTTTGGTTTGTGTTATTAATTAGATCCAATTAGTATTGAAAGAACTGAATATGGACAATTGTTAAACGAAGAGATACTTTGTGTCCAACGGTCTCTTTATAGTATTCAAGTATGTTTCTTTTTCTTTTTTTTTGTCACCTATTCAAGTATGTTTCTAATCAAAACCGTAAGCTTCGGTTTCGATTTTTATTGTTAAATGTTAATACTGACCCTATTACGAAATATACACAAAAGGTAGGTCATCGCAATTGACCAATTAACAGTTAACACACACAAAATGTCGTGATAGTGTCACTGAGGCGACAAGGACACCAACCCAAAGTTCCACTTCTCTCTATTACTATTAGTCTAAACATAATCATCGTTGCGTCATTTATTTCCCATTTTTATTTAAATCACTAATTACTTGACGCATGTCAAGACAAACTTGTTCTTAGAATATATATACAAAATTCTTACATAATTACATTTTTGATCCACATACTTTTGAAACATTCGCTTTTCATCCGTAATCGCTGTAACAACTACAAAAAGTCATCAGATTTATTAATATAAAATAGCCAGATTTTGAAAAGATAAAACATATGCGTTATCTTTTGACATTTGACAAAATGTTTGTCGTCCTTATAAAAGACAAAACAATTTTTTGCACTTTATTTATTTTTTGTAAAAGTTAAATATTCACATGATATTATTTACCCTCATAGGGATGGATATATATGCACTCATGGATTTACCATACAAGGGAATTTGACGGCAATTGTCGTTTTCTTTCCAATTTTTTTTTTTTTAAATATGTCATTTCTAAAAACATTTTTTTTCAATTGCCACAATCACACTATTGACATAATAAAATAAAACTAATATGCTCTTCACATTAAAAAAGACTTTTGTTTTTGGTTATGTTCACCATCATCTCTGTTTACGTCTACCACCGTATTCGTCTCGGTCTACCACTGACTCTATTACTCCAACCATCGTATTCATCACCATCTCCGTTTCCATCCACCGTCTCCTACACCATCTCATTCACAACCACTGTCTCTATTTTCGTCCACAGCCACTTTTTCTGTCACTGTCTCTGTTTTCGTCCACAATGTTTCGTCCACAATCACTGTCTTCGTTACTTCCACAACCACTGTCTCCGTCATCGTCTCCGTTTTCGTCTACAATAATAGTTTCTATCACTGTCACCATCTTCGTTTTTGTCCACAACTATCGTCTCTGTCATCGTTTTCGTCCACAATCACTATCTCTATCATCGTTTTCGTCTACTACTAAAAGAGAGAGAGGATTTTCCACCACCAAAAAAGAGGGAGAAGGAGAGAGTGAGAGAGAGAAGAGATTTTCGCTAGAAAAAAAAGGGGAAAAGAAGAAAAATAGAATTCTTTTTTTTGTCAGAAAAAAAAAGAGAAAGAGAAAAGAGTTTACAAGTGATGAGGGTAAAATGGTATTTTTAGTAACTGCATGTGGCAATTGAGAAAAAATTGGAAAAAACGGCAAATTTTAAAAGAAATTAACAAAAATGGGACATAAATGGAAAAATAGTTTGGAGTTATTAACTAACTCAATGCTTAAATCCCAAATAGATTTGCATAATGAATGATCTATAAACTATATAATATTACAATGAAAAATATCCTAAAATAACAAAAAATAGTTTGTTTTAAAATTAGCAAACAATTTAAAGTTTCAAAAATAATACAAATTATAAATAAAATTATATAAACATAATATTATATCGCTTTTTGTTGTCACAATTTAATTAAAATTACCATGAGATGATGGTGAAGAATTCATAAAAGATACATCAAAATTATCTAATTCTGCACAATTTTCAAGCTTGTCGGCTTTGCAATTAAGGGTACGCGGGATGAGCGATGAAGAAAAGAATGAGAAATTTTCCATTAACATCGTCAAATTTTCAAGGCATATTCCAAATGTCGGCCACCTTATCGGTGTATAACACCATCTTCTTCAAATCGAAACAATTTGTTGTAAAAGTTATAATCTGTTGGACAGAGAAACACTACATTGTCCATATCAACACTTCAATCTCTGAGTGTAAAGTAGAGATACTTCTTCTCATATTTCAAACTTCCATCACAATCTTTACATATATTCTTCCTGAAAATCGTACTATCCAAAATCCGAAAACATGTGTGATTTTTCCCAAAAATTATCAGTATAGCATCTAAGATGTGGAAAAACAGGTGGTCTCAGATATTAGCATTATCTTTAATGTTTAACTCAAGTTTTAAACTGTTAATTAGTAATGGTAGCTTAATCAATTCTCTAAAGATATAAAAAAGAAAAATACATCAATAGTATAAGTTCGATTTTAAGGGGTCATTATAATTGACATGACAAATATGTCTTGAAGAAATAAAATGTATAGTTAAAGAGTAGATTACAAATTTCAAAAACCGCAATAAATGTTTACAGAGGTAACAAACATTTTAAAAAGATTTTTTTCAGCAATTTATCAAAAAAGAGTTTTGTTTAACAATTTATCCGAAAAATATATATTCTTTTAGCCGTTATGTTTTGAACTTTTAGAATATTTCTATTATTTACCGTCTATTTTTTATTTGCTAAAAAAACTCTTCTTCTTCATCTATGTTTTTCATTAAAAGCCCATAAATGAGCCAATATTTACAAATTGTTTAGTTTACAGAGTCTAATTTTGACATAATATCATAATCCATTAGTCCACCCTAATTATCCTACGAAAAATAACATGTGTCCTTCTACGTGGAATGCAAAGAGATTGGCCGGAATACATCCACCGCTTAGGTTAGTCACTGAACAGCCGCGATAACATCATTAAAGGCGATTTTCGATCAAATCCACTGACTTTAAGAACCTTTTTCCACCGAAATCATCAACTCCGCAACAGACCACCATAGAGAGCCTTTAAACAGTCCATATCGGCTTCGCCAATATCTGCATCCTTTCTTCAACAATTAACCTCATCTCCGATCATCTTCACCGTCAACACTTCACCCAATTACATATCGAAGAGGTCCATTAATAGTGCATGGAGGGACGAAGACATCATTAGTCCTAGATGCAAGCGGATTTGAGCAAAATGAAAGAGAAGAAGCTTCACCGCTGCCACCGGAGAGGAGAGTTGCAAGAGGAAAAAATACACACAAACAAAACCTAATTGCAAACAAAGTTGGAAAATTTTAATTCCGTATTAACTCGAGAAAAAAAATCAGATCGAAAACGGATTCGAAATCCGTGATGAGAACTATAAACAACAAAAATGAGTTTCTCTCTCTGAAAGGTTCGAGAGAGATGAGAGAGTTAACATTTTGTTTATATTTTTTTAAATAAAAATGATGAATATTATCAAATATATGTAAAAAATACTTAAAAATTCATATTTAAAGAAATATTATTGAAAATTACTAATTGACTTTTTTAGAAAAATAAATACAAAATTTAGTTATAAATGATTTGATAAGGAATGTATTTTGGAATATATGTATTTAGGAGATTGCAACTTGCAAAGCAATCTTATGATATAAATATGATAATATTGAAACATATATGCGCTAAAATATGTATGTTGTAAAAATTTTCATAAATAAATTTCTTATTTATTTCCTTAAAAAAATGAAAAAAAATTGTTTGTTCTAAAAAAAACTAAATATTAAATCGATTTGCAATTGAATTTAAATATTAAAAATTTCATACTCAAGAATAGTTTTCTAGTTTTTGTTCTAAAAAAAACTAAACAAAATACAAATTTAATCGATTTGCAATTGAATTTAAAAATTACCTTTTCAATATTAAAACGTAAGCATATATAGTTGCATTTTGTTTTGTCAAGTTATGTAATTGTAACTTCACATACGAATGATCTTAAATATCTTGATTATTTTAAAATTTCTTTTGTTAAAAAATATATTCATAATTTTGTTTGAAATGTGAAGATATTTTTTCTGCTGTTTCATTAGACAGAAAAAATTTTATTTATAAAAAAAAAGAAAAAAAAAACGAATGGAAACTTACTTATTAAGAAATTTCAAAAAATGCCACTTTTCAAATGCCACTTTACAAAAATGCCACACTTTTGAAATCTTTGCAAAAATGCCACTTTTTGAAAATTATTTTTTCTTTATATTATTTATGTTTGGGTTAATTATGTTCTATTAGGGTTTAGTTTTGAGGGTTTAGGGATCAAAATATTTTTTAAGGTTTAGAATTTTAAGATATAAGTTTTATAAATCTATAATTAGTGGTATTTTTGCAAATGAACAGCCCTAAGTGGCATTATTGCAAATGTGCACACAAAAATGGTATTTTGGTAATTGTCCCAAACTTATTCTACCATGAAAACTCTAAGAACAAGTGACTTCAAAAATTGATATAGTTCTCAAATTCTTTTGCTAATAAAGTTGTGTTATCCAACGAATGGAATCTTATTCCACCTTCATGTTGATTAAAGTCTTGTTAAAGTTATATATATTGTTTATCACTTACAAATATGTATTTATAATTAATATGTAAATAATAATCTACCGTTTTAAATTCAAATTATTGTATTCAATTGCAAAAAGCCCATTTTTGGTGTGTACATTTTCAAAAGTACCACTATAGGTTGTCCATATGCAAATATGCCACTAATTATGAATTTTTAAAGCTTAAATCTTAAAATTCTAAACCCTAAAAAATGTCTTGACCCCTTACAAATCCTAAACCCTCAAAACTAAACCTTAATGCAACATAGTTAACCCAAAAATATTAATTTTTTAAATTTGAAATTATGCAAATTTATATAAATATAATAGCAAATGAATAAAAAATACAAATAAACAATATGAGAGAATCAAATAAAAAAAGAGTCTAGTTGATGTTAATTATTAAAACATCATAATTGAGTGTCCAACGATTTGTTAAGAGACTGAAAGTCTAAGAAGAAAGAAGATATTTTATTTCACTAAAAAGATATTAACCATCTCACTAAATATGAAAAAAATAAGGTGATAAAACGTTATATTTGAATTTTTCAGAAGTATAAAGAAAAAAAATTAAAAATACCATATTTTAAAATATATTAAAGGTATAAAAAGCTTCACATAAAAATAAAAAAATAAACGATCACATTATTTATGAATTGTATAACAAAATACATAGAAAATAATATATGATCTCTATAGCATATCAGATGGAGAAGTGTAGTTTTACACCATGATCCAATAGAAACACATATATGATCAATCTACATTTGAATCAAACAATTTTAACCCAAAATAATCTAGAAACAAAAACATTTGAAAGTTCAAGAAAAAGTAAAAATAAATTATGCATGCATTTTTTAAACAGTATTACGATGTGACACCCATTGTTTCAAAACCATTGTTTTGTTAAGTTTTATTTTATTATTATGTGCAAATTTACTGATCAAAACTATAGTAAATATATATATACTATAGTTTATGAATATAAAGACAACATAAAAATAAATAACTAAATTTTGTTGTTAAATTTTATGAAAATGTAAAACATATAGCGCATCGCGCAAATCATATAGTTGAAGTAAATGAATGAATCAAAAGTCAAATATGATGAGAAATGTTTGGATCTTAATGTTGTCTTTCGTCAAATTCAAATGGTTTACCAAATTTAACGAACTTGGTCAATGATAAAAATTTATCATTGCAAACTAACATACTGTCATGAATCTCAAGAAAATCAGGAATATAATAGGGTTAGTTGAAAGAATCAGGAATATAAGAGGGTTAGCTCAACTTTCCACTGCAAACCAAGATATTGTCATGAATCTGAAATATATACATTCAAGTTATAAAAAATGGAGGAGATATACCACCCCATTGCGTGGTTTAAACTAGCTATAACGTCTCAATATAAACCTATTATAAATTCAACTAGGGAGATTTGAACAAAACAAACATGTGGACAAGTCGGTGCTACAAAACTAAATAATCTATAAAAAAACCCTCCAAATGTGACCCATAAATTAAATTATATAGAGTGACCTTTATCAAATTCATTTGTTCGAAGGAGAAAAATTGTCGATCTATACTCGAGATAAAAAAACCAACGAGAATACCCATACGTAAACAATAAAATAATGCTAATTGCTCAGTGAGTTTGGTTTTCTAACATGTATTAACATTCCTCTCAAACCTAAATTAACAAGCAACAAGCATTATGCGGACCTCATATGCAATAAACACATTAAATATAAATAACGTACAATACTTCTCTAAATAACATTCCTTTGTAAAGAGATCTGCCAGATTCTCACTTGAACGGATCTGCAAGACACGAACATCGCCATTCTTCTGTAAATCATGGGTGAAGAAGAACTTTGGTAGAATGTGTTTCGTTCTGTCGCCTTTGATGTATCCTTCCTTGAGTTGTGCTATGCAAGCTGCATTATCCTCATACAGAACTGTTAGAACTTCTTTTCCCGTAGATATACCGCAGTCTTCTCGTATGTGCAGGATTACAGATCGTAACCATACGCATTCGCGGCTAGCTTCATGTATAGCTAAAATCTCTGAATGGTTGGAAGAGGTAGCTGCGATAGTTTGCTTCATCGAACGCCAAGAAATGGCTGTTCCGCCGCATGTGAACACATATCCTGTTTGTGATCGAGCAGTATGTGGATCAGATAAAAACCCTGCATCTGCAAAACCAATTAAGTCTTCCTTTGACGTGTTAGAAAAGAATAGACCCATATCTTTTGTACCCTGAAGATATCGAAATATATGTTTAATCCCATTCCAATGCCTTTGAGTTGGACATGAGCTAAATCTTGCCAACAAATTTACCGCAAAGGATATATCGGGTCTCGTATGGGTAGCAAGGTATATCAATGCTCCTATTGCACTTAAGTATGGTACTTCAGGACCAAGAATTTCTTCATTATTTTCCCTCGGGCGGAAGGTATCCTTTTCAACATCAAGTGCTCTTACAACCATAGGGCTACTCAATGGGTGTGCTTGATCCATATAAAACTTTTTAAGCACTTTTTCAGTGTATGTTGTCTGGTGCACTAAAATTCCACTCTTAAGATGCTCAATTTGCAATCCCAAGCAAAATTTCGTCTTTCCAAGATCTTTCATCTCAAATTCTTTTTTTAAATATTCCACTGTTTGTAAAATCTCTGCAGGAGTCCCGATAATGTTTAAATCATCAACATACACTGCAATGATTACATACCCTTGCTCAAATTTCTTTATAAAGATGCATGGAGTGACGAGGTCATTCTTATAACCTTCTTTTAACAAGTATTCGCTAAGGCGATTATACCACATACGTCCTGATTGTTTCAATCCATACAAGGATCGATTCAACTTTATACAGTACTGTTCTCGAGAACTAGAGTTTGCTGCTTTTGGCAGTTTAAATCCTTCTGGGACTTTCATATAAATTTCATTGTCCAGTGGTCCATATAAATATGCCGTGACTACATCCATGAGGCGTAAATCAAGTCCTTCTTTTATTGCCAAACTAATAAGGAACCTGAAAGTAGTTGCATCCACCACGGGAGAATATGTCTCCTCATAATCAATTCCAGGTCTTTGTGAGAAACCTTGTGCAACCAGACGTGATTTGTATCTTACAATTTCACCATTTTCATTCTTTTTTCTCACAAAGATCCATCTATGTCCCACTAGTTTTACACCTTTAGGTGTACGGACTACTGGTCCAAACACTTCTCTCTTTTCTAGAGATGTTAATTATGCCGCTATAGCTTCTTTCCATTTTGGCCAATCATCTCTTTGTGTACACTCTTTAACAGAATTTGGTTCATGATCCTCTTTTTCATTCATAACATCAACTGCTACATTGCATGCAAAAATATCATCGACGTCGATTTGCTTTCGGTTCCATTTTATTCCTGACATGACAAAATTAATTGAGATCTCTACATTTTCAGGTACCTGAATTTCTTTATCAGTCATGTCTAAGGTTTTTTCTAGAGATCCTTTATTAGATTCCTCGGATTCGCCATTATCAACTTTTGCTCCTTTTCTTTTCCGAGGATTCTTATCTTTGGAACCAATAGGTCTACCACGCTTTATGCGTATCATAGACTCACTAGCAGTTTGATGTTATCCTTCTGGGACATCAATTCTAACTGGAGCATTTACAGCTGGTATATGTGACTTGGTCACTCTCTTAGGGTCAGTAAATGCGTCTGGCAATTGATTTGCTAATCTCTGTAGATGGATTATCTTTTGTACCTCTAAGTCACATTCTTTGGTACGAGGATCAAGATGAGATAATGATAATTCATTCCATCTAATATTCTTTTCCAGCTGTTTATTTTCTCCCCCCAATGTTGGAAAAACAGACTCGTTAAAATGGCAGTCTGCAAATCGAGCCTTAAATAAATCCCCTGTAGATGGCTCAAGATACTTAATTATCGAGGCGGATTCATATCCAACATATATCCCTATCCTTCTTTGAGGACCCATCTTAGATCGTTGTGGTGGAGCAATTGGAACATATACTGCACATCCAAAAGTTTTTAGATGGGAAATATTTGGTTCCTGACCCAAAACCATTTGTGATGGGGAGATCTGATGGTTACTTGTTGGCCTGATGCGAATCAGTTCTGCTGCATGTAATATAGCATGTCCCCAAGCAGAAATTGGGAGTTTGGATTTCATTAGTAATGGTCTAGCAATCATTTGTAAACGTTTGATTAATGATTCGGCTAAACCATTCTGCGTATGAACATGAGCTACTGGATGTTCAACATTTATCCCAATTGACATGCAATAGTCATTAAATGTCTGAGACGTAAATTCACCAGCATTATCAAGGCGAATTGCCTTTAACGGAAAATCTGGAAAATGTGCTCGTAATCTTATCACTTGAGCAAGTAACCTCGCAAACGCCAGGTTGCGGGTTGATAACAAGGATACATGTGACCATCTAGTCGATGCGTCAATCAGAACCATAAAGTATCTAAAGGTTCCACATGGTGGGTGAATCGGCCCACAAATATCGCCTTGTATGCGTTCCAGAAAACCGATAGATTCAGAAGTGATTTTGGCTGGTGAAGGCCGAATGATCAATTTGCCTTGTGAGCAAGCAGCACACGTGAAATCATTAGGAAGAATCTTCTGGTTCTTTAATGAATGTCCACTTGAATTATTGATTATCTTTCGCATCATTGTTGAACCGGGATGGCCTAACCGGTCATGCCAAACCAATAAATTTTCAGTAAACTTCTGGTTTACTATAGCATTTGCCTCAATTGTACTAAGCTTAGTGTAGTACATTCCGGTGGAGAATGCTGGCAATTTTTCTAAAGTACGTTTTGTACCTTGGGTAGTATTTATTATCTGAAGGTATTCAATATTTCCTTCACTCATAGTCTCAATATGGTACCCGTTCTTACGAATATCTTTAAAGCTCAATAAATTTCTTTGAGACTGGGGGGAATATAACGCGTCAGTGATTTCTAATCGCGTTCCCATAGGCAACAATATACTTGCTCTTCCAGAGCCTTCAATTATCTTTGAGCTACCCAAAATAGTACTCACACTAGCTCTTTTCATTGTTAAATGAGAGAAATATCTCTTGCTTTTCAGAATGGTATGAGTAGTTGCACTGTCTGCCAAGCATAATTCTTCACGATTCATTGCCAATTGAACTTGAGCAGTATTCATGTTCTTCAAACAAATAAAAGCATAAACATAAATTAACTTAAAGAAAATAACTCAATAAAATAACTCAATAAAATAACTCAAATTTAACTCAAAACACATTAAAACATAAAAACCAGAAAGTAGAAATCAAAGCCAAAGTAATAAATAAAATGATAATACTTTATAATTAAATTTAGAGGCTAGTTATTCCCTTCGGGGGCAAGGAAATCAGCAACTTCAAGGCAATCATATCAAGATAATCAACAATATCAAAGTCTTGTTCTTTAAGATTGTTTCAAAGAACTTGTAAATCTTTTATGGTCAAATATGAACATACTCTTTATGATATGTCATTTATTGTCTATGTGAGATTTCTTAATTCTCTCCCTCGAGATGATGAAACTTCAAGTTCATTAATCTCAGAATTAATTCCATTCTAAAATCATCTCTTTTTAACTTTGAGATTTGGGAGAGTAACGCATGAATAAATTCAAAAGCGTTTTTATAGATATAATAATCTATATGTTCTTCGAGAACCTTTAATGATTTTTATACATTTGATATCGTACTCACATTAGATTATCGTACTTATCATCTTTCTTTTCTCACTTCTGGTGAAAATTTAAATTTTTGAAAGAAATATCTTGCCTTTGAATTTGTCCACTCAAGACAATTCCTATAGCCACTTCCTTGGCTTAATTTCAATATCTTGTCTCAAATGATATTGAGAGGAACATCTTCCCCATTTTTTTTTTTCCTTATAAAATGTCAAATTCACTTCAAGGAATTGACTAAATCAATTAGATATGATTCGAATTAAACTCGAATGAAGATCATATCTAACATTGTATGCATATAATTTGTGAGTGTTATTGAATCAAAAGACATACGTAAGTTTGTCATCAAATCATAAGCCTCGTATATAAACTTAAATAAAAAAATATAAGACAAATTAAAGCAGATTCAATCGAATATTTTTATCAAAGCTATGACCATAAAAGTCAATTCGTATAAAACATAATCATCAAAACAAATCGATTCAAGCAACTAAATCAAGTTATACATTATGCTTTTAAAATCAACTGATCAATATTAAATAATACTAATTCTATCATATTACTAGTTAAAAGAAACATGATTATGATCAACAGTAGAGAAGCAAACATATACGACAGATATATTGATCGGTTGGTTTTATAAAGAAGATTGAATCGAAGGCATGGCATCAATTATTATATAAAACGAATGCTTTTATCAAATTAGCAAATGAATATTAACTGAGTTAGATCGAATGACATGGCTATCAATGAATGGCATTACTATAAATTATTATACAATGTCTAAGACGTATATTCTGCTTTTATTAAATCAAAACATTTAGTAATCGAATCAATTCATGTCTATATCAAACGAATTAGCAAATCAAAGCATTTAATATTCTCTTCTTCCCAGATTAGCAAATCAACCCATGCTTTTATCAAATGAATATGATGAAACAAATGATTAAATGAATGCTTTTATCAAACGAATACTATTATGAAACGAATGAAACTCATATAAAACAAATTAAATAATATTGGTATAAGGCAAAGCGATAAAATAATAAGCATGATTCGTTTGTGTTATTCAATCAACAAACATACACTTGTATGATATCAACCGAATCACAAAGTCAATTCTTATACCTTGGTTTTAGATCGGATAGAAGATGGAAAAGTTCGGCGGCTAGGGTTTACTCAATGGCTAGAACTATTCGTGCTGATAACGTGTTATGAATGAGAGAAGAAGAGAATGGAGAGAATTGTGTGTCTTATTCCAATAGAGAGCAAAGGTATATATAGGATACAATTGGGTTTATAACAGTACAATACTTCTCTAAATATAACCGCACATTTGAAATTGTCCACCAGCCATCCAATCACTATTTTGCCCCAAACGGATCATAGCCACAAATGCTAAATGACTTGATGGCATTCATTACCACATTCGGCTGTCTTATCCAACTGCACACTCGATAACCACATCGTCATGCAATGCACAGTCATAGACTGCAATCTCGTCTCTTCATGTCTTCACAATTTAACCAAATCACATGGTGAATTTGGATCAGTCACGCAACCTGGGTTGTCCAATGGCTATATGACTTTCTAACAACATTATATCATGCAACTTTTTATACCTTTCTAACACACTTATATTAAGCAACTCATGAAAGATGCAACATAAGTAAACATTATACGAACATCAAAACAAAATTTGTAACGTCCGTGAACCAAAAAGTGGATTTTTGGTTGGGTGTCGACCGACACAGGTTGTGTGTGTCGATCGACACGTGTGTTTTTGACTTGTGAGAAGTCGGGTTTTGGACGTTGTGTCGATCGACACAAGGTAGGTGTGTCGATCGACACGGGGTTAAATTGAACCGATATGTTCGGTTTAATTGTTTGGTTTGGTGTGCCGGTTTAGGGAACCCTAGGGTTGTATAAAAAGGTTGGAACAGTGAAGGTTGGCCGATTTTTCTTCCAGAAATCGCAGACTAGAGAGGAAATCAGAGGTTTGGGCGATTTTTGGAGTGTTGAGAGAATTCTGGTTGATTTGTGATCCTTGGAGTGTGGGTTTTGGTGTTGAGTGAGGATTTTCGGATTTGGAGGTTGTGTTCTTCGCGTTCTTCGGGTTTTCTCATCCTTTTCAATTCTTTTCGAGGTGAGTGCGTGACCGTAGGTTTATCTGGGTAAAGGATTAGATGGAATATGATTGATTGTGGTTGTTTGGATTGGATTTCGTGTGTTTTGTGGATGAAATCGTGCAGGAGATCAATGGATCGCATTAGGGTTCGAGCCATGAAAGGATAGGCTCGTTTTCTGTTCTGCGATGTCGTGTCGATCAACACAATTGCTTTGTGTCGATCGACACAGTGCTCCTGGACTGGTTCATTTTTTTATTGTTCGTGTATGCTTGTTGTATGCTCATCCTGGTATTGTATCTCTTGCTTATGCTTGTGCGTATAACCTGTAGACGGGATGACCACCTCGCTAAGTATTTGTGATAATAATCACGCAATTCTTTTTGCCATGTGTTGCAGGTAAAGAGAAAGTGTGATCGTGGGATCATGGCCGAGAAGAAGAGATGATCTAGTGTCTCGTATTTCATGGCTCTTGAGTTAGAATTGCTAGGTTGATAGTGAATTCTGAAATTGATACTTGGATTATTGTTGGTTATTGTTGGTTTATTGTTGGTTACTTGTATTGGAATTGAATTGATTATTGGTTGAACGGTTTAGTGGATTAATAAAGTATGAGATTTATTGATTGGATTGTTATTTGATTATTTTCGTTGTTTCCGCATTGCTTGTGTTGGCTCATTGAGGATTATTATCTGTGATGATAGTAATCCGAAGGGAAAAATTTAAAATTTTTGGGGTCGGGTCGTTTCAAAATTTAACAAGCATAACATATATTCATTTTGTAGTAAAGCATCACACAAACACTAACACTCACCTTTGCCTTGTCAAAGACTAAGATACGATTATCTAGAGTTCACGATGGCTTAGGCCTGAAAATGGTCTTAAGTTTTTGTGTAAATTCTAGACACGGGATCGTGAAATGAACGTTAGGTTTGGACTCATAATGCAAAAACTAGTCATATAGGTGATTTCGAGTCAGATCGGCTTACCTGAAGATTTTCTCAGTGGTTCTCGCGGTGGTTCTAGTATAGACTATGGTGGTTGGAATTGTTTCTACTAAAATTTTCATGGTCTACTTCCTTTAGATCTTAAGGGGCGTTGAAATATACTAATGGGCAGCTAAAGTTTAGTCACCAGTACCACCACTCAGACATCGACATTTGTCAGCACCGCAAAAGAGTTGGTGTCAAGTAGTTTGGTCACCACAACTAGGTGAATCACCAAGCAGCTGCATCACCTCTAGCAGGTGATTCGCATCACCTCAAGCAGATGATTCATCCTAGAAGTTGTTTTCACCATGTCAACTAAACACATTGCTTAATCACCGAGCAACTTACATCGAGCTACCGAGCAAAACTATCTGCATCTACTCTATTCTAACCTACAGGTTATTCCCTTGGCTACCCTTACCCCTAATATGGGGTTTTACACCGTGTGATGCTTTTTGGGTGTTATTATTACATGTATCTCTGACCACTCAATTCTCGATCTATATGATCTCCTATAACGGGACCACACCATCAAAGACATGGACCAGTTACATACCCATCAAGTTAGTTGGAGTATTGTTGATTCATACCCAAAATACCTCTAGGGTTTGGTCTAAAAGACCATCTACACAAATGGCTCTTAGAGATTTGTCATAACTAAAAACACGTGGCGTTAAACGATTCGCATAAATGAAAAGAGATTAAGTTATCCCAAAAAAAATACAATTATATAATTATTCACATGTTGTTATTTGTTATTCATGTTGGAGATGGTTTTTGTACATAACACGTAGGCATGGTTTTTAGGTTAAAATTTGAATAGTAGCATGTTGTTCATGTCAGATTTTTGATCCTCTGTACAAGGATCATGGATCTTTTGCGTTGATATTTCATTGTGAGTTTTAGGAATAAACGTAGAGCTCCGAGTAAGAGTTATGTTCATTGAGGGATGAAAGACACTCTCGCGTAGACTACTAACTTCAGAGAGATGGGTTGTAGGTAAGAGGATGCACTGGTACCCCTACAAGTAACATCGTCATGAAAGTATTCGATAAGAAGAGAAAGGGTTTTCTTCCAAAAACTCTCCGATTACAACTTAAGAATATATTTATTCGGAAGGTTAATATGAGTTGTGTTTTGGCCTCGTCCGTAGATAATGATCCTCCACCCCCGCTGCTTATGAAATAGAAAATAAGTAGGGTTAGAATTCTCTTTCTCTAGAAGATCAGTCATTAAAAGCCCTCATGAGGATACTTTGTATTTTTCCATTGGTGTAGTCGTTTATTCTTCTCTTTTTTTTATCTAATTAACTTTTGAATCTCTCACACCTTCACCCTTCTAAAAGTCTCTTGTCCAATATTTATAAAAAAAGTGACACTTATCTTTAGTTTCTAACTTGGCTGAATCATTTGTCTAGTCACATCGTTCATTTTTTTCCTAAGGTTATATATGTTTTTTAGACGGTAATAGATAAAATTAAAACGAATTTACTTTATCATAAATATATCACGATATGTTATATACATCTTGGAGCTTACCTAGTATGACGATCATATCCTCTATATATTAAAAGAGAAATATTAAAAATCATTTTTGTTTAAATGTCACTTTCACTATTTTTTTTAATAATTTTTGTTATTTATTTAATTCATCTATACTCATTACCAAACACTTATTATAAAAAAATTATTTTGATTTACTATAATCTCAATTACTAAACATATTAAAATATTCATAAACTTTTCTAAAACAATTATTCAAAGATATAAGATTAAATTTTACCATTAAAATTGAAAAAATGAATATCTATTTTGACAAAAATATATAATTTTAAAAACAATTCTATGAATATGTAAGAAAAATGTTTCTGATTAGAACATTGGAAAATCATCTAACTAATTCTCAAAATATAAAATACATAAACAAATTAATAAGTACTAATTTGTTGGAAGTTTGGTTACTTCAATTCATTTTCATATAACTTGTGTTCGGTTCGAATAATTTAATTAGTATAGAAAATCTTACACCCATTTAGATTATTATATAATCTAGTGCGGGTTTGAATTTGTAAATTTTACTTTAGTTTGATCTGGTTTATATATGCACTTCATCCCCAACAAAAACATATTTCTATATATGATAATTGCAAATTCATACATATATACAAACAAATGTGAAATTCCATATAATAATTTATGCAATATCTACTATTCTAGATTTTTTTTTTTTTTTGAATTGATCCTAGTTAATTTTTAAAACGAAGTTTATAAATATGTACTACTGGTTAATTGAAGATAAAATTATAATTGAATTAAACTTATAATACTGGTATTTCAAATTGGTCTGTATATATTTCAAATTCAATGATCAATGTTTGTTTGTCCTTAATTGGTCTGAAAATAATAAAGTATTTTGTGGTAATAATGATTGGTCATTGAGTAAATTTTCTTTTCCAAAAGGGGAAAGACAAAAAGGAGGCCTTTGTGAGGAGGGAGAATATAAAAAGGTAGAAGATAAAAGTAAAACAAAAAAGGAAGTTTTATTTTCTTCTTCATTATACTTTTTCAATGACAATGACACAAAAGTTGAGCATATAGATGGTGGTGGCGGAATTTATAAAGGGGTTGGGGCCTAATCACTTACTCATGCTTTTATTCTTTTACCTTATTGCATCCATCTAATCTCTCAAAAGTAAAATTATATCAGTGTCTACCACTGAATATATGCTTAATTATAATTAAGTTGACTTGTCTTTGTTAATAATGATTCCTATTATCTTCTAAACGATACGTCTCAAGTTCTTAATTTCGTAATTTAAAAAAATTCAATTTGTATAAAGTATCTTTTTTTTTCATTCAAATAAAGCAAGTTTCTACTTTTACCATGTTCATCATGCTTATTTTCTCTACAATATTTTTTAAAAAATCGATCAAGACAATAACATGGCTTTGTTTTTCTTTTGGGGTGGATTTGACCCAAAAACTTGTTATGAGACTGAAAAACGATTCATGGATTTGTTTTTCTATAAAGGAAGAATTTAATGAACTCAAATCAAAACTAAGAAGCTTAAAGTAAATGGTGTCTTAATAATTTACTGGTCGAGTACGTATTGTACTGTGGCCAATGTAACTTGCGAATAACTTCTAGATAAGTGTTGTTTACTTTGATTTACTTGATTTTGTTCGGATCGCATGGAACCAATTTGATTTATTTATTAACTATAGAAAACTTTCTCTTGTGTAGTACCAAATTTGATTTTTTTCACTATTGATAAGAAAGAGGAATAAAACAAAAGATATTTAAACCGAAAGTACGAAATCATGAAATCAGAATTGAGTTTTAGTGTGGAAGTACTTCTGATTTGTTAATGTGTGTACAATACGAATACAAAGTTGGGAAAGAACGGAAAGAAGAAGATACGCATAGATACTTAGATATTTTCTTGTCAGCTGAATAAATTACTTTACAGAATTGGGAAAATAGGAGAATATTTAATAAATAATTTAAAAAAAAAAAGAAGAGGAATAATAGTGAAAAAATGTTGGATTGTCAAATCCGAAATTAATTGAAAAATTGAAAGAGTTTAAGCGAATAGAAGTGAAGGAAGATCTTTGAGTTGGGCCAGAGAGAATCTATGCTCACCACATGTGTCTTTGCTCCTTCCATATACACGAAATTTGGGGGCATCAACAACACAAACAACAAAATTCCAAAAACTTCCTACTATTATTCAATTATTATATATCAATATCAATATCAAAATCAAAATCAAAATTAAAAATAGTGACCCTTCCAAAAAACAGAATAATATGTATATATTAACGGGACCCATCGCCAATAGACTACCAAACAGTGACTCTTCTTTCTACATATCCAAGCGTAAGCCTCAGGATTGAAACCAAAGAAAACCAAACAAACATAAACATAAACTGTATAATTTATATTTAAAATAAAACGTTTTCTTTTTCATAAAAGCGACTACACATTTTGATTTCTTTGTCGTAAAATCCATTTCCAGAAATTTCACGCGCGATTTGTTTATAGCTTTTCTATTCTACTTTCTTGGAAATTTTCTTGAAAATGATTCTGATTGGTTGATGTGGTTTAGATTGATCTCGCGACCGTAATTTAATAGTGGTGGTTTACTTTGCTTTTGGTAAACCGGCGACGATGCCGACACCGGTAAGCACGGCGAGGCAATGTTTAACCGAAGAGACGGCACGTGCTTTAGACGACGCAGTAGCCGTGGCGCGTAGGAGGAGCCACGCTCAAACGACGTCGCTTCACGCTGTTTCCGGTCTCCTTACGATGCCTTCTTCGATTCTCCGTGAAGTTTGCATTTCACGCGCCGCCCATAGCACACCGTACTCTTCCCGTCTCCAGTTTCGCGCGCTTGAGCTCTGCGTCGGCGTTTCTCTCGACAGACTCCCTTCGTCGAAATCTCCGTCGGCGACGGAGGATGAGTTGGTTGAGCCGCCGGTGTCGAACTCGCTCATGGCGGCGATCAAACGATCTCAGGCGACTCAGAGAAGGCATCCGGAGACTTATCACCTTCATCAAATCCACGGTGGGAATCAAACGACGTCGGTTTTGAAAGTTGAGCTTAAATACTTCATATTGTCGATCCTCGATGACCCGATTGTGAGTCGGGTATTCGGTGAAGCCGGGTTTCGAAGCACCGATATAAAGCTCGACGTGCTTCATCCTCCGGTGACGCAATTCTCTTCGCGGTTTCCTCGATCTCGTTGTCCTCCTCTCTTCCTCTGTAATCTCCCCGAATCTGATTCGGGTCATCGGGCTAGATTCGGGTTTCCGTTTGGTGGGAGTAGTGATTTCGACGAGAATTGTCGGAGAATCGGCGAAGTTTTAGGTCGGAAAGATAAGAAGAATCCTCTGCTTGTCGGAATCTGCGGTGGTGAAGCTCTTAAAACCTTCACTGGTTCGATTAACAGAGGGAAATTAGGGTTTTTGCCTCTGGAGATTAGTGGGTTAAGCGTGGTTAGTATGGAGAAAGAGATTAGTGAGATTTTGGTTGATGGATCGAGAACCGATCTGAAACTCGAGGAACTAGTAAGAATCGTGGAGCAAAAGTGCTCGAAATCGAAACCAGGACTGATTCTCAATCTGGGAGAGCTCAAGGTCTTGTTAACCAGTGAAGGTTTCTTCGTGTCGAAACTCTCCGATCTGTTGAAGCTTCACCGTGAGAAACTCTGGTTCATCGGAAGTGTCTCGAGCAACGAGACGTATTTGAAGCTGATCGAGAGGTTTCCGACGATAGACAAAGACTGGAATCTTCACCTTCTTCCCATTACATCTTCGAGTCAAGTGGTTTATCCAAAATCCAGGTAACGTCTTTATTCTTAACCTTAAAAAGTTTGGCTGAAACCATTGACGTTTCTGGTTTATATACAGTTTGATGGGATCATTTGTTCCATTTGGAGGGTTTTTCTCATCAACATCAGATTTCAGAGTACCCTTTAGTAACTCAATGGATCACTCTCTGCCTCGGTGTCATCTTTGCAACGAGAAGTATGAGCAAGAAGTTGCGGCTTTTGCCAAGATCGGGTCAAGTCTCTCACTCGCTGATGATCAGTGTTCAGAGAAGTTACCGTCCTGGTTACGAAATGTCGAGCCTGAACAAGACAAGGGAATTCTCTCCAAGGTACGGCTTTATGATCCTTATTCTGTACCTCACTGAATTCAGTCTCTCAGTTACTAGCAAGAGTAGTTTTCATATTATCTTTGCTTCCAATGCACTATCTTGAGAGTATTTGCTTCTCATTCAGTGCAGGCTAAAAATGATTCAAACGCGTTAGACTCTTGCATTCCCGCTCTGCAGAAGAAGTGGGATGACATTTGTCAAAGAATCCATCAAACGCCCGCCTTTCCCAAACTCAGTTTTCAGCCTGTTAGACCGCAGTTCCCGCTTCAGCTTGTTTCTTCTAGCCAGATGAAGATGAGTATCGGAATCCCAACCGAGCAGAGTGTTTGTATTAGGACGTCTGAAAGCTTTCTGGAGATGGATAAAGCTCATAATCTGCCACAACAACCTGGTTTATCTGTTAAAATCTCGAAGCCAAAACATACAGAGGATCGCACAAGTCGCACAACAAACTCGCCTTTGAGCTGTGTTACTACAGATTTAGGGCTGGGAACAATCTATGCATCGAAAAACCAGGAATCAAGCACACCAGTGTCCCTTGACCGGAGAGACTTTGGGGTGATCAAAGAAAAACCATTGTTGGCGACTTCACGGTATTTCAAAGATTTCAAGTCTCTCAGAGCTTTACTCTCTCGGAAAGTCGGCTTCCAGAATGAAGCTGTGAACGCCATTAGTAAAATCATTTGTGGGTACAGGGATGATGATTCCAGGAGAAATAGCCACATCGCTTCAAATGCAACAATCACAAGTAGTGTTTGGATCGCTCTTCTTGGACCGGATAAAGTTGGGAAGAAGAAAGTAGCATCGGCTCTTGCTGAAGTCTTCTTCGGTGGCCAAGACAACTGCATCTGTGTGGATTTTCAGGCACAGGACAGTCTTGATGATAGATTCAGAGGAAAAACAGTTGTTGATTACATTGCTGGCGAAGTGGCTAAGCGGGCGGATTCTGTCGTTTTCATTGAAAACGTGGAAAAAGCCGAGTTCCTTGATCAGATCAGATTGTCTGATGCTGTTAGAACTGGAAAACTCCGTGATTCGCACGGGAGAGAGATCAGTATGAAAAATGTAATAGTTGTCGCCACTGCTTCTGGGATTGACAAGGACAGTGATTGTCAAGTTCTTGAAGAACCTATCAAATATTCCGAGGAAAAAGTTCTCAGCGCCAAAAACTGGAAACTTCAGATAAAACTAGCCAATGATGCTTCAAATGTTAACAAGAATGGTGTAAATAAGAGAAGACAGGAGGAGTCAGAAACAGAGGTTGGGGAGCTTCGAGCCATTAAGTCTCAACGTTCGTTTCTCGATCTGAATCTTCCAGTGGATGAGACAGAAGCAAACACAGATGAAGTGAATGCAATGTCCGAGAATACGGAAGCTTGGCTTGAAGATTTTGTCGAACAAGTAGACGGGAAAGTGACGTTCAAGCTGGTTGACTTTGATGGGTTAGCAAAGAACATAAAAAGGAATATCCTTTCACATTTTCATCGGTCCTTTGGACCTGAAACACATCTAGAGATCACAAACGATGCGATCCTTCGGATTCTAGCTGCCTTAAGATGGTCATCAGATGAAGAGAGAGCAGTTGATCAGTGGCTGCAAACTGTTCTTGCTTCAAGCTTCGCTGAAGCAAGACAGAAGTATGCTTCCGTTTCTCCTTTCGCTGTGAAACTTGTTGCCTCCAGAGATTCTCTTGCTGAAGAGGAAACTGCTGCAACACAGTTTCCAGCGAGGGTCGAAGTTATTTGATTCTTGTGGTTGTTAATTTCATATATATATGGTGATGATAGTTATATAGATCTCTGAGTTTTGTAATCGGCTTGGTTTGAGTTTGTCACTAAATGTATATTATATAGGCTTAAATTAAAGCTGCGGTACATAGCTTTTGAAGGAGGGCCGAAATTGCCACAGCTTTTGGTTTTTGGCTTCTCTCCTGTTTTCTTGACCTCGGCTGTTTTTACTGTTTCTTCTTAATTTCCAATATATTTCTATCGTTTTGGAGAGCTTTGTTTGGCGCCTTACTTAGCTGTCTCAGAAGAATGTCTGTATTGTTTGGGTACAGGTAGACTCTATGTATCAGCTATGTCATGCCGGAACATAATCGATATGCGATGCCATGTTCTTTAGAAATGAATTCTGATTATATACTCTCATTGATTGACAGGAAGCAGTTTGATTTAACTGTTTTGTTACGCGGTGCTTTTGAAGAATCTCATCATCGGAGTATGCAAAATGATAACTCAAATGAGAACACACTTTCTATTCCCTGTCCGATGACAAGAATGGAAAGTAGATGGCTGGAACATGTTGTTGGTGAGGACAAATGTAGTGTACAGTCATCATGGGTGAATGCTACATACGTGTGTGCAGGAGCCTGGATTGTTAGAGGATTATACGGCCCTTCGTGCTCGAGATGCATTCACACCAACTTTGAATTGGATTCTGGCATAACTGAGATGCTTTTTGTGGGCTATTCAAAGTCTAAAAGAACTTCACATTGAAGAAACCGAGGGTTTGGTTTTATTGTGGAGAGGCTATTGAAGCTCTTGCTTAACCGGATAGATGGCTTCTTGGAAGGTGTAAGACAGGTGAATACTCTACATAGTGTGACGCATAAGGGCCATTTCCATTTGTATCTGGCACTGGCACTGAGTGGACCGGCGTGGCTTATTTGTTTTGGACGGCTCTGTTTTGTTTTGAAATATTTAGACATTTCTTTCTTCTCAACTGAAAGCACATTATAGATTAAAAAATAAACGTTTGTGTATTTCTTGTAAAACTATTACTACCGGTTTCATTCATATTAGCATTTTTTCAGTGTGCTGAATTTGTATACGAAGAACCAATTTTTACTACTTGTTTTTAACATTTAGTGAGAAATAAAAATATACATGAAGCAACTAATATGGTATTTTTTTTTTATAAAACTGTGGTGTCCGGAGCTATCCGTTGATAATACCACATTTAATGCATAAATCGCTCTTCCTTAATAAAATTGAACTAGTGACCTTGAATCTTGAGTTTTTATTCTCAATATCATAAGGCCACTATCCACTTGGTAACTAATATTGTACTTTGATATAACATCATTACAATATCCTGAAAACGGTCTACTAACTAGGTATTGAAATATTTTGATTTCTATTAACTGTGGATTTTGTTATTACACAATTGTTTTGGTATTTTCTACAAATTACATAATCCAACAAATTCAACCAACAATAAAAATTATTAGAGCTCGATCTAATAACTAGACAAACTAACAAACTCGTCCACATGGTTGTGGTCTAGTGGTAGATGATACTTAGGAATGTGCTAAAACATTCTCCTAGGGTTCGTTTCTCCTTAGAAACAAAAATCACATCCATGTAGGAAGTTTGGGCTTGGGCTTCGCCCCAAACGGATTACCTGCTAGTCCGGTAACAGGCGATCCGGTACCCTCTAGCATTAGTCGAAAAACATTCTAAACTCGGGTCAGGCAGTGTGGTAGCCTTTTAGAGAGAAGTCCACTCTGTAGCATTTCGGTGCGTTCCTACCGAAACTGACCAGATAAACCGATAGAGAATATCAAAAAAAAAAAAAACCATTACTTGGACAACACTCTTTCATGAGATTTAGTACTTAGAACTACAAATGGAAAACAAGAATGATAAACTGGTTTTACGTCAAATTATAATATTTTGCGTTGTGGGATTATTGGTCGAGTTTGTTTGTTATTTTGCGTAGTTGATAGAAAAGAGAAACTTATGCGGTTTCAAATTTAGTTTTTTTGTTGGGTTCCTATCTTTATCGGGTCAGATTGGTTACCGCATTTGAACATAGCGGTTAAATAATTTTTTAGCGACTGTGAAGAGGTTATTAAACAGCGAGCGGTTAGAAATGACGGAATAGAGAAGACAATTGAGTTAACCGATAGAGTATAAAAAAAAACCATTACTTGGACAACACTCTTTCGTGAGATTTAGTACTTAGGACTATAAGTGGAAAACGAGAATGATAAACTGGTTTTAAGTCAAATTGTAATATTTTGCGTTGTGGGATTATAGGTCAAGTTTGTTTGTTATTTTGTGTAGTTGATAGAAAAGATAAACTTATGCGGTTTCAAATTTGGTTTTTATGTTGGGTTCCTCTATATATCGGGTCAGATTGGTTACCACGTTTGAACATAGCGGTTGAATAACTTTTTAGCGGTTGTGAAGAGGTTATTAAACAACTGGCGGTTAGAAAAGACAGAATAGAAAAGGCTGTTGAGTTAAAAAGCGGTTAAAAATGACAAAATAGAAAAAGCTGTTGAGTTAAAAAGCTGTTGAGTCAAAAAGCGGTTAGAAATGACAGAATATGAAAGACTGTTGAGTTAAAAAAAGGGTTAAAAAGTAGTGTGTTTGGTTACAAGCAGTTGAATAGTAAAAAAAAATTATAATAAAATATCAAAATATAATTTATAATAGAAATAATGATTTTAAAGTTTTAGTTTGATTTTTAAATATTTCATTATAAAATTATATATATATATATATATATTTTTTTTTTAAAAGAAAACATATTTTAATATTTTTTTAAAAATCCAAACGTCCGTTTGATAAACAAAATGGTTGCAAGCTCACTTATTTTTTTCTTTAAAATTTTAACACCCGTTTGATAAACAAGACGGTTGCAAACTAACTTATTTTTGAGCGGTTTACAAACGCCTAAATCTCTTTTCCAACCATTTATTTCAACCGTCTGTTTTAACCGTTCGTTTTAAACGTTCGTCTGATAGGTAACAAACGGGCGATTTAACCACTTCAGTGTTCCAAACGATGTAATCAATCAAAGCCGATTGCATTTAACAACACAAGCAATAGATACCTAGCAGACCTGAGCATACATTTGGGCCGTAAAATAGGCCCATTTTATATAAAAAGCGACAGCTCCGTGACATATTGTCGCTGTGATGGGACCCAAAACGGCGTGCATTTTGTGGAGCTTTCAGTGGAACTGTCTTTATCCTGTTTTTGTTGTTGTTCCTTTTTCTTTTGTCGAAGAAACAAAAGTACTTATAAGCAATAATAGTAGATCTTTTTGATGGTAACTAACCTAACCCAAAACAAAAAAGAAGAAGAAAACTTTACGTCTTGTAATGTAAATACATTAAATAAAATTAAAAAAGAGTTTTACGAGTACATAGAAACAAACAAGAAAAAGAAAAAAGAGGTGGATTATTATTCCTAAAAGAGGAGGAGGAGGAGGAGGAACTAAAACAAAACAAGGAAGATTTTTTGTTTGTGTGGTTTTTCAATTGATTTTAGATTTGTCAGAAGCATAAACGTAGAGATCTGGATCAGTCTCGTAGAAGACAATATCACCAGTGTCACTCACGTAATGATCTTTCTTAATACTTGCTACCAAACTCTCCACCAAGTGGACCGGTATTGCTCCTGACCTCTTCGGTTCTCTGTAGTATCTTCCCAACACATGTTTTGCTGCTTTCGTCTGTCCACAATTTTGCAACAATCATTATTTAGCTTCAATACAACCAAAATGAATTAGAGCGAGAGAGAGAGAGAGAGAGAGATCACGATGACACTCACGGCATCGACCAAGTGATAGTGAGGGATTTGTGGGAAAAGATGATGGATCACATGAGTTCCAATGTCGTGATGAATGTTGTTAAAGATTCCGTAATCTCTATCAATAGTTGTTAATCCTCCACGCAAATAACTCCACTCCTATACGACCAGTACAATCAAATTAATCACTAATCATTCATTTAATTGCTTACTTTTTTAGAATTGGAAGGAAGGAGACATTGATTTTCATTTTGTTTTTACCTTGCCTCTGTACCAAGGCAACTTCTCATCGTGACCATGGTGATGCAAATACGTAACTGCGTCCAACCACATCACAAAGATCTGCACAATTTATGTCAAAAAACAAATTTTATAGTATTGTTTTAAAAAATCTCTCCTAATATATGATTTCTAGTGTGTTAGTACTTACGATGTAAGGGACACCGTAGACTTTAAGAACCGAGATTGGACCGACGACGAACGAAAGACAAATAAGAGAAGCCAACATTATGGACCAACATGTTGTTGATGTTGCAATAAGCTTCCTCTCACTTGGTGCAAATAAACTACTGTATGGGTTAAAATGTGACCCTTCTTTTCCAGGACTTCTGTACCACTGTTCATACCAAAAATTGAAAAAATTTACATTTTAAAAAATTCAACTAGAATTGCAAGAAAAAACAAAACTAGAAATTGAAAATTACCAGATAGAGAGGATAAGCGAGCATGGGGAGAGGAACTGTGTATCTGAGCATTCGAGTACTGTGTGGTAATTTCTTGTACACCCTTTCTGGTAACTGAACCAATTCGGATATTAATCACTACTATTAGTAGTAAGTAACTCAAAAAAGTTGTGGATTATATACGTTTCAATTCAATTCAATGCATGTGATGTGTTTATTGTTATTGTTTAGTTTTCAAGATGCAGACAAAAAGCCAAAAAAACAATCAAGAAAAGTAAACGAATTTCGAGGAGAATCGTTTTGATGCCAAAGACTCGAATATAAGTGGTCCATTATTAAAGTATTATTAAGTCGTCTTCTATATATACGAACAAGTTAGTACTATAAACTACAAATAAAACCAATTACTGGTGAACTATGACACTTGCAAATCTTTATTTACTACAGCTAAAAAACAAATCTGACAAGTGGTCGTTGTTACAATTCCTACAAGCCTCAAACTGGAAAAAATATCAACTTTTCTTTTTAAAATTAAAAGAATCCTAAGAACATAATATTCGAAATTCGAGAAAAAAATAATTAAAAAAAGACAAGAGAAAAGGGAAAAAGATTACCGGAACCCACGACTCGTCGTTTTCAACATGACCATGGTTCTGGTGGTGTGTCCGATGGCTTATTCTCCTGCAACCCCAAATTATATATTTATTCATTTTAATACTTCAAATATAAAGATTGATTATATAATGTCCTTTTCTGGGCAGATTTCAAACTTTTAACTAAGATTTTTTTTAAGGAATAAGTAACAAACAAAAAACTAGTATCTCCTCTATTTCAAATTACTTGTCTTTTAAGGTTTTTTCACACAAATTAATAACACTATTAAATTTTATTTTTACATTTAAATAATACATTGTTTTATTTGATAAAAGTAATTAGTAAGCTAAAGAATAGAGATAAAAATAAAAAATTAGTTATAAATGTACATTGAAAATACAAAATAATAAATAATATAAAACAAAAAATTAAATATAAAATGACAACTAGTCTACTGTAGCAACAAAAATCTCTAATTATAGTTCAGAAGGTGGATTAATGTCTACAAGTTCAGGTGAAATAGTAACTAACGGGCCATACATAGGCCCATAGCATTTAGTAAAAAAGTTTAGATTATTTTTCTTTAAACATTTTATGCTTTTTGGGGTTGGATAATAAAAGCCACCTCACATGCATTATCTATTTTATTACAAAATTGCCTCTAGCACAAAAAGAGGGTACATTTCCGTTTTCAACATATATCAGATTAATTTACTAACATGCATCATGAATAACAAATGAAATGTAAGAATTACGAAAGTAAAAAATAAAAAAAGACTTACCAACCATGGTATGGAACGAGAATGAAGGAATGAAGAATGTGACCAACCACACTATTCAGCAGAGGAATGTCTGAGAAACTCCCATGTCCACTGTTTCATTTATTCAATTTCAGTTTCACATCAATATTTATCTCCTTTATTGATTCATAAACTTTTAACAAGGTAAAAAATCCAATATATGACGTGTCTAAATGTCGAACATAGATTGGAAACTCACAAAAAGAAGAAGAAGAAGATACTATACATTTTTTTTTCTTTAAATATTTAAATTTTTAATTAAAATTTCCGGAGATCTAAAGGGCAAGGAAAAAAAGAAAATTGGAACGTAGATCCATGAAAGACGGAAACAATAATAAAAATTAACAAAAAGGAAAACAAGATATTTTTGTTACGAGTCTTAAAACTGATGTTGAACGTTGATTATTATTATTATTATTTTAAAAAAAAAACTAAAATCACTTGGATCCCTTTTTTATTAAAAAAAAAAATACCAACAAACTTAACCTCAAAAGCATCAATTATTTGAAGTCAGGATAATATTCATTGAGCGTGCATTGGAGAAATCGAGGCAATGAAAAAACGGATAAAAAAACGAAAATTAAGAAATTGAGAAAAAAAGAAGAAATTAAAATGAAAGATTTATACCAGTCGTGGCCAAGAACGAAGATCGCCCAGAAAAGGGTTCCTTGGGCGGCCCAATAAAGAGGCCAAAAGATCCAGCTATCAAGATACACGGCGGCGACGGCGAGAGCCACGACGGCGCAAATGTCTCTGACGACGTAACTCATCGATCTCAAAGGACTCTTTACCCAACAGTGCTTAGGAATCGCCGCCCTTATATCTCCGATCTTGAACGGCGGTTGTGCGCTCGGATCAAACCCTTCCTCTTTCCGGCCTCTGTTCACATTGCTACGCTGATCCATAGCGACAACCATCGCCGGAGAGAGAGAGAGAGAGAGATTTGGGGAAGTTTCTCTCTCAATGTGTTGTGTCTAGTGAGAATGTGGTGAAGAAAGGGTTTGATGATTTTTTTTTGGGATTGTGAGATTTGTTTATATAAAGGGAGAAGATGTGTAGACAATCACAAAAACTCCAAATTTTCATTTTTTTTTTAATTTTTAAATAGAGAATAAAAAGGGTAATTTTGCTGTAATTCTGTGTGCACTGTTTCAAACTTATTATTTTTGTTACGTCGTTTTGGACACAAATGTGACACGGAAAGTAAAAGTTATAAAATTTTAAGAAGAAGAAAACTTGTACCATTATTGTTTATTACCATTGCTATTTCGTGCTGAGTTAAAAAAAGTATAAAATGTTTGGACTGCACGAATATACCAAATCAATTATGCTCATTTTAACATTGGAGTCATTAACATAAAATTTAGGGTAATTAACATTTATATTACTCTTTATATCAATAATTGAAACATCTAACATATCTTCAAGTATAATTAGGTAACTAATGACCATATCTAAAATGACTATTTTACCCTTGATTTATTATTCAATTTTATTTTTTAAAATAATTTGTAGCTTCTTTTTCTTTCAAGGCTTTTTTTTGGTTAATTAGCTTAATATTAGTTTTGGGGTAGATAATTAGGTAACTAACATGTGCATAATGAAATTTAGGTATCTAGGGGAGAGAAAAAAAACTGGACTAATTTGCCCCTGAAAAATTTGACAAAGAAAAATGGTAAAAAAATCATTTCAAATATTTATTGTCGATCATTTAAAATCTCTAAAAACCAGTAGAGATCTGATATGCATTATAGTAGTCAACTATACAGATATATTATAGTAGTCAACTATACTGGTATATATTATAATATATATATACATAGTAGTCAACTATATTGGATTATAGTAGTCGATTATACTCGTATATATTGTATGTAGTTTATTAGATCTTACTGTTAAGTGTTAATGCAGGTGAGGTTTCCCTGCGTTGATAACACATTTTTTTATGTAAAAATATAGTTAACTACGTAAGCCTTATAGCTAACTATCCATGTGTTAAGTATAGTTGACTATTGCTGGGTATTGTAAAAAACTGGACTAATTTGCCCCTGAAAAATTTGACAAAGAAAAATGGTAAAAAAAATCATTTCAAATATTTATTGTCGATCATTTAAAATTTCTAAAAACCAGTAGAGATCTGATATACATTATAGTAGTCAATTATACAGATATATTATAGTAGTCAACTATACTGGTATATATTATAATATATATATACATAGTAGTCAACTATATTGGATTATAGTAGTCGATTATACTCGTATATATTGTATGTAGTTTATTAGATCTTACTGTTAAGTGTTAATGCAGGTGAGGTTTCCCTGCGTTGATAACACATTTCTTTATGTAAAAATATAGTTAACTACGTAAGCCTTATAACTAACTATCCATGTGTTAAGTATAGTTGACTATTGCTGGGTATTGTATAGATATAGTTAAATACGTAGGTTTTATAGCTAACTATCCTTGTGCTAAGTTTAGTTGACTATTACTGGGTATTGTGTAGATATAGTTAACTACGTAGATCTTATAGCTAACTATCCCTGTGTTAAATGCATGTGGAAAAAACCAGTAGAGATCGAGGCCGAGAAGCAGGTAATGAAGAAATTGGATCGACGAAGAAACCCTAAACCATTAGAGATCAATGAAGCAGGTAATGAAAAATTTGAATATAAAAAAAGACGAGAAGAAGAAGATGATGATGATGAGTAGAAGAGAAGAAAAAAAAAGAATAAGAAAAAGATAAAGAAGAAGATGATGATGATGATGATGATGATGATGATGATGATGATGATGATGATGATGATGATGATGATGATGATGATGATGATGAGAATATCGATTTAACAACAAGAAGAAGGTATGAAGAAGAAGAAGAAGAAGAAAGACAAGTGGGGGAGGAGGAGGAAGAAGAAGATGGCGGCAGAGAGAAAAATGAAGAGGAATAAGAAGATTAGGGTAAAATTGATTTTGATTTATTATGTTTAATGTTTAGTTTTTATTTTTAATATAAAATAAAAACTAGAAATCTAGGTAAATAGATAAGGTTAAAAATGGAATTTTAGGTGGAAAAATGATAGATACCTAATTAGATTTTACCTAGTGTTAGATAATAAATTATGTCTAATAAGACTAATATAGGACCTAATTTCCTTTTTTTTTAATGTTTTTTTTATTTTTATTTTTTATTTTTTTTCTTCTTGTTCTTCCATCGTTTCTAAATCTTCCATTCTTCTTATTTTTCCATCGTTTCTACATCTTCTTCTTCCTCCGTCGTTTGTTTCCATCTTCTTATTCTTCTTCTTCTTTAATCGACGACGTCGTCAACAAGCGGTGGTCGCTTCTTCTTCTTTATTCAATTTTGAAATTACGTTGTTCTTAACTCGTTGTCATAGATTGTAATCACCAATCATGAATTAAGATGGTATTCGATGGAGATCGATATAGTTGACTATAATCGAAAATCATAATAGGTATTTATGACTATGGAGCAACATCACTATAATCACTATGGTTTCAAAATAGTTAACTACTTGCTGCCTATGATTCGAAAATAGTTAACAGTTAACTATTTACTGGTCATGATTTAAAAATAGTTAACTATGAAGCGACATCACTATGATTATAAAATAGTTAACTATTTACTGGCTTGGTAGTTACAACATCATGTTGAGTTACAACATCTAGTAGTAAATACCTATGATTGATGAATCAAGATATGTAGTGTATTAAAACGAAGAAATATTCTAGAGATTTTTTTTTTCTAATATTTTTCTTATCTGATTACTCTTTCATTTTATTTTCTTTGAAATTCTTTAGCAAATTTAATAAGGGTAATTTCATCCGAAATTCTTACTTCTCTAGTAGTCATTTAATTTCTTTTAATCTTATGTTACTTTCCTGATTATGTCTTTAAAAGGAATGTTAAGTTAATTCACCGTAAAATTTATGTATATGGAAAGATGACTAATTGTGACAAAAAAATTGACTAATATAGGTTTGAGTATTCAATTCTACGGTTTGGTATTTTTGAGTTTCGGTTCTAGAGTCAAAGGATCCATGTAGGTTGTTAAAAAATTTTGGTTCGGTTTAAGTACCATTTGATTCGGTATAGTACTTTGAAGGAGAACCTAACCAATACCGACAAAAAATTAACATCAAATACATTTTTTTTTTGTTTGGTCAAACAACACATACATTATAAATATATTGCTGTGATTCAAAAGCTTCCAATTGACAAACTAAGAAAAAATTCCCGACCAAGATTTTTTTTGAATCCTGACCACGAGTTATTACCACGTCTAATAAAATATCTTAGGTAAAATTTAGAGATTGTTGGTTCAAGTGAAACTTGGAAAAATATCATATAAAATGTTCTGATTTCCGGTTTGAAATGATGTACGGTCATATACTCAAATCCTTTAAATATAAACAAAACCTGTGGAAAACAATAAAATTACATAACAACAATCTCATAATGATAAGTTAAACAATATTAGAATTACAAAGAATATGGCGGTGGCGGTTAAAACAGACATTAGCAAAGCATATGACCGTATTAAATGATATTTCCTTTAAGCGGTTCTTGAAATAAAAGGAAAGATGGATAAAAAGAATCTTTGAATATGTGTCAATGATCTCATATACCTTTCCTATCAATGGAGCTCCGCAAGGGTTAGTGGTTCCATTAAGAGATTATCGGTAAGGTGACCCGTTTTCTCCTTACTTATTCATTTTTTGTATCGAAGTTCTTCCGGGTCTTTGTCGGAAAGCTCAAGAGTGTGGATCACTCACTAGTATTTGATTGTCTAATGGTAGGCTGTATGTGAAACACCTCCTCTTTGTTGATGACACTATGTATTATTGCAAGTCAAACCCGACGTTTAGCAAAGCCTTAGAATACATACTCTTGCAATATCAGAAGATCTCTGGGCAATGCATCAATTTTGACAAGTCATTTATCATCTTCTCGACCAATACTCTATTTGGCAGGGGGGGGGGGGGTGGAAGTACTTAGGGAGCCTAGAAAATTTTTAGAAGAAATAAAAAGATCCTTTTGCCTCCATTGTTGATTGCATCCGTCAAAAGTCCCACAGTTCATCTTCGCGGTTTCTATCGCTCTCGGGTAAGCAACTTGTCCTTAAAGCAATCCTCTCTTCTATGTCAACCTACACTATGACTATATTAAAAATTCCAATCTCACTTTGTAGGAAGATCCAGTCCATCGTCACTCGTTTTTGGTAGGAGGACAACCCCAATCATAGCAAGATGTGTTGAGTCTTTTGGAAGAAACTTATCTTCCCTAAGAATACAAGTGGATTGGGATTTTGGGGTATCGAATTAAATGATGCCTTAATGACAAAACAAAATTGGCGTAGTTTAGCAAATTCATCTAGTCTACTAGCAATAGTCCCCTCGGGAAATATTGTTATATCTCCTCTTTTATGGAGAGCCTTCTACTGTCTCGTCCCGCTCATGGTTGGAGAAGTCTCCTACCAGGTCGTGATGTGCTTAAAAACGATTCGGATGGATCATAGGATCTGGAGAATAATTTTAAAATATATAAAAATTTGGAAATTACAAATATTGAATTCTATTTGTTTAAAGTGTTACTCCCTCCTTTTTAAATTAAGTGTCGTTTTAAGGTTAATTTTATGTTTTTAAACAAATGTCGTTTTAGAGTTCCAATGTCACATTTTGTGTACAATACTTAATTTACCCCTAAATCTAACCAATAGTAGAATACAGTACCAATAGTCAAACTAGTCAAACTGATTTTTTTAAAATAGAATTTTAAATATATTTTATTAATTTGTGTGAAAAATGTCAAAACAACACTTATTTTAAAACGGAAGGAGTAATTAACAAAACAACTAAAGAATAAAAAAATAAAATAAGAACCATTAGAAAATAATATTAAAAAGTATATGTTATTAAAATTCTTAAACCATAACAAAATTCAGGAAAAAATGTATGAATACCTCTAGACATCTAAACTCGTTAGCAACAATGGTCAATTCCTTCAACTTTGAAATCATCCAAACCAAATTCATCAAATACGTGACAAACTAAAAACAATATTGGTTAACATCCTCATACAACACGTCGCAAATCACTCCATTCGATTTTAATGTAACTCTAAGATTCTATGATGGTTCCCTTGTAATCTTAGAAGATCATCTATTTCATCATAAAGTTGAGAAATTATCCCACACGATATGTATTACCTTTTCATTTTCATGAAACATCTCCACAACATACAAAAACTAATATAAAATACTTGATTTTGGTATTTTATTGGTGTTTTATTGTTTTGTAGTTTTATCATTTTTGCAAGAAATTTAAGTAAACTACGCCAAATGGATGCAAAAAAATGATATTACATTTCATTGAGAAGTCATGTCATGCAAGTCCAACAGTTTTAATTTCATGAAATCCTCAACTTTTGAATAGTTGTCATTTTGGGTTCAAAGCTGAAGCAAGCAGAGAAATGCAACACTGATCGATCGTTTGCAACTTAGGTGATCGATCGATCGTTCGGACTTCACCAGTAATTTACTGTCTTGAAAAACCAAGCAATCGATCAATCACCCCCATTGAGATCAATCAGTCAATTATATGAAGATGTGGAAATTTTAAATTTATTTAAAAATCTTCCTATATCTTCATGCAATGTGTTCTAACTGACCTCTACTACTATAAAAACCCAATACATGCCACACAATTTTCAAACATTATGGAAGCTTTTGATAAATTTTCATCATTAAAAGCATCTTAGGTTCTTGAGGTTTTTCTATTTTTGTTCGATAATAGAGAAGATCTCGAACAGATAAATTTTCTAAACCCTTGGCTCTTAACGAATATGTTTACTTTTACCTATGTTATGGTTTGATTGGTTAGATTTTTGTTGGCATTAAGGGCAAAGTAAAAGAGTTTTCATAGTTTGATAGATAATATTCAAGCATAGAGTGGTGATTTTAACAAGTTAAAGGATTTTTTCAACTAAATGTTTTCATTAATGCATGTTTGTTTACTAATCATCTAGGAACTGAATTTAGAATGATTTCGGCTTGCATACTACTTGAGTTATTGTTTTTATATAATGTTTGATGAGTCTAAGGCTTTAACAACGAAAGTTCAACGACTAAGTTAGATGAAAAGTTAAACTTGTATATGAATGCTAGTTCAACCAATCCATAAACTCAAACTTCTCATGAATTCATAATATGTCCTAGAACTTGCAGGTGACATGGCAGTTTACATCGACACAAAGTATAAATTAACCTCAACTGTTCATGTAACCTCAACTACTAAACCCTAAACCCTTGATAATACATGGTTCTCGGCTGTAATCTCATCACATCATGTCTTTGTACCTTCCATGATAATACTACAATGGACCACCAAAATATCATAATCTCGGGACATGAGATGTCTCATCTAATTTTTATTTCTTTTCTTTTTTGCTAAAAATCTAAATATCATTAATGAAAATATAACGTTCGGGGATTACAAGTTAATACTGAAACAAATTGAAACACCTAAGAGGTTGATTCCATGGCAAAAAGGTTTTAAACATGGAAACAAAATACAATTGGTACACGTTCAGGACTTTATGATGTGAAACTTCTAATTTCGAGAAAATAGCGATAAAGATCCTGCAATCTTCAGGCAAAGAGTCAATCTGAAACGACCCGACCCAAAAATTTAAAAATTTTCCCTTCGGATTATTATCATCACAGATAATAGTCCTCAATGGGCCAAACACAAACGGTGCGAAAACAATTAAAATAAACAACAATAAAACAATCAATAAATCACATACTTTATTAATCACTAAATCGTTCAAATCCATAAATCAATTCCAATAACCAATTAAAATAACCAAACAATAACCAAGTATCAATTCCAGAATTCACTAGCAGCCTAGCAATTCTAACAACAAGTAGACTCTAGATCATCTCCTCTTCCCGGCCATGATTCCACGATCACATTTTCTCTTTACCTGCAACACATGGCAAAAAGAGTTGCGTGAGTATTATCACAAATACTCAGCGAGGCGGTCATCCCGTCTACAGGTTATACACACAGGCATAAGCAAGAGATACAATACCAGGATGAGCAAACAACAAGCATACACAAACAAACAACACGAACCCGTACAGAAGCACTGTGTCGATCGACACAACCACTAGGTGTCGATCGATACACTGCACCCGTGTCGATCGACACAACACCATGGTGTCGATCGACATGCACCCGTGTCGATCGATACACCACCATGGTGTCGATTGACACGACATCGCAGAACTAGGAAACGAGCCTATCTTCTCATGGCTCGAATCCCATCGCGATTCATCGATCTCCTGCACGGAATTCATCTACAACACACGAAATCCAATCCAAACAACACAAGCAATCGTATTCCATCTAATCCTTTACCCAGATAAACCTACGGTCACGCACTCACCTCGAAAAAGGATTGAAAGAGGAAAAACACACGAAGAACGCAAAAAACGAACGAAGAACGCGAAGAACAACTAGAACCAGCCTCTGATTCCGTCTTCCCAGACCCGAAATCAACCACAACACGATCCCTTCTCGTTCTAATAACCTCAAGAACAATCCTTCTCAAGAAAAACTCCCAAAAATCGCCCGAAAACCTTTGATTTCAGATTTCTCTCTCAAACTTCTAATTTTCGGCCAAAACCAGACAAAACACGACTGTTCACGTTTACAAACTGGAACCCTAGGGTCCCCTAAACCAATCCGCCGAACCGGATAATTGGAACCAAACTGGTCGGTCTAAATTCAACTCGAGTCGATCGACACACACCACCTGTGTCGATCGACACACCAACCAAAATTCCACTTTTTGGTTCACGGGCGTTACACAATCTGGAAGTTAAAATAAGAGAAGCACCTTGAAAGATCGTAGACTCTAAAGGAATCACGTTCATCCGGCAGCACGCTCATCCGGCAGTAAGCAAAGGATGCCATCTACAACCGTTAAAGAAAGCACATCACCAACCCTTTGGGACCTAAGCAAAAACTGTAATACATGACTACACTAGCCAAAGAGAATCAAACGCTCGGAAGCACCACCACAATCCCATCCATGATGCGTGATATCGCTTGACTTTACGAATAAAAGACTTCAACCTTACTAGGTCCTCCAAAGTGAAGCAGAACACCACATAAAACCCGAGCATAGACTAAACTTAAACCAACATCACTTACAACTGAAGCCATAACACGAGAAAACATGTGTCATTGTCCTAAGCCACTTAAAAAGGGGATGAGTTAAATGTGTAGAGAGCCAGATCGAATGAAGCTCACTAGAAATAATGGCAAAGCTCACCACATCCACCAAAGAGGACTTAGACCTCCGAAAACAAGCCAAACAACAGTACTGGTTGAGATGAGAGGAAACCATGCCGCAATCGTCGAGCTGAGCAAAAACCCATATGAAGTAGACATGAAGCTAGTTCACCAAACGAGAGATCAAATCCTTAGAGATCCCAAAGCCAACCGACAAAACAAAACAATAATTAACTCGGGAGAAAGCAAAGCCTTCGAGATGAACAACGCAAATTAAAGATGCGATTTCCGGATTCACCTCCTAAGCCACCCATCTATCTTCGACATGTTTAACTTAAACGTATAATTTTATATTTTTCTTAGGATTTACTTTTGGGTACTTACTTACCATAAATCTAACATTTAGTCATATTACAATAGCTAGGTTAAATCAGCTTTCATTCTCAAACTATAACACTTTGGGTTAAACATGCATCTATGTAATATATTCACATCATAGAAGTTGAGTCGTGACCAAAAACGCATCAAACATTTCAATTTGAATTAAAGTCATATAATGAGACAACATTTACTCTTACCACATTAAGTATAAACTAGCACACAACATACATATATTCTGAAATCCATGTTTATACATATCATTTTTATATCATGTAATTTGCTTCAATACGAATTCCTCATCACAGTCCATATGACTTGTATACTTAAACATTATTATGTTCTTCTTTCATACTTTTGAGTTTTAATCATCTTAATTAACTGTTTTATAAACCGTTTGTAATTCATGATCATTGTGAGAGCCAAAACCCTCGCAACTAAATTTGATTAGGAAATTTAGATTAACTTCTAAATGTGGACCATATATATAGAGATCCAAATATTGTGTATTTCGTTGATGTTTTTGATAAGCTTTTGAATACAAAAATTGTTAAAAAAATATAATTGTTTTGTTAGGTAAAGTAGTAGATTTTTCTTTTAAATCCCTTATCTTGCTTTTATCTAGACGAGATTTGTATCCTAGCCGAGAATATAATAATTTATTTTTCTTAAGATTCGTCTTTATCTACTTACTTCACCCTACTTACATGACATGATTTTTTCTGGCTCGACCCACGTAAGCTTGGTTCGGCCCACAAAGCTTGCATCGGCCCATGACGTTTGCCTCGGCCAGCAATGCTTGCCTTGCTCATGGTGCATGGCTAGGTCTACATCATTCTTTGACGTTCATTTAGGCTTGTGTCGTGTCGCGACGTTCGACTAGGTTCATGCAGTGCCGTGGCTTTCGACTAGGCTCACGCCGTGCCGTGGCGTTCTCCTAGGTTTACATAATGTTGCAGCGCTGGACATTTGGCTTAGTCATTTTAGAGGCACAATTAATTAAGTTATTTTGAACATTCATTTTGACGAGGTGAAACCTAACCCCAAAAACAAACATTAAGGTATTATTCTCCATGCGTAATCCAACCAACCTGATACTGCACTTCTTAACCATTTTACCATCTATGAAAGTTTTTTTCACTACAGTCTTTTGCGGTTTCCGATATCTGGATTGATAATCCGATTCTTACGAAAACATGAGCTCACTCTGGCGCAAATTACATCTCGAAGAATACGTCATCTGGTTGGCATTTTGGCTCATAGTTATTAATATGATGTTGAGATCGCGCTTCGACATCTCCAAAATCTTATAGAGGTTTGGAAGGTTTCGAAGTCATAAACTTATTACATCTCTAAAAAGAAACACCAAAAGATAATTGGGGAGTTTGAGGGCAAAGATAGTGACTGAGGAGCCACTTTTTCTCGGTCCCTATTAAAGATGCGACAATTTAAGGCGATTGCCTTCCCTTGGTCAAAACAAGCTAGGGAACAATTGGTAGCCGATATGTAGCTTGGTTAGGATCCTTAGCTCGATACTTTTATCTTTGTTGATTTTTTACTTGTTTTCCACTTTTACTTTTTCTCCTTGCAGTTTCTCACTTCCTCTCATCGTGCCCAGAAGATACGCTCAAACTATAGGAGACTCTTCATGCTGGGATGACTCATTGGAAAAACATTTTTTCTTGAAGAGAGTTGAAAAAGATGGAACCCTCTTTGCTAGATTTGGCGTTCATGTCAGAATCTTCAGACTTGTCCAAAGAAGATATCAAAGCAAAAATGGGCAAGAGGATGACGTTTCGTGATAAGCAAAAACGTCGGCAAGGGGAGAAGCTGGACAAGATGCTGAGGTCCTAAATAGGGTAGAAGAGCAAGTCACTGGAAATGATGACAATGTTGCGAAGGTAACATCGCAGATCTGACTTCTTTGATTCCCTCTGAGATGCTAACTATTGGCAACAAGAAGAGGTATATCATTTGAATCTTCTTTATGTCTCCAGGCCTTCTTCCTTTGCATTTTCGAAACACAAGGATAGGCAGTCACCGACCAGAAAGCGCTCTACCTCAAAAATTGATAAAAATAAAGATGTGTAGATATAAATAATGGGAAAATAAAGAAGCGCACGGCTCCAGCTCTAGTCTTTAAGTCGTCGATCCAACGTCCATGTCGTTCAGGCATGATGGAGTCTAGCATGTTTGTAACAACGAGTGTACCTTGGTTGTCATCTTCTCTAATGTAAAATCATATGGTGATTGATTGCCTCCTAGTGTACACCGACATGTCTTTGCACGACAGTTACATTTTGGAAAAATTCTTCCAATTTTTAAGGTGCTCTTTGGACGCTGACTCTTCTGTTATCGAATTTTGTGGCATCCATCAATAATATGGTTGTTACTTATGAATCGGGAACCCAAAAGGACAAACACTAGATTGAAGATGCACGGATGGACGCTGCCCTATTGAAGAGTAAGTTGGATGAATTGGAGAGTAAGCAGGCTGACAAGCTGACATCTGCCTTGTCTTGGATCAAGGTCCTCGAGGATTAAAAGAAGAAAAAAATAAGGAAGAGCTCGACAAACTCGGGAGCTTGGCCACTAGAATAGAGGAGACGAGGCTAAGGAAGGTAGCCTAGGTGGTTTCACTAAAAAGGCAACTCGAAACCAACAACACTTTGTATGAGGCACAACGTGAAGAAGGCACGAAAAGCAACGAGGTGTGAGATGGCAGTGAAGTTTTAAGGGAGGCTCACCAAATTTGAGAAGAGCCTTGAAGGATTGAAGGAAGTCAAAGATAAATAACTTGACCATGCGAAAGTTGACATCAGCCTTCACCTCCTCGACATTTTGATGAAAGTGCGATGCTCAAACCCTAGATTTCGAGGTAGCGAAGGTGACCATATGAAAAGCTAAACTGACAGGGGCTGGACTGATAAAGAGTTTAAGAGACTTGGTTTGAGCTGAAGAATAAGCTTAAATTTTCTCTAATTCTGTCTAACTCTGTGGATTTGCTTCTTACCCTCGAGCCACTAGAGAATGAATGTAGCAATAACTGATGTTACAGATATTTTCGATTCTAACGCGGGTGTGCTTGTTGTCACCGAACTTGTTGCAGAGAAGAATGCTTATCCAAACCTCCTTTTTAGTAGCTTTTGTCGTCATTATTGCTTTTTTTGCTTCAGTGTTAAGACTTGATTTTGTTTTCCTCTTTTACTTGTTTTTTTTGTATAAACATGCTGGATGGATGGCTTCATACATTAATTTTTTTAAATTGCTTTAGATTTTTTTTGTTGGCTCGTCAAAGGTTCTTGTGTTGCACCGATAGATGTGTATTCAAGTAACACTCACATTTTTTTGCGTTTAGTGTTAAGTTTTGAGACGTTAAACACCAGTATGTTAGGAACAAATTACTGCTGGGTTTTGGCTTCTTATTTCAATAGTAAACCAAGATATCATGCGAGATAGACTCGACTTTAATTTATATAGGACACTCAAATATGAAATTCTATTGAAGACGTAGTAGTTTTTTATTGTGGCCATTAACAACGGGATAATGCATATGTGTTGAGTCGGCTTTCATTCCAATGAGCTCAACAATAAAATTGACCAAGTATAAAATGAACCGGGTTGGAACCTAGTTAGGAAATCGAGCCAAATCATATAACCTAATCCAAATTGATGAAATCGAGTTAAACCGTCTGAGCTCAATTAAAACCGAGCTGAAACTTGAGGCTCAGATTAGTGGAGCCCAAGCTAGTGGGCTTCAAATGTCTCATAGAAAAATTTGATGATCAAATAATAGGCCAAACTAAGTCCACGACGACGCAGATGGATGGACCAAACCCAAGCCCAAGACAAGGATGGACCCGGTGGAACCGAGCCCAACAAAAAAGCTTCAATAGGGCTAAGCCTAATACAAGAAGCCTCGGCAGGGTTAAGCCCACGACAAAGGGCTTCGGTGGAATCGAGCTCGCGGACGAAGTAACGAGCTAGAGAAAAGCCAACGAGCCCGAACCAACTTCGAGCAAATTAGAGAAGAAATGATATACATGAAGAAACATGAAATTTTCCTATTCTATTTAAGAGATACCTAAGACGATTTAGGCTTGTATAAATAAGCATGTACTTCTCTTGAGAAAGGGATCCACAATTTTTACTTAGTAAAAAACTTTAGACTTTTTTATTTGGTATGAAAAGCTTTCAAATAGCAATAAAAACCATCTTTGGATCTTTGTTCTTGTGGTTCCAGTCTAAAAAGTTTCAGTTCCCCTAAAAATCTTGACAAATCTAATTGTTCAAGTTTCAACTCCCACAATATGTTGAAATGAATGTATTTATAAATAAATTGGATTTCGCAATAGATCAAATGTGAAAACATGGGAGAGTAAGTGTATACGTACCCACTCCCTTCCCTTTCCTAAGAGAGGGAGAGACGACTGAACCCATCATGAGATGGATTGCCTACATACCCCTTACGAGGATCAAACCGCCCCGTAGTTCAAATCGTAATGTTAATCAATGATAGTACTTTTTCAAGTGATCGTGGTATTGGAATGTTATATAGCCATGTTAGTGAGCTCGTATACTCGTGGGCATACTACTTTAGTGATCCAATAAGGTCTTTCCGAGTTGGCTCCTAACTTTCCATGCGTTCATTTCTATTGTATATTGGAAAATTTTCCAGAAGACTAAATCCTCTTTAGTGAACTTTCGGCTTCGATCGTTGGAATCATAATATTTAGCAGTTGCTTGTTGATAGTTTTCTATTCGGATACGTGCTTGATCACGTTGTTCCTTTACCAAGTCTAGTTCGTCGATCAACATAAGATGTTTTAGCTTTCTTGCCCAGGGAGGAATCTGCGATGGACATAGTAAAGTTCTAATTCGGAAGGCACAAGACATTCCATTTTGTAGACAATGGCGAATGACGTCCACTCCGTTTCTTGTCGCAGGATTGTTTGATGAGATCATAAGACTCCTTCGAGCTCATTGGTCTAGCAGTCCTTTTTGCATTTTGGTGTTTCTTTAGACCATCAAGAATTTTCTTGTTTGCGACTTCTGCATGGCCATTATCCTGCTTGCGGTTTGGCCTTGCTCAAACGTACCTTCCATTTTTCGCAGAAAGTTTCGAATCGAGTAGAGATAAACTCATAGTTGTTGTCTCTGATAATTTTGTACGACTCTTCATGCCAGAAATGAAGTTTTCCAAATGAAGCGTTTGACTTTAGTATCTTTGATACTCGCAAACGACATCTTCCCTGTTTCCGCAAGGTTATTCGATGAGATCATAATACTCATTTAAGATCATCCGTATAGCAGTTTTTTTTGCATTTAAGTGTTTCTTTAGACCATCAAGAATGGTCTTGTTTGTGTCTTTTGCATAGCCATTATCTTGCGCGCGGCGTGGAATTGCTCAACTCTATCTTCCATTTTTTTGTAGAAGGCTTCGAATCGAGTAGAGATGAAATGAGAACCGTTGTTTATGACAATTTTGTACAACACTCCATGCTGAAAATGATGTTTCCCAGAAAAAGTGTTTTGCTTGAGTATCTTTGATACTACATATGACTGTTTTTGATTCACTTCGAGAAGTCATCCATAAATACTAACAAGAACCTCTTTTGCTTGGATATGTGTAGGGGTCTGATAATGTCCATTGACCACCGCATGAAAGGGTAAGGTGCTGAGATTGAAGAAACCAGTTCGGTTCATTGATAAATCTTTAAAAAGTGTCGCTGATATTTCTCATACTTAGCAGAGAACTTCTGGCAATGCTTCACCATAGTAGGGTAGTAATATTCGTGATGCTTTATCGCGATTGCTGCAAGAACCGTTGTGGACTTCTTCCATGAGTTTTCTAGCTTATGCACCTTCTACGTAAGCCATCAGCGGTCTTAAAAATCCCAATTTGAAAACTTCACCATCTGATAAAATATATAGAGCTGCATGTGTAACATCCCAGAACAAGATATAGGAATTTAGGGAACTTAGAATAAAGTAGTAGAGGTTCGACGGAAGGGAAAAATTAGTCGTGAAGGAAACAAAATGGTTCTTAAGGGAAGGGAAACCCACATACCGGCCAGCGAAATGGTAAACGGGCTGCCCACAATTACAGGGGAAAGGAAACCCTAATTATTTCCTTGCAAAAAATTGGAAAAACGTGGGGGCTAGTCGGTTTAGCCCGTGTAGTAAAGAGGTGAAGAAAAATAAGAAAAATAAATAGTCTCTAGGGAGATTTCGGTGGTGTATAAATAGGATGCTAGAGAGCTCATAATTTACACACAAAAATCATTCTCTCCTCCAAAGCCAAAGATAAACGCTTAGGAAGAGAGAATAAGGAGGAGCTTCAAAAGGAACTCAGTAGCCCAGCCCCGCGGATAGAGGTTCACGGTTAAGGCAAGGCGCGATTCGTACCTAACTCTTCCTTTCTAGTCTTTTCTTTTATAGCTTCATAGGGTGTTTTAGTAGTTATGGAGTCATGTATAGTGTAGTGATCGAGGGTTCTCAGTTCTGTCTAGTGTTCTAGACAAGAAACTCGATAAGGGTAAGGATAGTGGCCAAAAACTACTCGATCGTGGATTGAGTACGAGAGTGTATAAGATGCATCTTGTAGACGGTAAGGGGCTACGACATGGGTAGCAAGGGAATTGTACTGCATCTCGACAGGCCATGAAATAGAACTATGGTAGAGCTACCACTCCATAGGAAGTATTTCTATCCGATGGTTCCCTTGTTTGATAGGATCCGGCAATCCGGTAGGGATTGTTGTGAGCCAGACAGGTAATCTACTTGGATAATCTTAATGATTATACTAGTATTACCTTAGCCAACCCAACACAGGGTCTGCCAATGAGGTATCGTACGAGAAGAGTCAAGGAGGTTTGACAAACTCGGCCTGGGCAACATACGACCAAGGGGATATAGGGTAGACACGTGAAGGCTTGTTTTGTCAATGTACAAGTTGGTATCGTGAACTATCCACAATTAACAAATATTCTTATGTTTGTATTTGTGAACAGACGACAATCGTTTGGCCATAGATGTGTCATGGATAACGTGATGGGATAACTATGCGTACCTTGGTTGAGCATACAGAGCAAAGGTAGTGGGTATTGTGCTTCAGCTGTTGATTGAGAACATAGTTAAAATGGATTAGGTTAAAATGGAATAGAGAAATATTATGAACCTTTAGGTGAGTCTATAATAGAGAGCATACAAATTGCTAGGATAATAGGTTTACATTGCCACCTTTGCATAGAGCGTGTGTATGGAAACATATCGCCAAATTGCCTGTGTTTGGCCTAAAATAGTGGCATGAAGCCCTAGCCGCACAAAGATGCCGCTGGAATGAGCTCGAGGAGTTGTTGTGGTGTGAAAGTTGGCCGACAGGCTGACTACTATATATGGTACTCTGAATGTGGCAAGTGGACATCTTTGTACCCTTGAGAATGTGTGTGATGTGAAAGTACTCTGAATGTGTCAGGTGGACACCTTTGTACTATTATTATGAGAACTCTGAATGTGTCAGGTGGACACTTTAGTTGTCTAAAAATGTATGGGAACTCTGAATGTGTCAAGTTGACACCTTAGTTGCCCGAGAATTAGAGTGTGGTGAAAACTAGGAGTTAGCCTAGTGGAGGTGAAAGTTAGGCAGTAGCTGGTGGGCTTGCCTAACTATTAATGGTGGTGTGAATTGGCACATGGTGCTAGGGCATCATGTGGGGTTGTGATAGTTTAAAGTAGATAGATATTGTTAGGTAGTGAGACGGAGTAGACCGTCTTACTGAGTATTCAATAATCACCCCTTACAAGGCTTGCAGGATGGGAGATCTAGTTAGGTAGACCATAGGGCAATAAGGCAGGAGGAAGCTGTAACGACCGCGAACCAATTTCTGTGGATTTTGGTCCTGCGTCGATCGACGCAAGTGGTGTGCGTCGATCGACGCAAGTCGGATTGAACCAGACCGGCTCGATTTCAATTGTGCAGTTTGGCGGATTGGTTTAGGGAACCCTAGGGTTGGGTTATAAATAGGATCAGCTCGTGTTTTTGGCCGATTTTGGCAGAAATCAGTGAGAAAATCAGAGAAGTTGAGATATTTGGAGTGTTGGGGTGATTTCTGATTGTTCTTGATCTTTGGGGGCTGGGCTTTCGTGATTGTGAGGATCCAGGGAGTGTTGGAGCTGTGTTCTGCGAGTTTGGAGTGAGGATTTGTGGATTGGAGATCGTGTTCATCGCGTTCTTGTGTTTCTCATCTTTATTCCTTCCATAATCGAGGTGAGTGCGTGAGCATAGGTTTATTTGGATAAAGAATTGGTAGGATGCAAATTGCTGTGTTGTTTCTGTGTATATTCGTGTTGATTTGCGTGCAGGGATCGAACCATGAGAGGATAGGTTCGATCCTAGATTTTGTGATGTTGCGTCGATCGACGCAGTTGCTCTGCATCGATCGACACACGGAACAGTGTATCGATCGACACCGGGTTTGCGTGTCGATCGACACACTGGTTGATGCATCGATCGACACATGGTGCTTGTGTCGATCGACGCATGTCTGTTTGATGCGAACTTGTGTGATTGTTCGTGCTTTGCATGTTGGATGTTCACTCTGGTATTGTATTGATTCTTATGCCTGTGTGTATAACATGTAGACGGGATGACCGTCTCATTGAGTATATGTGATAATACTCACGCATCTCTTTTTGCCATGTGATGTAGGTAAAGACAAAGTGTGATCGTGGAATCATGGCCGGGAAGAAGAGATGATCTAGCGTCTCGTATTTCGTGGCTGTGTTAGAATTGCTAGGGTGTAGTGATTCTGGAACGTTGTGATTTGATTATTTGGATTGTTGAGTTGACTCGTTGAATTGGATAGATTAATAAAGTATGGGATTTATTGATTATTATGATTGGTTTAATCGTTGTTTTGTTTCCGCATTGCTTGTGTTGATCCGCTGAGGATTGTTATTTGTGATAATAATAATCCGAAAGGGAAAAATTTTAATTTTTACGGGTTGGGTTGTTTCAGAAGCGGCATGCACGGTAAAGACTTTCCTAAGGCATGGTAGTTTAGTATTCCATATATTATACTTTACAAAACAATGTATTAAAAAAAATTTAGAGCAGTGAAATACATAAATTGACTAACACTTGGGCAAGGATTCATAGTCTTTAAGCCGGGTGTTATAGCATGTGCTTGAGATTCCGAGTAACTCATTTGTCAGATGGTATCTCGCCATCCATGATACATACGTAAATGGCTCCCATCCACTTCTGGTCGCAACCATATTCTTCCTCCATCAAGTGGGAATCATTTTCCATTTTAGTTACGTTACTTTATCCTAGAGGATTGTCTTCTACAGGTTCTTCTTCTTGAAGATTTATTAAGACACTGTTCCAGTGCAGTTAATGCTTGTTCGTTCAATGAAATTTACCAGAATAACTCTTTTCAGCCTTGGGTTTGAGGTTGAAACCAAAGCTGCTAGTGTGTCGGCAGGAGCATTCTCACCCCAGGGTATTTATGTTAAAGAGCATCCTTGAACAAATTTAATGTAGGCTTCCATTCTCTCCTCCCTTACTATGTATTTTCCATTGTTTTGGTTTGCGACTAGCTGAGAGTCTCAAAACGTGTGGATGCAATTGACTTTGATTATGTGAGCTAACTTTATACCAAAAATCAAAACATTGTCCTCCGGTTCGTTATTGAAGCATCCAAACAAAGCTCAGGGTTTGTTCTTCTGCTCGTTCCGTAGGAGTTCGATTAGAAGTTCTGCCAATACTTGAGACATTACGCAGGTCATGTTTCGATACTCAATATCATACTCATTGAGTCTATTGTCCATTTCGCCAATTTTTGAGACTAACTTTGATTGTGCAAGATTTTTTGTAAAAAAAAGGTGGTCAACACCCCGATAGAGTGTAATTGAGAGTTGACATCAACTTTTGAGTAGACATGACTAAGGTGAGTGCTAACTTCTCCATTTGTGGATATCGTGTTTTTGTAATGCTCATGGTCTGGCTGACAGAGAAAATGAGTTTCTGTTCGTTGCCTTATTCTCTGAGTAGCTTCGCTGACTGTGGTGGCAGAATGGGGGTATACATAAACAAGTGTTCGCTCTCTACTGGCTTTGCGAACATAGGAGGACTTGCTAAGTAGCTTTTCAGCTGCTGGAAAGCCTCCTCGCACTTTTCAGTCTATTCGAATTTTTTGTTGTCTCTCCAAATGTTGTAGAAAGGCATGCACTTGACAGTGATGTGTGATATAAACTGGTTTAGTGCTGCATCACGCCATGTAAACATAATATAATCTTATTTTTTTTAGTTTTTTTGTTTTATTATTTTCTTACTAAGTTTCTCATAATATATCTTTTTGATTTTTTATTTCATTCCAATTACATTATAATTTGATTTTATATAAAATAATGTAAATAAGAAAAATTAATAATACTCATTTGATATATTTAAATATGTTACAAATTAAATCACTTATTGTATGTATCACCATCGGATAAATTATAATTTTATCTACCTATCATACTCACGTTAAACATATTTTGTTTTATATCATAAATTATTTTTATCTTCGCCAATATATTTCATTTTGTGTTTACAATTAAGAGTTAGAATGTTATGGTGGACAGTGCAATGGTCTTTACGTCTTGGATATGATAAGCTAATATTTGAATCTGGTTTCCAACAGGTTGTGAAAGTGATCCAGGATTTAGAGGAGATGCCAAAACTCAGTCCGGTTGTGCAAGATGTTAAGCATATGTTCTCCCAATTTACAAAGATTCAGATTGTTTTTAACGATAGAGATTGTAATAGGGTGGCAGATAGAATAGCGAATGAAGCTATTACTTTTACAAGTGATACTCCTAAGTTTTATTCTATGTTGTCAATCTGGGCAAAAATTGTTGTGGAATAAGATATTAGTGTGTAAAACATTTTGAAGATGAATGAATATTGATGTTGAGCCAAAAAAAAAAAAAAAGAGCAGGAAAATGGAAGGGTGACAAATTTTTTTGTGTTTATAGACATAAGCTTGCACGTGAGACTTGTAGCTATTCGACAAATGCTTACTACTGTAGGCTACTTGCTACGTACCACTTCTACTTTACATATAAATGTGATGAGATATCAGAATAATAATTCTTTATCAAAAACAGATATGAGAATAATAATTGAGAATAAATCCCAAAATGCAAAGAGAAGTATATATGTGTTTGTTATTTAGCAGACGCACATGGTGGAGGACATCCTTCGATTTCCTCGTGATTTCCGAAGGGCCATAGATATATATACTTTTCATTATACAACTTTAAAGGGTTAATTTGCTTAATAACCCAAACAAAAAATATCCAAACAAAACTATATCTAAGTAAGTAACCAAAACTGCCCCATGTGGCCAAACAATAACCATTAGATTTAGAGTATTTGTTTACTTATTTAGATATAGTTTGTTTTTTGGATTGTTAAGTAAATTAACCCAACTTTAAATGACTAATGAATTGTTTAGCAAAAAAAAAACTACTAATGAATATCATTATATATTTCAACCACTATTTGAACAAGACATAATGCCATAACCTTTAATATCTAATATACACACGTATTAGTTAATAATAGTTATGACTAGTAATCCATAAAATTGATAGTTATAAAAACTATCATATTGTCTCTTATTCTTTTTTAAAAATACTATTATTTAAAAATCTTTTTAAAACTACCACATTCTAATGTAAAAAGACTATTCTATTCTTATACTTATCTCTTGCACTCTCTCTTTCTTATAGGGGTGGGCATAATTCCCATCCCATCTTATACCGTCCCATACCGTCCCGTAACCGTTTCCGAATTCTCGTACCGTATCATTCCCGTATTCCCATATGGGATAAATTTTCAATTCCCAATTGAGAACGGGACGGGACGGGCGGGACGGGACGGGAATTCCCAAAATCACGTTTAAGATAAATACATATTAAATTATATCTTATATATATTTATTATAAATCATGTATTACATAATTAATACATTTTCTTACCTCTTTAACGTCACCCGTTGATATTTTCAGCACCAACATATTAGTTTTATTAATTAATTACTACTTTTGTTTGTTTTTTTCTTGTATAAAACTCCAAAAGCAATCATTTGCAGTGCCTGGAGAATGATACAGGAGATTAGAATAACAACCTACTTTTAGAAAAACTTATATTATTTAATTTATGGTTTGATTTGATATATTTATGTAGTTTACATTATGTTTGGTTTATTTTGATTCGACTATGTCATTATTTTATGGGAATTCCCGTACCGTTTCCGTCCTATCCCGTTCCTGTCCCGAATTTTAAATGGGACACAAATGAGACATATTTTCCTAGTCCCAAAAATCCCGCTCCCGTCTCGTTCCCGTGAAATTTTGTCCCACATTCCCGTATGTCCACCCCTATTTTCTCACACCAATTCTCTCTCACTCATTTCTCTCTTTCATTTTCCTCATCATTTTCTAACGTTTATCACTTTATCTCTCTCACACCATCTCCCTCCTCTTTGTCTCTCTCTCGTCTATCTTTCCCTTTTTTTTCTCTTCTATGTTGATGGTGACAGAAATAAAGAAAAAAAAATGGTGGATGAGACGGTGGATAGTGTTAGTCGTAGACAAAATGGTGGTGGTTGATGGTGATAGAGACGGTAGCTGTGAACAAAACGAATATAGTGATCCTGGTGGTGACGGAGACTCTCCTTGGTAAAGATTGAGATGGACTGTTTAAGTCTTATTTCTATGACTATGTATCCACTAGATTGGCTAGCTTTTAGTGCGAAGTTTGACTGGTTCATTATGTTAAGACAATCCTTTGTATTTTTTAGTTTAACTTATATTTCACGTAGTGATACCGAGTCCTTTGCAAAAAGAGCTCGAATACGAGGTTATGTATTCTTCCATGTAAGTCAGACATTTTTGTTTGGGGTTATCTATCAGAAAAACTATATAATCGGTAATAACTTAATTTAATATAATAGTAATTGTTGAAAAGAAAAAAAATACACTGTTACAAACGTTGGCATAAAATTTGGTCAAGCATGAAATCAGCACCCATGATAAATGAAGGAAATTGACTGTTCTAGCTCACACTTTTTTATTCACTGTTAACGAAAGAGAGGAGTCTGCTAAATAAATATGCTTTTCCAAGCTATATATTTGAAGTTCGAATCCTAAAAAATAATATTTTTTTATTAAAAATTAATAGTTTAATTGATAAAAATTTTAAACAAAACCTAAAAAGTCGTTGGCTTAAATAGCTCTTGAGACAAGATTATATAACATGCTCTGGTCTCGGGTCTGAAAAATGTACAGATTTAAATCCAAAACATTTTAGTTATTGAAAAAAAACAATTTTGTAAAGATTTTTCAAACAAAAAAACCATTTTGTAATGTTCACATACATTAATAATTTTGAACATGATCCATAATATTTTTAAACAGGCTGATATAAATTTTAGATTCATATCAGCCGGCTATATGTACGACTAATCTGCTTATGATACACGTCTCTACGTGTTTCTTTTTTTTTCTTCCTTTTTTCGTCTCTACGTGTTTCTATATCGTATGCTGCATCCGTATTTCATGAAAAGTCGTGTACGTAGAAAGGAATCATTTCGTAGATTCCCACGATGTTACCCAAGTTGGAGAATTATTTTCTTAATAAAAACCATGTATTATACCTTAGTTACCCAAGATAATACTAATGGTGGGCCCCGGAGAATATGTTCCCCGTAGGTTTTGTATCTTATAGCTTCTGAATAAATTAGAGAGAGATATGTATACAAATTTCTTAGAGCAGTAACGTGATATGTATACAAATTTATAAGGAAAAAAATTGTATACCGAGATATGTATACAAATTTCTTAGATAATTAGGAAATTAAGACATTCTAAGAGATTGGTCAAGCTTAAATTAGTAACTAATTTTGGATTTTCAACTAATGTAAAAAATATAAAAACACTTTATTCAGACGAAAAGAAGAAGAGAAGTGAATAACAATACAAGTGTTGAGGGATTGGAGTGGGTATAGAACACGTCTTAAAGAAATGATGTCTTTTCGTGTATCAAACATGCACCTCGCATTTTTTTTGTAACCAACCCCCACAACACTTTCTCCCTTTAATTCGAATTTTCACATTTTCTATTTATCTTCTCTGTCAGATTAAAACTATCTTGGGTATATATTATACATCAATAATTTGCAATATGGAAATATTCGTGTTTGGTTTGACCAATAAAAAAGAAGAAGTGTTATGAATAAGAAAAAGAGAGAAGAAATTGTGTTGTTTTATTCCATCAATAATAAAAAGTATATATAGGATTACAAATACTTGGGAGGAAGTACAACTTGGAGAACAAGTAATTCTAGAATGTTCTAGAACATGGGCCTATAATGGACATCCACCTAATGGGTTTATAACACTCCCCCTTGGATGTCATTATAGTAAAAATAATCCTAATGCGCATAAGATGTTGCCTCATTAAAAACCTTACCAGGAAAACCCAATTGGGACAAAACCATGGCTAAGAGAAAAAGAGTGTAACGCGCTATTTCTCCCCCTGATGAGTGCATTACTTGATATATTTGTGACGACGTACCCAAATGTTGAACTTGCATCTTGAAAATACTAATAGGAAGTGTCTTGGAAAATAAGTCCGCCAAAGCTTCACTTGAACGAATCTGTAGAACATGTACATCGTCTTTCTTCTGCAACTCATGGGTCTTTCAGATGATTTATCTTAATCATTCTCTTTGTTTCTCTCAATATCATTCAAGTATTTGATATTCATTTGGGAGATTGATAGACTTTCACATATCATTGTAATGATAACATTTCTCTTTAAGTGTCTATCATATGCGTGTCTTTTGATGTCTCGTTAAAAACCTTTTCACAGAAAAACCCTATGGGATAAAAACTATGATAAGGGAAAAATAGTACATCCACGCTCATCATTATATATCTCCCCCTCGGAAAAATCTTCTTTGGGAGATGAATTCCGATCTTTCAAAATCACTATAAACATAGCCTTAAAACTCATATAATTGTCATATGATATCTCAGATGATTGGACTTCTGGTCCATACCATCTTTTCCTTTATCATATAAAATCTCATTGCATTTTATGTATGGTACTTCATGACCAAACATATATGAGCATTTTCTGTAAAATCCTCTAAGGATTTATTGAGATAATATCTTTTGCGCTAGATGTTCAACTTGAGATATCTGAAGATAAATTTATCTTTCCAAAGTATATTCTCAAATCTTTTTTCAGATATTAATCTCTTAAGGAGTTATAGTGGTGTTCAAATCATCACATACATTGCTATTATAGCAAATCATTAACGAAATCTCCTTACATTGAATTTTTCTGGGACATTCATAAATGTCATTATCCACTGATCATTTATCATATATTATCATCGTACTACGTGTGATAACTCTGCTGGAGTTTCGATGATCTTCAATTTAGAATCATTTTATCAAAATCTTTTGATAAAAACATGATTATACCCCATGTTACATATTTTATATTCATTCGATTCAGTAGAGTTCCCGGGAACATAATTCTGATACCCTTAATCCGTCGGAGATTATATCTTTCACATCCTTCAAGGATTGCAATCATATGTAATTATCCAGTGTTCAATAACATATTGCCAGACTTATAAGTATTGCATCTACCACAAGAGAACATATCGCTTCATAAAATATTTTTTGTCTTTGTGATAATTTCACTATTGTTTCACACAAAGACTCATTTATCTTCCACTGGTTTTACACTTCACGTGCATAGACTACTGGTCTAATTCTCTGCGAGAGATTATACGTCTATTTTCTTCCATTCCATTTGGCCAATCATTACTTTGTGTACACTTTTCAATAGAATTTTCTTATGATCCTCTTTTTCATAATATCAGCTGCTTATAGCATGCAAAATATTACGACGTCGATTTCTTTTTTGGTTCCATCTTATTTTAAACATGACATAGCTAGCTAGCTCTCTTCATTGTCAAGTACTTGAATATTTTTTTATTCGTCATGTTTATGTATCTTCTGAAGTTCATTCGGTCTCTTCTAGAGATAATTCGAAATATTTCTTTTCTCGATCTGGTCATTATAATTATCTGCTCATTTTCTTTTACGAGGATTCTTATATTTGGAACCAAATAGGTCTATCACACTTCATGCGATCTTTAGACTCACTAGCAGTCTGATATTGTCCTTCTAGGACATTAATTATAATTAGAGCATATACAGCTGGATAGGTGATTTCATCACTCTATTTGGGTCAGTAAACGTGTCTGGCAATCAATACGCTAAACTTGGAATCATCTTTTGGACTTCTAATTCTCTTCCTTTAGTCTGAGGATCATTGATAATTCATAGATACTTATATATTTTTCCAGTTATTTATTTTCTCCCCCACATATTGGAAAAATCGACTCATTAAAATGAATCTTCAAATCGAGCCTTAAATAAATCATTCTTGGATGGCTCTAGATACTTAGTATCATTCATATCCAACATATATTTTTTATCCTCCATTGAGGACTCATCTTAGAGCGCTGTGGTGAAACACTTTTTATATTCAAAAATTTAAGATGATAACTATTTGGTTTCTAACCCTAAACCAATAATTATGGGGAGAATAATTAGATATTCATTGGCTTGATGCGAATCAATGCTACTAAATAATTCTATGTTTGAACATGAGCTTCAGGATGTTCAACACTTATTCTAATGGACATCCAATAATTAGACTTCAAACATGACTTCTGAAATACTCTTGTAATTTAATCAAGAAAGTAACATTGCAAACTTCAGGTTGCAGATTTATAACAAGGATAAACGTGACCTTCTAGTTGATGTGTCAATCGAGTCAATGCATCCATTGAAGCGATGCATCTATTATTACCATAAGGTCTCTAAATGTCACATAGTGGGTGATCAACCCATAAACATTTCCTTGTAAATATTTCAGAAAAAAAGTATATTCCAAATTATTTATCTGGTGAAAGCTAGATTATCATATTGCTTTCTGAGCAAGTAACATATGATAAATCATTAAGAAGAATCTTCTAGATCTTCGTGGAATGTCCACATAAATTTTCATAATTTCTCGCATCATCATTAAACCAGGATGACCAATCCGGTTAAGCCAAATATTTAATCTTAGTAAACTTCTTGTTTACTTTACATTCGTAGTAAACTTCTGGTTTACTTTGCTTCGCTAATCACTTACTCCCTTCAAAGAATATTATAATTAGAATTTCTTTCTCAGAAATTCAAAGCTAATTATGGGAGTTATCGTAAAACAAAGACCGAGACGATCACTTTAGTAGCCACTTCTTTGACGGATTTTGTTTGTCTGGTCTTTTTCTTTTATGTGTCATAAAATGACTGCTTTACGATTTTCTGCAATAGAGATATTCTCTCAACATAACTGAGTTGCATTCACTTATAGACTTTCAAGTCTTGTAATCTTAAATATCGACATCTGGTGATCACACTTTTCCTTTGCGAATTGTTCGAAGAACTTAGTGAATATAATCTTCTAGATATATCACTTATCATTTACATGAGATTCTTTAACTCTCCCCCTCGAGATTATAATACTACAGGGTTATCAATCTCGAATTTACTCATTTAGAATAACATACCCTACATAGGGCATAAGCAATAGCTTTTACGCGCTCTTCTGGAGCGTTCACTATTTTTTTTCAATTTCCAAATGATTGGGATATCTTTTGCTTATTACCGTCTTTCTTTACTCACTTCTGATGAGAATCTAAATTCTGGAAAGAAACCTTTGATCTTGATCTTGACTATTCAAGACAATTTCTATAGCCACTTCTTTTGCTTAGTGCTATTTTGTGTGATATTTTCTTTTCTTGTATAATACATCACATTCTCTTTAGGGAATGGGTCATACCGATCATCACATAATAGAATGCTATCGAAAATCAAGCATTAAACAACACAGTTTGCAAAAAAATGTCTAAGCAAAATTTCAGTATAACATCGACAATTAACATGAATCAATAAAAACATAAAATCGATCATGAATCCATATATTAATAACCATGTGATTATAAGAGCTTATAAGGTTTGCTTAACTAAAACACTATGTGAATTGGGAAAAATTCAGTGGGTATGATTTCATTAGTTTAATAAACAAGAGAATATTAAATAGCACATGGAATCAATTTGTTCTGGAATGTGAACAAAAGCAATTGTCATAGTCAACTTAATTGATGCAATTATCATAATCAATTTAATTGATGCAATGCCTAATTCATGCAACGTGATAACCAAATCAATTATTTTCAAATAACCAAACTAACCAACAATTCTCTTATCAATTTATAATTACTGATTTCTCAAACTATTAAAGCAATCCAGTAACATCATAGCATGTGTCAATCATGATAAATTATGCCTTGGTTTATAATGCAATTCACTAAAGCAATAGGGTATTAAACATCAAACTGAATCAATTGGGAACAATTATGCAAGTTGGTCATGCCACGTTAAAATTAAAACATATGGTGGCAAAAATAAAGCATGAATACTTATATGTGAGATTAGAGATAAGAAATTGGACAGTTTTGTCGAGTTCAGAGGTTTGCACATTGGTCGTGATCTTTGTTTGCTCTGCTCAGTCCGCTAGGGTTTCGTGTTCTATGGTTCCTTGTGTCTAGAAATCTTAGACTGCCTCATCATAAAGGCTACAAAACTCGATATAAATCAACAATTCAGCAAAGTAATAAGATTCATTAATAAACATGTGTCGATTGGTCTTATTTATAACATGTTTCAATTATAAACTAAATTAGCTATGAATTTATAGATCAGTTTTGATATTCATGCAACCACCAATAACCATGACATAGAAAAGTGAATTCTAAAGCACATGATGATCAATTAATAAAGAATAACAAAGGTTAAATAATTTAAATACTCAATCTCATGGCGAACATCACAAAACAATATAATAATGAATTCACGATTGACAATTATCGAACGTGAGCCTGTAATTTATAAAGCAACACCAACTATATATGCTTAGTATGTCATGGAATTATGAGCCGATGTCATTTAATTAACAAATTAATTTGATGGCGCATAGATCTAACGAACTCAATCAATCGTTCGACAAAATAATAAAAGTAGACAAATGATATTTCCAAGCCAAAAGAAACATTAAGCAATATTACTCATATAACAATGATTAAATCAAAACCAACGATTTACCAAACCCACAAATATTATAAGTACGCAAAATCTCAGATAAGCAAAAATCAATATGCTATAGATCGAATAAACTATACTCGTTTCTCATTATAAAGCACTAGAATATCAAATAAGATATCGAGTTAATTGGTTATCAAGATGGAAGCTATTATGTACGAACTATTCATGTCAAGATAATGCGATAACAATAAAATATGAATACTTAGCTTCAACGAAAAAACTGATCGGAGAGGAAGACGTCAGCTAGGGAGTAGTAGTTGCTCAAGTGGCTAAGATTTTGTGAACAAACGGCTAGGGTTTTACTCAGTGATTAGGGTTTCGTGCTGATAACGTGTTATGAATAAGAGAAAGAGAGAAGGAATTGTGTTGTCTTATTCCATCAATAATAAAGAGTATATATAGGATTACAAATACTTGGGGAGGAAGTACAACTTGGAGAACAAGTAATTCTAGAATATTCTAGAACATGGGCCTATAATGGACATCCACCTAATGAGTTTATAACAAAAAGAAAATATTCGTTTTTTAATTACAGAGATGTTATAGAGATGATTGAAATGATCATGGATGTGTGTAGATATTATATATATGCGGCCAATTCACGTACATGCTACTTTTCATTTATACTACAAAAGACCGTACGAATTGGTAACTAACTCACATATAAGCGAAACGAAATTAATTCAATCACGACCTAGCATAAATCCTAGTTTTTCCTATAAAATAAAAACAAAATAAATCTTAGCTTTCACAATTCAATCTGTATTCACGTGGTCATGCATAGTCACGAAGTAAAAAGATCTAGTGCATGACCGGCCTTTGACACCATATTTACGAAATTTCGCCGTTGAATAAAAGATTTCTCGTAGTGCATCAACCTTGCAACCACATTTTGAGTTATCACCACAGGTAAATCGGTTCGAAGCCAAGTATTTTTTTTTTCGACCTCGCAATGTCATACTCAATATTTAAGTTCAATCTTTTTCATATTTTCACCAATGAAGAAAATTGTGATGTGAGAATTTTTGGGTTGTTACTCGCCAAAAATATGCATGACGTCTTTGGAGTACAAACTCATTAGTACCAATAATTGAGGCGAGCATTAGTCTCCTTCATGACCGAGTGATATCAAACAAAAAGGTTTGAAGTATTTTGTCTTTGTGGTTGAGATGCCATGTTAAAAAAATGTTAAGAGGATGCAAAATATTGTTGGTTAAACATATCATAATTTATATAAACTCATATATAATATGTAAGTTCTAAATGGTGACCACTAAAAAAGAAAAAAATGAAGAGGAATATTAAATTCCTTTCAATTCTTTAAAAATTGCACTATTTATAAAGAATTTTTATTACCTATGATTCTTCTTTGTTCCTCCTCATTTCTCTTCCTGCAGATAATTTATAGAACAAAAATGTTTCTTATCAAATTTGAGAAGGAACAAGAGGAACAAATTTTTTTCTACGTTTCCTTTTCATTTTTAAAATTTTATTTCTTTTCATTATTTTTTCTCATCGTTCTTTTCATTTTTCTAGTGGTTATCAATTAGAGCCGTAATATAATAGTTCGTACTAGTATTATTGCTATGTCATCATCTTATTTCAATTTCGTTAACAAACTATCATATAGTATACTTTATCAATTTAAAGAAAAAAATTGCTTGCAAATTGCACCAGCGAATCTAATTTACAACTGAAAGACTTATTGGAAAGCCAAAGTTTATAATCGATAGAATATGTGTGCGTAAAATAAAATACGTAGCTAGGTCTATACATAAACTATATTTTTAAATAATTCGTTATGTATATATAGAAGCATGCCACTATAAAGAAGAAGAAAGGTTAAAAATCACGATCTATCATGAACATACACGTCTCTTCTAACTTTACAAACCATTCATATGGGTAGTTTAATATCTAACAAAAAGCATATATTTTCAAATATACTATTACTCTATGAGCCGGCAATCAAGCTACTTGTTGATTAAAAGATAAAAATTAAAACCTAATATGTTAATTAAAGGTTAGGCTTGTCTACCAATAAGAGTGTTTAATTGGATGCTTTGGACAAGAAAAGATGGGACGTCCGTGCACGTGTGAACCGACGAAACACGTCGTCTTTTGTTTTATTACGAAGCTATGGTTTTCTACCTTCTAATATCCACCTATACCTATCTAATGAATTACCTGACCCTAAAGGGTTTAAACCATGACATTTTGTTCGACCCAAACACTCGTATAATATATGTTTACGAGTTTATTAAACAAATGTCTGGAATTACAAGATCGACTTACACAAATATTTGTGTTTTTATTTGTTAATATTGGCATATCTACAATATCGATAGCTTACGCGTATTTACATATTAGTAATGTATATATTCTTATCTTACAAGGCAGGTTAATGGGTGTGTTTCTATAAATATTTTTGTAAAGAATGTTTTTTAAACGTATAGATTTATTTATTTTTTATTATAAATTATGAGAATTGTTACAAAGACGATTCTACCACGGCAATTCACTCTGACTCTATTAGATCCACGACAGACGACACTTCCTGTTTCATGCTCATGATAGACACCTTCTACTTTCATTGCGTAGAATCACGGCAAACGGCTCTAATTACACAACACTGGAGATCTCATGTAAGCTTGCCTCCATTAATCTATATATTTGTTAATAAATCGCATTATCTGGGATTTGAATCCAAGACCTCCGGGTGTAGAAACATTTATTAACCATTGGTTAAACCATTGGGTAAACAATTGGGTTAGATGGACTTTTATTTTTTGTAAAGAATGTTAGAGATCAGATAAAGAAAACTATTAGTTTAAAGGTTTTTTTTGGTTCTATATTGATTTATTTGACATGATATCAAAGAGAAAATCGATCTTTTGATTTGTTGTTTTATTTGTTTGATAAGTGTTTGATTCGATGATTAAACTATCGTCTCTTGAATGTTGTGGTTACTTCGCAAAAACGGCCAATAGATTTGTATAATTTGACTCCGAGTGATAATCTTTTTTCAAAGTTGTGCTGAAGAGTGATGATTATGATGAGTGAGCATGCTTCGGTTTGGAATATCCGGCTATACAAAATATTTAGTTTTGTTTTTGTAACAGTCAAACATAAACTTTAGATAGAGTGACGGAAAAAAGATACTGGACTAAGTGGGTCCAATCACTAGAGTTATCAAACATTCTTTAGTAATGATTTTGTTTCCCGGAGTTAGAAACACTCACTTATGTCATGAGTAATGCCTAGGAAAGTAGACAAAGGTTTCTCATTTGGTTGGGAGAAAACTATAATCAAAGGTAAATTAGGCGCTGGAAGGTAAAGTTATAGTTCTGCTTTTTGTTGGCATACTTATTTCACACATTTGGTCACTTTCATGAACATGTATCATTCAACTAGATTCTGTTTCGGCTATAAAATTTGTAGACGTCAAATCATTCATCTAGTTCAAGAAGAGGTAATTGCTTTCTCAAATAACATAAAGTAGTCTTGAAATCAATAGTTTTTTTTTAATATAATCAGAGAGTTTCAAACCAAAACATAAACTAATTTCCAGAACTTGTGAATAAACATAATATTTTTTATTTAAAATGTTTACAGTAGCCAAATATTATTTAAACCGAAATAGGAAAACTCGAATCCTGGTCTCCAAATTCTGTAATTCATCATTCAAACACTAGATGAATTATAATTGTTCCGATTAGCAAACACCTTAATTTAAATAGTTATTACGAAATACGCATTCTGACGACTTTCATTGATGTTCATATGTATAATACATGTAATATAATGGTTCATACAATGGACTTGTATTAGAAAAAATACCGATTTGTTCCATAAATAATTGATAAAAGCCGCATTGGCCATGGAATCGGATATAACGGAAATATTCTCCTAACAAATTAGTTTATGGAATGAGGAAACGAGAAGATATTTATAGAAACAATTATTGGATTATGTATATGATTCGTTTACTTTTTGGTTTTCCAGTTAGTTGCAGAGAGAGGAAATCGGAATCGGACATAAAAGCCAAAAGAAGAGAGAGATGAAATGATTTTTAAAGACATAACCACGACAATGTCACTTGTCCATTATTTTATTTTCTCACTTCACATTGTTCCCTCTCTTGTCCTTTCTGCTAACTGTCCATGACAATTACCTTTTCTTAAAATATTATTGTTTTGCATTATGTCTCTGTTTAAACCCATTAAAGAAACAAACAAAAGTAATTAAAGTATGACTATGCCCACATGTTTGTGGTAGTAGATGAGACTTACAAATATACTAAAACATTTTTTTTTGGATTTGAGTTTTTCTAGAAAATCTGGGTTTAAGCTTCGGCGTATGTAGTTTTTTTTCTAATAGTCCGGTAACAGGCGATCCGGCTATCTTCTAGCATTAGTCGGAAAACATTCCAAATTCAGGCAAGGCAGTGTGGTGGCTATTCGGAGAAAAGTTCACTTTGTAGCACTTAGGTGCGTTACTACCAAAATTGACCGGATTAGTCAGTAGGATATATAAAAAAAAACTACGATGAAAGAATATAAATAAATAAAATAAACCAAAAATTGGATCTAGTGGTGGTAATCAATTTAGAACAAGACGCAAACTCGTTCTTTCCGAACTCGATCATTTTGGGCCACTTGGATTCTTAGGAAAGTTTGTGTCAAATTTCTTACTCATTCTTCAGATTAGTCGGATTGCTACAACATCTAGAAGGTATTTTTTTAGCCAAAAAAAAAAAAACTGAAGGCATATTAAAGTTAAATACCACAACACTATATTTTGAACTGCATTACAAGTATGGTATGGAGATGCATACACTTGGAGAGCATGCGTGACGACTGACATGAACATGTGAACATATAAGATCCAAAATTTTAATATTTTATAATTTAATTATTATTATTATTTTTTTTTGTCACAAACACACTTCATTATCAATTACACAAATATATTGTCTATATCCATAAACCAATAAAGAATTAAAGTGTTAATAAATGAAAATATAATATTCCGCGTGCGTGGAATCCTTGCTAACAGATCCGCTATCTTATTATTTTTCTGTTGTCGGTAAATGAGATCGAAATCTAGGAAAGATTCCTTGAAGCCTGCCAAATTACGCAGTTCCGGTTGTTAACCGAGCCAGTCATGCGGCGTTGTCACCATCTTCACTAATTTAGTAGAATCCGTGATAGACATGAAACAAAAACGTTGTTTCCGGAGTAATCTCCTCATCGCTCAAATAAGAATAGGGAGCTCTGATTTTATAATTTAATTAAAATAGAAACTTTATTAACTTCTTCAGGGTCTGTCCACAAAATCCAAATATAGCACCAACTGAACTATTATTCTTTTAGAATTCTTAATGTTTAAACTATTGAATTGTTCTTCTGAAAGATTCTATTTTTCCTTCAAAACAGATCCCAACAACCCAAAATACAGTATATTTATTTAGTCGAAAACCAAAAATAAAATAAAAATTGTTCTCACACATCAACCTCAACAAAAAAAGAAGTAACTATTTTAAAACCTTCTGTTTTGCCTGGAAGTTTAAGTTGTTCATGTACTTGTATACAAAACGACGTCAAAACACTTGGACACATCAGATTCGGCTAATGTCACGGCCAAAGACGAAAGTGGTGAACCAGTTGATGGCGACATAGAAGCGGTTTCTCCAGCTGATGACTCGAGTCAGATACGCCGATCTCCATATGAACCAGCTCACGAAACCCGTCATTGATATTCCTTTTGCGTCCTGCCCAAGCAATCTCCTTCAATCACATGTTTAGGAGTGAATTTTCAAAGATATATTGAGTCAGTTTTGTTACCTTGCTCTCGCGGAGGTCGACTAGGGCTTTGTATCTACCGATTGTAGCCATGCTTCCCATGTGCTTATACACAAAGGGAACTCCAAGTTCTATCTCTTTTGAGCTGTTGGCTCGTCCTCCATTGTCTTTCCCGATCTCATTTAGTAGATTCGACAAGTATTTCCCTTCTCTCTCAGCTACCTGTGCAAGAGCAGGAAGGGTCGGTTTTCCGGTGGTCTCCAGATATCCGCTGCAGTCACCAATGGCAAACACGTCTTGTACAGAAGGTACGCGCATCCATTCGTCAATGCCAATCCTATAGAATTAAACATCCAGAGGTCGATGAGTCGCTGTGAAAGATTTTAGCAAAGAAGGGTTAAATGGAGTAGCGTTGGTGAACTAACCTTCCACCAGGACCTTTTGGAAGATCAAGAGACCTAACGAAAGGAGAAGGACCCACACCAGTGGACCACACTAAAAGTCCGTAGGGAACTTCAGTGCCATCGTCAAGTATTAGCTTCTGAGGCTTCACATCTTTCACAATCCCACGCACAAACCGCACTCCAGACTAAGTAAAACCAGTAGTTTTTAAGAAGAAACGCTCCAGAGAAGTGAGCAGAAACTAACTTCTAAATGAGCTCACCTTATTCAACTGCTTGATAGCATAACGTCTGAGACGATCATCGAACGATGAAAGTATATCCTTGGCCTGTAAAGGAGTCACTCATCGTACAAACAATTGTAAATCGATAAAAGACACATAAAAAGGAATTCAAAGAGCAGCTCCTTAAAACAAAGTACCTCTATCAAAGTAACATGAATGTCGTCCTTCACATGGGCATATCGCTGACGAACATCTTTCATGATAAAGTCACTCAGTTCACCGCTAAACTCAACCCCAGTTGGTCCACCTCCAACCACAACGCAATGTAACAGCCTCTTTTTCTCCTCTTTCGATATGCCTAATCAAAAAGAAATTGTTCATAAGACTTTTATGTCCTGATTCTAATTCTGAGTTTTCAGGGGATGAATTGTGTTTACCAGGAGTATCAGAGAGCATGAGGTTTAGAAGAAGCCTCCTGCGAATCTCCTGAGCATGGTGAACCTCTCGTAGAAAGATCGCATTCTCTATGACCCCCTGAATTCCAAACGTAGACGCCTCTGCACCGCAAGCTACCACAAGCTTGTCGTAAGCGATCTTGAACTTCCATGGCTTTAATGTGTTCAAGCCATCAGTTAAAGTCTCACAGTGAATCTATTACCAAGAACAAAGACATGTAACAACAAACAACAAACGGATTAAAACCCCATAAACTTCACCAAAACAAATCTAAACCTCACTTGTAACCATAAATAGAAACTCCATCACAAACATAACCAGAGCAAATTATGCATTTAATAAAGCAAGTTCCTTTTTGATCTGAGAGGGACACAAAATCTCTGGAATTGAAAACCCAATCTCAGAAATGGAATAGAGAATTGAAGCCCTTAGTACCTCGTGGGCCTCGGCATCGAGTCGAGAGCAATTGGCGAGGAAGAAGTAAGAGCCAGGTTCTCGTGAAATCGCGGGTTGAATACGAGAGATAGGTTCAGCAACAGACCTGAATTCGAGAGTACCAACGCAAGTGGAAGCAAGGAGAGGAGTGAAGACCATGTGGTTTCTAGGGGAAACGCAAACGACGTCGTAGATGCTCGTATCGATCCCTTTCATCAATCTACAACCAGCCCAACCCGACCCGAGAACCACCACTCTCGGCTTCTCTCCTTCTCTCGTCGGTCCTAAACCTTCGTATTGATTCCGATCTACACCAATTGTAGCCGTGGATTGAATCTGAGTCTCTTTCTGCTGCTGATGCTGAGACAGGGTGGTGCAGAAACGGGAGGAGAGAGTGAATGATCCTGCAGGGTTTCTAAATCCGGTCACCACCGAGGATCTGCTCCGTGAGATTCGTGCGAGGTTTTTGATCAACAACATCCTTCTTCTTCTTCTTCTTCTTCTTCTTCCGTTCAGAGATTTGCCATGAGCATTTGAAATTTTCTTGACGGACTTGTCTCTCCCAGAGGAAACTTTCAAGTTTCTGCTAAATCAAATTTTGATTCTTACTAGGCCTTAGGGCCCATAGTATGACCCATAATCAAATTAATTTTTCATTACTCAAAACTCAAAACTCAAAACTCAGATTGGTTTTGAAACTTTTTTGGTCATACTTGATGAAACAAAAGATTCTTATACATTATGTAAAAAGTGATTTTTCTAAAAAAAATCATATGTGTTTTCTCTAAAATCATTCTCCCAAAATTTATTGTGACATGATATTCTCTAAAATGTGACATACATTTTTCCACTAATTTAACCCACTAAACTTATACCTACAAAAATTAATCTCATAAAATTACTTAATTTTAGTCCATTAACTCAAATACAACATCCACTAAAATTTTGTGAGAAAAACTAATTAAATTTTTATTGTAATTAGCCCACAATTTTCATTTATGCTTAACCCACTAATCAATCTAACATACACCCACCAAAATAATACCTAGCCTCCCCTATTATTTAAAACCAATTTAAAATTCTATAAAATAATTAATATATTCAAGATCATATTCGTATGTAAAGTTTCAATTACATAATTTAACAAAAAAAAAAATACAATTACGTTTTAATATTGAAAAATAATTTTTAAATTCAATTAAAAATTGATTAAACATTTTATTTATTTTTAAACAAAAGATAAGAAAACTACTCTTTAATATCGACTCAAACAATATTAAATAATTTTTATGGAAATAAAGAAGTAAATACAGGAATACGTGTAGAGTTTTGATCCCAAGCTCTCGAGCCTTCCAAAGGAATTGCAAACAGAGATTCACAACCTTCTCTTCAACATTAGACTTTTAGTTTCAAATTTTCGATCGCTATCTTTTTTGTTTGTACTAAGGGATGCTAATTTGTTAGCAGACTCTTTAGCTAAAAGAGCATTTGTTGCTCCACTATTGTCGATTTCTTCGACTTAAGTAATAAGATTTAAACGTTTGACCAAAAAAAAAAAAAGAAGTAAATATGAAATTTATTTATGAAACTTTTGCAATATGCATATTTTTAGCAAATACATATTTTGATATTATCATATTTGTATTATAAGATTGCTTTTCAAGATGCAATTTCCTAAATACATACCAAAAAAAGAGAAATTTTTAAAAATGCCATATCTCAATTACCACTTTTCAATAATATCACACTTTAAAATTGTTTGCAAGCGTACTACTATTCATTAAACCAAAAATCAAACCTTCCATTGTCTCTTTTTTTTTCTTCTCATTTTTTCCTTTTTTTTTCTTTTCTCTTTATCTTTAGTGAAAGAGATCTGAGATTATTTTGTTTTCTTTCCAGATTTCAGTTTTTTTTGTTCATTATTTTTTCAGATCTCAAATTTTTTTTTCTAGATCTCAAAATTTTTTTCTCAGATCTCGGTTCTTTTTTTTTTAATTAAATATCATCTTATATCTCAAAACTAGATTAAAAACATGAATTTGAATTTCACAAAAAAAAAAACTTAAGATCTGAAATTGAATTTCGTGGATTGAGAAAAAAAAAGAGGAGGAGAAGAGAAGAAAAAAAAATTGAGATTGAATTTCGTGAATTGAGAAAAAGAAGAAGAAGAAGAAGGGGGATGATGAGAAGAAAAGAAGAAGAAAAAAAAAATATTATCATTGAAACAAAAATGCAAATAGAGACGTAAACATACAAATATTTTTAAAATTTTTGGGTTTGGGTTAACTATTTTACATTTAGAATATAGATTTTGGGAGGAGGGGGAGGGGGATTAGAGTTTTTATTTACATTATAAATTTTTTTAAAAAATATATAATCTTTTTAAACAGTTATAAGGTTTTTATACCTTTTATAAGATTTTTAAACAGTCTTACAAAATCTTTTAAAAACCTTATAAATCTTGTAAAAAACCCTTATAAACCTTTTAAAAAATTTATAAACCTTTTAAAAACTCTTATAAATTTTGTAAAAACCCCTTATAAACTTTTAAAAATCTTTATAAACCTTTAGAAAGATTTTTTAAAATTTTTATAATTTTTTTAAAAACTCTTATAAACTTTGTAAAAAACCCTTATAAACCTTTAAAAATCTTTAAAAAGACTTTTCAAAAATTTTATAAACCTTTAAAAATCTTTAAAAAGACCTTTCAAAATTTTTATAAACCTTTTAAAAACTCTTATAAACTTTGTAAAAAACTTTTATAAACCCTTATAATCTTTTCAAACAGTTTATAAGCTTTTTATACATTTTATAATGTTTTTAAACAATTTATAAGGATTTTAAACGTTTTTATGAAACCTTTTAAATACCTTATAAACCTTGTAAAAAATCCTTATAAACTTTTTAAAAACTCTTATAAACTTTGTAAAAAACTCTTATAAATCTTTAAAAATCTTTATAAACCTTTAAAAATCCTTATAAATTATTATTTCAATTGTTCAGTTTTTAAAGATAGATAAAAAACTCTTATTAACTTTTTAAAAAATTTATAAATATTTTAAATTGTCTTACAAAACCTTTAAAAATTTTTATAAACCTTAAAAAAATTTATAAAAAATTTTCAAAATCCTAAATTAGTAAAAATAACATAAAAAACAGAAATATCCGAGAAATAATCAAAAACTCAAATCCGTAAACCAAATCGAACAAAAAAACCTTCCAAAAACCGGTCAATTTGGTTCAGTGACAGAGCCGCCTTTCATCTAGATCATATATATATGAATTTTTTCATGATAAATATGAAAATTTTAAGAATTTATTTTGTTTTGTCAACAACTAATTAAAAACGTTTTAAAATATAAACTGCAAAAATGAAGTTTACATAGTTAATATCATACGGATTATAAATATGAAATAGATCTGGAGTTTTTGCACCATGAAGAACTCCAAACGACAACAACAACTACATGTAGTTACAACTCGATCTAGATGAAAAAGACTGAAGGCTTCATCCTACATCTAACGAAAGCTCGATAAGCTTCGCCGCAAAGAAAGCGATATACCACCAACACAACAATAAAGGGAAAATAGAAAAAGTACTATTTGCAAAGAGCTCGACGCCGTCTGTAGAGAAACGGTAGTCACCAACGACAAAAGTTAGAAAAAAGTCCGTGTCTGCAAAGTTTAGAGAGAAAATAAAACTTTTAAGAAATAGTTTATTAGGTAAAACTTTATGGTTTTCAAAAGAAAATGCTTTAAACTGTCTTCAACTTTTTATTTCTTCCACACATATATACAAATGCTATTTATTAGCCTTAATTTTCTTTTTTGTATTATTTGTTTAGCTATGATAATAGTTTTTTTTTTTTTTTGTCTATCCTCAAAAAAAAATATATCGTAGCCAAAATCCTATAAAAAATAAAAATTAAAGACTAATTGTATCGTTAGATTTAGCATTGCATGACAAACATGTGGTCTTATTTGTAGACATACATGTTAGAGACAACTAATTTTTCTTTCTGAAATTTCCCATCACTTCAATTAGATCCGTATAATCCGTTTCGAATATCTAATAATCTTTTTTTTTAATCGTCCGAATTTATTATTATTTGATTATAAATTATGAAAACTGTTACATGGACGATTTTACAACGGACAAGTCTTCCGTCTTGATCTACGTTAGACGATTCTATCTTGCCCCACTCTGATGATCTCTTGTAAACTTGTCTCCATTAATCTGCATCAATGATAATAAATCGCATTTTCTGGGATACAAACCCAAGACTTCCTGGTGTAGTTACATTAATGAATCCTTGATCAAATCACTAGGCCAAAGAGACTTCCACAAATATGTAATTATCTAGTTCCACCTTTCGATATTGTTAGTTACGCTTACCTTAACTTATTTAAGTTTTATTATTGGAAAGCTCTATAAAAATATATTTTCTACGTTTTTTCTCTTAAGAAATTCTACAAAAGTCATAAATTGCATATGTTAATAAGGTTGATTGAGAAATAATACTTGAAATGAATTTTGAAAAGGAATTTGCTTATTTTAGTCAATCATACATTTGGGGAAAAATAATTTTTTGAAAAATAGTAGAAAATATAAAAGAAACAATATTTTGTGGGATACACAAAATTATACGTAAGTATGGCTATTGTTTTATAAGAATAGAAAATGAAATCAAAACTGATTTTGTGAAATGATTATCGGTCCTTTTATTTCATCATAAATGAATACAATAGGTATATATAAATTTAAGCATTGTCTCACCAAACAGAAGTGTACATAGATTATGAACTACCCATCTTGCTTTACTAGATCTCGTAACCGAGAATGATAAAGTGCTTATGTCAAAGCATCATAAAATTGAGGATCAGCATGGCCATACATGGTCTTGATAATGTCCTCTTTAATAGAATCTCATACCTTCTGATAATTGATTTCAACATTAAATCAATTCTCATGGAACACTTAATTGCTAGCAATATGAAATACAAGTAAGTTGGTGAAGAGAAAGGAATTATGAGGTCCTTCAAGACTTGAGTGATCCAGATAATTTCCTTTGTAGCCACACACATAGTATAATGATTCGGTTAAAGGATAAATATTGGTCGATGAAAATTTTTTTGGTTCTTAGGATTTCCTGGTTGGTTAGAATAGATCGGACGAACAATTTGGTCGACATGCACTGCAAGCTGCTTGATGACTAAGTTGGCTTGGCATAGTGATGCAACTGCTAGGTTGAGGCACATGCTTCGGCTAATGCAACTCCTAGGTGATTCACCTACTTGTGGCGACTTAGGAGCTTGAGACCAATCACTTTCTGATGCATATGTACCAGACCGAAGGACATCAAACCGAAATCGAATTCCAAACCGAAAGTATTTTTATTAACTTTTATTCCTAAGTTTTAGCTATTTCTTGTGTTTCACGTTAAGTTAATAAGAAGAGGGATTGGTCTTCCGAGAGATGAGGAACCACCTCTTCCACTTTTCCATTTCCAGCTTTGTAGGAGTTGAGCTCCATTTTCCCTTATTGTTTTGTCTATTTAATCAATGAAAAAGCCAAAAAGAGGTAGACTTGACTACCCAAAAAATACTCGTGTACTGTTTTACAAAATTGCTAGCTTTGAAGAGGGACCAAGGTAACATTTGATATCAGAGCTCTGTTGCCGTAACTTGAAGTCTATTAGAGTTATGGCAAGTAACAAGGAACGATTGTTGGATCTGGAAACTGGCCTTGGCATGGTCCAAGACGAGGTATCAAAGATCAATGACGGGATTGCTGCAAAATTCCATAGTATGGAGGAGTCCTTTCAACAGATGCTCAGTGCTGCCATAACTAGCATCCATGAAGGAGGATCCAGCACGCCGATAAGGAGCCAACGACCAGAAGGAACCCAACCACCCGCCTCTGTTCAGCGAGAACACACAAACTCCCACCCGTTCGCGTCCAACACCAACAGCGCCAACAACCCCAACACCCGCTATGTGAAATTAGAATTTCCCAGGTTCCAAGAAGGAGACCCAACGGCATGGTTAAGTAAAGCAAAGCAATATTTTACTTACCAAGAAATGCCGAGAAACCAGAGGGTTAGCTTCGCTTCCTATCACCTAGAAGACGAGCCCAATGAGTGGTGGCAAGCCACATCTAAAGCCCTCTATGAAGAGCATGTTCCAATCATCTGGGACGTGTTCGAGGAAGAATTATGGGCTCGGTTTGGACCAACCGCAGCAGAAGACTTCGATGAAGCTCTTTCGAAGATCCGACAGACAGGGACGTTACGAGAATACCAACGTGAGTTTGAGCGACTACAAAACAAGGTCTTCGGTTAGACCCAGAAGGCGCTTATTGGTACTTACATTGGAGGCCTCAAGGATACGATATCTGATAGTATCCTGATGTTCCAACCTAAAACTCTCAAGGCGACGATCGAGCTAGCCCAAATGAGAGACGAGCAGCTGCAACAAAGCAGAAGGTTCAATTCCTTGCCCAATCACAACAACCATGGTCAGCCGCCAAGCACGATGAACCAGGCTTCGACGGCTAGAGCCACACCCACAGGACAACCGAAACGATTGAGTTGGGAAAAGCTGCGGAGAAAGAGAAGTCTCAGACTTTGTTTCAGTTGTGACGAAAAGTATACTCTGGACCACCGTTGTCAGAAATCGCAACTGCTACTCATTGAGGGTGAAGAAGAGGATGATGAGGTAGATGAGACAAATTAGGAAACGACGGAAGCCGAAATCACCATTCAAGCTCTCACCGGCTGGGATTCACCAAAGACCATTTGTACTCAAGCTCGAATTCAAAGGCAGGAGATGGTGGCGTTGATAGATAGTGGGGCAACCCACTGTTTCATCAACGAGAAGGTTGCTAAACGCTTCGGCATGACAATGACCCCAACACAACCTTTCTGGGTCAGAGTTGCTGATGGTCGTCCACTCCGGTGTACCGGCGTGTACAAGCAGGTACCGACCATCGTCAGTGGTGTGAGTTTCAACATCGATCTCTTTCCACTTCCTCTCACCGGCTTAGACATGGTTCTCGAAATGGTGTGGCTTACTCTTCTTGGGCCAACATTGTGTGATTGGGAGGCCCAAACCCTGGAATTTACATGGGCTGGTACAAAACATAAAATATGTGGGCTGTAAAACAAGACAATGATTGAGGTCCAACCAGAAGCAATCATCAAGGAAATTCAATTGGGCCATGCCTGCTTTACTCTAAGCATACGACAGGACAGTGACGAAACCTTTCCGGTATCAGAGGAGATGCAACTCCTGCTGAATTAATACAACGATCTATTCCGCATACCGACGGAGCTACCACCACAATGCGAGATTGAGCATAGGATTGTGTTGAACGAAGGATGTGACCCGATCAATGTGCGCCCCTATCGATATGCACACTTTCAAAAGGAAGAAATCGAAAGACAAGTGCAGGATATGCTGAATTCAGGGTCAATTCAAAACAGCTCCAGTCCGTTCTCTTCTCCTGTACTACTTGTCAAGAAGAAAGATGGATCATGGCGCTTCTGCACCGACTACCGCGCCCTGAATGCGGTAATAGTTAAAGATCGGTTTCCCATACCCACTGTTGATGACATGTTGGATGAATTACACGGAGCCACGATCTTCACAAAGCTTGACCTGACAGCCGGGTACCATCAGGTATGCATGCATCCCTCAGACGTCCATAAGACTGCTTTCCGAACACATAACGGTCATTAAGAATACCTCGTCATGCCTTTCGGACTATGCAATGCTCCATCAACATTTCAGGCACTCATGAACTCGGTATTTCGCCAATACTTGCGCAAATTTGTTCTCGTTTTCTTTGATGATATCTTGGTGTATAGTCGATCAAAGGATGAGCATATCGGACATATGACACAAGTCTTTGAGATCTTGCGAGAACAACGACTATTCGTCAAACACAAGAAGTGCGAATTTGGTAAGGAGGAGTTGGAGTACCTGGGGCATATTATTTCAGGAGCTGGCGTTAAAGTAGACAAGAGTAAGGTACAAGCGATGCTGGATTGGCCAGCCCCGACAAATATAACGGAGTTACGGGGATTTCTCGGTTGGACCGGTTACTACCGCAAATTTGTGCAGAACTACGGTGTCATTGCGCGTCCACTTACAAACCTACTTAAGAAAGGAAAGTTCGAATAGTCACTTGAGGCCGATGAAGCATTCAAACAGCTCAAAACCACAATGACGACCACTCCAACCTTGGCTCTCCCGGATTTTTCATTACCATTCATAATTCAAACGGATGCCTCAGGCTATGGAATCGGCGCGGTCTTAACTCAAAACGGACAGCCCATTGCGTATATGAGTAGGTCGCTGGGAGTAACAAAACAGACGTGGTCGACGTATGCACGCGAGATGTTAGCCATAGTGATAGCAGTGAGAACATGGCGTCCTTATCTTCTCGACCGTCGGTTCACTATTTAAACGGACCAGCGGAGCTTACGGTTTCTGCTAAAGCAGCGCATCTTAACACCAGAACAGCAGAAGTGGATGGGAAAATTGGTGGGATATGATTATGAAATCACATACAAGCCTGGAACAGCAAACGTAGCAGCTGATGCTCTCTCACGACGAACCAATAGCCCGAGCCTGAATGCTCTGTACGCTTCACAAACTGATCTTTGGAGTAACCTTCGCAACCTCACAAAAACCGATTCTTACTTCCTGAAGATTGGACAATTGGCGGAAGCCAATCCCGGCAAACCATATTTATGGAGAAACGGACTGCTTTACTTCAACAATCGGTTAGTCATTCCACATGGTTCATCATTTGTAAAAGCATTACTACAAGAATTTCATGACTCTCCACTCGGCGGCCACTCGGGTGTACTGAGAACACTCAAGCGCTTGGCCCAACAATTCTACTGGCCATCTATGCATAACTCAGTCAAGGAGTATGTGGCAGAGTGCGATATTTGCCAGAGGGTCAAGTCCGAAAATCTATCACCAAAGGGCTTACTCCAGCCTTTACCGGTTCCGCAAGAAGTATGGGACGATATATCCATGGACTTCATCGATGGGTTACCAAGATCTGATAATCACACGTCCATAATGGTTGTGGTTGATAGGCTATCGAAGACGACACATCTGGTTCCATTAGCACATCCATACACGGCCAAATCTGTTGCAGCTCACTTCGTCAATGCAGTCGTGAAGCTTCATGGGATTCCAAAAACAATACTCAGTGAGCGTGACCCCATCTTTGTAAGTACTTTTTGGCAGGAACTATGGCGCCTTTCCAAGACCAAACTCAGAATGTCTTCGTCTTATCACCCGCAAACCGACGGACAAACGGAAGTAGTAAACCGGTGTATTGAACAATACCTTCGTTGTTTTGTGCACAATCGGCCGAAGCAGTGGAGCTATCTTCTTCCCTGGGCGGAGTATTGGTACAATACGACTTACCACGCATCAACAGGGATGTCCCCTTTCAAAGCTCTATATGGCTGAGATCCACCCACCTTGGTTGGTTATGAAGGAAACTCAACACCTGTTCGGGAATTGGATGAACAGCTTCTTGAACGTGATCTCGTTCTACAGGATCTCAAGAAAAACTTGAACAAGGCCAACAACCGAATGAAACAAGTGGCTGACGCTAATCGCATGGATGTTACTTTCGCTGAGGGAGACTGGGTATTCCTGCCCCTCCAGCCATATCGACAACACACCATCTTTCGTCGGACGTCGCAGAAGCTTGCCACGAGATACTTCGGTCCATTTCAGATAGAGGCTCGCATTGGTCCAGTTGCGTACCGCCTCAAACTACCAGCAGGTACTCGAGTGCACCCGGTTTTCCACGTTTCATTACTTAAGAAACGTATTGGCGACGGAACACCAACCTCAGGAACTATACCGCCATTACGATCTAACGGGATACTCAAGCTCTGTCCCGACGCGGTGCTGGAAGTGCGCAACAGAGAACACGATGGGGAGAGCGTAAAGGAAGCATTAGTGCAATGGCAAGGTCTTACTCGAGCAGATGCAACATGTGAGCAAGTGGATCAGTTCCAAAGGAGTTTTCCAACATTGAATCTTGAGGACAAGATTCATTTTGGGGAAGGAAGTAATGATGCACATGTACCAGACCGAAGGACATCAAACCGAAATCGAATTCCAAACCGAAAGTATTTTTATTAACTTTTATTCCTAAGTTTTAGCTATTTCTTGTGTTTCACGTTAAGTTAATAAGAAGAGGGATTGGTCTTCCGAGAGATGAGGAACCACCTCTTCCACTTTTCCATTTCCAGCTTTGTAGGAGTTGAGCTCCATTTTCCCTTATTGTTTTGTCTATTTAATCAATGAAAAAGCCAAAAAGAGGTAGACTTGACTACCCAAAAAATACTCGTGTACTATTTTACAAAATTGCTAGCTTTGAAGAGGGACCAAGGTAACACTTTCCAACACTGACATTTGTTGCCATCAGGGAAAGGATGGATGGAGGAACTGTTGACAAAGCTTCTCCTTCCCTTGAGTATAAATAGGCGTCTCTTGTGTTCAAAAATAGGAAGACCGCAAAACTTAAATAAAAATTATGACCATCATAGTCTACTCTAGAACCACCGCAAGAACCGTTGGGAAAATCTGTAGGTAAGCCGGTCTAACCCTAAATTACATATCCAACTAGCTTACACATTCTGAGTCTGAATCTAATGTACGTTGTACAATCCCGTGTCTACGAATATTTTTTTGACCATATTTGGACCTAAGCCACCGTAAACCCTACACAACCGTAGCTTAGTCTTCATCAAGGCAAATGTGAGGTTCGATTGTGTTGCTTTACTGCAAAATGAATATTATGCTTGTTTTAATAGATGTTTGCTATCTACAAAATATTTACTGACGTTTCATCATTCTTGTGCTGCATAACATAAGTATGGTAGAATTGTGTAGAACAATATAAGAAGAGTTGTAGATGAATGTTAGCCGCTTGATTACTTAAATTTCGTGATTGATCCAAATGCACCACATGATTTGGTTAAGTTGCGAAGTCGCGAAGAGATGGGATTGCAGATTAGGGCCATGCACTGCATGACGATACAGTTATATGGATATGATGTTTGGTTAAGTCAAACGGATGTGTTAATGGATGGCCACCGGGTCTTTTAACCTTTGTGCTATGATCTGTTTGGGCGAAAATTGGATGGTTGGTGGGAAATGTTAATGTGCGGTTAGTCTTAGTGAGGTGTTGTAGGTTGCTTATTACATATGAGGTTTGCACTTTGCGCGTTCTTGTCGCTTGTTATTTTGGGTTTGAGGGGAATGATTATCCATGATTGGAAAACATGAAATCACTGAGCAATTAGTGCTCACGACTCTATTTGTTTTGCACGTAACCAGTAGTGGGATCTTATGTGGGCTAAAGAACCTTTAGAAGGTTGGTGTAGATTATATACTACTCTGTAAAACAAGCATGTTTTTATTATGCAAGAATGATGTTTTGAGCACTTAGGTTTATAGTGGCAGCATGTATATAATTTTAGTAATTTATTGTAAAAATAAGTATAAGTATGTATAAAAGGATGCTTGTTTAAACTTTGGCAGCATATGATACTAGTCCTAGTTCGGGTTGAAGATGAGTGTCTCGTAGTGCAAAAAAATATTGACCAAGCTTAGAAACGACAAATACAAGATCAAGTATGTAATGGTCAAATACTGCAATTTACAAGCCAATCTCTTGTATTGTTTGGTTCATTGTCGGGTCTAGTAATGGTCAAATACTGCAATTTACCAACAGACCTTATATATTATTTTGTATCATTCAGAAGTAAGTATGTATCTTTGAAAAGCTTTTAATTTGGTGACATTGGAATAGCTTACGGTTGGCAACAAAAGCTGGTAAAATCCGGCAAATCCAAAACATACTTCCTCTTGCTTAAAGTGATGCATTGAGCCGATCTTGCAATCTCAATATCAAGGAAAAACTTTGGTGAACCAAGATATTAATTGAAATGTGGAATCAATTGATCCTTTAACTCAAGAACTGCTCCATCACCAGAACTAGCGATCAAAATATAATCTAGGTGTCAACACAACCATAAAATTCACATCCAACTATTTTACAAACATGTTATGATCTCCATGACACTTCCCAAATCCAAACTTGGTTAGAGTGGTGCTGAGAAACTATTGCGAGAGACTTGTTTAGGACAATAAATGGATTTGTGCAACCTACAAACATAAGTAGATGAAACAAATCCCCCTAACTCTCTGAATATATATCCTATAAGTAGCTTCATATATATTTTCTCATCCAAATCTAGGCTGAAAAAGGCATTGGAAGTGTCTAGCTGAGTAAAAGACCACTGCATCTTAAGGGCAAGAGAAATAAGTATCTTGAATGTGGCCATTCAACAAGACATAATGTATCAATGAAATGTAAGAAAATTTTATTTTCTCATGATCATGATATGGTCTTATAAGATTAAATTATATTTGATCGAACAACTCTAAAATCAGAATAAGACTTGACGGTTTGCGAAAGATGGTGAATTGGTTGAAGAACAATACACGAACAAGGGTGATTCGTGTTAAGGCAGAGACTATGTTCCAAGGGGAAACCACTCAAGAATATTAAGACTCTCTTAGACTAACAAACTCAAGGGGAAACCACCCAAGAGTTTAATTGAATTCGTAGTGAGAAACAAGACAAATTGCTCCAAACAAGTTGACTGAATAATACTTTTTTATTAAAATCAAAACGTGACTAAAAAACTGATGAGAAAAGGAGCCTTATATAGAGCTCTTACAAACCTTAATAAAATGAAAAATAAAGAAAGAAATCAAAGCATTTAATAAAATAAAAAAGAAAGAAAGAAATCAAAGCATTTAAAATACTAGGCGTTGGAGTTGTATGGTATCAAGGAGAGATGAGAAGTGATCTGATTGAGGATGTCGATTCCAGTTATGAAAGGTCTTGGTGGACGTCCTTTGAAGGTAGAACATTGTGCAATGAAATGATTTGACCGTTGGAAGGGAGCCTTGTGGTGACTTGATCCGAAATTGGTAAGTGTATCTCCTTTGGTTAAATATGTTTCTCTTGGTTCCATGGTATAGTATGAATGCTGGAGACATTCTATTTGAGCCGTAGACTGCATAGACTTGATGAAAAATGATCAGAATTTCATCTCTTTGGCTTCCTTTACTAACACCAAAACTAGCCGTTGAGAGTGCAAAGAGTTTGATTTGGTTTGGCTCGGTTTTGTGACTGGTTCTTGCCGTGAAACTATTCTTAAAAAGGTGTCCTTGAGTCAGTTTGGTTTGACCCTCCATTACATTTCACTTTAACGGTGTTGAAATGAGCTTGTAGAATTCTCCGATCTACTTCTTGCACTACTTCGTGTTGCATGTACGAGTCATCTTTTTGTTGTGCTTCCTTTCGTCGATCAGTTTGGCTAGGGTCTAAGATGACATCATCATATAGTCTATCCAATTTTCTTTTTAATGGAATCGTTATCCTTAATAACATATAGTGACTAATAATTAAGAAATCTTAATTCCTAATTAAGAAAAACATAAGAGAGATAAGTGTCAAGTATAAGAGACAAATTGTAACATTCATGGCTAAATTCATAACATATATTTAGAGGTATACCTTACCACTTGCCATACATGCTTTAGTCTCTACTATGATTGATTGTTGAGATTAAAACCCTAATGAAGAACCAGATTCTCTCTCCACCTATAAATACTTTCCTCTATCCCATCATAAAAGAAAATGAAAAATTCACAACACATTAGAGAAATGTTTTTAGGAAAGGGGAGAGAAACCTAAAGTCCTAATAAAAGTTCAAGACTTCATCTTCTATTCAAATTAACCATAAAGGAAGACTTCCCCATCATAATGAATGGATGTATACCTTCAACTCTCTTTAATTATAATTCTATTATGTAACTAATCTAAGTGCTTGTTGGTGTTGTATTTTGCACCCCAAAATACGGCCCAGAAGAAGCCCATTACAATAAAACCCGGTACGATCAATCATCAAGGGCCCAACCACTGGGTTGAGTTATTGGGCTTAGTAAAACAGTTAGCGAACATAGGCGCGAGCTGAAAGACAGAGAGGAACTCGCGAATAGCAAGTAAAACTGGTCAAGCCGGGGATTTCGGGGCTCATGCTGAGAATCTGGGATCGTGAAGGAAATATGCTGCGCGAATATAGGGGCGGTTAAACTCGACTGGTCGCCTATATAAACAGAATTTAGGGCTTCTTGGAGGCCAAGTCCAATCCAATAAATATTCACTACGCAAAATCACCTAGAGCTAAATCTTACGAGCTGCACCCTACTGTTCTTATTTGTTCATCATTTTAAACTCATTGTATTAGTCGTGATACTTTGATCATATTAATACAAATCTGTTTCGTTATTCTAAGTCCTTGTTTATCTAAGGTTCATATGAAGATCTAATCCTTAATTCTTTTTTATTAATATCAAAATCTTGGTTGTGGGTTTTCGGATCTATAATTTGGCGCTAGAAGAAGGGGAATTATAGATCTTCTTATTCAGTAATCTCATATCAGATTGTTGAAAGACAAAATGGATCAAACCCCAACAAACTCACCGAGATTTGTCCCTAGCGTTTTGATCTCTAGCACGACGGTTCAGCCGGAAGTTCAGCCTCCAGCCCTACCGGTTAATGGGAGACCCGTCGTCGTGACGACAAGTACCTGTACGGCTCCGCGATCGGACCAATAGGTCCAGATTCAGAGCACGACCCGAGGATTGACGCCTCTGAGCCCAGTTCACGCCGAATCAGAACAATCATACCCAAGGGTCACGGTTTGCCCCAATGCACCGAGAGCTGGATCGTTAGTGGCAACATCAGTTGAATCAGCGAGGCCTACTCCTCCGACTTTGACCCCTAGCGTTCTTGCTCGTCCGGATCAACAGATCCCGACCCCAAGCGCAGCCGCGGGAACATGTCCACTAAATTTCAGCCCGGCTGAAATAGATCGTTCAAACCCAAGGGTCTGGGTGAGACCAACGGTCTCGAGAGTAGAACCAACCGTCATATATACTCCCGATTTAAGAGGAAATGGACCATTACCTTTTCCTTCACCTCTTCGAATAGGTGTCCCGATTTTACTACGACCCGAATCTGTCAGATTCGACACCATAGCGGATCCGACACTACCTGATCGAACAGACGCAACAACAATTCGAAACATCCTGAATTCCTTGGTCGATATTACCATGAGACAAGAAAGCTTCACTCGTAGTATCGCTGCTCGCATGGATCAGCAACAAGCTGATTTTGCCTCACAAATTTCAGAGCTGACCAGATCCAACGGACAACGGGCTGAAAACGAAGAATGAAGTTACATGTCTTCGACACGCAGTCCACCTCTTCGAACCGCCATGGACTTCTCCACTGTCCATGCATCCTCGAGGACTGCAGGTCGCTCGGTATGCACCCCCATCACGGTGACGTATCCTATATTCAGACCTCCGAGCACAACAAACCTCGGATCTAACGTGACAGGAACATCGGTAGCTGGGGCACAGAATAACCCTGCTCTTAGCAGACTAGAGAGTGAATTCCAGCTGCGCGCTCCCTTGCCTCCTCTAGGATGCGATACGCTGAATGCAAGATGGCTAGGAAGATCGACCTTTGCAGGAAACACCGCACCCAACCCCGAAAGGGCGAGGACTGTACGTTTTCACCCAACTGCAACCTCCTCACCTCCCTAAGGTGAAGAGCCCCCGCTTGGGGATGCAAGTGGACCATCGAGCTCGTATACGCCTGCCAGATCCCCCATGCGGACAGAGCAAGTAAACCACAAACTTGAAGAGGATCTTGACGATCCGGAATGGCTAGCTGCTGATCACCATAGACCCCTGCATAATGGGGATGGTAGCAACTACGAGTCTCTCAGGAGACAGCTTGAAAAAACCAACGCCGAGTTGCAACTCATGAGCTTCTGGGTTCACAGAGATATCAGCTCGGCACCAAAGATCGATCTCGTAATTGAGGAGACCAAAAGGACCCCATTCACAGATCGTATAGCATACGCCCATATGCGGGATACATGGAAGATCAGACTCCCTGTATACGAGGGCAATAGCGACCCGAAGGCTCACATAAGAGTGTTTAGGCAAACTATCACTCGAGCTCATCTAGCTCAGGATGAGAAAGAGGCAGACTACTGCCGCCTCTTCATAGAAAACCTCTCAGGCTCAGCCTAAGAATGGTTCTCGAGGCTGCGAGAGAATTCCATCGATAATTTTAGCCTTCTTAAATCAGTATTTGATCTTTATCAAAAACAGAGCGTGAGAGGCTGATGTGCATAAAACTTCTATGTAGGGTTTATGCAATTAGGTCTTCAAATTTATAACCCTAGGAAACTACAAGTGCACAGTTAAGACAATTGTAGTACTTAGGGATCGTTTTACTGAGGACTAAGTGATGAATGCGCTACAAACCTATATGATTTGGATTAAGCTAAGGGAACATATTATTTGGTTTTGGGGTTTTATGGAAGCAAATAACAAAGCAATAAAGTAAAGGGATATATATCAATTAAGATTAGAAATCAAGCAATTCACAAAACATATGCAAAAACAAGCAATCGATTTCGGATTTTAATACTAGTTGTTCTAGAACTCATATCACTAAGGTAAGGTCATCCCACTATCGTGATGTAACTAACCATCTACGTTTTGCACCCTAATAGACTAAACTATCGCAGGTTATTACAAGGTAAAAACATGCTTTATGCTCAAGATTGATTGTTCACTAGACTCCTTAACTAACCTATCGAATTGTTAAGATGCCTAGCTCATCGAATACTAGGTCCGGAGATATAACAAGCTTTTGGACAGTATATCAACCTAAGATCGCTCCTTGGGTAGCTAAGTCAATTCATGCTTTGAGTATAAATAAAGATGAAGATTCAATTCTAGAATAAAACTCTAAACGATTAAATATGTAAAGACATAGAATTAAGAAAGTGCATAGAAATCAAATCAAAGCTATAACTCTAACATGTTTTGCAACACGTAGCAGCAAGAGTAAAGCACATAGACAGTATAATTTGTTGATCTATCTAAGCGTAAGGAGTTAGATCTCATCTCTTTGCAATAGGGCAAAGTCAATCTATCCTTAAAGGCTTCTAGAATCAAATAAACATTAAGAACAAGAGAAAAACGAAATACATGTTTAGGTATTGATTTAGGCTGTTAAAGCCAGCTACTTGAGTTCTTAGAGAGGCTAAAAGCAAGTATATATAGGGGTTTAAGGAGGCTTAAGTCGGTTAGGGTTTCTTCGGACAAATACGTCTTTTTGGTCGAAACTGAGGCAATATCGGTCCAAATAACGGACGGGTTGCGTGACCGATATTGGAGGCTTCTATAACTCTTCTAAAAGGTCGGCAAAGGTCTGGGTATCGGCCCATGGGCTGGCCCGGTGCTTGGATTTATTTTGCACTCACTTCACTTCAAAGGCAGTTTGACATATCCTCAGTGTTTCGGGTGTATCTTCCAAAGTACAGCTCCAATTGATGCAATTCCAACTCCATTGGAAATATAACTCAAAGGGATATCTCCATACCATGTTTCATTGAATTCAAAACTGATTTGATCCTCCGTTCATAAGCGAACTTCTGGCGTATACGTTCTGTCCAGTTTGAGAATTTGCATTATCTTCAAGATAAAATGACTTGGCTTGGTTCCTTTGACTTGGATGAGTAGCTGCATCTTATATAACACTGTTTTTCTCCTTTTTACATCCTTTTAATAATAAAACCTGTTAAGTCCTTAAAATCTACATATACGAGAAAACTACCTCTTTTGGTCCAAAAGCTTTATTAATATATATAAAAACCATACTAAAATAGATAGAAAAAGTGGTAAAAGATAGGGTATATCAACTTCCCCAGACTTATCTTTTGCTTGTTCTCAAGCAAACAATCGTCAAGAATTGAGAAGAGGTTTGAAATTCGGAGGAACTCAAATATCCTTTGGATCGTTGCATCAAATTCTAAACCTGTAATCCACATGATACAAGATTAGCTTATAGACGTTGTCATCTTCTTCCATCACGAATTCGCAACATGTCCATACTCTAAATCTCCGTCCCTGCAAAAATCTGAACTTCAAATCAATTAACTGTTTCTACTCTCTTAGATTTAATGAAAACTTCTCATCAAGAATATCATTCAAGGAAAACGGGCTAGGTATTGGGAAAGACTGATTTTAGTGGTGAGGTTAAAAGTGTTTAGGGTTACCATAGACTCCGGGTGCGAGATACTATGCAAAATCGCAAGAGAGAATGGACCTATTGATGTCCACAATTTCCCAACCACTTCTTCACGTCTTTCTCCCCCAGACTTAGATATTTCTCCGGGAATCACTTGAAATCTCTTCTACTCGTTTCTATTTTTGTATCATGACATTCCTTGGGTATTCTTTGGCCATAAGACTCTTAGACAACCGTTTTCCTTTTCCTTAGTTTTTTTTCTTTCTCTTTTCTTTTTATTTTTATTTTTTATTTTTTATTTATTTTTATTTATTTTTATTTTCTATTTTTTTAAAGGGGAAAAACGGTATCTTTTTGATATAAGTCAAGTATAGGCACGAATTGTTACCATGTTTTTAAGCATCCAAGGAATGGCCAAGCTCTTTGTAATTCGGATCTTTGTACTCCACCATTCTCTACATAATCGTCGCATCTCTAGTGATTGGAAAATTGCGTCGATCCTTTTCTCTCCGACGTTTTTGCACATATCTACAAGTATGAAACTAAAAGAGAATGCATTAGGTTTGAAAGAAGGTAAAGGGTTTTTAGGTAGGGTACCAACTAAAAATGAGTTGGCCATTCATGACAATAAAGAGTGGTAAAAGAGGATAAGATGTCATGAATATGTGATTCGTTTCCTTGATCTAACATCCTTAATAAGAAGGGATCAAAAATCATATTAGTAGTCCAAATAGAGAGTCAAAATCATATCCATCAAAACAGTTGCAAGTAGAAATTTTCTGGGTGGAAGCTCCATCATGAGGTTTCTGAATCGATTGTCATGAACAAACCCTGCAACAATGGTTACATAGTCTTCGAAATCAAAACGTCAATCCTAGGAAAGTGTCATAATTCCTATCTTATTATTTTTTATGAAAACTTTTTTTTCTATTTGGAAATAAATTTTGAAAAATCTTTTTTTTTGAAAACGTAAAAACCAAACACTAACAAATGTGTTAGTAACAACAATCCCCCCAGACTTAACTTACACCGTCCCCGGTGTAAAATTAAATCAAATTAAAGGAGTAATGATGAAAATTATTTGAAAGAAGAATTAAAAAGATAGAGAATAAAATGATAGTACCGGTGAGCTGTAGATATTTCCGGCAAAAATCTTAGGTTGTCGCGATTAATCTTAGATCTTTGGTGTTTGTGAGCAGTGGGTATCCCGTATGAATCGAAACCATGCTTTGTATTTCCAATGTCTTCTCTTTCTATCACATCTCATCTGAATGGTGGATAATTCGTAAGACGATTGAATTGTGCGTACACAATGAAATCTCTTGGAAATCCTGTTTAAGAGCAACATATCCTTGCAAAAACACTTGAAATCACTCGTTAAATTCATCTTGGATCTAAGTCTTCAATACAATTGTATTGAATTCCAAGTCCAAGGGAAGGAAAAATAGATATTAAACAAAAAGAAATCAAAATAATGAATCCAAATTGTGAAAAACTATCAATCTAGGTGAAATCAATGAATGAATATGTCAAGATCTGAAAATCATGTTGAAAACCATTTAAATCTAACCAATATTTTGATTTTTTTAATGCAAAAATTCATGAATCAAATAATACTCTTAATAACTAAATTAAGAATAGATAATTTTATGGAAAAATAATTCATGTTTATGCCAAAATAAATTGGTTCGTAAAAATTATGTGCGAAAAATGGTTTAAAATAATTAAAAGAGTGAAAAAAGAAAAATTAACCTCTTTTGACCAAATGGTTAGGTGGTCGGCTCGGTGGTTCGAAGCGGTGGTTCGGTGGTCCATGGCTCGTGACTCCGGTTAGTCGTGGTGGTTGATGGGGACGCGGTGTGATCAATACCGGTCTAGGTGTCGGGTGGCTAGTCGCGGTCAAGGATGGTTCGAGACGTGGCTTGGGTCCAAGGCGGTTCACGGCACGAGACGGTGGTCGTATGGGTGTGGAGTCCCGGGTCGAGGCAATACCGGTCGTGGTACCGGTCGGCGGTGTCGGCCGGCATCGTGACGTATTGTGTCGCGGGATGGTGCGGGAAGGTGTGGGTCGCGGGTAGGGTCGGGGCAATCAAGACGGGACGGATCGGGAGCGAGTACCGGTCGGGATAAAGGTCGGGTTGGTTGACCGATATCGGGACCAGCATGGACGTGGGACGTTTGTCGGGGGATGATGCGGGATGACGCGGGATGCGGGAAGGATCAGGACGGTCGAGTCGCGGCACGGATCAGGACGGGACGGGACGTGGGAAGGTGTCGCGGGGTGGTGTTGCGTACCAGTCCGGGTACCGGTCGGTACCGTGGGTCGGTACTGTGTGGAAGATGGTCGCGGGTCGAGGCAGAACGGGCCGAGTACCGGTCACGATTTACGACCGGCACGCGTGACCGGTACTGGGTCACTCGTGTCACGGGGTGATCGGGACGCGATACCGGTCGAGGACGTGGGTCGGTATCGGGTTCGGTACGGGTGAGTCGCCGTGTCGTGGGACGAGGCATATCGTGCCGTGTATTGGTCGCGAAACACGACCGGTAAGTGTGACCGATACCGGGCACTCGTGTCGCGAGGTGTTCGGGACACGATTCCGTTCGATGTCGTGGGTCGATATCGGGTCCGGTATGGCCCCATGTCGCTGTAAGGTCATCGTGTCGCGGTACATGCGATTTTTCGTCGAACTTTTTCTTCGTCTATACCCATCGGAATTGAGATCCGAAAGATGCTACGGATTCATGAGAATGAGATTATGGATGTTGTAGCCTGGTTCGTGTTGGCTTGAACTGTGTAAAAGCTTGAAGATGAGGCTTTGTTACCTTCCTAGACGGTCTTGTTCAATCGGTCATAACTTGCTAATCGTAATAGCAAATCATGTTCTGCTTTTTCCTATAGCTTCATAAGACTGTCTCCTTTGTGTATACCAAATTTCAAAGACGTCCGGGCTGATATAGAGCTCCATTCATTCCATGAACAGAACAAGTCGTGTTCGATCTCCTTTTCATCGTTCTTCTTCAAAATTCACATTTGTTTTTGAAAAACAATTTTGTAAAAGCCTAAAAAATTCATAGATAGATAAAATAATGAATGACAATGTTGAGAAAAATAAAATAAAATCCAAAAACTTAGAATAAGCAAATCAATAAAATCAAAAACATAAATATGGGTTGCCTCCCATAAAGCGCTTGTTTTAAGTCGGATAGCTCGACTCCTTGGGTTTTTAGGATTGTGGAAGGTCTTCTAAAGGCTTGAGGTTGCCTTTAGCATGTAAATGAGGTCTCCTTAGGTCGTGTTCTCCATAAGCTTTCCAAGGTCGATACATGTGATTGTACCGATTGTTGTGAGAAAGTGGCGGTTGATGGAATTCATGAGGCATGGGGATATAATCTCCAACTTCTTCACGAGGGTAAGGGCTCGCCATTCTTCTAGGATTGTGATGCTCCATTGACGAATCTCTAAAACACACAAAGATTAAAAACCAAAAACAAAAACGAAAAATTAGAAAAAATGAAAAACAAACTTAGACTTAATCGTTATCAGATAAATTTGCAGGCAATCAAACAAAAGTCCCTGGCAACGGCGCCAAAAAACTTGATGTGCATAAAACTTCTTTGTAGGGTTTATGCAATTAGGTATTTAAATTTATAACCCTAGGGAACTGCAAGTGCACAGTTAAGACAATTGTAGTACTTAGGGATCGTTACACTGAGGACTAAGTGATGAATGCACTACAAACCTATATGATTCGGATTAAGCTAAGGGAACATATTATTTGGTTTTGGGGTTTTAGGGAAGCAAATAACAAAGCAATAAAGTAAAGGGATAGATATCAATTAAGATTAGAAATCAAGCAATTCACAAAACATATGCAAAACACAAGCAATCGATTTAGGATTTTAATACTAGTTGTTCTAGAACTCATATCACTAAGGTAAGGTCATCCCACTATCGTAAAGTAACTAACCATCTACGTTTTTCACCCTAATAGACTCAACTATCGCAGGTTATTACAAGGTGAAAACATGCTTTATGCTCAAGATTGATTGTTCACTAGACTCCTTAACTAACCTATCGAATTGTTAAGATGCCTAGCTCATCGAAGACTAGGTCCATAGATATAACAAGCTTTTGGACAGTATATCAACCTAAGATCACTCCCTGGGTAGCTAGGCCAGTTCGTGCTTTGAGTATAAATAAAGATGAAGAATCAATTCTAGAATAAAACTCTAAACGATTAAATACGTAAAAGCATAAAATTAAGAAAGTCCATAGAAATCAAATCAAAGCTATAACTCTAACATGTTTTGCAGCGCGTAGCAGCAAGAGTAAAGCACATAGACAGTATAATTCGTTGATCTATCTAAGCGTAAGGAGTTAGATCTCATCTCTTTGCAATAGGGCAAAATTAATCTATCCTTAAATGCTTCTAGAATCAAATAAACATTAAAAACAAGAGAAAAACGAAATACATGTTTTGGTATTGATTTAGGCTGTTAAGGCCGGCTGCTTGAATTCCTAGAGAGGCTAAAAGCAAGTATATATAGGGGTTTAAGGAGGCTTAAGTCGGTTAGGGTTTATTCGGGCAAATACGTCTTTTTGGTCGAAACTGAGGCAATATCGGTCCAAATAACGGACGGGTTGCGTAACCGGTATTGGAGGCTTCTATAACTCTTATAAAAGGTTGGAAAAGTTCTGGGTATCGGCCCATGGGCTGGCCCGGTGCTTGGCTTCATTTTGCACTCACTTCACTTCGAAGGCAGTTTGACATGTCCTCAGTGTTTCGAGTGTATCTTCCAAAGTGCAGCTCAAATTGATAAAAGTCCAACTCCATTTGAAAGCTAACTCAATGGGCTATCTCCATACCAGGTTTCATTGAATTCAAAACTTATTTGATCCTCCGTTCATAAGCAAACTTCTGGCGTATACGTTCTGTCCAGTTTGAGAATGTGCATTATCTTCAAGATAAAATGACTTGGCTTGGTTCCTTTGACTTGGATGAGTAGCTGCATCTTAGATAACACTGTTTTTGCTCCTTTTTACATCCTTTTGATGATAAAACCTGTTAAGTCCTTAAAATCTACATATACGAGAAAACTATCTCTTTTGGTTCAAAAGCTTTATTAATATATATAAAAACCATACTAAAATAGATAAAAAAGTGGTAAAATATAGGGTATATCAGAGGCAGATCTCTGGTCTCGCCACTGGGCCCAGATGAATCCCTCAGATCATACATAACCAGATTCAAAGAGGCGAAAGCAAGAATTGCTAACCTCAATGATGGAATGGCCCTCGTTGTACTTCGCAATGAACTATAGTACACATCCAGATTCTGGCACGAGCTGATAGTTCGAAAGGCAGAGACGCTAGCTGATGCTTTACATCGGGCTGCGAACTGGAGGAGTTGGTCACCTTCCTTAGGGAATAAGAACACGTTCGCATGGTCAACCGAGTATATGCTTGGTATTTCCCTCAATGTAACTTCCCACGAACTTAATGTCGACCCAACATTCAAACCAATCAAACAAAAATATCGCAAGCTAGGGCCAGATAGAGCTAGAGCAGTCCACGATGAAGCAGTCCACGATGAAGTCGACCGACTCTTAAAAGTTGGATAGATTGGAGAAGTCCAATACCCCGACTGGCTGGCCAACCCGGTCATTGTAAAAAAAAAGGGAAATGGCGAGTCTATATTGACTTCACCGACCTTAACAAATCATGTCCAAAAGACAGCTTTCCTCTTCCCCTTATAGACCAGTTAGTAGAGGCCACCGCAAGCTACAAACTCCTCTCCTTTATGGATGCATTCTCTGGATATAATCAGATCTTGATGAACCCAGAGGATAAAAAAAAAATCGCCTTCATAACCGATTGAGGGACATATTGTTACAAAGTTATTCCCTTCGGCATAAAAAATGCGGGCGCGACCTACCAACGCTTGGTGAACAAGATGTTCGCGGGTTTGCTAGGAAAAACGATGGAAGTATACATCAACGACATGATGGTCAAGTCATCAAAAGAACAAGACCATGTGGCTCAACTACGAGAATGTTTCAATATCCTAAACTAGTATGGGATGAAACTTAACCCCGCCAAATATACATTCAGAGTGGCTTTGGGAGGATTCCTCGGTTACCTCATAACCGAAAGAGGAATCAAAGCTAAGCCCAAACAGATGTCTGCTTTTATCGACATGCCCTCCCCAAAAACTACTATGGAAGTGCAGCGATTGACCGGAAGGATAGCAGCCTTAAACCGCGTTATCTCAAGGTCAATGGAAAAATGTCTTCTTTTTTATCAAATCCTCAAAGGAAACAAAAAATTCCAATAGGACGAGAAATGCGTGGAAGCGTTCGCCCAACAAAAAGAGTACCTCACAAATCCTCCCATACTGGCTAAGCCAATAGAGGGTTAGCCTCTATACCTATATATCACCGTGTCGCCTGCAGCGGTCAGTGGCATCCTGGTCCAAGAGGAACAGAACGAGCGACTCCCTATTTAGCAAGACGCTAATTGACGTAGAGTCAAGCTATCCGGCGATGGAAAATTGGCTCTGGCTGTCATGATGTCTGCACGAAAGCTCAGGCCATACTTCCAATCTCACTCTATAGTAATGATGACCTTGCACCCTATACGTACTATACTCATCAGCCCCAGTCAGTCGGGACGTTTAGCCAAATGGGCCATAGAGCTTAGCAAGTAAGACATCGAGTATCGAACTTGCACCAAGGCTCAGGTCTTAGCTAACTTCGTTATCTAGCTAGCACCCGAGACCCCTGCAGATGTTGCCTACGTCCAAAAATGGTCACTTCACGTCACGGGGCATCATCGAAACAAGGATTCGGGGTTGGAATCAAACTAGTATCTCCCATTGGAGAGGTACTCGAACAATCTTTCAGGCTCGGCTTTAGCACCTCGAATAACGAAGCTGAATATGAGGCCTTAATTACCGGACTAAGACTCGCCATTGGCATGGAAATTAGTAAGATAAGCACTTTTAGTGATTCGCAGCTTGTCACTGACTAATTCCATGGCGAATACGAAACCAAAGACGAGCAAATAGGGGCCTATTTGAAGGTCGTCCAAGAGCTTGCTGGTTGCTTTGAACAATTTGAGCTGACCTGAATACCAAGAGGGGAAAATACCTTGGCAAATGTGTTTGTCCTTGGCCTCGACATCCGATCTCCTTCTAAGAAGGGTGATACCGGTCGAAGGAATCAGTAAACCTTGTATCGACATTGCCCTCAGGACATTCCCAATATACCTCACTGAGTCCAATGAAAAAACGGACGAGCCCAGCATAGAAATAGAGCTCGAATCCGAATTCGACGGGCTCGCTTCGGGTGATTCCATGGAATCATTTGGAGATGATCCAGTAGACAACGCTCCAACTGGTATTCTCTAGGAGGAAATGTTACCTGACTGGCGGACACCAATTATGCAATACATAAAAAATGGCGTAGCCCCCCAGGATAGATGGGAAGCTAGGAAACTCAAAGCAAAAAGCGCTAAGTATTGCATCATCGAAAACAAGCTGTATAAGCGATCCCCATCCGATCCATATCTGACTTGCATCTTTGGCAACCAAGCCGTCGAGGTAATGAAGGATATTCATGGGGGCTTATGTGAAAGTCACTCAGGAGGTCGCGCGCTCGCCATCAGAGTCGAAAGGTAGGGTTTAATTTGGCCGACGATGCTCGTAAACTGCAAAAAGTATTCCGCAAAATGCAATAAGTACCAGCAACACGCTCTAATTATTCACCAACCAACGGAAAAACTCTCATCCATCTCGGCTCCATATCCCTTCATGCATTGGTCAATGGACATAGTCAAACCATTCATACACGCAAGGGGGTCGGAAAAAACTAAGATACGTCCTAGTCCTCACCGATTACTTTACGAAGTGGATCGAAGCTGAGGCTTTCCAACAAGTCCAGGCCGAACAGGTCAAAGACTTCATATGGCAGAATATGGAACCCAATTCACATCGATCATTTTCATTGTATTCTGCCAAAAGTGGAACATCCGTCTGTTGCCGTGCACGCCAAGGTATCCCCAAGGTGATATATCATGGTTTTTACCCGTTTTCGACCATGATATAAATCGTTTTTATAGAGTCTTTTTGGTATTTTTCGAGTTGTTTTGAGTCTTTGCAGGTTATTGGACGATTGGAGCTTTTGGAGCATTTTGGGAGCATCAAGGAAAGAAGAGCTAAAGTGATCAAGTCGGAGTCGATTTTTCAAGGCTGTGTCGATCGACACGGACCTGTGTGTCGATCGACATGCCCGTCTGACACGTGAAGACTTCAAGTTTTGAAGAAATTCCAGTTTGGCCCAAAAAGCCCAGAAGTTTACACCAAGGCCCAATCCGATTTTTAGACAATATAAATAGTTTTTCCTTAGGTTTTCATGTTTTTATCTTGGATTTTACATTGGGACTTGGAGGAGGAGAGATTTGGGGAGAGCTTCAGACTTTCAGAGATTTCAAAACCCTTTTGTATCTCTAACTCTATCTTTTTAATGCAATTTATTTCATTCATTATGATTTCATCATTTATGTCTGAGTAGTTTGCTTGTTAGGTTTTGGAAAGTTCTAGGGTTTGATGAGAAATTGATAGGATTGAAACCCTGTTAGGATTTATCTTTATGTTCTTCATCTAGATTGATTTAACTCTGATTTTAGGACTGATCAACTGAAATTGGATATCCTTGGTTGCTTTAATAGATGCGAAAGTATTATTAACAACCTGATATAATCTTAGATGAGCAAAATTATCTATTCACAAAGACATTTGGCTTAGTAATTTTGTGAACAATCGAACCTGAATTTAATGCTTGTCTTTATTCACTAAGTTCGCAAAGAAATTTGGAATTTAGGGATTTAGTCATAGATAATCTCTGCAACGAAAGTTGATTGGTTTTACATTCGTGTTTGAGTTCTAGAACTGCACTTAACAAATCTTAATCGTTTTTATCTCTGTGTCGATCGACACGGATACCTGTGTCGATCGACACGAATCAATTTCGAATCATTCCTGCGAACAACCCATTGCCTAACTCCTTGTCCAATTGATTACTTGAAACTTTATCATCTCTCACTTGTTTACTTTTTGTTTTTTTTTACTTCATTCATACACTTTTACTTAGCATAATTTGAATTCACGAATTGGTTGTGTTATTCGATTCCCTGTGGATTCGATCCCTAAGTACTACATCGATCTCTTAATTTGAGAGAGTAGCTCAGGGAAAATTTGAGCATATCACAAGGCAACAGGAAGGGCGAGGCTGCTAATAAATCCATCTTGAGCATACTAAAAAAATGGCTAAACAAAAAAAGGAGCTATGGTACGAAGAACTTCACGCAGTCCTATGGGCATGAAGAACAACACCCCGTAGAGCAACGAATGAGACGCCCTTATCCCTAGCCTATGGAATGGAAGTAGTAATTCCAATCGAAAGAACTATACTGAGCCTTTGTCAGAATTTGTCCTGTTAATGAAAAGCTCAATGATGACATGTTTTACGATTACTTAGACTCGATCGACGAACGTCGCGATCAAGCCATGATAAGAATCCAAAATTATCAGCATGCTGCAGCTCGCTATTATAACTCCAACCTGAAACCACAAATCATTAATAATAAAGCAAATCCTTCATTTCAAACCTCATGCCTAGCAGCCTTTAAATGGCAACATCTTATATCGAACACTAACAATAACGATCATCCCGAGTCTTATCTCGAACACTAAACGACCATTCCGAATCTTATCTTGAACATTGACGGTCTCTAAACGATCATATCGAGTCTTACCTCGAACTCAACGACCTCAAAACGCTTACGCCGAATCCAACCTCGCACCCGCCAGCCTCGAAATGGCTAGGGACCCAAGAGCCGCAATCAAAGCTTACATAAGTAATGGCTTAGACAAGGCCCAATCTTTCACACAGTGGCACATCAAGTACAGAGCTAGCATCATCCAAGAAAGCTCTTGATGCTTCGCATCAAGCCAACAAAACCTTATAGAATATCGACGCATGTCAGAACTTTCTCTTACCCAAGGGCCACCCCGATTCTCGAACCAAAATATGATACATCGCTTCCGCTAGTCAGCATGAAGCGATTCGCGTCAATCTGACAGTCCGTAAGAAAACAATCTGCGTGAAAAACAATGTCTAAGTGCCTTTGACACTTAGCCAATTCTGAGTTTCGGAACGAGCTTAGGTAAATAGACTTGTCGTCTTTTTACCTTACAAAAGCCACGATGAACAATATTTTGTGTCGATTCGACGTATAAAAGACAAAAGAAAAATGTGAGTTAATATAGGTTAAGCAAACAACTCCCTCATAAAAGAAAAAAGGTACGGTTCAAAGAGGATAAAAGCCTTCCCAGGCACCGCAACAACCAAGTATGAAACAAAAGATGAAAGCGCCTTAGAGCATTAAATCTTTAAAACCAAAACGTAAAAAAGGAAGGGAGGAAGAAAAAGCTTCATGCTGCCTCTTCTCCGGCTTCGGCCTCCGGATCCGTGTTCGAACTGAACTGATCCAAACCTTTCAGGATGGTGCTCCCCGGGACAGTATGAACCGCATCACCTGAATCTACCGAAAGCTGAGGGAGGTTGAGCTTGGATAGCAACAAGTCAGAAACCTGGTTGTCCTCGAGCTCCTGCTCAAGCACAAGCCGCTTCTCCTTTATATCAAGGATTTATGTATCATTGACCCCCTTCAAGAACATATATTCGATGAGGTCCAGATTCGCCACAACCTCCTTGACGCTCACCTCACGTGCATTCTCTGCTTTCTTCTTCATGAATTTATCCTTCAGCAGCGCGAAGGACTGACGGTACGTTGCAACTAAACTCCCCTTTGGCCCGGCGCATCTCTTTATTTTGAGATTTAACAAGTTCGACATTGCGACTAGCCAGTTTGCGCATCGCCTCGCCAGCCTTCGCATTTTCCTCCCAAAATTCAGACAATAGATGCTTTTGGGAATCCAGTTTGATCTCTAGGTCTCTTCCTTCAGTTTGAACTCTAGGTCCTTTTCCTTCAGCTTGAGCTCATTCACGTGAGTTGCTAAGACGGAATACTCAGAGAGCTTGACCGAGTTTCAATCCGTCTATTCTTCCAGACTCTGGATCTTTGCCTTAACCTCATCTACCATCGCCTTTGCGTCTTCCAGCTCCCAGGCCTGCGAGACAGTTCTCATATGAGGCCACCAGGTGGTTCCCAACGATAGTCACCTGAGCGAAGGAAAGTAGAAAATCTTTTAGGGCGACCTTCACAAGGATAATAGTTGAGCTAATCAAGTTAACATAATGCGATATAAGTTATACCTGGCCGAGGGCCATAGACCAGTCAGTGTAAGCATCTTGCTCAACTAGATTTTTGAGCGCGGGCAGCTGGCAGCCAGGGTCTTTAAAGTGCCTAGTGAGGTTTCCGATCCCATCTAGATATCGATTGATGGGAGAGTCCTTCTCGTGGCGATAAATCCAGTGAAACGGTGGTCTCCCACTGGAACCACCAGAAGAAGAGCTTTGATTCGCAGCTCCCTTTATCTCTTCATCTTTATCACCAGGGGTGCCCAGGCGGGGTCTTTTGGCCATAAAACGAGTTTTCTGTGAACCAGAAAAGCCATTTTCCTTGGAGCTCACCTCAATGGGGGCCTCATCAGCCTGCGCAAGCACAACATTGCCTGATACGTTCTCGGTAGCGGGATCAAGCATCTTGTGTGAGCTCTCTGGCTAACGGGAACTGCCTAGAGCGTTAGCCAGGATGGTTGTCAGGGGGTCTGACTGCATGGGCTCAGAACCTCTGGCTGGAGCCTTATCCTTGTTCCCGGTGCAATGGTAACCAGTTCTTTTCGACATTGGTCGGACAGAAATTGAGCTGGCAGCAGAGCTAAAATCTAAGTAAGAAGGATTGATCACGAAACAGGCAAATTGATTAGCGACCTGATATGTTCTATATTTTACCACTTTTACTATCTATTTTACTATATTTTCTATGCACTTTAATAAGCTTTTCAGCCAAAAGAGGTAGTTTTCCTTGTATTTGTAGTTTTAGAGTCTTAATAGGGAAATCAAGCAAAACGGAGCAAAAAAGGACCAAAAGAGGTGTAAACCAAGCTACAAAAACTTTCATAAGCCAAAGACATCATCAAGACCAAAGAATTCACAAGGTACCACAATCTACTAATTTGGATAGAACATATATGCCAGACTTTTAGCAGTAAACGGAGGATCGAATAAATTTTGAATAGGATGAAACTTGGTGAGAAGATAGATCTTTGAGTTAGCTTCACAAAGGAATTCGAATCATATCATTTGGAGCTGTGAGAAGAAAGATACGCTCGGTTTACTGAAGACACGTCAAACTGCCTCTGAAGTGAAACAAGTGCAGAATTAAGTCAAGCACCGGGCCAATCTCATGAAGGCCCAAAGAAGACTCCAACACTGGCCTAGAGGTCCGTCCGTTACTTGGCCCAATGTTGGAGCAGTTTTGACGTAAAAGACCCTTTTGTCCTAAACTAAAGCCCTAGAAGATCCTACACCTATATATACTTGTTTTTAGCCTCTTTAGGAGAATAAGCATCAATAAGCAGCTAGAGGGCACGACTAGGGAACCCTAGACAGACGCCTATCTCTTCTCTAAATACTAAACACGTTTTCATCTTTGTTTTTCATTGGATTTGGATTCTAGGAGGAGATCTCCCTTTGTACTTCGATATAGAGAAGACTTCTTATCTCTTACTCTTTAAATTCAGTATATCTATGATGATTCGTGCCTATCCTTGTTGCTTTGTTGTTATTTCAATCATGTCTGAGTAAATTACTTGTTAGGTTTTAGGCATTCAAAGATTCCATGTTTATGCATAATTGAATATCGAACTTTGTTAGGATTTATCTAGTGGATTCTTCACCTCTATTCGATCGTAATGCTGTTTGCTTATTTGGCCATCTTGCGAACTGATCTTAGGTTGATATACTCTCTAAAAGCTTGTTATATTGCCTGAACTAATATTTGGTGAGTACTGCATCATAACAATTCGAAAGGTTAGTTATGGAGTAGTATGAACAATCAAACTTACACTTAAAGCATGTTTTCACCTTATAATAACCTGCGATAGTTGAGTCTATTATGGTAGAAAACGTAGATGGTTAGTTACGTCACGACAGTGGGATGACCTTACATTAGTGATTTGAGTTCTAGAATGATCTTTAAAACCCGATATCTTTATGTGTTTCATGAGTCTCTGCGAATTGTCTAATGCCTAACGCTTTTTTCTTATTGATTTATACTTGCTTTTACTTTTGCTTTATAATTGCTATTCATAAAACCACAAAACCTAAATCATATTTTGTCTTAGCTTAATTTGCATCACATAAATTCGTAGCGTATCATCTCTAGTCCCTGTGGATCGACCCCTAAGTACTACTGCGTTTGCCTGTGCACTTGCACCTTTATCTAGGGTTATAAATTTAAAGCTTGAATAACCCACGACATCACGACCAGATCACAATTTCAAAACCATCAAAAAGGTTGTAGCAAGTCGATAATACCGCGTTATGATCAGGCTAATATTCAACGGCTGGATCTGCTTCCGGCAAAGGAAGGGCGTAGGCAGCAAGGATACGTTCCTGAGTAAAGTCAGACCAGGTACGGGCTCTCTTTCACAATTAAGCAACTAGATGGCGAAGTCGGCTGTCAGTAGGTTCCTTCTTCTGCTTAACTGCACAAGAAATATGAGGATATGTGGTCAGTAAGCGTGAAAAGATCGCGTGCTGCAAACAATACAAACTGTAAGAACGCAAAAAACTTCTTATCACTAACGTCCGTTGTCGAAACCCCAGTTAGTGAGAACTTAAACGCAACTCCCGACCGAATAGGGACTGATTTTGAAGAAGAAATAATTCTCCTTCCACTTGTCATCCTGGATCAAAGCACCATAGAGTACTCCAAGAGTCGGGCGAGGAGAGATGTAATAGGTCCCTCACGTAAGAGAATTGGGCTTGACGTCACAAATCTGGAGTAGATCCGGAATACTTAAAGGGATCCTTTCTTCCCGAGCGAGCACCGTAAGCCGGGCGATGTGCGTGACAAAGTTCGACATCATCTGAGGGAAGGAAAGTTTTAGATAGTCTAGAACTTCGAATAAGATAGAGGGAATCAGAAACCCCAGATCGCAGCTCATGAAATAGTGCATATAGGCACAACAGAAGCCTGATCACACTATCTCCGACGACTGCCCGGGATCGGGAAGGACCAGATCGACTCCGTCTGGAATCCCGTGTTTCACCTTCAGGTCGAGGAGATTTTGAATCGATAAGGCCGATGGAGCATGCGGTCCGAACTTCTCAGCGCCAGAATTGCTGGAGTTTGCTTTGCCACTTTGTCTGGTCTTTATCGGCGTTGTCGGAGACTTCGAGGCCATTCCGAGAAGAGGAAGGGTTTAGCGAAATTAGGGTTCGGGGCGAAGAGTTTCGGGTTCGAAAGCAAAACAGCACAATAAGGAAAAAGCAAACACAATTCCTAACAAGTATGAGAAGAGATCTATCTGATTTCCTTCAGGATAAGTATAATTGGAAAAGAGAACATAAAAGAAAGACAAAGTTCATAAATATAAGCATAAGGAGAGAGAGAGATGTTATTTACCTTGGTAGTGGGGAAGCATGAGTCGGTCTAGTGGAGAGGAAGTTGAAGCATTTATAGAGTTAATAATGCTTCATTTAAAAGGTCGACCTAAACCGTTCAAGTCAGATAGATGTAGCCGCAAATCTCTCTAAGATATATTTGTGAGCATATCGGGATTTGATTCAAACTGATCCATCAGGCGGTCTAAAAAGATCTCGCCCTTCAAGCTTCATACATGTCGCTTAAAGGGTTGGGGGCAATTGTTGGTGTTGTATTTTGCACCCCAAAATACGGCCTAGAAGAAGCCCATTACGATAAAGCTCGGTACGATCAGTCATCAAGGGCCCAACCACTAGGTTGAGTTATTGGGCTCAGTAAAATAGTTAGCGAACATAGACTCGAGCTGAATGACAGAGAGGAGCTCGCAGATAGCAAGTAGAAAAGGTCAAGCCAGGAATTTTGGGGCTCATGCTGAGAATTTGGGATCGTGAAGGAAATATGCTGCGCGAATATAGGAGCGGTTGAACTCGACTGGTCATTTATATAAATAGAAATTAGGGCTTCTTGGAGGCCTTGTCCAATCCAATCAATATTCACTACGCAAAATCACATAGAGCTTAATCTTAGGAACTGCATCCTGCTGTTCTTATTTGTTCATCCTTTTAAATTCATTGTATTAATCATGGTAATTTGATCATATTAATACAAATCCGTTTCGTTATTCTAAGTCTTTGGTTATCTAAGGTTGATACGAAGATCTAAGTCTTAATTCCTTTTTATTAATATCAAAATCTTGGTTGTGGTTTTTCGGATCCACAGTGCTTAAAGTTCTTAGTTTTTTTTTGTTTGCATGCATGTACTTAAATATTACATGCATGTTGATTTATTTAATATGAAATCTATACATTCTTGTTGTGTATATCCTTTAACAACCACACATTCATCAATAAATTCCGTCGTATTTTTTGTTCGGCATGATTTCCCAATTGCCATTTAAACCCAAAGTATTATTTATTATACATCTGTCTCTCTGACTCTCTAAAGTTACATATATTAACATATTGTATTGCTCTCTATATGGAGATTATTTGCAAGCTTGCAAGTAAAAGAGGGAATTTAAGAAGAAAATATTTGTATCATCTCTCTTTAACGTCTACGGCCTCGGGTGCCATGCGGTGGATCGTGTCTACCGTTAGCTGTAGGCGGCCCGTAGTCGTTGGTGCTCACCATCAGTGACCGTTCTCTCACCACCGTCATTTCATTTTCTGAAATATGTACATTTTAATGTTAGAAAATAGTGATAATTACATGCTTGCTGTATATATGAACATCTTATTAATAACAAGTAAAACATCTAGTAAAATTAGTCTCAGTACCAACGTTATCTATTTGTTTGAAATTATGTTGAGTTGTGGACATACGCTATTTTCTGTTTAAAAAAAATCGTTGATACAAATACTTATATATCTGCTAAAGGAACAGATCTAAGTAAACCAATTTTCGAGTTTTTTTTGTGTGTTTAGTTATTGGTTTTCAAAAAAGAAAATCGAAATCTTTGGTTGAATCTTTCTCAGATGCGATGGACTAAGATGCATTTCAACTTGCTATTTTGTGCAATAAAAAATTATCTGTCAAATTTGATTAATTGTCGTTAGTATGATCTGTCCTTGTTCTTTTCTTGTAATGTCAACGCTCTTGAAGTGTGAACATAAATATAAATATTAAGCCTTATATTGTACTTTATTTTTATTTGATAAATATAATGGTATGGTTTACTTTTTCATATAATATTGTTTTTAAACATCAAATATTATAGTAGTTTATAATTTTATGTGCGTATTTTCTTACTGGATTCAAATATATGTCCTTGGCGAAAGGGAAGACAATCTCGAGCGTCGTGCTTCATGTTCGCTTGATTTCAATATACAACCAAGCTGGAAACAGAGTACATGAAACTTTGAAATATACAACTTGTTTTAAATACTTTTCCATATGATTCCACAATTTATAGAAGTGAAATCTTTTTTCATAAATAGAAGTGAGACTTTTACTTGTATATATTGGAAAAAAACGATGGCACTGATTAAAATGAGAAAATACTTGGCATGTCGGAAAGAATTGGAACGTGCATATATGTATTTATATATTGTTAAACCAAAAAAAAATGTATTTATAATTTTATATATTGAATTTTTTTTTTTTTTTTGAAAAAAGGCTTTCTATTAATATATTGAATTTTCGAAAGAAAAAAACTTGAAAAGCAATATTTGAGCCAATAAAATCTTTTTATCAAAGTTCGCTTGCAGAGCAAAAACCGACTAACACGAAATAACTATCGATCTATGGTTTTATGTATTATTTATATATTTTCTGTCATTCAAAGTATAAGATGTTTAAGCTAAAAATGAGATTGATAAAAAAAATACATATTATAACGGAAACACACAGATTATGAGATTCACCATGTAATAGAGAAAATTCTGATGGGATGTTTAACGGAATTGGATTGGATAACCAAAAACATATTATCATACAAAATATATAATTACTTAAAGGGAAATAAAGAGAGGAAGAAAAGTACCGGGAAAGACAAGAATGAGGCGAGCAGAAGAGTCGAAAGCAAATGTCAAGAAGAGGAGCAAACATAACCTAAATGTTGATGATGAATAACCCATTCTCTCTCTCTCTCTCTCTCTCTCTCTCTCTCTCTCTCTCTCTCTCTCTCTCTCTCTCTCTCTCTCTCTCTCTCTCTCTCTCTCTCTCTCTCTGCTTATAGACGCCACAAAAAGTCTCACACTGGCCCTTATTTTTTTAATTATATTTTCTTAATATGATTGCATTTACATTTGGTAGGTATGACAAGATTGACGTGGAATCCCCCAAACAATTTAGAATCAACTAATCAAAATTCAAAACTTATAGTTTTTCATGAACTTATTCAAATAGCACAAACAAATTCCTTGCCAATACGTTCCATGCAACTATTTTCAGTGTAACAGAAAGATGAAATTTTGTTAATATAATATGAAACTAAGTTCATCTCATATATAGTGAAATAGATTCATTGTAAATAAATATAAAAACTTATATAGATATCATATATATGTCCGTTCCATTCTGTTTTGTGTTAATCGGATAATCGTAAATTTACAAAGCAAACAAACAAGACAAATTCAATAACGCTGAAAATAGATCAAATCACAAAATCGGTTGTCTTTCTCACCACCTAGGTTCGACCTAGGCAATCTTCAGTTGTGAGGATAATGGGTTAGTGGGCCGGCCCGTTGTGGTCCATATAGATGAAATATATATATATATATATATATGTGTATATATATATTTATTTATTTATTTTTTGGTCAAACTAACTTGCATTGAAATTTAAACGAGTTTTAACTCCACTTAGAAAGTATTCCCTCTGTCCCATTATATAAGTTTTTTTACCTAAAAGCGCGGAGTTTAAGAATTATTAAAATTTTTGTTTTTGTTTTGTCTTTTTACGTTAAAAACACCATTTAACATTTAATTAAAACCAAATCAACCAAATATTGTAGAAAAGATATAGTTATAATGCATTAAATTTTGCTTTAAAATTTGCAAAAATCTTATAAAATGGAACAAAATAATTTTTTTTTATACATCTTACATTTTGGGACAGAGAGAGTATACAAAAAAACTCCAAGGAGCCGAATAAGCCAAAATATTGACCAACAATTGGACAAACACTTGGTAAAACTTAAGAAACAAACCCTCAAATAGAGGTATAAAGATAGAAGTGAACTCACAAGTTCAACCAATGTAATATCCCAAAAAGGCAAGAGAAACAAAAAGAATTCTTTTAGTTGATATTCTTGATCGAAACCACAAAAGGGAAGGTTCAAAACCTCCAATGTCGTTAAGGCTAGATATTCAGCACCATCTACACGAGTGGCGATCAACCTCTTCGCTTCTGCTCTAAGTATAACCATTTCCAACACAATGCTTCTTATAACAATTCCACTAGTCACAAGTGAAAAATTTGGGAGGAAGAAACACTCCATAAAGGAGGTATGAGGGAAGTGAAAGCCCGAACAAACTAGTATTACTAAAGGGATGCAAATATTGTAAATTTCCTTTCCAAACTGCCACAAAGAAGAGAAAATCCACATCAAAACAACTACCATCAATGCAAAAACGGATCTAAACTTGCATACTGCAGTAAGGGAAAACAATGTGCATATTGCACTAAGTGATTGCACAAGGGAACACCCAAATCAATTAGAAAGCGGAGCAAAGACCCCGAGTTTTCGTATCATAAACTCATACTATGCATTAGTTTCCTTTAATCATGAATGTTGAATTATCCGGATTAGTCCACAGTCAAACAACTAATATTATTCACCTTATTCATGTACTACGTAAAAAACAATTGGCCTTTACTCCATGGAACTATTAAATTGGACAATACTGATTTCGAGAAGCCTCCACCGTCCGAACCACTACATTATGCATTGCACTCAGTACCGTAAAGACGAATTTTACATGGATGTATTGTTGGACAGCTAGCTGATCGAGACAAATTTAGTAAATGAAAAACACTAGAGCAAATCGACAGACTCGGAACGATCCAACTTAGGAAGCTAAGCCCGATATCATTGCTTGAGCATGTTAAATTTATAAATATCATATTCATTTCTTACATAAAAATTTATTTTATCTTTTTAAATGTGGGAGTCAAATGTCACTAGAATTTGTCAAGTAACTTTTGTAGGGTTTGAAAACTTCTGCGGAGAACCAGTAAAACGTATAGATCTCAAGAGAATTTTTATTAAGCTGTTTAAGAAAGCTGTTGCAGAATACAAATGTTTTGCTAATGAATTTTCGATATCCTCAATGGAGGATGTACATGTGTATATATACTAGTCGAGGTCAGTTAAGGCTAAGACTAAAACAATAAGAAAAACTTTATTTTTCTTAGGGATTTTCTTTTATTCGTAGAAAGCTCTAATTCGGCTAACCCTTTTTAGGTCTGTCTTGGGCTTGCTCTTATGTCTTGTTGTTTTGGATCGGCCCACTATGCTTTAAGGCCCATCAGATCGCTAGTATACATTCGACTCGCCGGTTCAACAACCAACCGTCGGTTTAATGAGCGGCTCGCCGGTATATCTTTATACTTAGTCATTTTAAGACTGTTGATTCTAGTGGGAGAATCTGACCCAACAGGTAGGCCCCCAGCTCGGCAGTGTCAGTGATGATGGTGTCGAGGTAGAGAAATAGTTGAAATTAGAATCAACAGTCTTGATGTCGAACCGTGATGATCTTGGAAATGAGGCGAACCGTGTCCAATAAGGCAAACCGTTTTGAAGATGACGAGATGAGTTTCTCAGCAGCTCGCCGCTCTGATTTATAGAAAACAAGTTGTTGTCACTCTTCTCTGCGGCTCGTCGTTTGATGGTGGTAGAGGATGATGCCAAATTGTTTGAAACAAGGTGCCGATTCGTGAAAGAAGCAGTGTCGATTCATGGAGGAAATAGTGACGAGCCGCAGATGACATGGTGCCGAGCCATGGAGGAAATGGTTATGAGCCGCGCATGACGTGATACCGAGTCATGGAGGAAATGGTGACGAGCCGTGGAGGAAGTGGTGACGATTCGCTGCTCAAGCGGCGAGCCCGTATTTTACTTAGAAATATTTTCTCTTTTTTTTGTATGTTTCGTAGAGAAATCTATTCACAGCTCGTCGCTTGTTTGTGTGTAGCCATCTAGATGAATTGATGTTGAACCGTTCTTCATAACAGCTTGCCGTCTTTTCCTCATAATAAGAGATGTTGGGATGCTCCGAACCGGCTTGCCGTTTCATGTATACTTTTCACTAAGCCCGGCTCGACCTTATTTCATACTTAGGAAAATTCTTATCTTTTTCGAAGGGTAAAAACTTCTTTCTTTTATTTTGCGATGATGTCATCCGTTGTTTTTGGAGATGGCGTCGAGCTGTTTTTAAGATAGGACGAGCCATTTTCTGATGTGTGCCAATCCGTGTTGTATTGTTCTGGTTGGTTTTTTATCGCTACTTTATTAACACACCTCCACTATAATTGATGTAACTTTCGTACCGCCAATCCAAATGACTTCAATTTTCTTTTGGATGAAAGCTAACTCAATTATCTATCTTGTGCCTAACATTCATCTCGTTTTGTATTCATATTAAGTTGTGGTGATCCGATCTCTTTGGATCGGCACTGACAAGTCTAGATTGACACGTCTCAACGATAATTTATGTAACTTTTGGACACCCGATCCAAATGACTTGAATCTTCTTTTGAATGAAATTTGACTCATTTATATATTTACTGGCCAAATTTCAGGCCGTTCTGTTTTCATCTCTAGTTGTCGCAATCTGAGCTCTTCGGATCGGCACTAACAAGCCCTTATCAATACAATTTCAGGATAATTGATGTAACTTTTAGACCGCCACTCCGAATGACTTCAATTTTTTTTAATGAAAGATGAGTCTATTATGACTTCAACTAACTTTTGGTTTTGTTTTTAAGTGTTTAAAAAAAAAAAAAAAAAAGAGAAGAGCGAGGAAACGTCAGTGTGTCGATCGACACACACACTCGTGTCGAACGACACACCCTTCACAGGTAAGTTCCCTTTCGTTTTTCTTTGGTGTTTTGTTTGTTTTCTTTTCTTTCCAAAATCCTGCTTCAATCACACTGGGGACAGTGTTGGTTAAGTCTGGGGGAGGGAAACTACTAACGTGTTTTTATTTGTTTTGGTTTATTTTGAGTCAAATTTTTCCTTTTTATTGAGTCAAAACAGTTGGAAACTATGACTTTTCTCTTGATCTATTGGATTGTTCTTTCAGTTGTGTGACCATTTTTCAGGATCAATTTCAGAGAAGACTAATGGAAAATCCTCAGGCTGACTAGTTAACTAGAGACGTCTGTTACTTCCAGCATAATCCGCCCCGGGTTCGAGCTAATTATGCGGTCTCCTCGGTGATTGGTGTTCATAGAACTTGACTCCTCATTTATACCTGACAAGTGCAATCTCTGTTGAAAAGAATGGTACTCCTCTCCTTCGATCTAAAAAAAAATAATATATATGAATGAATGAGGTGATATGATAGTTCTTGAGTATAAGATGAGGAAATAAATTTCCAGTGAGTCAATACTCAGGAGGTGATCACCTGGAGCTCAAAAGCAGCAGTCTGAGTCCCTTAGAACGGATGTAGAGGACGAGCGATCTCACGACTCTGTCTCCTTACAAGGAACAACAGTAGTGAGTCACGACCCTGTCTCCTCACAAGGAACAACATTAGTGAAAAATGCACTGCTTTGAGTCTCAACAATCATAGAAAATAGGAATAGAGAATCAAATAAGTCTGGGGGAAGAATACCAAGTGTAGTATAGGTTGATTTGTCATGGTATAGTATGGGAATGAGTCTAGAAGGTTCTTGGCATTGAGATCATTGAGACTAAGCGATGAAGACTAACGGATTATGCTGTGAAGTGATGGATGAATTTGGGAAGCTGCGAAAGTCTGCGGAGAAGTACATGGTGGTCTGATTCTAGGTTGGTTCTGCATTATGTGGCTTACTAGTTGAAAGGGTTTGGTCCAGTACTCCAAGGGAAGGTAAGTTTCTGCGTTTTCAAACCTCTTTCACATTCTAAGTGTATGTTTTGCTTGAGGGCAAGCAAATGCTAAGTCTGGGGGAGTTGATATATCATGGTTTTTACCCGTTTTCGACCATGATATAAGTCATTTTCATAGAGTCTTTTTGGTATTTTTCGAGTGTTTTAGAGTCTTTGCAGGTTAAAGGACGATTGGAGCTTTATGGAAGCTTTTGGAGCATTTTGAAGCATCGAGGGAATACGAGCTGAAGTGATCAAGTTGGAATCGAGTTTTCGAGTCTGTGTCGATCGACACGGTCCTGTGTGTCGATCGACACAAGCTCGTCTGACGTGAAGATTGATGAGTTTCCTCTTGGGCCCATGAAGCCCAGAAGTTTCCTGAAAAGCCCAGTCCGAATTTTAAACCTTATATATAGTTTTTATTTAGGATTTTATGTTTTTATCTTGTTTTCTATTGAGACTTGGAGGAGGAGAGATTTGGGAAGACTTCAGACCTTCAGAGATTTCGAAACCCTTTTGTATCTCTAACTCTATCTTTAATGCAATTTATTTCATTCATTATGATTTCATCATTTATGTCTGAGTAGTTTGCTTGTTAGGTTTTGGGAAGTTCCAGGGTTTGATGAGAAATTGATAGGATTGAAACCCTGTTAGGATTTATCTTTATGTTCTTCATCTAGATTGGTATAACTCTGATTTTAGGATTGATCAACTAAAATTAGATATCATAGGTTGTTTAATAGATGCGAAAGTATTATTGATAACCTGAATAATCTTAGATGAGCAAAATTACTTATTCGCAAAGAAATTTGGTTTAGGAATTTTGTGAGCAATTAAACTTGAACTATAAAGCTTGATTTAATTCTCTAGGTTCGCAAAGAAATTTGGGATTTAGGAATCTAATCATAGATAGTCTCTGCAACGAGAGTTGATTGATTTTACATTCGTGTTTATGTTCTAGAACTGCACTTAACTAATCCTAACGTTTTTATCTCTGTGTCGATCGACACAGACATCTGTGTCGATCGACACAGACATCTGTGTCGATCGACACGATCGATTTTGATTCATTCCTGCGAACAACCCATTTCCTAACTCCTTGTCCAATTGATTACTTGAAACTTTATCATCTCTCATTTGTTTACTTTTTGTTTTCTACTTCATTCATACACTTTTACTTAGCATAATTTGAATTCACGAATTGGTTGTGTTATTCGATTCCCTGTGGATTCGATCCCTAAATACTACGTCGATCTCTTAATTTGAGAGAGTAGCTCAGGGCAAATTTGAGCATATCAGTTGTATGGAGAGAGGATGATGACGATCCCTTCGTTAGAGACAACGATGCAGCCTGGTGTTCATATGAAGACAGTACCAATCCGTCTTAGCGATTATCATGGCGATCCGATGACGAATAGATGGTGTGACTCGATTGATGGAGAGATTTGTTGAGAAGAATGTAGGTTTGATTGAGACAATGGCGAGCCGTTTCTTGGAGAAGATAGGTCGCCATCTTCAACACTTAGAAAAAATGGTTTGTCATCTTCAATATTTAGAAAAAATGGGTTGTCATCTTCGACAATGAGTATTCGATGTGAAGGGTGTCAAGCCGTTCAATGTGTTTAAGATAAAACATTCTGGTTTACAAACATATTTCCTTAAATACGCCTACTCCAATACTGAATTTGAAATGTTTCAGACCAGCGATTCGTTTTGCTGGGTTTTCGATGAGGTTTACAGACTTGCTGCAACGAGCATGTTTGCTTTAGTAAAGGATGCTAAGACCGACGATCCGTTTGTACTGAGTTTTAAATGAACATTCCGGTTTTCAAGTTTATTTCTTGTGAACACGTTCGCTCCGATAATGAACACTTAGACCAGCGAGTTGTATGCTAGGTTTTTGAGATGAATATTCTGGTTTACGGATATGTTTCCGTGAACAAGTCCGCTCCAATAATGAACGCATAATTTATATATCACGCTTTTAATCCGCTATGATGTTTTGGGTTAGATATAGAAGGATGTAATAGTTCATTGCCGTGGCCAACATCAATGAGAGTAAGATAAGATATATGTTTAAGACTTTAATAATCTGCAAAGGATGTTTTCGTGAGATCATCTGTTTTGCTAAGACTTGAATAATCCGTGAAAGATGTTTAGTGAAGTCATCTTTTTTGTTAAGCCTTTAGATTGCAAAAGAGCACATTTCAATAGGCAGCTGAACCCATCCGAAGATGAGCTTCTTACGTACCCTTTGCAGGGATCAAGCCGCCTCCTAGTTCATGTTAAATAATCTTAGTTAATTGTTCTCCGAGAATCATGTTGTGTTGCCTCGTCACTTTGCCTTCCTTTATTAACCACGTCCTTAGTATGGATAGTTAGATCGGGCTGGTTTTTTTTTGTTATCCCATTTGAGATCTTCGAGGCTAATAATGTTACCAAACTCTCCTGCCATTAGTTTTGCTGTGAGTTTTACACCAAGACTCTGATAATTCGCGGTTGAGTGGCTGTAATAATGATAGTATTCGTAGTAGGCTTTTTTGTCATAAGTATTCAACGACTCGTTGTCTTGATCTGCTCCTACTTGATAGTTATGAGCTCCTTTGAAGTTACATCCCTCGTGATGTACATATTCAGACTCCTGGTTATTCCTTTCGTAGTTTGGTGGGCTTGGATTCTGGAAAGAGTTGCTGAATTGTTTCGTCTTCTCATACTTCTGAGCTAGCAGCTTCACTTACTCTTTATTCTTTGCAAATTTGGTTGCTCGATGGATGGCATCTTGGATTATCGCAGATTCGTTCACGGCTAGCTCCTTTGAAAAATATAAATCGTACCATAAGGCTTTCTTCAGGGCTTCGAGTACAGACTCGTTGTTGACTCCTTTTATCTTTGAAAGTACAGTTTTAAATCGTTCTATGAAACTTTGAAGAGTTTCAGAATACCCTAGGACCATCGTCCACAAGTCAGCACCAAAGGTCATTCGCTCTATGAATATCGCGTATTGTGTGAGAAAAACTTTAGATAGTTGGATGAAATTATCGATTGAGTCGCTCTCGAGTCCGGAGAACCATTGGAGAGTTGGTCCTTTAAGGTTTTTTACGAACTAAAGACACTAGCCGATGTCTTTCTCTTCCTCTCTAAAGTTGGCTCGCTTATTGCTATGGTGAATGCAGTGATGTGATTCGTTGGATCGGTTTTCCCTTCATAGGTCGGTACCATGACCTTTCCTGGATTGGAAATTCTTTCCCTAGTAATGCGAGCTGTGAAGGGTGTATGTCGTGCTTCTTCAAACACCCTATCAATCTCCAGCGCTTTGTTGGTTGCCCGGTGCATCTGGAAGCGGATTGCCTTTAGATCTTAAGTCGTTTGGCTAAAAAAAGCTCAGAGCTCGTTAATCTCGGTTCGCTGCGCTCGCGCTACTACTCTCCTAGCCTCTGTGGCTTGCTCTTGTCTTACCAAAAGAGGTTCTCCTTTTCTTCAGCGAGCTCTTTGTCTTCGTCGTAGTTGCATCGTCTCTGATCAGCCTAAGGTTGTCTTGCGGCCACTTGTCCAAAATCGCCTGGTTCGTTGGGGTTATTCTCTGTGGTATCATCTACTAGATTAACCACTGGCGGCGATCCGTCTGCTACTTGCGCGCTACTATCAGTATTTCGTCCGCCGCTCTTGGGAGTTGAGTCGGCATTCAAATTGAGAGAATGAAGTCGGCGACAAGATTTGTAGGGGCGACAAGATTCATTGATCGCCGTGCAAGTCCCGTATCTCTCCAACAGCTCGCCGTAGTGAGGGAGTCCAACCGGTTTGTCACCGTGCTATTGAGCGTATCCTGCGCCGTTCACTTCTTGAGTAGTTCTTTGAGTATGCCCTTTATCTGGATTAGAACTTCAGGACTTGCCTCTGTGGCTGGTGGTGTATCTTTTTCTCTGGATTCGTCTGTCGCAATGTTCTTCGATCCACATCCGTAGTAAGCTCTTTTGGGTCGTTATCATTATGATCTCCGTCGATGGTCATCTTGTTAGGGTCTTAATGTGGTGGTTCTTTAGAGTAAGAAGCTTTCTTTCCCCTTAGACGGCGCCAAATTGTGGGAGTCGAATCTCACAATTAGAATTTCTCAAGTAACTTTTCTAGGGTTTGAAAACTTCTGCGGAGAACCTCTAAAACTTTAGATCTTGAAACAACCCGACCCATTTTTTTTAAATTAGGATTATTATTCCCATAAATAATAATCTTCAACGTCAGGTTCAAACATATCAAACAATCAGCAAACCAATTCAAACCTCAATCAAACGCATCATGACATCCCAATTACCCAGATAAGCCATATTCACGCATTTACCTGGATTTCGGTAAGGAAGAAAGAATATGAACACGAAGAACACACGAAAATCAGAGATCCAACTCCTTAAATCTGGATTTCCTTCTTCCCTCGCGAAGAACACGGATCAAAACTCAATTCGAGAGCCTCACAATCACACTCACAAGCTTTCAGGATCAAGAACACGAAGATATCAACAATGATTCTTCCAATCTCTTAATCCTCTCTGAAACTCTCTGGAACTCTTTGGAAAATTTGAAAACGACCTCACTGCGGCTGCTCACCTTTTATAGGCAAACCCTAGGGTTTCCTTAACCAAACCGCAAACCGAACAAATAAAAAATAAACCAACCGGTTCAATTCGACTCTTGTGTCGCATACCCTGCGTCGATCGAAGCACCACCAAAATTCCCAAAATTTGATTCGTGGGTGTTCCAATTCGACCTTGAATCACGCAACACCGGATCACTACGGTCCACACTCTTGACCAACCCAGTCTGCACCACCTGAGATCAACACTCCCGATCACTGAGGTTTACATCTAGTCCTATGCTTATAGCCACGTTTCAGACATTAAATGCTCCCAACTCATATCTACACCCCTCACACTCTCAGGACACGTCCTTTGAGCTCTCGATGCACCATACATTATACAAGGGAAATCCTCATCCCCTCGAGAGAAATCCTCATCTCTCAATAAAATACAGGGGAAATCCTTATCTCCTCAGGAGAAATCCTCATCTCCCAATGAGTTGTTCGGGGAAATCCTCATCCCTTAGAGAAATCAATTTCTTAAACGTTAATAAGCATATCTAACCAGAACTACTTCTCGTGGTCCTAATATGTATCATTTCATTCATGACCAATCCTCAGGTTAACTCTAAACAACCCAATCGCTCAGAATGTTTCACTATAGTCTCACAGAAATAGACAAGCTCTAGATCCTTATAGAACTTCTATTTCTAGACCCTCAGAAAATAGACAAGTTTTAAACACTGATAAAACTTCTATTTCCAGACCCTCAAAACACATAACTCCACCGCAACCGCGACTCTCGGCTGCACCTCTACCATTGGTGGCACCACTTAAGCCTGAACCTGAGCCGGTACCACTCCCGGTAACCGCTCTAAAAACAATTGTAGCAAATCCGCCACACGATCATCTCAGCCCTAGGCTACACCTACGACATCACCTGTAACGCCCGCGAACCAAAATTGGGATTTTTGGATAGTGCGTCGATCGACGCAGGTTGTGAATTGAATAGATCTGGTTTGTGGTCTGGTTTAAGGGAACCCTAGGGTTCGCCTATATAAGTCAGGGATCGTATTTCAGTCACGTTTTTAGGAGAGAAAACCTGAGGAGTAGAGAGAAAAAAGAGATTCTTGAGTGTTCTTGTTCCTTAAGGCTAAGAAAAGGCGTGATTGAGGCTCTGGAGGCAGTTCTGTCCGGTTTTAGAAGAGAAGGGTAACGGCCAGTAAGAACAGATTGGATCAGTACGAAACTTCCAAGTAAAGTTCTCCAGTCTCTGATTTTGATATAGGAGAAAGCGGTTTGTCAATCGGATGTATATTCTAGGAGTTATAATGTTTTACTGAGAGAGGTTTATGCAGTTTCGGATCTGCGATCATTCCATTTCAAAGGAGGATTCCCATCGAATCAGAAGAACTCAAAGGACGTTCCACATACCGTTGGATAGCATTCTCTAAGTTTCCAGATAAGGTTTCTGATCCTGATTTTGAGGTAATCTCAGTGTGCTTTCAAAGCCAGCGTGTTGTTCCTGTTTTCAAAAACCCTAATTCGGTTTAAGAGGTTTTTGGAGAAAGGATCGAGGTTTTGTTGGTTCGTGAGGAAAGAAAGATAGAGCGGGGGCTGTAGGTATCAGAGAGATCTTTTTTCGTGCCTGTCCTTGTCTATAATCGATCCAGAATCAAGGTGAGTGCGTGACCATGGCTTATTTGGGTAATCGGAGTATTCATGATGCGTTTAATTGTGAATTAGAATGGATTGATGAATGATTACTAGTTATTTGTTCATGCTATGCGTTGTTGATGGTTTAATCGTTTGATTGGTTTGAGTTGATTTTCGCTGGTTATGTTTGGTTGCTTGTTGAATTGCTAAGTTTTGAGAATTAGTATTTAGGGGGATACTAATTCGATGTTAAAAAAAACCAGGTCGGGTTGTTTCAGTTTGGTATCAGAGATCTTACGGTTTTAGGGCGGGTGCACTTGATTGATTATGAGGATTTAGTCAATTGTTGTGTGAGAGTTTAGAGTCCTAGATCATCTTTTTCGAGCTTTCAATGAGATTCCATGGTATGTGTTTGTTTGATATTTTCTGGCTTTCTAGTATGCTTAGTGTTCTGCTGTGGTAAGGGAGAGAGATGGCTAGAGGAGCTAGAGGTACAGGCCGTGGTGGCCGTGGAAGACGTGGGTACGGTCGGGGACTTGAGAGTGAGTCCGCCGCCGCGAGTGTGGCCACTACGAGTACCACTATGAGGACTGGTGTGGATCCCGGTGTGGTCGGCGGTGCGGTGAGCCCAAGTGCGGGTGTTGCCGCAAGTGTAGCCTAGGATCGAGATGATCGTCTGCCAGATCTACTACAACTAATTTTGGAGCGGTTACCGGGAGGGGTGCCGGCTTAGGTTCAGGCTCCGGTAGTGCCACCAGTAGCAGAGGTGCAACCGAGGGTTACGGTTGCAGATAAGCTCCCATCTTATCTTAGGATGATGGAGTAGATGTAGAGGGCGAGCATGCCCAAGTGAAGAGGTTCTTGAGGGGACTTTGACCGGATTTAAGGACTCGTTGTAGAGTGAGTAGGTTTGCCACGAGGGCAGAATTGGTTGAGATTGCTGCGGTGATTGAGGAGGATCTGAGGGAGCAGGTTGTGGTGGTTAGACCACCTGTTCAGCCGAAGAGATCGCAGCAGCAGGTAATTCCGAGTAAGGACAGCAATCCTGCACAAGGACAGAAGAGGAAGTGGGAGGGCACTTTGGGACCGAGTCACAGAGGTCGGGGTGGTCAGGGATGCTTCGGGTGTGGGAGCATGGATCACAAGCTGGGGAGCTATCCTAGGAGGGACGAATCTCGGGATACTCGGGTGTGTTTTCACTGCAGAGAGCCGAGACACATCAAGCCGAAATGTCCCAAGTTGAAGCAGATGGCAGTGGCGGCAGTGCAACTGGTGTCACAGATTGCTGAGCACCACGGGTGTTTACTTTGGTGGAGGCGGGTGGTTCAAGCGCCTGGCCTATCACATGTAAATTTTAGAACTGGACTTGGTAAATTGTGGCGTTTATGAATGGTTGTCTGTTTTGAAATTTCTGAGTCTTGTGATAGAATGTTAGAGTTCTTAGGCACATGGGACCTTGTTAGTGGGCGGGTTTGAGTCCTATGTTTTGTTTGATTATAGAGCTACAAATTGCTTCATTACTCTGGAGTGTACGGAGGGCTGCAGTATCCGGGGCGATTCCGGGGAGCAGATGGGAGTAGTTAAGGTTGCTGGCAGGAAGTTCTTAGCAGCTCATAGTCAAACAAAAAGCATCGATATTCGGGTGGCTGGAGAGTTTATGCCAGCAGATCTGATTATCAGTCCGGTGGAGCTGTACGATGTCATTTTGGGTATGGATTGGCTGGAGCGGTACAGAGTTCATCTGGATTGTCATCGGGAACGAGTTTTCTTTGAGCAAGAGGTAGGAATTTTGGTTTATCATGGAGTGAGGCCGACTTCTGGATGTCTCGTGATCTCGGTGATTGATGTGCATAAAACTTCTATGTAGGGTTTATGCAATTAGGTCTTTAAATTTATAATCCTAGGGAACTGCAAGTGCACAGTTAAGACAATTGTAGTACTTAGGGATCGTTCCACTGAGGACTAAGTGATGAATGCGCTACAAACCTATATGATTTGGATTAAGCTAAGGGAAAATTTTATTTGGTTTTTGGGGTTTTATGGAAGCAAATAACAAAGCAATAAAGTAAAGGGATAGATATCAATTAAGATTAGAATTCAAGCAATTCACAAAACATATGCAAAACACAAGCAATCGATTTAGGATTTTAATACTAGTTGTTCTAGAACTCATATCACTAAGGTAAGGTCATCCCACTATCGTGAAGTAACTAACCATCTACGTTTTGCACCCTAATAGACTCAACTATCGCAGGTTATTACAAGATGAAAACATACTTTATGCTCAAGATTGATTGTTCACTAGACTCCTTAACTAACCTATCGAATTGTTAAGATGCCTAGCTCATCGAATACTAGGTCCGGAGATATAACAAGCTTTTGGAGAGTATATCAACCTAAGATCACTCCCTTGGTAGCTAGGCCAGTTCGTGCTTTGAGTATAAATAAAGATGATGAATCAATTCTAGAATAAAACTCTAAACGATTAAATACGTAAAAACATAGAATTAAGAAAGTGCATAGAAATCAAATCAAGGCTATAACTCTAACATGTTTTGCAACACGTAGCAGCAAGATTAAAGCACATAGACAGTATAATTTGTTGATCTATCTAAGCGTAAGGAATTAGATCTCATCTCTTTGCAATAGGGCAAAGTCAATCTATCCTTAAAGGCTTCTAGAATCAAATAAACATTAAGAACAAGAGAAAAAAAAAATACAATGTTTAGGTATTGATTTAGGCTGTTAAGGCCGGCTGCCTAAGTTCCTAGAAAGGCTAAAAGCAAGTATATATAGGGGTTTAAGGAGGCTTAAGTCGGTTAGGGTTTCTTCGGACAAATACGTCTTTTTGGTCGAAACTGAGGCAATATCGGTCCAAATAACGGACGGGTTGCGTGACCGGTAATGGAGGGTTCCATGACTCTTCTAGAAGGTTGGTAAAATTCTGGATATCGGCCCATGGGCTGGCCCGGTGCTTGGCTTCATTTTGCACTCACTTCACTTCGAAGGCAGTTTGACATGTCCTCAGTGTTTTGGGTGTATCTTCCAAAGTATAGCTCAAAGGGATATTCCATACCAAGCTTCATTGAACTGATTTGATCCTCCGTTCATAAGCGAACTTCTGGCGTATATGTTCTGTCCAGTTTGAGAATGTGCATTATCTTCAAGATAAAACGACTTGGCTTGGTTCCTTTGACTTGGATGAGTAGCTGCATCTTAGATAACACTCTTTTTGCTCCTTTTTACATCTATTTGATGATAAAACCTGTTAAGTCCTTAAAATCTACATATACGAGAAAACTACCTCTTTTGGTCCAAAAGCTTTATTAATATATATAAAAACAATACTAAAATAGATAGAAAAAGTGGTAAAATATAGGGTATATCAGTGATTTAGGCTGAACAGCTGATCGAGAAGGGCTGCAAGGCATATTTGGCGATGATTATTATGTCAGAGTGTGCTGGAGAGGTGGATGTTGAGGATATCTGGGTTGTTCGGGACCTCGAGGATGTTTTTTGGTCGTTGCAGAAATTACCACCATCTTGGTCTGATCCTTTCACGATTGAGTTGGAGCCCAGAACAACTCTGATATCTAAGGCGCCTTACATAATAACCCCATCAGAGATGGCAGAGCTAAAAAAGTAGCTAGATGATCTATTGGGTAAGGGATTTATCCGGCCTAATAGTTCACTGTGGGGAGCACTGGTGTTGTTTGTGAAGAAGAAGGATGGGAGTTTCCGGTTGTGTATTGATTGTCAGGGACTTAACCGAGTCACTGTGAAGAACAAGTCTCCTCTGCCGTGGATTGATGAGTTATTGTATCAGTTACGAGGGGCTACTTGGTTCTTCAAGATTGACTTGGCATCGGGTTACCATCAGATTCCTATCGATGAGGCAGATGTTAGGAAGACTGCTTTAAGGACGAGATACGGGCATTTCAAGTTTGTGGTGATGCCATTTAGTTTGACTAATGCACCAGCGGCATTCATGAGGCTGATAAACGGGGTCTTTAAGAAGTATCTGGATGAGTTTGTGATCATCTTTATCGATGATATTCTGGTGTATTCGAGGAGTCATGAGGAGCACGAGGTTCATCTGAGAGTTTTTTTGGAGAAATTGCGGGAGCAGAAGCTGTATGCTAAGTTGAGCAACTGCAGTTTTTGGCAGCGGGAGATGGGTTTTCTCGGTCATGTGGTTTATGCAGATGGATTTTTTGTAGATTCGGCGAAGATAGAGGCTATTAGAGGGTGGCCTAGAACACCGTCTCGGTCTGATCCTTTTACGATTGAGTTGGAGCCCGGGATGACTCCGATATCTAAGGCGCCTTATATAATGCCCCCAGCAGAGATGACAGAGCTAAAAAAACAGCTGGATGATCTATAGGGTAAGGGATTTATCTAGCTTAACAGTTCACCGTGGGGAGCACTGGTGTTGTTTGTAAAGAAGACGGATGGGAGTTTCCGGTTGTGTATTGATTGTTGGGGACTTAACCGAGTCACTGTGAAGAACAAGTATCCTCTGTCGTGGATTGATGAGTTGCTGGATCAGTTGCGAGGGGCTACTTGGTTCTCCAAGATTGACTTGGCGTCGGGTTACCATCAGATTCCTATCGATGAGGTAAATGTTAGGAAGACTGCTTTCATGACGAAATACGGGCATTTCGAGTTTGTGGTGATGCCATTTGGATTGACTAATGCACCAGCGGCGTTCATGAGGCTGATGAACGGGGTCTTTCGGGAGCATCTGGATGAGTTTGTGATCATCTTTATCGATGATATTCTGGTGTATTCGAGGAGTCATGAGGAGCACGAGGTTCATCTGAGAGTTGTTTTGGAGAAATTGCGGGAGCAGAAGCTGTATGCTAAGTTGAGCAACTGCAGTTTTTGGCAGCGGGAGATGGGTTTTCTCGGTCATGTGGTTTATGCAGATGGAGTTTCTGTAGATCCAACAAAGATAGAGGCTATTAGAGGTTGGCCTAGACCAAGGAATGCCACAAAGATCAGGAGTTTTCTCGGTTTGGTAGGTTACTACCGGAGATTCGTCAAGGGTTTCGCAAGTATGGCTCAGTCGATGACGAAGCTGACGGGGAAAGATGTTCTTTTTGTGTGGTCTTTAACTTGTGAGGAAATTTTCGCGAGCCCGAAGGAGATGTTGACTAGTACACCAGTGTTGGCGTTGCCAGAGCCGGGTGAGCCTTACGTGGTGTATAAAGATGCTTCGAGAGTTGGTATGGGTTGCGTGTTGATGCAGCATGGAAAGGTAATTACTTATGCTTCGAGGCAATTGAGGAAGGACGAGAGCAATTACCCTACCCATGATCTTGAGTTGGCTGCAGTGAATTTTGCTCTAAAAATTTAGAGATCCTATCTTTATGGCAGAAAGATTCAGGTTTTCACAGACCACAAGAGCCTAAAGTATTTCTTTATGCAGCCAGAACTGAACCAGAGGCAGAGACGATGGATGAAGTTGGTAGCGGATTATGATATGGAGATTGGTTACTATCCCGGTAAGGCTAATCTGGTTGCTGATGCTTTGAATTAGAAGAAGGTTGTTTCAGGTCAGGAGCGGGATATGGAGTCTTTGGTGAGTGACATTAGCATCTTGAGGTTATGTGTTATCTCATAGGAACCTTAGAGGTTAGAGGCAGTTAACCAAGCAGATTTGCTGAGCAGGATTCGAGTAGCTCAGGAGAAGGATCAATGGTTGATTGATGCTTCTAGGGTTACCGGTTCTAGTATGAAGTCTCTGTGAACGGGATAATACTTGTTAACGGACGAGTTCGTGTGCCAAAAGATGAGGATCTGAGGCAGAAGATTCTTAGAGAGGCTCATGCGAGCATGTTGTCTATTCATCCGAGAGCGACTAAGATGTATCGTGATCTAAAACAGTATTATCACTAGTTCGGGATGAAGAAGGATGTTGCTAACTGGGTCGTATCTTGCCATGTGTACCAGTTAGTGAAGGCATAGCATCAAGTTCTGAGTGGTTTGTTGCAGAGTTTACCCATTTCGGAGTGGAAGTGGGATATGACTACCATAGATTTTGTGGTAGGATTGCCAGTTTTGTGGACTTATGATGCTATTTGGGTGATGGTGGATCGTCTGACTAAGTCAGCACATTTTCTTGCCATTAAGAAGACCGATGAAACGACGAGTTTGGCTAAGAAGTATGTACGAGAGATAGTGAGACTGCACGAGGTGCCAGTAAGTATTATGTTAGAAAGAGATCTGATGTTCGCTTCAAAGTTTTTGAGAGCCTTTCAGGCTGAGATGGACACTAAGGTGCATATGAGTACTGCTTATCATCCTCAAACGGATGGGAAATTTGAGAGGACGATTCAAACACTCGAGGATTTGTTCAGGATGTGTGTGATGGATTATGGTGGTCATTGGGCAGATCACTTGAACTTGGTAGAAATTGCGTATAACAACAACTATCAGGCGGTATTGGTATGGCTCCGTACGAAGTGTTGTATGGGAGGCCATGTCGTACACCATTATGTTGGACTCAAGTAGGGGAAAGAAGCATGTTTGGTGCAGATTTTGTTCAAGAGACGACGGAGAAGATCCGTGTCTTGAAGCTGAACATGAAGGAGGCTCAAGATCGGCAGAGGAGTTATGCTGATAAGAGAAGGAAAGAGTTAGAGTTTGAGATTAGAGATAAGGTGTATCTCAAGGCAGCGATGTTGAGGGGTCCTAACAGATCCATTTCAGAGAATAAGCTAAGTCCAGGGTTTATGGGTCTGTTCACGGTTGTGGAACGGGGTGGGCTAGTGGCTTATCGTTTGGAGTTACCTCAGAGTATAAAGGCATTTCATAAGGTCTTCCATGTATCGATGCTGAGGAAGTGTCTGTACGACTCTGAGGAGGTGTTGGCTAGGATTCTAGAGGATCTTTAGCCCTACATAATGTTGGAGGCAAGACTTGTGAGGATTCTTGAGAGGAGAGTCAAGGTTCTGTGCCGAAAGAAGATACCGTTGTTGAGAGTCTTGTGGGACTGTGACGGTGTTGAGAAGAGACTTGGAAACCATAGGCTAAGATAAAGACAAAATTTTTTAAGTGGTTCGAGAAGCAAGTTGAGGCTTGAGTTTGTCTTTTGGTTTTTAGTTTAAGATTGTAACGATTATTACATTCTTGAGATTTATAAAATGAGGATTTCTTAGGGATGAGTTGATAAGATGAGTAGTTCTTATGTTTGGCTACCTCTGTCATGGAATTGTGACATTTAGAACGTGCGGGGATATCAAGTTTTATGATGAGTTAGAACTTGTTTATGTCCATAATAGAGTTTTAGTAAACACCTTGAGTGACTAGGCTGTTTAGAGTTGACATGTGGATTGGTCAGGGATGGGATGATATTCCAGGAGAGTGGAATGTTAGGATGAGACCACGGGAGGTAGTTCTGGTCAGAGATGCTTATTGACATTTAAGAATTGATTGCCCTAGAGGATGAGGATTTCCCCGAATAACTCATTAGGAGATGACGAGTTCTCCTGAGGGAATGACAAGTACCCCTGTATTTCTTTGAGAGATGACAAGTTCTCTCCAAGGGATGTGATTTTCCCCTGCATACCGAGAGCTTGAGGGACTGTGTGTCCCGAGAGTATGAGTGGTATGGAGCATACCAAGAGCCTGACGGACTGTATGTCCTGAGGGTGTGAGTGGTATGGAGCACCGAGAACTCAAGGGATGACGATCCTGAGAGTGTGAGTGGTATGGATATGAGTTAAGAGCAATTAATGTCTGAAACGTGGCTATAAGCATAGGACTGAATGTGGATCTCAGAGATCGAGAGTGTTGATCTCTGGTGGTGCTGGCCGGGTTGGTCAGGAGTGTTGACCATAGTGTGACGGTGTTGCGTGATTCGAGGTCGAATCCATGTTAGTGGGGGAGAATTGTAACGTCTGCGAACTAAAACTGGGATTTTTGGACAGAGCGTCAATCGATGCAGGGTGTGTGCGTCGATTGACACATGTTACAAATTGAACCGGTTGGTTCAGTTTTTGAGTGTCGGTTTGTGGTTTGGTTTAAGAGAACCCTTGGGTTTGCCTATTTAAGTCATGGGGCCGTAATTCAGTCTCATTTTTGAGAGAGAAAAGCTGAGTTTTAGAGTTCCAGAGAGATGGGAAAGAGATCCTTGAGTGTTTTGTTCCTTAAAGCTAAGAAAAGACGTGATTGAGGCTTTAGAGGCAGCTCTGTCTTGTTTTAGAAGAATAGTGTAACGACCAGTAATTAAAAATCGGATCGGAGCAAAACTTCCAGGTAAAGTTCTCCACTCTCTGATATTGATATAGGAGAAAACGGTTTGTCAATCGGTTATGTATTCTAAGAGTTATAATTGTTTTATTGAAAGAGGTTTGTGCAGTTTCGGATCTGCGATCAGTCCACTTCAAAGGAGGATTCCCGTTGAACCAAAAGGACTCAGAGAACGATCCATTTATCGTTGGATATCTTTTTCTATCTAGTTTCCAGATCAGGTTTCCGATCCTGATTCTGAGCTAATCTCAGTGTGCTTTCAAAGTTAGCATGTCATTTCTATTTTTTGAAACCCTAATTCGGTTTAAGAAGTTCTTGGGGAAAGGATCGAGGTTTTGTTGGTTTGTAAGGAAGGGAAGATAGAGCAAAGGATGTAGGTGTCAGAGAGGTCTTTTTCATGGCTGTCCTTGTCTAGAATCGATCCAGAATCAAGGTGAGTACGTGACCATGGCTTATCTAGGTAATTGGAGTATTCAGGATGCGTTTGATTATGAATTGGAATGGATTGATGAATGATTACTGGTTATTTGTTCATGTTATCTGTTGTTGATTGATCACTTGGTATTGTGTTATTTCTGTATGTATGTGTGTATAGCCAAGTAGATGGGATGATCGTCTCATTGAAGTATTTGTGATAATATTAACGCATTTCTTTTAACCATGTGATGCAGGTAAAGAAAAGATGTGATCGTGCAATCAAGGCTGTGAAGAGGAGATGATCTAGAATCTTATTTATTTGCTTTATGTGATTGTTTAGAACCGCTAGGTTGCTGGTTTTATGCAATTGAATTATTAAATTGGTTTTGAATTGGTGATGGTTTGATGGATTAATCGTTTGATTGGTTTGAGTTGATTTTCGCTGGTTATGTTTGTTGAATTGCTAAGTGTTGAGAATAAGTATTTACGAGAATATTAATTCGATATAAAAAAAATGGGTCAGGTTGTTTCAGTTTGGTATCAGAGTCTTTACGACTTTAGGGTGGGTGCACTTGATTGATTATGAGGATTTAGTCAATTGTTGTGTGAGATTTTGGAATCCTAGATCATCTTCTTCGAGCTTTCAATGAGATTCCACGGTATGTGTTTGTTTGATATTTTATGGCTTTCTAGTATGCTTAGTGTTCTGTTGTGGTAGTGCAGAGAGATGGCTAGAGGAGCTAGAGGTAGAGGCCATGGTTGTCGTGGAGGCCGTGGTGGTCGTGTAGGACGTTGGCGTGGTTAGAGACTTGAGAGTGAGTCTGCCACCGCGAGTTTAGCCTCGAGTTCCGGACAGGATCAGGTGGCAGCTTCATAGATGCTTCAAGAAGAGTTCGTGGGTGTGGCCATTGCGAGTACCAGTGTGAAGACTAGTGGGACTGGTGTGGGTCCCGGTGTGGTCGGCGGTGCAGCGGGTGCAGGTACGGGTGCTGCCGCAGGTGTAACGCCCGTGAACTAAAAAGTGGATTTTGGTTAGGTGTGTCGATCGACAAATACGCCTGTGTCGATCGACACACCTAACCAAAATCCACTTTTTAACTCGTGTCGATCGACACACCACCACGAATCCGACTTCACACAAGTCAAACACACGTGTCGATCAACACACCACCACGAATCCGACTTCACACAAGTCAAACACACATGTCGATCGATAAATACGCCTGTTTCGATCGACACGTGTGTTTGACTTGTGTGAAGTCGGATTCGTGGTGGTGTGTCGATCGACACGAGTTAAAAATTGGACCGAACGGTTTGGTTCCAATTGTCCGGTTTGGCGGGCCGGTTTAGGGAACCTAGGGTTTGGTATTTAAGCGTGAACAGTCGCGTTTTCTCTATTTTTGGCCGTATTATCAGAGAGAACAAAGAGAAAAGACAGAATCAGAGAATTTGAGCGAGTTCTAGTGATTTCTGGGAAGGGCTGATCTCGTGAGGGTGTGGGAAACGAAGAAGGATCGTTGCTGGATTGATTTCGAGCCAGGAAGGGACGAAATCAGAGGCTGGGTTGAGTTGTTCATCGCGTTCTTCTTTCGTTCTTCGTCTTTCAAACCAAAATCGAGGTGAGTGCGTGACTGTAGGCTTACATAGGTGTAAGGAATGGATAGAATGCGATTGCTTGGTGGATTTTGTGTGTTTTGTGATTGAAATCGTGCAGGAGACTCGATGAATCGCGATGGATTCGAGCCATGAGAGGATAGGCTCGATTCTGGGTTCTGCGATGTCGTGTTGATCGACACCAGGGTGGTGTGTCGATCGACACGGGGAATCATGTCGATCGACACCATGGTGGTGTGTAGATTGACATGGGGGAGTCTGTCGATCGACACCATGGTGGTGTGTCGATCGACATGGGGGAGTCTGTCGATCGACACAGAGTTCCTGCTTTGGTTCGTGTTGCTTGTTTCGTGAATGCTTGTGTATGCTCATCCTGGTATTTTATTTATTGTTTATGCTTATGTATAAATAGCCTGTAGATGGGATGACCACGTCGCTGAGTATTTATGATAATACTCACACAATTCTTTTTGACATGTGTTGCAGGTAAAGAGAAAATGTGATCGTGGAATCATGGCCAGGAAGAGGAGATGATCTAGGGTCTCATTTGATTGGTTATATTGTTAGAATTGCTAAGCTGCTAGTAGTTCTGGAATTGGTTATTTATTATTGTTGGATTGGAATTTGGATTTTTGGTTTAATGGAGTTGATTAGATTGAACGGTTTAGGAATTAATAAAGTATGAGATTTATTAATTGATGTTTATGATTTATGTTTAATGGTTCCGCGTTGCTTGTATTGGCCCAATTGAGGATTATTATCTATGATGATAATAATCTGAAGGGAAAATTTTTAAATTTTTGGGTCGGGCGTTTCATTTTGGTATCAGAGTCCTTATGGTTCTAGGGCGGGTGCAATTGATTGATTGAGTGATAATTGATTGATTGTTGTGTGGATATGGAGTCCTAGATCATCTCTTTCGAGCCTTCAATGAGATTCCACGGTATGTGTTTGTTTGATTTTCTGTTATTCTAGTACTTAGTAATCTGCTGGTGAGTGCAGAGTGATGGCTAGAGGTGCCAGAGGTCGTGGGGGCCGTCGAGGCCGAGGTGGTCGTGGTGGGCGCGGGCGAGGACTGCAGGTTGAGTCTGATGCCGCGAGTGTGGCCCAGGAGACCACGCTGGAGCAGGTGGCGGACTCGCAGGTGTTTTAGGAGGGGTATGTGGGTGAGACTGCTACGGGTGCCAGCGTGAGGGCTGGTGGGGCCAGTGTGGGTCCCGCGGTAGCTAGTGGTGAAGAGGTGTCCAGAGAGATACCGAGTGGACTAGCGGTTCATTATCTGGATGGTGACGCGCATCTCTGGTGAAGAGGCGTCGAGGCTAGGAGAGTGCAGGCCGAGATGGTCTGGGAGGATTTCTTGGCTGAGTTTAATGCCAAGTATTTCCCGCAGGAGGCGATGGACCGGATGGAGTCGAGGTTTCTGAACCTGACTCAGGGGAACGGACTGTGAAGGAGTTTGATTTGGAGTTCAGTCGACTCCTAGTGCATGCTGGTAGGGGCATGGAGGGCGAGCAAGCCCAGGTGAGGAGGTTCTTCGGGGGACTTCGAGCTGAGTTAAGGACTCGCTTCAGGGCGAGTAAGTTCGCCATGAGGGCGGAGCTGGTTGAGACTGATGCAGCGATTGAGGAGGACCTCGGAGAGCAGGTTGTGGTGGTTAGTCCACCGGTGCAGCAGCAGCAGCAGAGGAGATCTCAGCAGCAGCCGGTTTTGGGCCGGGGCGGTAAGCCTGCGCAGGGTCAGAAGAGGAAGTGGGAGAGCACTTCAGGAGCCAGCCAGAGAGGTCAGGGTGGTTCGGGATGCTACGGGTGTGGTGGCACGGGCCACAAGGTGGCGAACTGTCCGAAGAGGAGAGAGGAGCGGGCGGCTCAGGTGTGCTATCACTGCAGGGAGCCGGGGCATATCAAGCCCAAGTGCCCTAGGCTACAGCAGATTGCGGTAGCGGCAGTGCAGCCATTGGCGGTCTAGCCCTTGGCACAGATTGCAGCGGCACCGCGAGTGTTCACGTCGGCAGAGGCGGGCGGCTCTAGCGCCAGACCGATCACAGGTAAATTCCAAACTTGATGTTCTCATTTTAAATTCTTGAGTTTTATAATTTAGTCTGTTTGGAAAATTGTGAGTCTGTGTTAGAGTGTCGGGTCTTTAAGCACATGGGGTTTGTGCAGGGACCTTAGTTGTGGGCGGATGTGAGTCCCACCTGTTGTTTGATTCGGGAGCTACGAACAGCTTCATCACTCCGGTGTGTACGGAGGGCAGTAAGATCCGGAGCAACTTCGGAGAGCAGCCGGGAGTAGTTAAGGTTGCTGGTGGAAGAACGTTACCTATATTCGGGCGGGCTCGTGGAGTGGATGTTCTGGTGGCGGGAGAGTCGATGCCAGCAAATTTGCTTATTAGCCCAGTGGAGTTGTACGATGTCATCTTGGGTATGGATTGGTTAGATCGGTACAGGGTCCATTTGGATTGTCATCAAGGGCGTGTGGTATTCGAGCGGGAGACAGGAAGGTTGGTGTATCAGGGGGTGAGACCGACTTCCGGAAGTCTCGTGATTTCAGCGATATAGGCCGAACAGTTGATTGAAAATGGTTGTGAGGCGTATCTGGCGATGATAGTGATGCCGGAGACTGTTGGAGAGGTTGCAGTTGGGGATATTCGGGTTGTTCGGGATTTCCAGGATGTTTTTTAGTCGTTGTTGGGATTGCCACCATCACGGTTGGATCCATTTACGATTGAGTTGGAACCCGGGACGACGCCTATATCCAAGGCGCCTTACCGTATGGCTCCAGCAGAGATGGCAGAGCTGAAGAAGCAGCTGGATGATCTGTTGGGGAAGGGTTTCATCCGGCCTAGTGTTTCACCGTGGGGAGCGCCGGTGTTGTTCATGAAGAAGAAGGATGGGAATTTCCGATTGTGTATCAATTACCGAGGGCTTAACCGAGTCACTGTGAAGAACAAGTATCCTCTGCCGCGCATTGATGAGTTATTGGATCAGTTGCGAGGGGCTACTTAGTTCTCCAAGATTGATTTGGCTTTGGGTTACCATCATATTCTAATTGATGAGGTAGATGTCAGGAAGACGGCCTTCCGAACGAGGTACAGACATTATGAGTTTGTAGTGATGCCGTTCGGGTTGACGAATGCGCCAGCAGCGTTCATGCGGTTGATGAACGGGATATTCCAGGAGTACCTGGATGTGTTCGTGATCATCATTATATATGATATCTTGGTATATTCGAGGAGTCCGAAAGAGCACGAGGTGCATTTGAGGTTGATTCTGGAGAAGCTGCGGGAAAAGAAGCTGTACGCGAAGTTCAGTAAATGCAGTTTCTGGCAGCGAGAGATGAGCTTTCTGGGCCACGTTGTGTCTGCAGAGGGAGTTTCTGTAGATCCGGCTAAGATTGAGGCTATCAGAGGCTGGCCTAGACCGAGGAGTGCCACCGAGATCAGGAGTTTTCTTGGGTTGGCGGGTTATTACCGGAGGTTCGTCAAGGGGTTTGCGAGTATGGCGCAGTCGATGACGAAGCTAACAGGGATGGATGTTCCATTTGTGTGGTCTTCAGCTTGCGAGGGGAGTTTCGGGAAGCTGAAGGAGATGCTAACTAGTACACCGGTTTTAGCGTTATCCGAACCGGGTGAGCCGTATGTGGTGTATACGGATGCGTCAGGATTTGGTCTGAGATGTGTGTTGATGCAGCAGGGGAAGGTTATTGCGTATGCTTCGAGGCAGTTGAGGAAGCATGAGTGCAATTACCCTACCCATGATCTGGAGTTGGCTGCGGTGATTTTTGCACTTAAGATTTGGAGGTCTTATCTGTATGGCGGGAAGGTGCAGGTATTCACAGACCACAAGAGACAGAGGCACTGGATGGAGTTAGTTGCAGACTATGACCTAGAGATTGGGTACCATCCGGGTAAGGCTAACCTTGTTACAGATGCGTTGAGTCGGAAGAGAGTAACTTCAGATCAGGAGCGCAATATGGAGGCTCTCGTGAGCGAGATCAGTACGTTGAGGTTATGTGTGATCTTACAGGAGCCGTTGGGGTTAGAGGCAGCTAACCAGGCAGACTTGTTGAGCAGGATTCGGGCTACTCAGGAGAAGGATCAGGGTTTGATTGATGCTTCTAAGGAGGGCGGTTCAGAGTATGTGGTCTCAACAAGTGGGATGATACTGGTGAACGGGCGGGTTTTTGTACCGAAGGACGAGGATCTGAGGCATGAGATCCTGAGGGAGGCTCATTCGAGCATGTTATCGATTCATATGGGAGTGACCAAGATGTATCGTGACCTGAAGCGGTATTATCACTGGGTCGGGATGAAGAGGGATATAGCTTGCTGGGTTGCAGCGTGCAACGTGTGTCAGCTGGTGAAGGCTGAGCATCAAGTTCCGAGTGGTATGTTGCAGAGTTTGGCCATTCCGGAGTGGAAGTGGGATATGATTACCATGGATTTCGTGACGGGGTTGCCGGTGTCACGGACTTTTGATGCTATTTGGGTTATTATGGATCATCTGACCAAGTCAGCACATTTTCTGGCCATCAAGATGACTGATGGAGCGGCAGTTTTGGCTAGGAAGTATGTGCGGAAGATAGTGAGGCTGCACGGGGTGCCAGCGAGTATTGTGTCAGACAGGGATCCGAGATTTACCTCAGAGTTCTGGAGGGTGTTTCAGGCTGAGATGGGCACTAAAGTGCATATGAGCACAGCGTATCATCCTCAGGCAAATGGGCAGTCAGAGAGGACGATTCACACTTTGGAGGATTTGCTGAGGATGTGTGTGCTAGATTATGGTGGTCATTGATTGGATCATCTGAACCTGGTTGAGTTTGTATATAACAACAGTTACCAGGCGAGTATTGGGATGGCTCCATATGAGGCTCTGTATGGGAGGCCGTGTAGTACACCATTATGCTGGACTCAAGTGGGGGAGAGGAGCATGTTTGGTGCGGATTTTGTTCAGGAGACGACGGAGAAGATCCGTGTCTTGAGGCTGAACATGAGAGAGGCTCAGGATCGGCAGAAGAGTTACGCCGATAATAGACGAAAAGAGCTGGAGTTTGAGCTGGGAGATCGGGTGTATCTCAAGGCAGCGATGTTGAGGGGTCCTAACAGATCCATTTCAGAGAATAAGCTGAGTCCGAGGTTTATGGGTCCGTTCAGGGTTGTGGAGCAGGTCGGACCGGTAGCTTATTGTCTCGAGTTACCTCAGAGTATGAAGGCTTTTCACAAAGTCTTCCATGTTTTGATGCTGCGGAAGTGTCTACATGAGTCTGAGAAGGTGTTGGCTAGGATTCCAGAGGATCTTCAGTCCAACATGACTTTGGCGGCGAGGCCTGTGAGGATTCTCGAGAGGAGGGTCAAGGTGCTGCGCTGAAAGAGTATACCGGTGGTAAGAGTCATGTGGGACTGTGACGGTATTGAGGAGGAGACTTGGGAACCAGAGGCATCGATGAAGAAGAAGTTCTCGAAGTAGTTCGAGAAGCAAGCTGTGACTTGAGTTTCTTTTCTGGTTTTCAGAGATTGTATTAGCATGTTGCTTTGTTGTTGTTATGTATTTCGTTTGTTGTTGTAACGAGTATACATTTTGGAGATTTAATAAGATGAGTTTGCCTTATTAAATGTGTGTAAGACATGTGTTCTTATGAGATGACTGGAGATGTCATGGATTGTGATGACTGGTAGGTCATGTGGAGGTATAGTGGTAGAAGTTCTATGTGAGTTAGAGCTTGCCTATCGGCTAGGATGGCTAGGAATAGAAGTTCTATGTGGCTTTGAGCTTGTTCATGTTCCAGGAGTGGCTGGAAATGAGATCGTTCATGTTCCAGGAGTGGCTGCAAATGAGATCGTTCATGTTCTAGGAGTGGCTGTAAATGAGATCGTTCATGTTCCAGGAGTGGTTGGAAATGAGATTCACTACAAGAAAACATCGTTTTAGCGTCGGCATAATTCGAATTCAATTTTGACGCTAAACCGTCGACGCTAAATCATTTTCGACGCTAATTTGACACTATTTTAGCTCTGGAAAATAATTCGATGCTAAAACGACGCTACAATTCGACGCTAATTAGCGTCGAATTAGCGTCGAATCATTTTTTTTTTAAAAAAAATTATAAAATATATTAAAATTAAATTATCCCATACAAAAAAAATAAAACGCTAATCTACTCGACGTTGTTGGGTCCTTAGGTTGATGACATCGTCTCGAATCATCTCTTCGGATTCCTGCTCGAACTGCGATTGACCGTCAGGTGGAGGAGGCGGTGGAGCAAACTGCAACCCTTGCAAGGCAGTTGCTAATGTCGGATGATCTCTGCAATGATGTTGAAAAGACTGGTCAATGCTCCGAGTCTAGTCTCTATGTGCGTCTCTAGCTGCGAAATCCTAGTGTTAGCAGCATCCAACTGTCTCGTCAATTCCGGCTGAGACGGACCCAGAGTGTAGGAACATCGAGCAGATGTAGAAGCTGCTGGGACATCGTTGATGGATCCAACACCCATCGTTCGTCCTTTCTTCTTCGGCGCAATCTATAAAATAAAAATGTTAGACAATAAAATTATAATAAAAATAAGTTTCGTTACATTATAAAAACATAAAAATTACCTTTTCGTAAAGTCTATCGTGAACTTCGGCACCCATCGTGGACTGGACAGACTCATCTAGTTGTGCCAGTCGTGCGTTGTACGCATTGAACGTTTGTTCCGCTTGAGCGGTAACAAACGTCCCATCCTTCTTCCGATGAGTTTTCTCCATCACTTTGTGTATCGGAGGAAGATCTCCGCCATTAGCCTGTTAAACAAAAACAAACATAGATAAAAATAAAATATATAATAAATAAATATTTCAAATACAAGAAATCAAATTAATTAATTTAATTTAAATATTACCATATTGATGCGGACTGTGGCGTACGATGATTGACCCGCACAATGCTTTGAAGGTCCATCTCCTTCAGCCACCGGCGTAAGACGAGCTGCAAAACACTTCCCCGATCTAACCACTGAATGGGGATCCTCCCAAAACCGCACTAGTCCCGAGCAAACATCGGGACCCATCCCTATCGGCTTCGCCTCATCGCCTTTCTCACGCCACGCTTTAGTCAAGTTAGCGACGTAACCGTTGAGGCGCTTTAGCGCCTTCTTCTCGAACTCCGCTCGCACTTGGAAAGTACGAAATTTCTCCCAGTGCCATCTTTGCTACAAAAATACGAATAATGTTATGAATATATTTAAAATAAAATACTTTAATAATAAAAAATAAATGTACATATAAAATGACTTACCGCCCATGACTCGAACCAAATATCCCGCACATGCTGCGGCGTCTGGCTCCAATTAGCATGGGGCAAAGTGAAATAGGACGTGATGGCCTTGGTGACCGAACGCGATACCTTGTTATCGCTAAACCTGTTAAACAAAAATTTACAATGATTTAATTATAATTTGTAATTAAAAATTAAATAACCAAAATTAGCGTTTTTAATTAGTAATATTGTAAAAGATGTAATCATACCATAATGTACCAGGAGGCCTCATCGGATGGAGACTCCTAACCCGTGTCTCTCGTCCAGGTTGGCGGAGAAGCTTGGTAATCCGCATCATGAGAGGCGCGTTTGCCGGTGGCAGTTCAGGGTGGTCATCGGAAGGGTCTGCTTCGTCTTTTTCTAACTGTATCTGTGGCTCTGGCTGAGGCGGTGGCGATGGCGGTGGCGGAGCTCGTGGTGCAACTCGTGATGCACCACGTGGTGGAGCTCGTGGACGATAGGTCGCAGCTTGCGAACCTGACACTGATCCTGATCCGCGACGACCATCGTATCCAGGAATCGTAGCATCCTCGCCAAATAACTGTCCGTAGGAAGGTGGTGGATCCGTCTATAAAATAAAAAAAAAATTATTAAATAAAAATATAAAAAATATAAATTCATAAATAAATATAAATCTTGTAAAAATGATTCAAAAATGCTTAAATTTTTTAAATTTTGTATATAAATTATGAACATAACTTGTAAACTTGTTTTGTTATTTTAAATTCAAAAATTTGTTTTTTATAGGTTCATAATTATAGAGTATAAATGTAAAGTTACTTATATAATCGTTTTTATTAAAAAAATATTATTTATTTTAATTTCAAAATTATAGATCAAATAATTTTTATTTTATTTTACATATATATATATATATATATATATATATATATATATATATGTTTTGAAAAATTAAAATTCTTAAATTTGTTTATTAATTTTCGTAAATTCATAAATTTATAAATTTTATAAATACAAACACATTAATTCTATTTACTACAAATCAATTTCAATTCCTACAAAACCAATCTTTATCCTAAAAATCCATGCAAATTCCTAAAAATCTATTCTATTTCCTACAAATCCATTCAAATTCCTAAAAATCTATTCTATTTTCTACAAATTCCTAAATCAAACTCAACATATATTTATTAACATAAAAAAAAAAAAAAATTACCATCTTTCCAAGCTTTGGATCTCGGTGGCAAGGGGAGAGATGGAGAGGAGTTCGCGACGGAGAGAGAGAGGAGGTCGGGGCGGAGAGAGAGAGAGGAGGTCGCGGCGGAGTGTGAGAGAGGTCGCGGCGGAGAGAGAAGAGATGGCGTCGACGGAGAGAGATGGGGAGGAGTTGGCAAGTCGCGGCCGAGAGCGAGAGGAGGTGGCGTCGGCGGAGAGAGAGAGAGGTCGCGGGCCGAGAGGGGCTAACTTCGACGGCGGAGAGAGAGGAAAACGCCGGCGGAGAGAGAGAGGAGATAGGTTTAGAGGTTGAGAAATCGGAAATGAGGAAGAAGGAGAAGTCTGGTTGCTAAATCGACGCAAATTCAACGCTAATTACGTCGAATTAGCGTCGGATTGAATTAAAAATCAAATTATTGTTCTTTTCGGTTCCCACGCACAGTAAATGGTTACTGTGGTTTTTAGGGAAATTTTTTAATTTAGCGTAGGATTAGCATCAGACCGTTTTCAGATTCGATGCTAATTCGACGCTAAATCAGATTGGTTAAACCAAAACAAATATGAAAATTTTTGGTTTGCCGCCATTGGTTAAACCAAATTAATTGAATGTAGCGTCGTTTTTGCGTCGAATACAAAAAAATCGACGCCTTTTCCATTCTTTACCCTAAACCCTGAAATCAAAATTTGTTTGATTTAGCATCGTATTAGCATCGAATCAGATGAATTCGATGCTAATTCGATGCTAAATCAAACAAATTTTATTTTCAGGGTTTAGGGTAAAGAAACCGCCACCGATACGAAAACTATCTTATCCCTTTCAATCTTTGTTATTACCGAATAATTTGAAAATTTGAAATTTTAAAATACCTATTTAGTTTCGAAATTAGTTATGCTTCTATATGTAAACCTATATAATTTTTAGAAATCAAAGTCCTTACATGCTTTTGTTAAAAAGTATAAATATGTACTTAGTTGTTAAGAATTAAATTATTCAGTATATATAACATATATGTTGAGTTTTAAATGTTTTATTCTTTACCCTAAAATCCAAACATAAAATTAGTTATTTAGCGTCGAATTAGCATCAAAACTATATCAATTCGACGCTAAATCGATGCTATTAGCTAATTTTATGTTTGGGGTTTTGATGCTAATTCGACGCTAAATAACTAATTTTATGTTTGGGGTTTAGGATAAAGAATAAAACATTTAAAAGTCGACAATCATGAGTGAAGCATATATGTTATATATATGCTGAATAATTTAATTGCAAACAACTAAGTACATATTTATACTTTTAAACAAAAGCATGTAAGGAATTTGATTTCTAAAAACTATATGGGTTAACATATAGAAGCATAACTAATTTCGGAACTAAATAGGTATTTTAAATTTTCAAATTTTCAAATTATTCGGTAATAACAAAGATTGAAAGGGATAAGATAGTTTTCGTATCAGTGGCGGCTTTTTTACCCTAAACCCTGAAAACAAAATTTGTTTGATTTAGCATTGAATTAGCATCGAATCAGATGAATTTGACGCTAAATCGATGCTATTTAGCGTCGAATTCATCTGATTCGATGCTAATTCGATGCTAAATTAAACAAATTTTGTTTTCAGGGTTTAGGGTAAAGAATGGAAAGGCGTCGATTTTTTTGTATTCGACGCAAAAACGACGCTACATTCAATTAATTTGGTTTAACCAATGGCGGCAAACAAAAATTTTTCATATTTGTTTTGGTTTAACCAATCTGATTTAGCGTCGAATTTATCGAATTTGGATAAATTCGACGCTAATTCGACGGTAAATCAGCTTATTTTTTTTTAAATTAAAAATAATAGAAACTAAATACAATAACAAATTTAAATGATCCGAAACAAATGAAATAAAAACGCGAATACACAAATCCAAATAAAACACATGTATATGCTTCACTCTGAATCATTATTTGAGTTTTCGTCATCCTCATCGGTACTTTCTCCACTCTCGTTTCCGAACTCGACGTCGGGGTTTTCTGCATCGGTAGCATCCGGAAGTATTTCAGCTTCTCGATTTTGCGGATCTATAAGAATGATGTTGTCAATATCCTGGTCTGCAGTTGTTAGATCTATGGCAGTTTCATATTGCATTGGAGCGTCGTCGGATTCAACTATCATGCCTCTAGGAGCTATTTTTAGCACAGATAACCATGAAATCTCTGTTTTTTTTAAACGTGGATATGGAATGAAACAAACTTGATCCGCTTGTGATGCAAGGACAAATGGATCGTACTTTGCATAAGAACGCGATCCATTAACATCGATGACACCAAAGTTTCCTACTCGAACCCCTCGCCCGATAACTGGATCAAACCACTCGCATTTGAAAAGGGTGCACTTTAAGTTAACCAATCCAGGGAATTGCACTTCGACAATGTCTTGTATAATGCCATAAAAATCTGTGTCCCCGGCTCGAACTACCACACCATAATTTGCCGTTGCACTATTTTTGCCACGTTCGAATGTATGAAATACGTAACCTCGTGTACAATACATTGGAGATGATGTAACTTTCCCCAATTGACCTTGGATCAACTCTCTAAACCATACAGGGTATGACGTGTCTCCATAATCAACCTGGTAAATATAGTATACACATTGTTAAAAAGTATACACAAATTGTATATGTATAAATTTTTATGGAAACTTGATATATGTAATTTTTTTTTAATTTGCCTGAGTCCTCAACCATTTAACAAAGTGTAAATCTTTACATTTGTCAATCTCACCGGCGGATGCATTTGGGAAAGCCTCGTTAACTTGGCGAATGAATTCACTAATAAAAAAATATAGTTATAACAAATGTTTAAAAAAATATAGTTATAATAGTTATAACCTCAATCCACAGTTGGTAATTATAATATGTACCTCAGAAATGGGCTAACTTCGTCGCATTGTAAGAGAATATATGTGTGTGCACAATTGTAGTCATCATATGAGAACCAATCTTCTTCTCTTGTGATTCCGGCCTGCCTACCAACTGCACATAATATTTCTGGGACATCAGAAACTGGATATGTTTGTGCGATGCCACCATCGTCGTACCTACGTGGAGCTCTTTTTCGTGTCCGTACAGTTGGAGAAAAGTAATATGAGCTAAAATGAGAGGTTTCTTCGGTTAATTCGATGATCCCTCAACCCTAGCTAGGTTTTTAGCCTTTCCTTTTAAGTATTTCAGGAATCTCTCAAAAGGATACATCCAACGAAATTGAACGGGCCCTCCTAAATCGGCTTCGTGAGGAAAATGGACAGGAAGATGCTCCATCACATCAAAAAAAGATGGAGGGAATATCTTCTATAAGTTGCACAACAATATTGGGATGTTATTCTTTAGTTGTTGAATTCCATCCTCAGTCAGAGTTCGCACACACAGATCTCGAAAAAATGCTCCAACACCTAAACCCAAAATCGAATATCAACCAAAAAAGAAACGTAATTTTCCATATATAAATTGTTTAGATATTTATATATCGTCATAGAAAATATACCTGCAAGTGATTCATGCACGTTTGTTGGCAAAAGCTCTGCAAAGGCGAAAGGCAATAATCTCTGCATAAACACATGACAATCATGACTCTTTATTCCAGAAATTTTTTTCCTTTGCTCCACAGACTTAGAGAGTTTTGACACGTATCCATCTGAAAACTTAACTTCGGTGGAAACCCAGTTGAAGAATGTTGATTTGCATTCGCTTGACAATCTAAAGATAGGCACTGGAGCTCTCCCATCTCCCGTCAGATGTAACTCAACTCTAGAGCATATAAGAGGCAAATTCAATCTAGACTTCAAGTTGTCTTTAGACCTGCTTGAAACGTTTAAGATTGTGTGCATGATGTTATCGAAAAAGTTTTTCTCAATGTGCATGACATCAAGATTGTGGCGCAATAGATGATCCTTCCAGTACGGTAGATCCCAGAAAATGCTCTTCTTATGCAAATTATGTTCTTCAAGGTATCCTTCTGGGAGATTGGTCGGGATATTAAGCCAGTTTCCACCACGTTTTGTTGTGTCCTGAGCTCCCCAATAATCAAGTTGACCTTCAATTTGCTCTCCTGAAAGATATGGAGGTGGGGGGATACGTACACGTTTGCCCTTTGTGAACAACCTCCTATTCCCCCGATACGGATGGTTCAGAGGAAAAAACTTCCGGTGACAATCAAACCAACAAGATTTTCTACCATTTTTTAGTTGGAAGGCATCTGTTTCATTTTGGTAAGACGGACATGATAACCTACCATGTGTTGTTCAACCAAATAACATTCCATAGGCTGGAAAGTCGCTTATCGTCCACATAAGCACAACTCGCATTGTAAAATTATTTTTCCTAGAGTAATCAAAAGTACAACCCCATGAGACCACAACATGTTCAAATCATGAATCAGCGGCTGTAAAAACACATCAATAGATCTTCTTGGATGCTTCGGACCAGGGACTAAAATACTCAAAAATAGAAATTCCCTCTGCATGCACATATCAGGCGGAAGGTTATAAGGTTAAAGTATAACCGGCCATAAAGAATATTGCCTGCCAGACATACCGAACGGACTAAAACCATCTGTACATAGTCCAAGATAAACATTGCGCTTCTCTTTAGCAAAATTAGAGTGTACCGATTTAAATTGTTTCCAAGCTTTTGCATTAGAAAGATGATGAACTTCTCCTTTAATAGTTGAATGTTCCGCATGCCACCTCATTGATGCAGCTGTTCATTCTGAATGGTATAACCTTTGTAGCCTATCTGTTATGGGCAGGTATCACATTCTCTGGTATGGCACTTTAGTTCTACCAGCTCTTTGGGGCGTAAATCTTGGTTTGTGGCAAAATCGACATTCATGCAAATCTTCATCATCTTTTCAAAATATCATGCAATTGTCAATGCAAACATCTATCATCTGCGAGGGCAATCCTAAACTAGAGATTAGTTTATGTATGTCGTAGTATGACTCAGCAGCTTGATTACCCTCTAGCAAATATTCTTTTAGAAGAGCTTCCCAATCATCCATGCAACTCTCAGATTGATTATGATCAGACTTTATTGTCATCATCCTAGATGCCAATGATAATTTAGACAGACCTTCCCTACAACCTTCATAGATTGGTTGGTTTGCAGAATCAAGCATATCATAAAAAATTTTAGCATCTACATTGGGTTCCTCAGCAACATCAGGAGTAGACATAACTCCAGGAAATGCATCGGTTACCATTTCTTCGAACCTATTATGCTCTAACCCGACATCATGATCATTTCCTATAACAAATTGATGCTGACCATATTGCTCATTCGAATAACCCTGATCCATAGGTTGGTAACTAGTAGTACCCGAAGTTTCATCTTCATATCCCTCTCCATGATAAAACCAAACATAATACTCAGGTGTAAATCCTCTATTAAATAAATGCGTACTAACTGTATCAATTGTTTGCGGCCTCGAATTTTTGCACTTCCGACACGGGCACACCATCACTCCAGTCCGTTGAATTGTAGGTACACTACTTGCTTGAGCCATAAAAATTTCAAGGCCGTTCAGGAATTCTTCTGAAAGCCCTCCATTTTCATCTTTACGTCGATACATCCAGCGTCTGAGTTCGTATATATCGCCCATTTTTTTTTGTGAAAGTTTTTTTTTTTAAATTGTTGGATGCTATCTTCGATTCAGTTTGGATGGGTATATATAGGAGATATTTGCATCGATTTTGCATCGAACTTTTAGCATCGTATTAGCATCGAAATATTTTGCGTCGATTTTGCATCGAAAAGGTATATAAGTAGGTACACTTGTTTTTAATATGCCACTACCTAATAAATTCGACGCAACTTCGACGCTACATTCGACGCTAGAGGTTCGACGCTAATGCGTCGCAAACGTAACGTAGATTTAGCGTCGAATACATGCTATTGATGGAAATTCGACGCTAAATCGATGCTATATAACGTCAATTTAGCGTCGAATTTATTCGCCCCTATTTAGCGTCGAATTAGCGTTGATTTTTGTAATCGACACAACTTCGTCGCAATTCTGACGCTATATTTGCGTCGAAATATATTTGACGCTATATTTCGACGCTAAATCATTGTTTTCTTGTAGTGATTGCTCATGTTCTAGGAGTGGCTAGAAATGAGATAGTACATGTTCCAGGAGTGGCTGGAAATGGAAGCTCTATGCGTGTTAGAACCTGTCTATTTCCTAGGGAGAGTCTGGAAAAAAAGTTTTATGTGAGTTAGAATTGTCTTTTCCAGGGACTCTGTGAAACACCCTGGTGATTGGGTTGTTTCGGATGACCACGAGAGGTGATTTCAGTCGACAGGTGCCTAAGATGCATGTTACAGAAGTGATTGCCCCAGGGGATAGTTGGTCTCCTGGGTATACTTGAGGGGATAGTGATGTTCTCTCCGGGGGAAAGTGGTTCCCTTGCATATACTTTGAGGGGCCGTAGCCTCTCCAGGGGATGTGTGATTCCTCTGCAGCCGAGCTTGACGGACTGTGTGTCCTGAGAGTGAGAGGGGCTGGAGCATACCGAGAACTGGATGGACGGCGGTCATGAAGGTGGAGGGGTATGATATACTTCGAGAGCTCAAAGGGTGACGATCCTGAGAGCGAAGTGTGGTATATAGATATGAGTATGAGCAATAGTATCTGTAATGTGGTTGTAAGCATAAAACTGGATGAATTTCGGGGATCGGGAGTGGATCTCAAGTGGTGCTGACCGGGTTGGGGTCGGGATTGCAGTTGTGGTGAGACGGTGCAATAGGGCTAGTATGAGCCTGGTAGAGCTCGGGGATCAGGTGTGATCTCGAGTGGTGCTGACCGAGGGTCAGGAGAGTGGATGTGGATGTCGAGTCTAAGGTTTTTGCTGACGTTTAGAACTTCGTTCGGACAACCTGGTAGTATATGTAGCACCGTTGGTCATACATGTTCTTGTTTGATTGTTGTGCGATCATTTGGTCCAATTTGGGGTCAACGGTTGGTCGTGCATGTTCTTGTTTGATTGTTGGGCGATCAATCGGGCAGCCCTAATCTGGACCAGGGGGCGTTGCATCGTTGATGTTCCCGGGAGAATCTGGTCGGGTTTTAGGCAGGGGTATTAACCTTAGTGAGACGGAGTCGCGTGATTCGCGGAGAAGCATGAGTGCAATTACCCTACTCACGATTTGGAGTTGGCTGCGGTGATTTTCGCTTTAAAGATTTAGAGGTCGTATCTTTATGGCGGAAAGGTGCAGGTGTTCACAGACCATAAGAGTCTGAAGTATTTCTTCACTCAGCCTGAGCTGAACCAGAGACAGAGGCGCTGGATGGAGTTAGTTGCAGACTATGACCTAGAGATTGTGTACCATCCGGGTAAGGCTAACCTGGTTACAGATGCGTTGAGTTGGAAGAGGGTTGGTTTTGATGAGGAGCGGGATATGGAGACTCTGATCAAGTGGGATGATACTGGTGAACGGGCGGATTTGTGTACCAAAGAACAAGGATCTGAGGCAGGATATCGTGAGGGAGGCTCATTCGATTCATCCGGGAGCGACCAAGATGTATCGTGATCTGAAGCGGTATTATCACTGGGTCGGGATGAAGAGGGATGTAGCTAACTGGGTTGCAGCGTGCAACGTGTGTCAGTTGGTGAAGGCTGAGCATCAAGTTCCGAGTGGTATGTTGCAGAGTTTGCCCATTTCGGAATGGAAGTGGGATATGATTACCATGGATTTTGTGACGGGGTTTCCGGTGTCACGTACATATGATGCAATTTGGGTGATTGTGGATCGTCTGACCAAGTCAGCATATTTTCTAGACATCAAGAAGACCGATGGAGCGGCAGTTTTGGCTAAGAAGTATGTGCGAGAGATAGTGAGGCTGCACGGGTTCCAGCGAGTATTGTATTAGACAGGGATCCGAGATTTACCTTAGAGTTCTGGAGGGCGTTTCAGGCTGAGATGGGCACTAGGGTGCATATGAGCACAACGTATCATCCTTAGATGGATGGGCAGTCCGAGCGGACGATTCAGACATTGGAGGATTTGCTGAAGATGTGTGTGCTGGATTATGGTGGTGATTGGGCAGATCATCTGAACCTGGTCGAGTTTGCGTACAATAACAGTTACCAGGCGAGTATTGGGATGGCTCCATATGAGGCTCTGTATGGGAGACCGTGCCAGACCCCATTATGTTGGATTCAAGAGGGGGAAAGAAGCATGTTTGGTGCAGATTTTGTTCAGGAGACGACGAAGAAGATCCGTGTCTTGAGGCTGAACATGAGAGAGGCTCAGGATCGACAGAAAAGTTATCCCGATAGGAAACGGAAGGAGCTGGAGTTTGAGCTGGGAGATCTGGTGTATCTCAAGGCAGCGATGTTGAGGAGTCTTAACTGATCCATTTTGGAGAATAAGCTGAGTTCGAGGTTTATGGGTCCATTCAAGGTTGTAAAGCGGGTCGGACCGGTAGCTTATGGATTGGAGTTACCTCAGAGTATTAAGGCTTTTCACAAAGTCTTCTATGTCTCGATGCTGCGAAAGTGTCTACATGAGTCTGAAGAGGTGTTGGCTAGGATTCCGAAGGATTTTCAGCCCAATATGACATTGGCGGCGAGGCCTGTGAGGATTCTCAAGAGGAGAGTCAAGGTGCTGCGTCGGAAAAGTATACCGTTGGTGAGAGTTATGTGGGCTATGACGGTATTGAGGAGGAGACATGAAAACCAGAAGCGATGATGAAGAGGAAGTTCTCGAAGTGGTTCGAGAAGCAAGCGGTAGCTTGAGTATCTTTTCTGGTTTTTCTGAGTCTGTTTTAGTATGTGGCTATGAGTGTATGTATTTTCGTTTTGATGTTGTTGTAACGATTATACATTTTGAGATTTAATAAGATGGGTTTTCCTTATTAAATGCGTGTAAGACGTGTATTCTTATGATATGACTAGTGGAGTCATGTGTTGTGATGACTGGTAGGTCATGTGGAGGTCTAGCGATAGATTCTATGGGAGTTAGAGCTTGTCTATCTGCTAGGGAGGCTAGAAGTGGAAGTTATATGTGAGTTAGGGATGTCCATGTTCTAGGAGGATTATCTAGGGATAGCAGTTCTATGTGAGTTAGGACTTGTCTATTCCCTAGATGGCGCTAGGAAATAGAGCTTTTATGTGAGTTAGAGCCTGTCTATTTCCTATGGGGAGTCTGGAATAGAAGTCTTATGTGAGTTAGGACTGTCTTTTCCAGGGACTCTGTGGAAACACCTTGGGGATTGGGTTGTTTCGGATGACCACGAGAGGTGATTTCGGTCGACAGGTGCTTATGATGCACGTTACAGAGTTGATTGCCCCAGGGGATAGTGGTTCTCCTGTGTATACTTGAGGGGACAGTGAGGTTCTCTCCGGGGGAAAGTGTTTTCCATTGCAATATACTTTGAGGGGGCGAAGCCACTCTAGAGGATGTGTGATTCCTCTGCAGCCGATAGCTTGACGGACTGTGTGTCCTGAGAGTGGGAGGGGCTGGAGCATACCGAGAGCTGGATGGACGGCGGTCCTCAATGTGGGGTGGAATGATATACATCGAGAGCTCAAAGGGTGACGATCCTGAAAGCAAGGTGGTGTATATAGATATGAGTATGAGCAATAGTGTCTGTAGTATGATTATAAGTATAAGACTGGATGAACTTCGGGGATCAGGAGTGGATCTCAGGTGGTGCTGACCGGGTTGGGTCAGGATTGCAGCCGTGGTGAGACGGTGCAACGTGGCTAGTATGAGACTAGTGGAGCTCGGGGATCAGGTGTGATCACAAGTGGTGCTGGCCGAGGGCTAGGATTGTGTATGTGGACATCGAGTCTAGGGTTTTTACGTGTGTTTCGAACCTCGGTTCGGACAACCCTTGTAGCATATGTAGCACCGTTGGTCGTGCATGTTCTTGTTTGATTGTTGCGCGATCATTTGGTCCAATACTGGGTCAACGGTTTGTCGTGCATGTTCTTGTTTGATTGTTGTGCGATCAATCGGGCAGCCCTAATCCGGATCAGGGAGCGTTGCATCGTTGATGTTTTCGGGTGAATCTGGTCGGGTTTTAGACGGGAGTGTTAACCTTAGCGGGACGGAGTTGCGTGATTCGAAGTCGAATCCATGTTAGTGGGGAAGAATTGTAACGCCCGTGAACCAAAAAGTGGATTTTGGTTGGTGTGTCAATTGACACAGGGGTCTGTGTGTCGGTCGACACGAGTGTTTTTGGACTTATGAGAAGTCGTGTTCTTGGTGTTGTGTCGATCGACACAAGTGAGGGTGTCGATCGACACGGGTTAAATTGAACCGATAGGTTTGGTTCTTGATAGCTCGGTTTGGCGATTGGTTTAGGGAACCCTAAGGTTCCAAATAAAACGTGGGAGCCGCGTTTTGTCTCCTATTTTGGCCGAAATTAGAAGAGAAATCAGAGATATTGGGAGAGTTTTGGGTTTTGAGAAGGATTGAAACGACCCGACCCAAAAATTTAAAAATTTTCCCTTCGGATTACTATCATCACAGATAATAATTCTCAATGGGCCAACAACAGCAATGCGGAACAAATTAAGAACATAAGCAATAATAACACAATCAATAAATCACATACTTTATTGATCTAACAAATTCCAATTCAATGAATTACTCAACAACAATCCAATACTCAATAACCAGAATTCACTAGCAACCTAGCAATCCTAACAATACAACCCGACAAGCGAGACCCTAGATCATCTCCTCTTCCTGGCCATGATTCCACGATCACATTTTCTCTTTACCTGCAACACATGGCAAAAAGAATTGCGTGAGTATTATCACAAATACTCAGCGACGCGGTCATTTCGTCTACAAGTTATTTATATACAGACATAAACAAGAGATACAATACTGATGTGCATAAAACTTTCATGTAGGGTTTATGCAATTAGGTCTTTAAATTTATAACCCTATGGAATTGCAAGTGCACAGTTAAGACAATTGTAGTACTTAGGGGTCGATCCACTGAGGACTAAGTGATGAATGCGTTACAAACCTATATGATTCGGATTAAGCTAAGGGAAAATATTATTTGGTTTTGGGGTTTTATGGAAGCAAATAACAAAGCAATAAAAGTAAATGGGATAGATATCAATTAAGATTAAAAATCAAACAGTTCATAAAACATATACAAACATAAGCAATCGATTTAAGGTTTTAGTAGTAGTTTTTCTAGAACTCATATCACTAAGGTAAGGTCATCCCACTATCGTGAAGTAACTAACCATCTACGTTTTACACCCTAATAGACTCAACTATCGCAGGTTATTATAAGGTGAAAACATGCATTATTGGTCAAGATTGATTGTTCACTAAACTCTTTAACTAACCTTTCGAATTGTTAAGATTTCTAGCTCATCGAATACTAGGTCCGGAGATATAACAAGCTTTTGGAAAGTATATCAACCTAAGATCAGTCCTTGGGTAGCTAAGCCAATTCATGCTTTGAGTATAAATAAAGATGAAGAATCAATTCTTGAATAAATCCCTAAACGATTAAATGCGTAAAAACATAGAATTAAGAGAATGAATAGAAATCAAATCAAAGCTATAACTCTAACATGTTTTGCAACACGTAGCAGCGAGAGTAAAGCACATAGATAGTATAATTTGTTGATCTATCTAAGCGTAAGGAATTAGATCTCATCTCTTTGCAATAGGGCAAAGATCAACCTATCCTTAAAGACTTCTAGAATCAAATAAACATGAAGAACAAGAGATAAACGAAATACATTGTTTAGGTATTGATTTAGGCTGTTAAGGCCGGCTGTTTAAGTTTCTAGAGAGGCTAAAAGCAAGTATATATATAGGGGTTAAGGAGGCTTAAGTCGGTTAGGGCTTCTTCGGGCAATTACGTGTTTTCAGGTAAAAAACTGAGGTAATTTCGGTCAGGATAAGGATCAATCTTCGTGACCGATTTTGGAAGCTTCTAGGGAGCTTCTAGAAGGTCATACTAAGGCTGGATATCGGCCCATGGCCTGGCCCGGTGCTTGGCTCCATTTTGCACTAACTTCACTTCGAAGGCAGTTTGACATGTCCTCAGTGTTTCGGGTGTATCTTCTAAAGTACAGCACCAATTGATGAAATTAAAACTCCATTGGAAAGGAAACTCAAAGGGCTATCTCCACACCAAGTTTCATTAAATTACCAATTGATTTGATCCTCCGTTTGTCAGAAAACTTCTAGTGTATGCGTTCTGTCCAGTAGGGGAATGTGCATTATCTTCAAGATAAAGTGACTTGGCTTGGTTCCTTTGACTTGGATAAGTAGCTGCATCATAGATGATACTCCTTTTGCTTCTTTTTACATCCTTTTGATGATAAAACCTGTTAAGTCCTTAAAATCTACATATACGAGAAAACTACCTCTTTTGGCTCAAAAGCTTTATTAACATATATAAAAACCATACTAAAATAGATAGAAAAAGTGGTAAAATATAGGGTATATCAACTCCCCCAGACTTATCTTTTTCTTGTCCTCAAGCAAACAATAGTCAAGAATTGAGAAGAGGTTTGAAATTCGGAGGAACTCACATATCCTTTGGATCGTTGCATCAAATTCTAAACCTGTAATCCACATGAAACAAGATTAGCTCATAGACGTTGTCATCTTCTTCCATCACGAATTTGCAACATAGTCATACTCTAAATCTCTGTCCCTGAAAAAATCTCAACTTCAAATCAATTGACTCTTTCTACTCTCTTAGATTTAATGAAAACTTCTCATCAAGAATATCATTCAAGGAAGACGGGCTAGGTATTGGGAAAGGCTGATTTTAGTGGTGAGGTTAAAAGTGTTTAGGGTTACCATAGACTCCGGGTGCGAGATATTATGCAAAATCGCAAGAGAGAATGAACCTGTTGATGTCCACAATTTCCCGACCACTTCTTCACGTCTTTCTCCCCCAGACTTAGATTTTTCTCCAGGAATCACTTGAAATCTCTTCTACTCATCTCTTCTTTTGTACCATGACATTCCTTGGGTATTCTTTTGCCATAAGACTCTGAGAATTACCGTTTTCCTTTCCCTTAGATTTTTTTTATATATATATATATATATATATATATATTTTTTTTTTTCCAAAGGGGGAAACGGTATCTTTTGATATAAGTCAAGTATAGGCACCAATTGTTACCATGTTTTACGCATCCAAAGAACGGCCAAGCTCTTTGAAATTTGTTCTTTGTACTCCACCATTCTTTACCAAATCGTCGCATCTCTAGTGATTGGAAAATTGCGTCGGTCCTTTTCTCTCCGACGTTTTTGTACATATCTGCAAGTATAAAACTGAAAGAGAATGCATGAGGTCTGAAAGAAGGTAAAGGGTTTTTAGGTAGGGTACCAACTAAAGATGAGCTGACCATTCATGACACCAAAGAGTGGTAAAAGAGGATAAGATGTCATGAATGTGGGATTCGTTTCCTTGATCTAACATCCTTAATAAGAAATAGTCAAAAACCATATTAGTAGTCCAAATAGAGAGTCAAAATCATTTCCATCAAAAAGTTGCAAGTAGAAATTTGAATGTGTGACAGGAGCTTCATCATGAGGTTTCTGAATCGATTGTCATGATCAAACCCTGCAACAATGGTTACATAGTCTTTGAAATCAAAACGTCAATCCTAGGAAGGTGTCATAATTCCTATCTTATTATTTTTATGAAAAACTGTTTTTTTTTTATTTGATAATAAATTTTAAAAAATCCATTGAAACCATAAAAACCAAACACTAACAATCGTGTTAGTAACAACAAACCCCCCAGACTTAACTTACACCGTCCCCGGTGTAAAATTAAATCAAATTAAGAGAGTAATGATGAAAATTTATTTGACTGAAGAATCAAAAAGATAGAGAATAGAATGATAGTACCGGTGAGCGTAGATAATTCCGGCAAAAATCTTAGGTTGTCGCGATCAATCTCAGATCTTCGTTTTTTTTAGCATCGCGTATCAAAACCATGCTATGTATTTCCAATATCTGCTCTTTTCTGTCACATCTCTTTTAAATGGTGGATAAGTCGTAAGATGATCAGATTGTGCGTCCACAATGAAATCTTCTGGAAATCCTGTTTAAGAGCAACATATCCTTGCAAAAACACTTGAAATCACTTGTTAAATTCATCCTGGAACAAAGTCCTCAATACAATTGTATTGATTTCTAAGTCCAAGGGAAGGAAAAATAGATATTAAACAAAAAAAATCAAAATAATGAATCCTAATTGTTAAAAACTATCAATGTAGGTGAAATCCAGGAATGAATATGTCAAGATGTGAAAATTATATTTAAAACCATTTAAATCTAACCAATTTGTTAATTTTAATGCAAAAATTCATGAATTATATAATTGTTAGTTAAATAATCATGAAATATGCAAAAATAAATTGGTTCTTTAAAAATTATGTGTGGAAAAATGATTTTAAAAATAATTTAAAGAGTGAAAAAGGAGAAATTAACCTCTTTTGACCAAACGGTTAGGTGGTCGGCTCGGTGGTTCGAAGCGGTGGTTCGGTGGACCATGGCTCGTGACTTCGGTGGTGTGGTGGTGATGGGGACGCGGTTCGGCCAAAACCGGTCTAGGTGTCGAGTGGCTAGTCGCGGTCAAGGACGGTCGAGTGGTGGCTCGGGTCCAAGGCGGTTCGGCACGAGACGGTGGTCGGATGGACTTGGAGTCGCGGTTCAAGGCATTATCGGTCGTGGTACCGGTCGGCGGTTATGACCGATATCGGGTCGCGTCGTGTCGGGGTTCGGGGTGGGAAGGTGTGGCTCGCGTCGTGTCGTGGGTCAGGATGGAATGGGACGTATCGGGGTCGAGTACCAGTCGGGATATCGGTCGGGTCGGTTGACCGATATCGGGACACATAGTGTCGCGGGATGTGGGTCGCAGGACGGATCGGGCGGGATGGGTCGGTATGTGGCACGGATCGGGACGGGACGGGCGGTATCGGGTCATGCGTACCGGACCGAGTTTCGATCGGCGTGTCCGACCGGTACCGTTTCGCGGTAAGGTGTCGGGTCGAGGCGCTCGTGTCGCGGGAAGGTTTCGGGTCGAGGTGGGAAGGTCACGGGAAGAAGGGCCGCGTACCGGTCCGAGTACTGGTCGGGTGTGTTGGCCGATACGCGGGACCGGTATCGGGACGCATGGGACGCGGGACGGATGCATCGTGGATCATGTCGCGAGTTGGTGTCGTGTGTCGCATATCGGTCCGGGTACCGGTCGGTACCGCGGTCCGAAATCGGGACCGAAACTTACCGTGGGTCGAGGCAGAAATTGCGGCAGGATTTGCGGTGGGGGTGCGGCAGGATTGCTGTGGAACTGCCTCGCGGTAGGATGAGGTGAGATTGCGGCAGGGTCGCGGCATTTGTGCTCCAGTACCGGTCACGATTTCCGACCGGTACGCGTGGCCGGTATTTGGTCACTCGTGCCGCGGGGTGATCGGGACGCGATACCGGTCGCAGTCGTGGATCGGTATTCGGTCCGGTATTGCCTCGGTCGCGGTAAGGTTTTCATGTCGCGGTCCATGTGTTTTTTTCGTCGAGCTTTTACTTCGTCTATACTCATCGGAATTGAGATCCAAAAGATGCTACGGACTCTTGAGAACGAGATCTTTCCAATGGTATGTAGATTATTGCCTGGTTCGTGGTGGCTTGAACTGTGAAAAAGCTTGAAGATGCGACTTCGTAACCTTCCTTGACGGTCTTGTTCAATCGGTCATAACTTGCTAACCGTAATAGCAAATCATATTCTGCTTTTTCCTATAGCTTCATAAGACTGTCTCCTTCGTGTATACCAAATTTTAAAAACGTCCGGGCTGATATTTAGCTCCAGTCATTCCATGAACAGAGCAAGTCGTGTTCGATCTCTCTCTTCATCGTTCTTCTCAAAAACACATTTGTTTGTATTTTAAAAACATTTTGTAAAATCCTGAAAAATTCATAGATAGATAAAATAATGAATGACAATGTTGAGAAAAATAAAAACAAATCCAAAAACTTAGAAGAAGAAAAGCAATAAAATCAAAATCATAAATATGGGTTGCCTCCCATAAAGCGCTTGTTTTAAGTCGGATAGCTCGACTCCTTGGGTTTTTAGGGTGGTGGATGGTCTTCTAAAGGCTTGAGGTTGCCTTTAGCATGTAAATGAGATCTCCTTAGGTCGTGTTCTCCATCTTCATCAAATTGGTTGGGCTCATTGATCAACACTTCTCTTTTCTCCGAAGGAATGTATACTTCCACCGTTTCTTCGATTTTCGTTAAACGATCATCGAGTTGCTTCACACGGTTGGAGGTACTGATTGCTTCTCCTTTGAGGGCGGTTGTCTTTCCAATAAGATCATTAAAACGTCCAACCAAAGAGAATTTAACATCCTCAATTGCTTGAGCATGGTGCGCTTGTTCTTTCGTAAGAACAAGTATCGTAGAGAATGCTTCTTGATGAGTAACGTTGGTCTCCTCCAATGCTTTCGTGGCTTTATGGGCTTTGACAGCAGTGATGTTGAGGCAAGTTGTAAGTTCTTCTAAGTTCCCATTAGAGCTTGTGGTCTCCATTTCAAATTTCTCCCAAAGACTATCAAGGCTACGCTTGAAACCATGAAGTTTTCGTGCATCGTCGTGAAGATCTTGGGAATGTTTCTTTTGTACTTCTTCAAGGAGGGTTAAGCGTGAGACATTCTCTTGGATTTGAGTAGCAAGGTTCTCAAATCTCTTTTCAAACGTTGAGAGTAAAGTGTCCAACTTATTGTTAATATCACAAAACATTTGCTTGGCGGCTTCCATCTGGCAATGCAATAAGTCTTTTTCTTCATCTCCACGAGGGTTTGAGAGGGGGCGGCGGTGGTACTGTGGTGATGGTGGCGGACGAATGTGATGAGGACGAGGACGACTCTCTCCTCCATAAGCTTCCCAAGGACGATACAACATTGGATTGTATCGGTTTTGGTTAGAAAGTGGTGATTGATGAAATTCATGAGGCATGGGGATGTAATCTCCTTCTTCTTCACGAGGGTAAGTGCTCGCCATTCTCTTTGGATTGTGATGCTTCATTGACAAATCTCTGAAAGTCACCGAAATTAAAAACCAAAAACAAAAATAAAAAATTAGAAAAAAAATTGAAAATAAGAAAAAAAGAAAACAAACTTAGACTTAATCTTTATCAAAGATTTGTAGGCAATCAAACAAAACTCCCCGGCAACGGCGCCAAAAAACTTGATGTGCATAAAACTTTTATGTAGGGTTTATGCAATTAGGTCTTTAAATTTATAACCCTATGGAACTGCAAGTGCACAGTTAAGACAATTGTAGTACTTAGGGGTCGATCCACTGAGGACTAAGTGATGAATGCGCTACAAACCTATATGATTCGGATTAAGCTAAGGAAAAATATTATTTGGTTTTGGGGTTTTATGGAAGCAAATAACAAAGCAATAAAAGTAAAAAGGATAGATATCAATTAAGATTAGAAATCAAACAGTTCATAAAACATATGCAAACACAAGCAATCGATTTAAGGTTTTAGTACTAGTTGTTCTAGAACTCATATCACTAAGGTAAGGTCATCCCACTATCGTGAAGTAACTAACCATCTACGTTTTACACCCTAATAGACTCAACTATCGCAGGTTATTATAAGGTGAAAACATGCATTATTGGTCAAGATTGATTGTTCACTAAACTCCTTAACTAACTTTTCGAATTGTTAAGGTTTCTAGCTCATCGAATACTAGGTCCGGAGATATAACAAGCTTTTGGAAAGTATATCAACCTAAGATCAGTCCTTGGGTAGCTAAGCCAATTCATGCTTTGAGTATAAATAAAGATGAAGAATCAATTCTAGAATAAATCCCTAAACGATTAAATGCGTAAAAACATAGAATTAAGAGAATGAATAGAAATCAAATCAAAGCTATAACTCTAACATGTTTTGCAACACGTAGCAGCGAGAGTAAAGCACATAGACAGTATAATTCGTTGATCTATCTAAGCGTAAGGAATTAGATCTCATCTCTTTGCAATAGGGCAAAGATCAACCTATCCTTAAAGACTTCTAGAATCAAATAAACATGAAGAACAAGAGATAAACGAAATACATTGTTTAGGTATTGATTTAGGCTGTTAAGGCTGGCTGCTTAAGTTCCTAGAGAGGCTAAAAGCAAGTATATATAGGGGTTAAGGAGGCTTAAGTCGGTTAGGGCTTCTTCGGGCAATTACATATTTTCAGGTCAAAAACTGAGGCAATTTCGGTCAGGATAAGGATCAAGCTTCGTGACCGATATTGGAAGCTTCTAGGGAGCTTCTAGAAGGTCATACAAAGTCTGGATATCGGCCCATGGCCTGGCCCGGTGCTTGGCTCCATTTTGCACTAACTTCACTTCGAAGGAAGTTTGACATGTCCTCAGTGTTTCGGGTGTATCTTCTAAAGTACAGCTCCAATTGATGAAATTCAAACTCCATTGGAAATCTAACTCAAAGGGATATCTCCACACCAAGTTTAATTAAATTCCCAATGGATTTGATCCTCCGTTTGTCAGCAAACTTCTAGCGTATGCGTTCTGTCCAGTAGGGGAATGTGCATTATCTTCAAGATAAAGTGACTTGGCTTGGTTCCTTTGACTTGGATAAGTAGCTGCATCATAGATGATACTCCTTTTGCTCCTTTTTACATCCTTTTGATGATAAAACCTGTTAAGTCCTTAAAATCTACATATACGAGAAAACTACCTCTTTTGGCTCAAAAGCTTTATTGATATATATAAAAACCATACTAAAATAGATAGAAAAAGTGGTAAAATATAGGGTATATCAAATCCCCCATACTTATCTTTTGCTTGTCCTCAAGCAAACAATAGTCAAGAATTGAGAAGAGGTTTGAAATTCGGAGGAACTCACATATCCTTTGGATCGTTGCATCAAATTCTAAACCTGTAATCCACATGAAACAAGATTATGCAAAATCGCAAGAGAGAATGGACCTGTTGATGTCCACAATTTCTCAACCACTTCTTCACGTCTTTCTCCCCCAGACTTAGATTTTTCTCCGGGAATCACTTAAAATCTCTTCTACTCATCTCTTCTTTTGTATCATGACATTCCTTGGGTATTCTTTTGCCATAAGACTCTGAGAATTACTTTTTTCCTTTCCCTTAGATTTTTTTTATATATATATATATATTTTTTTTTTCCAAAGGGGGAAATGGTATCTTTTGATATAAGTCAAGTATAGGCACCAATTGTTACCATGTTTTACGCATCCAAAGAACGGCCAAGCTCTTTGAAATTTGTTCTTTGTACTCCACCATTCTTTACCAAATCGTCGCATCTCTAGTGATTGGAAAATTGCGTCGGTCCTTTTCTCTCCGACGTTTTTGTACATATCTGCAAGTATAAAACTGAAAGAGAATGCATGAGGTCTGAAAGAAGGTAAAGGGTTTTTAGGTAGGGTACCAACTAAAGATGAGCTGGCCATTCATGACAACAAAGAGTGGTAAAAGAGGATAAGATGTCATGAATGTGGGATTCGTTTCCTTGATCTAACATCCTTAATAAGAAATAGTCAAAAACCATATTAGTAGTCCAAATAGAGAGTCAAAATCATTTCCATCAAAAAGTTGCAAGTAGAAATTTGAATGTGTGACAGGAGCTTTATCATGAGGTTTCTGAATCGATTGTCATGATCAAACCCTGCAACAATGGTTACATAGTCTTTGAAATCAAAACGTCAATCCTAGGAAGGTGTCATAATTCCTATCTTATTATTTTTACGAAAAACTGATTTTTTTTTTTTATTTGAAAATAAATTTTGAAAAATCCATTGAAAACATAAAAACCAAACACTAACAATCGTGTTAGTAACAACAATCCCCCCAGACTTAACTTATACCGTCCCCGCTAGAAAATTAAATCAAATTAAGGGAGTAATGATGAAAATTTATTTGACTGAAGAATCAAAAAGATAGAGAATAGAATGATAGTGCCGGTGAGCGTAGATAATTCCGGCAAAAATCTTAGGTTGTCGCGATCAATCTCAGATCTTCGTTGTTTTTGAGCATCGGGTATCGAAACCATGCTATGTGTTTCCAATATCTGCTCTTTTCTGTCACATCTCTTTTAAATGGTGGATAAGTCGTAAGATGATCAGATTGTGCGTCCACAATGAAATCTTCTGGAAATCCTGTTTAAGAGCAACATATCCTTGCAAAAACACTTGAAATCACTTGTTAAATTCATCTTGGAACAAAGTCCTCAATACAATTGTATTGATTTCTAAGTCCAAGGGAAGGAAAAATAGATATTAAACAAAAAAAATCAAAATAATGAATCCAATTTGTTAAAAACTATCAATCTAGGTGAAATCAAGGAATGAATATGTCAAGATGTGAAAATTATATTTAAAACCATTTAAATCTAACCAATTTGTTAATTTTAATGCAAAAATTCATGAATTATATAATTGTTAGTTAAATAATCATGAAATATGCAAAAATAAATTAGTTCTTTAAAAATTATGTGTGGAAAAATAATTTTAAAAATAATTTAAAGAGTGAAAAAGGAGAAATTAACCTCTTTTCACCAAACGGTTAGGTGGTCGGCTCGGTGGTTCGAAGCGGTGGTTCGGTGGACCATGGCTCGTGACTCCGGTGGTGTGGTGGTGATGGGGACGCGGTTCGGCCAAAAGCGGTCTAGGTGTCGAGTGGCTAGTCGCGGTCAAGGACGGTCGAGTGGTGGCTCGGGTCCAAGGCGGTTCGGCACGAGACGGTGGTCGGATGGACTTGGAGTCGCGGGTCAAGGCATTATCGGTCGTGGTACCGGTCGGCGGTTCTGACCGATATCGGGTCGCGTCGTGTCGGGGTTCGGGGTGGGAAGGTGTGGATCGCGTCGTGTCGCGGGTCGGGATGGAATGGGACGTATCGGGGTCGAGTACCAGTCGGGATATCGGTCAGGTCGGTTGACCGATATCGGGACACATAGTGTCGCGGGATGTGGGTCGCGGGACGGATCGGACGGGATGGGTCGGTATGTGGCACGGATCGGGACGGGACGGGCGGTATCGGGTCATGCGTACCGGACCGAGTTTCGGTCGGCGTGTCCGACCGGTACCGTTTCGCGGTAAGGTGTCGGGTCGAGGCGGTCGTGTCGCGGGAAGGTTTTGGGTCGAGGTGGGAAGGTCACGGGAAGAAGGGCCGCGTACCGGTCCGAGTACCGGTCGGGTGTGTTGGCCGATACGCGGGACCGGTATCGGGACGCATGGGACACGGGACGGATGCATCGTGGATCGTGTCACGAGTTGGTGTCGTGTGTCGCATATTGGTCCGGATACCGGTCGGTACCGCGGTCCGAAATTGGGACCGAAACTTACCGTGGGTCGAGGCAGAAATTACGGCAGGATTTGCGGTGGAGGTGCGGCAGGATTGCGGTGGGGGTGCGGTGGAAGTGCCTCGCGGTAGGATGCGGTGAGATTGCGGCAGGGTCGCGACATTTGTGCTCCAGTACCGGTCACGATTTCCGACCGGTACGCGTGACCGGTATTTGGTCACTCGTGCCGCGGGGTGATCGGGACGCGATACCGGTCGCAGTCGTGGATCGGTATTCGGTCCAGTATTGCCTCGGTCGCGGTAAGGTTTTCGTGTCGCGGTCCATGCTTTTTTTCCGTCGAGCTTTTACTTCTTCTATACTCATCGGAATTGAGATCCAAAAGATGGTACGGACTCTTGAGAACGAGATCTTTCCAATGGTATGTAGATTATTGCCTGGTTCGTGGTGGCTTGAACTGTGAAAAAGCTTGAAGATGCGGCTTCGTAACCTTCCTCGACGGTCTTGTTCAATCGGTCATAACTTGCTAACCGTAATAGCAAATCATATTCTGCTTTTTCCTATGGCTTCATAAGACTGTCTCCTTCGTGTATACCAAATTTTAAAAACGTCCGGGCTGATATTGAGCTCCAGTCATTTCATGAACAGAGCAAGTGGTGTTCGATCTCTTTCTTCATCGTTCTTCTCAAAAACACATTTGTTTGTATTTTAAAAACTTTTTGTAAAATCCTGAAAAATTCATAGATAGATAAAATAATGAATGACAATGTTGAGAAAAATAAAAACAAATCCAAAAACATAGAATAAGCAAAGCAATAAAATCAAAATCATAAATATGGGTTGCCTCCCATAAAGCGCTTGTTTTAAGTCGGATAGCTCGACTCCTTGGGTTTTTAGGGTGGTGGATGGTCTTCTAAAGGCTTGAGGTTGCCTTTAGCATGTAAATGAGATCTCCTTAGGTCGTGTTCTCCATCTTCATCAAATTGGTTGGGCTCATTGATCAACACTTCTCTTTTCTCCGAAGGAATGTATACTTCCACCGTTTCTTCGATTTTCGTTAAACGATCATCGAGTTGCTTCACACGGTTGGAGGTACTGATTTCTTCTCCTTTGGGGGCGGTTGTCTTTCCAATAAGATCATTAAAACGTCCAACCAAAGAGAATTTAACATCCTCAATTGCTTGAGCATGGTGCGCTTGTTCTTTCGTAAGAACAAGTATCGTAGAGAATGCTTCTTGATGAGTAACGTTGGTCTCCTCCAATGCTTTCGTGGCTTTATGGGCTTTGACAGCAGTGATGTTGAGGCAAGTTGTAAGTTCTTCTAAGTTCCCATTAGAGCTTGTGGTCTCCATTTCAAATTTCTCCCAAAGACTATCAAGGCTACGCTTGAAACCATGAAGTTTTCGTGCATCGTCGTGAAGATCTTGGGAATGTTTCTTTTGTACTTCTTCAAGGAGGGTTAAGCGTGAGACATTCTCTTGGATTTGAGCAGCAAGGTTCTCAAATCTCTTTTCAAACGTTGAGAGTAAAGTGTCCAACTTATTGTTAATATCACAAAAAATTTGCTTGGCGGCTTCCATCTGGCAATGCAATAAGTCTTTTTCTTCATCTCCACGAGGGTTTGAGAGGGGGCGGCGGTGGTACTGTGGTGATGGTGGCGGACGAATGTGATGAGGACGAGGACGACTTTCTCCTCCATAAGCTTCCCAAGGACGATACAACATTGGATTGTATCGGTTTTGGTTAGAAAGTGGCGGTTGATGAAATTCATGAGGCATGGGGATGTAATCTCCTTCTTCTTCACGAGGGTAAGTGCTCGCCATTCTCTTTGGATTGTGATGCTTCATTGACGAATCTCTGAAACTTACCGAAATTAAAAACCAAAAACAAAAAGAAAAAATTAGAAAAAAAATCGAAAATAAGAAAAAAAAACAAACTTAGACTTAATCTTTATCAAAGATTTATAGGCAATCAAACAAAACTCCCTAGCAACGGCGCCAAAAAACTTGATGTGCATAAAACTTTCATGTAGGGTTTATGCAATTAGGTCTTTAAATTTATAACCCTATGGAACTGCAAGTGCACAGTTAAGACAATTGTAGTACTTAGGGGTCGATCCACTGAGGACTAAGTGATGAATGCGCTACAAACCTATATTATTCGGATTAAGCTAGGGAAAAATATTATTTGGTTTTGGGGTTTTATGGAAGCAAATAACAAAGCAATAAAAGTAAAAGGGATAGATATCAATTAAGAGTAGAAATCAAACAGTTCATGAAACATATGCAAACACAAGCAATCGATTTAAGGTTTTAGTACTAGTTGTTCTAGAACTCATATCACTAAGGTAAGGTCATCCCACTATCGTGAAGTAACTAACCATCTACGTTTTACACTCTAATAGACTCAACTATCGCAGGTTATTATAAGGTGAAAACATGCATTATTTGTCAAGATTGATTGTTCACTAAACTCCTTAACTAACTTTTCGAATTGTTAAGGTTTCTAGCTCATCGAATACTAGGTCCGGAGATATAACAAGCTTTTGGAAAGTATATCAACCTAAGATCAGTCCTTGGGTAGCTAAGCCAATTCATGCTTTGAGTATAAATAAAGATGAAGAATCAATTCTAGAATAAATCCCTAAACGATTAAATGCGTAAAAACATAAAATTAAGAGAATGAATAGAAATCAAATCAAAGCTATAACTCTAACATGTTTTGCAACACGTAGCAGCGAGAGTAAAGCACATAGACAGTATAATTCGTTGATCTATCTAAGCGTAAGGAATTAGATCTCATCTCTTTGCAATAGGGCAAAGATCAACCTATCCTTAAAGGCTTCAAGAATCAAATAAACATGAAGAACAAGAGATAAACGAAATACATTGTTTAGGTATTGATTTAGGCTGTTAAGGCCGGCTGCTTAAGTTCCTAGAGAGGCTAAAAGCAAGTATATATAGGGGTTAAGGAGGCTTAAGTCGGTTAGGGCTTCTTCGGGCAATTACGTCTTTTCAGGTAAAAAACTGAGGCAATTTCGGTCAGGATAAGGATCAAGCTTCGTGACCAATATTGGAAGCTTTTAGGGAGCTTCTAGAAGGTCATACAAAGTCTGGATATTGGCCCATGGCCTGGCCCGGTGCTTGGCTCCATTTTGCACTAACTTTACTTCGAAGGAAGTTTGACATGTCCTCAGTGTTTCGGGTGTATCTTCTAAAGTACAGCACCAATTGATGAAATTCAAACTCCATTGGAAATCTAACTCAAAGGGCTATCTCCACACCAAGTTTAATTAAATTCCCAATTGATTTGATCCTCCATTTGTCAGCAAACTTCTAGCATATGTGTTCTGTCCAGTAGGGGAATGTGCATTATCTTCAAGATAAAGTGACTTGGCTTGGTTCCTTTGACTTGGATAAGTAGCTGCATCATAGATGATACTCCTTTTGCTCCTTTTTACATCTTTTTGATGATAAAACCTGTTAAGTCCTTAAAATCTACATATACGAGAAAACTACCTCTTTTGGCTCAAAAGCTTTATTAATATATATAAAAACCATACTAAAATAGATTGAAAAAGTGGTAAAATATAGGGTATATCAAATACCAAGATGAGCATACAATCAAGCATACACGAAACAACCAACACAAACTCGTACAGAAAGCCTGTGTCAATCGACACAACCACTAGGTGTCGATCGACAGACTGCCCTGTGTCGATCGACACACCACCTTGGTGTCGATCCACATGGAGAGTCGTGTCGATCGACACGAATAAGTGTGTCGATCAACACGACATCGCAGAACCCAGGAAACGAGCCTATCCTCTCATGGCTCGAATCCATCACGATTCGTCGAGTCTCCTGTACAATTTCGATTACAAAACACACAGAAACAACCCAGCAACACAAGCAAATGCATTCCATCTAATCATTAGGCCTATACAACCCACGATCACGCATTCACCTTGATTTCAGATTGAAAAGATGAAGAACCCAAAGAACGACTCGAACCAGCCACTGATTTCACCTTTCCCAGCCCCGAAATTGAGCCAACAACGAACCCTCCTCGTTCCTAATAGCCTCTCACGCAAGCACAAGCCTCAAGAACGATTAACCTTCCTCCAGAAATCTCCAGAACTCACTCAAACTCTCTGATTCTGACAATCTCCCAATTCTCTCTGATAATACGGCTAAAAGAGAGAAAAACGCGTTTGTTCCAGCCTCTATATACGAACCCTAGGTTCCCTAAACCAGCTCGCCAACCCGAGCAATTGGAACCAAACTGATCGGTCTAATTTTACCCCATGTCGATCGACATACACCACTCGTGTCGATCAACACACCTCCAACTATCCGACTTCTCACAAGTCAAAATACCCATGTCGATCGACACACCAACCAAATTCCAAATTTTTTTGTTCACGGGCGTTATAATTCTTCCCCACTAACACGGATTCGACCTCGAATCACGCGACCCCGATTCACTAAGGTTAACACTTCCGCCTAAAACCCGACCAGGTTCACCCGGAAACATCAACGATGCAACGCCCCCTAGTCCAGATTAGGGCTGCCCGATTAATCGCCCAACAATCAAACAAGAACATGCACGACCAACCGTTGACCCCGAATTGGACGAAATGATTGCACAACAATCAAACAAGAACATGTACGACCAACGGTGCTACATATGTTACCAGGGTTATCTAAACTGAGGTTCTAAACGTCAGCAAAAACCTTAGACTTGACATCCACATCCACTCTCCTGACCTTCGGTCAGAAACCACTCGTGATCACACCTGTTCCCCGAGCTTTACTAGGCTCATACTAGCCATATTGCACCGTCTCACCACGGCTGCAATCCTGACCCCAACCTGGTCAGCACCACCTGAGATCCACTCCCGATCCCCAAAGGTCATCCAGTCTCATGCTTACAACCACATTACAGATACTATTGCTCATACTCATATCTATATACAACACTCCGCTCTCAGGATTGCCAGCCATTGAGCTCTCGAAGTATATCATACCCCTCCACCTTCAGGACCGCCGTCTATCTAGTTCTCGGTATGCTCCAGCCCCTCCCACTCTTAGGACACAAGGTCCGTCAAGCTCGCCAGCAGAGGAATCACACATCCCCTGGAGAGGTTTCGGCCCCTCAAAGTATATGCAAGGGAACCACTTTCCCCGGAGAGAACCTCACTGTCCCCTCAAGTATACCCAGGAGACCCACTATCATCTGGGGCAATCACTCTGTAACATGCATCTTAGGCACCTGTCGACTAAAATCACCTCTCGTGGTCATCCGAAACAACCCAATCGCCAGGATATTTCACAGAGTCTCTGGAAAAGACAGTCCTAACTCACATAAGACTTCTATTCCAGACTCCCCCTAGGAAATAGGCAGGCTCTAAATCACATAAAAGCCCTATTTCCCAGCGCCATCCAGGGAATAACAAGTCCTAACTCACATAGAACCTCATCCCTAGATAATCCTCCTAGAACATGGGCAGCCCTAACTCACATAGAACTTTCATTTCTAGCCTCCCTAACCGATAGACAAGCTCTAACTCACATAGAACTTCTACCGCTAGACCTCCACATGACCTACCAGTCATCGCAATCCCTGACATCACTAGTCATCTCATAAGAACACACGTCTTAAACACACATTTAATAAAGCAAACTCATCTTATTAAATCTCAAAATGTATACTTGTTACAACAACAAACGAAATACATAACAACAACATAGCAACATGATAATACAGTCTCTGAAAACCAGAAAAGAAACTCAAGCCACCGCTTGCTTCTCGAACCACTTCGAGAACTTCCTCTTCATCGATGCTTCTGGTTCCCAAGTCTCCTCCTCAATACCGTCACAATCCCACACGACTCTCACCAACGGTATACTCTTCCGACGCAGCACCTTGACTCTCCTCTCGAGAATCCTCACAGCCCTCGCCACCAATGTCATGTTGGGCTAAAGATCCTCTAGAATCCTAGCCAACACCTCCTCAGACTCATGCAGACACTTCTACAGCATCGAAACGTGGAAGACTTTGTGGAAAGCCTTAATACTCTGAGGTAACTCCAAACGATAAGCTACTGGTCCGGCCCGCTCCACCACCTTGAATGGACTCATAAACCTCAGACTTAGCTTATTCTCCGAAATAGATCTGTTAGGACCCCTCAACATAGCTGACTTGAGATACACCAGATTTCCCAGCTCAAATTCCAGCTCTTTCCGTCTCCTATCGGCATAACTCTTCTACCGATCCTGAGCCTCTCTCATATTCAGCCTTAAGACACGGATCTTCCCATCGTCTCTTGAACAAAATCTGCACCAAACATGTTCCTCTCCCCCACTTGAGTCCAGCATAATGGTGTCCTACACGGCCTCCCATACAAAGCGTCATATGGAGCCATCCCAATACTCGCCTGGTAACTGTTATTATACGGAAACTCAACAAGGTTCAGATGATCAGCCCAATGACCACCATAATCCAGTACACACATCCTCAACAGATCCTCTAATGTCTGACTCGTCCTCTCCAACTACCCATCTGTCTGAGGATAATACGTTGTGCTCATATGCACCCTAGTGCCCATCTCAGCCTGAAACGCCCTCCAGAACTCTAAGGTAAATCTCGGATCCCTGTCTAATACAATACTTGCTGGAACCCGTGCAGCCTCACTATCTCTCGCACATACTTCTTAGCCAAAACTGCCGCTCCATCGGTCTTCTTGATGTCTAGAAAATATGCTGACTTAGTCAGACGATCCACAATCACCCAAATTGCATCATATGTACGTGACACCGGAAACCCCATCACAAAATCCATGGTAATCATATCCCACTTCCATTCCGAAATGGGCAAACTCTGCAACATCCCACTCGGAACCTGATGCTCAGCCTTCACCAACTGACACACGTTGCACGCAGCAACCCAGTTAGCTACATCTCTCTTCATCCCGACCCAATGATAATACCGCTTCAGGTCACGATACATCTTGGTCGCTCCCGGATGAATCAATAACATGCTTGAATAAGCCTCCCTCATGATCTCCTGCCTCAGATCCTTGTCCTTGGGTACACAAACCCGCCCGTTCACTAGTACCATCCCACTTGCTGAGACCATATACTCTAAACCGGCCGCCTTGGAAGCATCAATCAAACCCTGATCCTTCTCCTGAGCAACTCGAATCCTGCTCAACAAATCTGCCTGGTTAGCTGCCTCTAACCCCAACGGTTCTTGTGAGATAACACACAATCTCAATGTACTGATCTCGCTCACCAGAGCCTCCATATCTCGCTCCTGATCTGAAGCCACTCTCTTCCGACTCAACGCATCTGCAACCAGATTAGCCTTACCCGGATGGTACCCAACCTCTAGTTCATAGTTCGAAACTAACTCCATCCAGCGCCTCTGTCTCTGGTTCAGCTCTGGCTGAGTGAAGAAATACTTCAAACTCTTGTGGTCTGTGAATACCTGTACCTTCCTACCATACAGATAAGACCTCCAAATCTTAAGGGCAAAAATCACCGCAGCAAACTCCAAATCATGGGTAGGGTAATTGCACTCATGTTTCCTCAACTGTCTCGAAGCATACGCAATAACCTTTCCCTGCTGCATCAGTACACATCCCAGACCAATTCCTGATGCATCTGTATACACCACGTACGGCTCACCCGGCTCGGGTAATGCCAAAACTGGTGTACTAGTCAGCATCTCCTTCATCTTCCCGAAACTCTCCTCGCAAGCTGAAGACCATACAAAAGGGACATCCTCCCTTGTCAACTTCGTCATCGACTACGCCATACTTGCAAACCCCTTAGCAAACCTTCGGTAATAACCCGCCAACCCAAGAAAACTTCTGATCTCGGTGGCATTTGATATACCCTATATTTTACCACTTTTTCTATCTATTTTAGTATGGTTTTCATATATATTAATAAAGCTTTTGCACCAAAAGAGATAGTTTTCTCGTATATGTAGATTTTAAGGTCTTAACAGGTTTTATCATCAAAAGGATGTAAAATGGAGCAAAAAGAGTGTCATCAATGATGCAGCTACTTATCCAAGTCAAAGGAACCAAGCCAAGTCACTTTATCTTGAAGATAATGCACATTCTCCTACTGGATAGAACATATACGCCAGAAGTTCGCTGAAGAACGGAGGATCAAATCAGTTGGAAATTTAATAAAACTTGGTATAGAGATATCCCTTTGAGTTAGCTTTCCAATGGAGTTGAAATTTCATTAATTGGAGCTGTACTTTAGAAGATACACCCGAAACACTGAGGACATGTCAAACTGCCTTCGGAGTGAAGTTAGTGCAAAATGGTTCCAAACACCGGGCCAGCCCATGGGCCGATATCCAGACCTTTTGCCGACCTTCTAGAAGAGTCATGGAAGCTTCCAATATCGGTCACGCAACCCAACCGTTATCGTGTCCGAAATTGCCTCAGTTTTTACTAAAAATACGTATTTGCCCGAAGAAACCCTAGCCGACTTAAGCCTCCTTGAACCCCTATATATACTTGCTTTTAGCCTCTCTAGGAACTCAAGCAGCCGGCCTTAACAGCTTAAATCAATACCTAAACAATGTATTTCATTTTTCTCTTGTTCTTCATGTTTATTTGATTATAGAAGTCTTTACGGATAGATTGATCTTTGCCCTATTGCAAAGAGATGAGATCTAACTCCTTACGCTTATATAGATCAACGAATTATACTGTCTATGTGCTTTAGTATTGCTGCTACGTGTTGCAAAACATGTTAGAGTATTAGCTTTGATTTGATTTCTATGCACTTTCTTAATTCTATGCTTTTACGTATTTAATCGTTTAGAGTTTTATTCTAGAATTGATTCTTCATCTTTATTTATACTCAAAGCACGAACTGGCCTAGCTACCCAGGGAGTGATCTTAGGTTGATATACTCTCCAAAAGCTTGTTATATCTCCGGACCTAGTATTCGATGAGCTAGAAACCTTAACAATTCGATAGGTTAGTTAAGGAGTTTAGTGAACAATCAATCTTGAGCATAAAGCATGTTTTCACCTTGTAATAACCTGCGATAGTTGAGTCTATTAGGGTGCAAAACGTAGATGGTTAGTTACATCATGATAGTGGGATGACCTTACCTTAGTGATATGAGTTCTAGAACAACTAGTATTAAAATCCTAAATCGATTGCTTGTGTTTTGCATATGTTTTGTGAATTGCTTGAATTCTAATCTTAATTGATATCTATCCCTTTACTTTTATTGCTTTGTTATTTGCTTCCATAAAATCCTAAAACCAAATAATATGTTCCCTTAGCTTAATCCGAATCATATAGGTTTGTAGTGCATTCATCACTTAGTCCTCAGCGGAACGATCGCTAAGTACTACAATTGTCTTAACTGTGCACTTGCAGTTCCCTAGGGTTATAAATTTAAAGACCTAAGTGCATAAACCCTACATAGAAGCTTTATGGCACATCAAGTTTTTTGGCGCCGTTTGATTGCCTGCAAATTTTTTTGATAACGATTAAGTCTAAGTTTGTTTTTCCTTTTTGATTTTTCTAATTTTTCGTTTTTGTTTTTGGTTTTTAATCTTTGTGAGTTTCAGAGATTCATCAATGGAGCATCACAATCCAAAGAGAATGGCGAGCCCTTACCCTCATGAAGAAGTTGGAGATTACATCCCTATGCCTCATGAATTCCATCAACCGTCACTTTCTCACAAAAATCGATACAATTCAAACTTATATCGTCCTTGGAAAGCTTATGGAGGAGAAAGTCTCCCTCATCCTCATCACATCCGTCCACCACCATCACCACAGTCCCACCCCCATCCCCACTCAAACCCTCAAGAAGACAAACTCGAAACCTTGATGCATCGATTCCTGGAAGACACTAAAAAAGTCATTCATGATGTCGATTCCAAGATCGAGACCATAAATTCATCTCTTAAGGAGAAGTTTGAGGTCCTTATTGATCAATTTGGAAAAATTGAATCACGTTTGGTCCAATTGGAGGAGATAGAAGAGGTTCATACTCGATATCTTCACGAAGATAAAGACGATATCGTCGATATCAAGCATAAGATTGATCAAACTTATGACCAATTGGAAGAAACGGTTAAGGACACTAAGGAAGACGTTGGAAGGCTTAATAATCAACTAAATTCAGTAGCTATTGAGGCTTACCAAGCTACTCAAGCCATGGGAGAAGTCAAGATCAACTAAGGCGAACTTACCTCAAAAATAGAAGAATTGGAGAACGATAATAGGCTAACGGTACAAACCCTTCCAGCCGTTCCTTTTGACCTTGACCACCATGATAAGGAGATCATTGACATGACAACGAAGCTACAAGGTGAAGCAATTGAAACCTCCAACCATGTGAAGCAACTTGAAGATTGTTTGAAGAGAATCGAAGAAACGGTGCAAGTTTGCCTTCAATTGGAAACAATAGAAGGGGAATCTACACCCAATGCTAATTTCTGCACTCTTACTGCCCTTAAAGAGGACGAGTCCACCTCTAATCAAGATGAAGACGAAGTCTCAAGACCATTGAAGAAGGCGAATACGAGCAAAGGAAAGCTCACGGCGAGAATTTCGGTAAAATCTCCCCCAAAAGGATGCAAGCTTGCCGAGAGGACCACCAAGAGGACATGTTTCATAAGTGATGAGATGCTACACGTTTTCAATTCCCTTGTGAAAGAACTCCCTCAAGAGTTGTCCTTTGAAGAAGTATGGAGAGAACGACCATCTTTGAGAAAGTGTTTCTCACAAAGCAAAGAAGAAGATTTCATGATTGAGAAGCTATTTGATCGAGCTAGGAATCCTCACAAGTACTATAAGATCCTTTGCAAGACCCTCGATCCAGGTCCTTTCAACATCTCTTGCTCTATTCGTGGTTTCAAATTTGACGATGCACTTTGCGATTCGGGAGCCGGAATCAACGTTCTTTCGGAATCTCTTGTGAGAATGATGAAGATCACCAACCTTCGGCCATCACGGATACAAATTGCACTCGCCAATGGTGCATCTACACTTTCATTAGGCGAAATCCACAATTGCCCTTTGAATATTGGAGATGTCATCGTTCCGGTAGACTTTGAAGTGGCGACTGTGAACGATTGTTCAACACCCTTCATCCTTGGAAAACCATTCTTGGCCACTGCTGGGCTATCATGGACTATCCTCTAGGACGGATATCCTTCACTAACATAGACACTTGTGTCTATCATTATGCTGCACCGCCTGGATTTCGAGCTAAACAAACTCGATATGTTCCTTCGGAGAAAAGAGAAGTGTTGATCAATGAGCCCAACCAATTCGATGAAGATGGAGAATACGACCTAAGGAGACCTCATTTACATGCTAAAGGCAACCTCAAGCCTTTAGAAGACCTTCCACCACCCTAAAAACCCAATGAGTCGAGCTATTCGACTTAAAACAAGCGCTTTATGGGAGGCAACCCATATTTATATTTTTGATTTTATTGATTTGCTTATTCTAAGTTTTTGGATTTGTTTTTATTTTTCTCAACATTTTCATTCATTATTTTATCTATCTATGAATTTTTCAGGATTTTACAAAAAGTTTTTAAAATGCAAACAAATGTGTTTTTGAGAAGAATGATGAAGAAGAGATCGAACACGACTTGTTTTGTTTATGGAATGAATGGACCTCAATATCAGCCCGGACGTTTTTGAAATTTGGTATACACGAAGGAGACAGTCTTATGAAGATATAGGATAAAGCAGATCATGATTTGCTATTACGGTTAGCAAGTTATGACCGAATGAACAAGACCGTCTAGGAAGGTTACGAAGCCGCAACTTCAAGCTTTTTCACAGTTCAAGTCACCACGAACCATGCAAAAATATTCATACCATTGGAAAGATCTATTTCTCATGAATCCGTAGCATTTTTCGGATCTCAATTCCGATGTATATAGACGAAGAAAAAGCTCAACAAACAATCGCGTGGACCGCGACACGAGGCCCTTACCGCGACACGAGGCCATACCGGACACGATATCGACCCGCGTCTGCGACCGGTATCGCATCCCGATCACCCCGCGACACGAGTGACCCAGTACCAGTCACGCATGCCGGTCGTAAATCGCGACCGGTACTTGGCACGTTTTGCCTCGACCCGCGACACACGCCTCGGAATACCGACCCATGGTACCGACCGGTACGCGACCCTTCCCGCGACACCTTCCCACGTCCCGCACCACGCCCACGCATCCTTCCCACGACGCGACTAATCCTTACCGCGACCCGCGAGCCCAATACCGGTCACTCGTGTCGGTCACCAAGCCCGACCGGTATCGAGAAGATCCCAACCTCACCCGTCCCGATCATCCTCTTCCCGCGCCACCAACCCGTATCCTGACCATCCGCGACACGATACCGACCCACGGTACCGACCGATATACGGTCCGGTACGCATGCCCGCACCACCTCACCCCGATCACTTCCTTCCCACGCCTCGACCCACGACCCATCCCGCCTCGTCTCGCGGCACACGACCCGCGGTGACATTTCGGTCACGAGTATCGGACCACCCCACCGACCGGTACTCGGCCAAATGTGACCTGCTGTCGAACACAACGCGACCATCCCACCCGATAACGGTCGACACCGCTAACCGGTACCACGACCGGTACTGCCTTGACCCGCGACTCCAACTCCACCGACCACCGTCTCGTGCCGTGAACCGCCTTGGACCCGAGCCACCACTCGACCATCTTTGCCGCGCCTAGCCACCCGACACCTAGACCGGAATTGATCAAACCGCATCACCATCAACCACCACACCACCGGAGTCACGAGCCATGGACCACCGAACCACCGAGCCGACCACCTAACCGTTTGGTCAAAAGAGGTTAATTTTTTTTTTCACTCTTTTAATTATTTTAAAACTATTTTTCACACATAATTTTTAAGAACCAATTTATTTTTGCATAAACATGAATTATTTTTTCAACAAATTATCTATTCTTAATTAAATTATTAAGAGTATTATTTGATTCATGAATTTTTGCATTAGATATTAAAACATTGGTTAGCTTTAAATGGTTTTAAACCTAATTTTCACATCTTGACATATTCATTCATTGATTTCACCTAGATTGATAGTTTTTAACAATTTGGATTCATTATTTTGATTTCTTTTTGTTTAATATCTATTTTTCCTTCCCTTGGACTTGGAATTCAATACAATTGTATTGAAGACTAAGATCCGGGATGAATTTAACAAGTGATTTCAAGTGTTTTTGCTAGGATATGTTGCTCTTAAACATGATTTTCAAGTGATTCCATTGTGGACGCACAATTCAATCGTCTTACGCATTATCCACCATTCGAACGAGATGTGATAGAAAGAGAAGACATTGGAAATACAAAGCATGGTTTCGATTCATATGGGATACCCGATGCTCAAAAACAACGAAGATCTAAGATTGATCGCGACAACCTAAGATTTTTGCCGGAATTATCTACAGTTCACCGACACTATCATTCTATTCTCTATCTTTTTGATTCTTTTTTCAAATCAATTTTCATCATTACTCCCTTTATTTGATTTAATTTTACACCGGGGACGGTGTAAGTTAAGTCCGGGAGGATTGTTTTTACTAACACGTTTGTTAGTGTTTGGTTTTTATGTTTTCAATGGATTTTTCAAAATTTATTTAAATAAAAAAAATCGTTTTTCATAAAAATAATAAGATAGGAATTATGATACTTTTCTAGGATTGACGTTTTGATTTCAAAGACTATGTAACCATTGTTGCAGGGTTTGATCATAACAATCGATTCAGAAACCTCATGATGGAGCTTCCGTCCAGAAAATTTCTACTTGCAACTGTTTTGATGGATATGATTTTGACTCTCTATTTGGACTACTAATATGGTTTTGATTATTTCTTATTAAGGATGTTAGATCAAGGAAACGAATCACACATTCATGACATCTTATCCTCTTTTACCACTCTTTAATGTCATGAATGGCCAGCTCATTTTTAGTTGGTACCCTACCTAAAACCCCTTTACCTTCTTTCAGACCTCATGCATTCTCTTTTAGTTTCATACTTGCAGATATGTGCAAAAACGTCGGAGAAAAAAGAATCGACGCAATTTTCCAATCACTAAGAGATGCGACGATTTGGTATAGAATGGTGGAGTACAAAGAACAAATTACAAAGAGCTTGGCCATTCCTTGGATGCTTAAAAACATGGTAACAATTCGTGCCTATACTTGACTTATATCAAAGAGATACCGTTTTCCTCTTTTCAAAAGAAAAAAAATAATAATAAAAAAATAAAAAAAATAAAAAAAAATAAAAAGAAAAAAAAAATCTAAGGGAAAGGAAAACGGTAATTCTCAGAGTCTTATGGCCAAAGAATACCCAATGAATGTCATGATACAAAAGAAGAGACGAGTAGAAGAGATTTCAAGTGATTCCCGGAGAAAAATCTAAGTCTGGGGGGGAAAGACGTGAAGAAATGGTTGGGAAATTGTGGACATCAACAGGTCCATTCTCTCTTGCGATTTTGCATAATATCTCGCACCCGGAGTCTATGGTAACCCTAAACACTTTTAACCTCACCACTAAAATCAGCCTTTCCCAATACCTAGCCCGTCTTCCTCGAATGATATTCTTGATGAGAAGTTTTCACTAAATCTAAGAGATTAGAAAGAGTCAATTGATTTGAAGTTAAGATTTTGCAGGGACAGAGATTTAGAGTATGGCTATGTTTCGAATTCGTTATGGAAGAAGATGACAACGTTAATGAGCTAATCTTGTTTCATGTGGATTACAGGTTTAGAATTTGATGCAACGATCCAAAGGATATGTGAGTTCCTCCGAATTTCAAACCTCTTCTCAATTCTTGACTATTGTTTGCTTGAGGACAAGCAAAAGATAAGTCTGGGGGAGTTGATATACCCTATATTTCACCACTTTTTCTATCTATTTTAGTATGGTTTTCATATATATTAATAAAGCTTTTGGACCAAAAGAGGTAGTTTTCTCATATATGTAAATTTTAAGGTCTTAACAGGTTTTATCATCAAAAGGATGTAAAATAGAGCAAAAAGAGTGTCATCTATGATGCAGCTACTTATCCAAGTCAAAGGAACCAAGCCAAGTCACTTTATCTTGAAGATAATGCACATTCTCCTACTGGATAGAACATATACGCCAGAAGTTCGCTGAAGAACGGAGGATCAAATCAGTTGTAAATTTAATGAAACTCCGTATGGAGATATCCCTTTGAGTTAGCTTTCCAATGGAGTTGAAATTTCATTAATTGGAGCTATACTTTAGAATATACACCCGAAACACTGAGGACATGTCAAACTGCCTTCGAAGTGAAGTTAGTGCAAAATGGTTCCAAACACCGGGCCAGCCCATGGGCCGATATCCAGACCTTTTGCCGACCTTCTAGAAAAGTCATGGAAGCTTCCAATATCGGTCACGCAACCCAACCTTTATCGTGTCCGAAATTGCCTCAGTTTCGACCAAAAAAACGTATTTGCCCGAAGAAACCCTAGCCGACTTAAGCCTCCTTGAACCCCTATATATACTTGCTTTTAGCCTCTCTAGGAACTCAAGCAGCCGGCCTTAACAGCCTAAATCAATACCTAAACAATGTATTTCGTTTTTCTCTTGTTCTTCATGTTTATTTGATTCTAGAAGCCTTTAAGGATAGATTAATCTTTGCCCTATTGCAAAGAGATGAGATCTAACTCCTTACGCTTAGATAGATCAATGAATTATACTGTCTATGTGCTTTACTCTTTCTGCTACGTGTTGCAAAACATGTTAGAGTATTAGCTTTGATTTGATTTCTATGCACTTTCTTAATTCTATGCACTTTCTTAATTCTATGCTTTTACGTTTAGAGTTTTATTCTAGAATTGATTCTTCATCTTTATTTATACTCAAAGCACGAACTGGCCTAGCTACCCAGGGAGTGATCTTAGGTTGATATACTCTCCAAAAGCTTGTTATATCTCCGGACCTAGTATTCGATGAGCTAGGCATCTTAACAAATCGATAGGTTAGTTAAAGAGTTTAGTGAACAATCAATCTTGAGCATAAAACATGTTTTCACCTTGTAATAACCTGCGATAGTTGAGTCTATTAGGGTGCAAAACGTAGATGGTTAGTTACATCATGATAATGGGATGACCATGATAGTGGGATGGCCTTACTTTAGTGATATGAGTTCTAGAACAACTAGTATTAAAATCCTAAATCGATTGCTTGTGTTTTGCATATGTTTTGTGAATTTCTTGAATTCTAATCTTAATTGATATCTATCCCTTTACTTTTATTGCTTTGTTATTTGCTTCCATAAAACCCTAAAACCAAATAATATGTTCCCTTAGCTTAATCTGAATCATATAGGTTTGTAGTGCATTCATCACTTAGTCCTCAGCGGAACGATCCCTAAGTACTACAATTGTCTTAACTGTGCACTTGCAGTTCCCTAGAGTTATAAATTTAAAGACCTAAGTGCATAAACCCTACATAGAAGCTTTATGGCACATCAGCACTCCTAGGTCTAGGCCAACCTCTGATAGCCTCAATCTTAGCCGGATCCACAGAAACTCCCTCTGCAGACACAACGTGGCCAAGAAAACTTATCTCTCGCTGCCAGAAACTGCACTTACTCAACTTCGCGTACAGCTTCTGCTTCCGCAGCTTCTCCAGAACTAACCTCAGGTGCACCTCGTGCTCCTCCGGACTCCTCGAATACACTAGAATGTCATCTATGAAGATGATCACGAACACATCCAGATACTCCTGGAATACCCCGTTCATCAACCACATGAATGCTGCTGGCGCATTCGTCATCCCGAACAGCATCACCACAAACTCATAATGTCCGTACCTCGTCCTGAACGCCGTCTTCAGAACATCTGCCTCATCAATCGGAATCTGATGGTAACCCGAAGCCAAATCAATCTTGGAGAACCAAGTAGCCCCTCGTAACTGATCCAACAACTCATCAATGCGCGGTAGAGGATACCTGTTCTTCACAGTGACTCGGTTAAGCCCCCAGTAATCAATGGACAACCGGAAACTCCCATCCTTCTTCTTGACAAACAACACCGATGCTCCCCACGGTGAAACGCTAGGCCGAATGAAACCCTTCTCCAACAGATCATCCAGCTGCTTCTTCAGCTCTGCCATCTCTGCTGGAGCCATACGATAAGGCGCCTTGGATATCAGAGTCGTCCCTGGTTCCAACTCAATCGTAAAAGGATCCGACCACGACGGTGGCAGCTGCTCGGCCTGTATCGCTGAAATCACGAGACTCCCGAAAGTCGGTCTCACACCCTGAAACACCAACCTCTCTGCCTCTCGCTCAAACACCACACGTCCTCGATGACAATCCAGATGGACCATACCCATGATAACATTGTACAACTCCACTGGACTAATAACTAGATCTGCTGGCATTGACTCTCCCGCCACCAGAACATCCACACCACGAGCCCGGCCGAAAGTAGCCAACGTCATGCCACCAGCAACCTTAACTAATCCCGGCTGCTCTTCGGAATCGCTCCGGATCCCGCTGCCCTCTGCACACTCCGGAGTAATGAAGCTATTCGTAGCTCCCGAATCAAACAACACGTGGGACTCACATCCGCCCACAACTAAGGTCCCTGCACAAATCCCATGTGCTTTAAGACTCGACACTCTAACGCAGACTCACAATTCCAACAGACTAAATTCAATCACCACAAGAATTTAAAAAGAACAAGTCTGAAATTATACCTGTGATCGGTGTAGCGCTAGAACCGTCCGCCTCCGCCGACGTGAAAACCCGTAGCGCCGCTGAAATCTGAGCCAAGGGCTGGACTGCCAATGGCTGCACTGCCGCTACCGCCATCTGCTGTAACTTAGGGCACTTGGGCTTGATATGCCCCAGCTCTCTGCGGTGGTAACACACCTGAGTACTCCGTGCTGCACTCCTCTGCGGACAACTAGCCACCTTGTGGCCCATGCTACCACACCCGTAGCATCCTGAACCACTCTGTCTATCCTGACTGGCCCCGGAAGTCCTCTCCCACTTCCTCTTCTGACCCTATGCAGGCTTGTCGCCCTTGCTCGAACCCGTCTGCTGCTGAGATCTCCTCTGCTGCTGCTGCTGCACCAGTGGACTAACCACCACAACCTACTCTCTGAGGTCCTCCTTAATCGCCGCTGCAGTCTCAACCAGCTCCGGCTTCGTGGTGAACTTACTCACCCTGCAGCGAGTCCTTAACTCAGCTAAAAGTCCCCCAAGGAACCTCCTCACCTGGGCCTGCTCGCCCTCCATGCCCCTACAGCATGTACCAGGAGTCGACTGAACTCTAAATCGAACTCCCTCACAGTCCGATCTCCCTGAGTCAGGTTCAGAAACCTCGACTCCATCCGGTCCACCGCCTCCTGCAGGAAATACTTGGCATTATACTCAGCCAAGAAATCCTCCCAAGCTATCTCGGCCTGCACCCTCCTGGCCTCGACGCCTCTCCACCAGAGATGCGCGTCACCATCCAGATAATGAACCGCTAGGTCCACCCGGTATCTCTCTGGACACCTGATAGAGCAAAAGTTACGCTCCAATCTCTGCCGCCACTCATCAGCCTCCTCAGGCTTGGCACCACCCGAGAAAAACCCAGTACAAATCCTCTGTATCTGCTCCATCATCCTCAGGTAGGATGGAAGCTCCTCTGCAACCGCCACACCCGGCTGCACACCAGCCACCCTCGGCTGAACCCCAGCCACTACCGGCTGACCACCAGCCACTACTGGCTGCACTCCTGGAGCCTCATCCGGAGCCGGTACCCCACCTGGTAACCGCTCCAGAATCAACTACAGCAAACCCGCCAAGCGATCATCTCGGTCCTGGGCTGCACCTGCAAAAGGACCCCCACCTGGGGCTCCCGCACCACCAGCTACCTCAGGACCCACACTAGCCCCACCAGCCCTCACACTGACACTCGTAGCAGTCTCACCCATAGACCCTCCTGAAACACCTGCGAGTCCGCCACATGCTCCTGCGTGGTCTCCAGGGCCACACTCGCGGCATCTGACTCACTCACAAGTCCTCGCTCGCGCCCACCACGACCACCTCGGCCTCCATGGCCCCCACAACCTCTGCCTCTAGCACCTCTAGCCATCACTCTGCACTCACCAGCAGATTAGTAAGTACTAGAAAAACAGAAAGTCAAATAACACATACCGTGGAATCTCATTGAAGGCTCGGAAGAGATGATCTAGGACATCATACCCACACAACAATCAATCAATTAACGCACATAATCAATCAATTGCACCCACCCTAGAACCATAAGGGCTCTGATACGAAAATGAAACGATCCGACCCAAAAATTTAAAATTTTTCCCTTCGGATTACTATCATCACAGATAATAATCCTCAATGAGCCAACAACAGCAATGCAGAACAAATTAAGAACATAAGCAATAATAACACAATCAAGAAATCCCATACTTTATTAATCTAACAAATTCCAATTCAATGAATTACTCAACAACAATCCAATACTCAATAACCAGAATTCACTAGCAACCTAGCATTTCTGAACAATACAACCAGACAAGCGAGACCCTAGATCATCTCCTCTTCCTGGCCATGATTCCACAATCACATTTTCTCTTTACCTGCAACACATGGCAAAAAGAGTTGCGTGAGTATTATCACAAATACACAGCGACGCGGTCATCCCGTCTACATGTTATTTATATACAGACATAAACAAGAGATACAATACCAGGATGAGCATACAATCAAGCATACACGAAACAACCAACACGAACTTGTACAGAAAGCCTGTGTCGATCGACACAACCACTAGGTGTCGATCGACAGACTGCCCTGTGTCGATCGACACACCACCTTGGTGTCGATCGACATGGAGCCTCGTGTCGATCGACACGAATAAGTGTGTCGATCGACACAACATCGCAGAACCCAGGAAACGAGCCTATCCTCTCATGGCTCGAATCCATCACGATTCATCGAGTCTCCTGTACAATTTCGATCACAAAACACACAGAAATAACCCAGCAACACAAGCAAACGCATTCCATCTAATCCTTAGGCCTATACAACCCACGATCACGCACTCACCTTAATTTCAGATTGAAAAGATGAAGAACCCGAAGAACGACTCGAACCAGCCACTGATTTCACCTTTCCCAGCCCCGAAATCGACCCAACAACGAACCCTCCTCATTCTTAATAGCCTCCCACGCAAGCACAAGCCTCAAGAATGATCAACCTTCCTCCAGAAATCACCAGAATTCACTCAAACTCTCTGATTCTGATAATCTTCCAATTCTCTCTGATAATACGGCCAAAAGAGAGAAAAACGCGTCTGTTCCAACCTCTATATACGAACCCTAGGTTCCCTAAACCGGTTCGCCAACCCAAGCAATTGGAACCAAACTGATCAGTCCAATTTTACCCTGTGTCGATCGACACACACCACTCGTGTCGATCGACACACCTCCAACTATCCGACTTCTCATAAGTCAAAATACCCGTGTCGATCGACACACCTCACCCGTGTCGATCGACACACCAACTAAATTCCATTTTTTTTTGTTCACGAGCGTTACAAAGATTGATCCTTGGAGTCTTGTTCTTGAGGTTATAGGAGCGTGGGAGGGTCATTGTTGGTGATTGTCGTGGATAGGAGCAGTAATCAGAGGCAGTGTAGAGTCTCTTCTTCGAATTCTTCACTCCTTCTTCGTGTTCTTCCTCTTTCAATCCGAAATCGAGGTGAGTGTGTGACCGTAGGTTTATCTCGGTAAAGGAGTAGATGGAATATGATTGTTTGCGGTTGTTGGGACTGGATTTCGTGTGTTTTGTGGATGAAAACATGCAGGAGATTGATGGATTGCATTAGGGTTCGAGCCATGTGAGGATAGGCTTGTTCTCTGTTTTGCGATGTCGTGTCGATCGACACAATTGCATCATGTCGATCGAAACCTAGAGGTTGTGTCGATCGACACAGTGCTCCTGGACTGTTTATGTTTGATTGTTCGTGTATGCTTGTTGTTTGCTTATCCTGGTATTGTATCTCTTGCTTATGCTTGTGTGTATAACCTGTAGACGGGATGACCGCCTCGCTGAGTATTTTTGATAATACTCACACAACTCTTTTGCCATGTGTTGCAGGTAAAGATAAATTGTGATCTTGGAATCATGGTCGGAAAGAGGAGATGATCTAGTGTCTCGTATTTCATGGCTTTCGAGTTAGAATTGCTAGGTTGTAGTGATTCTGGAACTGTTGATGAGTTGCACTTAGTTGTTGTTCGAATTGAATTGTCGATTATTTATTTTGTTGTTGACGTTGATCTATTGAATTGAACTGGTTAGGGTTCAGTAGACTATGGGATCTATTGAACTTATTTAATTGTTTCTTTGATTTCCGCATGTTGAGCTTGGACTGTTAAGGATTATCATTTGTGATAATGATAATCCGGGTTTTAATTGGAAAATTTTAAATTTTTGGGGCGGGTTGTTTCAGTTGCTTCCCTTTTTTCCAATTCATAGATAAAAACACACAACCACTAAATTAAATATAAAAACTATAGATATGTTTATAAATTAGAATAAGAATATATCCAATTAAACTAAAATTAGTATGACAAAACAAAGAGATCAAGACTATTCTAACCACCTTTTAAAAGCGTATGCGTTGATCCCTTACCATCCTTTTTTTCGTTATATTGCTTAATGTAACCTTACAAAATACAAAACCACAAAATTATATGTTCAAAATTCCAGCCCACGTTAAACACAACAAATAATTCACAAATATTAAAGGAACAACATTTATAGACTATAAGAAATCGATAACGAAAAGAGAGCAAAAATATATGGGACATGAGTATGAATGTTAGAAATGATATCGTATTATAAAAAGGCTTGCCATCGAATATTCTAATAGAGTTAGCCGAATTTGAAAGATAAACATCTAAAATCTTGGAATATATTCATATAAGCAAACGAAAATTTAAAAGAAAAATATACAACAATTAAATATATCTATATAAGGAAGCAAAATTTGTATATGCATTATATATGCATCGCCCTGCTTAATATGACAACTTTAATTTGTATTTCATCTCCCTACAAATTTGTATTTGTATATGCAATACGAAATACATTATTCATTAAATCAATCTCAAAATCCATATCGGTTTAGTAAAAGATATTCACTAAATCAATATCAAAACTACATAAATCAATCTTAAAAGATCCGACTTAAAGATTAAAAACGTTTTTTACCTCTTTGAGAAAGATAATGTGAGATTTAAGAACTTTTTATGTCTGATTAGTTCAATGGCTTGATTAGCAGAGTGATCTTCAAGAACACGCAACAATCATGAAGATTTGAATTAAAAGAAACAATATCCACACAAAAAAAACATTAAAAAGAGAGAGTATTCAACGTGAACTGAGTAGTACGTGTGGTTAATACGACATAGTGTAGAAGCAGAACATGGCGTTCATAACTGTCGTGAGGAAGTAAGAGAAAGATATCTTTGAGCAAACCTATTTTCCTTTGTCATCATAAAAGTGGATGAGAATCTTCACGATTTCAATTCTTTTATAGCAAGCGGTAATGAGATGTCCATGCTTACACGATTAAGAAAACATATAAAATAGGAAAAAATTAGGCAAGATAAATTAATCGCAAACAGGTAATATATGCTTCCAAAAATAAGAATAAAAAACAAAGATATAAAGTTAACCTTATTGAAGAACTGAATTTGTAAACATAATACAAACAAACAAAAATCTGAAAACACCTACAAAAAAAACAAATAATCAATCGACATGAAATATTTTGACAATATAAATAAATCAGCAATAATATACCTTGACCTTACAAATTTTCATGGACGGAAGAACATCATTAAGCAGAATCATGGTAGTAGATTTATTTTTTAAGAAAGACATGTTGCTTCTAGGTAGTTTGAGATGATAGGTTTCGTGAACTTTAGAATAGAAGTATATAAAGAAACGTTAAACCCTAGAATACCAATATCGTTTATTTTTATTAAATATATATAAATAAATAAATAACAATAAGTTAAATAGAATGTATTCATATCCTATACGTATATAAATGAAGAATATACACGAAAAGTTAGATCATTCCGTTTTATATATATCTATCCACATTAAAATATGTAAAATTAACTAATTTAGTTTCAACATACAGTATTTCATTATTCGTTTTAGAACAACATGTTGTTTTTTCCTTTTTTTTTTTTTTCTTTCTCCGAAAATCACTTCCAAATCGACACATAAGCAAAGTGACTTCTCTTTTATAGATATAGATTACGAACAGAAAAAAAATCAACAAGAATGAAATTAAAGTAGTTAAATGTGAAACTTTATAAATCATAAAAACTAGATCAATCCAAGATTCAGTGTACAAAACTACAAAAGCAAAGAAAAATCTAAACATAGCAAAACAGATTCTTTATTTTTTTGTTTCGTGAATGTCAACAAACTAACTCTAAAAAGTATGTGGTAACTTGGTAATACAAAAAAGAATCCTAATTACTTTTCATAATGGAACGAGAGAAAGAGGGAAAAAGTATGTATACCGTAACGAAAAAAAAAACTAATCATTTTTATCTTTTTCTATGTATAATTGCAGCCCGATATGAAGCAACTGGTTGTACTACTGGTGAGGCTTGAAAAAAATGCACTAGAAGAAAACATCAAATTAGTGTCATACATATTCGTTGCTAGTTTGACGCCAATATGGCATTTGTGACGAATTTGCATCAAAATCACTTTTGACGATAAATTGTCGATGCTAATCCTATTTCAACATTACATTGATCTACTTTAAATCGAAACTACAAAATCAACGCTAATTAAATTAACGTCGAATTAGCGTCCAAACAAATTTGTTGCAAACATTCCATGGCTACTCGATGCTAAATTAGCATAGAGTTAGCATCGTTTCCAGGTAGATGCTAAATCGATGTGTTTTGGCATCAATTTAGCGTCAACAAAACAATCAACGTTATAGTAGCATCGAATAATTAATTTTAATAAAATTATAATTATAATCCGAGTTTAAATTATAAAACTAAATGAAATTACAATTCTAAATCCGAATTTAAAACAACATCCCATGTCTCGCAAATGTCGAAGAAAAAGAGGGATGAGATCCTTAGATGATTCATCTAACACCTAAAAGGCAATCAAAGTCGATCTAAACGATTTTTTAAAAAGCTCTTAGTGGGAGGCAACACATTTATAAGTGTTTTGGATTATTTATTTTATTTTAATATAGCATTGTTACCTTAAATGTCTCAGGAAAATATCAAAAATCATATTCCAGAGTATGCTTTCGATCGATCATTACCTCTCTGGATGGTTGTTGGTTTGGCTTTCTTTTCTCTTTGGCTCTTCTTTGGTGAAGGTGGCGTGGAGCTGTTGGCGTTAATGGTTGGCTTGTACCTTGTAATCAATATTTTTTGGGGCAGTTTGTTTCCCCGCCCATGAGATTAGTTTTCATATCTCCGGTTTTTCCAAATAATTCTTTAACAGTGATGCATATCAACAACTTGCCCACGATGGTTTCACCTTTCCTAGATGAATTTATAGAGCACGGTATTGGGTTGAATATCAATGAAGAAGCATCAAGAGTATTTTGGTTTCTACACGTATATTCTGGATGGTGTTAACTTCGTCTTGATTCTATATTGTGGTTGTCTTCCGAGGTTGGTTCTTCCCTTAGCCACAATCCATGGTGGTTGTGTTTTCAAGGGTTCTTTAGCTCGATTGTTTCCACTTTCTCTGGTTAAAGTTTTCGGTTTGAGCAAGTCTTTACGTTTTTCTTGGTGAATTAGAATAAGTTTGCAGAGGTAGCTTGATTTTTTGGATTTTCTTTGGTTGGTATTTAGTAATTTTAAGCAGTTTAATCAGACCCTTTCGTTTTGAATTTTAGTGTCTTTTGCTTCCTTGACGTTGATTATTAGGCTCTAGTGTCGTTTTTTGACAGCTGGCTTTTGGCTCATATGTCGTTTTTTGATAATATGCCTTTAATGTATTAATTTGACCAACTGACAAAAACAAATTTTCTAAAAATTTTTGAGTGAAAAGGTCATCATGCCGAATGATTATTCTCAATAATTAAGCATTAAGCCCCGTCGTAATTAATCTAATTACCAGAATATTCTTTGAAGACTCATACTCAGTACTCTTGATGAGATGGCCCCATATAAATTCGTCACCATCACCCTTGGCAAATGAGAACTGATCTGTCTGCATACTGCATATTGTTCACCTTAGACCATCATTTCAAAATTCAAATACCAATGCCAGAGATGAGAAACAAAGTGTAAGCAACTTTGCCAATTAAATCAATGTATTCTTTGAACTACACAACTTTTCAAAAATTTGCCCATAGGCCACAAAGCAGCTGATTTTGCTACATCAGCCTAGCACATATATATGAAACAAATATAAACTACAAATCTTTTGCCTAGAGACCACAAAGTAGCTAATTTTGTTATATCAACTAAGTAAGCACAAGCAAGGATGGGGGCATCTCGTGACTATATACATGTACGGTTGCATCCACCATGCGTTTGTAACGTCGCACACAATGTCAAAAACACCAGACCACAGGATCAAGCCCATGCTTCTACATGCTTGCCATTTTTCGTCCGTGCCATCTTCTTGTGCTCCAGCTGATGACCATCCCGAATTCCTCCTCTCGCTGTTCATTTTTAAGCAGTCAAATTAGCCAACTGAGCAGCTAATTTTACTGCCTCCTTCAAAACACCAGACAAATGCATAAATATTTTAGCGTTGAAGAGGAAATATAAAGGTAGATCCGAATAACTTAGCGCTTTTACTGAGTGTTTAGATACCCTACCAACCTTTTCCGTGATTTCCTTCTTGACTTCTTGTTGCAGATTTCAGTCAGGCTCTCCTCAATGTCTATAGTATCATCTACATGTGTTTTCAACAGATTGCAGTTATCCAAAAAACTTAGTTGATGAACAACACTTGCGGCAAGAACAGTATCACCTTGTACCCTTTTGCTTACATAATCCATTAGCAAAAGCCCTGCGAAATATCATAGTACTTGTTTCTTAAGGTCAAAGATGAAAAGCTTTAAAAAACAATCCCGATGTCTAATAGACAATCACAATTTCCATGATTGTTCAACAATTTTAAAATTCTTGGAAGTTAGAAGAGGATAATACAAGACATACCGAGAGCTCGGAGCATCTTAAGATCAAATTTCTCAGCTAGTTTTTCGTGACAAGTTATTTTGGCACGTTGAATGGCTAGCTTTTTTAAGCTGATGAGCAAATCCTGCAAAACAAGTTCAGTGGAGATAAAAAAATCGCTATTTCATATATAATGTTTGCTTGACTTACCGAGAGAAGGGAAATATATAGCTTCCTAAGCATTTACCAGTTCAGATTCTGAGAGAGAGCATAACCAAGAGATATCTTCCGTCCTATTGTTCTTCAAGATTTCACTTAGTTCCTCCATCTTGACATTTAACGATATGTTTCCAGGATTCAGAGATTAGGCATAATGAAGAAAACAGCAAAATCATAAAGCATCATGCTAAACTAAATCAATGGATGAAGCGGTTAAACCCTAAGCTAACAAGACGTAAAACATATTCCGACTACTCTGTAATAGTGTTTGACAAAAATGCTTCTTTTTGTAACTCGAGTCTAAACAATCAAATCCAAAACCACTCTGAAATTCCAAAAAAAGAATGGCAGAACCATAAGTTACATGCTTCTTCCACCAAAACGGAGCTACTAGTTCATTTCTCAGGGGAATTTCGTCAAACACCTTACAGGCAGCAGTTTCCAGCCAAACATTACTCTTTCTAAAATTCTAATTCCACCAACTAGCGACCCTAAAACCTTCTTTAATCTATGAAAATCAACATTCAAATGAACAATAAGCAAAGAAGGAACCGAAGAATCGAGGAAATCAACAATTCTCGCGGCACCAAACAAAAATCTCTGTAAGCACAAGTCAGTAAGAGAAACCATATGATAATCAAATTTAAATTCATTCGAACTTCCGAAAACCTAACAACTCAAAGAGAAACAAAACAGAGCCATCAAAAAAAGCATAGACATTACAAACCCTACAAAATCAGAACAACAAAATCAAGATACCAAAAGAAAACGAAACCCTAGAGAGATGAATCATCGAAAAAGAAGGCGGGGGAAAAAGCTCACAAGTAAAGGCAGATCTAACTTGATCGAATATTGAAGAACGTTGGAGAAATCTCCAGAGCGCCAAGAACAACGAAAGTGACGAAGCAGCAGAAGCAATAAAGCGGAGTCGGGTTGTATTATTCATCAATGACCTCAAGTATTGTATCCAGATTAGTTAAGTCGGTCCAAATCATAATGGGCTCTTTACTTTGTGGGCTAAGAAAATTATGTACCAAACCAAACCGGGACCAGGTCAAACAGCAACTAACGGTTCTGTTAATGCGTTCACGCCGGAGAAGTTTGAAGATCGTGGCTGCAAGTTGTAATCTTCCAAGCTCCGGTGGTGTTCGTTGCTCGTCGGTCAAGTTCTCATTTGCACACACAGAAAAAGGTTTATAAAAAAAGCAATGTTTTTAAAACCGGACGGTAACCAAATCAAAAAAGCTTGTCATGGGTTAATGTGGTCCGACCAGATTTACACAATTATAATTAGTCATATGCTCTTCTATATATTGATTTGTCATGTGAATACATATATAGCCTTCAAATATCAAACAAACATTTTGCTGGAAATAATTTCAATAATTATAGTAAGTTGGAACAATTATAATTTTGGAAAAAAAATACTTTAATAGTTTAGATTTAAAAACAACAACAAAAGTTAGTTTAAATATATATATAAATATTTTATCTTCATTGTCCATTAAAAATATAAGTATAAACGTTATTAGTTTTACAAATCATATACCTGTTTTTTATAAAAGAAAACATAATTGATAAACAAAATTAACTAACAAAATAAAAAATTTCATTTTAACAATAAAGCCCGTAACTATATATTTTGATTGGATCACCGATTTTCGAAATTTTGTCGGTTCAATACGGTTTTATTACCGGATTAATTATGTTTTGTGTTTTAGTGTTAATCCAACCTTGTCATATCTCTGGTTCATGTGTTCATGGTTGAACTCGGTTTGATCGTCCGGTACGTCTGATTTTAGAAACATTGAAAAAAAAAATTATTATACTTTGAGAGTTTCCATGTAAAAGAACAAATCAGTATTAGGACTTCAAAAATAAAAATAACTAGAATTTAACCCGTGGTACACCACGAGACTATGTTTTTCTCGAAATTTTTATATCTATTTTATTTTAACGTTTGTATTGTTAGAATATCATAGTGGTTACTTTATTTTAACGTTTGTATTGTTTGTATTTTATTTTTGTTTTAATTGGTTTGAATCTCTGACTTTAGTATAGACTACGATTCATTTTTGTATACATCAGTTTCTTATATGAGAATATAAATGCTAGTTCTACAGAATAGCGAATTATTCAGAATAGCGAATTTATAAAAGACAATGGGATAATTTTTGTTTGATAAGTTAAACGCACATCATAGTATTACAAATATACCACACCCAAACAAAATACCAACAACTTATAACTTAACAGACTTAAAAAAAAGACATTAAACCACATAACAAACTTCATAAACACAAAATCCTTTCCCATTTTCGATAATCTAATAGGTAATAAGCTTTTAAAACCCGTGATTTAGGAGTTTATTGTCGATTTAATTTGTTTCTATAGAGGGACTTTTCGATTTAGGAAGAGAGAAAAAGTTTTTAAGACCCGTGATTTAGGAGTTTATTGTCGATTTAATTTGTTTCCATAGAGGGATTTTTCAATTTAGGAAGAGAGAAGAAGCTTTTAAGACCCATGATTTAGAAAGAAGATGAATATTTTCGATCATCTAATAGGTAATAAGCTTTTAAGACTCGTGTATCATAAATTATTGTCGATTTAATTTGTTTCCATAGAGTGACTTTTTGATTTTTGATTGGGAAATATCCTAGAATAGGAGTGTTTGGAATTTGATTGGCAATATCCTAGATTAGGAGTGTTTGGAAACAAACTTAAAAGGCTGCAAAAATAATAATATAGACCCGTGATTTAGGAGTTTATTGTCGATTTAATTTGTTTCCATAGAAGGACTTTTCGATTTAGGAAGAGAGAAGAAGCTTTTAAGACTCGTGATTTAGAAGTTTATTGTTGATTTAATTTGTTTCCATAGAGGGATTTTTTTATTTAGGAAGAGAGAAGAAGCTTTTAAGACCCATGATTTAGGAAGAATGATGAATATTTTCGATCATCTAATAGGTAATCAGCTTTTAAGACCCGTGATTTAGGAGGAAGGAAGAATATTTTAGATTTAGGATATGGAAGAAGCTTTTAAGACTCGTGTATCATACATTATTGTCGATTTAATTTGTTTCCATAAAGTGACTTTTCGATTTTTGATTGGCAAATATCCTAGATTAGGAGTGTTTGAAAACAAACTTAAAAAGCTAGATTAGGAGTGATTGGAAATAAACTTAAAAGGCTGCAAAAATAATATATAGAAGTATGAATTTAAATATATTTTTATTATGCTTTAGTTTATGCTTCGGAGTTTCCATGTGAATGCGATATATATATGCAAAACTATAATTGATCAAGAGAAATTTTGAAAAATATCACTTTTGAAATGCCACTTTTAAAAATTGTCATTTTTTCAAAATCTTTGCTCACTTTTTCAAAATTATTTATTCATTATATTATTTATATTTGGATTAACTATGTTGTATTAGGGTTTAGTTACGAGGATTTAAAGTTTGTTATGGATCAAAATATTTTCTAGGTTTTAGAATTTTAAGATTTATGTTTTAAAAATTCATAATTAATGACTTTTTGCAGACAATCTATTATAGTATTTTTGAAAAATAATACACCAAAAGTAGCACTTTTGCAATTATCCCATTCATCAAAATTGATATAATATATTTCTTTAGCATTCGTACATACATTCTCAAACATTTCATAAATGACTTTCCTTATCCTTGAAATTAAGTTTTATTAATGCATATGAAAACTTTAAAAAAAGAAGAAAAAAAATATTTCCCTCCACGCTCATTTCCACCTATCCTTCCCCTAAAATACTTAGGTGCTGTTCGTTTGTGTGTTTGGATGCAATATCTAAACGCAGCAGCTAGACACAACATCTAGATGAAGTTCGTTTGTGATTTTGGTTTATGTATTCAGAAATTGTATTTGGAAGCATTTATGTTCATTTGGTGTTTTTGTACTTATATTTAGACGCATTCAATATAAAATTCCCCTTACTTGGTATTAATACTACTAGTAATGATTTAAATTATACTTATAACTAAATAATTACCAAATTATTTTTTGAATAAAATTTGATCTCATAAATTAAATAATTAAAATAAAATCATATTTATAAATTAAATATCAAATTCAGAAATGACCAAAAACCTTATATTTTGTATTAATACTATTATTTATGATTAAAGTTATACTACTATTTTTTTTTTGAAAATGTAAATTTACAGTTTTGGCGGAAAAATGTAATTTTGTGGATTTTGCGAAAAAATGTCATTTTGAGGGTTTGTAGAAAAATGTATTTTACGCTTTAAGCCGGAAACACAATTGTGTGGTTTTGGCGGGAAAACACAATTTTACGGTTTTGGCGAAAAAACTTGATTTTTGGTTTTGGCGGGAAAAATGCTATTTAACAGTTTTGGCGAAAAAACGTGATTTTCGGTTTTGACGGAAAAAACGCTATTTAACGGTTTTGGCGTGAAAACGCAATTTTACGGGTTTGAGGGAAAAACGCGATTTTCAGTTTGGCGGAAAAACGTGATTTTGCTGTTTTGGCTGGAAAACGCAATATTACGGTTTTGACAAGAAACGCAATTTTACAGTTGTGGCGGAGAAACGCCATTTTGCGGTTTTGACGGCAAACATAATTTTGCGGGTTTGGTGGGAAAACGTGATTTTATGGTTTTGATGGGAAAACGTGATTTTACGGTTTTGGCAAAAAAATGAGATTTTGTGGTTTTGGCGGAAAACCGCAATTTTGCGAATTTTATAAAAAAATGTAGTTTTTTATTTTGATAGAAATAACCGCAATTTTATAGTTTTGACAAAAAATCATAAATTTCTTGCGTTTATAAATAAGGGTATTTTTAACTTTTGTAATCAGTAGTAGAGATGTTCATAATATCTTGAAGATGAATTGCAATTCGGCTATGAGCCCACTCATGAGATATCGTTTTGTTTCTCTGGCCTGATGTCACTATATTTTCCTTCATTCGTTTCGCCGATATTTGCTTTGACCAAATATGATGCGTATTAGAGAAGAAAAATAAAACTTAAGCAACCCCAGATAATCAAAAACAACAAAGCATAACAATATCTGGTTTTGTACCCAATATCTTTAGATTCTCTGGAACATATTAGTTTTATGCAACAGACAAGTTTACGCATAGCATAAGATATCCAAACAATAGTGCAATCGGGAAGTAGATATCATCGTTTTTTGAATCCATATTTCTTACGTTCATAGAACAGATCGGTTTTCGCACTCCCAAGGTTGACGATCTTAGGGCAACCATCTCTGTCTTTCTCCTGTTGTGTACACTCTTTGCAGTAGTAAGCATCAGAGATTCCAACCCCTCCGCATATAACACACCGACCTTGGAATGACCCGTAGTTGCATTCATCACAAATACGCACCAGAGTACACGGACGCACGTACGAATCACAGATCACGCATTTCCCGTCGCATTTCTCACACAGTCGTCCAATGGCAATGCCTGGTTGTTTACGGCACATGATCAGATCAGGGTGATGCTTCGCCATGGCTACCGGAACAGCGTTTGACCTGCATATATAAGTTTAATGAAAAAAGAAAAGAGCAAAAGAGGTAACTTGTCTATATAAGTAATAACATTTTGATCTCCTTCACCAAAGGAAGGTAAATAAAAGAGATGGGCAAGTGAAAAAGATGAGGTTCAGAGAGCTTCTATAATCATACAGAGAAATTGAAGATTTCAGAGTTTTACTAAAAGCTTGTCCATTCTATTCAAATGCACACATCATAGTGTTCGACATAAATGCTTCCTTTGGTAACTCGTCTCTAGACAATCATATCCAAAACCACCTCTGAATTTCCAAGAAAGCTACTAGTTCATTTCTCAGAGGAATTTCGTCAAACACCTTACAGGCAGCAGTTTCCAGCCAAACATTACTCTTTCTAAAATTCCAATTCCACCAACTAGCGACCCTAAAACGTTCTTTAATTTATCAAAATCAACATTCAAATGAACAATAAGCAAAGAAGGAACCGAAGAATCGAGGAAATCAACAATTCTCGCGGCACCAAACAAAAATCTCTGTAAGCACAAGTTAGTAAGAGAAACCATAAGATAAATTTAAATTCATTCGAACTTCCGAAAACCTAACAACTCAAAGATAAACAAAACAGAGTCATCAAAAAAAGCATAGACATTACAAACCCTACAAAATCAAGATACCAAAAGAAAACGAAACCCTAGAGAGAGTAACCATCGAAAAAGAAGGTGGGGGAAAAAACTTACAAGTAAAGGCAGATCTAACTTGATCCAATATTGAAGAACGTTGGAGAAATTTCCAGAGCGCCCAGAACAACGAAAGTGACGAAGCAGCCAGGAGGAATAAAACGAGTCGGGTTGGATCTCAAGTATCCAGATTAGTTAAGTCGGTCTGAATCATAATGGGCTTTTTACTTTGGGCTAAAAAATTTATGTACCAGACCAAACCGGTGGACAAATCTAAACCAGATCTTAATCAAAAGTACCCAATTTAGACCAGGTCAAACAGCAAATAACGGTTCCGTTAATGAGTTTGAGAGCAAGAAAGCAGCCTGCCACTGTCAGTACTAAAATTGGTTTAAACTTTTAAGTTAATTTTTTTCAATTAACTGTTAGGTTTGACTGATTTTTTACCACCATGACGTGGCTGTTTTACAATTTTTTCTTTTTTTTCTTTTTTCATTTTACAATTTTTTTTCTTTTTTCATTTTGCGTTTTAAAACCGAGTATAATCTTGGTTAAAATAAATAAAAGCAAGAATGAACTTATTCTAGACACGAAGGTGAAGTAAAGTAAAGAATATAATTTTTGTTGCTTTTAGAAGATCGTTTATTTATACTTCCGGGAAAACATTTATAAAATATACATTACATTTTAACAATATTTTAGATATGTTGATTTATTTATTACGGCTTGCTTTTTACTATGTGTTTCCTAAAAATGTTAAAAACCAGAGTCCGGGGCATTAAGCGTGATACTAGTATATATGCTACTATAGTACTATTAATAAATGTTGTTATTTATGGGTACGTAAAAACAAAGACCTAAAATGAAAATAAAAAAAAACCCGACCCCATATAGTTTCTCCTTTAAAAAGATGGAGTTCGTTGAAGGCTAAATTCCACAAAACATTAACGTAATAGATAGTAATTAAAGTTCCATGCAAAGGACATACATAATCATATTCATATATAATAACAACACTTCCCTTTTCCTCTCTTCAAGGTTTTCTTTAATGGCGGCTCTTCAATATCTCACTTTCCTCTTCTTCTTCTTCTTCCTCCTTCTCCAAAACGCAACGTCAATTTCCCCTCTCCCTCTCTCTCGCCGGCCGATCCACAGCAACTTTGCCAAGCATCCACGGCGGATTCCGATGGTTTTACCGGTGAACAGGAGTAGCTGCGATCTGTTCTCCGGCGAGTGGGTACGAGACGAGACGTACCCACTTTACAATGCGGAAGAATGCGGCGGAGGAATGATAGATCCGGGATTCGATTGTCAGACTTACGGCAGACCTGACTCCGACTATCTCAAGTTCCGGTGGAAACCATTTAACTGCGACGTCCCTAGGTCAGTTAAAACTCACTCACTAGCTACTTCGTTAGACCAATACATCGATTTAGTTAAATTAATGGTTATAATGTTACTTTAATTCACTTGCTTTTGAGGAACATTGATATCGATGTTATCATCTAGCCTCGAATATTTAAATTTATGTTTAGAGATTTAAACTAGGCCAAATGAATTCTTTAGTACGTAGGGCAACTGCACTAACCAAGATTAAGAATTTTTTACTTTGTAAATACAAAAACAAATTCAAGCCGGTTATATCATAATTTTTGTTTGATATAGTATATTTGGATCATGATTTCAGTGGTCCCAGAAATTATGAGATGAATACAACTTTGTATATTAATTTTTTATGGCTAATTATGGAGATTCTTCATAACCTTTTTTAATAGTTAACAATATAATTAGGTGTGCATTACTTCAACTGATTTTATAGTTAACCTTTTTTCGAGTGAGTGTAATAAGTGCAAGTTTAACAGATTCGTTTTTATAAAAAAAAACAAATTACTTACTATTTTATTATTTATTTACTGGAAAGCAGATTCAATGGGGTGAAATTTCTACAAGAAATGAGGAACAAAACAATAATGTTCGTTGGTGATTCGTTGGGTAGAAACCAATGGGAGTCGTTGATGTGTATGATCTCTGCATCTGCACCGTTCATTCATACTCATATCATTCATGAAGATCCTCTCTCTACTTTCAAGATCCTTGTAAGTTTCAAGTTTTCCCACACTAATTTTTATTGTCGGTTAATGATTTTTTTTGCTTTTTAGTTTTAATTTTCTCGAATATATTTGTAATTCGAACGTCGTTTTCTACTGCTAATTTAGCTGCACAACTTGTCGTCGGTGACAGTTTCACTTTCACTGGTCCAATAAAGGGACAAAAGAAAACTAAAATTCTCGAAATCAACATTAGTAATATTACCTTTTTATCTTCAGATGCTTACATCTAAGAGCAAATCCAACTCTAGTGTCTACGAGAGTATCTTAGAATTAAAAAAATAATAATAATAATAATAATAAGAGAAGATACAAAAAGAATCGCTTCTCCTTTTGAAAAACTCTATAAAAAAAAATCGGAATGATTTATTTATATTAAAACAAAATATTATATTCATAAGAGACTTTTCTGCGTTGGAGTTGATCTAATAAACTCTTCGGATTAGAATATAGAAACACTAGCTAGTCACAAAATAAGTTCTCTTAGTTAATAGTAATACTAGTATTTATTTCTATTCAAATTATAACATATCATTCCTTTCATTGTAATCATGCATTTTACCTCCATTTCTCTCGCTCCACCTTTATTTTCCTAAATGTTAATATACTCTAATTAAACCACTCTCTTTTCCTACTCTGATTGTTTACCATTCAAACTCTAATTAAACGACCTTTATCTCTATTTTTTTCCCTCTTATGTTCTCAACTTGTTTAACATTCTATACCTCAAATTAATTACTTCAACTTTGTTTGCTAACACATGGATACGATGACAGGACTACAATGTGAAGGTATCATTCTATAGAGCTCCTTATCTTGTTGATATAGACAACATTCACGGAAAGACAACTCTTAAACTCGACGAAATCTCTGTCGATGCATCCAACGCTTGGCGCTCGGCCGACGTTTTGTTGTTCAACACTGGTCACTGGTGGAGCCACGCAGGTTCCTTACGAGGGTAAGCTACAATGTTATATATTATATCCTCTATATATGTAAAATTTCACATAGCTAGCTAGGAGAGGGTAAAATAGGTCGTTTATATAAATTCAAGGGGGTAAATATAAATATTGAGTGAAAAGTGAAAGTTTTTGATTGTGGTGGGGCAGGTGGGAGCAGATGGAGACAGGAGGGAGGTATTACGGAGACATGGATAGGTTGGTGGCTTTGAGAAAAGGACTAAGAACATGGTCTAATTGGGTCCTTCGTTATATCAACTCTCCTCTCACTAGAGTTTTCTTCCTCTCCGTCTCACCCACACACTACAAGTATGCACCTCTCTCTCTTTTTTTTCTAAGCCTTATTGGTTTAACATCGATCTTTATCTCCAAAATGATATGGTGTGTGATAAAGTTAACGTATATACAAAGCACGTGTAGTATATATTTAATGAGAAGGAAGCACAATTAATTAAACACATGCATTGGTTTGAGGGTTTTGTTAGATGTTGCCAAACTATATTGAATAAATTAGCTTGCTAGTTGCAATCACACTACTCTCTAGCCAGTACTTACCACTGTGGGCTCATTTTTGCTAGCTAGTCAGAAAGTGTTGACGTGATAAATACGTGTGTATTTTTCTTTAAATAACATTCAACAAAAACTAGTACTTGCTTCTATAGTCATATCAGAACGAGGATTCATTTCACCTTGTAAAAAACAATGTTCATGGTTAATAATGGCAAATTTGCATAGTTTGTTTGACGTCTGAAAAGTGAAATAAATTTTACATTATTTGAAATTTAACCCAAAAACAAAATAGAACTGAAAAAGATAACCATAAGACTATTCGTCTGTTGATAAAGGTCCACATATGAGCTGTGTGATTGAATATTGGCTCAAATAATAGTCCAATTGTTTTAGTTTCGCCAATCTCCTCCTTGGCAACTTGCATAAAGGATATATAATGTAGCCACCAACATAACAATTAATGTTGTATCCTACCACTCATCTTTAATAGTACTGTTCCCTAATCAAATTTTTTATAACAAATATATTAAATTTTCTTTTTTAATATGCATCAAGTTGAATAAATAAACTTTTGGATATGTGATGCAGCCCAAATGAATGGACTTCAAGAGCAAAAACTTCAACGACAACTCAAGGTGCTAAAAACTGCTACGGCCATACGATACCGTTTAGTGGAACAACGTATCCAACAAGCTCATACGTAAACCAGAAGAAAGTGATTGACGAAGTTGTGAAAGAAATGAAGTTTCATGTCTCATTGATGGATATATCTATGCTCTCTGCTCTTCGTATCGATGGTCATCCTTCGATCTATAGCGGAGATCTCAATCCTTCTCTAAAGAGAAATCCCGACCGTTCATCTGATTGTAGCCATTGGTGTCTTCCTGGTCTCCCTGATACTTGGAACCAATTATTCTATTTTGCTTTGTTGTTTTAAGATTTGATTAACTATATAAGATCAACCAAATGTATCTACTGAATTATAGTTTTGTTTTCTGTAAGTTGGTACGTTTAATCAACCATATAATTGTGAATTTGTGATCAATGAAACATCCTCCTATCTATCACAATTGTACATTTGATTGTTGTTAAGGATAAGTCGAAATGAATTGAAGGCAAAAAAAAAAATTATAAACATTTGTCGACACAATGGTCGTGAATGTCTTGGCGGTAGTACATGAATCCAATTATCTTTCCATACCCTTATATGATTCCCGTTACCCACAATCCATCTTAGGCCTTTTGAGATAAGAGTAATAATACCTTTGAAGCTCCTCAAATTTTACCCATCTCAATTATAGTCTTAATGCTCAATTATCTTGATTAATATATATATATATATAACACTCTATTTTTGTGTCAAATAAAATTTGTTATGCGTGATGCAATATGATCGTGTAAAATTATCTTGAGTAAGACATGTTTTAAAAACAATAACATCCAACTTAGTCTTACATTAGTTATATCAAGGCCTTATAAGGGTTGTTTCTCTATGCGTGTAAAATGGAGAATGCAAGGAAACATTAATATGCTTTGCAAATGATGTTCCTTTTTGTTTTTATATATATATATATATATCATGATTCAGATAAATTTTCACCATTAGCACTTGTCCTTTTTTTTTTCTTTTTCCTATGGATGATATTACATGAACCAAAGTAGCATAACAAAGCCATATACAGTGAGAACATAACCCGAAAGATTACTGAAAAGCATAGGCCGAAAAATTATCGGAGAGCATAATCTAAAATAGAACGATTGTGTAGAATTCATAAGTACCACTAAACAAGAGTAAGAAATAAACACTCGTAATCGGCGGATAGTGAAACAACCCGACCCGTTTTTTTATTTTTTATTTTTTTATATCGAATTAGTATTCCCATAAATACTAATTTTCAACACTTAGCAATTCAACAAGCAACCAAACATAATCAGCGAAAACCAACTCAAACCAATGAAACGATTAAACCATCAAATCATCACCAATTTAAAACCAATTTAACAATTCAATTCCATAAAACCAGCAACCTAGCGATTCTAAACAATCACATAAAGCAAATAAATGAGACTCTAGATCATCTTCTCTTCACACCCTTGATTCCACGATCACATCATTTCTTTACCTGCATCACATGGTTAAAAGAGATGCGTGAGTATTATCATAAATACTCAGTGAGACGGTCATCCCATCTACTTGGCTATACACACAGACATAAAAAAAAAAAACACATACCAAGTGATAAATCAACAACGAATAGCACGAACAAATAACCATGATTCATTCATCAATCCATTAAAATTCACAATCAAACGCATCCTGAATACTCCGACTACCCAGATAAGCCATGGTCACACACTTACCTTGATTCTGGATCGATTCTAGACAAGGGCATCCACGAAAAGAGACCTCTCTGACACCTACAGCCCCTGCTGTATCTTCCCTTCCTCACGAACCAACAAAACCTCGATCCTTTCTCCAAAAGCCTCCTAAACCGAATTAGGGTTTCAGAAAACATGAACAACACGCTGAATTCGAAAGCACACTGAAAACAGAGATTATCTCAGAATCAAGATCGGAAACCTGATCAGGAAACTAGACAGAGAGTGTTATCCAACGGTATACAGATCGTCCTCTGAGTCCTTCTGGTTCGATGGAAATTCTCTTTTGAAGTGGATTGATCGCAGATCTAAGAGAGTGAAGAACTTAATCTGAAAGTTTTGCTCCAATCCGATCTGTTCTTACTGGCTGTTACCCTCCTCTTCTAAAACCGAACATAACTGCCTCCAAAGCCTCAATCACGCATTTTCTTAGCCTTAAAGAACAAGAACACTCAAGGATCTCTTTCTCTTCTCTCTGGAACTCTGAAACTCAGCTTTTTCTCCCAAAAACGCGACTGAAATACGATCCCCTGACTTATATAGGCGAACCCTAGGGTTCCCTTAAACCAGAACGCAAACCGACGCTCAAAAACTGAACCAACCGGTTCAATTCGCAACCTGTGTCGATGGACGCACACACCCTGCGTCGATCGACGCATTGCTAAAAAATCCTAATTTTGGTTCGCGGGCATTACAATTCTCCCCCACTAACATGGATTCGACCTCAAATCACGCAACACTGACACACTACAGTCAACACTCCTGACCAACCCGGCCATCACCACCCGAGATCAACACTCTCGATCTCTGAGGTCCACATCTAGTCCTATGCTTATAGCCACGTTTTAGACATTAATTGCTCTTAACTCATATCCACACCACTCACATTCTCAAGATCGTCATCCCTTGAGCTCTCGGTGCACCATACCACTCACACCCTCAGGAAATACAATCCGTCAAGCTCTCGGTATGCTCTATACCACTCACACTCTTGGGACACATAGTCCGTCAAGCTCTCGGTTATGCAGGGAAACTCACATCCTCTGGAGAGATCTCGTCATCTCTCAAAAAAATACAGGAGAATTTTCATCCCCTTAGAAGAACTCGTCATCTCCTAATGAGTTATTCGGAGAAATCCTCATCCCCTAGAGCAATCAATTCTTAAACGTCAATAAGCATCTCTGACCAGAATTACCTCCCGTGGTCTCATCCTAACATTCCACTCTCCTGGAATATCATCTCATCCCTGACCAATCCACATGTCAACTCTAACAACCTAGTCACTCAAGGTGTTTACTAAAACTCTATCCCGGACATAAACAAGTTCTAACTCATCATAAAACTTGATATCGCCACACGTTCTAAATGTCACAATTCCATAAAATAGATAGCCAAACATAAGAACTATACATCTTATCAACTCATCCATAAAAAATCCTCATCTTATAAATCTCAAGAATGTAATAATCGTTACAACCTCAAACAAAAATACATAAACCAAAAACTCATAGCAGCATGCTAACTCTGAAACTGAAAACCAGATGACAAACTCAAGCCTCAACTTACTTCTCGAACCACTTCGAAAACTTTGCCTTCATCTTAGCCTCTGGTTCCTAAGTCTCCTCCTCAACACCGTCATAGTCCCACAAGACTCTCAACAACGGTATCTTCTTCCGGCGCAGAACCTTGACTCTCCTCTTGAGAATCCTCACAGGTCCCACCTCCAATGTTATGTTGGGCTGAAGATCCTCTGGAATCCTAGCCAACACCTCCTCAGACTCATGCAGACACATCCTCAGCATCGACACATCGAAGACCTTATGAAATGTCTTAATACTCTGAGGTAACTCCAAACGACAAGCCACTGGTCCAACCCATTCCACAACCCTGAACGGACCCATAAACCTCACACTTAACTTATTCTCTGAAATAGATATGTTAGGTCCCCTCAACACCGCCGCCTTGAGATACACCTGATCTCTAATCTCAAACTCTAACTCTTTCCTCCTCTTATCAGCATAACTCCTCTACCGATCTTGAGCCTCCTTCATGTTCATCTTCAAAACACGGATCTTCTCCGTCGTCTCCTGAACAAATTCTGCACCAAACATACTCCTTTCTCCCACTTGACTCCAGCATAATGGTGTACAACATGGCCTCCCATACAACACCTCATACGGAGCCATACCAATACTCGCCTGGTAGCTGTTGTTATACGCAAACTCTACCAAGTTCAAGTGATCTGCCCAATGATCACCATAATCCAGCACACACATCCTTAATAAATCCTCGAGTGTCTAAATCGTCCTCTCAGATTGTCCATGTAACGCCTCCGATCATTCATAGACCAAAGACGCTACTGATGAACACCTAAATGTCCGATCAGAGGTTTGCGAAACCCATCCGGGTTCCTTAGACTAGACTTCTAGGTATCCATCCCCATCGATTACATCTCAAGGCTAGCCAACCCGAGACATACCCGATGGTTAGTTCGTCCGGACAAAGACTGATATCACATGAAACCCGAACTTATTCAAACTCATTTTTATATAATTATACTTAAGCTTTAAATGTGTTACAAAAAAATATACAACGTTGAGTCTATCACTCCAAAAACCGTATGTACATAATAAACATTATTCATTTACAAAAAGCAAGGAAATCTATCCTGGTTTTCTAACGTCCCTTTGGCTCCCGGTGGTCTACCCGCTAATGGTCACCTGCAACACAAGTAGAGTCATTAGCACTACTTGCTCAGTGAGTCAGGGTTTCCCCTAACATTCAATAATAAGTTCCCAACCAAACCCAAAATAGCAATCACACGCAAATATGCAATTCTGATTCAATAAGTATGATAGATTATGCATTAACGTTGAAACGACCCGACCCAAAAATTTAAAAATTTCCCTTGAGATTATTATCATCACAGATAATAATCCTCAATTGGACCAATACAACATGCATCGCGGAAAACAATAACCATCAATAACAACTTCCAATTCAATAAATCCCATACTTTATTAAATTACTAATCCAATTCAATTCCATAACAATCCAAAAATAACCAATAACCAATAAACCAATTAACTACAACTCAGAATTCACTAGCCACCTAGCAATTCTACAACCGCACACAGCCATACGAGACCCTAGATCATCTCTCCTTCCTGGCCATGATTCCACGATCACATTTTCTCTTTACCTGCAACACATGGCAAAAAGAGTTGCGTGAGTATTATCATAAATACTCAGCAACGCGGTCATCCCGTCTACGAGTTATTTAAGTATAGACATAACAATCAATAGAAATACCAGGATGAGCACACAAGCAAACAACAAGAACAACCAATCACGAACAATTACAGGAACTCTGTGTCGATCGACACAGCCACTAGGTGTCGATCGACATGACTCCGTCCTGTGTCGATCGACACACCACCTGGTGTCGATCGACACGACAACCCAGAAACGAGCCTATCCTCTCGTGGTTCGAATCTGTCGCGATTCTTCGAGTCACCTGCACAATTCCAACCAATAAACACACAAAACACCAAGCAAATGCATTCCATCAATCCCTATGCCCACACAAACCCACGATCACGCACTCACCTGGAAGAATCAAAATGAGAATGGGACCAACGGTTACAAAACGACTTGTACGCGACGAATCACTGGTCCAAAACCAAAACGGACGACTGTTCTGGAAACTAGACAGACACAGCTATGCGTCGGTATGCGGGTCGCCTCTAGAATCAATCTGGTTCGATCGGAAATCAACCCTAAAGCCAACTGATCGCAGACAACCTATCTGCACAGACCCATCGAGTTCAAACGGCCATAACTCGATGAATAATCAACGAAAAGACGAACCGTTTTCGCCTATATCAAGAGCAGAGATCGGAGAACTTATCCACTAAGTTTCACCCCAATCCTCCTCAAATTTCCCAGCCGTTTGCCCTCTCAAACACTCGAGCAGAAACTGTCCTTCACCCTCAATCACACACAACTCACAACCTCTCTTGATTCTCTCTCAAATCCTCCTCTTTCTCTGATTTTCAGCCAAAAAGAGACCAACACGCGTCTGTTCCAACCCTTTTATACAACTCTAGGGTGTCCCCTAAACCAGCCCACCAAACCGGCAATCAGAAACCGAAACCGTCGGTCTGATTTTAACTCGTGTCGATCGACACACAACCCCTGTGTCGATCGACACCCACCAAAAATCCACTTTTTGGTTCACGGGCGTTACAATTCTCCCCCACTAACACGGATTCGACCTCGAATCACGCGACACCGCCACACTACGGTCTCAACCACCTGACCTGCACCCGGCCAGTATCCTTCGAGATCACGCTCGAATCCCACAACCCGTCCTGCTAAGGCTAACACTCTCGCCTAAAATTCGACCAGATTTACCTAGAACATAAACGATGCACGCCCCATGGTCCGGATCAGGGCTGCCCGATTGACCGTCCAACAATCAAACAAGAACATGTCCGACTAACCGTTGACCCCGCATTGGACCAAATGATCGTACAATAATCAAACAAGAACAGGTACGACCATCGGCGTAACATATGCTACCAGGATTGTCCGAACCGAATCCAGACTCCAGTAATAACCCCAGACTCGACGTCCACAACACACCCCTGGCCCTCAGCCAGCACCACTCGTGGTCACACTTGATCCCCAAGTTCTACTAGGCTCACACTAGCCTCATTTCACTGTCTCACCACGGCTGCAATCCTGACCCAACCCGGTCAGCACCACCTGAGATCCACTCCCGATCCCCAAAGTTCATCCAATCCCATACTCACGACCACGCTCAGACGCTACTGCTCATATCTCATACTTATAACTCATATACATGTACACCACACTCACTCGCAGGATCGTCACCCCTTGAGTTACGTGTGCATGAACCCACTCGTCCCCTGGAGAGAACCACCATCCCTCAAAGTACATGTAAGGAACCCACTCGTCCCCTAGAGAGGACCACCACCTCTCGAGTATATGCAGGAACCCACTCGTCCCCTGGAGAGAACCACTATCCCTCAGTATGCAGGAAACCCACCCGTCTCCTTGAGCAATACTCTGATACATGCATCATAAGTACCTGTCGATTGAAATCACCTCTCGTGGTCATTCGAAACAACCCAATCACCAGGGTGTTTTGCAGAGTCACTGGAAAAGACAATTCTAACTCACATAAAACCTCTTTTCCAGACTCTCCCTAGGACATAAACAAGTTCTAACGCGCATAGAGCTTACATTTCCAGCCCCTCCTGGAACATGTACAATCTCATTTCCAGCCATTCCTGGAACGTGAACGATCTCATTTCCAGCCACTCCTAGAACATGAACAATCTCATTTCTAGCAACTCCTAGAACATGAACAAATCTCATTTCCAGCCACTCCTGGAACATGAGCAATCTCATTTCCAGCCCTTTTTGGAACATGAGCAAGCTCTAAGCCGCATAAAACTTCTATTCCTAGCCATCCTAGCCGATAGGCAAGCTCCAACTCACATAGAACTTCTATCGCTAGACCTCCATATGACCTACCAGTCATCACAAACCATGACATCACTAGTCATCTCATAAGAACCCATATCTAAACCACTCATTTAATAAGACAAACTCATCTTATTAAATCTCAAAAATGTATACTCGTTACATCCACAAACGAAATACAATATCACAACATAACAACATGCTAAAGCAGACTCTGGAAACCAGAAAAGAAACTCAAGCCACCGCTTGCTTCTCGAACCACTTCGAGAACTTCCTCTTCATCGACGCCTCTGGTTCCCAAGTCTCCTCCTCAATACCATCACACTCCCACACGACTCTCACCAACGGTATACTCTTCCGGCGCAGAACCTTGACCCTCCTCTCGAGAATCCTCATATGCCTCACCGCCAACGTCATGTTGGGCTGAAGATCCTCCGGAATCCTAGCCAACACCTCCTCAGACTCATGTAGATACTTCTGCAGCATCGAAACAAGGAAGACTTTGTGAAAAGCCTTCATACTCTGAGGTAACTCCAACCGATAAGCCACCGGTCCGACCCGCTCCACAACCTTGAACGGACCCATAAACCTCGGACTCAGCTTATTCTCTTAAATGGATCTGTTAGGACCCCTCAACATAGCTGCCTTGAGATACACCATATCTCTCAGCTCAAACTCCAGCTCTTTTCGTCTCCTATCGGCGTAACTCTTCTGCCGATCTTGAGCCTCTCTCATGTTCAGCCTCAAGACACGGATCTTCTCCATCGTCTCCTGAACAAAATCTGCACCAAATATGCTCATCGCCCCCACTTGAGTCCAACATAGTGGTGTCCTACATGGCCTCCCATACAGAGCCTCATACGGAGCCATTCCAATACTCGCCTGGTAACTGTTGTTGTACGCAAACTCAACCAAGTTCAGATGATCCACTCAATGACCACCATAATCAAGCACACACATCCTCAACAGATCCTCCAATGTCTGAATCGTTCTCTCTGACTGCCCATCTGTCTGAGGATGGTACGCTGTACTCATATGCACCTTAGTGTCCATCTCTGCCTGAAATGCCCTCCAGAACTCTGAAGTAAATCTCGGATCCCGGTCTGACACAATACTAGCTGGCACACCGTGCAGCTTTACAATCTCTCGCACATACTTCCTAGCCAAAACTGCCGCTCCATCAGTCTTCTTGATGGCCAGAAAATGTGCTGACTTGGTCAGACGATCCACAATGACCCAAATCGCATCAAAAGTCCGTGACACCGGCAACCCCATCACGAAATCCATGGTAATTATATCCCACTTTCACTCCGGAATGGGCAAACTCTGCAACATACCACTCGGAACCTGATGCTCAGCCTTCACCAGCTGACACACGTTGCACGCTGCAACCCAGCTAGCTACATCCCTCTTCATCCCGACCCAGTGATAATACCGCTTCAGGTCACGATACATCTTGGTCGCTCCCGGATGAATCGACAACATGCTCGAATGAGCCTCCCTCAGGATCTCTTGCCTCATATCCTCGTCTTTGGGTACACAAACCCGCCCGTTCACCAGTATCATCCCACTCGCTGAGACCGCATACTCTGAACCGGCCGCCTGAGAAGCATCAATCAAACTCTGATCCTCCTCCTGAGCAACCCGAATCCTGCTCAACAGATCTGCCTGGTTAGCTGCCTCTAACCCCAACGGCTCCTGTGAGATCACACACAACCTCAACGTGCTGATCTCGCTCGCCAGAGCCTCTATATCTCGCTCCTGATCTGAAGCCGCTCTCTTCCGACTCAACGCATCTGCAACCAGGTTAGCCTTACCCGGATGGTACCCAATCTCTAGGTCATACTCTGCGACTAACTCTATCCAGCACCTCTATCTCTGGTTTAGCTCTGGCTGAGTGAAGAAATACTTCAGACTCTTGTGGTCTGTGAATACCTGCACCTTTCCGCCATACAGATAAGACCAACAAATCTTAAGTGCAAAAATCACCGCAGCCAACTCCAGATCATGGGTAGGGTAATTGCACTCATGCTTCCTTAACTGCCTCGAAGCATATGCAATAACCTTCCCCTGCTGCATCAACACACATCCCAGATCAACTCCTGAAGCATCTGTATACACCACATACGGCTCACCCGGCTTGGGTAATGCCAAAACCGGTGTACTAGTCAGCATCTCCTTCATCTTTCCGAAACTCTCCTCGCAAGCTGAAGACCACACAAATGGAATATCCTTCCCTGTCAGCTTCGTCATCGACTGCGCCATACTCGCAAACCCCTTGACGAACCTCCGGTAATGACCTGCCAACCCGAGAAAACTCCTGATCTCGGTGGCACTCCTCGGTCTAGGCCAACCTCTGATAGCCTCAATCTTAGCCGGGTCTACAGAAACCCCTTTTACTGACACAACGTGGCCAAGAAAGCTCATCTCTCGCTGCCAGAAACTGCACTTACTCAACTTCGCATACAGCTTCTGCTCCCGCAGCTTCTCCAAAACCAACCTCAAATGCACCTCGTGCTCCTTAGGACTCCTTGAATACACCAGGATATCATCAATGAAGATGATCACAAACACGTCCAGATACTCCAGGAACACCCCGTTCATCAACCGCATAAACGCTGCTGGCGCATTCGTCAAACCAAATGGTATCACCACACTAGATCAACTCGCATGATCTCTGAGGTCCACATCTAGTCCTATGCTTATCCACACGTTTTCAGACATTCATTGCTTCCAACTCATCAATACACCTCTCAAACTCTCAGGAACGCATCCTTTGAGATCTCGGTATCTGCAGGGGAACAACCATCCCCTCGAGAGAACTAACCATCTCCCCATGAGTTGTTCGGGTATCTACTTATACCCTAGAGCAATAAATTCTTAAACGTTCAATAAGAATTTCAGACCAGAGCTACCTCATGTGGTCTAATCAAGATATTCCCGGAAGTCGGCCTCACACCCTGATAAACCAACCTCCATGTCTTTCACTCCAACACGCCTGTCCTCGATGACAATCCTGATGGACCCTATACCGATCCAACCCAATCCATACCAAGGATGACATCGTACAACTCCACCAGATTAATGATCAGATCTGCTGGCATCCACTCCCCGCCACCAGAACATCCACACCACGAGCCTGCCCGAAAGTAGCCAACGTCCTACCACCAGCAACCTTGACTACTCCCGGCTGCTCTCCGGAATCGCTCTGGATCCCGCTACCCTCCGCACACTCCGGAGTAATGAAGCTATTCGTAGCTCCCAAACCACTCTGACCTCCCCGGCTCGGCCCTGAAGTGCTCTCTGTGGGGGTCAGAACCCGCACAGCAAAATTTGTAGAGACTTTCGTAGGGAATTGAATTTCTATGATTAAACCAACGCAAACAACTGTAAAGGAAATTGAAAACTCGTTATATTGCTGTTCAGAAAGCTTTAGAGTACAAGTCTTTGTGAATTGATTTTTTCGGATCCCTTTCTCAAAGGACGTACATGAGTATATATACTAACCTAAGTCGGCTAATCCATTCCTAAACAATAATGGAAATCTTCCTGGGATTACTCATATCGGTTCATTTAGGCCTTCACACGCAGCCCACTTCGGCCTACACATGCAGCCCACTTCGGCCTACGTATGCGGCCCACTTCGGCCAACACGAGCAACCCACTTCGGCCATCATGAACAGCCCACTTCGGCCTTCACGAGCCACTCACTTCGACCAATGCATGTAGCCCACTTCGGCCTTCACGAGCAACCCACTTTGGTACCACGCACCTCGCGGCATCGGTTCCACGACGTCCCGTGGTCAAGGATCGACATCGGCTCTTCCGAAGCAATGACATCGGCACCACTTCGTGTCACGACTTCGGTCCAACGATGTGCCGAACTCGGAACCACTCACGACCAACTTCGGAACCACTCACGACCGACTTCGGTTCCACTTGCATCGCGGTACACAATCCTCGTGTCGCGGTATCGGATTGACTTCAGCGCCAAATGCATTGCGGTACGCGATCATCCTCGGCGCCTTAGGTTGCGGTACTATGAAAATAGTAGCGAAACGGTTTGTGTTAAGCAGACGATTTGCAGTCATAAAACAGCTGCTCAATTACGTTAATCTTCTGAAGAATGATGACTGGGATCCACGAATTATCCTTTTGAATTTATCTGTTGAATTAATCCAGTATCCTCTGGATTTACAATTACTGATCTTCCTGACACGAGATTGCTAACCGGACGTTTCCCAAGAAATAATAAAGTCACCTTCACCTATAAATACACCACTCCTCCTTCACTCTATCTTCACTCTTCACTTCTCCACTCTCTCTCTAGAAGGTACCATCTCCTTCTCTCTCTAGAAGGTACTTCTTCACATCGGACCGTGCTGAAGTCGATCCGAACGCGGATCTAGGTCAGTCGCGGATCGAAGTCGATCGGGAGTGAAGTCGATCGCGGATCGGAAACGATCGGGATCGAAGTCGATCGGGGCCGAAGTCAATCGCGGGCCAAGGTTGATCGCGGGCCGAAGTCAAACTGATCGCGGATTGAGATCGGGTCGATCACGTGCCGAAGCCGGACTGCCGCGGACCGAAGTCGAGTTGATCGCGGACCGAGGTCGGATCTGGACGTGGTGCCGAGGTCTAACAGGTCGCGGACCGAAGTGGATTTCCCATCACGGACTGAGACCGGGCTGATCGCGCGCCGAAGTTAGATCGAGTTGCGGGCCGATCGCGTGCCGAGGTCGTCTCGATCGCTGACCGAGACCGGGCTGGTTGCGCGCCGAAGTCGGATCGAGTCACGGGCTGATCGCGTGCCGAAGTCGGATCGAGTCACGGGCTGATCGCGCGCCGAAGTCGGATCGGGTCGCGTGCCAAGGTTGAACTGATTGCTGACCGAGATCGGGCTGGTTGCGCGCCGAAGTCGGATCGAATCGCGAGCTGATCGCGTGCCGAAGTCGGATCGGGACGCGTGCAGAGGTCGCTCAACGAGGTCGAATTGATTGCTGGCGGAGATGGAACCGAGGTCGTGGAAGACGCCTGTGATGGTGAAGGCGATGGAGGTGTTGCATCCTAGTCAATCTCCCCTGAACGGTCCCATGCTGCCGTGTTTGTTTCATGCTTGTATTCTCATGTGTTTCACTGCCTAAATGGCTTTATCTTATGTAGACTTTGTGCCTTGACGGCTTTATCTCTTTCTGTAAGATGTTTATGCTTAGTAACATATTTGGATTTTCGACCAACGATTCGTCTATTGGGTTTGTTTTCAATGATTGAACTCGGCTTTACGGGGTTGCTATGATATCCGTTCCGGCTGCAATCACATTATGACCAATGTTTCGTATGTTGGGTTTATGACGATCATTTCTGGTTTACAAGCTGGTTCCCGTGAACCGAACTTGCTCCGTCAATGGTCGTTGCGCGCTTAATATCCCATTTTGGGATGTGATAGTCAGATCAAAGTGTTACTGTGGCCAGCAGCAACGACCGAGTTTAAGTGTCTCGTTTTGATTTGGTTGATCCGTTACGGATGTTCAAATATTGACTTGGTTGATCCGTGATGGATGCTCAAGTATTGACTTGGTTGATCCGTGATGGATGTTCAAGTATTGACTTGGTTGATCCGTGATGGATGTTCAAGTATTGAGAAATAGGGAGTATACGAGTATACGTACCCTACTCCCCCCCTTTTTAGGGAAGGGGGCAGCTGAACCCATCCGAAGACGGGCTGCCTACGTACCCTTTGCAGGGATCAAGCTGCCTCGTAGTTCATTTAGAAATGACTTAGTGATAGTATTTCTTCAAATGTCGGGCGTTCCACGAACGCGAAACTGGATCGCCAGCCGTGTTGGCTAATTTGTAGACTCCGGGTTTGACTACTTCGGTGACTCGGTAAGGTCTTTCCCAGTTAGCACCAAGTTTGCCCGCGTTTAGCTCCGCTGTATTCTAAAAAACCTCCCGCAACACCAACTCTCCTTCCTGGAATCTACGAATTTTAACTTTCGAGTTATCGTACCTTGCTGCAGCGTTTTGATAGTTATGAATCCGAATAAGTGCTTGGTCACGTTTCTTGTTAACAAGATCCAATGTATCAACCATCAGAAGATGATTTAATCCTTCCTCCTCTTGCAGAAGTCTTCGTCGCACACCCGGAAATTGCACTTCTGGTGGGATAATGCACTCGGTTCCGTATACTAAAGCAAATGGGGTTTCGCCTGTTGCTCGTCCTGGTGTGGTGCGGTGCGACCATAGCACTCCTTCCAACTCGTCAGCCCATCTCCCCTTCTTCGCTTTGAGCCGTTTTTTCAGCCCTTTAAGGATCGATTTGTTGGCTGCCTCGGCCTGTCCGTTTCCTTGAGGATACCTCGGCGTTGATTTGCTTAGCCTAATCTTCCACTTATCGCAGAACGCCCCAAACCGAACGGAGATGAACTGCGATCCGTTGTCAGTGATGATTTCATAAGGCACGCCATGACGACATATGATATTCCGCCATACGAAACTTTCTACCTGGGCATCCTTAATGGACGCGTATGCCTCTACCTCCACCCATTTAGAAAAGTAATCGGTTAAGACCAGCATGAAACGTTTTTACCGGGACGGGTGGAGCGGACCAACGATGTCCATTGACCAACGCATAAATGGATAAGGTGAGGTGATCGATGAGAGCATCTCTATAGGCTGATGAATCTTCGGGGCGTGACGTTGGCATTGCTCGTATTTAGCTGAAAACACTTCGCAATCCCTTATCATTGTTGGCCAATAATACCCATGTCGTTTGATCCTCATTGCTAATGCTCTTCCTCCGGAATGGTTTCCGCAAGACCCGCCATGAACCTCTTCCATGATCTTCTGAGCTGCCTTGCCTTCAACACATTTTAGCAACGGTCCGGAGAAACACCACTAGAAAACTTCTCCATCTAGCAGGACATATCGTGCGGCCTGAGCCTTGAGCTTACGGGCTGCCCATTTGCCAGAAGGTCGTTCTCCATCATAGATATAACTGCGAACGTCACCAAGCCATGGCTTGTCGCAGCCGTATTCTGGACTGATCACATCGTCGTGGCCCTCCATAATCTCCTCTTCGTCAGCGGTCGGATCGGGATATTCGTCAGGGTCATCACGTGGGTTATCGTCAGCTTCCGTTATAACTGCATCTTCTTGTTCCGGACCGAGATCACTCCGGATGGTGACTTCGGATCCAAGAAAACCACGACTCATTCCGAGTTCCGAAGTAGAGGGGCATTCTGGTGCCGAAGTGGACGGGCTACCGATGGGAACGTTGGTTTTGCCGACATCGGATCCTGTATGTCCTGAGGTTCTGATGTCGTCGGCTTCGGGTCCGGAGCCGATGTCATCTTTGGCTAATGGAACCAAAGTCGTGACTGATGGAACCGAAGTCGTGACTGAAGGAGCCGAAGTCGTGACTGATGGAGCCGAAGTCGATGTCGTTTTTGCCAAAACATCCTTCGTGCTTCCCTTCGTCCGTCTGGCTGTCCAGGACCGAGTTACTACGTTTACAGTCTCGGCCGTCATGATGCTGGGATGTTCAATGAACTCGACTGGTATGACCCGTTTCAAATCCGGATCCGAAGTCGAAGCAAGAACTACTAACGCATCAGCTGAAGTGTTCTCGCCCCGAGGGACTCTCGTCAGGGTGAATTTTTTAAATTGTCCAGCCAAATCCTTCACAATCTGTAAGTATAACCCCATGCGATCATCCTTTACTGCATACTCGCCGCTGAACTGATTTACGACGAGCTGGGAATCACAAAACGCATGTATGTTTTCGATCTTCAATCCCAAGGCTAACCTCATTCCAACAATGAGAGCTTCATATTCTGCTTCGTTATTTGACGCATGAAAACCTAAGCGAAAAGACTGCTCCAGTAGCTCTCCAGTCGGAGATGCCATTCTTATTCCCACTCCTGAATCGTTTTTTTATGATGATCCGTCGACGTGTAGCTTCCAAATCGGTTTAGGTTCGTCTTCTTTGGGACCCTCGTCCGAGGTCTTAATAAGGAAGTCTGCTAGAACTTGAGACTTTTTACAAGTCCGGCCTCGGTATTCGATGTCGTATTCACTAAGTTCGACGGCCCACTTCCCCAATCTTCCTGATTGGCTCGGACTATGAAGAACTGACCTCAAGGGAAAAGTGCTGAGAATTACGATTGGGTGTGACTGGAAGTAAGGTCTTAATTTCCTGGCGCACATGACCACAGCTAGTGCTAACTTCTCCATTAGCGGGTATAAAAAATTGGCTTCTGCTCTCCCATTTCTTCCCGACATAAAAAATTGGCTTCTGCTCTCCTATTTCTTCCCGAACAATCACTCCGCTAACGGCCACTGAAGAGACTGCAATGTACAGGAAAAGTGGCTCGCCATCTACTGGTTTTGCAAGTATCGGTGGACTTGCCAAGTATTCCTTTAATTCCTTGAATGCTGTCTCACACTTCTTGTTCCAATTGAAGTCCTTCTTCCCCCGCAAAGTATCATAAAACGGTAAACACCTATCGGTTGAGCGTGAAATGAAACGGTTAAGCGCTGCAACTCTTCCGGTCAACCGTTACACCTCTCGCTTAGTTTTCGGAGAAGCCATATTCTTTAGTGCGTCTATTTGCTTCGGATTCGCCTCAATGCCACGACGAGTGACTAAGTAACCAAGGAATTCTCCAGATGTTACCGCAAACCTACACTTTGTCGGATTCAGTTTCATATTGTGCAAGTTCAGCCGCTCAAACCATTCCCATAGATGCTCGACGTGATCTTCTTTGCTCAACGACTTCACTAACATATCATCAATATACACCTCCATTATTTTTCCCAGTTGGTTAGCGAACATCCTGTTGACCAGTCGCTGATATGTGGCTCCCGCGTTTTTTAGCCCGAATGGCATTACTTTGTAGCAGTAGATTCCTCTGTCCGTGATGAAAGCTGTCTTGTCTTGATCTTCGGGGTTCATAAGAATTTGGTTGTATCCCGAAAAGGCGTCCATGAATGACAGTAGCTTAATGCCGGCTGTTGCTTCGACTAGGCGATCAATATGAGGCAAAGGAAAACTATCCTTTGGGCATGCTTTGTTCAGATCCGTGAAATCCACGCAAACGCGCAATTTTCCGTTTTTTTTCTTGACTACGACGGGATTCGCTAACCAATCCGGATACTTGACTTCTCTGATTGAGCCAACCCTGAGAAGCCTGTCTACTTCGTCATTAATCGCTTTCGCCCTTTCCGGTCCGAGTTTCCTTCTCTTCTGCTTGACTGGTTTGAAGCTTGGATCAACGTTTAACTCATGGCTTATCACACTGATATCGATACCCGGCATATCTTTGGCAGCCCACGCGAAAGTACTGACGTTGTCCTTAAGACACGAGATAAGTTCCTTCTTGATGTCTTCGCTTAGTGTGGAACCGATCTCCACGCACCGCTCCGGGTGTTCATCGTCTATGCAGACCGTGATAACGGGGTCACAGAGTGGTCTGCTTTCTTTTGCGCAACCCTCCGTTATCTATAATTGCTATAATAGTTTGCTGAGCCCTTTCACCGGCTCTCTATCCATCTTCATCTTCTTTTGCTTTGACACTTGATCTGTTACTGGTTTCCTGAGTTTATGCTCTGTCAGAAAGCACATTCGAGATTCCTTTTGACTTCCCCGAATGGTTTTCACTCCGCTTGGTGTTGGGAACTTGACGCAAAGATGATAGATCGATGCAGCTGCACTCATCGAATTCAGCCAAGGAGTCCCCAATATCATATTGTAGATAGCAGGGTGATCTGAGACAGAGAACTCAACGTTTTTTGTTACTCCTCCAGCTTGAACAGGTAGTATGATTAATCCCATTGTCATTGTCGTTTCTCCAAAAAAATTTGTTACTGGTTTCGGGAATGGTTTCCTTGAATATTATGTCCATCGTACTTCCAGTGTCAATCAGCACCCGAGCTACGTCACAGTTGGCCACGACTATTTTGACCACGAGAGGATCATCATGAGGTTTATCAATCCCAACCGTCTCCTTTTCTTCGAAGGTAATGACATCATTTTTAATAGTAGACGGGATCTGGAGGTTCATACTAACGTCAGCTCGCCTTTGGAAGGCTTTGATGGAGGAAACAGTGTCTGCGCAGTAACGTAATCCACCCATAATCATGTTAATGCACCTTCGCGGTTCTGGTGGTGGGGCTTCGCTCTCTTGCCTTTGACGCTTCTGACCTTCTTTGTCAGCTGGGCCGATTCCATCATCGTTAACATCCATGGCGAAATCGTCAATGCTAACGTTTCCTCCAAGCTCTCCTCCTGCTAGTTTTGCAGCGAGTTCTAAACCTAGAACCCGGCAATTCGCGGTTGAGTGCTTAAAGACGCGATGGTGTTCACAATACGCTGCTTCGTCGTAAGTACTCTCCTTCCTTACCCAGGTGTTCCAAAGGTCTTGGCCACGGCCACGTCCACGCACCTGACCTCTTCCTCGTGAGTTACCCTGTCCTTGACCTCGTCCAGCAGATTCTACCTGAAAACTATGTGCTCCTTTGAATCCTTCTTTATGCTGGACAAAACCGGGCGTGTGGTTGCCTTTCTTGGTATTCTGATGCTGTTGAGCTTGCGGTTGCTGATTTGTTTGCTTCGGTTTTCCGTGTCTTTCGGCGCACAATGTGATCTCCTCCTCTTGATTGATGAACCCGGAAGCCCGGTGTAAGGCATCTTCTATTGTCGAGGGAGTGTTCACGGTCATCTCCTTCTTGAAATCCGAGGTGTACCAGAGTGCCTTTTTCAGGGCGAGTAGGGCGGCCTTGTCGCTAACGTGCTCCACTTTAGACATAATGGTTTTGAATCTTCCGATGAAACTCCGAAGTGTCTCGCTCTGTCCTTGCGACATCGTCCATAAATCCGCATCGGAAACCCCAGGATCTATGAATATGGAGTAGTGTTTCAGGAATGCTGCGGTTAGCTGACCGAAGTTGTCAATGGAATTCCGATCGAGTCTGGAAAACCACTGAAGGGCAGGTCCCTTCAAGTGTTCAACGAATAATAGGCACTTTCCGGCGTCTCTCTCGCCTTCCCGGAAATTAGCGCGACCCATTGCAATTGCGAACGACGTGATGTGGTCCTTTGGGTCACTATTCCCTTCGTAGATCGGGATCTTAATCTTTCCGGGATCTGTAATTTTCACTTTGGTGATACGGGATATGAACGGAGTAGTTTGCGCTTCTTCCAAAATGCGGTCGATTTCCGGCGCCTTGCTAGTGGCCCTGTGCATCTGTGACTGAACAACTTTCAAGTTGGCAGCTGTTCGATCCATCTCTACCCGAAGTGCGATCATCTCATCTTTCTGGGCCTGGATCGCGGCTCTTCGTTCACTTTCGAATCGAGTTTGTTGCGCCAGAAGACGGCCCTCTTCTTCCTCGATCTCGTCCTCACATTGTCGTAGCTCATTGCGGGTCAGGGCTGTATTGTCGGCGTTACGATCTTGCGCTGGATTTTCCGCATCCAGATCTATCACAGGTTCTGATTCGGTTTCATTCCGAGTGCCAGCTCTTTGAACCTCAGGGTTTTGCTCACCGGTTATGGTTGTAGGGCGTGTCGGAGGTATCCCCGTTTGTGTTCTCTGCGGTGTTGTAAATTCGAGGGGAATTGGTCGTACCGGTCTCCTCGGTCGATCTTGGCCCGACCCCCCAGCTTGGTTCCGGTTGGCAGCCGCTAGGGTTTCTAGTCGGGCGTTGGCGGTTGCGTGTTGCTTATCGTGATCTTCGATCCTCTTCACCAACGTTTCAAGCATCGCCTTGATCTGGGTCATGGCTTTGGGCATCGTGTCTACGGTTACTGGTGGTGACTGCTGCTTCTCTCCTCCCCCGGTAGTACCCGCAGAGTTCGTTTCTTCACTAGACATCTTCCTTCGTATCGGATTGGCGGTGGTTTTTCGTGTCAGAAATTTCAAGAGTCCCCTTAGACGGCGCCAAATTGTGGGGGTCGGAATCCGCACAATCAAAATTTGTAGAGACTTTCGTAGGGACCTGAATTTCTATGATTAAACCAACGCAAACAACTGTAAAAGAAATTAAAAACTCGTTCTATTGCTGTTCAGAAAGCTTTAGAGTACAAGTCTTTGTGAATTGATTTTTTCGGATCCCTTTCTCAAAGGACGTACATGAGTATATATACTAACCTAACTCGGCTAATCCATTCCTAAACGATAATGGAAATCTTCCCGGGATTGCTCATATCGGTTCACTTAGGCCTTCATACGCAGCCCACTTCGGCCTACACATGCAGCCCACTACGGCCTACGTATGCGGCCCGCTTCGGCCAACACGAGCAACCCACTTCGGCCATCACGAACAGCCCACTTCGGCCTTCACGAGCCACTCACTTCGGCCAATGCATGTAGCCCACTTCGGCCTTCACGAGCAACCCACTTTGGTACCACACACCTCGCGACATCGGTTCCACGACGTCCCGTGGTCAAGGATCGACATCGGCTCTTCCGAAGCAATGACATCGGCATCACTTCGTGTCACGACTTCGGTCCAACGATGTGCCGAACTCGGAACCACTCACGACCGACTTCAAAACCACTCACGACCGACTTCGGTTCCACTTGCATCGCGGTACACGATCCTTGTGTCGCGGTAAGCGATCCTCGTGTCGCGGTATCGGATTGACTTCGGCGCCAAATGCACTGCGGTACGCGATCATCCTCGGCGCCTTAGGTTGCGGTAGGCCGCAATCTCGTGTCGCGATGTGCACGACATCGGCTAGCGATGCGCTATGCACGACGGTCGTTCGTAATCCACCGCAGTTTCCATACTTAGTCTTTCCAGGGGGAGATTCGACCCCAACCCTCTCCCACTTCCTCTTCTGACTCTAAGCAGGCTTGCCGCCCCTGCTCGAACCCGACTGCTGCCTCCTATGCTGCTGCACCGGTGGACTAACCACCACAGCCTGCTCCCTGATATCCTCCTCGATCGCAGCAGCCGTCTTTACCAACTCCGCCCTCGTGGCGAACTTGCTCGCCCTGCAGCGAGTCCTCAGATCAGCTCGAAGTCCCCCGAGGAACCTCCTCACCTGGGCCTGCTCGCCCTCCATGCCCCCTCCCAGCATGTACCAACAGCCGACTGAACTCCAAATCGAACTCTCTCACAGTCCGACCTCCCTGAGTCAGGTTCAGAAACCTCGACTCCATCCTATCCACCGCCTCCTGGGAAAATACTTGGCGTTAATCTCTGCCAGGAAATCCACCCAAACAATCTCGGCCTGCACCCTCCTGGTCTCGACGGCTCTTCACCAGAGATGCGCATCACCATCCAGATAGTGAACCGCCAGGTCCACTCGGTATCCCTCAGGACACCTGATCGACCGAAAATTACGCTCCAATCTCCGCTGCAACTCATCAGCCTGCTTAGGCTTGGCACCACCCGAGAAAAACCCGGTGCCAATCCTCTGCATCTGCTCCATCATCCTCAGGTAGGATGGAAGCTCCTCCGCAACCGCCACATCCGGCTGCACACCAGCCACTACTGGCTGCACCCCAGCCACCACTGGCTGCACACCAGCCACTACCGGCTGAACCCCAGCCACCACTGACTGCACACCAGCCACTCTTGGCCGTACACCAGCCCGGGTGGGGGTACCCCACCTGGTAACCGCTCCAGAATCAACTGCAGCAAACTCGCCAGACGATCATCTTGGTCTTGGGCCACACCTACGGGAGCACCTCCACCCGGGCCCCCCGCACCACCAGCTACCTCGGGACCCACACTGGCCCCACCAGCCCTCACACTGGCACTCGTAGCAGTCACACCCACATACCCCTCCTGAAACGCCTGCGAGTCTGCCACCTGCTCCTGCGTGGTCTCCTGGGCCACACACGCGGCATCAGACTCAACCTGCAGTCCTCGCCCGCGCCCACCTCGGCCTCTACGGCCCCCACGACCTCTGCCTCTAGCCACTCTAGCCATCACTCTGCCCTAACCAGCAGACTACTAAGTACTAGAAAACAGAAAGTCATAAAACACTTACCGTGGAATCTCATTGAAAGCTCGGAAGAGATGATCTATGTCCCCAAACCCACACACCAATCAATCAATTATCACACAATCAATTAATTAATCACCCGCCCTAGAACCATAAGGGCCGCCCTAGAACCGTTAGGGCTCTGATACCAAAGTGAAACGACCCGACCCAAAAATTTAAAAATTTTCCATTCAGATTATTATCATCACAGATAATAATCCTCAATTAGGCCAATACAACATGTATCGCGGAAAACAATAACCATCAATAACAACTTCCAATTCAATAAATCCAATACTTTATTAAATTACTAATCCAATTCAATTCCATAACAATCCAACAATAACCAATAACCAATAACCAATAAACCAATTAACTACAACTCAAAATTCACTAGCCACCTAGCAATTCTACAACCGCACACAGCCATACGAGACCCTCGATCATCTCTCCTTCCTGGCCATGATTCCATGATCACATTTTCTCTTTACATACAACACATGGCAAAAAGAGTTGCGTGAGTATTATCACAAATACTTAGCGACGCGGTCATCCCATCTACGGGTTATTTAAGTATAGACATAACAATCAATAGAAATACCAGGATGAGCACACAAGCAAACAACAAGAACAACTAATCACGAAAAATTACAGGGACTCTGTGTTGATCGACACACCACCTGGTGTCGATCGACACGACAACCCAGAAACGAGCCTATCCTCTCGTGGCTCGAATCTGTCGCGATTCATCGAGTCACCTGCACAATTCCAACCAAAAAACACACAAAAAACCAAGCAAACGCATACCATCAATCCTTATGCCCACACGAACCCACGATCACGTACTCACCTCGAAGAATCGAAATGAGAATGGCACCAACGGTTACAAAACGACTTGTACACGACGAATCACTGGTCCAAAACCAAAACGGACAACTGTTCTGGAAACTAGACAGACACAGCTACGCGTCGGTATGCGGATCGCCTCCAGAATCCTTCTGGTTTGATCGGAAATCAACCCCGAAGCCGACTGATCGCAGACAACCTATCTGCACAGACCCATCGAGTTCAAACGGCCATAACTCGATGAATAATCAAAAAAAATACAAACCGTTTTTGCCTATATCAAGAGCAGAGATCGGAGAACTTATCCACCAAGTTTCACCCCAATCCTCCTTGAATTGCCCAGCCGTTTTCCCTCTCAAACACTCGAGCAGAAACTGTCCTTCACCCTCAATCACACACAACTCACAACCTCTCTTGATTCTCTCTCAAATCTTTCTCTTTCTCTGATTTTCGGCCAAAAAGAGACCAACACGCATCTGTTCCGGCCCTTTTATACAACCCTAGGGTGTCCTCTAAACCGGCCCACCAAACCGGCAATCAGAAACCGAAACCGTCGGTCTGATTTTAATTCGTGTCGATCGACACACAACCCCTGTGTCGATCGACACCCACCAAAAATCCATTTTTTGGTTCACGGGCGTTACAAACAATATATTCCAACAAGGCCTTCCGCGTAGACCAGTTTCCTTCACGTTCAATCACCAGGTATCTTTCAGCCTGAAGCCACAAAGGCTAAGGACTTCAGATGCTTCACCGTTCCAATGGCCTTATATAAATAAGGATTCGCACCGAAAATTCTGCATCGTCATGTTGTACACGACCCTAGGCTGCAATCCCGTCTCTCCGTGTCTTCGTGTACTTATACTAGCACTCAACGTACTAGCCAAGCCACAGCCTCAAGGGAACGTCTTACCACGATCATAATTTATAAGTTTTACAAAATATCAAGTTGTATATACTTATAAATATGCATCAACGTTTCACTTAGTATTTTTCACATGCTAAAGATTTTAAACAACACTTAGCAATTATATCAATTACGCAGCCATGAACCTCTATGGCTATAAAAATAAACAAGCAACGTGTGCTCTACTCATCTAGCATACGGCAATCATCACCAAGATTCAACTTTAACTTGGTGAACACCCACGGTTTTGCCCAAAGTTTCCTACTCTCGATTTCCTTAAACTCGGACTAGAACACTGCTCAAATAGATCGGCTTGGTTATAAGGTCACGACTTCACGTCCTTAAGGAAAAACCTAAGAAACCAAGCTCATGATCTTACCTAGATCGTATCAGAACGGTCCAAGACTTGCTCGCAGAATTCTCGATACTTGGAAACCTAACAAAAACTGAATCAATGTTCCAACATGGTTTCGGCCATTTGATCAAGAACTAAGGTTAGTATCACGATCAGAACGAGAAAACAAGTCAGAAAGGAAGGATTACGATCTAGGAACACTTACCCTTAGTCCTCCCAAACTACTCGGTAAGGCTCGCGGTGGACTGATTATGTTCGGACTGATTGGGTCAGAGTAGTCGTGGACTGATGGTGATCGATACACGGCAAAGTATTTATAGGCATGGGTAAGCAGGCAAGCAGCTAGACTGGTGTGGGCCACTTGCTCAAACCGTCCCACCCAGCACTGCCCAGGTCACGACACTTGATAGTAAGGGTGAACTTGACCAGGCGTGTGGTCAGTACGACCTGGCACAACACTGGCACACGCGATCCTGTGACCTACCCGCGGCTGGAGCAAGGACACAGCTCAGTCATCAAGCAAATAGGCAGCTTAGTCACCGACCAGCTTACCTTTGTCTTTGGCCAAAACTATCTGCGTTTGGTCCGGCTTTCCCGCAGAGTTTTACCTTGGTCGGCCTAGGCCAAGGTGCGGGTCATTACATTCTCCCCCCCCCCCCCCTTAAAAGAATTTTTCCCGAATTCTCAAGGGTTTGACGGTCCAGCTTCCTAAATTTCTAATGGTTATAGGAATAGTTTTAGGTGAGACTTTCTGAAATTCTCTTCATCTTCCCAAGTTACAGCCTCACGATGTTGTTTTCCGCAAAATACTTGAACTTGTGCGATATCCCTATTTTTCAACCTTCTAATCCGTCTCTCACCTATCCTTAGTGCTCCCTGAGGATACGTAAGATTAGGTGTGAGATCTTTTATCCGTTCTCATTCTATTGCATTGGGGTCACAGACATGTCTGCGTAGCATTGATACGTGGAATACCGGATGCCGTCCCATGTCCAAGGGAAGGTCTAGTTTATAGGCTACCTCTCCTATCCTTTCTCTGATGCAGTAAGGTCCTCTAAACCGGGTGGCCAATTTACTTGGCTTCCCAAATCTATCCTTTCCTTTCTGATCTTCTATTTTCAACATTACCCACTCACCGACTCTAAAAACAATTTCTTTTCAATTCTGATCAGCATACTTCTTTTGTCGGTCTTGTGCATTCCTCATATTTTCTCGTACTAAATTAATCTTGTCTGTCGTTTCATCCACTATCTCGGGTCTGAATTCCTTTCGTTCCCCAACTTCTGTCCAACAAATAGGGGTATGACAAGGTCGTCCATATAATGCCTCATATGGTGAAATACCAATAGTAGCATGATAGCTATTATTGTATTCGAATTCCACTAGAGGTAGATGAGTTTCCCAACTTCCTCCCCAATCCAATACACACATTCGGAGTAGATCTTCTAAAGTTCTTATAGTCCTTTCTGACTGCCCGTCTGTCTCGGGATGAAAAGCCGTACTCATTTGCAAATTCGTTCTCAAGGCTCTTTGAAAGGCTCTCCAGAATCGAGCTGTGAATCTTGGATCACGGTCTGAAACAATACTTGCTGGTACCCCATGTAACTTTACTATCTATTTTAGATAAAAATCCGCTAAAACCTCCACATTATCCTTAATCTTTGTAGGCACAAAATGAGCGTTCTTGGTTAAGCGATCTATAACAACCCATATCGTATCATTCCCCCTTCCTGGTGTCGTAGGCAAGTTTGAAACAAAATCCATAGCAATTGCATACCATTTCCATTCTAGGATTGGCAGGCTTTGCAACAACCCTGCTGGTACTTGGTGTTCTATCTTAATCTGCTGACAGGTTTGACATTGCTCTACCCACCTTGCAACTGAGCGTTTTAGTCCCGACCAATGGTAGTACTGATGAATGTCTCGATACATCTTAGTGCTACCTGGATGGATACTAAGTAAGGAGTGATGTGCCATTTTAGGATTTCCTCCCGGAGGCCTTGTCCTTTTGGCACCGTTATCCTCTTATTAAAAAGTAAAGTTCCATCCCCAGCCAAATGGTATCCACTCGGATTTGGTTCTCCTTGAATGGTAAGTTCCTCCATGATTTTCTTTAATTTCTCATCTTCCTTCTGTTCTTCTCGAATATTTTGGAGTAAACTTGTTTGATTCACTACTTGTAGACCTAGCGGCTCTCTAATTTCCTCTTCTAAGGCTGCTAGACTTATTTTCTTAAATTCTGTGGTTAGGGTCATTAAGTCTTTTTCCACATCAACACTAACTTTACGGCGACTTAATGCATCTGCTACTACATTTGCCCGACCCGGATGGTACATGATGTCCAAATCGTAGTCCGCAATGAATTCTATCCATGTCTTTTGTCTGAGGTTAAGGTCGGGTAGAGTCAATAAATACTTAAGGCTTTTGTGATCGGTCATAATTTGCACCTTTTCTCCATCAAGATAGGATCTCCATATCTTAAGGGCAAATACGATAGCTGCCATTTCTAAGTCATGGGTGGGATAGTTCTCCTCATGTATTTTTAACTGTCACAATGCGTAGGCAATGACCTTTTTACCTTGCATCAACACACATCCTAGTCCCACTCCACATGCATCGGTTTAAACTATGTATGGTTGGTTCGGTTCTGGTAATGTTAGGATTGGTGCTGTGGTCAAGGCTTCCTTTAACTGATTGAATGCCTTCTCTACTTCTCTATCCCATTCAAAGGTTACGTTCTTCCCTGTCAAACGAGTTAATGGTTTGGCTAAGGTGGAGAATCTCTTCACAAATTTTCGGTAGTATCCAGCTAATCCAAGGAAACTACGAATTTCAGTAGCATTGCTAGGTTGTGGCCATTCCTAGATTGCAACAATCTTTTCTGGATCAACTGAAACTCCTCGTTCCAATACCCGGTGTCCCAAAAATCCTATCTCCCTTTTCTAAAAGCTACATTTGCTATACTTAGCAAAAAGCCTATGACTCTTTAAGCGCTCTAACACTTTCCTTAAGTGTTCTTCATGCTCCTCCGCGCTTTTTGAGTAGATTAGAATGTGGTCAATAAAAATGATGACAAACTCATCTAAGTAGTCTTAGAAAATGTCATTCATTAGTCGCATGAATGCGGCTGGCGCATTAGTTAACCCGAATGGCCTGACCACAAATTCGTAGTGGCCATAATGGTTCCTGAATGCAGTCTTCATTATGTCTGTGGCAGCAATAGGAATTTGATGGTAGCCAGATGCTAAGTCAATTTTCGAAAACCAACTTGCTCCTTGCAACTGACCTAGCAACTCATCAATTCTCGGCAACGGATACTTGTCCTTGATTGTGATGTTATTGATCCCTCGATAATCTATACATAATCGCATACTTCCATCCTTTTTTTTTAACGAACAAAACTGGAGCTCCCCATGGTGATGAACTTGGACGGATAAATTCTTTCTCCATAAGATCTGCTAATTGCTTCTTTAACTCAGCTAACTCTGTTGGCGCCATCCGATATGGTGCCTTAGCTATTGGAGCCGCTCCTGGTTCCAACGTAATAGTGAAAGGATCATTACGTGAGGGGGGTAACCCTTCCAAGGGTTTGAACACATCACTAAAATCACCAACTACTGGGATTTCCTCGAGTTTTGGTTCTCCTTCTAGGTCTGCTCCCACAATGGTCAAGGTTACTAGGTATACCTCACCCTCTATAAGGGCTTTCTCTGCTCGTAAGGCCGTCACAAAGGATATTCCAGAATTGGGTTTTATTCCCTGATACGTTATGGAAATGTTCTCAAGTTCCTCGAAAGTGATTCTTCCTCGTCCAAAATCTAGATGAGCCATGTTCGAAGATAACTAGTCCATTCCTAGAATAACTTCGGAATTCTCTAACAGGGTAAATAGAAGGTTTGCTAGGAATGTATATCTCTCAATTATAATAGGAATTCCCATGTAACAACTGGTTGCATATAGGATTTGGTCGCCAGGTGTTAAGATGGGCACACAAACCTTTACTATCGTAAAGATTCCCTCAAATCTCAAAGCGACCTCAGGAGTCACAAAACTATGTGTTGCTCTTGAGTCAAACAAGACGTGTGTGGGAACACCACCAACACGTAATGTTCCTAAATATGCATAAATTTTTTTTTTGTTTATAAAACTTATACTTATATAACCATCATAACCAAGTACTACAATATGTTTAACACACTAAACATTCACATAAGTTAAAACCCTTATTTACCTGAAATGGGACCTTTAAAAGGTGTAGGAGTTTCAGGTTTATCTAAAGAGAATACGCGTTCCGTGATGGATTGCCGCTTCGGTGGCGGTTCGATGGCTTGTTGTACTTCCATGGCGCGTATAATAGGTGATTGTGAAGTTTGCCCTGATGGGTGCGTTACCGGACAAGAGGTCGCGTAATGTCCTTTTTCTCCACATGTAAAACAAGTAATATAGTCTGGCACTGACCTAAACTATCTGCTGTTGGGACATGCTCGAGAATAATGGCCTCGTTGCCCACACTTATAGCATTCAGGCAAAGATTCCATTGTAGGAGTCCCTCGACCTGCCTGGTTCCCTCTGCCTCGGCCTCGACCACTGGTTTGGTTTGATCTCTGACCTCGGCCTGAAGCTTGTCCTCGGTCTACCTGGTTCCTTGGCCCTGGACCTTGAACTTGTGGCTGTGATGACTGTCTAGCATAAAATGCCCGTTCAATCTCAATTCCCTCCTCCACGTTTACTGCTCTCTACTAATTCGAATAGACTCTGATAGTCTATCACTAGTAGTTGACTCATGATCTCTGGTCTGAGTCCCCGCAAGAACTTCCTAATCAATACTGCTTCTCCATCTGGACCGTAATGTGCATACCGCCTTAGCCGAGTAAACTCAGCTTCATAGTTCCGCACGCTGTGGTCTCCTTAGATCAACTCTTGGAATTGCTTCTCCATGCGATCCTTTGCCTGTGGTGGAAAATACTTCCTCTCAAACTCCCTTCGAAAATTGATCCATGTTGGGTCCACAACTCCATAATGGTTCCTAACACTACTCCACCAATTTGCTGCGTCCTTCATTAAATAATGTACAGCTACATCCCTCTTAAAGCTATCCGGACAACGTATTGCATCAAAGTTCCTTTCTATGTGTTGCAACCAGGCGTCCGCCTCAAAAGGATCAGTACCTCCGAAGAACCGTCTCGTGCCCAGGTTCTTCATCATCATTACCACTATAACATCCCGGTTTCAGGAACTATGTGATGCATGCAGAGAGGCTTAAGAGAATTGATTTGGCTACCTATATCACCAAAGTGCACTTATCTTTTCCGTCACACATCCAGAGAGAACTCCAGAGTTAAGCGTGCTTGGGCTGGAGCAATTTAAGGATGGGTGACCTACTGGGAAGTAATTTCCAGTACCGTGTGAGTGAGGACAAAACACGGGGAAAGATCACGTGGTGATTTGCAGGGTACAGTAAACAAGTCTTTCGAGCCTCCCGGACTAACGTACCGACCGTCGGACAGGAGTGGGCCCACGAGCCGAGAATGGGCGTGGGGCCCATTGGAAGATGAGGATTTCTCCTGAGGGGATGAGGATTTCCCCTCTATGTTATTGAGAGATGAGGATTTCTCTCGAGGGGATGAGGATTTCCCCTACATACCGATAGCTCGACGGCGGTCGGGGCGTTACAAGTGGTATCAGAGCGAACCCTGACGAGTGTGTGAGTCACACTGTCGGGGGTAACGATCCTGGCACGCAACAAGGACGTTGCGATCAGTTAGTGGGGGTGATTGTAACATCCCGGTTTCAGGAACTATGTGATGCATGCGGAGAGGCTTAAGAGAATTGATTTGGCTACCTATATCCCCAAAGTGCACTTATCTTTTCCGTCACACATCCAGAGAGAACTCTGGAGTTAAGCGTGCTTGGGCTGGAGCAATTTAAGGATGGGTGACCTACTGGGAAGTAATTTCCACTACCGTGTGAGTGAGGACAAAACACGGGGAAAGATCACGTGGTGATTTGCAGGGTCAGTAAACAAGTCTTTCGAGCCTCCCAGACTAACGTACCGACCGTCGGACAGGAGTGGGCCCACGGGCCGAGAGTGGGCGTGGAGCCCATTGGGAGATGAGGATTTCTCTCGAGGGGATGAGGATTTCCCCTGCATACCGATAGCTCGACGGCGGTCGGAGCGTTACAAGTGGTATCAGAGCGAACCTTGACGAGTGTGTGAGTCACACTGTCGGGGGTAACGATCCTGGCACGCAACGAGGACGTTGCGATCAGTTAGTGGGGGTGATTGTAACATCCCGATTTCAGGAACTATGTGATGCATGCGGAGAGGCTTAAGAGAATTGATTTGGCTGCCTATATCACCAAAGTGCACTTATCTTTTCCGTCACACATCCAAAGAAAACTCCAGAGTTAAGCGTGCTTGGGCTGGAGCAATTTAAGGATGGGTGACCTACTGGGAAGTAATTTCCAGTACCGTGTGAGTGAAGACAAAACACGGGGAAAGATCACGTGGTGATTTGCAGGGTCAGTAAACAAGTCTTTCGAGCCTCCCGCACTAACGTACCGACTGTCGGACAGGAGTGGGCCCATGAGCCGAGAGTGGGCGTGGGGCCCATTGGAAGATGAGGATTTCCCCTGTATGTTATTGAGAGATGAGGATTTCTCTCGAGGGGATGAGGATTTCCCCGGCATACCGATAGCTCGACGGCGGTCGGGGCGTTACAACCATCTTGAGAAAGTTGGGTGGAGATGGTGGTGGATCTCTCGGTTGTACCCTTGATGTTTGTTGTTGCTGATTCCCTAATCGGCCAACTAAATCATGGACTAATTCCATTAAATGGTCCCTTGTGCTCCGCAGCTCAGGCCGAGCTCCACTTGGACCAGCTCTGGGAAGATCCGAAAAGTCTCTGTAAACTCGAGGACGATCCTTTGGTTCTTCCGGCTCCTTGGTATGTCTATGATAGCTAACTGATGGGCTTCTCGATGATAAATATCCTTCATAACCTGACCTACTGGGTCCCCCATAGCTAGTATCCTGTCGTCTATAACCCTCTTCAAGCCATGACTCCGTCGATTCTGACGACTCAGTGGATAACCATCCTGCGTGTCCTGATCCCTCAGGTCCGGGATCACTAATGTCTCTTAGTCCTAACTCGGGTGTCGAGTGAGGAGAGTTCTCGGCTGTATACTCTCGAAACTGTTCCTCCGATGATTCCTCTGAAGGATCAGATTCTATGGAACTATACGAGTAGTTATCAGATGGTGGTGGAGGAAAACCGTAATAATGCTTAAGATGTCGATAATCGGGTTGCCCATATCCATGAGGTGGTCCCCATGGATGCCCCCTCCTCATAGGCCTCGGTGGCCCTGCGTGAATACGCTGGTGTCGCGGATGAAGCCGACGTGGTGGCGATACCATCTACATCCAAGGATCAGGTAAATCTTAACCCAACTTATATTTAGAGCAAAGGAACATAACCAGGTTATCCTAATTGCCTTTTGTGACATATTTGACTCGATAAATTAATTGAAAACCAAGTCCCATTCAAGCATCGTAGAAACTATGCTCTGCAACCACTTATTGTAATGCCCCTGATCATTCATAGACCAAAAACGGTACTGATGAACACCTAAATTTCTGATCAGAGGTTCCCGAAACCCATCCGGGTTCCTTAGACTAGACTTCTAGGTATTCGTCCCCATCGATTACATCTCAAGGCTTGCTAACCTAAAACATACTTGATGGTTAGTTCGTCCGGACAAAGACTGATATCACATGAAACCCGAATTTATTCAAACTTATTTTTATATAATTATACTTAAGCTTTAAATGTCTTACAAAGAAATATACAACGTTGAGTCTATTACTCCAAAAACCGTTTGTACATAATAAACATTATTCATTTACAAAAAGCAAGGAAATCTATCCTGGTTTCCTAACGTCCCTTTGGCTCCCGGTGGTCTACCCGCTAATGGTCACCTGCAACAAGAGTAGAGTCGTGAGCACTACTTGCTTAGTGAGTCGGGGTTTCCCTTAACATTCAATAATAAGTTCCCAACCAAACCCAAAATAACAATCACACGCAAATATGCAATTCTGATTCAATAAGTATGATATATTATGCACTAACGTTATATTCCAACAAGGCCTTCCGTGTAGACCAGTTCCCTTCACATTCAATCACCAGGTATCTTTCAGCCTGAAGCCACAAAGGCTAAGGACTTCAGATCTTTCACCGTTCCAATGGTCTTATATAAATAAGGATCTACACCAGAAATTCTGCATCGTCATGCAGTACACGGCCCTAGACTGCAATCCTGTCTCTCCGTGTCTTTGTGTACTTATACTAGCACTCAATGTACTAGCCAAACCACAGTCTCAAGGGAACGTTTTACCGCGATCATAATTTATAAGTTTTACGAACTATCAAGTTGTATGTACTTATAAATATGCATCAACGTTTCACTTAGTATTTTTCACATGCTAAAGGTTTTAAACAACACTTAGCAATTCTATCAAATATGCAGCCATGAACCTCTACGACTATAACAATAAACAAGCAATGTGTGCTATACTCATCTAGCACAGGGCAATCATCACCAAGACTCACCTTTAACTTGGTGAACACCCACGGTTTTGCCCAAAGTTTCCTACTCTCGATTTCCTTAAACTCGGACTAGAACACTGCACAAATAGATCGTCTTGGTTATAAGGTCACGACTTCACGTTCTTAAGGAAAAACCTAAGAAACCAAGCTCACGATCTTACCTAGATCGTATCAGAATGGTCCAAGACTTGCTCGCGGAATTCTCGATACTTAGAAACCTAACGAAAACTGATTTCATGTTCCAACATGGTTTCGACCATTTGATCAAGAACGATCAGAACGAGAAAACAAGTCTGAAAGGAAGAATTTTGATCTAGAAACACTTACCCTAAGTCCTCCCAAACTACTCGGTAAAGCTCGCGGTGGACTGATTATGTTCGGACTGATCGGGTCGGAGTGGTCGTAGACTGATGGTGATCGATACACGACAAAGAGTTCGTGTGTCTAGCTTACCAGGTCAGGTCAACCTATTTATAGGCGCGGGTAAGCAGGCAAGCAGATAGACTGGTGTGGGCCACTTGCTCAAACCGTCCCACCCAGCAATGCCCAGGTCGCGACATCTGGCAGTAAGGGTGCACTTGACCAGGCATGTGGCTGACAAACGCTAGTGTGTGGTCAGTACGACCTGGCACAACACTGGCACACGCCATCCTGTGACCTACTCGCGGCTGGAGCAAGGACACAACTCAGTCATCAAGCAAGTAGGCAGCTTAGTCACCCACCAGCTTACCTCTGTCTTTGGCCAAAACTATCTGCGTTTGGTCCGGCTTTTCCGCAGAGTTTTACCTTGGCCGGCCTCGGCCAAGGTGCGGGTTATTACAGTCCATCCGTCTGAGGATGATAAACAGTACTCATATGCACCTTAGTGCCCATCTCAGCCTGAAAGGCTCTTCAAAACTCTGAAACGAACCGCGGATCTCTTTCTGACATAATACTCGCTGGCACCCTGTGCAGCCTCACTATCTCCCGCACATACTTCTTAGCCAAAACTGCCGCTCCATCGGTCTTTTAAATGGCTAGAAAATGTGCTGTATAAGTCTGCAAAACCCACAATTACCCAGATAGCTATATAAGTCTGCAAAACTAGCAATCCTACCACAAAATCTATGGTAGTCATATCCCACTTTCACTCTAGAATGGGTAAACTCTGCTACAAACCACTCACAACGTGATGCTCTGCCTTTACTAACTAGCACACATGACAAGCTGTAACCCAGTTAGCAATATCCTTCTTCATTTCGACCCAATAATAATACCGTTTCAGATCATAATACATCTTAGTCGCTCCCAGATTAATAGACAACATGCTCGCATGAACCTTTCTAAGAATCTCCTGCCTCAGATCCTCATTTTTTGGCACATAAATTCGCCCGTTAACAAGTATCGTCATGTTCCCAGAGGCCTGATACTTAGAACCTGTAACCCTAGAAGAATCAATCAACCCTTGATCCTTCTCCTGAGCTACTAGAGTCCTGCTCAGTAAGTCTGCTTGGTTAGCTGCCTCTAACCCCAAAGGTTCTTGTGAGATAATACATAACCTCAAGGTGCTAATCTCACTCACCAAAGCCTCCATTTTCCGCTCATGAGCCGAAGCAATCCTCTTCCGACTCAAAGCATTAGCAACCAAATTTGCCTTACTGGGATGGTAACCAATCTCCAGATCATAATCCGCTACCAACTCGATTCATCGCCTGTGCTTCTAGTTCAGCTCTGGCTACGTAGAGAAATACTTTAGGCTTTTGTGCTGTGTGAATACCTGAACCTTTCCGCCATAAAGATAGGATCTCCAAATCTTTAGAGCGAAAATCACTGCAGCCAACTCAAGATCATGCGTAGGGTAGTTGCTCTCGTGCTTCCTCAACTTCCTCGAATTATAAGCAATTACCTTTCCCTGCTGCATCAACACGCAACCCAAACCAACTCCCGAAGCATCTGTATACACCACGTAAGGCTCACCCGGCTCTAGCAACGCCAACACTGGTGTACTAGTCAACATCTCCTTCAGCCTCGCGAAACTCTCCTCGCAAGCTGAAGACCACACAAAAAGAACATCCTTCCCCGACAGCTTTGTCATCGACTGAGCCATACTCGTGAAACCCTTGACGTATCTCCTGTAGTAACCTGCCAAACCAAGAAAACTCTTGATCTCCATGGAATTTCTTGGTCTAGGCCACCCTCTGATAGCCTCTATCTTCGCCGAATCTACAGAAACTCCATCTGTAGAAACCACAAGACCGAGAAAACCCATCTCCCACTGCCAAAAACTACACTTGCTCAACTTAACATGCAGCTTCTGCTCCCGCAGCTTCTGCTCCCGCAGCTTCTCCAAAACAACTATAAGATGAACCTCGTTCTCCTCAGGACTCTTCGTATACACCAAAATATCATCGATAAAGATGATCACAAACTCGTCCACATACTCCTAAAAGACCCCGTTCATCACCTCATAAACACCGCTGGTGCATTAGTCAAACCAAATGGCATCACCACAAACTCGAAATGCCCGTATATCATACTGAAAGCAGTCTTCCTAACATCTGCCTCATCGATAGAAATTTGATGGTAACCCGACGCCAACTCAATCTTGGAAAACCAAGTAGCCCCTCGCAATTGATCCAACAACTCATCAATCCACGGCAAAGGATACTTGTTCTTCACAGTGACTCGGTTAAGTCCCCGATAATCAATACACAACCGAAAACTCCCATCCTTTTTCTTCACAAACAACACCAGTGCTCCCCACGGTGAACTGCTAGGCCAGGTAAATCCCTTACCCAATAGATCATCCAGCTGCTTCTTCAGCTCTGCCATCTCTGCTGGGGCCATTCTGTAAGGCGCATTAGATATTGGAGTCGTCCCAGGCTCCAACTCAATCGTGAAAGGATCAGACCGAGATGGTGGTAATCTCTGCAACGATCGAAAAACATCTACCTCTACGCGCATGAACCAGAAGTTGACTGAACTTCACGTCAAACTCCCGAACCGACCGGTCACCCTAATCCAACTCCAGAAACCTCAACTCTAACCGATCCACCGCCTCCTGCAGGAAAAACTTGGCATTAAACTCAGCCAAAAAGTCCTCCCAGGCCATCTCTACCTGCACCCTTCTAGCCACCACACCTCTCCACCAGAGATGCACATCACCATCTAGATAATGCACTGTCAGGTCCACTCGGTATCCCTCTGGACACCTGATAGAGTGAAAGTTACGCTCCAGTCTCATCCACCACTCATCGGCCTCCTCAGGCTTTGCACTTCCCAAGAAAAATCTTGTGCCAATCCTCTGCATCTGCTTCATAATCCTAAAATAAGATGGGAGCTCATCTGCAACCGCAACCCTCGGTTGCACCTCTGCCACTAGTGGCGCTACCGGAGCCTAAACCTGAGCCGGTAACCCTCCCAGTCACCACTCCAAAATCAATTATAGTAGATCCGCCAAACGATAATCTCGATCCTAGGCTACACCTGCGGCAGCACCCGCACCACCGGCCACACCGGAACCCACACCAGTCCCACCATTCCTTACACTGGTACTCGTAGTGGCCATACCCACGGACTCCAGCTGAAATGTCTATGAAGCTGCCACCTACTCCTCTGCAGAACTTTGGACCACACTCGCGGCGACAGACTCACTCTCAAGTCCCCGACCGCGCCCACCACGTCCTCCACGACCACCACGGCCTCCATGACCACCACGGCCTCTAGCTCTAGCTCTAGCTCCTCTAGCCATCTCTCTCTACTACCACACCAGAATACTAAGTATACTAGAAACGTTCATAATCAATCAAGTGCACCCGCTATAAAACCGTAAAGGCTCTGATACCAAACTGAAACAATCCGACTCATTTTTTTACATCGAATTAGTATTCCCATAAATACTAATTCTTAACACTTAGCAATTCAACAAGCAACCAAACATAATCAGCGAAAACCAACTCAAACCAATGAAACGATTAAACCATCAAATCATCACCAATTTAAAACCAATTTAACAATTCAATTCCATAAAACCAGCAACCTAGCGATTCTAAACAATCACATAAAGCAAATAAATGAGACTCTAGATCATCTTCTCTTCACACCCTTGATTCCACGATCACATCATTTCTTTACCTGCATCACATGGTTAAAAGAGATGCGTGAGTATTATCATAAATACTCAGTGAGACTGTCATCCCATCTACTTGGCTATACACACATGCATAAAGAAATAACACAATACCAAGCGATCAATCAACAACGTATAGCACGAAAAATAACCAGTAATCATTCATCCATCCATTCCAATACACAATCAAACGCATCCTGAATACTCCGATTACCCAGATAAGCCATGGTCACGCGCTCACCTTGATTCTGGATCGATTCTAGACAAGGACTACCACGAAAAGAGACCTCTCTGACACCTACAACCCCTGCTGTATCTTCCCTTCCTCACGAACCAATAAAACCTCGATCCTTTCTCCAAAAACCTCCTAAACCGAATTAGGGTTTCAGAAAACAGGAACATCACGCTGACTTCGTAAGCACACTGAGAACAGAGATTACCTCAGAATAAGGATCGAAAACCTAATCAGGAAACTAGACAGAGAGTGCTATCAAATAGTATGTGGATCGTCCTTTGAGTCCTTCTGGTTCGATGGAAATCCTTCTTTAAAGTTGACTGATCGCAGATCCAAAACAGCACAAATCTCTCTCAGTAAAACAATTATAACTCCTACAATGCACATCCGATTGACAAATCGTTTTATCCTATATCAAGATTAGAGAATGGAGAACTTAACCTGAAAGTTTTGCTTCGATTTGATATGATCTTACTGGCTGCTACCCTCCTCTTCTAAAACAAGATAGAACTGCTTCCAAAGCCTTAATTACGCCTTTTCTTAGCCTTGAGGAACAAGAACACTCAAAGATCTCTTTCTCTTCTCTCTGGAACTCTGAAATTCAACTTTTTCTCCCAAAAACGCGACTGAAATACGGCCCTATGACTTATATAGACGAACCCTAGGGTTCCTTTAAACGAGACTGCAAACCGATGCTCAAAAACTGAACCAACCGGTTCAATTCGCAACCTGTGTCAAAGACGCAGACACCCTGCGTCGATCGACGCACTGCCCAAAAATCACAATTTTGGTTCGTGGACGTTATAGATAGTGCGGAAAGAGCAGTAGACGTGGTGCAACAAAACTCACCAGATGACGACAAGGGGAAACCGCAAAAAAAAAGGCCCAAATACGACATTTAGCAAGAACAAAGAACCACAATCGGTGATCTAAACTCATAACCACCTAATCTTCAACCTAAAGAGTCTAAATCTAGAACCACAATAGGTTAGCCTTACAGGAACTGGCATCAGAAGACCATAGGCGAAAACTAATTATTGACTAAACTAAGGGACGGTGGAAATTGGCTGAGAAAGTGTCACCGAGATAAGAGGAAGCTAATCAAATATTATCCAAACCAAGGCGACAACAACGCACACTCAAAGCAGAGACTAGCGAGCGCAAATCCAAAACTCTAATAAAGAGGAAGAGAGCAAATGCTAGACAAAATACTAAACAAAATACTAAACAAGCAAACCAAATAACGAAGCTGAATTAAGAATCAAGAGCCAATCCTAACGTTGAGACCCCAACCTAAAACACAAACTCTTAGCAAATTAACGAAGCCGAGGATCTAAGAACCAAGCCTAGGCAAAAAAAACAAGAGGATAATATGAGGCCAAAACAAACGCTAACCCCACCAAAGCGTAAACAGAGACCATACACAAGCAAGCAAATCTTTAACAGAGCCCAGCTCTCGTCACAGCCGTAGAGGAGAAAAGGTTGAAAATCCGGCGAGAACCTCATAATAGAAACCAGAGGAAAACGATTGCGAATCCAGCCAACCCGGACCTCTCACAACACTACGAGCGAACCGACATATCCTCTTCACCGACTGAGCCCAAGATGCATCCGAAACCGCAGACAAACTGGAGCCAAATTCTCCTGAATCGAAACCAGATCTCGCTTATGTAGATCCAACGGCTGGAGTGAAACAGAGGAAGACGACAGAGGGATACACATAAGACTAGAGAACCGGTACCGGCGCTGTGGAAGCCGCCTGGACGCCAGTCTAAAATCTAAGAAATTTGGAGAAGACTATTATAGCGGCGGCATGGGCTTGTTAGAGGGAACCTGGGTTTTTTTTTCAGTTGCACTTGTCCATTCTATATTGCTACTGCTAGTATAGAAAACATTTTTTTTCTTTTTCTACCATGAAATTGATTGTTTATGATGCTTGGATTCGTGACTGATGATGTGTTTGGATTAAAGATTTGGAAAATTTTGAATTGGACACTCGAATTCTCACATTATCCAATTTCCTATTATCTAGCAAAAGTTTAGAGTAAAATGGTGGGACCAATTCAAAATATTTTCCAACCATTACCCACCAAACATACCATACATACTGGATCAAAATTCAAAATTTTCCAAATCTTTAATCCAAACATCTCATCAGTTACGAATCCAAGCATCATAAACAATCAATTTCATGGCAGAAAAATAAAAATAAAAGTTTTCTATACTAGCACTAGCAAAACCAGAGGAAGACATTAAGGCAATCTCTTTATAATTTCTACCTTCAATATCAGATCACAACTCTTAGGCCTATGATTTCGGTTAATTTGGTTCAGTTAATTTGGGTATTTAGTTAATTTGGATTGTATTAATTTCGCCGAATTGACCCGAATTAAATATCGGTTCGGGTTCGGTTATTCGGGTTTCAAAATTTCTTGCCGAATTGAACCGAAGTTTATGAATTTGTAATTCAAATTTAGAAAAATTCAAATATTATGGGTTATCTTCGGTTAGTTCGGATTGATCGGTTAGTTCGGTTTATCAGTTTGTTTTATAAATGGGCCAATTTGATTAAATGGACCAAATGAAATTCGAAAAAATTACAAAACTTAAAACAAAATTCAAAGTTTCGAACATTAACGTGAGTTAAACTACAACAAGAGCATCTTTCAAACATCTCTAATACATGATTACACAAATATCAGAATCTAAAAGAAGATCACATCACATCCATCATAATATCATACAAAAAGATAAGAAACTTAATCCATCCAAGAGTCAAAGAGTTGATGGCATGAATCATCAAAAACCAAAAGAGTGAGAGGAAGAGATACCAAAAGTTCAGAATGGAAGCTGAATCAAATACTCATTTCTTCTGCAATCTCTATGCATCAAATACTAGTTTCAGCTTCTGCAAATTCAAAAACAAAATACATTAGTGAGCAACAAAGCATGAAGAAATTCAAAAATAGAGAGAAACATGAAAAGACTATGTTTGTTGTACCTTTACTAAGCGATTCATGGAAATCAAGTTCTTCAAACATTTGCACTAGGGAAGCAAGCTTTGTTTCAGACTGAATTGAATTTAGCAACCATTGTTGATGATATATAAAAGCTTCAATCATGTACGGTGTCAAACAACTTCTATAATGATCCAATACCCGACCACTAGTACTAAAAGCTGACTCTGAAGCAACAGAAGAAACCTAAATCGCAAGGACGTCTCTAGGTAGCTCTGATAAGATAAGATATTTAGAATTATTATGCTTCCACCATGATAACACATCATAATTCAATCTCAAACCATTTTCAAGTCTTGGCACAGGTTTTTCCAGCAGACATATGTCTAACTCACTGCTTGCTTCCTCCTCTACAGTCTCATTAACCATCTCTGAATATAAAGAATCCATCCGCTCATACTCATCATCATCCAATAAATCAAAAACAACACTTGGTTGCTCCGAATCAGCACTTTCACTCTGAGCCGGCTTGCTTATCAATGCATACTCTTTATATAGATCGCGCATAGCCTTCTTGATAGATGTTCTAAGGTAATTACTTTCTACACTATCTTTGCCATAAAGCTTGTCAAAGCAATGTGAAGCAAATTTCATCTTGTTCCTTGGATCAAAAACACTAGCAATAATAACTAGTGGATTCATATTTGTAATACCATCCCAATACTTCTCAAATTTAGCCCTCATACTTGTTGCTTCCATCCTAACTAGTTCATCTTTGTGGCTTCTTAAAGAAATTAGATTTCTTTCAATCATGACAATCTCATTGTAACAAATGGAAGAAGTTACTGTCGTAGATGCTGAAAACGCCAAAGTACAGTTGAAAAAGATTTTGAGAAACTTCACTAACCTTTCCACTTCATCCCAACTGGAAGCATTTGGTGGTCCAACTCTTTTCTCTCCGTTCTCTTCCAATTCCATAAAGTATTCATTGTAAAGCTTGTCCTCAGCCAACATCTTCTCAAAAGCAACTTTTAATTTAATCGCAGCTGTCAACATAAGATAGGTAGAGTTCTAGTGAGTGGTACAATCCATGGTAAAGCTACCTCTATTAACCTTTCCTCTCTCTATCCGTAATTGAAATAATTTTAATCTGGTACCAGAAGATCGCATATACTTCACCGCATTACGTATAGCAATGATACTATGTCTCACATGTGCTAAACCATCCCTCACAATCAGGTTTAAGATGTGAGCGCAACAACGCATATGCAAGTACGCACCATCTCTAATCAAAGCAGTATCTCCCTTCAGCCTTAGACGTTCTAAGAATAACTTCAGGGCCTTGTCATTTCCCTTAGCATTATCGACAGTCACTGTGAAAACTTTTTGAATTCCCCATTCTTCCAAGCATGATATAAGATGTGCAGCAATCATATCTCTTTTGTGATCTATAATAGGTTTAAAGCTGAGGATCCTTTTCTGCAATTCCCAATTTGCATCAATCCAGTGAGACGTCACCACCATATAACTGGTAGAGGTTGTAGGAGCTACCCATATATCTATTGTCAGCGATACTCTCTTCTTATCACAACTAGACAACTTCTTCAAAGATGCTTCTCTTGTATAAACATTTTAAAAATGTCTTTAGTTGCTGTCCTTCTACAATGAACCGTGTACATAGGAATTACGTTATGACGGAAACGCCTAAAGCCCTCTGATTCCACAAAAGCAAATGGCAACTCATTAAGAACGATCATCTCATTCACTGATCTTTTGAAAATTTCTTTATCATATCTAATAGTCGCGACTAGACCACTGCTATCCCCAGTCAACACTTTCTAAGAATCACTCTCTTGATAAGCCTTATACAACTTGCAACAGTCTATGTTATTTCGCATGGGACTAGTTCCTGTTTTTTTACTATCACAACCTACCTCTTCACCTCAATAACGACAACTGGATTGCATAAGATCATTTTCCTTTTGAGTAAAATGGTTCCAAACCTCTGCCCTATGAGCCATCTTTTTCCTTGGTTTTGGTGGACGAGCAGAACTTGATCGTTCAGTATCTATTCTTTTCTTTCCAGCACAAGTGGGTACAAAAGCTTCTTCTCCTGGAATCTCATCATTAAGCATGTCCTTGTTCTGATCTTGAGAAGAAAACGAAGCCATCTGCAAAAGCAAAACATCTCTGTCAATAGGAGAATGAACAAGAGAAGAACTCTTATAGAGAGAGGAAGAGACACAAACTAACCAAAGAGAAATAATAAATCGATTATGTCATATCTTTTGATACTCATCATGTCTCAATCGACTTAAAGTGATATAATTGAAGGAGCTTATACAATAGATAAACAACGAGAGGTACGGGATTTTTACTCATTGAAAGATAATCTCTATTAATCTGGGTTTAAAATGCTCGACAATTAAGCGTTCCTCTGGAATGGAAATACAAATCTAGGGTTCTTCGTTTCGAAGATAAGAATCGATGACTTGTGAGAGAGAAAGAGAGAGAGAGAGAGAGGCCTTATGGTGGTACTTCCAAGCGAGGATTTGGGATGAAGAGAGGAGACGAAAAAGAAGATGAGATGAACTGATGAAGATGAACTAATGAGAGGAGGTGAGATGAACTGATGCGGCTAAGTAGTGAACTAGGTTTAGTCATTATATAAGGTTGGTTTTTACTGAAGAATTGAAATCCGGTTAACCATTCGGTTCTATTGAGCCGAACCGAAATAACCAAAAACCGAATTAAAATAATAAAACTGTCGATCGGTTCATAGCCCCTAACTGAACCCAAACTGAACTACCTAAATATCAGTTCGGTTCGGTTCGGTTCGGTTCGGAAAATTTGGTTCGATTTATAATCCCAGGAGTAACTCTCAAGCCTCAGAAAAAACAAGTTGAGTCACTTCAACTCCATAATCAATATTAACAAATAGATGATATGGCAAACCACTTAATATGACATGGCATTAAAAGTGATTTTTCTTTTTCTACTAATGTGATTTTATGCATTTTAATTGTATCTAATTCTTTTGTTATAAGGTTATACGCACATAGTATCAAAACGACAAAATTTCAAAGATATAAAAACAATCGAAGGGTTTTACAATTGATCCTTATTTGTCAATTGATGGGTTATCATTATTCATTGATGATCATTATCCATTGATTTAGTGAATTAATTCTTTTTTTTGTTTATTTACCATTGAATGTCTTTTATTTATAGTATTGTACACTTATTTGTATTAAATTATACATTTTCATTTGACTACATGTCTATAGTAAACTATTTCTGAAAATTTATATTATTAACAACAAAAATTTCAACAATAATTTCTATAAAAAATAAAAAACGATACATATTTTTCACAATTTAAAAGTAATATATATATATATATATATATATATATTCAGTTTTTTTTTATCACATATATATATTCAGTTTATCCGCGTAAGACGCTGCCAATCACCTAGTAAACATAAAATTAAGATATATATAAAAAAATAAGTAAAATAGGTGGTTAAACCAACCACTTAGACATAAATATTATAAACATAAATTTAAAACATAAAAAAAGAAATTTAAACAAACTACAAATAATTAATGTTTTGAAAACCGGACTCGGCATCGTCATTAGTTATTGGTTGGCTAGTCGGACCGGTTCAACCAGTCCAACCAGGTTTTTAAATATATATATATATATATATATATATATATATATATATATATTAAAACTAATAAAACTAGATAATGTACTAATTTTAAAAAAAAATCTTCCTATATTTTATTTTTTTTATATAACTTTATCTTTTTACCAAAATAAAATTATAAGAAAATAATATATTAGACCATTTCAAATTATAACAGTAAAAGATTAAATATGATTTATCATGTAATAATTATCATTACAATATGTCCATAACAATATTTTAATCTATTTTGTATATAAAACATTGTTTTTTTTGTTTAAAATACAAAATAAAAATAAATTTGAAAGTAAATTAATAGTGATTATTAATTATAGTTTAAATTTTTTGACTAAAAAATTTAAAATTTTGACCTAAATTTTGTGAACCGGGTTTTGGCATAGAACCGGTTTACCGGTTTTGCCGGTTTAACTCAAATCCGGGTTTCAATTCAACTCGGACCCGGCCAAGTAACCGATTCCCAGTTGGACCGGCCGGTCCGATTTTCAAAACACTGCAAATAATTAAATAAAAGATACAAGATTGAAAATAACATCTACTATAAAACTTACTTGTTGGGAATCATAAGAATGTTTGAGATTACAAGAAGTGAGAGAATGTGAGAGAGAGAGGATGAATGAAAGAGAAGGAAAATGTGAAAATGAGAACTTGGTTGACAAATGAAACACATAGTGTTTATATATAAGTTTACAAATGGTGCAATCATACATTTTAAAACAAAATACATAAGTGAAAGGTTTGGATAATATCACTCCCAAAAGTTGTCTCTGATAAACTCCAATAGAGAAAGTTTGTCTCCACCAAGTGGACATTGGTCTTCATGGCTACATGAGATGAGACTCATTCTTCACTGTGTAGTTTTATTGGATTTTTTTACTGCATATCGTGAACAAATATTCTGTAACAAATAAACCGCACTTAGAGACTCGTAACAATCTCCGCGAAATATATATATTCAGATCGATGGACTATGATCTCTCTCGTCCTGGAACCAGAGGCCAGTGATACATATTAAAGCGTAAACAAATATTCACATAGTTTTAAGTTTTTTCGTATTTTACACTAACCCGTTACACATAATTAACTTCTATTAGCTACAAACCCCCATGATTAATATAGGGTTAATTAGCTTAATATTATTTTAGGATAAGATAATTAGGGGACTAACATAAGGCTAATCAAATTTAGGTAGATAGCAGCGAGATTCAAATAGTGGACGATTTTGCTCTGCAAAAATAAAAAAAAAAGAAAAGTGGGTAAAAAAATAATCGCACAATATCTTTACCATCATCGTGTCTTCAATCGCCGGAATTAATTAGCTTGATTGATGTTTTTTTGATTCTGGGTAGTTCATCAAGAAATCCAGAATGAGCTTGATTGATGATTTTTTATCTTCATTGAGATAGCACTAAATATTTGGTGTATCAGATGCAATACTATCAGATCTCCTCTCTTTTGCTATAAAATCTATAATATTGTTCACAAGCAGCGGCGCTAGGTCTACAAAGTTGCAAAGAAGGAGAACAAGATTGGCAATGGTGAATACGATGGAGAAGAAGGTTGTCGAAGGATCTGGAAAAGAAGCAGTGGTTAGTATAGTCAGCTATTCGTCATTATTTTGTCTTGTTATAGTTAGCTAAGAGTATAATTGGAATAGTGAACTTTTTTTTTGCAGATGTCGAAGGGATTGATGGTTGTTGTCATGTTGGGAGAGTGGGTTCTGTTGGCGAGTGGTGTTTGGGATTTTAAGCCTAAGAAGGACGAGTTGTGCAAGTGTGTTATGCTGACTTCGAGGATGCGATTTGAAGAGCTGCATGGTTTGGTGAAGGAGAAGTTTCAGATTTTGGCAACCAAATCCGTGAATCTATCCTACAGATGCCCTGTAGGTATGGTGATGTCCGAGGACGAGATTATACCTCTTGCGGTGATAACCAGTGATGACGATGTAAATCTATTTGAGTGGATATGTAGTCATATAAAAAAAGCTACCTTGTGTGTCACTGTGCGAGGAAGTGATGATGTGTATGGAATTGGGGACAGAAGTGATTTAATCTCAGAAACTGGTAAGCATATAGAAGGTAGCTATTTCATTGAACTATATTTGGAATATAATGTAGTGTTTTATAGTTGACTATTAGAGGCTGCCGTAGCTGACTATATAAGTGAGAAGTAATATGTTTGTAGTTGGCTAGAGTATAGATTATTGGACTTTGTTTGTAGTTAGTAGCTACTAGAATGTGTGATGTTCGTAGTTATTTTTTGTTATTGCCTGCGGACAGAAGTGATTTAATCTGAGAACGCGAAAAGCATATAGAAGCCAACTATTTCATTGAACTATATTTGGAATATAATGTAGGGTTCTCTAGTTGACTATTAGAGGCGAGCGTAGCTGACTATATAAAGTAGAAGAAATCTGTTTGTAGTTGGTAGCATATAGATTATCCACTGTTTGATAATATTAGACTATATATAGTGAAATGTAGTGAGGTAGCATATAGATTATCCAAGTGTTTATTTTGGTGATATATGTTGGACTTTGTTTGTAGTTGAATTTTGTTGATATATTTTGTTGATACTTATATGTGGACAGGGGCAGGGGGAAGAGTGTCGAATGGTAAGGTTAAGGCTATGAGTGTGGAAGAGGGGGGGGGGGGGGCTGTATGAGAGTGAGTCTGAGGATGGTGAGTGGTACAATTTTGCTTTGATGGAGAGTGATGGCGAGAAAGAAAATGCAACTGAGGATCCAATTCCAGTCGTTAGAGAGGCTGGCGAATGCTCGCACAAATGGCTGTGTGGTTTGGATCTAAATGATTCTGGTGAGGATGCAGACATTGAAGAGGACAGTGTTGGAGAGAAGATTCGGCCATGTGTACTGCAAAACTGTGTAGATGAGGCGTTGACTTCCGTGTTATCAAACAGAGGAGGCACTATAAGGAACGCACCACCAGTACTGGACGAAAGTGTAAATGCAGGTTAGGTTTGGTGATTTTTTTATTTTTATTTTGGTAGTTGACTATTTTAATTTTTAAGTTAATAGTAGTCCATAATATTACGCTCAATAGTTAACTATATTAGCAGCTACAGGATCTTCATGTGAACTTTATTCTAATTGTTGTTAATGTTTTTTGGTGGAGGTGTGGAAGGGGCTTTATATGAGCTTGAGTATGAAGGCGATGCAGTGTTTATTGGTAGAGTGTTCAGAAGCAAGGAAGTCTTTAAAGTGAAGATGGCTATACATGCAATCAATGAGAAATTCCACTTTAGGATGGCGAGGTCAACCCCTACTTATGTGGAGCTGCTGTGTTTTTTCAAGAGTTGTCTGTGGCGTGTATACGCGTCAATGATTGATGACTCTGGTAATTTCCAGATTAAGAGAGCTAACTTTGATCATACTTGTTCTATTGACGACTGAAGATACTTTCATCGTCAAGCAACAATTGATGTGATTGGGGAGTTAATGAGGGAGCGATTTCTGGGTGGAAGACAAGGGTCGCGTGCATGTGAGATAAGAAAGATAATGAAGCAGGAATTTGCAGTAAATATAAGTTACTGGAAGACATGGCGCTGTCGTGAGGTAGCTATGGAGAAGGCGGTTGGGTCAGCTAAGGGGAGTTACTCCCTGCTACCAGCTTATCTATCTAAGCTTGGACAAGCTAACCCTGGTTCGGTAATTGTCATGGATATTGGGAACAACAATGGAGCAATGACATTCAAGTTCCTGTTTTTGTCCTTTGGTACATCCATTCAAGGGTGGAAGTACATGCGAAGGGTGATACTGCTAGATGGGACACATCTGCATGGACGATATAGAGGTTGTATGTTGACAGCGAGTGCGCAAGATGGTAATTTCCGGATATTTCCGATTGCATATGGGATTGTTGACAGCGAAAATGATAAGTCGTGGGAGTGGTTTTTCAGCTGCTTGACTAGGGTGATACCTGATGCTTCTGATTTGGTCTTTGTATCAGATCGGCATGCGAGCATATACAGTGGAGTGGAAAAGGTATGTCTAATGTTCCTGTTGGACAGAAGAAAATAGTCAGCTATAATTGTTTATTGTAACGCCCGTGAACCAAAAAGTGGATTTTGGTTGGGTGTGTCGATCGACATAGGTGTGTATGTCGATCGACACGGGTGTTTTGACTTGTGAGAAGTCGGATTTTTGGACGGGTGTCGATCGACACAGGTGGTGTATGTCGATCGACACGAGTTGAAATTGGACCGAACGGTTTGGTTCCAAATGCCCGGTTTGGTGGGCCGGTTTAGGGAACCTAGGGTTCGTATTTAAGTCAGGAACAGACGGGTTTGTCTCTCTTATGGTCGATTTTCAGAAGGAAACAGTGAAAATTCTGGGATCAGAGAGTTTTGGAAGAGTTTTTGAGTGTTCTTGAGGAGGTTTGATCTTGAGAGGTTGCTAGAACGAGAAGGGATCCTTGTTGTGGTGATTTGGAACCAGTGGGGGTCGGAATCAGAGGTTGGTTCGAGTTGTTCATCGCGTTCTTCGTATGTCTTCGTCGTTCTTCGTCTTTCGAACCAAAATCGAGGTGAGTGCGTGACTGTAGACTTACATAAGTGTAATGAATGGGTAGAATGTGATTGCTTGTTGGATTTCGTGCGTTTTGTGATTGAAATTGTGCAGGAGACTCGATGAATCACGATAGATTCGAGCCATGAGAGGATAGACTCGATTCTGGGTTCTGTGATGTCGTGTCGATCGACACCATGGTTGTGCGTCGATCGACACGGGGCATCATATCGATTGACACCAAGGTGGTGTGTCGATCGACACGGTGGAGTCTGTCGATTGACACCTAGAGGTTGTGTCGATCGACACAGAGTTCCTGGTTGGTTCGTGTTTTGCTTGTTTCGTGAATGCTTGTGTATGCTCATCCTGGTATTGTATTCATAGTTTATGCTTATGTATAAATAGCCTGTAGACGGGATGACCGCGTCGCTGAGTATTTGTGATAATACTCACGCAACTCTTTTTGCCATGTGTTGTAGGTAAAGAGAAAATATGATCGTGGAATCATGGCCAGGAAGAGGAGATGATCTAGGGTCTCATTTGACTGGTTGTATCGTTAGAACTGCTAGGTTGCTAGTAGTGTTGGAATTTGTTAGTGTTATTGATTGGATTGAACGGTTTAGGAATTAATAAAGTATGAGATTTATTGATTGATATTTTATGGTTGATGTTTAATTGTTCCGCGTTGCTTGTGTTGACCCAGTGGAGGATTATTATCTATGATGATAATAATCTGAAGGGAAATTTTTTTAAAAATTTTGGGTCGGGTCGTTTCATTTTGGTATCAGAGCCCTTTAGGCGGGTGATTGATTGACTGATTGTGTGAATAGTTGATTGATTGCTGTGTGGGTATGGAGTCCTAGATCATCTCTTCCGAGCCTTCAATGAGATTCCACGGTATGTGTTATTTGATTTTTTTGTTTTTCTAGTACTTAGTAATCTGCTGGTGAGTGCAGAGTGATGGCTAGAGGTGCTAGAGGCAGAGGTCGCGGGGGCCGTGGAGGCCGAGGTGGTCGTGGTGGGCGTGGGCGAGGACTTGTGAGTGAGTCTGATGCCGCGAGTGTGGCCCAGGAAACCACGCAGGAGCAAGTAGCGGACTCGCAGGCGTTTCAGGAGGGGTATGTGGGTGTGACTGCTACGAGTGCCAGTGTGAGGGCTGGTGGGGCTAGTGTGGGTCCCGAGGTAGCTGGTGGTGCGGGGGGCCCATGTGGGGGTGTTTCCGTAGGTGGGGTCCCAAGACCGAGATGATCGCTTGGCGGGTTTGCTGTAGTTGATTCTAGAGCGGTTACCAGGTGGGATACCGGCTCCGGGTCAGGCTCCAGGAGTTCAGCCAGGTGGGGCTGGTGTGCAGCCAGTAGTGGCTGGGGTTCAGCCAGGAGTGGCTGGTGTGCAGCCGGGTGCGGCGGTTGCAGAGGAGCTTCCATCCTACCTGAGGATGATGGAGTAGATGCAGAGGATTGGCACCGGGTTTTTCTTAGGTGGTGCCAAGCTGGAGGAGGCCGATGAGTGGCGGCAGAGATTGGAACATAACTTTTGCTCTATCAGGTGTCCAGAGGGATACCGAGTGGACCTAGCGGTTCATTATCTGGATGGTGACGTGCATCTCTGGTGGAGAGGCGTCGAGGCCAGGAGAGTGCAGGCCGAGATAGTCTGGAAGGATTTCTTGGCTGAGTTTAATGCCAAGTATTTCTCGTAGGAGTCGATGGACAGGATGGAGTCGAGGTTTCGGAACCTGACTCAGGGAGATCGGACTGTGAGGGAGTTCGATTTGGAGTTCAGTCGACTCCTGGTGCATGCTAGTACGAGCATGGAGGGCGAGCAAGCCCAGGTAAGGAGGTTCCTCGGGGGACTTCGAGTTGAGTTGAGGACTCGCTGCAGGGCGAGTAAGTTCGCCACGAGAGGGAGCTGGTGGAGACTGCTGCGGCGATTGAGGAGGACCTCAGAGAGCAGGCTGTAGTGGTTAGTCCACCGGTGCAGCAGCAGTAGCCGAGGAGATCTCAGCAGCAGACGGGTTCGAGTAGGGGCGGCAAGCCTGCGCAGGGTTAGAAGAGGAAGTGGGAGAGCACTTTCGGGGCTAGTCAGGGTGGACAGAGTGGTTCAGGATGCTACGGGTGTGGTAGCATGGGTCACAAGGTGGCCAGTTGTCCGCAGAGGAGTGCAGTTTGGAGTGCTCAGGTGTGTTACCACTGCAGGGAGCCGGGGCATATCAAGCCCAAGTGCCCTAAGCTGCAGTAGATGGCGGTGGCAGCAGTGCAGCCATTGGCGGTGCAGCCGTTAGCACAGATTGCAGTGGCACCACGGGTTTACACGTCAGCAGAGGCGGGCGGCTTTAGCGCCAGACCGATTACAAGTAGATTCCAGACTTGATATTTTCTTTTAAATTCTTTTGTTGTTTGAATTTAGTCTGTTGGGAAAAATTGTGAGTCTGCGTTAGAGTGTCGGGTCTTAAAGCACATGGGGTTTGTGCAGGGACCTTAGTTGTGGGCGGATGTGAATCCCACGTGTTGTTCGATTCGGGAGCTACGAATGGCTTCATTACTCCGGAGTGTGCAGAGGGCAGCGGGATCCAGAGCGATTCCGGAGAGCAGCCGGGAGTAGTTAAGGTTGCTGGTGGCAGGACATTGGCTACTTTCGGGCGGACTCGTGGTGTGGATGTTCTGGTGGCGGGAGAGTCGATGCCAGCAGATCTGGTTATTAGTCCAGTGGAGTTGTACGATGTCATCCTAGGTATGGATTAGTTGGATCGGTATAGGGTCCATTTGGATTGTCATCGAGGACGTGTAGTGTTTGAGCGAGAGGCAGGGAGGTTGGTGTTTCAAAGTGTGAAGCCGACTTCCGGGAGTCTCATGATTTCAGCGATACAGGCCGAACAGTTGATTAAGAAGGGCTGTGAGGCGTATCTGGCGACGATAGTTATGCCAGAGACTGTTGGAGAGGTTGCAGTTGAAGATATTTGGGTTGTTCGGGATTTCCAGGATGTGTTTCAGTCGTTGTTGGGATTGCCACCGTAGCGGTCGGATCCATTTACGATTGAGTTGGCGCCTAGGACGACTCCTATATCTAAGGCACCTTACCGTATGGCTCCAGCAGAGATGGCAGAGCTGAAGAAGCAGCTCGATGATCTGTTGGGGAAGGGTTTCATCCGGCCCAGCGTTTCACCGTGGGGAGCACCGGTGTTTTCGTGAAGAAGAAGGATGGGAGTTTCCGGTTGTGTATCGATTACCGGGGGCTTAACCGAGTCACTGTGAAGAACAAGTATCCTCTGCCGCGCATTGATGAGTTGTTGGATCAGTTGCGAGGGGCTATGATATATCATGGTCTTTACCCGTTTTGACCCTGATATAAGTCTTTTTTATAGAGACATTTTGGTATTTTTCGAGTCTTTTAGAGTCTTTTTAGGTTAAAGAACGATTGGAGCTTAATGGAAGCTTTTGGAGCATTTTGGAGAATCGAGGAAAGAAGAGACGAAGTGATCAAGTCAAAGTCGATCTTACAGACCTGTGTCGATCGACACGGACCTGTGTGTTGATCGACACGCACATGTCTGACGAGAAGAGAAAAATTTCCTCTTGGACCCATGAAGCCCAGAAGTTTACAGAAAAGCCCAGTCCGAATTTTAGACTTTATATATAGGTTTTCCTTAGGCTTTTAGGTTTGGATCATATCTTGTTTTTAATTAAGACTGGGAGATTCAGAGATTTGCAGAGCTTTTAGGAGATTTCAGACTTTAAAAATTCATCGATCAAAACTCTCTGTATCACTTACTCTATCTCTTTTATGCAATTTATTTCATTCATTATGATTTCATCATCTATGTCTGAGTAGTTTGCTTGTTAGGTTTAGGGTAATTCAGGGGTTTGATGAGAAATCGTTAGGACTGAAAATCTGTTAGGATTTATCTTTATGTTATTCATCTAGATTGATTTAACTTTGATTTTAGGATTGATCAACTGAAATTGGATATCCTAGGTTGCTTTAATAGATGCGAAAGTATTATTAACAACCAGACATAAACTTAGATGAGAAAAATTATCTATTCGCAAAGAAATTTGGCTTAGTAATTTTGTGAACAATTGAACCTGAATTTAATGCTTGTCTTTATTCACTGAATTTGCAAAGAAATTTAGAGTTTAGGGATTTAGTCATAGATAATCTCTGCAACGAAAGTTGATTGGTTTTATATTCGTGTTTGAGTTCTAGAACCGTTCTTAACAAATCCTAACTGTTTTTATCCTCGTGTCGAGCGACACGGACATCCATGTCGATCGACACAGCCGTATTTCAAGTATTTCCTGCGAATTACCCAATGCCTAACCTTTTGTCTAATTGATTTCAAGAACTTTATCATCATTCACTGTTTACTTTGCCGTCTGTTTTACATTATTACATTGTTGCTTAGCCTAATTTGAATTCACTAATCGATTGTGTGTTTAGATTTCCTGTGGATTCGATCCCTAAGTACTACATCGATCTCTGAATTTGAGAGAGTAGCTCAGGGTAAATTTGAGCATATCAGGCTATTTGGTTCTCCAAGATTAATTTGGCTTCGCCATACCATCAGATTCGGATTGATGAGGCAGATGTTCAGAACACGGCATTCAAGAGGAGGTACGGGCATTATGAGTTTGTAGTGATGCCGTTTGGGTTGACGAATGCCCCAGCAGCGTTCATGCGGTTGATGAACGAGGTATTCCAGGAGTATCTGGATGTGTTCGTGATCATCTTCATAGATGATATCCTAGTATATTCAAGGAGTCCGGAGGAGCATGAGGTGTAGTTACGGCTAGTTCTGGAGAAACTGCGGGAGCAGAAGCTGTACGCGAAGTTGAGTAAATGCAGTTTCTGGCAACGAGAGATGAGCTTTCTTGGCCATATTGTGTCTGCAGAGGGAGTTTCTGTAGATCCGGCTAAGATTGAGGTTATCAGAGGCTAGCCTAGACCGAGGAGTGCCACTGAGATCAGGAGTTTTCTTGAGTTGGCGGGTTATTACAGGAGGTTCGTCAAGGGATTTGTGAGTATGGCGCAGTAGATGACGAGGTGGACAGGGAAGGATGTCCCTTTTGTGTGGTCTTCAGCTTGCGAGGAGAGTTTCGGGAAGCCGAAGGAGATGCTGACTAGTACACCGGTTTTGGCGTTACCCGAGCCGGGTAAGCCGTATGTGGTGTATACTGATGCTTCAAGAGTTGGTCTGGGATGTGTGCTGATGCAGCAGGGAAAAGTTATTGCATATGCTTCGAGGCACTTGAGGAAGCACAAGTGCAACTACCCTATCCACGATTTGGAGTTGGCTGCAGTGATATTTGCCCTTAAGATTTGGAGGTCTTATCTGTATGGCGGGAAGGTGCAGGTATTCACAGACCACAAGAGTCTGAAGTATTTTTTCACTCAGCCAGAGCTGAACCAGAGACAGAGGCGCTGGATGGAGTTAGTTGCTGACTATGACCTGAAGATTGGGTACCATCCAGGTAAGGCTAATCTGGTTGCAAATGCGTTGAATCGGAAGAGAGAAGCTTCAGATCAGGAGCGCGATATGGAGGCGCTGGTGAGCGAGATCAGTACCTTGAGGTTGTGTGTGATTTCACAGGAGCCGTTGGGGTTAGAGGCAGCTAACCAGGCAGACTTGTTGAGCAGGATTCAGGTTGCTCAGGAGAAGGATCACGGTTTGATTGATGCTTCTAAGGCGGCCGGTTCAGAGTATGTGGTCTCAGCGAGTGGGATGATATTGGTGAACGGGCGGGTTTTTGTACCGAAGGATGAGGATCTGGGTAGGAGATCCTGAGGGAGGCTTATTCGAGCATGTTATCGATTCATCCGGGAGCGACCAAGATGTATCGTGACCTGAAGCGGTATTATCACTGGGTCGGGATGAAGAGGGATGTAGCTAACTGGGTTGCAGCGTGCAACGTGTGTCAGCTGGTGAAGGCTAAGTATCAGGTTCCGAGTGGTTTGTTATAGAGTTTGCCTATCCCGGAGTGGAAGTGGGATATGATTACCATGGACTTCGTGACGGGGTTGCCAGTGTCACGGACGCATGATGCGATTTGGGTGATTGTGGATCGTCTGACCAAGTCAGAATCTTTCTGGCCATCAAGAAGACTGATGGAGCGGCTGTTTTGGCTAGGAAGTATGTGCGGGATATTGTGAGGCTGCACGGGGTGCCAGCGAGTATTGTGTCAGACAGGGATCTGAGATTTACCTCAGAGTTTTGGAGGGTGTTTCAGGCTGAGATGGGCACTAGGGTGCATATGAGCACAGCGTATCATCCTCAGACAGATGGGCAGTGGGAGAGGACGATTCAGACATTAGAGGACCTATTGAGGATGTGTGTGCTGGATTATGGTGGTCATTGGGCGGATCATCTGAACCTGATGGAGTTTGCGTATAACAACAGTTACCAGACGAGTATTGGGATTGCTCCGTATGAGGCTCTGTATGGGAGGCCGTGTAGAACACCGTTATGCTGAACTCAAGTGGGGGAGAGGAGCATGTATGGTGCGGATTTTGTTCAGGAGACGATGGAGAAGATCCGTGTCTTGAGGCTGCATATGAGAGAGGCTCAGGATCGGTAGAAGAGTTGTGCCGATAGGAGACGGAAGGAGCTGGAGTTCGAGCTGGGAGATCTGGGGTATCTCAAGGCAGCGATGTTGAGGTTTATGGGTCCGTTCAGGTTTATCGTCTCGAGTTCCCTCAGAGTATGAAGGCTTTTCACAATGTTTTCCATGTTTTGATGCTGCGGAAGTGTCTACATGAGTCTGAGGAAGTGTTGGCTAGGATTCCAGAGGATCTTCAACCCAACATGACATTGGCGGCGAGGCCTGTGAGGATTCTTGAGAGGAGGGTCAAGGTGCTGCGCCGGTAGAGTATACCATTGGTGAGAGTCGTGTGGGACTGTGACGGAATTGAGGAGGAGACTTGGGAACCAGAGGCGTCGATGAAGAAGAAGTTCTCGAAGTGGTTCGAGAAGCAAGCGGTGGCTTGAGTTGCTTTTCTAGTTTTCAGAGTCTCCTGGGTATACTATGAGGGGCCGAAGCCTCTCCAGGGGATGTGTGATTCCTCTGTAGCCGAGCTTGACGGACTGTGTGTCCTGAGAGTGAGAGGGGCTGGAGCATACCGAGAACTGGATGGACGGCGGTCCTGAAGGTGGAGGGGTATGATATACTTCGAGAGCTCAAAGGGTCACGATCCTGAAAGCGGAGTGTTATATATAGATATGAGTATGAGCAATAGTATCTGTAATGTGGTTGTAAGCATGAGACTGGATGAACTTCGGGGATCGGGAGTGGATCTCAGGTGGTGCTGACAGGGTTGGAGTCAGGATTACAGCCGTGGTGAGACGGTGCAATGGGGCTAGTGTGAGCCTGGTTGAGCTCGGAGATAAGGTGTGATCATGAGTGGTGCTGACCGAGGGTCAGGAGAGTGGATGGGGATGTCGAGTCTAGGGTTTCAGCTTACGTTTAGAACTTCGTTCGGACAACCCTGGTAGCAAATGTAGCGCCGTTGGTCGTACATGTTCTTGTTTGATTGTTGTGCGATCATTTGGTCTTTTTTAGGGTCAACGGTTGGTCTCGCATGTTCTTGTTTGATTGTTGGGCGATCAATCGGGCAGCCCTAATCCGGACCAGGGGACGTTGCATCGTTGATGTTCTCAGGTGAATCAGGTCGAGTTCTAGGCGGAAGTGTTAACCTTAGGGAGACGGAGTCGCGTGATTCGAGGTCGAATCCGTGTTAGTGGGGGAGAATTGTAACGCCCGTGAACCAAAAAGTGGATTTTGGTTGGGTGTGTCGATCAACATAGGTGTGTATATCGATCGACACGGGTGTTTTGACTTGTGAGAAGTCGGATTTTTGGACGGGTGTCGATCGACACAGGTGGTGTATATCGATCGACACGAGTTAAAAAATGTGCTGAATATCTCGAATGTTTGCGATTTGCGCATTGGACCCACTCTCACTTTGTGGGGATGAGATACAATGTTATGACAACTAACATTGCCAGGTCTCTCAACAATGTTCTTAAGGAAGGACGGGAATTCCCAATAATCTCTATGGTTGAGTCGTTGAGAACTAGTCTTATGGGATGGTTCGCAAGGTGCCGGGTAGCAGCGTCAACGGAAAAGTGCACTGTAACTCCTAAAGTACGGGACAAAATGGAAGCTAATTTCTTTTTCTCAACATCCATGACTGTGCGATCCGCTAATACCGAAGAATTTGAAGTCCAGACAAGGAAAGGGGAAAGATTCATCGTGGACCTCGAGAGGAGAACTTGCAGCTGTCGCGAGTTTTAGTTGATGCTCATTCCTTGCAGTCACGCATTGGCAGTTGCTTCGGATGTTGATTTGTCTACTGAAAAGCTTGTTGGGAATGTGTATTCCAGTTGTGTTTGGCGGGCTGCGTACGAGGGGACAATTCATCCTGTTCCTATAGCAGATGATAGAGTGAACGTAGCTGATAGGTATGAATTGAACCCGCCTGTAATGCGCCGGCCACCAGGTCGTTCTAAGAAATTGAGAATCTTGTCAACCGGCGAATTCAAGGTAATTCTGGATTTTAGTTGTTTGAGTAGTCAACTATAATTACTAAATCAAATATTTTGACTTCCCACTGACATAGATTAGTGAACTACAATACCTAGTTACATGGTAAATAGTGAAGTATAGTTTGGTTAGTTAGTGCACTTTGCATTTGGTTAGTTAGTGCTCTTTGCAAATTATTAAGGTAAATGGTAAACTGATTTTCTTGATATTTTAATGTTAAAATGTTGTGCAGCAAAACTCGAAAAAAGGAGCACGGTTGTGCACAAGGTGCCTTTGCAGAGGACACAACAAGGCTTCCTGCAAGATGCCTATTAAGGAGCCGGGTTTGGGGCTATGATAAGAGTATTTATTGCTTGTGTGGAGGTTGGAAGGAGGACTATTTTTCAATTGTTGCTTTGAGGACAGATTAATAAAGTTTCAAGTTTTGTACTTGAATGTGAGATATACGCTTTGAAAGCGTGAATATGGTCTATCTCTGGTTTTGTTTTTTTGTCTTTGTGTGGTTTACGAATTAGTTGAATTTTGTTGGTTTTGAATTTTATTGGGTTTGACTGGTTTTTTTATATTTCGTTTTTTACAATAGAATCAGTATTCTACACTTTGTAAACGTTAGCTTGCAATATTGTGTTGAACAAGTAGCAACTTAGTTGTGATTTCACATATAGATAAAATAGTTAGCTATTTGGAACCAATTTGTTGAATATAGTGAGCTATCTGGAAGCATTTTGTTTAATGTAGTTAGCTATTTTAAGAGCACTTTGATATATATATTTGACTAAATTAAACGTTTGGTTGATAAAGAAAGGTTTGGTTAAATATCATAAAAGTATAGTTGATTGTAAGTGAATATGTAGACGGTAGATACATGTGGTTCAAAACTATATATAATGTAGGTACAATGGTTGAGTAAATGTAGTTGACTATTTTACTTTTAAATAATTGACTATTTTACATACAAATAGTTGACTATTTTACACTCAAGTAGACTATTATTTACATTTAAAATAGTTGACTATTTTACATTAAATAGTTGAAATAGTTGACTATTTTACATTAAATAGTTGAAATAGTTGACTATTTTCCATTCAAATAGTTGACTATTTTACATTCAAGTAGTTGTCTATTTACATTCAAATGTCAATACCTAAGACAATATATACATATTGGCAAAGCAAAAAATGGCTTGTAAACCGAAACTGTCATAGACTAAACAGCATAAAGTGTATTTTTACAAGCCATAATCCTAAAAATGATCTTGAAGAAAATGCAAACGTTTTAAACGACTCCATAGTTCTAAGCCAAAATCATGAAAATGGTCCTGAAAATGATCCTGAATATGATCCTGAAAATGATGCTAAACAACCTAAACAATATGTAATGGGAGAGGTGAATTAAATTCCTCAAAAATCTTAAAACCATAGTTCTTCCCAGCCTCTATGACACTTGCTTCGTCGAGGGTAGCTGACAGACCAAGTGTACTAGATGCATGTAACTCAAGTAGCAAAATGGTTGTGATGCCATGTGAACCTGCATATAGATAAAATAGGTAGCTATTTAGAAGCAATTTGTTAAATATAGTGAGCTATTTAGAAGCACATTTTTATATGTAGTTAACTAAATTAAAGTTAAAAGTTACTATGAAAGTGTTAAACGGATTTTTTGAAAGCTACTCTACCTTTGCGTTTGATATCCCAGTTGCTTGCATAGCTGCTGACAGTGAACGCATCAGTTACGTCTGCCTTCATTTCAGCATTGGTAGCACACCTTGTTATCAGAAATGGTAATGACTCAGCAAGAGGTAGTAGCTCCTTCGTAAGTTCTTTGACGAAGTATTTTGTAGGCTGTGGTTGTAGTACGGTAATCTCATGGGAAGATAGCTCGATGCAAAGGCCGACCCAATGACCCTGAATGATAAATGGGCAGTAGAGAAGATCGACATCCGTGATCCATTGGCGGTTCTTGCCAACATATTTTAAAACCTTCTTTGGAATCTTGTAGTTTTTCTTCTTAATGCTTAGGTGCATTTTTGAGACAGCCACACAAAAGTCAATCTCCATGAAATCAATAGGCTTAGCCGCTCCAGCTTTAAAATCCTCCAAGAACCGGTCCCGAACAAAGAAGAGAAGATTATCCATTACATGTGATTGAAATGGTAAAGCCAAATAATCTTTAGTTCGAGAAAAATAAAGTTTAATGGATAATTGTGGAGAGAAGAAAGTTGACATACGTGGTCTGATAAAGACTTATCTTGTTTCCATAACTCCATGAAACAAGCTTTCGAGACTGACACTGATTTCCCAATTTTGATATATCTGAGGAAACTAGGAATGTACGTAGTCAACTATTTAAATGTAAATAAGCAACTACATGAATGTAAAATAGTCAACTATATGAGTGTAAATAGTTAACTATTATAATCTAAATAATCAACTATATGAATGTAAATAGTTAACTACTCGAACTAACCTTGTGTTTTCTATCGCCTTGAGAAGCATCTCAAACATCGAGGCATCTACGCTAGGGATGGGGGTATGACGAGGAAACACAATTAAGCTTGTCTTCAGTTGTTTTGCGGCTTGAATGGTTGTGGCTGGCAGGACTGGTGGCAGTTTCCTTTTTGATCTTTGTTGCGTAGTTAAATTTCTTAGAAGCTCATCGGGTGAGTTAGTGGTAGCTTGTTTTACTGCTGGTTTCGGTAGAAAAACTCCATCCTGCGTAAGTTTCAAGGAAAAGGTGGGCGGTGCAAATGAAACTCTAAAATTTTCCTATAATTATAAGCATGATACGTAGGTAAATACGTTAGATAGATGACAAGAATCTGAATATTGAACATAATGTATTGCAATGAAGATAGTCCTACTTTTAGTTGTGGATTCTCTGTGTGGAGAGGTTGTGCACCACCTTTCTCAGTCACATGTGCACCATTAAGTGCTTCTTTGTTGCCAAGTACTTCATTTACTACACCCATTATATTCTGGGTAACAAGTTCCTGGAAAAATAAGAACACATATGAATAGGCAGCTGCAATAAATATACAAGTTGTTGCAGTAGACAAAAAGTTTAGCAAACATATGTGTATGTATGGTAATGGTTGTGGATAAACTTACCTCGGATCGAGAAATATCTGGTTGGATATATGGTGGAACATCTTTCTCCAACACATGGGGATCGCCAGTCACATTCTCAAGAACAGCAGGAAGAGTATCCTTGTCTAAAGGAGCCTATGTGAAAGCAGAAATTAGGTAGAAAAATAGTTCACTATAGTGTAGGAAAATAGTTAACTATATTAACTAACATACTGTCCATATAGTTTAAAAGAATAGTTGACTTTATGTGTAAACGTGGTAATGGTTGTGGCTATGCTTACTTCTGATCGTGAAGTAGCTGGTTGGATAGATGATGTAACACCTTTCTCGGAGTGAGGGAGACCGCCAGACACATTCTTGAGAGCAGCGTCAGTAGTACACTTGGCTCTATGTGCCTAAAAGCAAGACAAGGACATGTATATAAAAAGTTCACTATAACAAAAAAGTAAAGTGTATACACTTAGAATTAGTTAACTAAAATGATTGATGGTGCGATTACCATTGCTTTGGCCTAATTTGTAAACGTTTTAGTTGATCCTAAAATGTCATTTGCAACAGAGCCAACTTCAGTCTCAGAAATGACCGAAGTTTGTTGCGACTTTATTACCTCAATTTGCTCGGAGAGAACATTTAGCTTTTCAGACATGTCTTTTAGATCATTCTTGATAGCCAAATCTTGATCTTGCAGTAAACCGGTGAATTTGGTCTCAAACTATTTTAGGTTCGCCATCAACTTGTTATAGTAAACAACTGGAACATGGTAAATCATTGTAATTAATTTCAATTTATGTAGCTAAAATCAAACACAAGAAACACATACCTGCTGAGTTGTCAATGAGATCCTGCACGTCGGCCATACTAAGAGGAATTATATTCGCCGATGTTTATCCCTTGTCATTCTCTGATATGTTTACCTTTGGTTTTTTCTTTCTACCAGGACTCAAATCTGCTGCATCACACTTGTTTTTCCCCTTTTTTGCATTGGCATTATCTTCTTCCTCCACAGGTAAAGCTGATGCATCAACTCCGCCAGACCAAGAAGCTTTTGTGAACATATGGTTTTTCTCAAGAAGATCTAACACATGCAAAACTTTGCGATCATCCTTATCTTTAGACCATGTTAAGTCTACTCCTTGTAGACTGTCTGCTGGTAGAGTATATGTGACGTTTACCTGAAAGAAAAACACATTCACATTGGACTGAATTCAGTAAGTAACTGTTTTTGACAAAAATAGTTAACTATTACTATGCCAAAGTTGACTACAAAGAATGGTTGCTCTTTTTGTAGTTAACTATTAAAGGAACGTAATTGGAAAAAAGGAAAGTGTTACCGTTTGGTCTTAATCTAGCTCTTTAACGAATCGCATAACGATGCTTAGTGGTTTCTCAGTTTCTTCATTGTCAAATTCATCTTCAGAATCGACAAATTCCTTTGGTTTCGTGTTTTTCTCAGTTGTTGCAAACGATGTTATCAAAGGTATACAACTCAATGCAACGAGCTGCAAACCATGAATGAAACCTTGAATTGCCTTTATGCTATTCATTGTAAATGTGAAACATTCTCTTCCCCATGGGTGTTGTAGAAAAACATCCAAGTCCCTAATCATACTAACGTGGGATTCAATTATCTTAGCTGTAAAAAAAAAAGCAGTAGTTAACTACAATGACTTCAATCAACAGGTGAAATTGGGAAATAGTTAACAACTACAAAAGGTTGAAACACTTACAGTCACTACTTGTAGGTAATAGGAGAATGTCGAGTAGCAGTAAACACGAAATCTTGAGTCTTTGCATTGCATCTGCCTTTTTCGATTTGAGTTTCTTACATATTTGCATTGGAGTAATCTCGGCCTCAGATTCAAATAATTCGGACCAATATGGAGATTTGTTTGGGGAATCTCCATCTTCTCCAACAATTTCATCTACCTCTTCGCCACCTTCTCCAGATTTAGCAGGAAGATTTGAGCAATTCAATCCCGTTGCTACACCAAACTCAAGTAGCGAAAATCGGAATGGTTTTCTGCTAAAAAGGATCCAAATTTCATGTTCCTTTATAGTTTCCAACTGATGAGAAAGAAGATAATGCAAAAAAACATCCGAAGTCGAGACTTTGAACCCATCATTGAGTAGTTTTCCAAACTGGGATTTGAAGAGGATTTCCTTCTGTGAACCCATCGTTCCTTCATAATTGCACGATAGTATTTGATGAAGCAGTAGAGATTAACCTTGCTCTTCACGGGCTCGCAACCTCGCCGAAAAATTCGCTTAGGTAATGTAGGATCCCTCATCGTCAATTGTGTGTGAGGTACAAATAAATTAGGGAGAAGTAAAGAGATTAGAGAATGATGGAAGAATTCAAGAAATTTGAGAAAAATAAATGAAGAAATTACAGATAATGAACAAAGGAGAAACGACGTTGAAGAATGAACAAAGGAGAAATGAACAAAGCGGCGCCTAGGGTAAAAGAAGGGATTTATTTTTTTTTTTACAGTTTTTTATTAAAATTGTTTTCTTTAAGTTTAAAAAAATTTTATTAACCCATACTCTAAAATAACCAAAGTAAAAAAACAAAAACCCTAAGTAAGTAGATAAGGGTCTAATTGGAATTTAATGTATGTTAATTGGTAGATAACTAATTATGTTTTGGCCATTGTTAGTTAATCAATTATAGGCAGCAAAGATAATATATGACCCAATTTCCCATTAATATAGTGGTTTTTAAGATTTTTTAATGAATTTCTTTAAATACTTGAGAAATTGAAAGCAAGGTTTGATTTTCTTTCTTATCTAAATAGAGTATCTATTGATTCACATTTTCAGTTTTTTGTACTTTTCTTTTAAAACAAAAACTTTACCAAAACATCTCTTCGTAAGACATTTTTATGTTACTTTGAAATTTCGATTCCTACTTTAGTGCATATAATATACATTAACGAGCACATATGGAATAGTTTCAAAAATCAAATATTGAGGGCCTGTAAGGAATAATGATGGTAACAAAGAAGAGGTAAATTAGTAACAAAAAGATAAACAAAGAGAAGAAATGGTTTTGACAGTCGATTAATTTTTTCATATTATATGCATCACACACTCACAACTTGATACTGGTAGTCCATTATAATCATTGGTATATAAGCCTCTCCAGCTCTTCGTTGATTGTGAATTCAATCTGAAACGAATAAAACAAAGAAACAGAGAAATTTCGTCTAATCGATTCAACCTCATCCAATTCTGTAAAAGACGAACACCAATCTTCAAGAGAGTTAACCATCTTCACGAACACCAAATAATTTTTCGTTTATATACCTTACTATCACAACATCGTATGTAATCATCATCCAAAAGATTTTGACGACATCTTGATATGCTCAAATTTGCCCTGAGCTACTCTCTCAAATTAAGAGATCGATTTAGTACTTAGGGATCGAATCCACAGAGAATCTAAACACACAATCGATTAGAGAATTCAAATTATGCTAAGTAAGAATGTATTAATGTAAAATAGAAAGGTAAAGTAAACATTGAATGATGTCAAGGATCTAGAAATCAATTGGATAAAAGAGTTAGGTGTTGGGTAATGCGCAGGAATGAATCAAAATATGATCGTGTCGATTGACACACAGGTATGTGTTGATCGACACAAAAATGAAAAACGTTAGGATTTGTTAAGTGCAGTTCTAGAACTCAAACACGAATATAAAACCAACCAACTTTCGTTGCATAGATTATCTATGACTAAATTCCTAAATTCCATATTTCTTTGCAAACTTAGTGAATAAAATCAAACATTAAATTCAGGTTCAATTGTTCACAAAATTACTAAGCCAAATTTTTTTGCGAATAGATAATTTTGCTCATCTAAGATTATATCAGGTTGTTAATAATACTCTCGCATCTATTAAAGCAACCTAGGATATCCAATTTCAGTTGATCAATCCTAAAATCAGAGTTAAATCAATCTAGATGAAGAACATAAAGATAAATCCTAACAGGTTTTCAATCCTATCAATTTCTCATCAAACCATTGAATCTCCTAAACCTAACAAGCAAACTACTCAGACATGGATGAGAGAATCATTATGAATGAATAATATTGCATTAAAAAGATAGAGTAAGAGATACAGAGAGCTGAAAACGATGAAGTCTAGAAGTCTGAAATCTCCTCAAGACTGAAAAGACCCGACCCAAAAATTTAAAAATTTTCCCTTCAGATTATTATCATCACAGATAATAATCCTCAATTGGGCCAATCCAACATGCATCGCGGAAAACAATAACCATCAATAACAACTTCCAATTCAATAAATCTCATACTTTATTAAATTACTAATCCAATTCAATTCCATAACAATCCAACAATAACCAATAACCAATAACCAATAAACCAATTAACTACAACTCAGAATTCACTAGCCACCTAGCAATTCTACAACCGCACACAACCATACGAGACCATAGATCATCTCTCCTTCCTGGCCATGATCCACGATCACATTATCACATTTTCTCTTTACCAAGCAAACGCATTCCGTCAATCCCTATGCCCACACAAACCCACGATCACGCACTCACCTCGAATAATCGAAATGAGAATGGGACCAACGGTTACAAAAAGACTCGTACACAACGAACCACTGGTCCAAAATCAAAACGGACGACTGTTCTGGAAACTAGACAGACACAGCTACGCGTCGATATGCTAATTGTCTCCAGAATCCTTCTAGTTCGATTGGAAATCAACCCCGAGGCCGACTGATCGCAGACAACTAATCTGCACAGACCCATCAAGTTCAAACAGCCATAACTCGATGAATAAAAAACGAAAAGACAAACCGTTTTCGCCTATATTAAGAGCAGAGATCGGAGAACTTACCCACCAATTTTCACCCTAATCCTCCTCGAATTGCCCAGCCGTTTACTCTCTCAAACACTCGAGCAGAAACTGTCATTCACCCTCAATCACACACAACTCACAACCTCTCTTGATTCTCTCTCAAATCCTCCTCTTTCTCTGATTTTCGGCCAAAAAGAGACCAACACGCGTCTGTTCCAGCCCTTTTATACAATCTTAGGGTGTCCCCTAAACCGGCCCACCAAACCGGCTATCAGAAACCGAAACCGAAACCGTCGGTCTGATTTTAACTCGTGTCGATCGACACACAACCCCTGTGTCGATCGACACCCACCAAAAATCCAATTTTTGGTTCATGGGCGTTACAATTCTCCCCCACTAACACGGATTCGACCTCGAATCACGCGACACCGCCACACTACGGTCTCAACCACCTGACCTGCACCCGGCCAGTATCCTTCGAGATCACACTCGAATCCACAACCCATCCTGCTAAGGCTAACACTCTCGCCTAAAATTCGACCAGATTTACCTGGAACATCAACGATGCACGCCCCATGGTCCGGATTAGGGCTGCCGGATTGACCGTCCAACAATCAAACAAGAACATGTCCGACCAACCGTTGACCCCGCATTGGACCAAATGATCGTACAACAATCAAACAAGAACATGTACGACCATCGGCGTAACATATGCTACCAGGATTGTCCGAACCGAATCCAGACTCCAGTAATAACCCCAGAATCGACGTCCACAACACACCCTGGCCCTCAGCCAGCACCACTCGAGATCACACATATTCCCCGAGTTCTACTAGGCTCATACTAGCCTCATTGCACCGTCTCACCACGGCTGCAATCCTGACCCCACTCGGTCAGAGAGATCCACTCCCGATCCCCGAAGTTCATCCAATCCCATACTCACGACCACGCTCAGACGCTACTGCTCATATCTCATACTCATAACTCATATACATGTACACCACACTCACTCGCTGGATCGTCACCCCTTGAGTTACGTGTGCATGAACCCACTCGTCCCCTGGAGAGAGCCACCATCCCTCAAAGTACATGTAAGGAACCCACTCGTCCCCTAGAGAGAACCACTGATATACCCTATATTTTACCACTTTTTCTATCTATTTTACTATGGTTTTTATATATATTAATAAAGCTTTTGAGCCAAAAGAGGTAGTTTTCTCGTATATGTAGATTTTAAGGACTTAACAGGTTTTATCATCAAAAGGATGTAAAAAGGAGCAAAAGGAGTATCATCTATGATGCAGCTACTTATCCAAGTCAAAGGAACCAAGCCAAGTCACTTTATCTTGAAGATAATGCACATTCCCCTACTGGACAGAACGCATATGCCAGAAGTTTGCTGACAAACGGAGGATCAAATCATTTGGGAATTTAATGAAACTTGGTTTCGAGATATCCCTTTGAGTTAGCTTTCCAATGGAGTTGGAATTTCATCAATTTAAACTGTACTTTAGAAGATACACCCGAAACACTGAGGACATGTCAAACTGCCTTCGAAGTGAAGTTAGTGCAAAATGGAGCCAAGCACCGGGCCAGGCCATGGGCCGATATCCAGCCTTTGTATGACCTTCTAGAAGCTTCCAATATGGTCACGAAGCTTGATCCTTATCCTGACCGAAATTGCCTCAGTTTTTTACTTGAAAAGACGTAATTGCCCGAAGAAGCCCTAACCGACTTAAGCCTCCTTAACCCCTATATATACTTGCTTTTAGCCTCTCTAGGAACTCAAGCAGCCGGCCTTAACAGCCTAAATCAATACCTAAACAATGTATTTCGTTTATCTCTTCGTTCTTCATGTTTATTTGATTCTAGAAGCCTTTAAGGATAGGTTGATCTTTGCCCTATTACAAAGAGATGAGATCTAATTCCTTACGCTTAGATAGATCAACAAATTATACTGTCTATGTGCTTTACTCTTGCTGCTACGTGTTGCAAAACATGTTAGAGTTATAGCTTTGATTTGATTTTTATTCATTCTCTTAATTCTATGTTTTTACGCATTTAATCGTTTAGGGATTTATTCTAGAATTAATTCTTCATCTTTATTTATACTCAAGGCACGAATTGGCTTAGCTACCCAAGGAATGATCTTAGGTTGATATACTTTCCAAAAGCTTGTTATATCTTCGGACCTAGTATTGGATGAGCTAGAAACCTTAACAATTCGAAAGGTTAGTTAAGGAGTTTAGTGAACAATCAATCTTGACCAATAATGCATGTTTTCACCTTATAATAACCTGCGGTAGTTGAGTCTATTAGGGTGTAAAACGTAGATGGTTAGTTACTTCACGATAGTGGGATGACCTTACCTTAGTGATATGAGTTCCAGAACAACTATTATTAAAACCTTAAATCGATTGCTTGTGTTTGCATATGTTTTATGAACTGTTTGATTTCTAATCTTAATTAATATCTATCCCTTTTACTTTTATTGCTTTGTTATTTGCTTCCATAAAACCCCAAAACCAAATAATATTTTCCCTTAGCTTAATCCGAATCATATAAGTTTGTAGCGCATTCATCACTTAGTCCTCAGTGGATCGACACCTAAGTACTACAATTGTCTTAACTGTGCACTTGCAGTTCCATAGGGTTATAAATTTAAAGACCTAATTGCATAAACCCTACATAGTAGCTTTATCGCACATCAACCACCAACTCTCGAGTATATGCAGGAACCCACTCGTCCCCTAGAGAGAACCACTATCCCTCAGTATGCAGGAAACCCACCCATCTCCTTGAGCAATACTCTGATACATGCATCATAAGTACCTGTCGACTGAAATCACCTCTCGTGGTCATCCGAAACAACCCAATCACCAGGGTGTTTTGCAGAGTCCCTGGAAAAGACGATTCTAACTCACATAAAACCTCTTTTCCAGACTCTCCCTAGGACATAGACAAGTTCTAACGCGCATAGAGCTTACATTTCCAGCCCCTCCTGGAACATGTACAATCTCATTTCCAGCCACTCCTGGAACGTGAACGATCTCATTTTCAGCCACTCCTGGAACATGAACGATCTCATTTCTAGCCACTCCTAGAACATGAACAAATCTCATTTCCAGCCACTCCTGGAACATGAGCAATCTCATTTCCAGCCCCTTCTGGAACATGAGCAAGCTCTAAGCCGCGTAAAACTCATATTCCTAGCCATCCTAGCCGATAGGCAAGCTCCAACTCACATAGAACTTCTATCGCTAGACCTCCATATGACCTACCAGTCATCACAAACCATGGCATCACTAGTCATCTCATAAAAACCCATATCTTAACCACTCATCTAATAAGACAAACTCATCTTATTAAATCTCAAAAATGTATACTCGTTACATCCACAAACGAAATACACTATCACAACATAGCAACAAAAGTCCGTGACACCGGCAACCCCATCACGAAATCCATGGTAATCATATCCCACTTTCACTCCGGAATGGGTAAACTCTGCAACATACCACTCGGAACCTGATGCTCAGCCTTCACCAGCTGACACACGTTGCACGCTGCAACCCAGCTAGCTACATCCCTCTTCATCCCGACCTAGTGATAATACCGCTTCAGGTCACGATACATCTTGGTCGCTCCCGGATGAATCGACAACATGCTCGAATGAGCCTCCCTCAAGATCTCTTGCCTCAGATCCTCGTCTTTGGGTACACAAACCCGCCCGTTCACCAGTATCATCCCACTCGCTGAGACCGCATACTCTGAACCGGCCGCCTGAAAAGCATCAATCAAACTCTGATCCTCCTCCTGAGCAACCCGAATCCTGCTCAACAGATCTGCCTGGTTAGCTGCCTCTAACTCCAACGGCTCCTGTGAGATCACACACAACCTCAACGTGCTGATATCGCTCACCAGAGCCTCCATATCTCGCTCTTGATCTGAAGCCGCTCTCTTCCGACTCAACGCATCTGCAACCAGGTTAGCCTTACCCGGATGGTACCCAATCTCTAGGTCATAGTCTGCGACTAACTTCATCTAGCGCCTCTGTCTCTGGTTCAGCTCTGGCTGAGTGAAGAAATACTTCAGACTCTTGTGGTCTGTGAATACCTGCACCTTCCCGCCATACAGATAAGACCTCCAAATCTTAAGTGCAAAAATCACCGCAGCCAACTCCAGATCATGGGTAGGGTAATTGCACTCATGCTTCCTCAACTGCCTCGAAGCATACGCAATAACCTTCCCCTGCTGCATTAACACACATCCCAGACCAACTCCTGAAGCATCTGTATACACCACATACGGCTCACCCGGCTCGGGTAACGCCAAAACTGGTGTACTAGTCAGCATCTCCTTCAGCTTCCCGAAACTCTCCTCGCAAGCGAAGACCACACAAACGGAACATCCTTCCCTGTCAGCTTTGTCATCGACTGCGCCATACTCGCAAACCCCTTAACGAACCTCCGGTAATAACCCTCCAACCCGAGAAAACTCCTGATCTCGGTGGCACTCCTCAGTCTAGGCCAACCTCTGATAGCCTCAATCTTAGCCGGATCTACAGAAACCCCCTCTGCTGACACAACGTGGCCAAGAAAGCTCATCTCTCGCTGCCAGAAACTACACTTACTCAACTTCGCATACAGCTTCTGCTCCCGCAGCTTCTCCAAAACCCACCTCAAATGCACCTCGTGCTCTTCCGGACTCCTTAAATATACCAGGATATCATCTATGAAGATGATCACGAACACGTCCAGATACTCCTGGAACACCCCGTTCATCACCCGCATGAACGCTGCTGGGCCATTCGTCAACCCAAACGGCATCACCACAAACTCATAATGCCCGTACCTCGTCCTGAATGCCGTCTTCCGAACATCCGCCTCATCGATCGGAATCTAATGGTAACCCGACGCCATGTCAATCTTGGAGAACTAGGTAGCCCCTCGTAACAGATCCAGCAACTCATCAATGCATGGCAAAGGGTACCTGTTCATCACAGTGACTCGGTTAAGTCCCCAGTAATCGATACACAACCGGAAACTCCCATCCTTCTTCTTCACGAATAACACCGGCGCTCCCCACGGTGAAACACTAGGCCGGATGAAACCCTTCCCCAACAGATCATCCAGCTTCTTCTTCAGCTCTGCCATCTCTTCTGGAGACATACGGTAAGGCGCCTTAGATATAGGAGTCGTTCCAGGCTCCAACTCAATCGTAAATGGATCCGACCGCGACAGTGGCAATCCCAACAATGACTGAAACACATCCTGGAAATCCCGAACAACCCGAATATCTCCAAGCAACCTCTCCAACAGTTTCCGGCATCACTATCGTTGCCAGATACGCCTCACAGCCCTTCTCAATCAACTGCTCGGCCTGTATCGCTGAAATCACGGGACTCCCGGAAGTCGGTCTCACCCCCTGATACACCAACCTTCCTGTCTCCCGCTCGAACACAACACGTCCCCGACGGCAATCCAGATGGACCCTGTACCAATCCAACCAATACATACCCATGATAACATCGTACAGTTCCACCGGACTAATGACCAGGTCTGCTGGCATCGACTCTCCCGCCACCAGAACGTCCACATCACGAGCCCGCCCGAAAGTAGCTAACGTCCTGCCACCAGCAACCTTAACTACTCCCGTCTGCTCTCCAGAATCGGTCCAGATCCCGCTACCCTCCGCACACTCCCGAGTAATGAAGCTATTCGTAGCTCCCGAATCGAACAACACGTGGAACTCACATCCGCCCACAACTAAGGTCCCTACACAATCCCATGTGCTTTAAGACCCGACACTCTAACGCAGACTCACAGTTTTCCAAACCGACTAAATTCAAAGAACTCTAGGATTAAAAAATGAAAAGCAATCAAGTCTGGAATTTACCTGTGATCGGTCTGGCGCTAGAACCGCCCGCCTCTGCCGAAGTGAAGACCCGTGGCGTCGCTGTGATCTGAGCCAACGACTGGACTACCAACGGCTGCACTGCTGCCACCGCCATCTGCTGTAGCTTAGGACACCTGGGCTTGATATGCCCCGGCTCCCCGCAGTGGTAACACACCTGAGCTGCCCGATCCTCTCTCCTCTTCGGACAGTACGCTACCTTGTGGCCCATGCCACCGCACCCGAAGCATCCCGAACCACTCTGACCTCCCTGGCTTGGCCCTGAAGTGCTCTCCCACTTCCTCTTCTGACCCTGAGCAGGCTTGCCGCCCCTGCTCGACCCCGACTGCTGCTTCCTCTGCTGCTGCACCGGTGGACTAACCACCACAGCCTGCTCCCAGATATCCTCCTCGATCGTGGCAGCCGTCTCTACCAACTCCGCCCTCATGGCGAACTTACTCGCCCTGTAGCGAGTCCTCAGATCAGCCCGAAGTCCCCCGAGGAACCTCTTCACCTGGGCCTGCTCGCCCTCCATGTCCCTCCCAGCATGTACCAATAGCCGACTGAACTCCAAATCGAACTCTCTCACAGTCCGACCTCCCTGAGTCAGGTTCAGAAACCTCGACTCCATCCTATCCACCGCCTCCTGGGGAAAATACTTGGCGTTAAACTCTACCAAGAAATCCTCCCAGATCATCTCGGCCTACACCCTCCTGGTCTCGACGCCTCTCCACCCGAGATGCGCATCACCATCCAGATAGTGAACCGCCAGGTCCACTCTGTATCCCTCAGGACACCTGATCGAGCGAAAATTACGCTCCAATCTCCACCGCCACTCATCGGCCTCCTCAGGCTTGGCACCGCCCGAGAAAAACCCGGTGTCAATCCTCTGCATCTGCTCCATCATCCTTAGGTAGGATGGAAGCTCCTCCACAACCGCCACACCCGGCTGCACACCAGCCACTACCGGCTGAACCCCAGCCACCACTAGCTGGACACCAGCCACTCCTGGCCGTACACCAGCCCCACCTGGCTGAGCTCCCAGAGCCTGACCCGGAGCTGGTACCCCACCTGGTAACCGCTCCAGAATCAACTACAGCAAACCCGCCAGACGATCATCCCGATCTTGGGCCACACCTACGGGAGCACCCCCACCCGGGCCCCCCGCACCAACAGCTACCTCGGGACCCACACTGGCCCCACCAGCCCTCACGCTGGCACCCGTAGCAGTCACACCCACAGACCCCTCCTGAAACGCCTGCGAGTCTGCCACCTGCTCCTGCATGGTCTCCTGGGCCACACTCACGGCATCTGACTCACTATGAAGTCCTCGCCCGCGCCCACCACGACCACCACGGCCACCACGGCCCCTACGACCTCTGCCTCTAGCCACTCTAGCCATCACTCTGCCCTAACCAGCAGACTACTAAGTACTAGAAAACAGAAAGTCATAAAACACTTACCGTGGAATCTCATTGAAGGCTCGAAAGAGATGATCTATGTCCTCAAACCCACATAGCAATCAATCAATTATCACAATCAATTAATCAATCACCCACCCTATAACCATAAGGGCCGCCCTAGAACCGTTAGGGCTCTGATACCAAACTGAAACGACCCGACCCAAAAATTAAAAAAATTTCCCTTCAGATTATTATCATCACAGATAATAATCCTCAATTGGGCCAATACAACATGCATCGCGGAAAACAATAACCATCAATAACAACTTCCAATTCAATAAATCCCATACTTTATTAAATTACTAATCCAATTCAATTCCATAACAATCCAACAATAACCAATAACCAATAACCAATAAACCAATTAACTACAACTCAGAATTCACTAGCCACCTAGCAATTCTACAACCGCACACAGCCATACGAGACCCTAGATCATCTCTCCTTCCTGGCCATGATTCTACGATCACATTTTCTCTTTACCTGCAACACATGGCAAAAAGAGTTGCGTGAGTATTATTACAAATACTCAGCGACGCGGTCATCCGGTCTACAGGTTATTTAAGTATAGACATAACAATCAATAGAAATACCAGGATGAGCACACAAGCAAACAACAAGAACAACCAATCACGAACAATTACAGGGACTCTGTGTCGATCGACACAGCCACTAGGTGTCGATCGACATGACTCCGTCCTGTGTCGATCGACACACCACCTGGTGTCGATCGACACGACAACCCAGAAACGAGCATATCTTCTCGTGGCTCGAATCTGTCGCAATTCGTCGAGTCACCTGCACAATTCCAACCACAAAACACACAAAACACCAAGCAAATGCATTCCATCAATCCCTATGCCCACACAAACCCCACGATCACGCACTGACCTCGAAGAATCGAAATGAGAATGGGACCAACGGTTACAAAAAGACTCGTACACGACGAACCACTGGTCCAAAACCAAAACGGAAGACTGTTCTGGAAACTACATAGACACAGCTACGCGTCGATATGAGGATCGCCTCCAGAATCCTTCCGGTTTGATCGGAAATCAACCCCGAGGCCGACTGATCGCAGACAACTAATCTGCACAAACCCATCAAGTTCAAACAGCCATAACTCGATGAATAAAAAACGAAAAGACAAACCGTTTTCGCCTATATTAAGAGCAGAGATCAGAGAACTTACCCACCAATTTTCACCCCAATACTCCTCGAACTGCCCAGGCGTTTGCCCTCTCAAACACTCGAGCAGAAACTGTCCTTCACCCTCAATCACACACAACTCACAACCTCTCTTGATTCTCTCTCAAATCCTCCTCTTTCTCTGATTTTCGGCCAAAAAGAGACCAACACGCGTCTGTTCCAGCCCTTTTATACAATCCTAGGGTGTCCCCTAAACCGGCCCACCAAACCGGCAATCAGAAACCGAAACCGTCGGTCTGATTTTAACTCGTGTCGATCGACACACAACCCCTGTGTCGATCGACACCCACCAAAAATCCACTTTTTGGTTCACGGGCGTTACAAAGGCTCTCCTCTCTCAATGTCTCAATTAAAAACTAGATATCTCCATGAAAACCTAAATAAAAACTATATATATTGTCTAAAATTCGGACTGGGCTTTTCTGTAAATTTCTGGGATTCATGGGCCCAAGAGGAAATTCTTCTCTTCTCGTCAGATATGTTCGTGTCGATCGACACACAGGACCGTGTCGATCGACACAAACCTTGAAAACTCGACTCCGACTTGATCACTTCGTCTCTTCTTTCCTCGATGCTCCAAAATGCTCCAAAAGCTTCCAGTAAACTCCAATCGTCCTTTAACCTGCAAAGACTCTAAAAGACTAAAAAAATACCAAAAAGACTCGATAAAAAAGGACTCATATTATGGTCGAAAACGGGTAAAAACCATGATATATCAACTCCCCCAGACTTAGCATTTGCTTGCCCTCAAGCAAAACATACACTAAGAATGTGAAAGAGGTTTGAAAACGCAAAAACTTACATTCTCTTGGAGTACCGGACCATACCTTTTCAACTGGTAAGCCACATAATGCAGAACCAATTCAAAACTAGACCACCATGTACTTCTCCATAGACAGTCGCAGCCCCCCAAATTCATCCACGACTTCTCAACATAACCCGCTAGTCCTCATTACTGGGTCTCGTCCCGGATCTCGATGCCAAGAACCTTCTAGACTCATTCCCATACTATACCATGACTAGTGAACCATACAACCTTTGGTACTCTTTATGTCCCCCAGACTTATTCGATTCAGAAACTCAAAAACAGTGCTTTCACTACTATTGTTCCTTGTGAGGAGACAGGGTCGTGAGATCGCTCGTCCTCTACATCCATTCTAAGGGACTCAGACTGCTGCTTTTTGAGCTCCAGGTGATCATCTCTTGAGTACTGACTCACTGGAATTTTATTTTCTCATCTTATACTCAAGAACTATCTTATCACCCCAAATCATTCTTCTTCTTTTTTGTACGATTTTTTTTTATAATCGAAGGAGAGGAGTACCATTATTTTCAACAGAGATTGCACTTGTCATGTATGAATGAGGAGTCAAGCTCTATGAACACCAATCACCGAGGAGGCCGCATAATTAGCTCGAACCCTGGGCGGATTATGCTGGAAGTAAGAGATGTCTCTAGTTAACTGGTCAGCCTTAGAATTTCCCATTAGTCTGATTCTAAAATCAATCCTCGAAAAATGGTCACACAACTGAAAAGAACAATCCACTAAACCAAAAGAAGGATCATTGTTTCCAACTGACTATTTTGACTCAATAAAACGTTTTGGACTGACTATCAAAAACGAAAACAATGTTAGCAACTACCTCCCCCAAACGTAAACAACACTGTCCCCCGTGTTATCAAGCCTGAGATAGGTGAAAGAACAGAAAAGAAAAAAAACACCAATTGAAAAAAACGAGAACTTACCTGTTGCAGGGTGTATCGATCGACACACTATTGTTTCCTCGTCTCGTCTTTTTTTTTTTTTTTTGAATCTCTAAAACACTTTAAACAAAAACCAAAAGTTAGTAAACAAAACAAAAATAAAACAAAAATAAGTAGACTTACCAGTGGGTTGCCTCCACTAAGGGCTTGTTTTCAGTCGTTAGCTTGACTGTGTCAGGACTCAGACTTTTAGTGGATCTTTGAGGGGCCTTCTGTCTTCCTCATCCGTTGATAGCCTTGCATTTGATCGATCTCTACCTCTAGACTTCCAAGGAACAATACCAGGGAAAAGCTTCATGGTAGTTTGCAGCATCTCTTGAAAACCTACCTCTCCTCTCTCACTTGACTCTAAGGGGATGATGATTGTGAACTTGGAGAAAGGTTTGGAAGTCTTTTTACGCTTCACCTTGCAGGCAGTCAAGTCTCTAGTAGATCTCAAAGGTGGAGTCAAAGGTGGGGCACATGGGATCCTCTTCATATCGTCAAGGTCTGAACTCGGCTTTCCTACATTAGTAACGGTTAGACAAGAATTCTCTTTAAACCAAACTGCGGGATAGAAGACACTCTCGTTGATCTTGAAGAAGGAGATTCTCTGATTGGGAAAATCAGAGATGACTCAAGAATCAATGGTCTCTCACTGTCATTCTTCGTCTCTATGATGTGAAAATCCACCGGAACCAGACAATCTCCTACTTGAAGCATCAAATCAGGAATGAACCCTTTCGAAGATGTTGAAGAAAAGTCAGCCAGCGCGATAGACATCTTCGAAGGTTGCAGATCCTTAATCCCCAGCTTCCTCGCAACAGACTCAGACATGACATTCACATTAGCTCCAGTGTCACAAAGAGAGTTCTTGAATTCCATACCTTTGATCGAACAAGGAACAACGAACATCCCTGGATTCGATATCTTCTACAACTTCCTCAGTTGTGGTTGAGCATGTCCTCCTTTCTCCTCTGGTGTTTTGACACTGATAGCCCGTGGGTATGGAATCTTGGGCCTGTAGACCCTTTCCTCTGCTTGAACTGAAGGTCGCGAAGTGGTTAGACTCGTCTGGGATCTATGTCGATCGACACTGTCGTTGTGTCGATTGTCATGCGATTTTTGGGTGAAAAAACCACCGATTGCGTAGACTGCAGTGTTGCGATTTACGACCCGTGTCGATCGACATGAGCCTTCCATGTCGATCGACACGGGGTCTGGAACGGAAATCTCTTCGTCTTCAACCTCCTCTTCACTCCCTAAGGTGATGGCATTGACGTGTAGTCTCGGGTTCTTTTCTGTCTTGGCTGGGAAAAACCCCTCTTGCCTTCTAACATTCTCCACAGTTTGAGCAACTTGGGTGTCTAGCTTCTTCAGATGGAGATTGAGGGCCTCAATTTTCCCATTCAGATCAGAGTACATTGCATCCATCTTTCCATTGAAGCTTATTGTCATCTTCTGTTGACCCTCTAGGAGCTGCTCCAGCATAGATTTCATCTCGCTCTTCTCTACTGAGCAGGAGGCGTCTGGTAAGAAGAATAACCGTAATTCCTTGTGTAGTTGCTCTGGAAATCATTCTTCTGATACCCTTGTTGATTCCCAAACCTCTGGCCTTGATAACCAGCTCCACCAACTTAGTTGCAGTCCTTCTCATCCTGCTCTTCCTCTGGAATGAAGGTCTCTACCTCTTGAGCAAACTGAACAGTCTTCTTACCCACTAGCAATCTGGCTTTCACCTCAGCTATCTGGCTTCCATCTATGTTCCCACCAAGCTTCTTCCTCTCGAAGTCTGCATTCTTGGTACTATTGCTAGATACCAAGTTATCAATGAGAATCAGTGCATCCTCCGGATAGCGAGTGTTGAAGTTCCCATTGCTAGCAGAATCCAGAGCCATCTGATACCTCCAATCAATACCTCTGAAGAAGATACCCAACAACTGAACATCACTGAACCCATGGTGAGGACAATCTCTCTGGTAGGACTTAAATCTTCCCCAGGAAGCCTTAAATCCCTCAGTCGGTCCCTGCTTGAAAGTAGAGATCTTGGTCCTCAGATCCTCTGATCTCGCCTCATCGAAGAAGTTGTTGAGGAAAGCATTCTTGGTGTCCTCCCAAGTAGTCAGCGAGCCCGGCTCCAGCTGCTTCAACCAGTAGGCTGCTTCTCCACTGAGAGAATAAGGGAAAAGCTTGCAGTAAAGGTAGTCGCTGGACACTCCATTAGCTTTGATGCTAGATGCTAAGTCCTCAAACCGCTCGATGTGGTCCATGGGGTGCTCAGAGAATAGGCCATGGAACGGGTGCTGAGCCACAAGTGAGAAGAAAGTAGTCTTCAACTCAAAATCGCTCCTCTGGAACGCAGGAGGGCGAGTTGCAGCCCTGTTGGCATAGAACTCGTCAGGCCTGTTGTACTCTCCCAGAGTTCGTCCTCGCCTAGCTCGCTCTTGGCGATGTATAACATGCTGCTCCTCCCCAATTACAACTCCATTCTCATCCAGCCTCTGACCCTGAGCATTGCGTCTACGACCCTCAGCATCTTGAAGAAACTCATCTTCACCTCTGATAAGAATCAACGGATTCATTGTGGTTGCCTTTCTTGCTGCTCGGTGATATATCATGGTTTTTACCCATTTTCGACCATGATATAAGTCCTTTTTTGTAGAGTATTTTTGGTATTTTCGAGTCCTTTTAGAGTCTTTGCAGGACAATGGATGATTGGAGCTTAATGGAAGCTTTTCTAAATTTTGGAGCATTGGGGAAAGAAGAGCTGAAATGATGAAGTCGAAGTCGATTTTATACGACCGTGTCGATCGACATGGACCTGTATGTCGATCGACATGGTCATATGTGACGAGAAGAGAAGTATTTTTTTCTTTTAAGCCCACGAAGCCCAGAAGTTTACAAAAGAAGCCCAATCCGAATTCTGAACAATATTTATAGTTTGTACTTAGAGTTTTAAGATTTTTATCCAGTTTTTAACTTTAGAACTTAAGAGAGGAGATTTGGGGAGCTGAGGAGATTTCATACGTCCAGACTCTGTCAATTCGAACTCTCTGTATCTTTTATCTTATCTCTTTTACGCAAACTATTTATTCATTGATTATGTTTACATCGTCCATGTCTGAGTAGTCTGTTTGTTAGGTTTAGGGTAGTTCTAGGGTTTGATGAGAAATTGAATGGATTAAAACCCTGTTAGGATTTATCTCTAGGTTCTTCATCTAGATTGGTATAACTCTGATTTTAGGATTGATCAACTAAAATTAGATATCATAGGTTGTTTAATAGATGCGAAAGTATTATTGATAACCTGAAATAATCTTAGATGAGTAAAATTACTTATTCGCAAAGAAATTTGGTTTAGGAATTTTGTGAGCAATTAAACTTGAACTATAAAGCTTGATTTAATTCTCTAGGTTCGCACAGAAATTTGAGATTTAGGAATCTAATCATAGATAGTCTCTGCAACGAAAGTTGATTGATTTTACAATCGTGTTTATGTTCTAGAACCGTTCTTGATAAAGTCCTAACCGTTTTCGTCTCTGTGTCGATCGACACATACATTTGTGTCGATCGACACGACCATATTTCAAGTCATCCCTGCGAATTACCCTTGGCCTAACTCTTTGTCTAATTGATTTCAAGAACTTTATCATCATTCACTGTTTACTTTGCTGTCTATTTTACATTAATACATTTTTGCTTAGCATAATTTGAACTCACGAATTGGTTGTGTTATTCGATTCCCTGTGGATTCGATCCCTAAGTACTACATCGATCTCTTAATTTGAGAGAGTAGCTCAGGGTAAATTTGAGCATATCACTCGGTTAGCTCGCTCCAACTTTCCAATCACGAGGTTGAGATCAACAAGCTCTTCGTTTTGGTTGCTCCTAGTAATGCGATTAGGCATAAACCTGAAACACACAAGACAAAGAGAAAATAACAAGTATCAAAAAAAAAAAAAAATTAAAAACTTAGACAAAACTCTAAAATCAAAAATCGAATGGTGATTTTTGATTCCCCGGCAACGGCGCAAAAATTTGATATGCTCAAATTCGCCCTGAGCTACTCTCTCAAATTAAGAGATCGATGTAGTACTTAGGGATCGAATCCACAGGGAATCTAAACACATAATCGATTAGAGAATTCAAATTATGCTAAGTAAGAATGTATTAATCTAAAATAGAAAGGTAAAGTAAACATTGAATGATATCAAGGATCTAGAAATCAATTGGATAAAAGAGTTAGGTGTTGGGTAATTCGCAGGAATGAATCAAATCAACACCCAGGTATGTGTCGATCGACACAAAGATGAAAACGTTAGGATTTGTTAAGTGCAGTTTTAGAACTCAAACACGAATGTAAAACCAATCAACTTTCGTTGCATAGATTATTTATGACTAAATTCCTAAATTCCAAATTTCTTTGCAAACTTAGTGAATAAAATCAAGCATTAAATTCAGGTTCAATTGTTCACAAAATTACTAAGCCAAATTTTTTTGCGAATAGATAATTTTGCTCATCTAAGATTATATCAGGTTGTTAATAATACTCTCGCATCTATTAAAGCAACCTAGGATATCTAATTTTAGTTGATCAATCCTAAAATCAGAGTTAAATCAATCTAGATGAAGAACATAAAGATAAATCCTAACAGGTTTTCAATCCTATCAATTTCTCATCAAACCATTGAATCCCCTAAACCTAACAAGCAAACTACTCAGACATGGATGAGGGAATCATTATAAATGAATAATATTGCATTAAAAAGATAGAGTAAGAGATACAGAGAGCTGAAAACGATGTAGTCTGGAAGTTTGAAATCTCCTCAAGGCTCTCCTCTCTCAATGTCTCAATTAAAAACTAGATATCTCCATGAAAACCTAAATAAAAACTATATATACTGTCTAAAATTCGAACAGGACTTTTCTGTAAACTTATGGGATTCATGGGGCCAAGAGGAAATTCTTCTCTTCTCGTCCGATATGTTCGTGTCGATCGACACACAGGACCGTGTCGATCGAAACAAACCTTGAAAACTCGACTCCGAGTTGATCACTTCGTCTCTTCTTTCCTCGATGTTCCAAAATGCTCCAAAAGCTTCCAGTAAACTCCAATCGTCCTTTAACCTGCAAAGACTCTAAATGACTCGATAAAAAAAGACTTATATCATGGTCGAAAACGGGTAAAAACCATGATATATCATATCTATATTCAATACAATTGATTTAATTAAATACTGACGACGAGCTCTGTAACTATATTTTTAGCGGTAAAAAATAAATTGTATTGTTTGTCAAGTTTATGTTTGATGTCTTTCTTAATCTTTTTCCTCACATTTACATAAATATTACATGCCCTATTTGTTTGCATGCCGCTGTCGGCTGCGGAAGCGTGATGCGGCCAAACTATGTTCGTTTGCTTGATGCAGTCTCTAGCGGCCGATTTGCGGTCAGTCGCTGCGGTAGTGTCTGAAATTTTTGAACGTTGGATTTTTCAGTGTCACAACTGAAACTATTGCGATTAGACGGTGCAGTTAGGCGCTACGGTATACAAACAAACAACAATCGCAACGTCTAGAAATAGCGTCTGGCTGCAGGGCAAACGAACAGACCTACAATAAGTTGCAATCACTAAACTAAAAAAGAAAAAAAGACTGGAGACAATTTCAACGACAAACAACAGACGACCGCTTGATTAATCTTTAATCCTTCCGTTTAGTCAACAAAGATATACTCATCTTGATGACCAAGTCCAATCGTATAAGTAGGAATCTTATATATGACTCATTCTTCAGTTGAACATAACAGCATTAGAACATAACTAATAATTATTCTAAACACGATTACTAATTATATATGACTGATTAATGTAATGATTATTCAATCATTCATTGCAATTTGCTTATTGTTGTGGGAAAAGTGCTCTGAGCGGCCTCATGTGTTGCAAAGCATCTATTCTCCAAGTAAAAAACATATCCAACATAGCATAAAAGCACCGGGGTGTAGCAATTTTTTAAAACTTGGAAATGTTTAAAGGAGAATAAAGACGTTGTGACTAAATAAAAAAATAGAAAGAATCCAGTTACTGAGAAGAAAACAAGATCTCGTTACCCCGAGTATAAGAAAAAAGAATCCAATGCTATTGTCATTTTTTGGCTGAAAAAGATAGAGAGGGATGTTTTATGTAAATTGAAAGTGTGTCAATTGTGGGAGTCGAAACTCGAACAATATAATATGTCGTAGGGCTTGAGGAATAAAAATTTCTAATGTATGAATCACGGAAAGCAAAGATGAGGATAGATGATTTTATTGCTATGTTTTACTTAAAGATTTTTGTTACAAGTGTTTCTGTGAAAAACGGTTAGAGACACTCCACGGCTAGGATTTTTGTCAACGAGATGAGGAAGCTTTCCTTATTTTTCGAGATCCTTTCTCCGCGGAGTCGGCTGCACATCGTGGATTTCTCTCTGCGGCTAGGCCCACTTCTTCACGCTTTGGCTCATCTCACGCGGCTCGGCCCAATGTTGTTTGTCATCATCTTGCGGGTCGGATTCATTGCTAGTCGCGGATCGGGTTATCCTATAAGGTACGGTTTTCCGTGGATTTTCTTAACTTCTTTACTAAAACTTTTCACTGGAAACCCCGATTAAGATTGCGCGGGAACCCCGCTAAGGATTTCGCATAATTATAAGTTAGCCGTTAACCGTATCTAGAATATCTCCGAACCGTTGTGGATATGACCCGTTTCTGCCATTCTGTTTGGCTAAGTTATGATAAGAACGGTTCGGGATTATCGTAATATGTTGCATCGGGTTCCTAAGAACATGGTTTGGCTTTTGAAAGATCTGTAAAAAAAAAAAATTATTTTCTTTTTTTTGCGTCGCCGCCGTCAGCTACGGCTTCCGGCGAGCAATCCGAGTCATTGTGGACTCAACCTGTGTCACCGTGTCCCCGATCTGTGAAGGTTGGCAAAGGGAAGTGAGGTGCCGTGACGCCGAGCCGCGTGACCCTGTGCCGCGGTGTCCCCGAGCCGTAGCTTGATTTTGTTTCGCGATTGGCTCGTGCCGTAGCCGAGGCGCATATCATAGTTTCTGTTCCGTCACGATTCTGTCCTGGTCCATGGGTAACTTGAGGAACCCGAGATATTGTGTCCCCGATCCACGCACCGCACGACCCCGAACCGTCGTTGCGCCACGGTAGAAATTTAAGTTATCGCTTGCCTTGAGGCGTGGTTGTAACGCCCGTGAACCAAAATGGGGATTTTTGGTTGGGTGTGTCGATCGACACAGGTGTGTATGTCGATCGACACGGGTGTTTTGACTTCTGCGAAGTCGGATAGTTGGAGGTGTGTCGATCGACACGAGTGGTGTCTGTTGATCGACACGGGATAAAATTGGACCAAACGTTTTGGTTCCAATTGTCCGGTTCGGCGAATTGGTTTAGGGGAAACCCTAGGGTTGTATAAAAGGTGTGAACAGTCGGGTTGTCTGTTCTTTTGGCCGTTTTTCAGGAAGAAAACAGAGAGATTGAAGGGAGAATCAGAAGTCTTAGGGTTGAGTGATTGTTGGGAAATTTCTTGAAAAGAATTGCGTGTGAGGCTTTTGGGAACGAGGAAGGATTGTTGCTGGGCTGATTTTGGGTCTGAGGGGATGGAATCAGAGGCTGCTCGTGTCTGTTTTTCGTGTTCTTCGTCGTTCTTCCTCCTTTCAATCCTTTTCGAGGTGAGTGCGTGATTGTAGGCTTACAGAGGTATAAGGAATGGATAGAATGCGATTGCTTGGTGGATTTTGTGTGTTTTATGATTGAAATCGTGCAGGAAACTCGATGAATCGCGACAGATTCGAGCCATGAGAGGATAGGCTCGATTCTGGGTTATGCGATGTCGTGTCGATCAACACCAGAGTGGTGTGTCGATCGACATAGGGCATCCTGTCGATCGACACCTAGTGGTTGTGTCGATCGACACGGGGGAGTCTGTCGATTGACACAGAGTTCCTGTTGGTTCGTGTTTGCTTGTTTCGTGAGTGCTTGTGTATGCTCATCCTGGTATTGTATTTATTGTTTATGCTTATGTATAAATAGCCTGTAGACGGGATGACCGCGTCGCTGAGTATTTATAATAATACTCACGCAACTCTTTTTCCCATGTATTGCAGGTAAAGAGAAAATATGATCGTGGAATCATGGCCAGGAAGAAGAGATGATCTAGGTTCTCATTTGATGGATGTGTTGTTAGAATTTCTAGGTTGCTAGTAGTTCTGGAATTTGTTATCGTTGTCATTGGATTGGAATTTGAATATTTGGTTTAATGGAGTTGATTGGATTGAACGGTTTAGGGATTAATAAAGTATGAGATTTATTTATTGATGTTTTATGGATTATGTTTATTATTTCCGCGTTGCTTGCTGTGTTGTCCCAATTGAGAGTTATTATCTGTGAAGATAATAATCTGAAGGAAATTTTTTTTAATTTTTGGGTCGGGTCATTTCATTTTGGTATCAAAACGTTTATGGTTCTAGGGCGGGTGCAATTCATTGATTGAGTGATAAATGATTGATTGCTGTGTGGGTATGGAGTCCTAGATCATCTCTTTCGAGCCTTCAATGAGATTCCACGGTATGTGTTTGTTTGATTTTATGTTGTTCTAGTACTTAGTAATCTGCTGGTGAGTGTAGAGTGATGGCTAGAGGTGCTAGAGGCAGAGGTCGTAGGGGCTGTGGAGGCCGAGGTGGTCGTGGTGGCACGGGCGAGTACTACAGGTTGAGTCTGATGTCGCGAGTGTGGCCCAGGAGACCACGCAGGAGCAGGTGGCAGACTCGTAAGCGTTTCAGGAGGGGTCTGTGGGTGAGAATACTACAGGTGCCAACGTGAGGGCTGGTGGGGCTAGTGTGGGTCCCGAGGTAGCTGGTGGTGCAGGGGGCCCGGGTGGGGGTGCTCCCGTAGGTTTGGCCCAAGACCAAAATGATCGTTTGGCGGGTTTGCTGCAGTTGATTCTGGAGTGGTTGCCAGGTGGGGTACCGGCTCCGGGTCAGGCTCCTGGAGTTCAGCCAGGTGGGGCTGGTGTGCAGCTAGTAGTGGCTAGGGTTCAGCCGAGAGTGGCTGGTGTGCAGCCGGGAGTGGCGGTTGCAGAGGAGCTTCCATCCTACCTGAGGATGATGGAGCAGTTGCAGAGGATTGGCACCGGATTCTTCTCGGGTGGTGTCAAGCCTGAGGATGCCGATGAGTGGCGGCGGAGGTTGGAGCGTAACTTTCGCTCTATCAGGTGTCCAGAAGAATATCGGGTTGATCTGGCAGTCCATTATCTGGATGGTGACGTGCATCTCTGGTGGAGAGGCGTTGAGGCCAGGCGAGTACAGGCCGAGATGGTCTGGGAGGACTTCTTGGCTGAGTTCAATGCCAAGTATTTCCCGCAGGAGGCGGTGGACAGGATAGAGTCGAGGTTTCTGGACCTGGCTCAGGGAGATCAAACTGTGAAGGAGTTCGATTTGGAGTTCAGTCGACTCTTGGTGCATGCTGGTAGGGGCATAGAGGGCGAACAGGCCCAGGTGAGGAGGTTCCTTGGGGGACTTCGAGCGGAGTTCAGGACGCGCTGCAGGGCGAGTAAGTTCACCACGAGGGCGGAGCTGGTTGAGACTGCTGCGGCGATTAAGGAGGACCTCAGAGAGCAGGCTGTGGTGGTTAGTCCACCGGTGCAGTAGCAGCAGCAGAGGAGAGCGCAGCAGCAGGTGGTTTCGGGCCAAGGCGGCAAGCCTGCGCAGGGTCAGAAGAGGAAGTAGGAGAGCACTTCAGGAGCCAGCCAGGGAGGTCAGGGTGGTTTGGGATGCTACGGGTACGGTGGCATGGGCCACAAGGTGGCGGATTGTTCGAAGAGGAGAGAGAAGCGGGCGGCTCAGGTGTGTTATCACTGTAGGGAGCCGGGGCATATCAAGCCCAGGTGTCCTAAGCTTCAGCAGATGGCGGTGGCAGTAGTGCAGCTATTGGAGGTCCAGCCGTTGGCTCAGATCGCAGTGGTACTGCGGGTCTTCACTTCGGCAGAGGCGGGCGGTTCTAGCGCCAGACCGATCACAGGTATATTTCAGACTTGTTCTTTTTAAATTTTTGAGGTGTTTAAATCTAGTCTGTTTGGAATTTTGAGTCTGCGCTAGAGTGTCGGGTCTTAAAGCACATGGGATTTGTGCAGGGACCTTAGTTGTGGGCGGATGTAAGTCCCACGTGTTGTTTGATTCGGGAGCTACGAATAGCTTCATTACTCCGGAGTGTGCGGAAGGCAGTGGAATCTGGAGCGATTCCGGAGAGTAGACGGGAGTAGTTAAGGTTGCTAGTGGCAGGACGTTAGCTACTTTCAGGCGGGCTTTTGGTGTGGACATTCTGGTGGCGGGAGAGTAGATGCCAGCAGACCTAGTCATTAGTCCGGTGGAGCTGTACGATGTTATCTTGGGTATGGATTGGGTGGATCGGTACAGAGTCTATCTGGATTATCATCGAGGACGTGTTTCGAGCGGGAGACAGGAAGGTTGGTGTATCAGGGTGTGAGACCGACTTCCGGGAGTCTCGTGATTTCAGCGATATTGGCCGAACAGTTGATTGAGAAAGGCTGTGAGGCGTATCTGGCGACGATAGTGATGCCTGAGACTGTTGGAGAGGTTGCAGTTGGGGATATTAAGGTTGTTCGGGAGTTCCAGGATTTTTTTCAGTCGTTGTTGGGATTGCCACCATCGCGGTCGGATCCATTTACGATTGAGTTGGAACCCGGGACGACGCCTATATCCAAGGCGCCTTACCATATGGCTCCAGCAGAGATGGCAGAGCTGAAGAAGCAGCTGGATGATCTGTTGAGTAAGGGTTTCATCTGGCCTAGTGTATCACCATGGGGAGCACCGGTGTTGTTTGTGAAGAAGAATGATGGGAGTTTCCGGTTGTGCATCGATTACCGGGGGCTTAACCGAGTCACTGTGAAGAACAGGTATCCTCTGCCGCGCATTGATGAGTTGTTGGATCAGTTGCGAGGGGCTACTTGGTTCTCCAAGATTGATTTGGCATCGGGTTACCATCAGATTCCGATTGATGAGGCGGATGTCAGGAAGACGGCTTTTCGGACGAGGTACGGGCATTATGAGTTTGTGGTGATGTCGTTCGGGTTGACGAATGCGCCAGCAGCATTCATGCGGTTGATGAATGGGGTATTCTAGGAGTATCTGGATGTGTTCGTGATCATCTTCATAGATGATATCCTGGTATATTCGAGGAGTCCGGAAGAGCAGAAGGTGCATTTGAGGTTGGTTTTGGAGAAGCTGCGGGAACAGAAGTTGTATGCGAAGTTGAGTAAGTGCAGTTTCTGGCAGTGAGAGATGAGCTTTCTTGGCCACGTTGTGTCTGCAGAGGGGGTTTCTGTAGATCCGGCTAAGATCGAGGCTATCAGAGGTTGGCCTAGACCGAGGAGTGCCACCGAGATCAGGAGTTTTCTTGGATTGGCGGGTTATTATCGGAGGTTCGTCAAGGGGTTTGCGAGTATGGCGCAGTCGATGACGAAGCTGATAGGGAAGGATGTTCTGTTTGTGTGGTCTTCAGCTTACGAGGAGAGTTTCGGGAAGCTGAAGGAGATGCTGACTAGTACACCGGTTTTGGCGTTACCCGAGCCAGGTGAGCTGTATGTGGTATATACAGATGCTTCAGGAGTTGGTCTGGGATGTGTGTTGATGCAGCAGGGGAAGGTTATTGCGTATGCTTCGAGGCAGTTGAGGAAGCATGAGTGCAATTACCCTACCCATGATCTAAAGTTGGCTGCGGTGATTTTTGCACTTAAGATTTGGAGGTCTTATATGTATGGCGGGAAGGTGCAGGTATTCACAGACCACAATAGTCTGAAGTATTTCTTTACTCAGCCGGAGCTGAACCAGAGGCAGAGGCGCTGAATGGAGTTAATCGCAGACTATGACCTAGAGATTGGGTACCATCCGGGTAAGGCTAACCTGGTTGCAGATGCGTTGAGTCAGAAGAGGGTTGCTTCAGATCAGGAGCGGGATATGGAGGCTCTAGTGAGCGAGATCAGTACGTTGAGGTTGTGTGTGATCTCACAGGAGTCGTTGGGGTTAGAGACAGCTAACCAGGCAGTTCTATTGAGCAGGATTCGAGTTACTCAGGAGAAGGATCAAGGGTTGATTGATTCTTCTAAGGCGGCCGGTTCAGAGTATGTGGTCTCAGTGAATGGGATGATACTGGTGAACGGGCGGGTATGTGTACCCAAGGACGAGGATTTGAGGCATGAGATCCTGAGGGAGGCTCATTCGAGCATGTTATCGATTCATCCGGGAACGACCAAGATGTATCGTGACCTGAAGCGGTACTATCACTGGGTCGGGATGAAGAGGGATATAGCTAGCTGGGTTGCAACGTGCAATGTGTGTCAGCTGGTGAAGGCTGAGCATCAGGTTCCGAGTGGTATGTTGCAGAATTTGCCCATTCCGGAGTGGAAGTGGGATATGATTACCATGGATTTCGTGACAGGGTTGCCGGAGTCACGGACTTTTGATGCTATTTGGATTATTGTGGATCGTCTGACCAAGACAACATATTTTCTGGCCATCAAGAAGACTGATGTAGCGGCAGTTTTAGCTAGCAAGTATGTGCGGGAGATTGTGAGGCTGCACGGTGTGCCAGCGAGTATTGTGTCAGACCGGGATCCGAGATTTACTTCAGAGTTCTGGAGGTAATTTCAGGCAGAGATGGGCACTAAGGTGCATATAAGTACAGCGTACCATCCTCAGACAGATGGGCAGTCAGAGAGGACGATTCAGACATTGGAGGATCAGTTGAGGATGTGTGTGCTTGATTATGGTGATCATTGGGTGGATCATCTGAACCTGGTTGAGTTTGCGTACAACAACAGTTACCAGGCGAATATTGGGATGGCTCCATATGAGGCTCTGTATGGGAGGCCATGTAGGACACCACTATGCTGGACTCAAGTGGGGGAGAGGAGCATGTTTGGTGCAGATTTTGTTCAGGAGACGACGGAGAAGATCCGTGTCTTGAGGCTGAACATGAGAGAGGCTCATGATCGGCAAAAGAGTTACGCCAATAGGAGACGGAAAGAGCTGGAGTTCGAGCTGGGAGATCTGGTGTATCTCAAGGCAGCGATGTTGAGGGCTCCTAACAGATCCATTTCAGAGAATAAGCTGAGTCCGAGGTTTATGGGTCCGTTCAGGGTTGTGGAGCGGGTCGGACCGGTAGCTTATCGTCTCAAGTTACCTCAGAGTATGAAGGCTTTTCACAAGGTCTTCCATGTTTCGATGCTGTGGAAGTGTCTACATGAGTCTGAGGAGGTGTTGGCTAGGATTTCGGAGGATCTTCAGCCCAACGTGACGTTGGCGGCGAGGCCTGTGAGGATTCTCGAGAGGAGGGTCAAGGTTCTGCGCTGGAAGAGTATACCATTGGTGAGAGTTGCGTGGGACTGTGACGGTATGGAGGAGGAGACTTGGGAACTAGAAGCGTCAATGAAGTGGAAGTTCTCAAAGTGGTTCAAGAAGCAAGCGATGGCTTGAGTTGCTTTTCTGGTTTTTGGAGTCTGTATTAGCATGTTGTTATGTTGTGGTTATGTATTTCGTTTGTGGTTGTAACGAGTATACATTTTTGGAGATTTAATAAGATGAGTTTGCCTTATTAAATGTGTGTTTAAGACATGTGTTCTTATGGGATGACTAGTGATGTCATGGATTGTGATGACTGGTAGGTCATGTGGAGGTCTAGCGGTAGAAGTTCTATGTGAGTTAGAGCTTGCCTGTCCGCTAGGATGGCTAGGAATAGAAGTTCTATGCGGCTTGAGCTTGTTCATGTTCTAGGAGTGGCTAGAAATGAGATGATTCATGTTCCAGGAGTGGCTGGAAATGAGATTGTTCATGTTCTAGGAGTGGCTAGAAATGAGATCGTTCATGTTCCAGGAGTGGCTGGAAATGAGGTCGTTCATGTTCCAGGAGTGGCTGAAAATGAGACTTTACATGTTCCAGGAGTGGATGGAAATGGAAGCTTTATACGCGTTAGAACCTGTCTATTTCCTAGGGAGAGTCTGGAAAAGAAGTTTTATGTGAGTTAGAATTATCTTTTCCAGGGACTCTGTGAAACACCCTGGTGATTGGGTTGTTTCGGATGACCACGAGAGGTGATTTCAGTCGACAGGTGCCTAAGATGCATGTTACAGAGTGATTGCCTCAGGGGATATGGCTCTCATGGGTATACTTGAGGGGATAGTGATGTTCTCTCCGGGGGAAAGTGGTTCCTTTGCATATACTTTGAGGGGCGAAGCCTCTCCAGGGGATGTGTGATTCCTCTGCAGCCGAGCTCAACGGACTGTGGGTCCTGAGAGTGAGAGGGGCTGCAGTATACCGAGAGCTGGATGGATGGTGGTCCTGAAGGTGGTGGGGTATGATATACTTCGAGAGCTCAAAGGGTGACGATCCTGAGAGCAGAGTGTTGTATATAGATATGAGTATGAGCAATAGTATCTGTAATGTGGTTGTAAGCATGAGACTGGATGAACTTCGGGGATCGGGAGTGGATCCCAGGTGGTGCTGACCGGGTTGGGTCAGAATTGCAGCCGTGGTGAGACGGTGCAATGTGGTTAGTATGAGCCTAGTAGAGCTCGGGGATCAGGTGTGATCTCGAATGGTGCTGACTGAGGGTCAGGAAGGTGTGGTGGATGTCAAGTCTAGGGTTTTGCCTACGTTTAGAACTTGGTTCGGACAACCCTGGTAGCATATGTAGCGCCGTTGGTCATACATGTTCTTGTTTGATTGTTGTGCGATCATTTGGTCCAATTTAGGGTCAACGGTTGGTCGTGCATGTTCTTGTTTGATTGTTGGGCGATCAATCGGGCAGCCCTTATCCGGACCAGGGGACGTTACATCGTTGATGTTCCTGGGAGAATCTGGTCGGGTTTTAGGCGGGGGTGTTAACCTTAGTGAGACGGAGTCGTGTGATTCGAGGTCGAATCCGTGTTAGTGCGGGAGAATTGTAACGCCCGTGAACCAAAATGGGGATTTTTGGTTGGGTGTGTCGATCAACACAGGTGTGTATGTCGATCGACACGGGTGTTTTGACTTGTGCGAAGTCGGATAGTTGGAGGTGTGTCGATCGACACGGGGTAAAATTGGACCAACCGGTTTGGTTCCGATTGTCCGGTTCGGCGGATTGGTTTAGGGGAAACCCTAGGGTTGTATAAAAGGTGTGAACAGTCGGGTTGTCTGTTCTTTTGGCTGTTTTTCAGGAAGAAAACAGAGAGATTGAAGGGAGAATCAGAAATCTTAGGGTTGAGTGATTGTTGGGAAATTTCTTGAGGAGAATTGCGTGTGAGGCTTTTGGGAATGAGGAAGGATTGTTGCTAGGCTGATTTCGGGTCTGAGGGGACGGAATCAGAGGCTGCTCGTGTCTGTTCTTCGTGTTCTTCGTCGTTCTTCCTCCTTTCAATCTTTTTCGAGGTGAGTGCGTGACTGTAGGCTTACATAGGTGTAAGGAATGGATAGAATGCGATTGCTTGGTGGATTTTCTGTGTTTTGTGATTGAAATCGTGCAGGAGACTCGATGAATCGCGACGGATTCGAGCTATGAGAGGATAGGCTCGATTTTGGGTTCTGTGATGTCGTGTCGATCGACACCAGAGTGGTGTGTCGATCGACACGGGGCATCCTGTCGATCGACACCTAGTGGTTGTGTCGATCGACATGGGGGAGTCTGTCGATCGACACCTAGAGGTTGTGTCGATCGACACAGAGTTCCTATTGGTTCGTGTTTGCTTGTTTCGTGAGTGCTTGTGTATGCTCATCCTGGTATTGTATTTATTGTTTATGCTTATGTATAAATAGCCTGTAGACGAGATGACCGCGTCGCTGAGTATTTATGATAATACTCACGCAACTCTTTTTGCCATGTACTGCAGGTAAAGAGAAAATGTGATCGTGGAATCATGGCCACAAAGAGGAGATGATCTAAGGTCTCATTTGATGGCTGTGTTGTTAGAATTGCTAGGTTGCTAGTAGTTCTGGAATTTGTTATCGTTGTCATTGGATTGGAATTTGAATATTTGGTTTAATGGAGTTGATTGGATTGAACGGTTTATGGATTAATAAAGTATGAGATTTATTGATTGATGTTTTATGGATTATGTTTATTGTTACCGCGTTGCTTGTTGTGTTGTCCCAATTGAGGGTTATTATCTGTGAAGATAATAATCTGAAGGGAAAATTTTTAAATTTTTGGGTCGGGTCATTTCAGTGGTGCTCCATCGCAAAGCCGCATCATGCCGCGTAGCGGGATTGCGTCCATTCGTTGTCCCGCGAGATCTTAGTCGTGGTTCACGACATGCGACCCCGATCCATTTGGTGTCGTGCCATGTGAAGGGAAACGTCCCACAGCAAGGACCCCGACCCGTTTTGGGTGTCAAACCAAAGGCACCCCAACCCGTGGAGAAGGTCAATTCGTTGTTGTATGTTGGAAACTGAACCGTGTTATTGCGATTTGTGACCCGATCCATCAGTGTCCCGAGTCATTGATAACCCAAGCTGCGGGTAAAAGGTTCCGACGCGTGAGGTGGTGACCCCGAGCTGCGGTGGATTCCTTCGGACTTGTCTATGCTTCATTTGCTGAGCAAATAGATACGTCTTCATGATTATTAATGTATCTTATTAACCGCAATTCCGAATGATATGGTTCCAACTCTATTGTAAAGTTAACTCAAATATATTTGTTTTGATATCAAATTCCGAGCTGTTAATTGTGTTACCAAGCTGATCTGAGCTGTCCAACGCAAGGACTCGATTTTCCAAAATTTGTACGGGTTTTGTCGACATATCTTCACTAAATCGGTGTATTTTGCGAACCATAACTCCGAATGATATGATTTCAAAGCCATTGGAAAACTAACTTAAAGATCTTTCTATAGATAGAAAAACCCGAGCTTTTAAGTTTGTTACCGAGCTTATCCGAGCCGTTCAACTCGTGGAATCGTTTTTCGAAGCTCGCAAGGGCTTTGTCCATCTGCTATACTTAGTTAATTTTGTTGTTGTTCTCAATGGGGTAAAAACTTACCCTAATAGTTACCCGTGAGGAGTTTGACCATGAGTCGCGAGGGTGTTATTGCTGATATGTTGTTGTGCTTAACTGATTTGTGGCAAGTCCGAATGGATGGTTCGCTGGAGCTGGTGCTTGTTGCAGCAACCAACAGGATACCCGCACAGGAAGGTAGCCCTAGCTCCTACTCTTTTGCGTTTGATGTGCATAAAACTTTCATGTAGGGTTTATGCAATTAGGTCTTTAAATTTATAACCCTATGGAACTGCAAGTGCACAGTTAAGACAATTGTAGTACTTAGGGGTCGATCCAATGAGGACTAAGTGATGAATGCGCTACAAACCTATATGATTCGGATTAAGCTAAGGGAAAATATTATTTGGTTTTGGGGTTTTATGGAAGCAAATAACAAAGCAATAAAAGTAAAAGGGATAGATATCAATTAAGATTAGAAATCAAACAGTTCATAAAACATATGCAAACACAAGCAATCGATTTAAGGTTTTAATACTAGTTGTTCTGGAACTCATATCACTAAGGTAAGGTCATCCCACTATCGTGAAGTAACTAACCATCTACGTTTTACACCCTAATAGACTCAACTATCGCAGGTTATTATAAGGTGAAAACATGCATTATTGGTCAAGATTGATTGTTCACTAAACTCCTTAACTAACCTTTCGAATTGTTAAGGTTTCTAGCTCATCGAATACTAGGTCCGGAGATATAACAAGCTCTTGGAAAGTGTATCAACCTAAGATCAGTCCTTGGGTATCTAAGCCAATTCGTGTTTTGAGTATAAATAAAGATGAAGAATCAATTCTAGAATAAATCCCTAAACGATTAAATGCGTAAAAACATAGAATTAAGAGAATGAATAGAAATCAAATCAAAGCTATAACTCTAACATGTTTTGCAACACGTAGCAGCAAGAGTAAAGCACATAGACAGTATAATTCGTTGATCTATCTAAGCGTAAGGAATTAGATCTCATCTCTTTGCAATAGGGCAAAGATCAACCTATCCTTAAAGGCTTCTAGAATCAAATAAACATGAAGAACGAGAGATAAACGAAATACATTGTTTAGGTATTGATTTAGGCTGTTAAGGCCGGCTGCTTGAGTTCCTAAAGAGGCTAAAAGCAAGTATATATAGGGATTAAGGAGGCTTAAGTCGGTTAGGGCTTCTTCGGGCAATTACGTCTTTTCAGGTCAAAAACTGAGGCAATTTCGGTCAGGATAAGGATCAAGCTTCGTGACCGATATTGGAAGCTTCTAGGGAGCTTCTAGAAGGTCATACAAAGGCTGGATATCGGCCCATGGCCTGGCCCGGTGCTTGGCTCCATTTTGCACTAACTTCACTTCGAAGGCAGTTTGACATGTCCTCAGTGTTTCGGGTGTATCTTCTAAAGTACAGCTCCAATTGATGAAATTCCAACTCCATTGGAAATCTAACTCAAAGGGATATCTCCACACCAAGTTTCATTAAATTCACAAATGATTTGATCCTCCGTTTGTCAGCAAACTTCTGGCATATGCGTTCTGTCCAGTAGGGGAATGTGCATTATCTTCAAGATAAAGTGACTTGGCTAGGTTCCTTTGACTTGGATAAGTAGCTGCATCATAGATGATACTCCTTTTGCTCCTTTTACATCCTTTTGATGATAAAACCTGTTAAGTCCTTAAAATCTACATATACGAGAAAACTACCTCTTTTGGCTCAAAAGCTTTATTAATATATATAAAAACCATACTAAAATAGATAGAAAAAGTGGTAAAATATAGGGTATATCAGCGTTTTATGCTTACGCTTTTGAATTTTGATTGTTTGGGCGCCTGGATGGCTTTATCCGCTTTTAGGATTTTTGCTATGCTGCGTGGACGGCTATATCCAACTTTTAGGATTTTCGCTATGATGCCTGGACGGTTTTATCCGTATTTTAGGATTTTTACCTTGTAGTCCCGTTTGATACGAGATGCGGCTTTTTTTATTGAGATTTTCTTCTTGTGATAAGTCGAAATGTTCTTTTCGAAATATCAAAAGACTTAGCAATTTTTATGTCTGTTTTAAGGCTTGTTGTGGGGAAACCCTCTAAGGATCTCTGAGGGTAATCTGTTTAAGGATTTCTGCGGGAAACTTGTTGAAGTGGTTCATTTTTCTAAGTATCGTTGTTTACGGGTAGGTACAAGTGAACTTATCCGTTCTGACGGTTACTTTAGTTTTTTGATGTGTTAGTGATTCGTTTGTTGGATTTTGCAATGATATGTCCGGTTTACAAACGAGTTTATACTTAACAAGTATGCTCCGCACATAGGCGTTTTTTGCGGTTAGGACCAATGTCTTGCTTATTGGGTTTTCTGATGAATATATTTGGTTTATAGACGAGTTTTCTTTTAACGAGTTTGCTCCATAAATGAACATGTTATCGTGTTCCGACCAACGATTTGGTTGTTTGGTTTAGAATGATCATTTCGATTTACGGAAATGTTTTCAATAAACATCTCCGCTCCTATAATGAACATATTCGATATAACTAGCAATTTGCTTGCTGGGTTTAGAATGAACATTTCGAGTTACGCGTATATTCCTCTTTGAACATACCCGCTCGATAATGAACAAATACAAATTTGTATAGCGCGCTTTGATCCGGCAAAGGATGTAATATTCAGATCTGAAGTAACTTTTTTTGTTATGAGTTCGTCGATGTGGCCAGCAGCAACGAGAGTATGTAAAGGATGTCTAATTTCGTTAAGACTTAGAGAATCCGCGAATGATGTTAACGAGATTTGAATGAATTTTTGTTTTTGAATAGTAAAAAAATTGCTCTAAGAATTGGGAGTATACAAATATACGTACCTACTCTCCCCTTTTTCGGAGGAGGAACAACTGAACCCATCCGAAGATGAACTACCTACGTACCCTTTGCAGGGATCAAGTCATCTTGTAGTTCATGTAAAGTGTGATTGGGATGTCTATTTTGTTAAGATTTTAGTAATCCGTATAGGATGTGATTGAGATGTCTTTTTTGTTAAGACTTTGCGAGAGATTGCGTTCCACGAAATGAGAGTATATGTGTATACGTATCCACTCCCCCTCTTTAGGAGGGGCACAGTTGAACCCTTCCGAAGACGAGCTGCCTACGTATCCTTTGGAGGGATCAACCGTCACGTAGTTCATGTAAAGCGGGTAAAGAATCTTAATGGTAATACTTTTTCAAGTGTCGCGTGTACCACGATCAAGGTTTCAGGATGTCTAACATGTTGGCGACTTCGTAAATACCGGGTTGGATGACCTTTTTAACTAAGTTTTCCGGCATTGAGTTCCACCGTGTTTTGGAAAACTTCCTACAAAACTAAATCTCCTTCGCGGAATCTACGAATTCGTACGTTGGAGTTGTAGTATTTATCTGCGGCATTCTGATAATCGGTGATGAGAACCAACGCTTAATCGGGTTGTTTGTTGACTAAGTCAAGCTTGTCTGCCATCAAGAGTTGGTTAAGACCTTCCTATCCCCAAAGAAGTCTGCGGCAAACACTTGGAAAGCGTACTTCGGTGGGGATTACGCACTTTATGCCGTATACGAGAGCAAACGTGGTTTTGCCATATGTTCTTCCTTGAATTGTGCGATGTGTGTTGAGCAATCCGTCTAACTCATCGGCCCATCATCTTTTCTTCAGATCGAGGCGTGTTTTGAAGTCAGCGATGATCGTTCTGTTTATTACTTTGGCCTAGCCGTTTCCTTGAGAACGTTGCGAGAGACATCGGCGATGTATCCTCAAATTTTGTCAAGCCAGCGCTTATCGCATCCGTGCTCGACATCTTGCAAATCATCCTCTATATCGGTGTCTTCGTCGTCAGGGGGAGATTTTGGATTGGGTGTTGCAACTTCTTTTGACGGGGTTACCTCCTCATGTTCGTGGGGAGGGGTTGCACCGGTGTCGTTTTTGGTGGCATCATCCATGGCTTTGGGATGTTATTCCATATTTGCTTTGTCTTTGCGAGGTGCAGCACCAGTCTCAACCGGGATGATAGAATCGCCTGGCATCTCTGGCTCCTCCTGAATAGGGGGATGTTCGCGGGCAGCTTCACTTGTTATGGCGTCTTGTTGACTTGCCTCAGCTTCTTTGGCTTGTTTCTTTGCTTGTTCGACTAATTGTGATCGACTAAGGACATTCAGCGTTTCAGGCTGAGCTATACTCAGGTGTTCGATAAATTCCACAGGATAATCCACTTCAAGTCCAGATCAAAGGTGGAGGCGAGAGCTACCAAAGTGTCAGCATTGATGTTTTCTCCCTGCAGAATTCGCGGTAGAGTGAATTCTTTGAATTGTGTGGCTAACTCCCTTGCCAGCATCAGGTAGGCCTCCATTTGATCGTCTTTCGTGGCGTACTCTCCGCTAAACTAGTTAACCACAAGCTGCGAGTCGTAGAAGGTGTTAACTGCTCAATCTTCAGGCCTTGGGCGAGATTCATGCTAGCAATGAGGGCATCATACTCGGCCTCGTTGTTGGATGCTCGAAAGCTCCGAGATGATTGTTAAAGTATTTCGCCTGTTGGAGAAGTTAGACGTATGCCGACACCGGAGTCGTTCTTTAATGATGAGCTGTCAACGTGTAGCTGCCAAATTGGGCTTGGATCTTCGACAGGGATATTCTCTTCGGGGAGTTCGATCAAGCCTAGGACCTGTTGTGATACATGATGTCGTACTCTCTTAACTCGATAGTCCATTTAGTCAGGTTTTCGGACTGACTTGGGCTGTGCAGGACTTATCGTAGTGGGAAGGTACTGAGCATGACAAATGAATCGTAATCGAAGCATGGCTTGGTGTTCTCCCTAGAACGGACCAAGCTATAAAAAAAGACACGGCTCAGTTTCTTAAAATAATCCATGAATCGTGATTAAAGCGCGGCTCGGGGTTTTCCCTAGAACGGGCCAAGCAGCAACAACAACATGGGTTCAAGATTCAGCATGGCTCGAGGTAACGCCGTGATGCCATGGATTGGGTTCACGGCGTTTACCAATTTCACAACCGAACGGCTCGAATACACAAGGCGCGTATCAGAGTCGTTGGCGAGCCGCGGATCTTTTGTGCGCCGATTGGCATTGACAAGTTTAGGGTCGTCGGGTTAAGGCTCCCTACAGATCTCATGTTTAGGCTGGTTCCCCTCGTGCATTAAAATGGCTCGTCGTCTCGCTCGGCTTGGTGGTATTCACCATAGGGTGGATCGGTTGTAAGACGTCAAGATAGCATGCTCTGCGGCTCTCCCATTTAGGCCTCTTTCCCTTTTACAGGAACAGCTCGCTGTTTAATGGAGAGCGCAGATCGTTAAATAGTGTCGTGTTGTGCTTCTCCTGAATCACTTTCTCTATCATCATTTTTATATGGTTCAGGAACTCCGGCATTGTTTCGGTTGTTGTGGCTATTTGGTTAACGACGGGTCGTGGTCGCGGGTCGGTGCCAGTTTCGCATACGCTAGTCTTGTTAACGGTGGGCCACAATCACGGGTCGGTGCCAGTTTTGCCTACGCCAGTATGGTTAACGGCGGACCGCGGTCGCAAATCGGTGCTAGTTTCGCCTACGCTAGTCTGGTCAACGGGGGGCCGTAGTCGCGGGTTGATGCCAGTTTTGCCTACACCAATTTGGTTAAAGGTGGGCCGCGGTCGCGGATCGGTGCTAGTTTTGGTTTTGCCAGTCTGGTCAACGGCGGGTCGCAGTCGCGGGTTGATGCATGTTTCGCCTACACTAATTTGGTTAACGGCGGGCCACGGCCGCGGATTGATGCCAGTTTCACCTAGCTTGTATGGTTAACGACAGGCCGCGATCGCGAATCAGCGCCAGTTTTACCTACGCCAGTTTTGCCTACGCCAATTTTGTTAACGATGGGCTGCGGTCGCGGGTCGGTGCCAGTTTCGTCTATGCCAGTCTCATTGGCACCGGTTTCATCGACGGCGGCCTTCTTATCCTGGGAAGATCGCCAGCAGGGTTTCTGCTCTGGGTTTCTTCGACCATCTCTTATCGTTTGCAAGGTGATTCCTTCGTGTCAGAAAATATGGGTTTCCCTTAGACAACGCCAAATTGTGGGAGTCGAAACTCAAACAATATAATTTATCTTAGGGTTTGAGGAACAGATATTTCTAATGTATGAATCACGAAAAGAAAAAGATGAGAAGATGGATTTTTATTGTTGTTTTGCTTAAATTTTTTTGTTATAAGTGTTTCTGTGAAAACGGCGGACCCCCCTAAATGAAGGTTTACAAACATATTTATAGAGACACTCCGCGACTAGGATTTCTGTCAACGAGATAAAGAAGCTTTCCTTATTCTTCGGGATCCTCTCTCCACGGAGTCGGCTGCATGGGCTTTTCTCTGCGGCTCGGCCCAATGCTGTTTGTCATCATCTTGCGGTTCGAATTCATTGATAGCCGCGGGTCGAGTCATCCTGTAAGATATGGTTTTCGGCGGGTTTTCCTAACTTCTTTACTAAAGCTTTTCGCGGGAAACCCCGTTTAAGATTGCGCACGAAACCCTGTTAAGGATATCTATACTTAGCCAATTTTAGACATTGATTCCTAAAAGGTGGATTTTGACCCCTGAATCAATTTATTATATATATTAAAAGAGAAACATTCTAAACCACTTTGGATTAGGTATCACTCTCTCAATTTTTTTTCCTTTTTTTAAATTATAAATCCTATAAAAATAACTCCTACTATCCTATAATTGGAACACCTCCTCCTTCCACAATCTCTATAGCAAAACATATTTATTTTAATTTATTTCAATATCAAATATTTACCTAATTTGGTTATTCTTATATGAATTACCAAACATCATTTAAACAACTTTTTATTATAATTTTTCAATAACTTTATTATATTCGATCTGTATATTTTTTTTCAACTTAATTCATATAACATTTACAATTCAATTCTAAGTATGGTTTACACCTACAAAAAAATTCAAATTAAAATTCACAATATCATAATTACAATATATATGTTGTAAAATTTATTTACAAATTTAAATATAAATTACAATATATACACCTTAATTTACATTAATATTTTAACTATTGTTTATGTAGTAATTATATTTCTCTCCCAATAACACATTTTTGTTAAAAAAATTGAATTATAACATCATCCATATAATTCTATGTAATGCAAATGTTATTCTATTACTTATATTTTTTAGTTTTGAACATTTTTTCAATAATTTTCGGTAAACTTACTTTTAAATTTATTAATCATTAGTAAATTCATCATATAAATGAACATAATAAGACGTGACAAGAAAACGCGTTTTCTCTCAAAACAGGCGACTTGCATCGAGCCCTGAGTCAAACCTAATTTCTTTATCGTCGGCGTTGGCCCTGGCCTCCGACGCCAGCTCCGCACTGATGGCCAAGAAAATGCTACTCCCTTTGAAGTCCTCTCCTCTGAAATCTCCTCCTCCGGTTGTGCCTCTTCCAGTTCTGTTTGAGAGGTGGGTCCTTCCTCCTCCTCCCAAGCCGCCGCCGCTCGCCCTTCCTTTAGAGTTGATAGTCGTGGCTCTTCCTCCTAAACCTCTTGATCCTTTTCGGAATCAAAACCGAACACTTCTCTAACTGGTTTGTATTCTTATGCAATCTATAGAGGGCATGAGAATGCAACCGGAGATATGGATAATCTTTCAACATCATGGCTCAATGTGACCAAAATTATGCTTTCCGGCTTAGCCGTTAGCTCTAAACTGACGCATCAAGAAATTTTTTTTGATTCGCTGTCGTATAATTATCTTGTTTTTCTGCTTTAAGTCTTAATGCTTTCATGTATGGTGTTATGAACGGATGTAAGATCGATATTTAAATTAATCAAAAACAATGGGTTGCACAAAAAAAAAGTGAACATAATAGTAACATTTGTTATTAAAAATATAACATTCTGCTAAAAGATAACAATAATACCAACCAATATTTGTGAGGGGGAGGGGGGAAAATTGTTTTTTTAACATTAGTTTTTTTTCAAAAATTTAATAAATTTAAAATATCAAAAGTTAACAATAATATTGAACCAATATTTGCAGAAATAAGTATGAAAATATTAGTTATTCAAAAGCGTGAGCATGTACTTTAATTCTATAGACAAGATTTGCATTGATTTGGTCAAATAATTGAAATCAAAATCCTCTTAATACACGTGAGTTAATATATTCCTTAAGTACAACTGAATTATTTTGAATTAAATGCATACAATTTTGAATAATTCTTTGTTTGTATTCTATTTAGCTTATCCTAATTAACAAATTGTTATATCATTCTTTATAAAAAGCAAATTAAAACCAAAAAAAATGTTGGATGCAGTTTCAAATGAAATAAACAATTTTTTTTGAAAAATATGTATGTGAATAGAGATTTGCAACTGGGGAGTGTTCTCGCTGAGGTGACGTAAAAGCTAGATTTTGAATTCAGAAATATGATGATCTGCCGTTGCTCAAGTCTCCGGCCACGGTGTTGCTCCGGAGAGCTTCAGAAATCCCTTCGGCATGGTTTTCTTGCTGCATCTTTTGTCTTCGGCGAGTTTGGTTTCAAGCCTTCGGTTTGGTCAATTCCTAGGGCGATTTGGAAGACCAAAACTGACGGGATCCATGTGGATCCTTCTTTCAAGCCTGATGCAGTTAAAACTCAGATTATGGAAAGCTGATACTATCTTCCGTGGAAAATTCCCAGATATGCAGTAGGTAAGTTAAAAGGCGAAAATCTGGGATATGATTTAATCTCAATCAAGAGCCTCAATCAACTCAATTTCAAATGGTGAACGGTTTGGGAATCCTGCATCAGAGCCTTCCCCTTTATATCCCAAAAAGGGTTTGTTTTTGGAGTCACGCATATATCAAGCTTTCTCAAACCTATTCTCTCAGAGAGTTTACTTTCTCGTGTGCTCCGTCTTACGATATTATGTCTTTCTTTGGCAAATTGGTGGCTCCGGATTAAGATAACAAGAGATCCAAACCACTATAGTTGCCTCCGGTGGATAATGAACGAGTTCTGAAACGTTTCTACAAAACTCTGAAGGGACATGTCCTCAACCTTGAGGTTCAGGAGAATTGAATCAAGGCTCTCTAGGTTTCCTACCGACGGTGTGGAAATGTGAAGGTCGGGTCCAGGGGATTGAGATGAGCAGAGGATGCTTCCATTTCCGATTCAAAGAGGAATCGGATCTCCAGACCGTGCTTGATAACCGCCCATCCATTTTGACGGATGGATGAATGTTATTGAATGATGGGTTTCGACGGTCAGGATGGACTTTCCATCTACAATTCCCTTTTGGGTCAAGATTGTCAATCTCCCGGCGCAGTACTGTGAGGAGCTCTCGGTGTGAAGGATTGGGGAAGACCTGGGCGAATACATGGACTGGAAAGATGCTGAACCATTTCCCATGGTTCAAGTGATGATAAAGTGTGATTCCCCATTGATTCTTCATCGTGAAACGGTATCAGACACAGGAGAACTCTTCCGCACCGAATTCGATTATGTGAAGCTATATAATTATTGTAAACGGTGCCTCTGAATGTCCCATGACACAAAGCTATGTCTAGACCATGTGGTTTCCTATCAAAATCATTGGGAACCATACCGCCAGAGACTTGATGATGACGACAGGAGGAGAAGGGGAACACATAAGGAGGAGGTAGTATGGGCAATTCGGCCTAGGGATGAACCAAAGAACGATTTCCATGGAAATCTGAGTGACTTGGCCTCAACTTCGAAATGGAGACCGGTGAGAAGAGATATCCTGCCCGAATTAGGCAAACCAACCGAAGAGAGACGAGTCGCAAGACAATCAACAAAGGAGTGGGTGCGAAAATTGTTTGGTAAAGAGTTGTCTCGAGATGGTGATTGCGGTGGAGTACGGGCGACTCGATCTGCGCAAAAGTCAAGGAGGAGAAGACGGAGGACCGTCGAGCGTCCTGGTATCAGAAATCCAAGGAAAAGGCAACGACGTTAAACAGGACAAATGTTGAGTTAAAACGATGGGAGATTGCCAACGACGGTGGCCCACAATCGGAAAAAGTTGACAAAGAGCCGATGGCGGAGGAGCCTTGACAATCTGGGTCGCATCGTGATCTCGTGGCTTCTACTGGGGAGGCAAAAAGGCTCAAGATGGCAACTGGACTGGACCAGATACAAAGTGGGTCTTATGCACAAAAAGCCCATAAGCAGGATCTGTTGGACCAGAAGTAAAATCCGGTGGTTTTGGATAAAACGAGATAATATCTCCCTTGAAAGATTTTATATTGGGCCCCCAAAATGATCGTGTGGAATGTAGTTTCCTCGCAGCTCTTATGCGGAAGATGAATTTCGCGGATCATGGTGTGTGTCAATTATGTCTCTTACCGAGTGTTATTGAATGGGGGGAGCCAAAAGGGGTTATCTCTCCGTCTAGAGGTCTCCGTCAAGGGGATCTCCTGTCCCCATATCTTTAATCTTGTGCACGAAGTTGCTTATTGCTAACCTACAGACGGCGGAAGCATCCGGGAACATCTATGGTATCAGCGTGGCCCCCACTTTCCCTACACTATCCTATCTGTTGTTTGCAGACGACAGTCTGTTTTTCTGCGAAGCCACAACAGAACAGTGTGAGAGTATACTAAAAATCCTACAAATCTATAGAAATGCATCGGGCTAAAGGATTAACTTCGATAAATCATCAGTTACCTTTGGTAAGGATGTCCCGGGAGATCTCCAAGAAGAGGTCAAGCTGAGGCTTAATATCCCAACAGAAGGGGGTTCTGGAAAATATTTGGGGATTTCAGAACAATTACATGGATCAAAAGCACAAATTTGTGCGTATGTCTAGGATCGATTAAACCAACGCACTAATGGATGGTCAACGAAGTTCTTATCAAAAGACGGCAAAGAGGTTATGATTAAATCAGTAGCACAAGCTCTCCCGACATATGTGATGTCAAGCTTTCTCTTGCCCAAGCGACTCCATCGAACACTTGCAAGTGCTGTTGCAAAGTTCTGGTGGCGGAATAATAGCAACTCCTGTGGCATGCGTTGGATCACATGGAAAAAGATGTGTCTTCCTAATAAAGACGGCGGAATTGGTTTTAAGTCTTTTGAAGTGTTTGACCAGGCTTTATTGGCAAAACAACTCTGGCGACTAAACCAATTTCCAAATTCCCTGGTTGCGCGGGTCATGAAAGGCAAATACTTCAGGTATTCCCGCCCCTTTGCAGCCAAGAAAGCCTATCGACCCTCATATGGGTGGCGCATTTTATGGAGTGCTAAACCCCTGGTGGAGAAAGGAATGCGACGTACTATAGGTACTGGATCACAAACATGGGTCTGGACGGATAAATGGATTCTAGATGTGGATCCTAAACCGACTACTAGCGTTGGACACAACCCACCCCCGAATCTTTGGGTCTCAGACCTAATTGATACTGTCTCGAAGACATGAAATATACAAAACCTGTGCAACTACATATCTCCGGGAGATATTCCATTAATCCTGAGCCTGCGTTCATCACAGGTGGGAATAAACAACGGGTATTGTTGGCACTATACTAAGTCTGGGTTATACATCGTCAAATCAGGTTATGAAAGAGCCCACCGAAGTCTTGAGGAAGAACACCATTTTAACCTTCAGCAACCATCAATTAACCCCCTTAAGGAAAAAGTGTGGCGAGTGGCAACATTGAACAAAATACGACACTTTTTATGGCAGTCTCTTGCGGGAGCAGTGGTGGTGAACGAGAGACTGGCCCATAGATATTTACAATCGGATCGGAGCTGCCCAAGATGTGGCGGGGAAGTGGAAACTATTAATCACTTACTCTTCACATGCTCCCCGGTATGACAATGTTGGACTTTGTCACAAATCATAATACTCCACATGTTTTCCCATCAGACAACCTCTGGAGGAATATGGATTTTCTACTTTCCCGTGTACCAAACCGGGAGGAATTGGAAGAGTCAGTGAGATATTTTCCATGGATCATATGGTATGTATGGAAAGCATGCAACGATAAAGTTTTCAATAACATTGAACGATCTCTGGTGGACATTTTGGAGAGGGCAAGGAATGAGGCTACGGCATGGTTCTTAGCCAATGATTCGATGGAGGATTCGAACCTTATCTGTTAGACAGTAATCCCGACAATGGACCCAACTGCTCACTTTATATGTTTTGTAGATAGATCATGGAAAGAGGGTGATCCCACGAGTGGGGAAGGATGGATTTTACAACTACAAGACGGAGAAACGGATCTGCTCGGTCTACGTGGGATGAGAAGGGGGTTGTCCTCACTACACGCGGGCCTCCATAGCTTGATATGGTCCATGGAAAAGTTTAGGAAGAAAAATTGGTATTGTGCGATGTTCGCCACAGATTCCCAGGATTTAATTGCTATTGCATCGGCGTCGGACGACTGGCCCTATTTCGCACCAGAATTGGATGAATTGAGGGCGCTACGTTCTCATTTCCCAGACTTTACGTTTGCATATTGCTCCAGGGTTAAGAATGAGAAGGCGGATCTACTCGCTAGGAACGCTCGCCAAAATAACTCAATATTCCCTACTATTAGCACTTCGGTTCCACATTGGTTCACTAATACTTCTGTATTCTATTGAGCAATGTAATTGAAGTGTGGTTGTGACAAAAAAAAAAGAGATTTGCAAGTATTTGGGGAACAATGTCGCAAATGGGTTGTTGGGAAGCAACACATACTTTATATGATCTAAAGCTTTAGCTCTGATTATATATTGCGCATATTTCTCCTGAATGCACGGATAGTAAAAAATTCGTTGATTTTAATTTCCTAGATTTGGAGAAATGAGACAGTATAATGAAATGTCGTAAAATAGATCTTCACAATATATTTAAAAAGAAATATGATATATAATTAATATATAAGTTATATATCGATGACTAATCTCCATGAGAATTTATTGAGCTGGTATTAATCGATCATACCGATGAAAAAGTTAAAACTTACCAAGAGCCAATAGTTCAACTGGTAAAGATCTCAGACAAAGTCTAAAAATAGCTGGTTCTAATGACTCTTGGGACGAAACGAATATTATATGTTGTGGTTTCGGGCTTGAGGAGATTATGGGCTGTGGCCTAGAACCTCTTGGTAAAAAAAAATTGAAACTGCAAAAATGTACAATTAATATGTAAAATGTATTCAATAATTTTAAAATTATATTAACAGTTATATTTAAATCCGTGCACAATACGGGTACTAACTTAGTATAAAGTTGAGTATAGAAGTCAAGAAAAACTATATAAAAAAAATTATCTCCAAAGTGTCGGGCCAAATGAGGCTAAACCTTTGATTTGTACCACATATTTTTGTTGTTTGTGTTAGATAGTAGATAAGCGAATTTTAAGGTGCAGGAGCATGGAATGGTTATTTCCGGAATTCGTATACGTCTTGCAACATTACGTACTATAGTAGAATTTCATATGGTTAGATACCATTCAAGATAATTTAGGGAAGTTTTTGTCAAATACAAAATATGCAAACCAGAGTAAAAATAAATAAAATGGTAGGAACATATCTAAAAAAAATTGTTCAATTTTACTTGGGATGGGTGATTTACGCCTTAAACGTATTATTAACAACGGCTGGCCCCATACACCAAGGAAATTATAGATCGAAACTCCAGAATTCCAACGGTTTATAAAAAAAATATATATATATCTAAAAGGTGTGTATTTTAGAGCTATTTTTTTTTGTTAATTGATATTTAAATTAACATAGGAGAAATAAATGTTTTACGAAACCGATTTATAGACGGTTTCAAAGCTTAAATACAAAATAATATAGATCTTAACACCTCAAGATTATAAGCTCTAGCAAAAATAGATCTTAGCGGATGTTAAAACTCAATTTTTTTTTAACACATATTCATACGTGTATTGGTGAATAGTTAATTGTTATTATTATTCCTGTTTGGATTAATTAACTATCCAAAAATGTAAGATGAAGTATCGCCATCGGATTAGAGTACTAAAAGAAAGCTCGTTAGCGTATTAGAGCATCCATAAAAATCCAATTTTATGACAAGTCCAATAATATGTCTTATTATTATTTTTTTTCTGAATAACAATAATATGTCTTATTATTAAATAATATGTTTTTTTTAGAAGCTTTTTTGGCCTAATGGTTTGGTTAAGGATTCATTAATGCTTCTACACCAAGAGATCTGGGGTTCGAACCCCAGAGGATATGCGATTTATTAATATTGATGCAGATTAATAGAAACATATTTGCAGGAGATCTTCAACGTAGGGCAAGATATAATCATTTGGCATAGATCAAGGCGGAAGACTTGTCCGTCGTAGAATCGCCGATGTAACAGTTCTCATAGTTTATAATAGAATAGTAATAAATCCAGATGATTAAAAAAAAATTGAAACAAATCGACCCTTTTTTTAACATCGAATTAGTATTCCCATAAATACTAATTCTCAATACTTAGCAATTCAATAAGCAACCAAACATAACTAGCGAAAATCAACTCAAACCAATCAAACGATTAAACCATCAAACCATCACCAATTCAAAATCAATTTAACAATTCAATTCCATAAAACCAGCAACCTAGCGATTCTAAAAAATCACATAAAGTAATTAAACGAGACTCTAGATCATCTCCTCTTCACAGCCTTGATTATACGATCACATCTTTTCTTTACTTACATCACATGGTTAAAAGAGATGCGTGAGTATTATCACAAATACTCAGTGAGACGGTCATCCCATCTACTTGGCTATACACACAAGCATAAAAAAAATAACACAATACCAAGCGATCAACCAACAACGCATAGCACGAACAAATAACCAGTAATCATTCATCAATCTATTCCAATTCACAATCAAACGCATCATGAATACTCCGATTAGTCAGATAAGCCATGGTCACGCACTCACCTTGATTCTGGATCGATTCTAGACAAGAACAGCCACGAAAAGAGACCTCTCTGACACCTACAGCCCTTGCTCTATCTTCCCTTCCTCACGAACCAACAAAACCTTGATCATTTCTCCAAAAACCTCCTAAACCGAATTAGGGTTTCAGAAAACAGGAATGACACGCTGACTTCGAAAGCACACTGAGAACGGAAATTACCTCAAAATCAGGATCGGAAACCTGATAAGGAAACTAGACAGAGAAGCTACCCAACGGTCTGCGGATCGTCCTCTGAGTCCTTTTGGTTCTACGAAAATCCTCCTTTGAAGTAGACTGATCGCAAATCCGAAATTGCAGAAACCTCTCTCAGTAAAACAATTATAACTCCTAGAATACACATCCGATTGACAAACTGTTTTCTCCTATATCAACATCAGAGAGTGGAGAACTAAACCTGAAAGTTTCGCTCTGATCCGATCTGTTCTTACTGGCCGCTACTCTCCTCTTCTAAAACCGGATAGAACTGCCTCCAAAGCCTCAATCACGCCTTTTCTTAGCCTTAAGGAACAAGAAAACTCAAGGATCTCTTTTTCTTCTCTCTGGAACTCTGAAACTCAGCTTTTCTCTTCCAAAAACACAACTGAAATACGGCCCCTGGACTTATATAGGCGAACCCTAGGGTTCCGTTAAACAAAACCGCAAACCTATGCTAAAAAACTGAACCAACCGGTTCAATTCGCAACCTATGTCAATCGACGCACTGCCCAAAATCCTAATTTTAGTTCGCGAGCGTTACAAAAATAATATGTTTTAAGAGAGAGAGAATTCTCTCTCCATTCTCTCCAAAAACTAGGGTTTTCTTAGCCACCGCAAAAACATATCCCAACCCCTCTCTCCGGCGACCGGCAACTCTGACACTCGGAGAGACTTCACTTCTATTTTTTGTGGCCTTCGACTCTTCATCTGTGGTGATATATCCATATCCATTTTGCTTTTGGCTCCTTTGCTCCGGCGTTGATCTCTGCGGCCTCCTGCTTCTTTGGCGGTGGTTCTATGGTGGCTTCTAGGGTTCTTCTAGATATCTCGTGGTTCCTCTGCTTCGTTGCAAGTGGTGGTTGTGCTTTGATTGAAAAGTTGAGGTGGACTTGGTGTTGATGGTGCGGTTTGTCGGTAGGTGGCCCTTTGGCTTCGTCGCATGTCGATCTGGGTTGTGTTCTCCTTAGGGGTAGGGAGACATGCACCCTAGGAGAGTTTTCTCGATGAGTCCTAATCTATCTCCAGAGATGTTGATATAGCTCCTCTTCTCTTTCTTGACTAGTGGCTTGCTCTCAGGTTGTTGCTTCGATCTGCTTTGGCTCTATCTTCGCGGTGGGTTATGGGCTAACAAGTAGGCTCCTCGTCTCCCTTCGATGATGATGGCCTCTGATCTAAGAGTTGTCCCTCCTTTACTCCCGACGACATCTCTGAACATGTAGATGTCGACGCAAAGATTGGTGAGTACTGATAAAAGGGGTTCTACCCGGTTTAAATTTCAAACCTAGAAACACTAATTCGATGTAGAATAGTTAGGTTCTTTTCAAGGGACCAGCAATACACTCTAATCTTTTGGGATACAAATTCAGCTAAGCAAATCAAGTTGACTTTGAGTTGTCACGATTCGTAAGCAAATAAGTAAATTCGGTTTAACCAAATGATAATAAAAGGGTTAGGTCAAGGGAGGATATCTTAGGGATTAGGTCATCTAGAACTAAGCAATTATTCAGGATATCAATTAAGAACCAATCTAGAACTCAACCATAAAATTAAGAAGACCCACTGCCATGGCATCAACTACTTCATCAATTAAGATAACACCATAAACTGTCGTTTGAGATTACAAAGAATGATGCGCGTTAAAGAGGATAGGATCGATTTGTTCACAACTCGCCTTAACTTCAACTGTCATTGGCTAAGGACGAATCGCCCATCTATGTTAATTCAAGCAATTCACAACACTTTTGATGAGTAAATTAAACCTAAAATCAAAGCTAGTCTAGTCTAGGCACTTAACACAACATAAGATGGAGATATCGAATGTATTTTAAATCGTATCTATACTTAGCTCGCGAATCCCTAATCCCATCGAACCCTTAACCTAAATTGGGAGATTACTCGCACATAGTGAATCGAATAACAACAAGTGAGATAAAAAACTTCATAGATAAATAAGTAGAAAATATAAAGAGTTTTTAGAAATCTTCAACAAAGGTGGAAGACAATCTTCAATCTTACAAAACTTGAAAAACAATGTATCAATCCCTCTCTCACTCGTGTTCTCTCTCTTTTTGTCGTTCGTGTCTCTCCTCTCTTTTCTAAAATCCAAAAAATATCTCTTTTTAAGGAGACTTAGGCGGCTGAGATCAATTAGGGAAACCCTAGGTGGCGAAATAGGTTTAATGAAAATATCCAAATATGGATCTACTGCGGAGCAGGTCAGCCGATCGGGAGCAGGTGCTCCCTTCTTCAAAATCTTCAAAAAAGTTTCATTTTCCCTCCTTTTTCGCCAAGTCCCATCGTGAGTTCCAATCCTCCATTCCAGCCACCTTTTGACCTAAAATGACTCAAAATAAAGTAAAAGACTCGATAAAAATCTACAAAACAAAGGTTAGAATGCGCTAAAAACGCATTATATCAAGTACTCTCACTCAAGTCTTCATCGTTATCGCGAAGGTTGTTCGGTTTGCTTCTTTGTCTGCTCTGCTTGTAGTTGTCTCCTCAAGACCCAGCATCAGTTTTCTGGGTCGTCGATTTGTCTCGCTGGAATTGTTTCCTCCTACGGTGGCGGTCCTGTGCGACTGGTAGTAGAGTTCGTGGTTCCAGGGTTTCAGATTTGGGCTTGAGTTTCTTAGTGGGCCGATTCTGTATTGGGCTTGGTTTTGCTATTAGCCCTTGTTATGTTTGGACCGGTTTTTGGTGGGCTGGGTAACTGTAGTAAGGCCCTTTAGTATAGTGGTGTTTGGGTTTTTAGCCGGATGCATTCTGGGTTTATTGGATATGTCTTCTATTTTGTTCTGAAAAACACAAAAATATTTATTTTAATGCAAGAAAAGTTTCAAAAATAATAATAATAATAATATGTCTTAGGATTTCTAACAAGACTTTATATTTATATATATATATATATATATATAGATATATATATTAGAATAGGATCCACGTTAATACGCAGGTAAATACTATAAAAATTAATGAAATAACTATTTAAATTTTAATTAATAATCCGTTAAATTTTAAAATACTATTTACCGTAGATCCTAAAATTAGTAAAAGTCAATTTATATCATAGTTCTTGTTCTTATACATATCATGCAAATCCAAAAATATATATTACCGGAATTTAAATCATATTCTTAATAACAGAGAATATATATTTTAACCCATTATGAATATTTATGATTATGTGATAGAAATTAAAACAATAAAATATTATACAGTTAAATCAGAAAACAGTAAATTTTATGTTAGTAACCTCATAAAATATAAATAATGTTGCGAACCATCACATAAGTACATGATTGATAATTTATTTTATTAATGTTATCGTTTTATGTCTCATAAAGATTTATACTCACCAAAGTTTATACAGTATTAATTAATAGTGAATATAATATTATTAATTTTTAACTTATATAATTTCAATATATACACTTGAAGAGTACCAATGACGTCATAAGTCGAAAATTTTCATTTTCTTTGTGATAGTCTGTAACTCTATATTGATAAAATAAGTATTCTTATAATTTTTTTTTTTTTGCATGGTTGTGTATATTTTAAAAAATTTAAATGGGGCAATTGCAAAAATGCCACTTTTGGTGTGTACATTTACAAGAATTCCACTTAGGAGTGTCTATTTGCAAAATGCCACTAATTATGGATTTTTAAAACCTAAATCTTAAAATTATAAATCCTAAAAAATATTTTGACCCCTAAAACCCTCAAAACTAAACCCTAATACAACATAGTTAACCCAAAAATAAATGATATAATAGATTTTTTTTAAAAAAAAAAGTGGCATTTTTGCAAAATTTTTGAAAAGGTGGCATTTTTAAAAAATGGCACTTGAAAAGTGGTATTTTTAAAAATCTCTCTTTTTAAATTGAGGTTTCTATAGCCTTTCTAATTTTTTTTTCCAATTTATATACCTTCTTTATTTATCATTCGTTTTTTTATTTATTTTATTGAGATTTTTATTCTATATGTATTATTTTTTTTATTTTATGGCTTATATCATGTCTATATTTCATCTTAAACTTTAAGTCTTAATTATTATTGATAATATTAGAAATTTTACTTTTTATTATTTGATTAGTAACTTGACAATTACTTTCTATTTTAATTTTAATTTTTTAATTAATTTTAAGTTTTAACATATTCTTCATCTGATCAATATTGGATACATATCGCGTTCTCGTTAGTTATAGTTTTGCTTACGTGGCATGTTGATATAAAAATGTATTGCGGTAAATATTTTTGATTTTAAAATTTATAACATCTATAATTTGACAAATGTAATTAGTTTTTTAATTACGACTCGCACAAATATTTAATATTTTATTATTATATTTTATTAAATAGTCAATTTATTATATTTATCTCATACTAAAATTGTCTCATACACGTTATTATATTAGCAAACTCACACTTATAAAATATGACATTTTCTTTTGTGTTTATCTATTTAGATAATTTATAATGGAATGAATGTATTTTGTAATATAGAAATTTAGAAATATTACATATTTCAGTAGAATGGTTTTTTTCATTTTTCTTAATTAGTCCATAATCCTTGTTTATAATATATTCCTTATTTTCTTTTTAAATTTTTTTGTTAATATTGACACGTGTCACAATCTAAAACAACAATTACACATGTTATGATCTCGTGAATAAGAATTTTGCTTACGTGTCGCGTTCTTATCGTACCCATCTTTCTTTATATAATAAAATATATATATATATATATATATATATATATATATATATATATATATATATATATATATATATATATATATTCGTGATGTTTAACAGAAAATCCAATTTTGAAAATTGCCTTAAAGCAACTCTTCTCCCCAATATTTATGATGTAAATCTAAATATCTTTGATCTTGGTGTTATCTCTATAATTTTTTCCTTTTCATTTTTTTTAGTAAAGCTCTAATGAACTATTTCATATTTAATCCTTATTATCTATTTTATGAAATTCTTATGATATGAATACTTGTTTTGGATTTGCTATCGTAGCGAATGTAAGTGTTCTGATTCTTTAGCAAGTAAATCTACGTGAGGGTTGGGACCTTATAGTCGAGTGGTAAAGAGATGGGCTTGTGGCGCCAACACGCTTCAAGTTTGATCCACTTGTTACGCGAATCTAAAACATATTATCTTGGACACTCACACGGATATAGGCCTTTACTTTCGGCTCATTTGCATATCCGGATAGAAGGTCTATCTGTGTAGTTTATATATTATATTAAACAATTTTTTTTTAAAAAATATGATGTTTTGATTATTATGTTTTGTTTAAAATGGATATCCGTATATATCATAGTATCCGTAAATATCCGAAAAAAATTCGGATATCTGTAGTTTTGAATATCCGAAATTTTTCGAAACAAATCAAAAACTTAGATATCAGATATAAACAAATGGAATCACAAATACTGCATTTTTTCCGGATATCCGCTCCGCGTCTAGGCATAACATATACCTATCTGATATTATTTTTTCCAACGAATACCGTTTTGTAAGTGAAGAATTAAACTATCCGTTATTGGTGTCACAACTTATCAAAAGTTGCAGAGTTTTGAGGAGACTTGAAATTATTAACTAGAAGACCTCGTGTGAATTGAGATAATTGATAAACTTACAATTTGATGATATGTTCACAACGGTCATCAAATGAAAACAAAGAAACAAACAAAATGAAAGAAAGGCTCTTCTCAGTCCTCAACGGTCACTTGCTAAGAAGCTTGCGACTACGACCAGCAAAATATTTATCCAATGAAATTGCAGTACGTGTTACCTGTCGGGATCCACAACGGTTCTATGAGAATCTGTTTTTATTTAATTAAAAGAGAAGGAAAGGGAAAAACAGTGAGTCATCGATGAAACACTTCTTCAACACAGATACGTTACCAAGTAAAATACCACATGCCCAATCATAACACTTTCCTTTTAGACGTGTTTTTGACTTACTTTAAACTGTCCGTTTTACCCTCTCAAAATAAAACAACAAAGATGCTCTCACTTCAACGTTCTATTTTTTTAAACGGCGAATGACCGTTTTATCCTCCTTGGTTTTGTTGTTTTTCTTTGAACTTTTCACCGAGGCTATTCTTCATTCGTATTTTGCCTACGCTCCATTGCTCCTTTTTTAGAATGGTTTTCTTTTTCCACTATAAATCATTTGTTTTGTTATTTAAATCATAACTGTTTTTAAATTGAATGCTTCCTTTTTCTGCACATTGTATGCATTTGGAAAATGCTAGGGAAAATTCATTAAAATTCAATTATCTAATTATTCTATGCTCATAAAGTTGTGACAACGTTGATAGATGCAATAAATAAAAAAATAAAAACTTCAGTTCATAAAAAAAATCTTTTACAACTAAGTTCCATCATCATATAACAAAAAACAAATAAAAAAATTAAACTAGTAAACTTTTCATCCTTTTTTAAAAAAAAATTATCAACCAAACTTTCAAAATCAACTTTTTAACTAATTTTCTTTCGGTGGATAAGACACACAAATCAAATTTTACCCGAGAAAAATGAATTAAAAAATTATGTCATTGTAAAGCTTTCAATTTGAACATTTTTAATCTAAGATGACGGAGAATAAAACAAACCTCTCTATTTAGCTTAAGGAAAATCCATCAAGATTTACAAGTTGATGAGAAAAAATAATTCAAATTTTCTTATAAAAAATATACTTCCATGAAAAACTCCTGAAAATAGATATTTTCCATTCTTAAAAAAAAAACCCAACGTAAAATAAATATTTCCCATTCTACTTTTTGTTTTTGGTATCAACAAAAAGAGAAAGGCAAATTTCTTTTCGTTTTGGTCAACAAACAAGAGTATCCTTTTTGTGGGAGGTGAAGGACATTAAAAGCGGAAATGGAAGTTGCAAGGGTATAAACGTCTTTTAGAAGTCAATAAGATGGACCAAAAATCAAAATTTGAATAAAAAAAAGAGAAGTGGCTCGATAAACACGGACTCCATCCATTAATAAATTATTCAATTTCATTACCTTCTTCTCTCCTATATCTAACCCTTGTCCTTCTCTCTCTCCTTGACCCAAAACGAGAAACCTCAACGACGAGAAGAAGAAGAAGAAGAACAAGAGACAAATCTTCGAATCAAGATCTCTCAAGGGTTAACAAAAAAGGGTTTCCAATTTCCTTAGGTTAAAAATAAAACCGATGTCTTGTTCAGTCGCCGTCTGCAATTCTCCGGTGTTTTCGCCGTCGTCGTCACTTTTCTGCAACAAATCTCAGGAAACGATTTCTCTCTCTCTTTCACATCGCAAACCTCCAGCTTCCTCTCCTTCTTCTCCTTCCGCTGCTTCTCCCAAATCGCCGTTTCGTCTCCGGTTCCAGAAACCTCCGACAGGATTCGCTCCTGCGCCGTTAGGGTTTGGATCTGACTCTGTTTCTGCTTCGTGTACCGGTCAATCTCCGCCTGGTGGGGTTTTGAAAAGGAAACGACCGACGAAGCTTGATATTCCGGTTGGTCCTGCCGGTTTCGTAGCTTCGACGCCGAGGGAAGAGAGCAGAGAGGTAGAGAGAGAAGGCGATGGTTACTCTGTTTATTGTAAGAGAGGAAGAAGAGAAGCTATGGAAGATCGCTTCTCTGCAATCACCAATCTTCAAGGAGATCGCAAACAGGTAAACTTCAATTCTGGAATTTAGATTCGATTGATAAGCAGAAACATATAATATTAGGGTTTGAGTTGTCAATTAGTTTTGGGGAAAAATTGAAATTCTGAATCATTGGAAACAATTGTGGGTTTATGAATCTTGGTTTTAAAACGCTGTTTGTTTTTGTGAAAATTGACAGGCGATTTTCGGAGTTTACGATGGTCACGGAGGAGTTAAAGCGGCTGAGTTTGCGGCTCAGAACTTAGATAAGAACGTTTTAGAAGAGGTAGTTGGTAAGAGAGGAGAGTCTGAGATAGCAGACGCGGTGAGACGCGGTTACATGACCACGGACGCTGCTTTTCTCAAGGAGAAAGATGTCAAGGGCGGTTCTTGCTGCGTCACGGCTATGGTCAGGGATGGGAACCTCGTGGTGGCCAATGCAGGTGACTGTCGCGCTGTCATGAGCGTAGGAGGCGTGGCTCAGGCCTTATCTTCCGATCACCGCCCGTCCAGAGACGACGAACGGAAGAGAATTGAAACCACGGTGAGAATCTCTAGACAAAATAACATGATTACAGTTTTTGTTATGAATGTGGAAAGAATGGTTTCTAATAATGAGATTAAATCCTTTTGCAGGGCGGATACGTCGATACATTTCACGGTGTTTGGAGAATTCAAGGATCTTTAGCTGTGTCAAGAGGAATCGGAGATGCTCATCTCAAGAAGTGGGTTATAGCCGAACCAGAGACGAAGATCCTTATAATCGATATGGACCATGAGTTCTTGATCTTGGCATCAGACGGTCTATGGGACAAAGTGAGTAACCAAGAAGCCGTAGACATTGCTCGTCCCTTCTGCGTAGGAACCGAGAAATCATTGTTGTTAGCCTGTAAGAAGCTCGTCGATCTCTCGGCTTCACGAGGCTCATCGGATGATATCAGTGTGATGTTGATCCCTTTGCGTCAGTTCATCTAGATTGAGAAGCCTTAGTGATTTTAGATACATAACATTAGAAATCTGGAGGCCTTCTTTGATTTAGATCTTATTTAACTTTATTCATTTATTTGTTTATTCTTTCTAACTTGGTGAAAAGCTAAACTCAATGTGGCCTATCTATTTGTATAAATAGAGAGCATTAGTGGAAATTTAATCTAATTAAAAGCTCGTTATTATAATTTAATACTTGAAGATCCTGCGATTTTGTCGCTTAAGTACGATACAAACACAAAGTGTTACTGCTTGTTGCTAGATAGAAGAGCTTGGAAGAGATTTGACCAATCTTACAACAACAACAAAAATTCATGTTTTGTGTAGTTAAATTGCATATGAAAGCAAATAAGAAAAACTCAACAGGTTTAGTAACAAATTAATCGCTGGAACACTCTCCCATGAAATAAAGCCTCCAACTCTACTTAACTTGCACTAAATCAATTGAAATGAATCGATCTACACAATCTTTAAACCATATGGAAACTTCGCTTGATAACCTCACTAGAGAACCATAAAAGATGATCGAGCATGAACCGATGATCAGAGAAGAGTAGACAAAGCATATAGAATTGATATCTTCCAATGAATTACAAATTATAAGATCGATGAATATAATGAGAAAGAAAAGAAAAAAACTAAATCCAAACATAGCCGGGAAAAATATCTAGACAAAGCCGGAAAAGCCAACATACGATATCTACTGTAGTATACACTCCCCTCAGAGATCTGGTGCCACGACACCTTCGCCGGAGAGGAGAAAACTACTAATCGATTTTTTTTCTTCTTTTTCTCTCTCTAGGACTTTCCAAAAGAAAGCTGTTTGTTTCCAAATGGAAATAAGATGTAAGAAAATCTACCATAAATAGAGTTTTTTTTTATCTTACGTACTATTTTTGTTTTGCGTGTGTTTACTCAATGTTACACTGAGACGGTACGGTAACAAAAAACAAAAAAAAAAAGAGACGGAAAACGACAAAACTAAAATTTATGGATACGGATATGGCAAGAATATACCAATAAAAATATAATGAAAGCCACACCATAAATCTCAACATAAAAATAAAGTCAGACTACAAATCATTGAGTAACTCATTTTCAAAATGCGGCTCATCTACTGAAAGATTCGTAAACTCCACAAATCCTATATCTTTCATATAATCAAATGATATCTCCACTAACATCCCACATCTTTGTCTTTTCATGTTCATATTGATCGAAATTCATTGATAAAAGACATGGAATATTGTGGATGTAAACTAAGTCTTGAGCACAACTTGGATTCAACTTGCTCTTTCTAAGTGAATGAATAAGTACTCCAATTGCGCTCAGCACATGAAGATGAACTAGGTTGTCCAAACAACATAAAAGCTAAAGTTTGGAGAAGTGAAGTTTGTGCACCAAAATTAGTCTAGCAGTTTTTGGGTTCCATATCAGACATCGGCGAAAAGCATGTAAAATCTGATACAAAATCTTTGAAAATACTTCATTCTCTTACATGAGATTTATGCACTCTTATGTGGAGCAGTTATTGTAGGATCCTCATCTAGCCATGAGTCAATACAAAATTTACAACTTACAAAAACGTGTTATATACATGTGGTAAGGAAACAAAAAAAAAGATCAAAACATAAATTTTAAAATCATATATCTCATGTTTAAAGAGTGAGCTAGACAATGTAGAGGAGTATTATTTTTGTCCAACGAGCCGCTAAGATCTAATAAACAACATCGTAAAAGAGATTATCTTCAAATATTGAATGCCTTTGTTCCTTATAAATCTCAAGTTTTACTTTCTCAATCATGGAATTCCACATCTTATATACTAAGCGAAGACAATGCTTGTTAGTGTCACAAATTCTAATCATCTTATATATAGGTCTTGGGAAATCAATAATATAAGACACTTATTCTCACCAATCAACACTCACAATCTTCTCTTTAACAAAATTTGTTTTCCTAGTGTCATCCTCTTTATAAGTATATCACTCTTCATCTATGACCATGTCTTGAAAATCTCTTGCAATAAGATTAAATCTTAAAGAAAATATACTTATATAGAAGATGAGATACTATCACAATGATTCTTAAGACATTAAATCTTTTCGCAAGAGGTTTTCAAGCAATGGTCATAGATGAAGAGTGATATATTTATAAAGAAGATGACACGGGTAAAGCAAACTTTGTTAAGTAGAGGATTGTGAATGATGATTGGTGAGAACAAGTGTCTTATATTATTGATTTCACAAGACCTATATATGAGATTATTAGAATTTGTAACACTGACAAGCATTTTCTTCACTTAGTATATAAGATGTGGGATTCCATGATTAAGAAAGTGAAACTTGAGATTTATAAGGAAAAAAAAAGCATTCAATATTTGAAGATACTCCCTTTTATGATGCTGTTTATTAGATCTTAGTGGCTCGTTAGATAAAAACAACAATCCTCTACATTTTTTAGCTCACTCTTTAAACATGAGACACATGATTTTAAAATTTATGTTTTGTTCTTTCTTGTTGTTTCCTTACCACATGTATATACCACGTTTTGGTAAGTTTTAGTTTTTGTATTGATGCATGGCTAGATGAGAATCTAGCAGCAAAAACTGCTCCACATAAGAATGCGGAAATCTCATCTGAGATGATGAAGTATTTTCGAAGATTGTTTTGAAATGATGATGATCATATTAAAGGTCTGAATGAAACGTTATTCTCAATGAAGAATGGTCTTTTTGAGGATTTATTATACCTTTTAGTGATGTGAAACCTATGAACTGGTGGGCTAACTTTGGTGCACAAACTCCACAAAATTTGGTTTTTAGGTTTCTTGGACAACCTGGTTCATCTTCTTGTGTTGAGCGAAATTGGAGTAATTACTCATTCACTTAGAATGAACAAATTGAATCCAAGACATGCTCAAAGTTTACATCCACAAGAATCTACGTCTTTTATCAAAGAATTCCAACTAATATAAAGATGAAAATATAAATATGGGATGCTGGTCGAGATTCATTTGATTATATATGCAAGATGTTAGATTTATGGACTTTACCAATCTTTCACTAGATGAAAGGAATTATGAAAAGGAGCTGCTCAACGATTAACTTATTTTTGTTATTATGTAAGATATGTTGAGATTTATGATGTGATTTTCTAAATATTTTTTATTTATGAGTATTTTTCTTACATTTTTATTAACGTGTCCATTTTGTATTCGTATCCATAAATTTTAACTTTTAAATTTTCAGTCTTCCCCGTTTTTTGTTCTCGTACCCGTCTTATTGCAACACATACATCTCGTTATTCCTAACTCATAACAACATCGAACTTCACTCATGCTTCTAATCACATTCTCATACATCTATATCTCACTTAAATTATTCCTAACTCTCATAGAACGGTTAAAGAGAAAATTTTCTATGAAATGTGAATATACAAGTCTGACCTTCTCACCTTAGCCACAATACGATGAAGATAACTCATTTCTCCTTTCTTCTCACTTGGACAAATTCGATGTTCCTATTTCCATAGAACGCTCACTACGATTTTGAACTCCTAATAGGTTTCACTTCAAATAAGACCTAGCTCCATGAGTCCAGAAGGCGCCTGCCATGTTTCAGCTCATTTGGAGCTCAAATACCCAACCAAACATCTTAACTCGTTAGACAAATCATACTAATTTACATTGTTATGATCAAGCTTATAAACACATGCATAAATAATGAACTGAACGTCCACTTCCAGATCCGACCATTAGTTTCCAAGCTACTGGTGCCATACCTCCACCAATATAAAGCCCGATCGGACTTTATATGACTCTCTAAACAAACCCTCAAAGTAGTTGTGTGGAACTATTTTCTGGAATCTAACTATTAGTTGTGTGGACTTCATATGTCCCTCAAAGTAGCTGTGTGGACTTCCTATGACCATCTATCTAGATTAGATGACTATTTTTCCTGAATCATTCAGATCTGGTTCTTTCAAAATCCTCACTCGCACAATTACTTTTCTGGTTCTAAATTTGTAGATTTCCAGCAGTTTCTTGGCCGGAAAGCAAAGCCATCATGTGACGCATATGATCTGGTCAACTTGACACTAACGGACAGCCTTGACATGCTGGTCAGGCTCAAGCTGTCGAAGGTCTCAACCGGTGCTTCGTCCGCCTCGGGTGAAACTCCAAGACCCCGCTTCCCCCTATCCTTTTGTGCTTCACTTTGTCGTGTTTGTCCTTGCTTGCTGCTGCTGCACCGCGAATTCTCTCTGTGAGCCTTTGTTTCTCCCTACTTCTCCTCCACGTATCATCTCTGTTTTTCTCTCTTTCCCTTCACGTTCTCTCTTCTTTCGTTATTCTTTTTTTTATATGCCGCTCGTGTTAGTTAGCTGGGTTGAATAATTTAGGGTTTAAGTTTTATTCTTATACTTAGGTTAAAGAGATAAATGGGCTTGGCGGGTTTGCTCGGAAGAGAAAAATGGTTTGGGATAGGGGCGTGGCATAATAGAACTTCTCGACCAGGAACTCACGTCCAACAGTTTACTATCATCAGAAAGACTTGAGTTTCTTTAAAAAAAAAAAATGAAATCTTCAAGACTGATTCAAAGATAAAAACATTTCTTACATAGGACGAAAGAAGAACTCGTATGCCTTATAAAACTAATTAACAGCAAAACCTCTTCACCTTAAGACAAGTCTCTCTCTTGTACAACGCTCTCTCTCCAACAGAGCCTTTGATTACTTGGTTAAGTCTTTAAACCAATTAATTCACCGGTTCAAATTAAAACCCTTGAAAGAATAAATATTGAGTTTCATTATATCAACATTGTGAACTGCCATAAATATTATCATGGATAAAAACTTAAACTTTCTTTTTGATAAAAACACAGTTTAAAAAATTGCAGAGAATTGTGGTAAAAGATTTGGAGATGTGGTGTTAACTCGTTATATTCTCAAGTTTGAGTCTCACCCTAGAACTTTTTTTTACTTCGTTTTGGTCAGTAGAAATAGATGTCCATTTAAAAAATATGATGAATGGTATATTCGACGACTTTATCCATTCAAGAGATTAATTGGATATCGTGTTAGATTACCTTTTTATAGCCAGAAAATTGTGCGGTGATAATTAGTACCGACATGGAGAAGGTCGATAAATTAAAGGATAAGGAGAAAATAAAGGATTGTGTTTGTAAAAAGAAGAAGAAGACAATGGTCAAGGAAAGAACGAGAACAAAAGAAAACAACACGTGAAAGATAAACACATGTTTTTGTGTTGTAGGCGGAGAACACGTTGTTGTTTTTTTCTCTTCCAATGGACCCCAAAACGGCACGTTGTTCGGCTTTCTCTCTTTGTTGTTTTTTTCCTACTCCATTTCTTTCTTCTAAATTCTATTTTAACTTTACCAAAAACCAAATCTCCGGCAATCTAGTAGTTTAAGTCCCACCACATCATGTGTTCTACCCATTCAATTCAATGTAACTAATTCTAATGTTTGTTCACTTAATTTAGCTTACAATCTATCGATTTCATTTTACTTTTCTTTCTATTAAAAACAAAATTTATGAAAATGAAAGCCTAACAAGTAACACCATGACCTACAAGATCGACATTGAGTTAATCAATTATAACCTGACTTGACCTATAATCTTTTTTGTTTAAGTCTTTAACCAAGAAATTTCGGGATTTTTTTTTTAGGATTCGGAACTACAAAAAGTAAATATTATTCTCTTCTCCGTCGCTAATTTTAGAAGTCAAATGGTTTACCATTTATTTTTCCATATGTTAATTTTGTAAAATCTTGATTTTCACAGCTTATCACAAGTCAAAGTCTATTTCGTTTTTATTTTATTTTCCTTGGATAACGAATATCTTGTGGTAAAAAGGATAAATGTTTCAAAGACGAATGACGTTTGAAAGAAGAAGTTGTTGAGTTAGACTTCTAAACAAATTCTTAATTTTTAAATAAAGAAGCAATCGAAAATATCAATAATATAAATCACACTCGCATGCAATTAAATATTGACGGTCGAAGACAGAGTTCGTCGCCTACAACTGGCCATTGGTTGGCATTTACTATAGTTTTGAAATTAATTAGAAGAAAAAAAACGGTGTCTTTGCGTGTGGTCCCTCATTTTTCAATTGAATAAACACTATACATACTCTAAAATTAATTCGCAATGTAATTAAAAAATTAACGATTTAGATTCGAATCGTAGATACGTGCAAACAATTAATTCAAATAATGTTTGATTATAAGCATTGTTCTAATAATTTATCTGAAGATGAGATTGTCAGATTAACATATTCATTTGAATTATTTGATTCCAACTTCCAAGCATTGTCTAGTATCTCATTTGAAAGAAAAACTTTCTTATCGAAAAATCTGTGCTATCTTTAAAAAGTAGTCAGACGCATTGATTTTTTGTTTCAACACTTAACCCGCAATGCAGTTTTTCCTCGGTCATAATTTTTTTACAATCCGTACCGCTATCCATATCAATTTGTATTGCTCCAACTTTAACTACCATATCTTCGTGATATGAAGATCAGTGTGCTTGCATGATCTTGAACTGATCCTATACAAATATAAAGTTGAAGATGATGTTGTTAGACGTTTGTTCGGAGTTGCAAATAACTTGAGCATGTTGTATTGTCGGCCACCTTAATTTCGAGTTTTTTCTGCTTCGTCCTTGTCTTCTTCTCCCACGACACTTATCAACATAAACAGCAACTTCTGTCTCTATTGTGTTTTGCTCTTTCGCATGCATCTTACTACCCAAAAAACAAATACTATTTATAAATTTATTTAAATCAATTATTAGAGCAAATAATCAACATCCTTTTAAAAATGTTTCTCTTTCCATTAGCTAAATATCTCTAAAACCACGCGCCACAATGTCAAACAGTTCCTGATTAATTATTATTATCTTTATATATTGCCCTATTACCTTAACCATGGTCCATACACATGTAGAGTCAAATTCGATTAAAAAAGAGAACATTAAAGTTTGGTACCAACGAATGACATGTTGCACTTGCATTGTCTAATTTGTTTTCCAAGTGGATTGCCCGATCTGTAACTTGGTAATATGGTATGGGTCCATACAAATCTCATAATAATATCTTATTTTTTGGACTCTAATTAAAAGGGTATCCAACAAGTGGTGGACCGTTAATATAGTACTTCACGTTCACGGAAGGGCAGAGATCTTCTCAGCAGAAGCAAACAAATAAAATAAATTTATCTAACAACATATATATATGTCTATCTGTTATAATAGTCAACAATAGTAGGCTTCGAGAAGAATGATTCAGAGTCAAAAGATGCGTGCAGTTTATTATTTGTGTGGAGCCCACTGTCACTATGCATGCACAGTAACTTACTTTTCATTGTCTATATAAAGAGGTTCGATCGATTGTAAATACATAACATTCATAATAAGAAACTCTCTCTCGCCTCTCTCTAATAGTTTCAGTATACTATTCCTATCGGGTATAAAAATTTCTTCTTCTTTTATATTTATCGAAATAATAAATATTTCTACTCTTTTTATAACACGTTATCAGCACGATCACTCTAAAATTTCAACTTTCATATGTATACTTATTATACCCTATAGTGTGAGACTATTGTCTCTATAATAATTTATTTATTTATGTGGTTGTTTTACGCACCATAATTTATTTACTGCTTTATTTATGGTCGGTTAAACCGCCTGCTATTTTATTTATTTCTATGGCTGCTTATGCACCATAATTTATTTATTTACAGTTTTTAATTATTTATGGACGGTTGAACCGCCTGATTATTTATTTATTTATGTGGTTGTTTCACACACCATAATTTATTTATTTACTGTTTTAATTATTTATGCTCGGTTTAACCGCCCGAAATTTTAACTGTTGTTTTAATTATTTATTTAATATTATCCCATGGATGACTTTGTCACCATAACCTTATTATTAATTCTCTGTTTATTTTATGTGCAGTATATATAATATTTAACAATCTTTTCTAAAATTAATATTTGAACTGGTAAATTTATCTGATTGATTATCAAATATTTTCAGATTAATTTTTCCTTAAAGATTTGACCCCCAACGGTCACAAAGAAATTTTTCACAAAATTTTTCAAAATTTCTTTACTCTCCAACGGCTAGTGAACAGTATTTTCAATCTATAAATACACCCATATTTCACTCTTCCAAAATCATTCAATCATTTCATCTCCTTTCAAACACTCCTACAAAATATTTTGATTCCGATTTTGATTCCGATTTTGTACGAAAAATGTTTCGTTTGTTTTTAATTTTTATTATCGGTGTAATTTTTACTGCTATTTATGGTCTCTTCGTCGGGGACTTTACCCGCGAAGAATATATCATAAATTTTTGTTTACTTTTTTATGCTTTAATGTTCACTGTAATTGCTGTTATGATTAATGTATACGGTTTCTAAAATTATGTTATATTTCTAATAATAATATTTTTGATTTTGTTTTTAGAAATCAAATGGCCACCGTTGAGAAACTCAAATTTCCAGCTCTCAAAATTACTGGAGCTAATTATATAGCATGGACAACCGATGCAGAACTCTATATGGAATCGGAAAATTTATCCGATACCATCATTGAGGAAAATGATTCATCCGCCCAAGCTAAGGCAAAGGCAATAATATTTCTACGGAAACATTTGGATGAAAATGTGACGCATGACTATGCGCACATTAGAGACCCAGCAGAGCTCTGGAAAGCTCTGAAAGAGAGGTTCGATAATCAGAGGGAGATAAACCTCCCTCATGCGATGGAAGAGTGGAAAAACCTGAGATTCCAGGATTTTAAGAAAGTGGAGGAGTATAACTCCGCTATGTTGAGGATTGTATCACAATTAAATTTTTGTGGTAAACCTGTCACCGAAGCAGAAATGCTCGAAAAGACATACCTCACATTCCACAAAGAACATAGTGTCCTACCAGCAATGTATAGAAATTGCGGATACACAAGGTTCTCTGAGTTAATTGTTACACTCATCATCGCAGAGAAAAACAATGATCTTCTCATAAAGAATCACAACTCTCGTCCTACGGGAGCCAGAGCATTCCCTGAGGTGAATGCAACGGATTTTCATAATCCGGAAGAGAAGAAAAATCAAACCTATCGGGGTCGTGACCGATTTAATCGGGGTCGTGCCCGCAGATTTAATCGCGGACGCGGAAGAAATTTCAGTTCACGTGGGAGAAATTCTTTCCAATGGGTTCGTTCTCAACAAACCCCCAAAGGAATAGATATTCAAGAGACCACCGCACAGAAGCGTGATAGCATCTGTTACAGATGCGGAAGCAAAGGACATTGGTCCAATGTGTGTCGTACCCCGGAACATCTTTGCAAGCTATACAAACAGTCTACCAAAGGCAAAGGGAAAGAAGTGAACCTCACGGAACACTTTGAGGGTACATCGTACCTTGATTCTCCCGACTTTGAAAATGACTTTGATGAGACCGCTATAGCGGATAACTAAAATGCTTGTAATAATGAGACTGCTGAAAGATCTCCGGTTATGCCATTATGTATTCCTGTTTTCAACGAATAATGTGTGTTTTTTTTTGTTTTGTAATGCGCAATTATTAAGTATGTTCTAATAAATAACATTTACTTTCTATCATCTAATTTTTGTAAATTTCAGCGGAAATGGATGAATCGATAACCAAGGAAATGGTTCGAGAAATTTGTATACCAGATAGTGGAACAACACACACTATTCTGAAGGACAAGAGATATTTCTCTAATTTAAAACCGACAAACATTATTGTCAATACAATATCAGGTCCTACAGACTTGATTAAAGGAAGTGGCAGTGCAAACTTTATGTTGCCTAATGGAACCAAGTTTTCCATAAAAAATGCCTTATATTCTCCGAATTCTAAAAGGAATTTGTTGAGTTTCAAAGACATATACCTTCAAGGATATGATACTCAGTCTGCAACTGAGAATGGAAAAAAGTATATGTATGTAACTTCCGATAAATCCGGAAAAAGGCTTATATTGGAAAAATTTCCAAAACTTCCGTCAGGACTGCATTATACTCATATAAATGCAATCGAATCACATCTAGTGGTTAAAAGAAATCCAGAAGATTTCACATTATGGCATGATCGCCTCGGTCACCCGGGCACCACAATGATGCGCAATATTATGGAGAACTCACATGGTCATTCACTGAAAATCCAAGAGATATATCAGGGAAATAAAATGACATGTGTTGCGTGTTCTCTTGGAAAATTGATCAAAAGGCCATCGCCAGCCAAAATTGATAAAGAATCACCAAAGTTCCTTGAAAGAATTCAAGGCGATATTTGTGGACCAATACACCCATCATGTGGACCATTCCACTATTTTATGGTGTTAATTGATGCATCTAGCAGATGGTCACATGTTTGTCTATTATCATCTCGAAATATGGCATTTGCGAGATTTCTAACTCAGATAATCAAACTGAGGGCTCAATTCTCTGATTATCATATTAAGAAAGTTAGACTAGACAACGCTGGTGAATTCACATCCCAAGCCTTCAATGATTATTGTATGGTAACGGGAATAGAAGTTGAACATCCGGTAGCACATGTTCATACACAAAATGGCTTGGCTGAATCATTAATTAAACGTCTGCAATTAATTGCAAGACCATTGATCATGAAATCAAAACTCCCAACATCTGTATGGGGACATGCCATTTTGCATGCAGAAGCACTCATTCGGATAAGACCAAGTGCATATCACAAATATTCTCCATTGCAATTAGCTTTTGGTCGAGAACCAAATATATCCCATCTAAGAATCTTTGGTTGTGCGGTATATGTGCCTATAGCACCACCACAACGTACAAAGATGGGACCACAAAGAAGAATGGGAATATATGTTGGTTGTGATTCCCCATCAATCATACGATACCTAGAACCACAGACTGGTGATGTCTTTACGGCACGATTTGCCGATTGTCATTTTGATGAAAAAGTATTCCCGGTTCTAGGGGGAGAAAATAACAAAGTAGGAAAGGAAATAGAATGGCGTGTGCCATCTTTGCTACACCTTGATCCTCCTACAAAACAGTCAGAACTAGAAGTTCGACGAATTATGCATTTGCAAAGTATAGCAAACCAGCTACCTGATGCATTTGCAGATACTAAAACGGTAACGAAATCACATATACCGGCTGCAAATGCTCCTGCTCGAATTGAGATACCAAATGAACATGAAAGAGCAGATAATACACGTGAGTCTAGAACCCGCTTGAAGCGTGGTAGACCCGTTGGTTCTAAGGATAAAAATCCTAGAAAACGAAGGGAAGCTGAGAAGCATAATGATCCCAAAATTACTGAAAGTATTTTGGATGAAACGAATCATGAGTCTAACGACAATACAGAGCTTCATGAAGGAAATCATGAGATCTCTATAAACTACATTCATAATGGAAAGATATGGAATCGTACTGAAATGAATGTAGTCGATGACGTTTTCTCATACCTTGTGGCAAAGGAAATAAATGAGGAAAACGATGATCCAGAACCAATGTCTGTATATGAATGTCAAAACAGACAAGATTGGATGAAATGGAAAGATGCTATACAAGCTGAATTTGATTCGCTTAATAAACGAAATGTATTCGGACCTATTACACTCACACCCAAAGATGTGAGACCGGTTGGATACAAATGGGTCTTCATTCGAAAACGAAATGAGAAAAATGAAATTATGAGATATAAAGCTCGCCTTGTTGCTCAAGGATTTTCTCAAAGACCTGGGATCGATTATGAGGAAACATATTCCCCCGTTATGGATGCAATCACGTTTAGATTCTTAATGAGTCTAGCGGCTAACGAAAATCTAGAGATGCGTCTCATGGATGTTGTTACAGCATATTTATATGGATCATTAGATACTGATATCTATATGAGAATTCCAGATGGGTTTAAAATGCCAGAAGCATTAAGTTCCAAACCTAAAGAGTTATGTGCAATAAAATTGCAAAGATCATTATATGGGTTAAAGCAATCTGGACGCATGTGGTACAACCGTCTCAGTAAGCATCTAACAAAAGAAGGATATGTAAATGATCCTTTATGCCCATGTGTTTTCATCAAGAAAACAACATCCGGATTTGTGATTATCGCGGTGTATGTTGATGATCTAAACATAATAGGAACTCAAGGGGAAATACAAAAGGCCTCAAATTATTTAAAAGGAGAATTTGAGATGAAAGATCTCGGGCAGACGAAGTACTGTCTTGGCCTACAAATTGAGCATTCTCAAAAGGGTATATTTGTACACCAATCTACATATACCAAAAGAGTGCTAAAACGATTCAACATGGATAAGGCCAATCCATTGAGTACCCCTATGGTCGTTAGATCACTCCAAGTCGATAATGATCCATTTCGACCACATGAGGAAAATGAGGAGATACTTGGTCCTGAAGTACCGTATCTAAGTGCTATCGGAGCTCTCATGTATCTTGCAAATTGTACTCGACCTGATATATCATTTGCTGTTAATCTTTTGGCAAGATTCAGCTCGTCTCCTACACGAAGACATTGGAATGGAATTAAACATATTTTCCGATATCTTCAAGGAACGATTGATTTAGGACTGTTTTATCCTAAAAATTCAAAAGGTCAAATGGTCGGTTTTGCAGATGCAGGATATTTGTCAGATCCGCACAAAGCGAGATCACAAACAGGATATGTTTTCACGGTCGGAGGCACTGCTATATCCTGGCGCTCTCAGAAACAGACGCTTGTGGCAACTTCTTCAAACCATGCTGAAATCATTGCACTCCATGAGGCAAGTAGAGAATGTGTATGGTTGAGATCAATAAGCCAACACATCAAATCAAGCAGTGGGATCCACGAAAATACGGAGCCAACCGTTTTATATGAAGATAATGCTGCATGTGTCGCTCAAACAAAGGAAGGATATATCAAAAGTGATAGAACCAAACATATCCCTCCAAAGTTTTTTTCATACACTCAGGAACTTGAGAAGGCTAAAGACATTGAAGTCAAGTATATTCGATCATGCGACAATGCTGCTGATCTCTTCACAAAGTCGCTCCCTACCACCACGTTCAGGAAACATGTCCATAACATTGGAATGCGTCATCAACGAGATTTACAAGATGACTCATGATCCCTCGAGGGGGAGCTTGCGTAGTTGCACTCTTTTTATCCTTCTATGGTTTTTCCCAATGGGTTTTCCTAGAAAGGTTTTTAACGAGGCAACAGATGACACGATGCAAGAAATATAGTGACAATTGGTCTCCAAGGGGGAGTGTTATAATAGTCAACAATAGTAGGCTTCGAGAAGAATGATTCAGAGTCAAAAGATGCGTGCAGTTTATTATTTGTGTGGAGCCCACTGTCACTATGCATGCACAGTAACTTACTTTTCATTGTCTATATAAAGAGGTTCGATCGATTGTAAATACATAACATTCATAATAAGAAACTCTCTCTCGCCTCTCTCTAATAGTTTCAGTATACTATTCCTATCGGGTATAAAAATTTCTTCTTCTTTTATATTTATTGAGATAATAAATTATCTCTTTTTATTTTATAACACTATCTTCTTAATATATATGATTAGTTGCGGCGGATTTTTTTTTTTTTCCAAATAAAGTGACATTTTCTTAATAAGTACCATAGGTATTTAGATGGCAAGTGTAGAAGATGCAAAAGTATTTGATAAATTTAAATAATTTATTAATTAGTAACTTGTTTTTTGTCAACTCATAAATTGTATCTTATCAGTATTTTTAAACTTTTTTATTGATTGACTTTTTTGTTGGTCAACATTATTAGTGAATAAACATTAAAAAACAAAACAAAATTGTATTGATTGACTTTTTTTGTTGGTCAACATTATTAGTGACTAAGCATTCAAATTTAGAAGAAACTTTCTTAATTTTCATTCCCTCAAGGATCCCCCTGAGTAAATTTATCTGTTTTATTACCCAACAAAAGAAACAAAAAAATATCTATATATATATATTTATAGAGGAATATTAAACTTATAGAGGTGGAGGTGGAGGTGGTGAAAGCACGTCAATAGTGTAATCTTGTAGCAAAGTTAAAAAGAGTTTGGACAATTGGAGTTTCTTTGGTCCTCTATTGGAAAACGTGGTTCAACAATTTCGCGACACGTAAGCTTCTCAAAATAGACCCCACCAAAGATTTGGTGCCCAAGTGACGAGTCTCATCTCAACGTATTTGGACAACTAACTCTGTCGCTACACGCTACTTACTCGCTTCCAATTTTTATTCGGTTCGGTACATTTAGAATTTCATATCTCACGCACACGCAGTGTACCGGTGCACCCTCATCAACATCGATCTTTCAACTCGAATATATCGTATGCAAGTACAAACATTTGTGTGTATGTCACTAATGAACTAACAACTGAATGTTTGTTTTTATCTGTGGAAAGATTGTCAAAAAATCTACTCACCACAAAAATAGTCGGACGTTAAGACAAAACAACAATTCTTGGGTTCATCCCTAGGGGTGAAATCTTGTATTCACTCCTAGGAGTGAACTCTTGTATTTACCCCCTCTAGTTTTAGCCAATTATTGTGTCATGTCATTTAACAATTAAAAAAATTTAAAAATTAAACAAATTAAGAAGATATTTGGGGTTTAGGATTTAGGATTAGAGTTTATTTTTGGGGTTAGAGTTTATTATTTGGGGTTTAGGATTTAGGATTTGTGGTTTAGGGTTTATAGTTTAGGGTTTAAGGTTTGATATTTGGGGTTTAGGGTTTAAAATCCTAAACCCAACTCCTAAACTTTAAACCCCAATTACGAAACCTTAAACCCCGAATAATAAACCCTAAATCCTAAGTACTAAACCCTAAACCCTAAATAATAAGCCCTAAACGCCAAATCCTAAATCCTAAACCCCAAATAATAAACCCTAACCCAAAATACTAAATGTTGGGGTCAAAACTCCCTCTGACAATTATTTTCGATAAAATGGTATGGAAATAATCATTTACGGAACAGTGTCAGAGACCTGGACAACTTGCCAAAAATGCTCATTTCCGCCAATCTCTGCCGTCTGCCGACCACTGCCGCAGAGTGCTCCTCGCCGAACACTATCCTGCCGACTACTGCCGCCGACGTGGCCATCTGGAGTGCTTGACGACTCGCCGATGTGGTCGTCCTAAATAGCTAAGAAATGGGCCGACTACTGAAGCTGGGCCGAGAATGCAGGCCCGGGACGGCAAAGTGGCGAGATGGCAAAGTCCGGCCCATGACGACGAAAACCGTGGCAAGTACCGACTACGATAAAAGGAAAATCCCGAGGAATACGGAAAATTTTCTTATCTCTTATTTGTCAGACGTAGCCGACTTGGAATTGTATAAATATTATTGTTACTCCTTTGGAAAGGGGATCCGCAACTTTTGGCACAAACACTTAACAACAAATCAATAAAGCTTTCTTAACGCAATTCACGTGTTTTTTGTCTTTGTTTTTAGTTATTCTTGTGATTCTTTCCAGAGATCTCGTTTCGTTAAAAACCCTTGACAAATTCAATTGATTTGGTTTCGACCTCCACCATTTGGCGCCGTCTAAGGGGACTTGAGACTCTCTTACACAAAAGAATCACACCACCACAAGAACCAGTAAAGATGACCACCGACGACGTATCCGAGATTCCCAGAGGAGATCAACTCGGAGACAAGGACCCAGTGGCGGAGAATAGTGGCGCCAACAACGACGGTGCCGACAAGACCGGCGCAGACCAGACGGGCGCCGAGAAGAATGGTGCCGAGAACCCTGGAACAAACCAAGCCGCTGGGGCAACACCGGAGTTCCTCACCCAGATGCAAACGATGCTGGAGACGCTGATGAAGAAGTCGGCGGAGTAGGACGCGCGGAACACAGCCGCAGATAACGAGCGGAGGGCCCTGAACACGGTAAGCCAAGCACAAGGAAGAGGATCGGTCCCGACCCGTCAGTCTACTAGAAGCCTTGACCCAACGGCGTTGAACTTCTCAACACCAACCGACGAACAGAGGATCCGTGGACTGCCACCAATCCACCCCTCCCTTCCTACTGCTGAACATAACCTGACCGCAGACGCACCTGCCGCCGACAAGTCTCCCCCGGTGATCAATCTAGACGACAACCAAGGCGACGTGTACGTTTCGGGAGACCATTGCAAACCCAGAACGCGTGCCCCAGCTAGACGAAGCAACATCCGACTTGGACGCGACCGAGACTTCGCCGACGAAGAAGAGGAGAATGTTTTTTGGGTGGAGCAGTCCCAACAAGACGACGAGCGTGCAACGATAATCAAAATCCAACAAAAGGCGTTGGCCAAGATGCAAGCAGCGATAAAACGAAATGCATCGAAGATAAAGGACATGCGATCGCAGATACATCGAGTATTTAGCAGAGCCCCTGAGATCGACAGAGTTCTCGAGGAAGCCCAAACCACTCCTTTCATGGTGCGGATCGCTCAAGCGAACAAATCCGATTACAGAAGGGTGAAAGTCCTAACTTACGAAGGAAAAGCCAACCCGAAGGAACATCTACTGGTATTTGCGATTGCCATAGGACGGGTCAGCTTCAGAGCAAACGAGAAAAACACCAGCCAGGGGCTCTTGTTCGTTGAAAGTCTCAATGGACCAGCTTTCTAATGGTTCTCAAGACTTGAAAGAAATTCGATCGACAGTTTCGAACAACTCTCTGCCGCTTTCCTAAAGCACTATGGCATATTCATGAAGCGAGTGACCTCCGATGCCGACCTCTGGACAATGTCACAGGGACAGCAAGAGACCCTTTTGAGCTTCATCGAAAGATTCAAAACAGTTATGTCCAAGATAGAAAGAGTAACCGATAAATCTGCACTGGACGCCTTGAGAAACGTGTTATGGTACGAGTCGAATTTTTGAAAGGAAATGTACGTCAACGCACCTTTAACAATCCAGGATGCCCTGCATCGCGCAACAGGATTCGCAAAGAACGAAGAAGAATTCCGCAGATTGGCCAAGAAACATGGCAATTCAAAGCAAGCTAGCAATCCCAGCCCGGCCGCGAACCCACCAGTGACAAAGAAAACCAACCAAGGTGCGGGCTTTGTCCAGTGAAGGCGGATTCAAAGGCGCTCATAACTTTCAAGTCGACTCGACGAACACTGGTCGAGGTCGAGGACAAGGCCGAGGCCGCGGACAAGGTCCTTGGAACAACACATGGGTAGGAGGTCAAAGCAACTTTGATGAAGTTGCGTACTGCGATCTCCACCGTATATTTGGACATTCGACTGCCAACTGCCGTGTCCTAGGCCAAAAGCTAGCTGCAAAGCTAGCAGCCGGCACATTTAAAGGAGATATAAGTCTCAAGGACTTTGAACTAGAAGAAGACACGGAACATCATGACCAGAATAATAACGAGGCCCCGAAGAGAGGGAGACAGAACGATGACCAAGATCACGGCGGTGCCCGCCAACGAATCAACTTTATCATAGGAGAATCTCGCCACAGTGCCGACACAGTGTCCACGATTAAAGCATACCAGCGACGTGTCGATGTCAGCACAAACTGGTCTACACCATCCACATTCGCCAATGACATAATCACATTCGAGGAACACGAAACGGAAGGCATTGATCGACCACACAACGACCCCCTCGTCATATAACTAATCATTGATGATCACGACATAACACGTATATTGATCGATACGGGCAGTTCCATTGACGTGATCTTCCGAGATACCTTCCAAAGGATGAGTCTCGACCTCTCCCGAATCCGTTCCTTACCCAAACCAATCAAAGGATTCTCTGGCAAAACCACAATGACTATGGGGACCATCAACCTGCCCGTCCGAGCTGGTAACCTGACGAAAATCATTGAGTTCTCTGTATCCGATAATCCGGCCATTTATAACATGATCCTGGGAACCCCCTGGATCAATTTAATGCGAGCAGTGCCATCAACCTACCATCTGTGCATCAAATTTCCAACTCCTGAAGGAATCAAAACAATATGGGGCAGCCAGAAAAAATCCCGAATCTGCTTCCTCGCTGAGCACAAACTCAGGAATCCAGCCGATGGCCCTGCTAAAGAAGCAAAATGAAAGAAGATGAAGATAGACCGCGAACAACTCAAAGAGCAAGCCCGCCTCTTATAGCAATTACAGATCGACGAGGATTGCAGGAAGAAGGGCCATGTATCAACTTGCGATCCCATCATCTCAGTCTGCATTGACGATGATCACTCAAAACGATGCATGGAAATAGGCGCCAAACTCGACGACCAAATCAAAACTGGGCTTATTTCCTTTCTCAAAAAGAACATCAACACCTTTGATTGGGCCGCTGAAGATGTGCCAGGCGTCAATATTGGCATCGCTAACCATACGTTGCATGTCAATCCAACCTTCAAGCCCGTCAAGCAGAAACGACAGAAGCTAGGACCCGAGAGGGAAAAAGTAGTAAATGACGAGGTAGAAAGACTTCTGCGCGTCGGATCGATAATGGAGGCCAAGTACCCTGACTGGCTCGCAAATCTACTCGTCGTAAAAAAGAAAAACGGCATATGGCGCATTTGCGTGGATTTCACCGACCTGAACAAAGCTTGTTCTAAGGACAACTTTCCTTTACCACACATTGACCATCAAGTCGAAGCCACCGCTGGCAACAAACTCTTGTCCTTCATGGATGCATTCTCGGGGTACAATCAGATCTTCATGAAACCCGAAGATCGCGAGAAAACGGTATTTATCACGGACCGCGGAATATATTGCTACAAGGTGATGCCATTCGGCCTCAAGAACGCGGGATCTACTTATCAGCGTCTGGTGAACAAAATGTTTTCTCATCAACTCGGCAAAACCATGGAGGTATACATCGACGATATGCTCGTCAAGTCATTAAAAGAGGAGGATCACATAGCTCACCTGGAGGAGTGTTTCCAGCAGCTCAACCAACATAACATGAAGCTTAACCCGGCCAAATGTCGATTCGCAGTAACTTCTTGGGAATTTCTCGGTTATATGGTGACCCACCGCGGCATCGAGGAAAATCCTAAGCAAATCGATGCCCTCCCCAAAATGGCCTCACCCTAAAACACCCGCGAAATGCAGAGATTGACTGGGAGGGTGGCCGCTCTTAACAGATTTATTTCTCGCTCCACTGACAAATGTCTACCTTTCTACGATACTCTGCGTGGTAACAAGAGATTCGAATGGACGGATTAGTGCGAACACGTGTTCCAGCAGCTGAAACAGTACATGGCCAGTCCTCCCATACTCACAAAGCCAGTGGAAGGCGAGCCTCTATTCTTATACTCGGTCGTGTCTGACATAGCAGTCAGCGAAGTTTTTATTCGAGACGAACGCGGTGAGCAGAAGCCTGTCTTCTACGTTAGCAAAACTTTAATAGATGCCGAGACACGATACCCTCAGATAAAGAAGTTGGCGCTGTCTGTCCTCATGTTTGCTCGAAAGTTGAGACCATATTTTCAGTCTCATACAATCGTTATTCTGAGCACTTTCCCACTTCGCTCTATCTTGCACAGTCCAAGTCAATCCGGCAGACTTGCGAAATGGGCTATTGAGCTCAGTGAGTATGACATTGAGTATCGCGCTAGGACCGCTGCCAAATCTCAAGTGTTGGCCAATTTCCTTATCGAACTTCTGGATGAAGATTGCGTCATCGAACATCCGAATCTAACTTGGCAGGTTTACGTTGACGGATCCTCCTCCAAGAATGGTTCCGGAGTCGGCATCCGCTTAACTTCCCCGACAGGCAAATTTCTCGAACAGTCATTTCGCTTGGGCTTTAGAGCATCCAACAATGAGACCGAGTACGAAGCCCTCATCGCTGGCATGAAACTTGCCCAGGGCCTTAAAATTGACCAGGTGGAAACGTTTTGCGATTCACATTTGGTTGTCAACCAGTTCAACGGAGAGTATGCCACCAAAGACGATCGCATGGAAGCATATCTCGTGATAGCAAAAGAGTTGGCAGCGCAATTTCAGGAGTTCAAATTGACGAGGATTCCTAGAGGCGACAACAGTAACACCGACGCATTGGCCGCCTTTGTCTCTACGTCTGACCCGGACTTAAGACGAGTGATCCCGGTGGAATTCATCGAATTCCCCAACATCTTTCTGCCCGCTGCAACAAATGTCCTTACTCGAGCCCAAGCTGTGAAGAAGAAAAAAGAACACGAAGAGGCAGCGGCTGCGGGAACAGGGAGTATGGAAGCAGAGGTAACTTCCAACTTACCTCTGTCCAATCCAGAAGAGACACCTTCACCACATATCACACTTCCAATAACTCCCGAGGCCATTGTCCCCACTAAGAAACTCGTAGACACAGAGCCACCTGCAGCCCAAACGACACCTCCCATTTCCAACAACGACACAACTACTTCTGCCCCTCCACTCGACGACGATGTCATCGTCTCAGACGAGGACTCTTCTGCCACTGAATATGGTTGCGATATTAATTGGCTGGACAGAATCAGAGAATACATCTCCGATGGCACCTTACCAACATACAAATGGGAGGCCCGCAAACTTCGGGCACAGGCTGCTCGTTTAATTCTCCTCGACGGCAATGTCTTCAAATGGCAATTCTCAGGACCATTGCTTTCCTGCGTCGAAGGACAGAAGGCGCGCAAAATAATGACGGAGGTTCACAGTGGCTCTTGTGGCAACCACTCTAGTGGCAAGGCTCTCGCGATCAAAATCAAGAGTCACGGACATTATTGGCCTACTATGGTCAAAGACTGCAAGACCTTTTCAGCCAAGTGCGAGAAATGTTAACGTCACGTCCCTAAAATACACTAGCCCACCGAGCTCCTTTCTTTGGTCACGTCGCCATACCCATTCATGCGATGGGTTATGGACATCGTTGGCCCGTTGCACCCATCTCGCCAGAAAAGATTCCTATTGGTCTTGACGGACTATTTTTCTAAATGGGTCGAAGCTGAAGGATTCGTTCGCATTCGCGATGCTCAAGTCGAAAGTTTAATATGGCACAACATTACCTGCCGGCACGGAATCCCTTACGAGATCGTCATGGATAATGGTTTTCAATTCATCTCGGCCATGATCGAAGCTTTCTGTGAAAAATGGAAGATCCGTTTGACCAAGTCTACCCCGCGCTACCCTCAAAGCAACGGACAAGATGAGGCAATCAACAAACTGATCATCGGTGGCCTTAAGAAACGCATGGACCAAAAGAAAGGACTATGGGCCGACGAGCTCGATGGTGTGCTTTAGTCCCAACGAACGACTCCACGACAGGCCACTGGAGAGACTCCATTCTCTCTTATCTACGGCACTAAATGCGTCATTCCTTCCGAAATACGATTTCCCGGCGTCCGCCGACGACTTTTATCGGGTCAGGAAGCACTCAACCACCTTTTGATGCTTGACAAACTCGACTTCTTCAACGAACGACGCGACCAAGCCTTGGTTCGCATCGCAAATTACCAAAACGCCGCCGTAAAATACTACAACTCCAATGTCCGACCTCGCAAGTTTTCTAGAGGGGACTTAGTGCTACACGAAGTCTTCCAAAACACAGCAAAACGTAATGCCGGAAAACTCGGAGTTAATTGGGAAGGACCCTACATCATCACCGAAATAGTAAAACCAGGCGTCTACAAACTTGTCCACATGACCGGCGAACCAGTCCCGCGCTCCTGGAATGCGCGATATCTGAAAAAGTATTTTCACTAGGATACTTTACATTCACAACATGAACTACGAGACGGCTTGATCCCTAAACAGGATACGTAGGCAGCTGATCTTCGGGTGGGTTCAGCCGTCCCCCCTTCTAAAAAGGGGGGGGGGAGTGGGTACGTATACTCGTATACTCCCAATTCTTGTAACCACTTTTCACGATTAATCAAAAGCATGATTTCGACTAAACTCGTCTACATCCTTCATGGATTCTTTAAGTCTCACAAAAATAGACATACATTTATCACATCCTATATGGATCAGTTATCGTCTTAACTACAATCAGACGTTTTACTCTTACTCTCGTTACTGCTGGCCACAATGACGAATCTATCAGATCTGACAAACACGTCATTCGCAGGATTAAAAGCGTGTTATACAAATAAAAATGTTCATTATCGAGCGGAGATGTTCAAAAAGGAACATATGCATAATCTGAAATGATCATTCTCAAAACCCAACTTAAAAATCGTTGGTTATATCGCTTATATGTTCATTATCGAGCGGATATGTTTAAAGAGAAACATGTGCGTAATCCGAAATGTTCACCTTAAACCCAACAAAAAAAGACATTGGTCGCTACGCGATACATGTTCGGCTTGGAACAGACTTGTCAATGAGAACTCGTCTGTAAACCAAAATGATCATCCGAAAACCCAATAATCTGACTATTGGTCCTACCCGCAAAACGTACTAATTTCTTGGAGCAGGCTCGTCAATTGGAACTCGCCTGTAAACCAAAACTCGGAGTCATGGAATAAAACCCAACACACAAAATGTTGGTCGTACCACAAGTCAGTCACCTAAGTTATTTTTGGAGCGGACTAGTTAAAAAAAACTCGTCCGTAAACCATAATACTTAGCTCGAAACCCAGTACACAAGCTGTTGGTCGTCCCAAACATCTAAGTTATTTTTGGAACGTACTTGTTAATAAGAACTCGTCCGTAAACCAGGATACTTAGCTCAAAACCCAATACACAAGCTATTGGTCGCCTCAAACATCTAAGTTATTTTTGGAACGGACTTGTTAATAAGAACTCGTCCGTAAAACGGGATACTTATCTCAAAACCCAATATACAAGCTATTGGTCGCCTCAAAAGTCTTAAGTTATTTTTGAGCATGACTTGCTAACGAAGACATGTCCGAAAACCGTACAGATCATTGAAACAACAATCTCGAAAACCCCATCCATAAATCATCCCGTATCACGTCTAGATACAGGGTAAAAACCACAAGGTTCAGCGTTACGACCTAAAGTGGATAAAGCCATCCAGGCACAAAACCAGAAGCACGGTTCCAAATAAATATCTACAAGGCCATCTAGGCATCAAAACAAATAAGTCTAAAGAAAAAGCAGAAAACAGATAATCGAGCCGAGATTGCTAGTCAACGGTCCTCGGAGCTCCATCCTCGGCGGAAACCTCAGTAGCGGGAGCTCCATCCATCCTCTCTTTGTCAAGATCCGGTGGCGTCTCTCCTTTGAGAAGCATCACGAGCTCAAGGTTACTCTCTATCTGACCCAAGTCGAGCATATCGGTGTAAGCCTTACCCCTAACCTTGGCAAACAGGGCTCTCACATGAGCAAGCTTGTCTTGGAAATGAACCGACAGCTGACTCCTCGTGTCGTCCACGACACGCTGAACCTGTGCCCTTTGAGCCTCCTCGGATGCCATGAGCTGATTCCGAAGCTCGACGATGGTCATCTCGCGACGATACTTGCTGCCCTTCAGGTACTCGGCTTGCTTCCTGACGGCATCGTACTTCTTCTCCAGAGCCGTCATCGCAGACCGATGCTCGTCAGCTTCCTTAGCCGCTCTCTCAACCTCGCCTTCTAGCCCAAAGATCTTCTTCTGATCTTCTTCCGCTTGAGTCCTGCTCAACCAAGCCCCTTGGTCATACTCGTATACCAGTTGGTTGATGTGGGCAAGAAACAGCAAGAAAATAAATAAAGTCAAGAAGTCATATGACAAAGAACGTAAAAGATAAAGCTAAAAGTCGAAACCGCAAAAATCAAACTCACCATAGTGCCTCGAAGAGCCATCTCGGCATAGGGAGCCTGCTGCGTCAGCGTGTCCGGGGAAGTCATTGTCATCCCAGGTTGGGTCACGCTGGAAAGAAGGAGCACCGCAGAGGAATGACTCTCGCAGAGGCCATCTTCGACTGAAGATATCAGAATGCTGTCAGGACCGCTAACCTCGGCACGTTTCCTCTTCTTTGCCTGTGATGCCTTGGCACCGGCCTTCTTCTTCCCTCTCTTCTGGCCTTCACCAGCTCTAGCAGTCTCCGCCGAATGACCAAGAGCGAGTACGTGCCCGGAAGACGGTGTCGCGCTAGACCTCGACACCGACTTCGAAATCGCGAAGCCCTTCGAAGGTGGCATCAAAGGGCTCGGCGCCGAGGAAGGGCCTACATCCTTAGTAGTCGGCTTTCTCCCGCCAACAGCATCGCCCGTAGGTCTCGCCCGTGTAGCCTCGGTGGCCTCCTTGGCATGTGCATCCTCGCTATCCCTTCCCCTCCAAGTCAACATCTCCTACTCTGAATAACTCGCCAACGAACCAGAAACTAGTATACCTGCGTAGCGAGATCGCGCTTTCTCCACACGCCTCAAGGAAAAATGTCTCTCCCAATTACACTTCTGGGATGCAAGAGCGTTGCAAAGTGTCCTCGAATCTTTGGGAAGTCTTGGAAAGGGATAGATCGCTGCAAAAAAGGAAAAGAAAATAACTCAAGTCAAAATTCTGAAATAGTCAGTCAAATAGCGCACAAAAAATCTGAGTATGCCGAGCCCTCAAAACTTTCAAAGGGGTCGGCTACCCTTTCTCCGCCACCGATTCGAGAAGTCAACACCATCGCCCAAGGTCTCCACACAAATTGGCACGTAAAAGAAGGAGTCCATCCACCGGCAATCTTTGCTCGGGAACCCTGTGATGATGCGATAATCTTTCCGGTTCACCACAAAGTAGACTAACTTGTCTTTGAAGGAGGATTTGCGGAGATCCAGCCAGTTTATTAAGTGGAGGGGCGTGACCTGCTCGTCAATCTCATAACTCCGAACCAAAATCCCAATCAAATAACGGAGTCCCCGAGGAGTGAGTTGCGAGATAGAAATGTCGTAATGATGCAAATACGATAGGATCACGAACGGGATCGGAAACCACAAGAAATACCCATGAAAGAATCTCTCGTATAAGGTGAAGTATTCGTCCGGAGGATTGTCGGCGCGTTCCGAAGACAAAGGAACGCGGAGCTCGATTCCTCGAAAATGTGAAATTTCTGTCTCAGCACACCCAAGGACTCCTCGTCAGACAGCGACGAACCTGGGGAACCGGGGACCTGTTTCTTTTTCTTGGCTCCGCACTTCCTTAAAGTCGGCTTGACTTTTGTCGGAGAGCGAGCACCCCAATGAGCAATCACTCCCAAATAAGCGAGTTCGTCCTCATTATGCAGCTCATCTTTGATTTCAATCGGACTCAACGACTCGTCTACTAGCTCGTCTTCACGGGGCAACTCTTCCAAAGCGTCCGAACCCGCGGCACCAGGATCAATTACATAATTTGACTCAGCATCAAAAACGGATAACTCGATGCTATAACCAGGACTCTCCATCTCTACAATCACAACCAATTCCTCTAAGTAACGCTAAATCACCAAAGGTATACTCATCAAGGAAACGAGGCAAGAGGATCACGCCTATACCTTGGATTGTGATGAAGACCTCGGCAAGTATGGAAGTCCTAAGACGAGTAGTCGGTACAAGCCGAAAACACGAGGTGACGACATGGACTGTTCTAGTCAAAGAACCCTCGACAAACTATCCGTCTAATAGTCGGCAAAGATCAGGCGGCGTTGAGTCCTCGGCAAACTATCTGTCGAGTAGTCGGCAAAGAAAACGGAGATCATGGTAGCAACGGGGATCGGGTCCTTGGCAACTCGCAATCGTCGGCATAATGCTGCAAATTGAACAGGTCAGCACAGGAGAAACCGTGAGGCGTAGACGAAATCAAACCGAAAAAAACCGACTACCGAAATCGCAGCTTCTACCCGTAGCGCGAACAAGACCTCGCACCAGAGAGATCTCGGCTCGAATCTACTTTGCCGACTACAGACGAGATTTCGCACCAGAGGGACGTCGGCACGAATCCTCCTCGCCGACTACTGACCGCAACACGAATCTCTCCGCCGACTTCAACCTGTAGCGCGAACGAGACCTCACACCAGACGGATCTCGGCACGAATCCTCTTCGCCGACTACTGACCAGACCTCGGCACCAGAGACACCTTGGAGCAAGTCTTCTCCGCCGATTAGCCGCCCGAAGCACGACAATGAAGATTGAGGCTGAGGATGAATAAAGCTCTGGCGACAGGGGAATAAAACCAAAACCTCACCAGGGGACTTGATCACTCGACAACATCGGCGGCGGTGTGACACTCGTCGGCGGCGAATGGAGCTTGACAGCGGTGGCTTTTTCTTTTGGAAAAAAAAAAACAAACCAACCCAAAAAATAAAAATAAAGAGAAGGGAGAAGGAGAGAGTTCTACCTTTTGCTTTCTGGGGAAGTGGAGTTGTGAGGAGAGAAAAGAGAGATGGAGGTTTTTATAGTCTTTAAAAAAAAAAATCGATCTTACATCTCGGAAAACGGCAATCCGCCACTGCGATTTCTCGGCAAAACACAAAATTCAGAATTTCAATTCCTGGAAAAAATGGAAATTTTTACTAAGTATGGAGAATTGTCAAGTTAAGCAATCCGGAACATGTAAACATGGCAATGACGAAGTACGATACGAATCGCAAATCGCAAATTTGCATAGCTTTTACAAAACAAGCTGCAAAATAGTTTCAAAAGCATTGTCGGGTTAGGCATTTTGTGAAACATGTAAGCTCGACAAGGTTAACGGGACGACAAATCTTAACCGACACAAGTCTAGTCGAATCGGGAAAACAAATATGATTCGGAACTACAATTGCGAAAGCATGATAGCTCGACACGACGGGCAAGTGCCCTGACCTGGCGTCATTTTAACTAAGTCTCGCAGCGCTGATCTCGTCATCGGCTTCTTTAAGCTTGGCACTCCCCCCCCTAACAGGGACTACCAAGCTGGGGGGCTAACTGTTGGGGTCAAAACTCCCTCCGACAGTTATTTTCAATAAAATGACTAAGTATGGAAATAATCATGTACGGGACAGTGTCGGAGACATGGACAACTTGCCAAAAATGCTCATTTCCGCCAATCTCTGCCGTCTGCCGACCACTGCCGCAGAATGTTCCTCGCCGACCACTGCCGCAGAGTGCTCCTCGCCAAGCACTATCCTGCCACCGACGTGGCCATCTGGAGTGCTTGACGACTCGCCGATGTGGTCGTCCTAAAGAGCTAAGAAATGGGCCGACTACTGAAGCTGGGTCGAGAACGCAGGCCCGGGATGGCAAAGTGGCGAGATGGCAAAGTCCGACCCATTACGACGAAGCCCGTGGCAAGTGCCGACTACGATAAAAGGAAAATTCGGAGGAATACCGAAAACTTCCTTATCTCTTATTTGTCAGACCTAGCCGACTTGGACTTGTATAAATATTCTTGTAACTCCTTTGGAAAGGAGATCCGCAACTTTTGGCACAAACACTTAGCAACAAATCAATAAAGCTTTCTTAACGCAATTCACGTGTTTTTTGTCTTTGTGTTTTAGTTATTCTTGTGATTTTTTCCAGAGATCTCGTTTCCTTAAAAACTCTTGACAAATTCAATTGAGTTGGTTTCGACCTCCACACTAAACCCTAAATAATAAATCCTAAACCCTAAACCCCAAATCTTAAACTCTAAACCCCAAATAATAAACCCTAACCCCAAACATTAAATCCTAAACTCCAAAATACTAAACTCTAAATCTTAAATCCTAACCCTTAAACCACAAATCCTAAATCATAAACCACATGAAAGAGAAAGAGATAATTAGTGGTCTCCATATTTATTTTAGTGATTTAATCTAATATATTATTTAACTAAGTTGTGATTGGCTAAAACTAGAGGGGGTGAATACAAGATTTTACCCCCAGGGGTGAACCCAAGAATTGTTTAAGACAATATCATAATATTTGGTGCTAAATTTTAAAAGAAAACATTAATTGTAGATAATGTTCAAACGCTATAAACAAATTAGTCGACAGTGATCGTTTAGTGAAATGCTTTTGTCCAAAGTTTTTAAAAGCTTTTTTGAATTTAAGTTTCAAAAGAATAATAACATTTTTTATCTGATATCTTCTATATATTAAACAAAAAACATTAGAGCTTGGTGATGTGTTATCACCACAATTTTTCTTATATTTTTTCTTTTTGATTTATTTAATTATATTATACTCATTACCAAACACAATTATTTTCAAATATTACTCTTATTCCAATTTTCAAACACATTTGAATATTCTCAAACTTACCAATAACAATAATTTCAAAGATCTTCTATATCTTAAATATTACTATTAAAATCAAAACTAAAATTAAATAAATATTAATTCTAAACAATTATACATGTTTAAAATAAAATACATTATTTGGTTTTTTATTTTAAAAATATGTGTGAGAAACTAAAATTTATAATAGATCTCAACAATAAATCTAACAATTTCGGTTAGTTTAATTGTAAATAATTTGAATTTGATTCGGGTAATTTAGTATATAAATTTTTATACCAATTCAGACAATATATAATTCAGATCGAATTTGGATTAATGAATTTTGATTTGATGGTTCAATTCAAATATTTTGTCTATCATTTGGTGAAATACATTCTTATATAAAATAGTCGTAAATTCGAATATAGACAAACGAATCTCGGATTTCGTATAGTAATTTTCACATTAATTATTATTTTTTAACTAAAACTATCAAATTAGAATAATTATTCATGCATTCACTAAGATTGATTTTTAACTAAAACTAAAACTATACTACTTTAACATAATTATCCTAGTTTAAAATTAATCAAACGTATGAAAATATTAACTAATTTTTTTGTCAAATTTAAAAAGAGAAATTTTAAGAAATGTCAATTTTGAAGTGATATTTTTCAAAAATGTTATCTTTTCAAAATCTTTGCAAAAAATGCCACTTTTTTAAAATTATTTTTTCATTATATTATTCATGTTTGGGTTGTCTATGTTGTATTAGGGTTTATGGTTTGTTAAGGGTCAACAAAAATTTTAGGATTTAGAATGTTAAGATTTAAGTTTTAAAAATCCATAATTAGTGGTATTTTTGCAAATACACAACCAATTGTGATATTTTTGAAAAGTGGCACACCAAAAGTGGTATTTTTGCAATTGTCCCATTTAAAAATTCATTTATACAAATATATTAAATTTCACAAAATAATAATCTTTTATTTAATTATCTCCTAAACTTAGCTTATTTCATCAATATTTTTTGTTTTTTATCTACAAGTATTTTGTTTATTTACCACTAAAATTAGTAAGAATTTCAAAATTTAATTATATACAATATATGAAATTGATTGAAAAAATAATGAAATATTTAAACTTAAAATTTTAAACTCAAAAGTATTACAAATTGAGAATACACTTGAAACGACCCAACCCGTAAAATTTAAAATTTTTCCCTTTCGGATTATTATTATCACAAATAATAATCCTAAACGGGTCAACACAAGCAATGCGGAACAATAAACGATTAAACCATCAACCAATCATCATTCAATAATCTCATACTTATTGAATCACTAAACAATATCAAGTAAATCCAATTCACTTCAAATAACGACAAACAGTCTCAACAATCCAAAATTCACTAACACCCAAGCAATTCTAACACGACAGCCACCGAATACGAGACACTAGATCATCTCCTCTTCCCAGCCATGATTCCACGATCACACTTTGTCTTTATCTGCATCACATGGCAAAAAGAGATGCGTGAGTATTATCACAAATACTCAGTGAGACGGTCATCCCGTCTACAGGTTATACACACAGGCATAAGAATCAATATAATACTAGGATGAACAAACAACAACGCAAGCACGAACAATCAACATAAATTCGCCTCAAACAGACATACGTTGATCGACACAACCACCATGTGTTGATCGATGCATCAACCAGTGTGTTGATCGACATGCAACCCCGGTATCGATCGATGCACTATTCTATGTGTCGATCGACGCAGAGCAACTGCGTCGACATCACAGAATCCAAGATCGAACATATCCTCTCATGGATCGATCCTGGATCGAATTACATCGATCTCTGCACACAAATCAACACGAATCCACACAAAAACAACACAACAATCGCTTCCTATCAATCCTTTACCCAGATAAACCTACGGTCACGCACTCACCTCGATTCTAGAAGGAAAAAGGATGAGAATCACGAATAACACGAAGAACACGGTCTCCAATCCAAAATTCTCACACCCAAATCGTGCAGCCACGAACCCCAACACACTCTTCGATCCTCACAAACACCCAAAACCTTCCAACACTCTGATTTCTCCCTAATTCTCTCTGGTTTCTGCTCAAGAACAGCCAAAATCGGCCAAAACTCGTGTATGTCCCTTTTTTATAACCCAACCCTAGGGTTCCCTAAACCAACCGCCGAACCGAACCATTCAAATCGAACTGGTCTAGTTCAATCCACCTTGCGTTGATCGACGCACACCACTTGCGTTAATCGACGCACGACCAAAATCCACAGAAATTGGTTCGCGGTCGTTACAATTCTCCCCCCCACTAACATTGATTCGACCTCGAATCACACGACACCGTCACCTTACGGTCACAACTGATATCAACACTCTGACCACCCCGGTCAGCTCCACAGATATCATCACTCCCGGCAAACCTGGCCAGCACCACCCGAGATCACACCCAATCCTAGAACTGGACTAGTCTCACACTAGCCACATTGCACTGTCTCGCCACTGCTGCAATCCTGACCCAACCCGGTCAGCATCCCCTGAGATCATCTGCCGATCTCCGAAGCTCATCCAGCTTCATCACATAACACCGCCTCACTACAACTACCCTCCTGACCAACCCGGTCAGCACCACCTGAGATCATCTCCCGATCTCAATCACATAATACCGTCTCACTACGGCTACCATCCTGACCAAACCCGATCCTCCACCTGAGATCCACTCCTGATCCCTGAAGCTCATCAAGTCTCATACTTACAATCACGTAACAGACATTATTGCTCATAACTCATACTCATAACTCATATACATATACACCATACCAACTCTCACGATCGTCACCCCTTGAGTCATCGTATGCAGGGAACCCACTATCCCCTGGAGAGAAGCACCATCCCTCAAAGTATATGTAGGGAACCCACCGTCCCATAGAGAGAACCACCATCTCTCGAGTATATGCAAGGAACCCACTATCCCTTAGAGAGAACCACCATCCCTCAAGTATATACAGAGAACCCACTATCCTCCGGAGCAATAACTCTGCGGCGTTCATCATAAGCACCTGTCGACCAGTTTCGCCTCTCGTGGCCCATCATGACATCCCCTAAACCGGAATGTCATCTCATCCATGACCAATCACTAGGTCATCCGAAACCACCCCCACTAGGGTGTTTCTACCAGAGTCCCTGGAAATAGATGAGTTATAACTCAAATAAAACCTCTATTTCCCAGCGCCATCTAGAGAATAGACAAGTCCTAACTCACATAGAACTTCTATTCCTAGATACTCATCCCTGGAAAATGGACAACCTCTAACTCACATAGAGCTTCCATTTCCAACCTCACATGACCCCACCAGTCATCATAACACATGACTCCACCAGTCATCACAACACATGACTCCACCAGTCATCACAATACATGACCCCACAAGTCATACCATAAGAACCCCCGTCTTATAAACACATATAATAAGAAAACACCCATCTTATTAATCTCAACAACGTACAATCGTTACATCAACAAACGAACATACATAACAACTCATAGCCACATGTAATTACAGACTCTGAAAACCATAAAAAGACAACTTAAGCCACCATTTGCTTCTCGAACCACTTCGAGAACTTTGCTTTCATCCTCGCTTCTGGTTCCCAAGTCTCCTCTTCAATACTGTCACAGTCCCACATGACTCTCACCAACGGTATCCTCTTCCGGTGCAGCACCTTGACCCTCCTCTCGAGAACCCTCACAGGTCTCGCCGCCAACGTCATGTTGGGCTGAAGATCCTCCGGAATCCTAGCCAACACCTCCTCAGACTCATGTAGACACTTCTGTAGCATCGAAACATGGAAGACTTTATAAAATGCCTTCATACTCTAAGGTAACTCAAACCGATAAGCTACTGGTCCCACCCGTTCCACAACCTTGAACGAACCTATAAACCTCAGATTTAGATTATTCTCTGAAATGGATCTGTTAGGACCCCTCAACATCGCTGCCTTGAGATACACCAGATTTCTCAGCTCAAACTCCAGCTCTTTTCTCCTCTTATCGGCATAACTCTTCTGCCGATCCTGAGCCTCTCTCATGTTCAGCCTCAAGACATAGATCTTCTCCGTCGTCTCCTGAACAAAATCACACCAAACATGCTCCTCTTCCCCACTTGAGTCCAGCATAATAGTGTACGACATGGCCTCCCATACAGAGCCTCATACAGAGCCATCCCAATACTCGCCTGGTAGCTATTGTTGTACGCAAAATCTACCAGGTTCAGGTGATCCCCCCAATGACCACCATAATCTAGCACACACATCCTTAGTAAATCCTCTAATGTTTGAATCATCCTCTCAGACTGCCCATCCGTCTAAGGATGATAAGTTGTGCTCAAATGCACCTTAGTGCCCATCTTAGCCTGGAACGCCCTCCAGAACTCTGAAGTAAACCTCGGATTCCTGTCTGACATGATACTCGCTGGCACCCTGTGCAGCCTCACTATCTCCCGCACATACTTCTTAGCTAACACCGCCGCTTCGTCTGTCTTCTTGATGGAAAGAAAATGTGTTGACTTGGTCAGACGATCCATAATCACCCATAGGGCATCATACGTCCACGAAACCGGCAACCCTGTCACAAAGTCCATAGTAGTCATGTCCTACTTCCACTCTGAAATAGGCAAACTCTGCAACATACCACTCGGAACCTGATGCTCAGTCTTCACTAACTGCTACACGTTGCACGCTACAACCCAGTTAGCGACAACTCTCTTCATCTTGACCTAGTAATAATCGTTTCAGATCACGATACATCTTGGTCGCTTCCGGATGAATCGATAACATGTTCGAATGAGCTTCTCTCAAGATCTCCTACCTCAGATCCTTATCCTTGGGTACACAAACCCACCCGTTCACCAGTATCGTCCCATTCGCTGAGACGAAATACTCTAAACCTGCAACCTTAGAAGTATCAGTCAAACCCTGATCTTTCTCCTGAGCTACTCGAATCCTGCTCAGTAAATCTGCCTGGTTAGCTACCTCTAATTCCAACGACTCCTGTGAGATAACACATAATCTCAACGTACTAATCTCGCTCACCAGAGCCTCCATATTCCGCTCCTGAGCCGAAGCAACCCTCTTCCGACTCAATGCATCTCCAACCAGATTAGCCTTACCTGGATGGTACCCAATCTGCTACCAACTCCATCCAGTGCCTCTGTCTCTAGTTCAGCTCTGGATGAGTGAAGAAATACTTCAGACTCTTATGGTCTGTGAACACCTGCACCTTTCCGCCATAAAGATAAGACCTCCAAATCTTTAAAGCGAAAATCACCGCAGCCGACTCTTAATCGTGGGTAGGGTAGTTGCACTCGTGCTTCCTCAACTGCCTCGAAGCATATGCAATATCCTTCCCCTGTTGCACCAAAACACAACCCATACCAACTCTCGAAGCATTCGTATACACCACGTAAGGCTCACCCGGCTTGGGTAATGCCAGTACTGGTGTACTAGTCAACATCTCCTTCAGCTTCCCGAAACTCTCTTCGCAAGCTGAAGACCACACAAAAAGGATATTCTTCCCCGTTAACTTCATCATCGACTACGCCATACTCGCAAATCCCTTGACGAACCTCCGATAATAACCTGCTAACCCAAGAAAACTCTAGATCTCGGTGGTATTTCTCTGTCTAGGCCATCCTCTGATAGCCTCAATCTTAGCCGGATCCACAGAAACTCACTCTGCAGACACCACGTGGCCAAGAAAACTCATCTCTCGCTGCCAGAAACTGCACTTGCTCAACTTCCCGTACAGCTTCTGCTCCCGTAGCTTCTCCAAACCACCCTTAAATGCATCTCATGCTCCTCAGGACTCCTTGGATACACCAGAATACATCGATGAAGATGATCACAAACACATCCAGATACTCCTGGAATACCCCGTTCATCAACCTCATGAACGCTGTTGGCACATTCGTCAACCCGAAAGGCATCACCACGAACTCAGAATGCCCATACCTCATCCTGAAAGTAGTCTTCCTAACGTCTTCTTCGTTGATAGAATCTAATTGTAACCCGAAGCCAAATCGATCTTGGAGAACCAAGTAGCACCCCGCAACTGATCCAACAACTCATCAATCCGCGACAAATGATACTTGTTCTTCATAGTGACTCGGTTAAGTCCCATGTAATTGATGCATAACCGGAAACTCCCATTTTTCTTCTTCACGAACTACACCGACGCTCCCAACGGTGAAACACTAGGCCGTATGAAATTCTTACCCAACAAATCATCCAACTGCTTTTTCAGCTCTGCCATCTCTGCTGGAGCCATACGGTAAGGCGCCTTGGATATCGGAGTCGTCCCAGGCTCCAACTCAATCGTAAAAGGATCAGACCGAGACGGCGATAATCCCTACAATGACTGGAAAATGTCCTGGAAGTCTTGAACAACTCGAATATCCCCAATTGCAACCTCTCCAACAGTCTCTGGCATCACTATCGTCTCTAAATATGCCTCACAGCTCTTCTCAATCAGCTACTCAGCTTGAATGGCCAAAATCACAAGACTCCCGGAAGTCGGTCTCACTTCCTGATAAACCAACCTTCCCGCCTCTCGCTCGAACACAACTCGTCCTCAATTGCAATCCAGATGGACCCGGTACCGATCCACTCAATCCATCCCGAGAATGACATCATACAACTCCACCGGACTAATGATCAAATCTGCTGGCATCAACTCTCCTGCCACTAGAATATCCACACCACGAGCCCGCCCGAAAGTAGCTAACGACTTGTCACCAGCAACCCTAAATACTCTCGGGTGCTCACAAAAATCGCTCTGGATACCGCTACCCTCCGCATACTCTGGAGTAATGAAGTTATTCGTAGCTCCAGAATCAAACAAAACGTGAGACTCACATCCGCCCACAACTAAAGTCCATGCACAAATCCCATGTGCTAAAGAACTCTAACACTCTAAGACAAACTCACAATTTCCAACACACACTAAAATTCAAACACCACAAGAATTTAAAAAAGTCAAGTCTGAAAATTACATGTGATCGGTCTGGCGCTAAAACCACCCGTCTCCACCGAGGTGAAAACCAGTGGTGCTGCTATAATCTGAGCCACCGGCTGCACTGCCGCCACTTCCATCTGCTGCAGTTTAGGACACTTGGGTTGGATATTCCCCGACTCTCTGCAGTGGAAACACACATATGATCCCCGAGACTCACTCTTCTTTAGACAACTAACCACCTTGTGATCTATGCTCCCGCACCCGAAGCATCCAACCACTCTGCCTTTTCTAACTCGACCCTGAAGTGCTCTCCCACTTCCTCTTCTGTCATTGTGCAGGCTTGCCGCCCCTGCTCGGATCCACCTGCTGCTGCGACCTCCTCTGCTGCTGAACTAACCACCACAGCCTGCTCTCTAAGGTCCTTCTTAATCGCAGCAGCTGTCTTAACCAACTCCGCCCTCGTGGCGAACCTATTCACTCTACAGCGAGTCTCAAATCCGCTCGAAGTCCCCTCACGAACCCCTTCACCTGGGACTGCTTGCCCTCCATGCCTATACCCGCATGAACCAGAAGTCGACTGAACTCCGCGTCGAACTCCCTCACCGACCGGTCTCCCTGAGCCAACTCCAGAAACCTCAGCTCCAACCGATCCACCGCCTCCTACACGAAATACTTGGCATTAAATTCCGCCAAGAAATCCTCCTAGGCCATCTCGGCTGCGCCCTCCTAGCCTCAACACGTCTCCACCAGAGATGCGCATCACCCTCCAAGTAATGAACCGCTAGATCAACCCGGTATCCCTCTGGACACCTGATAGAGCGAAAGTTACGCTCCAGTCTAAGCTCCTACTCATCGGCCTCCTCAGGCTTGGCACCTCCCGAGAAAAACTCGGTGCCAATCATCTGCATCTACTCAATCATCCTAAGGTAAGATAGGAGCTCCGCTGGAACCGCCACACCCGGCTGCACCCCAGCCCTGCCCGCCTACATTCCAGCCAGACCCAGCTGCACACCAGTCACACCCGGCTGAACACCAGCCCCACCTGGCTGCATACCAGCCACACCTGGCTGCACTCCTAGAGCTTGACCCGGAGCCGACACCCCACCTGGTAACCGCTCCAGAATCAACTATAGCAAACCCGCCAAACGATCTTCTCGGTCTTGGGCAAAACCCACGGTAGCACCCCCACTTGGGTCCACCGCACCACCGGCTACACCGGGACCCACACTAGCTCTTCTAGCCCTCACACTGGTACTCGTAGCGGCCACACTCACGAACTCCTCCTGAAACGCCTGCGAGTCAGCCACCTGCTCCTGCGTGGTCTCCTGAGCCACACTCGCGGTGTCAGACTCACTCTCAAGTCCTCGTCCACGCCCACCACGACCACCTCGGCCTCCACGGCCCCCACGACCTCTGCCTCTAGCAACTCTAGCCATCTCTCTACACTACCCAGCAGAAAACTAAGAATACTAGAACAACAGAAAGTCAAACAACACATACCGTGGAATCTCATTGAAGGCTCGGAGAAGATGATCTAGGACTCCAAACTCACATAATAATCAATCGACTAAATCACACATTATTTCGACGAACATAATATAATTTCGTTATTTCACACATTAAAAACCTAAGAATATAAATCATTTTTTTTCATGATTATTATTGTTTCCAACAGTACGATTAAAGTCAGAAAAATTAAAATATTCAAGTAACTCGGTAACATATGATGATCTAAATTTTGAGGGTGTATTTTGAAACTTGTAATCCTTCTCTTGTTTTGAATTGGGTTGGAGAGCCTGAACTAACAAATTGTGAAGACCCATCAACGTTTGAAGTACCATCACCACCAAAATTCAAAGTTCCTCTGATTTTTTAGAATCCATCATTGTTGAGCTGTGAAAATCTTCCTACGCCTAGAGAACAAGTTCCACTACCAAATAATTCTCTACTACTTGGTCCACAAGAATTACTGAGTTGGCGTTTCCATGGATTAACACGAAAAGTACCACAACGGTGATAACATGTTACCCCTTCTAGAAAACAAAGTCTATATTCGTTACTTTTGAGTAACACAAACCTCCTTTTCTCAGATGGATCTCACAAAATCTCTAATGAAACCCACCAATAATATGTGAATTTCTCTATTTTTTGGAGCTCATTAAGTTGAAACCACGATTCACACTCATAATCCTCATTTTCTTGGCCACGTGCATTAAGCATTTGGATTGGGGTTGGGGTGGTTGTAAGATATGACTCAATATTGGATAGATGTGTGTCCATATTAGCTCTTCTTTGTGGGATTTGCATAGTTGTAAGATATGACTCAGTATTAGATAGATGCGTGTCAATAACAACTCTTCTTCGTGGGGCTTATGTTGTATGTGGATTAGATTGCCCTCATACCCTATTACAAGTTGCACCACCGTTGATACCACCTTGCCTAGATCGTAGTTGATGATTTCCCACTGGTTGTTATGGTTGAATTTAGTTTCAAACTGAATTGCTCTGTGTTTTTGGAACACTATAAAAAAAAATTATTTTTGTTCTTCTTCATCATCGTCATCTTCAACTATCTCATCTATTTGACTAGTTGAAATTATATTGTCGTTTATAAGGCAGTGAAGACCAAACACTTTGTGCATCAATTCTATGCATGGCAAAAACATTTTTTTGTAACCTTGAATCCCCTTCCATATCCAACAACGTATGATCACTTATATCAAAATAACGCTTGAAACAACCCGACCCAAAAATTTAAAAATTTTCCCTTCAGATTATTATCATCATAGATAATAATCCTCAATTGGGTCACACCACATGCGAAAAACATAAAACAATTAAACCAATTCAATCAGTTCAATAATCCCATACTTATTAAATCTAGCCGGTTCAATTCAACAATCCAAACAATAACCAATAACCAATAACCAATAAACTACAACTCAGAATTCACTAGCAACCTAGCAATTCTACAACAGCACCCAGCCATACGAGACCCTAGATCATCTCTCCTTCCTGGCCATGATTCCACGATCACATTTTCTCTTTACCTGCAACACATGGCAAAAAGAGTTGCGTGAGTATTATCACAAATACTCAGCGACGCGGTCATCCTGTTTACGGCTTATTTAAGTATAGACATACAATCAATAAAATACCACGATGAGCACACAAGAAAACAACAAGAACAACCAACACGAACAAGTACAGGGACTCTGTATCGATCGACACAGCCACTAGGTGTCGATCGACACACCACCATGGTGTCGATCGACACACCACCATGGTGTCGATCGACACGACAACCCAGAAACGAGCCTATCCTCTCGTGGCTCGAATCTGTCGCGATTCGTCGAGTCACCTGCACAATTCCAACCATAAAACACACGAAACACCAAGCAAACGCATTCCATAAATCCTTATGCCCACACAAACCCACGATCACGCACTCACCTCGAAGAATCGAAATGAGAATGGGACCAACGGTTACAAAACGACTTGTACACGACAAACCACTGGTCCAAAACCAAAACGGATGACTGTTCTGGAAACTAGACAGACACAGCTACGCGTCGGTATATGGATCGCCTCCAGAATCCTTCTGGTTCGATCGAAAATCAACCCCGAAGCTGACTGATCGCAGACAACTAATCTGCACAGACCCATCGAGTTCAAACATCCATAACTCGATGAATAATCAACGAAAAGACAAACCGTTTTCGCCTATATCAAGAGCAGAGATTGTAGAACTTACCCACCAAGACCCGCACCCGGCCAGTATCCTTCGAGATCACACTCGAATTTCACAACCTGTCCTGCTAAGGCTAACACTCTTGCCTAAAATTCGACCAGATTCACCCGGAACATCAACGATGCACGCCCCATGGTCTGGATTAGAGCTGCCCGATTGATCGTCCAACAATCAAACAAGAACATGTCCGACCAACCGTTGACCCCGCATTGGACCAAATGATCGTACAACAATCAAATAAGAACATGTATGACCATCGGCGTAACATATGCTACCAGGATTGTCCAAACCGAATCCAGCCTCCAGTAATAACCCCAGACTCGACGTCCACAACACACCCCTGGCCCTCAGCCAGCACCACTCGTGGTCACACCTGATCCCCGAGTTCTACTAGGCTCACACTAGCCTCATTACACCGTCTCACCATGGCTGCAATCCTGACCCAACCCGGTCAGCACCACCTGAGATCCACTCCCGATCCCCAAAGTTCATCCAATCCCATACTCACGACTACGCTTAGATGCTACTGCTCATATCTCATACTCATAACTCATATACATGTACACCACACTCACTTGCAGGATCGTCACCCCTTGAGTTACGTGTGCATGAACCCACTCGTCCCCTGGTGAGAACCACCATCCCTCAAAGTACATGTAAGGAACCCACTCGTCCCCTAGAGAGAACCACCAACTCTCGAGTATATGCAGGAACCCACTCGTCCCCTGGAGAGAACCACTATCCCTCAGTATGCAGGAAACCCACCCGTCTCCTGGAGCAATACTCTGATACATGCATCATAAGTACCTGTCGACTGAAATCACCTCTCGTGGTCATCCGAAACAACCCAATCACCAGGGTGTTTCACAGAGTCCCTGGAAAAGACAATTCTAACTCACATAAATCCTCTTTTCCAGACTCTCCCTAGAAAATAGACAAGTTCCAACACGCATAGAGCTTACATTTCCAGCCACTCCTGGAACATGTACCACCTCATTTCCAGCCACTCGTGGAACATGAACGATCTCATTTCTAGCCACTCCTAGAATATGAACAAGCTCATTCCTAGACACTCCTAGAACATGAACAAATCTCATTTCCAGTCACTCCTGGAACATGAGCAATCTCATTTCCAGCCACTCCTGGAACATGAGCAAGCTATAAGCCGCGTAAAACTTCTATTCTTAGCCATCCTAGCTGATAGGCAAGCTCTAACTCACATAGAACTTCTATCGCTAGACCTCCACATGACCTACCAGTCATCTCAAACCACGACATCACTAGTCATCTCATAAGAACACACGTCTTAACCACAAATTTAATAAGGCAAACTCATCTTATTAAATCTCAAAATGTATACTCGTTACATCCACATCAAAATACAAATATCTCAATCAAAGAACTCAAGCCACCGCTTGCTTCTCGAACCACTTCGAGAACTTCCCCTTCATCGACGCTTCTGGTTCCCAAGTCTCCTTCTCAATACCGTCACAGTCCCACACGACCCTCACCAACGGTATACTCTTCTGGCGCAGCACCTTGACCCTCCTCTCGAGAATCCTCACAGGTCTCGCCGCCAACGTCATGTTGGGCTGAAGATCCTCCGGGATCCTAGCCAACACCTCCTCAGACTCATGCAGACACTAACGCAGCATCGAAACATGGAAGACTTTGTGAAAAGCCTTCACACTCTGAGGTAACTCCAACCGATAAGCCACCGGTCCGACCCGCTCCACAACCTTGAACGGACCCATAAACCTTGGACTCAGCTTATTCTCTTAAATGGATCTATTAGGACCCCTCAACATAGCTGCCTTGAGATACACCATATCACCTAACTCAAACTCCAGCTCTTTCCGTCTCCCATACAGAGCCTCATATGGAGCCATCCTAATACTCGCCTGGTAACTGTTGTTATATGAAAACTCAACCAGGTTCAGATGATCCGCCCAATGACCACATAATCCAGCACACACATCCTCAACAGATCCTCCAATGTCTGAATCGTTCTCTCGGACTGCCCATCTGTCTGAGGATGGTACGCTGTACTCATATGCACCTTAGTGCCCATCTCCGCCTGAAACGCCCTCCAAAACTCTGAGGTAAATCTCGGATCCCGGTCTGACACAATACTAGCTGGCACACCATGCAGCCTCACAATCTCTCGCACATACTTCATAGCCAAAATTGCCGCTCCATCAGTCTTCTTGATGGCCAGAAAATGTGCTGACTTGGTCAGACGATCCACAATAACCCAAATAGCATCAAATGACACCGGCAACCCTGTCATGAAATCCATGGTAATCATATCCCACTTCTACTCCGGAATGGGCAAACTCTGCAACATACCACTCGGAACTTGATGCTCAGCCTTCACCAGTTGACACACGTTGCACGCTGCACCCCAGCTAGCTACCTCCCTCTTCATCCCAACCCAGTGATAATACCGTTTCAGGTCACGATACATCTTGATCGCTCCCGGATGAATCGACAACATGCTCGAATGAGCCTCCCTCAGGATTACCTGCCTCAAATCCTCATCCTTAGGTACGCAAACCCGCCCGTTCACCAGTATCATCCCACTCGCTAAGACCATATACTCTGAACCGGCCGCCTGAGAACCATCAATCAAACTCTGATCCTTCTCCTGAGCAACCCGAATCTTGCTCAACATATCTGCCTGGTTAACTGCCTCTAACCCCAACGGCTCCTGTGAGATCATACACAACCTCAACGTGCTGATCTCGCTCACCAGAGCCTCCATATCTCGCTCCTGATCTGAAGCCGCTCTCTTCCGACTCAACGCATCTGCAACCAAGTTAGCCTTACCCAGATGGTACCCAATCTCTAGGTAGTAGTCTGCAACTAACTCCATCCAGCGCCTCTGCCTCTGGTTCAGCTCTGGCTAAGTGAAGAAATACTTCAGACTCTTGTGGTCTCTGAATACCTGCACCTTCCCGCCATACAGATAAGACCTCCAAATCTTAAGTGCAAAAATCACCGCAGCCAACTCCAGATCATGGGTAGGGTAATTGCACTCCTGCTTCCTCAACTGCCTCGAAGCATACGCAATACCCTTCCCCTGCTGCATCAACACACATCCCAGACCAACTCCTGAAGCATCTGTATACAACACATAAGGCTCACCCAGCTCGGGTAACGCCAAAACCGGTGTACTAGTCAGCATCTCCTTCAGCTTCCCGAAACTCTCCTCGCAAGCTGAAAACCACACAAAAGGAACATCCTTCCCTGTCAGCTTTGTCATCAACTGTGCCATACTCGCAAACCCCTTGACGAACCTCCGGTAATAACCTGCCAACCCAAGAAAACTCCTGATCTCGGTGGCACTCCTCGGTCTAGGCCAACCTCTGATAGCCTCAATCTTAGCCGGATCTATAGAAACTCCCTCTGCAGACACAACGTGGCCAAGAAAACTCATCTCTCGCTGCCAAAAACTGCACTTACTCAACTTCGCATACAGCTTCTGCTCCTACAGTTTCTCCAAAACCAACCTCAAATGCACCTTGTGCTCCTCCGGACTCCTCGAATACACCAGAATATCATCCATGAAGATGATCACGAACACATCGAGATACTCCTGGAATACCCCGTTCATCAACCGCATAGACGCTGCTAGCGCATTCGTCAACCCAAACGGCATTACTACAAACTTATAGTGTTCGTACCTCGTCCGAAAGGCCATCTTCCAGACATCCGCCTCATCAATCGGAATCTGATGGTATCCCGAAGCCAAGTCAATCTTGGAGAACCAGGTAGCCCCTCGCAACTGATCCAGCAACTCATCAATGCGCGGCAGAGGATACATGTTCTTCACAGTGACTCGGTTAAGCCCCCGGTAATTGATGCATAACCAGAAAATCCCATCCTTCTTCTTCACAAACAACACCGGTGCTCCCCACGGTGAAACACTAGGCCGGATGAAAACCTTACCCAACAGATCATCCAGCTGCTTCTTCAGCTCTGCCATCTGTGCTGGAGCCATACGGTAAGGCACCTAGGATATAGGCGTCGTTCCGGGTTCCAACTCAATCGTAAATGGATCTGACCGCGATGGTGGCAATCCCAACAACGACTGAAAAATATCCTGGAAATCCCGAACAACCTGAATATCCCCTACTGCAACCTCTCCAACAGTCTCCGGCATCACTATAGTCACAAGATACGCCTCACAGCCCTTCTCAATCAATTGTTCGGCCTGTATCGCTGAAATCACGAGACTCCCGAAAGTCGGTCTCACCCCCCGGTACACCAACCTTCCTATCTCCCGCTCGAACACAACATGCCCTCGATGACAATCCAGATGGACTCTATACCGATCCAGCCAATCCATACCCAAGATGACATCATACAACTCCACTGGGCTAATAACCAGATCTGCTGGCATCGACTCTCCTGCCACCAGAACATCCACACCACGAGCCCGCCCGAAAATAACCAACGTCCTGCCACCAGCAACCTTAACTACTCCCGGCTGCTCTCCGGAATCACTCCGGATCCCGCTGCCCTCCGCACACACCGGAGTAATGAAGCTATTCGTAGCTCCTGAATCGAACAATACGTGGGACTCACATCCGCCCACAACTAAGGTCCCTGCACAAACCCCATGTGCATAAGACCCGACACTATAACGCAGACTCACAATTTTTCTCGACAGACTGAATTCAAGCAAGACAAGAATTAAAAGAAAAGAATCAAGTCTGGAACCGCCCACCTCTGCCGAAGTGAAGACCCGTGGCATCGCTGCGATCTGAGCCAATGGCTGCACTGCTGCCACCGCCATCTGCTGTAGCTTAGGACACCTGGGCTTGATATGCCCCGGCTCCCTGCAGTGGTAACACACCTGAGCCGCCCGATCCTCTCTCCTCTTCGGACAGTACGCCACCTTGTGGCCCATGCCACCGCACCTAAAGCATCCTGAACTACTCTGACCTCCCTGGCTCGGCCCTGAAGTGCTCTCCCACTTCCTCTTCTGACCCTGAGCAGGCTTGCCACCCCTGCTCGAACCCAACTGCTGCCTCCTCTGCTGCTGCACCGGTGTACTAACCACCACAGCCTGCTCCCTGATATCCTCCTCGATCGCAGCAGCCGTCTCTACCAACTTCGCCCTCGTGGCGAACTTACTCGCCCTGCAACGAGTCCTCAGATCAGCTCAAAGTCCCCCGAGGAACCTCCTCACCTGGGCCTGCTCGCCCTCCATGCCCCTCCCAGCATGTACCAACAGCCGACTGAACTCCAAATCGAACTCTCTCACAGTCCGACCTCCTTGAGTCAGGTTCAGAAACTTCGATTTCATCCTATCCACCGCTTCCTGGGGAAAATACTTGGCATTAAACTCTGCCAAGAAATCCTCCCAGACCATCTCGGCCTGCACCCTCCTGGTCTCGACGCCTCTCCACCAGAGATGCGCATCACCATCCAGATAGTGAACCGCCAGGTCCACTCTGTATCCCTCAGGACACCTGATCGAGCGAAAATTACGCTCCAATCTCCGCCGCCACTCATCGGCCTCCTCAAGCTTAGCACCACCCGAAAAAAACCCGGTGCCAATCCTCTGCATCTGCTCCATCATCCTCAGATACGATGGAAACTCCTCCGCAACCGCCACACCCGGCTGCACACCAGCCACTACCGGCTGAACCCCAGCCACCACTGGCTGCACACCAGCCACTACCGGCTGAACCCCAGCCACCACTGGCTGCACACCAGCCCCACCTGGCTGAGCTCCCGGAGCCTGACCCGGAGCTGGTACCCCACCTGGTAACCGCTCCAGAATCAACTGCAGCAAACTCGCCAAACGATCATCTCGGTCTTGGGCCACACCTACGGGAGCACCCGCACCCGGGCTCACCGCACCAACAGCTACCTCGGGACCCACACTGGCCTCACCAGCCCTCACGCTGGCACCCGTAGCAGTCACATCCACAGACCCCTCCTGAAATGCATGCGAATCTGCCGCCTGCTCCCGCATGGTCTCCTGGGCCACACTCACGGCATCAGACTCAACCTGCAGTCCTCGCCCGCACCCACCATGACCACCTCGGCCTCCACGGCCCCCACGACCTCTGACTCTAGCATCTCTAGCCATAACTCTGCACTCACAGCAGATTACTAAGTACTAGAACAAAAACAGAAATCATATAACACTTACCGTGGAATCTCAAAGAAGGCTCGGAAGAGATGATCTATGTCCCCAAACCCACACAGCGATCGATCAATTATCACACAATCAATTAATCAATCACCCGCCCTAGAACCATAAGGGCCGCCCTAGAACCGTTAGGGCTCTGATACCAAACTGAAACAACCCGACCCAAAAATTTAAAAATTTTCCCTTCAGATTATTATCATCATAGATAATAATTCTCAATTGGGTCACACCACATGCGGAAAACATAAAACAATTAAACCAATTCAATCAGTTCAATAATCCCATACTTATTAAATCTAGCCGGTTCAATTCAACAATCCAAACAATAACCAATAACCAATAACCAATAAACTACAACTCAGAATTCACTAGCAACCTAGCAATTCTACAACAGCACCCAGCCATACGAGACCCTAGATCATCTCTCCTTCCTGGCCATGATTCCATGATCACATTTTCTCTTTACCTGCAACACATGGCAAAAAGAGTTGCGTGAGTATTATCACAAATACTCAGCGACGCGGTCATCCCGTCTACGGCTTATTTAAGTATAGACATACAATCAATAAAATACTCGGATGAGCACACAAGCAAACAACAAGAACAACCAACACGAACAAGTATAGGGACTCTGTGTCGATCGACACAGCCACTAGGTGTCGATCGACATGACTCCGTCCTGTGTCGATCGACACACCACCATGGTGTCGATCGACACGACAACCCAGAAACGAGCCTATCCTCTCGTGGCTCGAATCTGTCGCGATTCGTCGAGTCACCTGCACAATTCCAACCACAAAACACACGAAACACCAAGCAAACGCATTCCATAAATCCTTATGCCCACACAAACCCACGATCACGCACTCACCTCGAAGAATCGAAATGAGAATGGGACCAACGGTTACAAAACGACTTGTACACGACGAACCACTGGTCCAAAACCAAAACGGATGACTGTTCTGGAAACTAGACAGACACAGCTACGCGCCGGTATATGGATCGCCTCCAGAATCCTTCTGGTTCGATCGGAAATCAACCCCGAAGCCGACTGATCGCAGACAACTAATCTGCACAGACCCATCGAGTTCAAACAGCCATAACTCGATGAATAATCAACGAAAAGACGAACCGTTTTTGCCTATATCAAGAGCAGAGATTGTAGAACTTACCCACCAAGTTTCACCCCTATCCGCCTCGAATAGCACAGCCGTTTGCCCTCTCAAACCTTCGAGTAGAATCTGTTCTCACTCACAATCCTCTCAAGAACAAAGCCTCTCTTTCTCAAACCTCTTCCTCTCTCTGATTCTTCTCTGTAATGCAGCCAACCTCCCATGTTTCCGTTTTTTATCTGAACCCTAGGGTTTCCCTAAATCGGCCCACCAAACCGGCAATCAGAAACCGAAACCGTCGGTCTAATTTTTAACTCGTGTCGATCGACACACAACGCCCAACCTGACTTCTCACAAGTCCCAAAAACTCACGTGTCGATCGACACACACACCCTGTGTCGATCGACACCCACCAAAATCCACTTTTTGGTTCACGGGCGTTACAACGCTATATGTATAATATATAAAAATATACAATTATAATTTTGTACTTTTTGCGGTTGTCCCACTATTTTTATCCATGATTATTTTTCCTATTCAAGGATTTATCGATACACCAGTGCGACGAATAAGCCTTTGATACACAACATACAATATCTTCAAGTCATCATGTTTATGCTTACATGTGATTCAGTCGATTTTTTTCCTGTCTTTATGCGGAATTTTCTGATTATATTGTTATTAGCCTCTATATCTGGTAAAGTCTATATTTAGTGTATATTTTGCAGTTGTTCATCTAGTATTTCAATGAACAAGGAGATGAACGTCTAAAAAATTCTAAAATCTTAAATTCCACATTTAGAAAAATAAACTTTACTTATAGAGTGGTTTATAATATATTCTTTAACATAGTAGTCTATAATACTGTTTTGTTTGATGGTCCAACACCCACTTCTCCAACGCTAGTCATCTTTTAGGTCTGATAGATAAACGATTTGAAAAAAACAAGTGTAAGTTTCCATAGACTTGTAAAAACAATCGATAAAATTTATATGTCTAAACATGTAATTTTAAAGGTTGATGTTAAAATTATAAATATATAGATGTATAGATATATGATTAAAAATAATATAATATAATATAAAAGGAATTATATACAAAAATCAATAATATTTTATTAACTAAATTTAAATGTTTACTTGTAAATACTTTTGGTTTCATAATTATTGAAACGACCCGGCCCGTAAAATTTAAAATTTTTCTCTTCAGATTATTATTATCACAAATAATAATCCTCAACGGGTCAACACAACCAATGCGGAACAATAAACGATTAAACAATTAAACCAATCATCATTCAATAAATCTCATACTTTACTAAATCTCTAAACCAATTCCAATAACAATAACCAATAATCCAATTCAACAAATCCCAATAACAATAAATAGCATTTCCAGAATCACTAGCACCCTAGCAATTCTAACACAACGGCCACGAAACCGAGACACTAGATCATCTCCTCTTCCTGGCCATGATTCCACGATCACACCTTGTCTTTACCTGCATCACATGGCAAAAAGAGATGCGTAAGTATTATCACAAATACTCAGTGAGACGGTCATTCCATCTACTAGGTTAGGCTATACACACATGCATAAGAAAATGATACAATATCAGGGTGAACACTCAACAAGACATAGCACGAGTAATCAAACAAGAATCGCACAAACTGCACGTGCGTCGATCGACACACCACCCCAGTGTCGATCGATGCACTACTCTCGTGTGTAGATCGATGCATAGCACTTGCGTCGATCGACGCACCGACACAGATCCAAGAATCGAACCTATCCTCACATGGTTCGACTCTAGATCACATCACAATCGATATCCTGCACAAATCCACTCAAAAACCACATGAAATACACCTAACAACAACAAACAAATGCATCCTATCACTTTTTTTACCCAGATAAGCCATAGTCACGCACTCACCTTGGATCTGGAAAGAAAAGGATGAGAAAAGGATGAAGAACGCGAAGAACACTCCCCAAGATCCGAGATCTCCTCTTGAATCGCGATCTACAAGCACCAAGAACAAATCCATAGCCTCACGAACGAATCTCCTCTCACAAATCTCTCTGGAACTCTCTGGAACTTTTTTGGAAACTCTAAAGTCCCAAAAACGCGGCCAACCCCTTTTTGTAGGGAAACCCTAGGGTTTAACCCTAAACCGGCTCGCAAACCGACACTTAAATCGAACTAGTCCGGTTCGATTTAACCTTGCGTCGATCGACGCACACCACTTGCGTCGATCGACGCATGACCAAAATTTACAGAAATTGGTTCGCGGTCGTTACAATTATAATTGTTTGCAAATTTTCTTAATTTTAATATAAAATTCAAAATTAGTTTTTAAAACTAAAATTTAAGCAATTTATGTTAATTATAACATTATTTAATCAACATTTAAAAAATAATGAGAAATTTCAAAAAAATGTCACTTTTCAAATGTCACTTTACAAAAATGCCACATTTTTGAAATTTTTGCAAAAATGCCATTTTTTGAAAATTATTTTTTCTTTATATTATTTATGTTTGGGTTAAATATGTTCTATTAGGGTTTAGTTTTGAGGGTTTAGAGAGGTTTAGGGGTCAAAACATTTTTTAAAGTTTAGAATTTTAAGATATAGGCTTTTTAAATCTATAATTACTGGCATTTTTGTAAATGAACACCCTTAAGTGGCAATATTGCAAATGTGCACACAAAAAATGGCATTTTTGTAATTGCCCCAAAAATTAAATAATTTGTTAGCATTAAACGATTGTATATATATAATGAATTAATAGAAAAGATATATACTCTTTTTTGCTAAAAATGATATATATTTATTTAATTCTATATTATTATTGCTTTCAAGATTTTTAGGTCTAATTTTTTTTCAAAAACACTTTCTCATAAGATGTATGGATGAAGATATGCATAAGGAATAAGCTATATAGCCAATTTATATTTACCTATGAATTTGGTTTGCAATTTTTTAGTTATATTTATTTTAATATAAACCTAAAAATTCATCCACTTGTTAAAGAAAATATTTTTTTTCTTTTACATGATTTTAAAATTAAAGTTATATTCTTTTAAATGAGTACTTCACAACTCAAACACGTGCCAAATAATTCACACAAGTTTTTTTTTGCATATATTTAGTTTTTAATATGAATTCTCCAAATTTTTTTTATTTCCTTGTCCAAAATTCAGCTACATTCCTCTAGTGTATATGATAACATTTCCTCATCATATTTCAGAATTCCTCAATTTATGTACCAGTTAGACTTTAAATTAAGAGAAAGCTATGAAGTTAAAAAATATAACCTTCTGTATAAAGTTTGAAATGGTGAATTGAGTGGATCAGGACAAGAATGAATCCGGGAATCTGGGTTTAGGGTTTAGAGTTTAGGGTTTATATTAAAAATGATATAACTAGTCTTTAGGCATATTGGACGAGAAGGCAACTCTTGTGTTGATATTATAGCCAAACAAACTTGTCATTTTCTCTTTTATTTTGCTACTATTGAGTGTTGGATCCCTCTATGGCTTATGCCATTGGTGGATAAAGAGAAACAATTATGTTTTTCCAGTGTTTAATAATATATGAAATAAGTTTCGAATTAAAAAAAATATAATTAAATAAATAAATTTTTGGGCGAAAATTTCATTTAGACATATTATGGAACTGCTCTCCATGCCATAAGAGGAAATAATAAATCAAGTATTGTTTCCTTTTTTTAAATAAAAAAAATTTTTGATTCACCAATTTTTTTTCCTATTTTATATTTGTTTGATCTTATATTTTTTAAAGTTGAAGCATAACACACACACACATATATATATATATATATATTTTTTTTTTCTATATGTTGCAATTGAAATTAAAAAAAACAAAATAAATTACTCAAACAATGCATATAACATATTATAGTATAAGAACATATAGTATATAACATATAGTACATTTGATTGTAACATTATATTAATTTTATAGCTAACATTGTAATAGAATATGAATTATAAAATATATATCATGTCATATATTATCATTTTATTATTATAAATATTATATGTTATGTTATGCTAACTATCTATAATTCATGTTACGACATGTTATTATTTATAAACATCAAAGTTTATATTATGCTAACTACATATTAACAAAAATATATTTTGAAGATTGTTTATATTATGATATATATATCATAAACATGTTATATATCATATCAATATAACATTTTTCATATCATATAACTTGTTATATATTATAAAGAATTTTATAGGTAAAAACATAATAATATGTTTTAAAATTTTGATATGACATGTTATATGGTATTTAAACACGTTATATGTTAGTATCGTATAAAATGTTATATATTTTTATTTTCTTGTCAAGTAAAGTATCATGTTAAATGATATATTTTTAGTGTTGGTATGATATAACATATTGTATGTTATACGTCATATTGTGATATGATAAGACAATAATTTTAATGTTTAGAGTTCAATTGTTTGAGTTTCAAAAATTGCATCCATGTCAACGATATTATTAAGTTTGCGGCTAATTCACCACATAATTGTGGATCAACAATATACAACTCACTCAATGATCATATAATCATAAATCTACAAACAATTTTAACAAAAAAAAAACCTACCTTAACATAAATAATTGTTAAGTGTGTATTGACAACAATAACAGACCTTAACATCATAAAGTCAGAAACTTTGGCTTTGTAGTTCTCGTCAATCATGATGTTGAAACTCTTGATGTCTTTGTAATAGATTTTGATAGAGGCGTTAAAACATGTAGTGCGAAACTCCAACGACATCTGTTGTGATGCATAAACGCAGTTCTTAAGGTGATTCATTAATGTCATGATGAAAAGGTTGGAGAGGTCTTTGTTGAGAACAAATTCATTGATCAGAGTAAGCACATCAATCTCGAGGTAGCATCCCAATAGTTTCACAATATTTTTGTAGTTGATATTAGAGAGGATGACAAGGTCGTTAATGAAGTGTTCAATGTTGTTTTTATCGACAAGTTTGGACTTATTAACAACGACAACTCTACCATACAAAAGCATTTTTTTGTAAAGAGTTCTTTGACCGTTTTGTCCAAGCAATTTGTTAGTGCTAAAGCCTTCTGTAACATTGTCCAAATAGCTCGAGAAAAAGATTATTGTTATATCAACGTTGTCTCCATTTGAATGAAATTGTTGTTGCAAGAGAAGACCGCTATTGCATTTGAAGAATCTCTGTCTTTCGTTGATTTTCTTCTATCTTTTAAGAAGGACGTATACCCAGAAGCTGAAGCCAACCACCAGCGACACGCCAATACTTGTACAAACACCTAAAAATGCAGAAAAGAGAAGAATTATATGGAGGTTTACTAAAGAGATTATCTTATAGAAGCAGTATAATTATAGTTTTTTATGTTCTGATTTTGGTAAGATGTTCGTAGAAGAGTTAAGTGACTTAAAAAGATTGTTGTTATGTCCATGAAAGCTATAATTTGTCAGCAAAAAATAGTTGGGTATCATACTTATGGATAAAAGGTAAACTACTTAATATTTTTACCTCTTAAAGACACATGATCATTCTAACCTAAGTGATAAGTTATAGTACTGTTAATAGGCAATTTTTTTTATGTCATTCTAATAAAGTAACATAAGTTTGTATACTTGATTGATCTAGAGACAAAGAAGATTATGTAGAGATTCTGAACTATTATAATGTACGAATAGTTACACCAACAAATGTATTACAAATTTGACAATATAAATAAGTAATATTACATAACTACACATATGAAGTAAAACAATGTAATTTTAGCTACACCAACTAATGTATAATGCATGGTAATAAGCACAAATAAAAATAATTTATGTTAAAAATCATATTTATGTTAATTTTGTGTAGCCATAATGAAATCAAACATTGATCATAATCAAATTTTTAACCAAACAAGACCATATGAATTAAATACAATATTTTATTCAACAAATAAAAAAGACCAACGAAAAGAAAAAAGCAAAAACAAAAGTAAACCAATATTTTAAAACTCAGAACGATCCGGCTAAACCATGGTCAGACTAATAGTGTGATTATAGTTTATTCTAAAACTGTATTTATATAATTTTATTGAATCGGTAAAAATCGTGAACTGGTTGTTGAGCCGGCATAGTGAAATCTTACTTTAACATCAATGTTTTCTAATTATTAAATATATCTTCGTTTTCCTCTTTTCTTCATGTTAGTCAATGTTTTATTTTCTTCATATTTTTGGTGAAAATATTTTATGCAATGAACAACTTATTTTAACTTATAAGAGGATTCCATTTGTTAGAAAATTAATATTATATACATAACTAAATACAATTGAAACGATCTAACCCGTAAAAATTTAAAATTTTCCAATTTCAGATTATTATTATCATAAAAAATAATCCTCAACGGTCAACACAATACGCGGAAACAACACAATCAATTATCAAACAATACCATTCAATAAATCTCATACTTTGTTGAACTCTAACCAATACCAAATCAATCCATAACCAATAATCCAGTTCAAATCACCATAAACAACATTCCAGAATTCACTAGCAATTCTAACAACAACTCCAATCAATCAAGACACTAGATCATCTCCTCTTCCTCGCCATGATTCCACGATCACACTTTGTCTTTACCTGCATCACATGGTTAAAACAGATGCGTGAGTATTATCACAAATACTCAGTGAGACGGTCATCCCATTTACTAGGCTATACACACATGCATAAGCAAAAGATACACTACCAGGATGAGCAATCAACAACACAAGCAGAAACAACCAATCGCATAATCGCCCAAACAGGTCATGCGTCGATCGACACAACCACCATGTGTCAATCGATGCACATTGTGTCGATCGACACAGAGCAACTGTGTAGATCGACGCAACGACGCAGAATCCATGATCAAACCTATCATCTCATGGTTCGATCCCAGAACGCATCTCATCGATCACTGCACACAAATCCACCAAACACGACACGAAATCCAACGAATAACAACAGTCAAACGCATCTTATCAATTTCTTTACCCAGATAAGCCATGGTCACACACTCACCTTAGATCTAGAAAAAAAAAGGAAGGAAAAGCACAAAGAACGCGAAGAACACTCCCCAAGGATCCGAAATCTTCTCCCAAACGCGATCAACGAGCACCAACAACGATCTCCAGAACCTCCCAAACGAATCTCCTTCTCTCAAAACTCTCTGGAAACTCTATGGAACTTTCTAGAAATCTCTAGAACCTAAAACCCCTCAAAAACGCGGTCACACCACTATTTATAGGGAAGCCCTAGGGTTTTCTCTTAAACCGGTCCTCAAACCGCCGACTTAAATCAAACCAACCGATTCAATTTAACCTTGCGTTGATCGACGCACACCACCTACGTTGATCGACGCACACCACCTACGTTGATCGACGCACAACCAAAATCACGATTTGGTTCGCGGTCGTCACAATAATTATTAATTAATTGACCTTCAACTAATTCGATCAATGATCTAGTAATCCAAAAAAATTGATGGTCCATCATCCAGTTTGGTTTTTAACACATCGACAAAAAAAACAAATTTTTGTTTGAGATCATTTCATTAAACTTTATGATACTTTTCGTGAAAATATATCAATTTAGGAAATTGGTTTGTTTTAAATGTGGGTTTTGTTTTTGAATATGAATTTTGCGGGCTTTTAGTTTTAGGTCGGGTTTGAAAGTTTGAATTTAGATAGAGTTTTAAATTTATTTAGTTATATTTTTCATATAAAATAATGGTTTTATCGCGGCTTGACAACAATTATGGCAAAATTAACATAAATATGGTTTTCAACATAATTTCTCTTTACTTGTGTATGTTTATTATATATTACAATTTTGTTAGTGTAGCTGAAAATATATTGTTTTACTTTATATGCTTAATTATATAATATTATATAGTGTATGTATGCCATGTATTATATATTTTTGGTGTAGCTAAACATTTGTTATTATAGTTTTGATGTCTAGTCATGTGATATCTTATAGTTCGTGTAGCTAACAAAATTTTTTTAATATTATAGCATTACATAAAATTAATATTAAAAAATAATTAAAAATCAATTGGACAATAGTATATATGTTTCAAAATAGATTATCACTCATAACTAATTTAAATATATCCAACTAAATTAATTTCTAAATAGATAACACTTCGTAATTTATTTATTTTTAAAAATAACAACCAAAAAGTTTGAAATCATGGTTTTCGAAATCCATTGTATCGCATCAAATAATTTGCAATTTGATGACATATATGCAAAAAAAGATTCTAAAAGGAAAAATTGCATAATCAAATTGATTTCGATATTAATAAACCAAAAGCAAAATATGTGAAGAGAGCTAAAAGGAGCATGACTGAAATGAGTTATTTGTACCATCAAATAATTTGCAATAATAAACGTTTGTTTACATTGATTTACTTTTAAAGAGAATTAAGATAAAAACCAAAAACAAAATTTTTTTCTCTTTTCTGATGTTTACATAACAATTATTTTAATTTTTAAACTAGTGATTTTTCACATTATTTTTTTAATGATGAATAATTTTTGTTCATTTGGGCGATAGAATAAAGAAAACATATTGAAGGTAAATAACATTGTATAGAGATACCAAGTTTAAAACATATAAAAAATTGATGGAAATAGAAAAATATTATTTATGATTTTAGATGTAGAAGAAGATATTTCATAGTTCATGTGTATCTTTTGTTATTCTCTTAAACAATAAAGATAAATTTTAAGAAATGCCATTTTTCAAGTGCTATTTTTCAAAAATGCCACCATTTCAAAATCTTTGCAAAAATGCCACTTTTTAAAAATTATTTTTTCATTATATCATTTGTTTTTTGGTTAACTATGTTGTATTAGAGTTTAGTTTTAAGGGTTTAAGAGGTTTTAAAGGTCAAAACATTTTTTAGGGTTTATAATTTTAAGATTTAGGCTCTAAAAATCTTTAATTAGTGACATTTTGTAAATGAACACTCCTAAGTGGTATTCTTGCAAATATGCATACCAAAAATGACATTTTTGTAATTATCCCAACAATAAAGTGCTTTTAAGTTTTTTTTTTCAAATTTTTTTGGTATTTAACTTCTAAGATAATACGGTTTTTGTATCTTTTTGCCAATTTTGTTTTTTATACACTAACATAACAATTTTGTAATAGTCTGCGCATACGCGGAATATAAATCTAGTAATTCATACTAACATTTATACCGTCACTTCACTTATCTTGTTTTGCAATGCTCATTATTTTGAAATACTCATGTTGTACTACGTAACAACACTAGTATTGGTTACAAAACGAGCATTACTAAGTGTACCACTTTTTTTAACGTAATAATTCATAATTGGTAGATTACCACCGAATATTCCATGTCTGATCTTTGTATAACTCGAGTCAACAATAAAAGTCAACAGAAACAAACGTCCGAAAATCAATAGACACGTTTCGTTAGTTTGCCGTTCCCACGATTCGTCGGGGAAATTTGATCACTTGTCGGCCCTAACTTTATGGCCTAAACAAACCGTTTTCTTTGTTGAAGTTTAAAAAGAAGAATTATATAAATTTATTTATCGCCATAAAAAAAGAGTTGAAAAATAACTGAAAATTGCGTTAAAACCAGAGCCGTTGACTTATCAAATTTTGTCGTTATTGGGGTAACGAATAAACGGACGTGATCAAACCGCAACTTGTTTATTTGTTGATAAGGATAAAATTGGAAATTGCTACTCAGTTTCTTACAAGAACCATCCCAAGATCTTCTCCAAGTGTCGTACTGACGTCATCTAATTATCCATTTGTCTGATTATTAAACTTTAAAAGAGTTAACCACTGTTCTTCTGAATTTACCAAGTGGGAAACCTTCTTTTTAAAACATAAAAATAAAATGGCTTCACGATTTCAAATCCCAGAAAGACAAATGTCCACGTCAGAAATTACACACTCGTATAAATATCGTCGTGTGTCCTAAAGAATTTCCACACGAAAAGTTAGTTAGCAAAAAAAAAAAAAAAACTAAGCGCACATGGAGAAACAGAGCATCACAAACACTTCTTCTTCTTCTTCATCTTCTTGGATTCGTGGTTCTTGTGTCGGAAGAGGATGTTTTGGAACAGTAAGCAAAGCCGTGAGTAAATCCGACGGTGGAGTTTTCGCCGTTAAGTCAGTAGATCTCGCCACGTGTCTTCCCGCTCAAACCGAGTCTCTGGATAACGAAATCTCCATCCTCCGCTCGCTCAAGCCTCACCCACACATCGTCAGCTTTCTCGGCGATGACGTGTCCAAAGAAGGAACGACGACGTTTCGGAATCTCCACTTAGAGTATTTACCGGAAACTGACGTGTCTAACGGTGGAATCGTTAACGACGAAACTCTGCTCCGCCGTTACGTCTGGTGTCTCGTCTCTGCTCTCCGTCACCTTCACTCTAACGGAATCGTTCACTGCGACGTTAAATCAAAGAACGTTCTGGTCGTTATCGGCGGAAGCTCCGTTAAGCTCGCGGATTTCGGATCGGCGATCGAATTAGAGAAACAGACGGTGGAGATTGCGCCACGTGGAAGTCCGCTTTGGATGGCTCCGGAGGTGATTCGGCGAGAGTATCAAGGACCGGAGAGTGACGTGTGGTCTCTCGGTTGTACGGTCATCGAGATGCTCACTGGAAAACCAGCCTGGGAAGACCAAGGATTCGACTCGCTGAGTCGAATTGGGTTTTCAAACGAGTCGCCTTTTATCCCGGCGAGATTGTCGGAACTCGGCCGTGATTTCTTGGACAAGTGTTTGAGACGTGATCGGAGTCAGAGGTGGAGTTGCGATCAGCTTTTGGAACATCTGTTTCTAAGTCAGGATCGTTACTCGTTTTTAACCGAGTCGTCTCCGCGTTGCGTACTGGACTGGGTCAACTCGGAGTTCGACGTAGAAGAAGAGATTGTCGAGACGAGACCTGAATGTACAGTTTCGGCGATGGCAAGGATAAGTAAATTAGCGACGACCGGAGGGGTAATTTGGGAATCAAATGGTTGGGTCGAGGTTAGAAACAACCGTACTACTAGTAATTCCGAAGAGTTAGGGGTAGAAAAGGAATATCCGGCTTTAACAAGGGCAGAATCGGAATTAAACACATCATCGGAGAATAACACTGATTCCGTTGTGCCGCCGGTAAATGAAGAGTCGGAGTCGACGTCGGCGATAACGTGTGAATTATTATTATTGGTGGTAGAGAATATTCAGATATATGCCACGTTTTACACCAATGTTATTATTGTTATTCGTATTCTATATTGTTATTGTTATTGTTATTGTTATTGTTATCAGCATCATAATAATAATAATAAGGAATTGCGAAAGCTATCTTTTATTCTCAGCCTTAACTTTTGTTTTGTTTGGTAATGCATGTGATTCGGATCGGTCTATCTCTCGAAAACTCTTTTGCGTGGTGTGATGAGTATCCCTAACTCTCTCAACTGTTGTAGATAACTCTCATTTACACCCAATTTTAGTTAGGTAGCTTCATGACCAAATATTTTTATATGGCAAAGAATTGAAGGTCGTTAGAGAGGAGTTAAGAGCATGTTCAATGGGATAATCCCTTATGAGGTTCTAAACCATTTTTTTATTATATATTTTAGATCCAAAAGTTTAAGAATTTTTTTAATAAAAAAATACTGCAATGGTAGATTTGCTTCATCGCCGGCGACTTACGTGTTCCAAGTCCCCAAAGATCAGATCTACCGTATTCCACCACCGGAAAATGCAATCGCACTCGCTGCAGGTGTTGTTTCTGCTCCGTCCTCGCCGCGATTTTCATCGTCCTCGTCCTCGCCGAAATCTCCCTCGCCGTTCTCTATCTCGTCTTCCGTCCCGAAGCTCCGCTATACTCCGTCGAAGCATTCTCAGTCGGTTCGATGAGACGAATCGCGATGAAATCGGAGAAGAAAGGGAGAGAGAGAAGAAATCGATGAAATCGCGAGAAGAAATCGATGAAATCGCGAGAAGAAATCGATGAAATCGGAGAAGAAAGGGAGAGAGAGAAGAGTTTTTTTTACGCAGATGTTTTTTTTTCTTCTCCATCGAATCATTTGTTGACACCTGGCATTAAGATCTGAATTAAGGCCCGGTTTCAACAGATATCAGCCTTTGTTATTTATTTTTAATACAATTTAGTCTAAAAACTTGGTCTAAGGACCGCCGTTGAACATGGCCTAAGACCATGTAATTTAGTATAATTAAGCCTAATGATTGTAGAAGCCCTCCTGGTCCAGTAGTCAAAAGTTTAAAGCTTCTACATTAGGAAATTTAGAATTCGAATCCCAGAAAATGTGATTTATTGATATTTATGCACAGATTAATGGAGGTTAACTTACAGAAAATCTTTAGCGTAAAGAAAAGTAGAATTGTTTGACGTGGATCAAGATGAAACACTTATCCGTTGTAGATTCGTTGATATAATAATTTTCATAATTTATAATAAAATAATAATAAAATTGCAACGTTATAAAAAGTAAATGATTAGGGGGCAACACGAGTTTGCCAGATTTTCCTTCATTTTTGGGTCGGTGTAGATAATATTGTTAGGTCAAATAGTCGATGTGAACTATAATAAACTTTTATCAATGTTAAGTAAAGAAAGAAAAAAGACAATAAATAAGGAAATAAGGAGGAGAAAATGGAAGATGACGATGAAGTGGTGGGCAACTTTTGGCTTAACACAACTCCACAAGTTTTTTCATTTTGTAAAAAAAAAAAGGTATCAACATAGAGCTAAATTAAAAACATTCCACTCTCTTCATCTCTTATCTCTTCTTCAAAACTTTTTCTTTGTTTTTCTTGCAACACTTTGTTCATCTTTTTCTAATGGATAATTGTGCTTATATTTATAATACTATGAGTTTCGCATTTGATTACCCGTACACGTACTATATATTTGATTTATTACGATTTTATAACAATCGTTTTTATTGTCACCAAATTACGTACTTTATGTTTTAATTAAGTCCTTTATGTTCCATACTTTAGCGATATAATTTATACTTAGCCAACTTAGCCAACTTAGCCAATACCTAGGTAGCGCAAACTAGTGTGGTCCACCAAACACATTTTTCCCTTTTACGATTTTTGTTTTAAAAAGAAAAACTTGAGAAAGCTTTGTAGCTGAAGATCATTTAATAAACATAACCAGTGATGTTATTATATATACATATATTTGGGATAAATTTACAGGATAGTGTTATACATACATATATTAAGGATGAATTTTCATGATTTTTTAGATAGTTCAGTTAAACTGGGTTAGAATACACATCAAATTTGCTGAATTTCAGTTACAAAATTGCTATTTTTGATCAATTGGTGACGAGAATATACAACCAAGAAGTATTCTCGTCACCATCTCTTTCAAGCCATTTTTTAAAATGATATACTGATGATTTCAAGTTTCGACTACTTCATGCATGAATTAATTATGTTTTGTGTGAGAAATTTTTATGTTTCCAATTTATCACAAATTTCATGGGTATATGGTTCAAATGGCATATATGCTGTAAATGAGAGTCGGCCCATATAACCCATATGACAGTAGCCCTGGCCCATGATTGAGCTAAAACTCTCATCTCTCTCCGGTTATCTCCGGTTTACATAATCCGAAAGCAAGATCTATTTTTTTTTAATCATCTTAAACTCAAAAAAAAAAAAAAAAATCACTATTGCATACATCCCCTTTGCGTTTCCTTCTCCGTCGTCGATCTTCATCTTCTCCAACTCACATTGCGGCGTCTCTCACTCGATCCGCCGTGCCTTCAGGTACAGCTATCTCTCCCTTGAGTTGTTTCTGCGTATTGCGTTCTTCTCTCTCTCTGTTTTCTGAGTTTATCGAAAAAATCTAAGATAGGGTTCTGCTCTGATTGATATCGATCGGAATTTCGCTCGTTTGGTCTGTGATCCGTCTTATTCAATCGCGTTAGCTCTTAAATTTTGGATCCATTTCTGTTATTTTACTGATATTTTTTATTATCAAAATTCAGCGCAGTGGATTGATTCCTTGTGCTCATTCTGATTCGGAATCGAAATCTTCGCTTTGATTTTTGTGTTTGAATCGGTTCTATTAGAGAATTCCTGCCCTTAGGATCTGCGATTCGAGTTTCGATCTTAGGATCTCGGATTCAGCTTTAATCATGTCTCTATTTTCTGGAATTGTGTGTAATTCGCTTCCGCAATGTTGATTATTCCGTGGTGAATTGTAGGTTGAGGTTAGAATTGATCTCTGAGAATTGACGTTACAATCTGACCTGAAACTTCGTACTATTCATATAGATCTTTCTTGATTTTGTATGTATAATGTGTTTACATGAATGGGGTGAGATATGATGGTCATCGTCTTTCTTTAAGCAACTTAATAATCTAACATCATAGTACCATTAGAAGGATGTTCATATACTCTACTGGAACTAAAGACCATATTAGAACTTAGAAGAAATGTGAATTACCTCCCATGGATCAACATATTCGGTTTTTTTTGTATGTGTTTTTTATCGACTTGCATAGCGTAGTTTCCGTTTTAACGTTTATATATTTTCCTGGTGAAACGAACGGATCACTGACTTAACACATGGCGTAATTGATTTGTCTGTTTCAATGCGTTTGTTCTTTTGAAAAGTTCATCATTTATTGTGCTTCTGGTCTATATGAGCCTCCAAGATGTTTCGACATATAGCATATGAGCTTTTACATTGTTTCAACTATTTGATATGAGATCTTTGTAAACCTTATAATTAGTGATCTCTGCTTCTCCATATTGTTTCTTCCATGAACTGTGTTTTCCAGATTATTTTGCTGGGTGTGTTGTTCCACACATTTAACGGTTTTGCATTTTTACTTTAGTAGCAGGGAAATCATTCCGGAGACATGCCAGGACAGAAGATTGAAACAGGTCATGAGGACATTGTCCATGATGTGCAAATGGATTACTATGGAAAGCGAGTAGCAACTGCCTCATCTGACTGCACCATCAAGATAACCGGTGTCAGCAACAACGGTGGATCGCAGCATCTAGCTACATTAACCGGCCACCGTGGTCCTGTCTGGGAGGTCGTATGGGCTCACCCAAAGTTCGGATCAATCCTAGCTTCGTGCTCCTATGATGGTCAAGTCATACTCTGGAAAGAAGGCAACCAAAACCAATGGACCCAAGCTCATGTCTTCACAGACCACAAATCTTCAGTCAACTCTATTGCTTGGGCTCCTCATGAGCTTGGACTATCCTTGGCTTGCGGGTCTTCCGATGGAAACATTTCGGTTTTCACAGGCCGGGCCGACGGTGGCTGGGACACAACAAGGATAGACCAAGCGCATCCGGTTGGAGTCACTTCAGTCTCATGGGCACCAGCCACTGCTCCCGGTGCTCTTGTGAGCTCTGGTCTGCTAGATCCAGTATACAAGCTAGCTTCTGGTGGGTGTGATAATACCGTGAAAGTGTGGAAGCTCTCTAATGGGTCGTGGAAAATGGATTGTTTTCCGGCTCTTCAAAAGCACACTGATTGGGTCCGTGATGTGGCTTGGGCTCCGAACTTGGGTCTCCCTAAATCCACCATAGCGAGTGGTTCACAAGATGGGAAAGTGATCATATGGACAGCGGGGAAAGAAGATGAGCAGTGGGAAGGTAAGGTTCTGAAAGACTTTATGACTCCGGTGTGGAGGGTGTCATGGTCACTGACCGGTAACTTATTGGCTGTTTCCGATGGGAACAACAATGTGACGGTGTGGAGAGAAGCGGTCGATGGAGAGTGGGAACAAGTTACTGTTGTGGAGCCGTAGGTTTTTTGTGTTTTACGACTATTTCTGCTCTTCCTTTTAAGGAGCTGAATTTGAACACTTTTCTTTCTTATCTTTTCTCAGTCTGGGTTTGTGGTCTTTTTGAGGGAATGTGGATTTGGTTTTCTCTAAATCGATTCGAAACATATGGACATTTTTATCTATTGCTAGAGATTTTTTTTTTTTTTTACCTATTAACAAAATCATAACCGAGATCTCCGTATTTCCTTATTTTTCTGTAAGGTTAAGATTTTAACTTGAAAGAACTTCGAAATAATTGGAGGTGATAGACTAGTACGAAAATATGCGGTTCTTTCTAGACTAAATCTTCAAACATAACTTTCAGTAACGGCGATAACCGAGGAGATCCCAACTTAACGACGTCTAGGTAGAATCCTCTGAAACAAACGAAGATCTTGACCAGATCTTAACAGTAGAGTAAAAAGTGAGCTCACCGAAAACAGAAACAATTATGTCACATGATCAAAACCGGCAAGAATGATAAGAACCCAACGCATAAGAAGATCTAACAGCAAGGCTTGTAAAAACACAATCTAACCAAAGTTTGTAAAAGCAGTTTTAGATACATGTTTACAATCTAATAGCATAGTTTATCTGAGAATTCTAAGAAAATTAACCGATTTGATCCTAATTGTTCGAGTAAGTGTTATCTTGTAAGGAAGGGAATTTGATCGATAATCACAAATGTAATCTTTGACTTGGAAAGTTACGAATTGTGATAAACTGATGAGAGTAGAAACACAAAATGTTAGAAAGAATTATATTAGACTCTCGTAAAAATAAAAATACAAGTTACATGGAATTATATGTGAATGTCATCATCCGTCGAAATCGTCACTTTCGTAATATCCCAATGCCTTGTGTGTGAATGTCCTCATATTTGTGTCATGAAAAACGTGAACGTCTGATCTTCATAAGCGTTCACCACCAAGGCCACATAATGGCAACAAAACACGTATTAGTGAATAGAGAAGTCTGGCTACTCATAATTGCAAGACAAGGAAGCGAATAGAAATCAACGATGGAGATAGATCAAGAAGAATAAGAAAAAAATCAATCGAAATCGTAGATGTTTCTGTATAATCTACTAGGATTAAAATCGAAGGCATTACTTACATGCAAGGTTGAATGCTTTTACACTGTTAAAACTTTCCATTTGTCTTCGTTAGCAACATCATCCACTTTAGCATTTCTACTCACTCCTAACAGAATTGTCCCCATTAGTCCAATTGGAATTTCTCACTGGCAGTTGACAATTTTTTCAACTATATTTTCCTCCTATCCACCGTTTATAAAACCAAAATTGGTATTTTATTCGCGATGTTAGTAAGAATTGGGCGGTGTTCAGATCCCACCATAACCAAATACTCGACAAAGGAGTATGAAAAGGTTGAATGTCACTCTTCATCTGCTACCGCTTGGTCAAATCGACACCGTATTATTTGTGGACTCCTCCTTACACTGCCACCTTGTTTTTCATGATTATCAGTAATAATTTCATTATGGCTCCATTAATAAACTATGGTTCTAAACGGACTAGACCCATCCTAGTCAACCTTTTCCACACAAAATCGTGTAATTGTATCAGATCTCCATAAACAAATAACAAATACACCTTTTTCCTTTTAATAATCGTTCCAATATCAATATTTCTATTATTTGCAAATAAAACGATCAATTTTATAAAAAAGATTAGGATTAGCAGCGCACGGGTCAACCGAGTACAACTTATTATAACCGAGATGGAATGGAATGTTTTGTATAAAAACAAAGTCTTGCTTTGTTTCTAAAAGAAATAAATAAAGTCTTATCCCAGCCTTCGAAAGTTCCAACTGGAATCCGTATTATTTAAATTCTGATTTGGATGGGAGAGACTCTCCCAAATTATCCGTTTTCTTCCTTGGTGTGAGAAATGGGTTTGGGCCCAATTATCAGAACAGGCCCATAACAAAATTATCTCTCCCAAGCCCAATTGCAGATCAAGATCAATTACAAGTAGGACATCTCTTGGTCGGTACATATAAAAAGAGAAGAACAAGTGCAGAAGCAGGATGATCGGGTTTTAGGTTTTCTTCTTCGTGTTTCCAGTCTGATAGGAAAAACCTGTAATAGAAAGATACTCAAGTGATTAGGGCATTACTTGTAACAAATCTCTATTGGAATAAAAGTTCTCCCTTTTGACAAGATTAGTTTTGTGTTCTTATTGATTAGTAACTTAGATTCTCACAGAAATTCAGAATAGAAATAGGCTTATTTCTCAACAAGTGGTATCACAGCATTCCAGGTGCAAGTGCAGAGAATCTAGGTCTATAGATATAAGAAAACTTATCTGTTAAGATGGATCCTACACCGGGTAGGTTTGAGATGGAGAAGTTTGATGGATCAGGTGATTTTAGATTATGGAAATTCAAATTACTTGGTCAATTAGAGATACAGGGACTCTTAGCAGTGTTACGTGAGGATTGGACATCCACAGAAACAAAGGAGGTGCTAAAGGAAGGTGAAACACAACTAGCTGTTAAACTCACTAAGATTGATCCTAAGAAAGCTGAAAAAGATCTAAGGACTAGAAATCTTATTGCAACTTGTCTTAGCGATAGAATCCTAAGGAAGGTAATGAAGGAAACCACAGCTCTAGGCATGTGGAAGGCTCTGGAAAAGGAACACCAGACTCGATCATTACCAAACAGGATTTATTTGAAACAAAGGTTTGCAAGTTTCAAGATGGAAGAAGGTAAATCTATAGAGGAGAATGTAGATACCTTTCTGAAATTGGTTGCTGATTTGGTCAGCCTAAAGGTTGAGATATCAGAGGAAGACCAAGCTATACAACTACTCTCTAGTCTTCCTCCTCCCTTTGAGCCATTGGTACACACCCTGAAATATGGGACAGGAAAAGAGACCATCACTGTGGATGAAGTCACAAGTGCAGCTTATGACAAAGAGATGGAACTCAAGGAGAAAGGGAAACTGCAAAAAGGACATTCAGGTTCATACAGTTTGTATGTTGGTTCGAGAGGAAGGTCAGACAAACGAAACAACTACAGAGGGCGATCTAAAAGCAGAGGAAGATCTAAGTCTAAATCGAAATCTGATGCAGCAAACAAAGGAGGATGTTTTATATGTGGAAAAGAGGGACATTGGAAGAGAGAGTGTCCAGAGAAGGGGCAACAAAAACCTGAGTCTGCTAATGTGGTTCTGGAAGTGCCACAACCCATGGTTTTGACTGTTTGCACAGCTGCGTCCAATGGAGAATGGATCCTTGATTCTGGATGTACTTTCCACATGACTCCAGATAAAAACCAGCTATTTGACCTGGAAGAGTTTGATGGAACTAAGGTTAGAATGGCAAACAAAACCATTAGTCAAGTTAAGGGAATGGAAAAAATCAGAATTATCAATCCAGACAAATCAGAAATTATCTTATGCGATGTGAGATATATGCCTGATTTTGATAAAAGTCTGATTTCAGTAGGCATGCTTGACAAAAACGGCTGTAAGTATGAAGGTGGTAATGAAATGCATCATTATTACAAAAACGGTAAGAAGGTTTTCTCAGGGAAGTATGAAAACGGTTTATACTACTTACAAGCTACAGTAGTTGGAGCAGAAGCTAATGCAGTAAAAGAACATGCAAACATGACTAATATATGACACTCTAGGCTGGGACATATAAGTTCTAAGAATATGGAAATTCTTAGCAAGCAAGGATATATATCAGATTTTAAGGGAAAAGAACTTAGCTTTTGCGATAGTTGTGTGTTAGGCAAATCGCACAAACATCCCTTTCCAACCGCTAAACACACAACAACAGAGATTCAGGAGTACGTACACTCGGATCTTTGGGGCTCTCCTGCAAACCCTCCAAGTCTTGGTGGTTGTAGATACTTTGTGAACTTTATAGATGATTTCTCTAAGAAGGTATGGGTCTACTTTCTGAAATCAAAAGATGAAGCGTTTGGGAAGTTTAAAGAATGGAAAACAGCAGTAGAAACGCAGACAAGCAAGAAGATTAAGTGTCTAAGGACAGACAACAGATTAGAATTCTGCAACAACCAGTTCGACAATCTATGCAAGGAATCAGGCATTAAACGACATAGAACATGCACTTACACACCTCAACAGAATGGTGTAGCAGAACGATTGAACAAGACAATCATGGACAAGGTAAGATGCATGTTAGCTGAGACTGGTTTAGAGAAAGAATTCTGGGCAGAAGCTACATCCACAGCGGTATACTTAATAAATCGATTTCCAAATTCATCTATTGAGTTTAAGTTACCAGAGGAAGTATGGACAAGTACTAAAACGAATTTAAAGCACCTAAGAAGGTTTGGGTGTTCAGCTTTTGTTCATACAGTGCAGGACAAGACAAGTCCTAGGGCAGTTAAGGGTTTTTTCATGGGCTATCCTTTTGGGATAAAAGGATACAGAGTCTGGTTGGATGATGAAGGAAGGTGCATAACGAGTAGGAATGTTGTGTTTAATGAAATGGAGCTCTACAAACACACATTGAACAATCCTAAAGAATCTGGTTCAGAGGTTGCAAACTCGGAATCTGAGACTAAGGGAAAACAAAAGAAGAAGGTTTCTTTTAGTGCACAACTGATCAGAGGCCCTACACCTACTACTACAGTAACTGACGAAATTTCAGCTCAAGGTGGAGTAGGTGACAGTGAGGAAAACTCAGAGGATTCTGAATTTGGTACAGATTTAATAGAAAATTCAGAAGCTAAAGATACAGGATCGGACTACTCTCCATCAGATCCTGACAGTGAGGGTTCGATCAATGATGGAGAGACGAATATAGAAGATGGTGTATTAGCCCGAGACAGAATAAGGAGAAAGGATGTTAAACGTCCTTCTAGATATGAAGATGGTAGCTACGTTGCTTATGCACTTGCGATTGCTGAAGATATAGAGGTTATGGAGCCAAAAACGTTTTCTGAGGCAATGAGAGGAAAGGATAGGAAGTTATGGAATGGTGCAACTGATGAAGAGATGGACTCTTTAATCAGAAATCAGACTTGGGTTCTGATTGAAAGACCATTAAATCAAAAGACAGTGGGCTGTAAATGGATATTCAGGTTGAAACCATGCATTCCGGGAGTTGAGGATAAAAGGCACAAGGCCAGGCAGGTTGCTCAGGGTTTTTTCCAAAAGGAAGGAATTGACTACAATGAGATTTTCTCTCCAGTGGTAAAACATGTATCCATACGGCTAATGTTGTCTATTGTGGTTAATTTGGACTGGGAATTGGAACAGTTAGACGTAAAAATGGCCTTCTTACATGGGGATTTAGATGAGAGAATTCTAATGGAACAGCCTGAAGGATATATCAAAAAGGGCGATGAACATAAAGTGTGTCTTCTGAAAAAATCTCTTTATGGATTAAAACAGTCTCCTAGACAGTGGAATAAGAGATTTCACACTTTTATGAAGAAGGAAAAATTTATCAGAAACAACAAGGATATATGTGTCTACATGAGGAATGTGAACACGCCTAAAGCTATTTATCTACTTCTCTATGTAGATGATATGCTTATAGCGTCTGGAAACAAGGATGAGATTAAGCGAGTGAAGGAAAGCTTAAACAAGGAATTTGAAATGAAGGATCTAGGAAAGGCTTCTCGTATTCTAGGAATGGATATCATTAGAGACAGAGAGAAAGGAGTTCTCATACTGTCACATGAAAGCTATATAGAGAAATTATTAAAGGTTTTTGGAATGATCGATTCAAAACCGGTTACTACACCTATAGCTACTCACTTTAAGCACAAGAGCTTAAGTGATTCAAAAAGAGAAGAGGAGGCTAGATTTATGGACGAAATTCCTTATGCTAGTGCAATTGGAAGCCTAATGTCTGCTATGATTGGATCAAGGCCAGATTTGGGTTTTGCAGTTGGTGTAATTAGTAGATTAATGTCAGCTCCAGGAAGAAAGCATTGGGAAGTTGTTAAGTGGGTTTTAAGGTATCTTAAAGTTACTTTAAATACTAGACTTACATTCACTAAACATAGCAATTTCAGTGTTGAAGGTTTTAGTGATTCAGATTATGCCACTGATCTTGACAAGAGAAGATCAGTAACTGGATATGTGTTTAAGGTTTGGTGAAACACAGTAAGTTGGCGTTATACATTGCAATCAGTTGTTGTGTTATCGACCACAGAAGCAGAATACATGGCCCTATCTACAGCATCTAAAGAGGCTATATGGATGAAAGATTTTTGTGACGAGTTAGGTTTTAAAGGCAAGTGTGTTACAATTAACTGTGATTCACAAAGTGCTATCTCTCTAGCTAAGAATGCAGTACATTATGAAAGGAACCAAATGGCATCACATTCGAGATTCGCTAGAACTAGGAACCATCAACCTAGCAAAGATACACACTAGCAAAAACCCAGCAGATTTTTTAACAAAAGCTTTACCTGGACCAAAGTTTAGCTTTTGTTGTGATCTACCTAATATAGCTTGAAGGTAGCAACAGCTCCGGGTAACTCCAGTATCATGACTCTCGCAACATCAGGAAAAGAAACCAGGTTAGAGTCTGGTTGATTCGATGTTACATTGATACTGTGAAAGGATGAAAGGACGAAAGGACGAGTTACATGTTGATGCTAAGGGAAGGAGCCGAGTGCATACGGACATCGGTTCGAGGTGGAGTTGGTCTTGAAATCAGAAAAATGAAACGGATCATTTTCAAGGATTTTTTGGATTGAGAAAAGTGAGAGGTCAAAGGGAGAACTAGGAGAGGTTTATGCTTACCAGAAGGGAGAAAATCGGAGCTGGGAAATCGCGATGGAATAGTTCGGGTTTGGAAACCCGAAATCGATGAGTTCGGTTGAAACCCGACCAAAACCAAAGCTGCTACCGGAAGCGACGGCTGGAGAAAGGGACTGCAAAAAGCGGCGACTCTTGCGAAAAGACAAGCCGCATCATCGGACGGCGAAGCTCCGTTGCGGTCTCCGACGAGCAAAGACAGAGCTAGAGAAGGAACAGCGTCGGCTGCTGCAAATCGACCGTAGGCAAGGAGAAAGGTCGGCAACGGCGGCCGAGAGATGCAGCTGGTACTATCACCGACGACTGCTGCGAAAACCGGCGACGCGTCGGCTGTTGCGAGGATCGGCGACGGTGGCTGCGTGAATCGCCACAAGAGAAGAGACTGGGAAGAAAGAGAAGCGGTGACCCCGGCGATGTGAACGAAGCCGGACGAAGCCTGAGAAGCGCTGGAAAAAGGAAACGGTGGAGGCGGCGATTCATCGCCATCAAAGAGGAAAAGAAGTCGGCGGTTTTCGATCTGAGAAATGAAAGAAGTCTGCGAAAAATAGGATTAGGGTTGTTATTGGGCTCAAACAGGTGGAGTTTGTGAGAAATGGGTTTGGACCCAATTATCAGAACATGCCCATAACAAAATTATCTCTCCCAAGCCCAATTGCAGATCAAGATCAATTACAAGTAGGAACATCTCTTGGTTGATACATATAAAAAGAGAAGAACAAGTGCAGAAGCAGGATGATCGGGTTTTAGGTTTTCTTCTTCATGTTTCCAGTCTGATAGGAAAAACCTGTAATAGAAAGATACTCAAGTGATTAGGGCATTACTTGTAACAAATCTCTATTGGAATAAAAGTTCTCCCTTTTGACAAGATTAGTTTTGTGTTCTTATTGATTAGTAACTAAGATTCTCACAGAAATTCAGAATAGAAATAGGCTTATTTCTCAACACTTGGCATCACGGGGTACAAAACTTCACAGATCTAGACCTCCTTCATCTTTCCACTTTTCTTCATAGGTGTAACCAACGAATAGACCAATCGTTTCCTAGAATTCCCCCATTTAAGCATCACATTTCCTTTTGCTAGTTTCTTTCGCTCTGGCTCAATAGCATGTTATTGTTGCCCTATGTTCCCAATGCTCACCCATCTCTTCAGTATCCTATGTGAGCATAGTATTAACCCATTTATTTAAACCAATCAAATTGCCAAAATCGATTAGTTTGAAAATAATGAACTAATCAAAGTTTCATCAAACGTTCTTTTGTCTTCTCCTTAGCAAAATTATGAATGGTGTTCTCTTCTCTTCTTAAACCGACGATCAATATTGTTTATCTAGTTTTTTGCCATAATATCTACCATAACTTATATTCGTAACTACTGTATTTCATCACCATCATATCTAGTGTAATGTCTACTGGTCATCGTCACATATATCTTTCTTTTTTTTAGATGTTTTATGTGTTGTATTTGACGCTCTATAATTGCTTATTCGTTCTACATTTATTTCACATTCATGTTTGTATTTGTGTGTTTTTTTGGTTTTAAATGAATTGATCTTGCAAACATTTCGAAAATAGTTGTTGACTACTAATTTGGTATTTTTTTTAATTATTATTATTATTATTTTTTTTTATCACAAGGCACTTAACTCCTTGATTATCCAAACACATTCGTATCTGGAAACCAATGTGGAGTAGACGTGCTAACATAAGAGAACACTAAGTTTCGATGTCGAGCTGTCCGGGCTAGTATGTCAGCCTTTTCATTCCGTTCTCTAGGGCAATACTATAGAGTAAAGTTAGGGAACCACGTTCGAAGTACCTTGAATTCTTCCAATTCGATTCTGAAACGTGGCTAGTTGTCCGGTTCTCGTATCATTGCAACTAACTCCTGGGAATCTGTGGCAAACAACGCGCAAAACCGTTTTTTCCGGCGCAGACTCTGAAGGGCCCACAATAGACTAAGCAGCTCTGTGTGTAGGGGTGAGATCCCCCTGTGTATTCCTCGTAGACCTAGAAGATCAATCTCTCCATCTTGCAGTTGAAGTGTTCAGCCCAACCCACTTGTGTGGTCTCCCTCCTTCCATGATCCATCAATAAAGCATGTAAAGATGGCCAGTGGCAGCGCCAGAGCAGTAGGTAGTTGTGCACCCCTTATCTCATCTGTTGTCTTCTCATTTGCTAAAAACCACGTCGCAGCCTCCTTTCTGGCAAGGTCTAGGATATCTGGAGGTGACCGATCCAGGTTTCTAAACACTTTATCGTAACGTGCTTTCCAGAGGTACCAGATTATCCAAGGGTAACATCTCACATATTCTTCAACTTCCTCTCGGTTAGGTATCCTTGAAAGAAGATAATCAAAATTGCACCAAAGATTATCAGACGGGAAAGACAAAATGTTGTGCGGGATTTGTGACAGCGCCTAGCATTGCCTAGCCGGGGGGCACGTAAAAAGAACATGGTTAATAGTTTCTTCCATATCTTTGCACTTCGGACAAAAACGGTCATGTTGGAGATGTCGAAATGCTAAGCGCTCATTAACCGCTACCGCTCCCGAGAGAGCTTGCCATAGAAAGTACCATATTTTATTCGTAGTTGCCACTTTCCACACTAATGCCTTCAGTGGGTTCAGGGACGGGAGTTGTGTTACAAAACGGACATCCTCCTCTAGATTTTCCCGGACCACTTCATACTTGGACCGTACCGTGCATTTGCCAGAGTTAGTGAAATGCCAACAGTATCCATCTGATGTACCCATTCGCGATGGGATCAGGGACATGATTATCGGGATATCCGTCGAGTCGATATGTTGTTGAAGTGCATGGACGTTCCAAGTGTGGGTAGCTTCATCAATTAAGTCGATAACCCTCAGGTTTGGGTTCGGTGAAATACCCGGAGCTCCCCGTTGTACACCCCTTGCTGGGCGGGGGACCTTATCAGGAATCCACTTATCAATACAAACCCACGTTCGAGCCCCATTACCTATGGTGCGCCGCATACCGTAATCAATTAAGTGTTTCGCACTCCAAAGGCTTCGCCATCCATTGGAAGGGCGAGATGCCTTCTTGGCCTGAAAGGGATGAGAGTATCGAAAATACTTCCCCTTGAGAACCCGCGCAACTAGGGAGTTGGGGTATTGGTGGAGTCGCCAGAGTTATTTGGCCAATAAGGCCTGATTGAACTCTTCAAAAGACTTGAAGCCAATACCCCCTTCATGTTTTGGAAGGCACAATTTCTACCAAGCAATTCAGTGCATTCCTTTTGAGTTTTGAGTACTTCTCCACCAGAAATCAGCTATCGCACTCGCCAACTTACGATGTAGGCTTTTGGGTAGTAAGAAACTGGACATCACATATGTGGGAAGAGCCTGCGCCATAGACTTAATCATAACCTCCTTGCCTCCTCTAGATAGAAATTTGGCGGACCATCCATTAATGCGTTGATGAAGTCGTTCTTGGACATAAGCAAAAACTTGCACTTTAGACCCTTGTAATTGCTCCAGGATACCCAGGTATTTGCTGGCTCCGCCCTCTGCGGGGATATTTAGTCTTAGCTTTAATTCCGTATGGAGCTCCTCACGGACATCCTTACCAAAAGTAATCGCTGACTTGTTGAAGTTGATACATTGCCGCGACGCATTTCCGTAAATTCGAACGACTTCCAAAATACTATCACATTGCTGCACGTAGCTTTGCAAAAGAATAGACTATTATCTGCAAATAGGAGATGTGATAATTTAGGGGACATCGGAGCCACTCTAACAGCAGAGATGAGCCTCGAGGATTCAGCCCTCCGTAGATTAGCAATAAGGACTTCCGTGCAGAATATGAAAAGATATGGCGATAGCGGATCCCCTTGGCGTAGCTCCCGGGACGAAGTAATCCCTCCTTTAGGGTCACCATTTAGCAGGACGCGGTATGTCACTGAGTTCACGCAAGCCATGATCCAGGAGATCCATTTATCATCAAAACTCATTTTCTGCATTAGAGCTGTTAGAAAACACCATTCCACCCTGTCATACGCTTTGCTCATATCTGTTTTGATCGCCATACACTCCTTTTTGCCAATATTATTGGTCTGTAGGGCATGACAGACTTCCTGTGCCATAATAATATTGTCCGTAATCTGTCTCCCTGCCACAAAAGCTAATTGGGTCTCTGAGATTAATTTCGGTAAAAACTTCTTGATCCACTGGCAGAGCACCTTCGAGATTATCTTATAACTGACATTACACAGACTAATCGGGCGAAACTCCTTCATCATCCGAGGTCTCTCTGATTTAGGGATTAAGCATATATTGACCTCATTACACCTGGGATCGAGGGTGCTAGTATCAAAAAATTCTTGTACCATGGCAACCTCTGGTAAAATAGAGCTGTCATCCCATTCAGGCCTGGGGGCTTCTCAGGGTGTATTGAAAAAACCGCCACCTTAACCTCCGGCGCTGATACAGCACGGGTTAGAGAGACATTCATCTATGTCGTGACCGGGCATCTTAGATGGGCTAGTGATGACTCTAGGTCAGATATAGGAGAGGAGGAGAAGATAGTGTGGAAATAGTCCAACACCGTGGCCTTAATCTCCTCTTCTTTTTCGGTCCATTCTCCAGTACCTTGCAGGATTTCCGTAATCTTATTACGTGCCCTCCGTTGCTTTGTGGAAGCCTGAAAGTATTTGGTATTTTGGTCTCCGACCTGGTACCAAAGTTGACGACTCTTCTGTTGCCAGAAAATTTCCTTATCCATCAACGCCGATCTCAATTGGTCTTGAAGGTGACCAATCTCCTCTATGGAGGACGAGTCCCTACTCTGTGCTTCTTCCAGTCTCCTTTTCAAGTCTTCAATCGCTTCCGATGTGGGACAGTTGTCTTGTTTTCTCCACCGTGAAATCGCCTTGCGGTAGTTTGCGATACGTTCTCCAACTCCTGGCATGTTTCCGTTCCGGCACATAGACCAACCCTCATGGACGATCTGTTTGAAGTTTGGTTTGGAAATCCATCGTTTGTCAAAACGAAACTTCTGAGTTCCCACCATACGCCTAGAATTAATACGTGTGAACTCTGGGCGGTGGTCCGATCCCCAAAACCTAAGGTATTCCATTTGGGTGTGAGAAAAAACCTCATACCAATCCTCATTTCCCATAGCCCGGTCGAGGCGACAACGAATGACATGTTTGCCCCGGTGCCCGACCCAAGATAGGCAGTTTCCCAAGTATGGGAAATCGATCATCCCACATCTTTGACTCATTAGATTAAACTCCAAAAGGGAGTTCTCCGGCCTACTGCGCCCACCTGTTTTCTCATGACGACCCGTAATTTCATTAAAGTCACCAGTCATAAAGCAGGGGCCCGTACGTGTAGTGCTAATACGTGTCAACCGTTCCCGGACATCCGCACGATTAGAAATAACAAGTTCTCCATAAACAAAAGAGAAACACTTTATTACCATGAATGGTGGCCATTACATCGATAATATTTTTATTGGAAAAGAGAACTTAATTTGAAATTCAGACTTAGCCATAAGTGCTAAGCCGCCGCTAAGGCCACATGGGTCAACAGTAAAAAAAAATCATAATCAAATTGTGACTGTAAATCCTGAATAAAATGTCGATCATGTTTAGTTTCCATAAGAAAGAGGATCCCCGGGAAAATCTTCTTACGGAACTCCCGCAATCTTCGAACTGCCAAAAAGCTACCAGTCCCTTGATAGTTCCAACTTAGGATCATCTAGGCGTTTGCCGGTGGTTTTCCTTTAACCACCGGATCTCCAAGGTTCCTCGAAATTTGCCGACCATTAAGGCCCGTCTTCGCGGAGGACGGGAATGGAGCATCGTTTAAAGCGGATTCTCCCCTATCCGGGTCCTATTTTGCTAAAGACGCGTGCTTGTGAATGCGACAGCCACGAAAAGGGCTGTGTTCAATTTTCTTCTTAACAGCCAGGGCTTTACTAATTCGTTGATCATTCTCCTGAGCTTCTTTTCTAGAAATCTGGGCCCTCCTCTTGGGCCAAATTTTTGTGTCTGATGAGTCTCAACCACAAATTCTTTAAGTGGGGAGATAACCTCTATTACATCCAACTGGGTTTTAAGGCCTAAAGAAGAAACTGTCTGGGCCCTTGATCCAACCAGCCCAACATCCAATCCCATAAGCCCCTTCCTCTTTCGATCCACCACTTGGGCCTCCTCATTCAGTAAATGGGCTTTGCGGGTTGGGTCTCCAGTAAGGGCCTTTTCAATCTGAGGCCCAACGGTTTTCGGTCCAGCAGGAGGAAAGAGCCCCACTTCAGTCGTGCTCACCTTATCCGCCGGAGAAACTACGCGGGAAACTGCCGGCACCCTCGACTCCACCGGGCGATGTATCGGTTTCGCCTCCGTCGTATGAATCTCGTCCCCCGACCGGCGCTTCATCCCCTTAGCACCTTGATGATTCCGGCCGGGATCCTCCTCCACCCCTGCCTTACCATGCCGCCACAAATTCTTCCTGAGCAATGGTCTCCTCCGGCTACGCCGGACCGGGTTTCCGGTAACCACTCCTGGTCACCCATTGGCTCCTTTTCGACCATTTCGGATTGTCAGAATTTGCCCTCCACTTTCTCCCAGGCCTTATTTTGAGCATAAAATAGCTTCGCTACCTTCGCTACCTTCGCTACCTTTGCTACCTTCGCTTCTTCCTCCATGTTGCGGTACCATGTATTGTTGTGGATACCCAAACCACCTACCTGCACCGTAGCGTCCAATGGAATGGGAATTCTGGCAGGCAAAGGACCGACCCTCTCCTCATCTTTTGTGAATGATTTCCTAACCCATTCCTTTGTAGCTACTTTGGCTACTCGTCTCTTCTCCGCATCCAGCAAAGTTTCTCCCAGTTCTGCCGTCAAGTCCCTTTGGACCGGTTTTCTTTTAGATGAGGATGCCTGAGTCTCGACAGTCCCTATTGGGACCAAATTGTGCTTCCGGTTTCGCTGAGATTGTGCAATCTCAACCCGTGAAGCCCTTCGTCCTCTACGCTCCCCATCCTCTTCACGATATCGGACTGGCTTGCGTTGTCTTTCACGATGATTTTGATTCGGCCCCATCCTAACCGGGCAATCCTTCGTGTCGTGAGTCATCCGATAACACGATTTGCAATGGTTCTGCAATTTGAGATAGTCAAATTGGATCCGAAAAAGCTCGCCATTCTCCGATACCGTTTCACGAAACAAAACAAGCGGTGCATCACATTCCACCATCACTTGTATCATTGGGTATGGTTCCTCCAAAGTCCAATTGAGAAGTTCTCCAAGATCTTCTCCAATCCTCACCACTTCCTTCTCTTCGTTGAACATATCCGGCAAGTCCATGACACAGATCCAAAATAGAATTGAGGATGGGAAATCCAAACGCACCGTTGGCACCCATCGATCTATCGCATTCATCCACCCATCAAAGTGATAGGGGCGATTGTCCAGCACCGATTGGAGGTCCGCTTCTTCCTTGAAGCGGAAATGAAATCTTTCTCTCCCCATTTCAACTCCCTGAACACTCCCCTCACACTTCCAGATTGATGGTAAAAACCTGATCAAAGCCTTAACTTGGTTTTCTTGTGCTTCGAGGTTCAGGACGCGTCCCACTAGTGTCTTCTCAAACCTATGAAGAATTTGTGTGTTGCTTATCGGGAAGATTTGCAGAGGCTTGGCTCGCTTTGTATCTTGATCCGGGGCAACGAGTTTTTCGAAGAACGCCATGGATGAAAGCACAGGACAAAACGAAGGCGACGTTGTGTCGTTGCAGGGGAGGAGAGGAAAGAGTTGCGTAAGAGGCATCCATAGGCTATGGATCTGATTAAATAGCAGGGCCGGCCAACACAGCCATCCCCCGAATCCGCTCCGCGATTCAATTGAGTCCGACGGAGATAGTGGGATTTGATTGGAATCCACGATTTGCCCCCTTCCCTTGTTTAAACCGCCATCTGATTTGCAAATATCCGCAATTAAATTTGCGATTTCATCCCCGTGATTCCTGGGCCAGAGACTGCTCCTATCCCAAATTGAGACCCGGTGGATCTCGCCCATACAGAGGAGATCATTTGGGAAAACTATCCTTGAGGAGGTACCGCGCGATGTCGCGCCAGTGCCGGATGAATACGGTTCCCGCACCGATTGCTTGACTCCAAGCACGCCTCCAAGCACGCCGGAAGTGTCATCGGCGGAGAGGACCGCATCACCTGGGATGTGCCGAGGGGTAGCTGATGTGTTGCCGCGAACTCGCCAATGTCGGAGCTGGTGGAGCCGCTTGAGCATGTCGGATTCAATTTCAAACTCACGACCGTTTCATCGCCTCGTTGACTAGTAATTTGGTAAAAATGAAATAGTGTCAACAAATTTCCATGTTTATATAAGCAACACAAGCTTGAAACTTCTTGAGAGAGAACTTGGATATATTTTCATTGATTTATCTAATAGTAAATTTTAAATTTATAAAACATATTTATCTTAAATATAAATTAAATGCTATTAATAATTGTAATGTTTACTATTTTTAATTATTATTTTTGAGAATATGTTATGTTTTAATTCAAATTAAAATATACTTGTTTTTCGTAAATAAAAAGAATTAGTTTTCAAGAAAGATAAAAAAACAGTTGTATTTTTGAAATTAAACATAAATTGAGTATTTTTCAAAATCTCCCTTAAAAGTATAGCTTTAAAACACGATTAAAACTTGTGTTTACTGCAAACTTAGATGTTTTAAATGTGTCTTTGCCGAAGCAATATCTCGAATTTTTCCGAAATGTAAGCATAAACATAACAAGCATTTCTTAGAAAAATATGAATCATATGTATTTTAAAGCAATTTTTTATGGGTAGTAGATAGCTTCAAAAATAAATCTGGAAACATATGGTATAAAACCAAAAATTTGAAAGATTTTCGTATTAATATCTTTTGTATGTATTGTTCGCCAAGTCTTGTGATTTGTTGATGGATTGAACATTCAATGAAATCATCACCCATAAGATAACGTTATATGTTTTAAAGCTGAGTTTTTATAGCCACCATCACAATCATTAGATATATGCTCGCATCAAAATCATCATTTTCTGTTTGCTCATTATCAATTCTTATGGCATCTTCTTCTTCATGAGGTTCTTGATTCATTAAAAGATCTGTAGATAAATTAGCAATTAGAACTCAAAATAATACATAATAACTATAAATGTACATGAATACACGAAGAAAACAATAATCCATAATTCCCATAAATAATAATCCTTAATATCAAACTCAATCACATCAACAACCAGCAGAAGCACATAAATCAACTAAACCATTCATTAAACCAATTCGATAATCAATTACAATTCCATAATTCCAAGCATATCCAGCAACCTAGCCAGTAATTCTAACAACATCCAAACGCAATTCAAATAAGATCCTAGATCATCCTCCTCTTCATAGCCATGATTCTACGATCACAGTTTGGTTTTACCTGCATCACATGGCAAAACGAGATGCGTGAATATTATCACAAATACTGAGTGAGATGGTCATTCCATCTACCGGCTATACACACAGGCATGATGAAATACTAAACCACACAATAATTCCAATCATCACAACAACACATTATACGTCAAAACGACAGCATCGATCAACACTGGCTGCAGTGTCGCCAGAATCGAACCTTCTCCTCTCTGGTTCGATTCAAACCTAACCAAATCGATTCCTGCAACGAAAACATCAACAAACACACAAAAAAAACTATATAAACACACGAACACAAACACAAACCAATCATTCATCCAATCCACACAAATACAACGAATCTTAACAATCTATCCATCCATATAAGCCATGGTCACGCACTCTCCTCGAATTCGGAAAGGATTGAGATAAGAACACGAAGAACACACCAAAATCACAGGCTAAAACTCCCTAGACCCGGATTTTCTTTTTCCTTCGCGAAGAACATGGATCAAACACGATTCTACAGCCTCACAATCACAATCTCAGGCTTTCAAGATCAAGAATACAAAGGAATCAACAATGATCCTTCTCCTCTCTTAATCCTCACGAAAAATCTCTGTTTTCTCTATGAAAATGCGACACAACTCGGCTGCTCGTCTTTATAGTCGCCCTAGGGTTTTCCTTAACCCAAATTGCAATCCGACGCTTAAAAATTGAACCAATTGGTTCAATTTGGAACTTGTGTCGATCGACACACCCCTGATGTCGATCGACACACAACCAAAATTCCCAATTTTTGGTTTGCGGGTTTTATAATTCTCCCCCACTAACCAGGATTTGATCTCGAATCACACAACACCGAATCACTACGGCCAACACTCTTGACCCAACCGACCAGCACCACCCCAGATCAACACTCCCGATCTCTGAGGTTCACATCTTGTCCTATGCTTATAGCCACGTTTTAGACATTAATTGCTCCCAACTCATAACCACACCCCTCACACTCTCAGGAAACATCTTTTGAACTATTGGTGCACCATACCACTCACACCCTCAGGACACACAGTCCATCGAGCTATCGGTATGCAGGAGAAATCCTCATCCCCTCGAGAGAAATCCTCATCTCTCAATAACATACAGGAGGAATCTTTATCCTCTCAGGAAAAATCTTCATCTCCCAGCGAGTCGTTCGGGAAATCTTCATCCCCTAGAGCAATCAATTCTTAAACGTTAATAAACATCTCTGACTAGAACTACCTTCCGTGATCCCAATATGACATTCCACTATCCTGAAATATCATCTCATCCATGACCAATCCTCAGGTCAACTCTAACATGACATTCCACTTTCCCAGAATATCATCTCATCCATGACCAATCCTCAGGTCAACTCTAAACAACCCAATCACCCAGGGTTCCTCACTAAGGTCTCTCAGAATAGACAAGTTCTAAATCCTCATAAACTTCTATTCCCAGTCCCTTAGAAATAGACAAGTTTTAAATCCACATAAAACCTCTATTTCCAAACCTAAAAACACATAACTCATGACAATACAAGTCAAACCATAAGAAATACTCATCTTATCAATCTCAATACAAGTCAAACCATAAGAAATACTCATCTTATCCATCTAAAACCATAAGAAATATTCAACTTATAAATCTCAAAATGTAATAATCGTTATATCCTCAAACAAAAATACATAAGATCCGAGATCATCCTCCTCTTCATAGCCATGATTCCACGATCACACTTTGCTTTTACCTGCATCACATAGCAAAATGAGATGCATGAGTATTATCACAAATACCCAGTGAGATGGTCATTCCATCTACCGGCTATACACACAGGCACGATGAAATATTAAGACACACAATAAATCAAATCATCACAAGAACACATAATACGTCAAAATGACGACATCGATAGACACCCTCCTGGTGTCAATCGATACTGGCTGCAGTGTCGCCAGAATCAAACCTTCTCCTCTCTGGTTTGATTCAAGCCTGCACCAAGTTGATTCCTGCAATGTAAACATCAACAAACAAACCAAAACAAACCGTATACACACACGAACACAATCACACACCAATCATTCATCCAATCCACACAAACACAACGAATCTTAAAAATTCATCCATCTAGATAAGCCATGGTCACGCACTCACCTCGATTTCAGAAAAGATTGAGATAAGAACACGAAGAACACACAAAAATCAGAGGCTACAACACCCTAGAACCAGATTTCTTTCTTCCTTCGCGAAGTACACAGATCAAACACGATTCTACAGCCTCACAATCACAAGCTTACGCTTTTAGGATCAAGAATACAAAAGAATCAACAATGATCCTTGACCTCTCTTAATCCTCACAAAAATCTCTATTTTCTCTCTGAAAATACGACACAACTCGGCTACTCGTCTTTTATAGTCGAGCCCTAGGGTTTTCCTTTACCCGAAGCGCAATCCGATGCTCAAAAACTGAACCAATCGGTTCAATTCGAAACTTGTGTCCATTGGTGTCGATCGACACACAACCAAAATTCCCAATTTTTGGTTCGCGGGCGTTACATAAACAATCGTAATCAAACCAGTAATTGAAAAAAAAATATTTCATTAAAATGATGTAAACGCCAAAATAAATAAAATACAAAAATGATGTTGTTTATCAAAACTACAATTTGAGGGTATTGTAAAATCAATATATATATATGAACTAAAAATTGTTGAAAAAAACGAAAAGGTAGAGTTGAAAAGATATGATTGTTAAAAAATATATTTTGTAATAAAATAAATGGTTATAAATATTATATAACTAATAAATAGTTTTTAAAACAACCACAGTAACGGTTATGAAAAGAAAAGTACATACGATTAAGTTATAACAAAGGAAAAAACCGGAAAAATGTTGAATAAAATGAATAAAAACATATAATAGTTATGAGCAGAAAGATACATAATAAAAATGTATGTACATAATGAAGCTTGTTATTACATTCATCACTATAAGTTAGACAAACAAACAAATAAACATGTAAATCCAATTAATAATCATTATTAAACATATAAAAATTAAATTTTATAATTACATATACGTAAAGATGGTTCTTTCATTACCAGTATATGATGCTTCACTTGCTCTCGCTCTCTTTAGTTTCTTTTTTTCCAAATCCAAAATGCAGCCAAAGCCAACATAATCACAGTAGCGATGCATCCTCCAATGCTCAATACTATTGTTACGCTCTTTTCTTATTTTTATTCCTTGGAAAATAAGAAAAGATTTATCGTATGAATATAAGTCCTAATCTTATTATATATAATCTTTGAGATACAAAGCATACCATTCAATATGATGTATAGATCTTGACTTGTTTCAAAATATTTTTGAATATCCAAGAATCTTCAATCGAAGTCACACAATTTAACGATAAGTTATCATTCTGCTACAATTCAGGGTAAACATTGTACAGTGACAATCTTTTATGCACATATCTTGATGTATATGTCAAAATAAATAAAAATAATAAAAATGATGTTGTTTATTAGAATTACAATTTGAATGAGTTGTGAAAGTAATATGTAGAAGTAAAGAATGTTGATCAAAACAAAAAGGTAGAATTGAAAAGATATGATTGTGAAAAAATGCAATTTTAAATAAACTACGGTTGTAATCATAATACTTATAATAAATAGTCTATAAAACATAGTTATTGTTATGACACTCTAAGTACATAGAAAAAAAATATCATAAAAAGGTAAATACCGTAAGAATGTAGGATGAAATGAAAAAAACCATATAACAACAATGAGTAGAAAGATACATAATGAAAATGTATGTATAAATAAATTATTGTTATAAACCCAATTAGTGGATGCCCATTAGAAGCTCATAATCTAGAAGGTTCTAACTTGTTCTCCAAGTTAGGTTTTCTCTCCAAGTTATTACTCCTCCCCAAGTAATTGTATCATATATATACCTTTGCTCTCTATTGAAATAAGACACACAATTCTCTCCATTCTCTTCTTCTCTCATTCACAACACGTTATCAGCACGAATAGTTCTAGCTACTGAGTAAACCCTAGCCGCCTCCTTTTTCTTTTCGATCCGATCCAAAACCAAGGTATATGAATTGACTTTGTGGTTCGATTGATAACATACAAGTGTATGCTTGTTAATCGAATAACACAAACGAATCATGCTTATTACGTTTTGTCTTATACATCTTTTATATATGAGTTGATTTGATTGATAGCATACACATGTATGTTTGTTGATTAAATTTAATACTCACGACAGATGCTTATGCATATTAATTTTATTTAATTTGTTCTTATGATTTAATTTCGCTTTGTTAAACGAATCACCCACATGCTGCCTATAACTTTGAAACATTCGTCTATAACTTGCTTGCTTGTTAATTGAAATTTAGTTATTACTTGTCTTAGAATTCGATACATCATTTAGTATTATTGATCGATTTGTTTTATAAAGCATAAATATCCTATTGAATCTGTCGTATTTGAGTTAACATATGTTTTTATCAAACTTTGACAATTATTCATATATGCATGCTTTCATCATATGACATAATATTTTTAAGTTGTTATTTATTTATCACTCGTACATGTCTTCATCTACTTGAATTCTCATACATCAAAACATTATTTTCAACCTGTATCATTTGTCTTAGTAAATATTCGATATAGCATATAATATTATTCAATATTGATCGGTTAATAATTTAGTTGCTTTAATCAATTTGTTTTAATGATTCTGTTTTATATGAATTGATTTTATGGTAATAAAAAATAAATATATATATATATATATATATACACATATATCGATTGAATCTGCTTTTACTTTATATTTCACTTCTTTATTTGATCTATTATATATATGAGACTTGTTATTCGATGGCATACTTGTATATGTCCATTGATCCAATATTTAATCATACTTTTCTTATTTAAGAAAATATGTCAAATTTTACAAAACTCGAATTCGAGGCTCTTGATATAAGCGGTAGCAACTACCTATCATGGGCACTAGATGCAGAATTTCACCTGAGTGCAAAAGATCTTGGTGAAACTATCAAAGAAAAGAATGCGGCAACAGCCCAAAACAAGGCAAAGGCCATGATATTCCTTCGCCATCACCTCCACGAGGGTCTTAAGATTGAGTATTTGACCATGAAAGATCCACAAATCCTTTGGACTAATCTAAAGGAAAGGTATGATCACCAGAAAACAGTGATTTTACCAAAAGCTCGTTATGAGTGGACTCATATGAGATTACAAGACTATAAGTCTGTTATTGAGTATAACTCTGCTATGTTCAGAATCACTTCCAAGTTGAAGTTGTGTGGAGAAAGTATCTCCGATGATGAGATGTTGGAAAAGACATACTCTACCTTTCATGCGAGTAACCTTGTCTTACAGACGCAATATCGTGAAAAGGGATATAAAATGTACTCTGAACTTATTTCTGCGCTCCTTGTAGCTGAGCAAAATAATTAGCTTTTGATGAAAAACTATGAGTTATGTCTAACTGGTTCTGCACCATTCCCTGAAGCGAATGTATTATCATACAAGAAAGAAGCAGACCATGGTAATAACAATGGTCAAAAACGTGGCCACAATCATGGACGTGGATATGATCGTCGCGGACGTGGATACGAATATGGCCGAGGTCGAGGCCGAGGGGTCTCTTTTAAGAACCCAAACTCTCACCAGAAGTGGGAAAACAGAATTGGTAACAAACAAGAAAAACCAAAAGGAAGTTTATGTTATCACTGTGGAAGAAGCGGTCATTGGGGTAAAACATGTCGTATACCAAAGCATCTAGTAGAGCTTTATCAGCAATCATTAAAACAAAAAGGAAAGAATGTGGAAACAAACCACGTGTACGAAGATGGCGAAAAAGACTATGATCTTGATGATTTTTTTGGTGATAAAACTGACCTGGAAATTGCTGATTTCCTTGCCCCTGAAGGGAATAACTAGCCTCTAAATTTAATTATAAAGTTTTGTCGTTTTATTTATTATTTTGGCTTTGATTTCTACTTTCTGGTTTTTATGTTTTAATGTGTTTTGAGACATGATTAAATTTGAGTCATTTTATTGAGTTATTTTCTTTAAGTTAATTTATGTTTATGCTTTTATTTGTTTGAAGAACATGAATACTGCTCAAGTTCAATTGGCAATGAATCGTGAAGAATTATGCTTGGCAGACAGTGCAAAACTCATACCATTCTGAAAAGCAAGAGATATTTCTCTCATTTAATAATGAAAAAAGCTAGTGTGAGTACTATTTTGGGTAGCTCAAAGATAATTGAAGGCTTTGGAAGAGCAAGTATATTATTGCCTATGGGAACGCGATTAGAAATCACTGACGCGTTATATTCCCCCCAGTCTCAAAGAAATTTATTGAGCTTTAAAGATATCCGTAAGAACGGATATCATATTGAGACTATGAGCGAAGGAAATATTGAATACCTTCAGATAATAAAAACTACCCAAGGTACCAAACGTACTTTAGAGAAATTGCCAGCATTCTCCACCGGAATGTACTACACTAAGCTTAGTACAATTGAGGCAAATGCTATAGTAAACCAGAAGTTTACTAAAAATTTATTGGTTTGGCATGACCGGTTAGGCCATCCCGGTTCCATAATGATGCGAAAGATAATCAATAATTCACGTGGACATTCATTAAAGAACCAGAAGATTCTTTCTAATGATTTCACGTGTGCTCCTTGCTCACAAGGCAAATTGATCATTCGGCCTTCACCAGCCAAAGTCACTTCTGAATCTATCGGTTTTCTGGAACGCATACAAGGCGATATTTGTGGGCCGATTCACCCACCATGTGGAACCTTTAGATACTTTATGGTTCTGATTGACGCATCGACTAGATGGTCACATGTATCCTTGTTATCAACCCGCAACCTGGCATTTGCGAGGTTACTTGCTCAAGTGATAAGATTACGAGCACATTTTCCAGATTTTCCGTTAAAGGCAATTCGCCTTGATAATGCTGGTGAATTTACGTCTCAGATATTTAATGACTATTGCATGTCTATTGGGATAAATGTTGAACATCCAGTAGCTCATGTTCATACGCAGAATGGTTTAGCCGAATCAGTAATCAAACGTTTACAAATGATTGCTAGACCATTACTAATGAAATCCAAACTCCCAATTTCTGCTTGGGGACATGCTATATTACATGCAGCAGAATTGATTCGCATCAGGTCAACAAGTAACCATCAGATCTCCCCATCACAAATGGTTTTGGGTCAGGAACCAAATATTTCCCATCTAAAAACTTTTGGATGTGCAGTATATGTTCCAATTGCTCCACCACAACGATCTAAGATGGGTCCTCAAAGAAGGATAGGGATATACGTTGGATATGAATCCGCCTCGATAATTAAGTATCTTGAGCCATCTACATGGGATTTATTTAAGGCTCGATTTACAGACTGCCATTTTAACGAGTCTGTTTTTCCAACATTGGGGGGGGGGAGAAAATAAACAGCTGGAAAAGAATTTTAGATGGAATGAATTATCATTATCTCATTTTGATCCTCGTACCAAAGAATGTGACTTAGAGGTACAAAAGATAATCCATCTACAGAGATTAGCAAATCAATTGCCAGACGCATTTACTGACCCTAAGAGAGTGGCCAAGTCACATATACCAGCTGTAAATGCTCCAGTTAGAATTGATGTCCCAGAAGGACAACATCAAACTGCTAGTGAGTCTATGACACGCATGAAGCGTGGTAGACCTACTGGTTCCAAAGATAAGAATCCTCGGAAAAGAAAAGGAGCAAAAGTTGATAATGGCGAATCCGAGGAATCTAACCCTTTTAAAGGATCTCTAGAAGAGACCTTAGACATGACTGATAAAGAAATTCAGGTACCTGACAATGAAGAGATCTCAATTAATTTTGTCATGTCTGGGATAAAATGGAATCGAAAGCAAATCGACGTCGATGATATTTTTGCATGCAATGTAGCAGTTGATGTTATGGATGAAAAAGAGGATCATGAACCAAATTCTGTTAAAGTGTGTACACAAAGAGATGATTGGCCAAAATGGAAAGAAGCTATAACGGCAGAATTAAAATCTCTAGAAAAGAGAGAAGTGTTTGGACCAGTAGTCCGTACACCTAAAGGTGTAAAACCAGTGGGACATAGATGGATCTTTGTGAGAAAGAAGAATGAAAATGGTGAAATTGTAAGATACAAATCACGTCTGGTTGCACAAGATTTCTCACAAAGACTTGGAATTGATTATGAGGAGACATATTCTCCCGTGGTGGATGCAACTACTTTCAGGTTCCTTATCAGTCTGGCAATAAAAGAAGGACTTGATTTACGCCTCATGGATGTAGTCACGACATATTTATATGGACCACTGGACAATGAAATTTATATGAAAGTCCCAGAAGGATTTAAACTGCCAAAAGCAGCAAACTCTAGTTCTCGAGAACAGTACTGTATAAAGTTGAATCGATCCCTGTATGGATTGAAACAATCAGGTGGTATGTGGTATAATCGCCTTAGCGAATACTTGTTAAGAGAAGGTTATAAGAATGACCTCATCACTCCATGCATCTTTATAAAAAAATTTGAGCAAGGGTATGTTATCATTGCAGTGTATGTTGATGATTTAAACATCATCGGGACTCCAGCAGAGATTTCACAAACAGTGGAATATTTGAAGAAAGAATTTGAGATGAAAGATCTTGGAAAGACGAAATTTTGCTTGGGATTGCAAATTGAGCATCTTAAGAGTGGAATTTTAGTGCACCAGACAACAAACACTGAAAAATGGTTAAAAAGTTTTATATGGATCAAGCGCACCCATTGAGTAGCCCTATGGTTGTAAGAGGACTTGATGTTGAAAAGGATCCCTTTCGCCCGAGGGAAAATAATGAAGAAATTATTGGTCCTGAAGTACCATACTTAAGTGCAATAGGAGCATTGATGTACCTTGCTACCCATACGAGACCCGATATATCCTTTGCGGTAAATTTGTTGGCAAGATTTAGCTCATGTCCAACTCAAAGGCATTGGAATGGGATTAAACATATATTTCGATATCTTCAAGGTACAAAAGATATGGGTCTATTCTTTTCTAACACGTCAAAGGAAGACTTAATTGGTTTTGCAGATGCATGGTTTTTATCTGATCCACATACTGCTCGATCACAGACAGGATATGTGTTCACATGCGGCGGAACAGCCATTTCTTGGCGTTCGATGAAGCAAACTATCGCAGCTACCTCTTCCAACCATTCAGAGATTTTAGCTATACATGAAGCTAGCCGCGAATGCGTATGGTTACGATCTGTAATCCTGCATATACGAGAAGACTGCGGTATATCTACGGGAAAAGAGGTTCCAACAGTTCTGTATGAGGATAATGCAGCTTGCATAGCACAACTCAAGGAAGGATACATCAAAGGCGACAGAACGAAGCATATTCTACCAAAGTTCTTCTTCACCCATGATTTACAGAAGAATGGTGATGTACGTGTCTTGCAGATCCGTTCAAGTGAGAATCTGGCAGATCTTATTACAAAGACACTTCCAACTGCTACCTTCAAGAAGCTAGTTCATGGCATTGGACTACGTCGCCTCAAAGATCCTAAGTCATGCAGTCATCAGGGGGAGTAAATACGCGTTGCACTCTTTTTCCCTTAACCATGGTTTTTCCCACTGGGTTTTCCTGGTAAGGTTTTTAATGAGGCAACATCTTATGCGTATTAGGATTACTTTTGCTATAATGGACATCCAAGGGGGTGTGTTATAAACCCAATTAGTGGATGCCCATTAGAAGCTCATAATCTAGAAGGTTCTAGAAAGTTCTAGCTTGTTCTCCAAGTTAGGTTTTCTTTCCAAGTTATTACTCTTCCCCAAGTAATTGTATCCTATATATACATTTGCTCTCTATTGGAATAAGACACACAATTCTCTCCACTCTCTTCTTCTCTCATTCACAACAATTATGATAAAATATGTAATTGCATGTTAAAAATAGATAACATAAAACGATTATAATATAAAAAGTAAATACGAACGATTTAAAAACACAATCCTATGATATAACTTTTAGAATTGTTATTATTAATAGATCCAATGTCTCATGAGAGTTTAATATATGTCAAAAATAATTTTAGATTTTGACATGTGTTTTTCTTTAGTTGATAAATTGTGACATGTCTTTCTCTTTATTCTCAAATAAGTTGATTTGCCATGTCAAATTTTATTTTTGAGATTAAGATACATCAAATGGGTAAAATGGAAAACTAAGTCCAATTTATTTACGTCTCAACAAAATTTGATATGCATTAGATGATGATGTGGGAGAAGGGCTGAACATTTATGATTTTTCTACAAAACCACATAGTTTGATGAACCTTATGCCAGCACAAGCTGGTTTTGCAAAATTATAATGGCAAAAATCAGAAGATGGATGGATCAAATACAAATATAATGACATTAGTAATATTTTTGGTTAAAAGCATGATAGATTGCAAGAGATGTTAACGAATTTTATTTATTTACAAAACACACAAAAAATCACCATCCAAATCCGACAATGTCAAGCTTCAATAATGTCAATGCAATGTGTGCGGTCTCGGAGTTATATAGTTAAGTTTAAAGAATATTACAACATTTTGGTAAACTTACTTAATAACAGGGCAATGAATTTTGAAGTTGACAACCGGATTCGTGAAATCCATGTTAATAATCTCTATTTGAAGATAGAGATTACATGGACGTCTTGACTTTCAAATCAAATAGTTGATACCTTGTCCAAAACTCTATCAACTAGTAATCCAAATTATATTTTTATTATTTTGTTTCTAGGCCAATTTCGAATTCATATGTATTACATTATGAGTATAATATATGCCCCAAAAATTTTATATCGTGGAAGCTATTTTGATCTTGCAGTTGACCAAATTTTTTTTATTGGTTGTTCATAAGAGATATAGGGTTTAGTATGGTGTAATTAAAACCGTTAAAATTGAAACGATCCGACCCAAAAATTCAAAAAAAAATTTCCCTCCAGATTATTATCATCACAGATAATAATCTTCAATGGGTCAACAACCAAGCAACAGAACAATAAACATCAACAACATTTCCAGTTTAACAACTCCATACTTTATTAAATAGCAAACCAGTTCAACCAATCAACCAATATCAATAAACAATATCTAATGACTAACAACCTAACAATTCCATAGAATGACAATCCAAGTGAGACCGTAAATCATCTCTTCTTCCTCGCCACGATTCCACGATCACAATTTCTCTTTACCTGCAACACATGGCAAAAAGAGTTGCGTGAGTATTATCACAAATACTCAGCGACGCGGTCATCCCGTCTACAGGCTATTTAAATTCAAGTATAAACAACCAACACAATACCAGGATGATCACAGAACAAGCATACACGACCAAGCAACAAAACCAGTCCAGAATACACCGTGTCGATCGACAGGACTCACTGTGTCGATCGACACAACCACTAGGTGTCGATGATCAGTGACCCCGTGTCGATCGACAGGATCCACTGTGTCGATCGACACAACCACTAGGTGTTGAAGAACACAGGCCCCGTGCCGATCGACACACCACCTCGGTGTCGATCGACACGACGTCGCAGAACCCAAAATCGAGTCAATCCTCACACGACTCGAATCTGATGCGATCTGTCGAGTCTCCTGCACAAATCCACACACAAAACACACGAAAACCACCAAGCAATCGTATTCCATTAGCCCCCCTATACTTATACGAGCCTATGGTCACGCACTCACCTTGATTAAGATTGAAAAGGATGAAGAACGCGAAGACGGAGCGAAGAACACCAAGAACAGCCTCTGATTCCGTCCTCACAGACCCGAAATCAGCACAGCAATAACCTCTTTCTCGTTCTATCTCCACTCACGATCAAATCCCCCAAGAACAATTCCCAGAAATCACCCAACCCTTGATTCCTGACAATCCTCCCAATTCTCTGGTTTTCTCTCTGAAATTCGGCCAACCCCAGAGAAAAACGCGACTGACCCCTTAAATACCGGTGCCCTAGGATTTCCCTAAACCGATCGCCAAACCGAGCGATCAAGAACCGAACCTGTCGGTCCAATTTCAATCTGTGTCGATCGACATACACCTCCGTGTCGATCGACACACCCACCAAAATTTCACTTTTTGGTTCACGGGTGTTACAATTCTCCTCCACTAACACGGATTCGACCTCGAATCCTGCGACACCGTCGCACTATGGTCACAAATACCGGACCCGAACCCGGCTGACCTTTCGAGATCACACTCGAACCACATAACCCCATCTCACTAAAGTTCGCACTTCCGTCTAAAACCCGACCAAATTTCCCCGGAATATCCACGATGCAACGTCCCCTGGTCCCGATCAGGGCTGCCCGATTGACCGCCCAACAATCAAACAAGAACATGCACGACCAACCGTTGACCCCGAATTGGACCAAATGATCGCACAACAATCAAACAAGAACATTTATGACCAACGGCGCTACATATATTACCAGGGTTGTCCGAACCTGGTTCCAAAGGTTAGCAAAACCTTAGATTCGACATCCAATCCACTCTCTCGACCCTCGGTCAACACCACTCGAGATCACACCTGATCCCCGAGCTCTACCAGGCTCATACTAGCCCCATTGCACCGTCTCACCACGGCTGTAATCTTGACCCCACCCGGTCAGCACCACCTGAGATCCACTCCCGATCCCCGAAGTTCATCCAGTCTTATGCTTACAACCACATTACAGATACTATTGCTCGTACTCATATCTATATACAACACCCTGCTCTCAGGATCGTCACCCTTTAAGCTCTCAATGTATATCATACCACCCCACCTTCCGGACCGCCGTCCATCCAGCTCTCGGTATGCTCCAGCCCCTCCCACTCTCAGGACACACAGTCCATCAAGCTATCGGCTGCAGAGGAATCACACATCCCCTGGAGAGGCTTCGGCCCCTCAAAGTATATGCAAGGGAACCACTTTCCCCCGGAGAGAACATCACTGTCCACTCAAGTATACCCAGGAGACCCACGATCCCCTGGGGCAATCACTCTGTAACATGCATCTTAGGCACCTGTCGACTGAAATCACCTCTCATGGTCATCCGAAACAACCCAATCACCAGGGTGTTTCACAGAGTCCCTGGAAAGACAGTCCTAACTCACATAAGACTTCTATTCCAGACTCCCCTAGGAAATAGGCAGGTTCTAACTCACATAAAACCCCTATTTCCCAGCGCCATCTGGGGAATCACAAGTCCTAACTCACATAGAACCTTATCCCCAGATAATCCTACTAGAACATGGACAACCCTAACTCACATAGAACTTCAATTTCTAGTCTCCCTAGCCGATAGACAAGCTCTAACTCACATAGAACTCTATCGCTAGACCTCCACATGACCTACCAGTCATCACAAATCCATGACATCACCAGTCATACCAATACATGACGCACCCGTCAATCTCATAAAATACACCTCTTAACGCACATTTAATAAGGCAACTCATCTTATTAAATCTCCAAAATGTATACTCGTTACAACACAACAAAATACAATATCACAACATAGCAACATGCTAATACAGACTCTGAAAACCAGAAAAAGAGCTCAAGCCACCGCTTGCTTCTCGAACCACTTCGAGAACTTTGTCTTCATCAACGCCTCTGGTTCCCAAGTCTCCTCCTCAATACCGCCACAGTCCCACACGACTCTCACCAACGGTATACTTTTCCGGCGCAGCACCTTGATCCTCCTCTCGAGAATCCTCACAGGCCTCGCTGCCAACGTCATGTTGGGCTGAAGATCCTCCAGAATCCTCGCCAACACCTCCTCAGACTCATGCAGACACTTCCGTAGCATCGAAACATGGAAGACCTTGTGAAAAGCCTTCATACTCTGTGGTAACTCCAATCTATAAGCTACCGGTCTGACCCGCTCCACCACTCTGAACGGACCCATAAACCTCGGACTCAGCTTATTCTCTGAAATGGATCTGTTAGGACCCCTCAACATAGCTGCCTTGAGATACACCATATCTCCAAGCTCAAACTCCAGCTCCTTCCGTCTCCTATCGGCGTAACTCTTCTATCGATCCTGAGCCTCTCTCATGTTCAGCTTCAAGACACGGATCTTCTCCGTCGTCTCCTGAACAAAGTCTGCACCAAACATGCTCCTCTCCCCCACTTGAGTCTAGCATAATGGTGTCCTATACGGCCTCCCATACAGAGCCTCATATGGAGCAATCCCAATACTCGCCTGATAACTGTTGTTATACGCAAACTCAACCAGGTTCAGATGATCCACCCAATGACCACCATAATCAAACACACACATCCTCAACAGATCCTCCAAGGTCTGAATCGTCCTCTCAGACTGCCCATCCGTCTGAGGATGATACGTTGTGCTCATATGCACCTTAGTGCCCATCTCAGCCTGAAACGCCCTCCAGAACTCTGAGGTGAATCTCGGATCTCTGTCTGACACAATACTCGCTGGCACCCCGTGCAGCCTTACTATCTCCCGCACATACTTTCTAGCCAAGACTGCTGCTCCATCAGTCTTCTTGATGGCCAGAAAATGTGCCGACTTCGTCAGACGATCCACGATAACCCAAATCGCATCATAGGTCCGCGACACTGGCAATGCCGTCACAAAATCCATCGTAATCATATCCCACTTCCACTCCGGGATAGGCAAACTCTGCAATAACCCGCTCGGGACCTGATGCTCAGCCTTCACCAGCTGACACACATTGCACGCTGCAACCCAGCTAGCTACATCCCTCTTCATCCCGACCTAGTGATAATACCGTTTCAAGTCCCGATACATCTTGGTCGCTCCCGGATGAATCGATAACATACTCGAATGAGCCTCCCTCAGGATCTCTTGTCTCAGATCCTCATCCTTGGGTACACAAACCCGCCCGTTCACCAGTATCATCCCACTCGCTGAGACTGCATACTCTGAACCGGCCGCCTGAGAAGCGTCAATCAAACCCTGATCCTTCTCCTGTGCAACCCGAATCCTGCTCAACAGATCTGCCTGGTTAGCTGCCTCCAACCCCAACGGCTCCTGTGAGATCACACACAACCTCAACGTGCTGATCTCGCTCACCAGAGCCTCCATATCTCACTCCTGATCTGAAGCTGCCCTCTTCCGACTCAACGCATCTGCAACCAGATTAGCCTTACCCGGATGGTACCCAATCTCCAGGTCATAGTCTGCAACTAACTCCATCCAGCGCCTCTGTCTCTGGTTCAGCTCCGGCTGAGTGAAGAAATACTTCAGACTCTTGTGGTCTGTGAATATCTGCACCTTCCCGCCATACAGATAAGACCTCCAGATCTTAAGTGCAAAGATAACTGCAGCCAACTCCAAATCGTGGGTAGGGTAATTGCACTCGTGCTTCCTCAACTGCCTCGAAGCATACGCAATAACCTTCCCCTGCTGCAACAGCACACAACCCAGACCAACTCCCGAAGCGTCTGTATACACCACATAAGGCTCACCCGGCTCGGGTAACGCCAAAACAGGTGTACTGGTCAGCATCTCCTTCAGCTTCCTGAAACTCTCCTCACAAGCTGAAGACCAAACAAAAGGGACATCCTTCCCTGTTAGCTTCGTCATCGACTGCGCCATACTCGCGAATCCCTTGACGAACCTCTGGTAATAACCTGCCAACCCAAGAAAACTCCTGATCTCGGTGGCGTTTCTCGGTCTAGGCCAACCTCTGATAGCCTCTATCTTAGCCGGATCCACAGACACTCCCTCTGCAGACACAACGTGGCCAAGAAAGCTCATCTTTCGCTGCCAGAAACTGCACTTACTCAGCTTCGCGTACAGCTTCTGCTCCCGCAGCTTCTCCAGAACCAACCTCAGATGCACCTCGTGCTCTTCCGGAGTCTTCGAATACACCAGAATGTCATCAATGAAGATGATCACGAACATATCCAGAAACTCCTGAAACACCCCGTTCATCAACCGCATGAATGCTGCTGGCGCATTTGTCAACCCAAACAGCATCACCACGAACTCATAGTACCCGTACCTTGTCCTGAACGCTGTCTTCCGAACATCTGCCTCATCGATTGGAATCTGATGGTATCCCGAAGCAAAATCAATCTTGGAGAACCAAGTAGCCCCCCGCAGCTGATCCAACAACTCATCAATGCGCGGCAGAGGATACCTGTTCTTCACAGTGACTCGGTTAAGTCCCCGGTAATCAATGCACAACCGGAAACTCCCATCCTTCTTCTTTACGAACAATACCGGCGCTCCCCACGGTGAAACACTCGGCCGGATAAAACCTTTACCCAACAAATCATCCAGCTGCTTCTTCAGCTCTGCCATCTCTGCTGGAGCCATACGGTAAGGCGCCTTGGATATCGGAGCTGTCCCGGGTTCCAACTCAATCGTAAATGGATCCGACCGCGACGGTGGCAAACCCAACAACGATTGGAACACATCCTGAAAATCCCAAACGACCTGGATATCCCCAACTGCAACCTCTCCAACAGCCTCTGGCATCACTATCCTCGCCAGATACGCCTCACAGCCTTTGCCAATCAACTGCTCGGCCTGTATCGCTGAAATCATAAGACTTCCGGAAGTCGGTCTCACCCCCTGAAACACCAACCTCCCAGCCTCTCGCTCAAATACTACACGTCCTCGATGACAATCCAAATGGACCTTGTACCGATCCAACCAATCCATACCCAGGATGACATCGTACAACTCCACCGGACTAATGACCAGATCTGCTGGCATCAACTCTCCCGCCACCAGAACATCCACACCACGAGCCCGCCCGAAAGTAGCCTAACATTCTCCCACCAGCAACCTTAACTACTCTCGGCTGCTCCCCAGAATCGCTCCGGATCCCGCTGCCCTCCGCACACTCCGGAGTGATAAAGCTATTCGTAGCTCCCGAATCAAATAACACGTGGGACTCACACCCGCCCACAACTAAGGTCCTTGCACAAATCCCATGTGCTTTAAGACCCGACACTCTAACGCAGACTCACAATTTCAAACCGACTAAAATTTAATCCACAAGAATTTAAAAGAAAAAATCAAGTCGGAACAATACCTGTGATCGGTCTGGCGCTAGAGCCGCCCGCCTCAGCCGAAGTAAATACCCACGGCGTCGCTGCGATCTGGGCCAACGGCTGGACCGCCAACGGCTGCACTGCTGCCACCGCCATCTGCTGCAGGTTCGAACACTTGGGCTTGATATGCCCTGGCTCCCTGTAGTGGTAGCACACCTGGGCGCCCCGAATCTCAGTCCTCTTCGGGCAACTGGCCACCTTGTGATCCATGCTTCCACACCCAAAGCATCCCGGACCACTCTGTCCTCTCTGACTGGCCCCAGAAGTGTTCTCCCACTTCCTCTTCTGACCCTGCGCAGGCTTGCCGCCCCTGCTCGATCCCGTCTGCTGTTGAGATCTCCTCGGTTGCTGCTGCTGCTGCACCGGTGGACAAACCACCACAACCTGCTCCCTGAGGTCCTCCTCAATCGCAGCCGCAGTCTCAACCAGCTCCGCCCTCGTGGCAAACTTACTCGCCCTGCAGCGAGTCCTCAGCTCAGCTCGAAGTCCCCCGAGGAACCTCCTCACCTGGGCCTGTTCGCCCTCCATGCCTCTACCAGCATGTACCAGGAGTCTACTGAACTCTAAATCGAACTCCCTCACGGTCCGATCCCCCTGAGTCAGGTTCAGGAACCTCGACTCCATCCTGTCCACCGCCTCCTGCGGGAAATACTTTGTATTAAACTCCGCCAAGAAATCCTCCCAGATCATCTCGGCCTGCACCCGCCTAGTCTCAACGCCTCTCCACCAGAGATGCGCATCACCATCCAAATAGTGCACTACTAGGTCTACTCTGTATCCCTCTGGACACCTGATCGAGCGAAAGTTACGCTCCAATCTCCGCCGCCACTCATCGGTCTACTCTGGCTTGGCACCACCAGAGAAAAACCCGGTGTCAATCCGCTGCATCTGCTCCATCATCCTGAGGTAGGATGGGAGCTCCTCCGCAACCGCCACAACCGGCTGCACCTCAGCCACACCCGGCTGACCATCCGCCACTACTGGCTGAACACCAGCCTCCACTGGCTGTACTCCTGGAGCCTGACCCAAAGCCGGTACTCCTCCTGGTAATCGCTCTAGGATCAACTGCAGCAAAACCGCCAGGCGATCATCTCGGTCCTGAGCCACACCTGCGGGAGCACCCCCACCTGAGCCTGCCGCACCAGCAACTACACCGGGACCCACACTAGCCCCATCAGCCCTCACATTGACACTCGTAGAAGCCGGACCCACGGATCCCTCCTGAAACACCTGAGAGTCTGCCACCTGCTCCTGCGTGGTCTCCTGGGCCACACTCGCGGCTATCGACTCACTCTCGAGCCCTCGCCCGCGCCCACGACCAGCACGACCTCCATGGCCCCACGACCTCCATGGCCCCACGACCTCTGCCTCTAGCACCTCTAGCCATAATTCTGCACTCACAGCACATTACTAAGTACTAGAACAAAAATAGAAATCATACAACACTTACCGTGGAATCTCATTGAAGGCTTGGAAGAGATGATCTAAGACTCCATACCCACACAACAATCAATCAATTAACTTCCTAATCAATCAATTGCACCCGCCCTAGAACCGCTAGGGCTCTGATACCAAACTGAAACGACCCGACCCAAAAATTCAAAAAAAATTTTCCCTCCAGATTATTATCATCACAGATAATAATCCTCAATGGGTCAACAACCTAGCAACGCGGAACAATAAACATCAACAACATTTCCAGTTTAACAACTCCATACTTTATTAAATAGCAAACCAGTTCAACCAATCAACCAATATCAATAAACAATATCTAATGACTAACAACCTAACAATTCCATAGAATGACAATCCAAGTGAGACCCTAAATCATCTCTTCTTCCTCGCCACGATTCCACGATCACAATTTCTCTTTACCTGTAACATATGGCAAAAAGAGTTGCGTGAGTATTATCACAAATACTCAGCGACGCGGTCATCCCGTCTACAGGCTATTTAAATACAAGTATAAACAACCAACACAATACTAGGATGATCACAGAACAAGCATACACGACCAAGCAACAAAACCAGTCCAGAATACACCGTGTCGATCGACTGGACTCACTGTGTCGATCGACACAACCACTAGGTGTCGATGATCAGTGACCCCGTGTCGATCGACACAACCACTAGGTGTCGAAGAACACAGGCCCCGTGCCGATCGACACACCACCTCGGTGTCGATCGACACGACGTCGCAAAACCCAAAATCGAGTCAATCCTCACACGACTCGAATCTGATGCGATCTGTCGAGTCTCCTGCACAAATCCACACACAAAACACACGAAAACCACCAAGCAATCGTATTCCATTGGCCCCCCTATACTTATACGAGCCTACGGTCACGCACTCACCTTGATTAGGACTGAAAAGGATGAAGAACGCGAAAAACGAGCGAAGAACACCAAGAAAAGCCTCTGATTCTGTCCTCACAGACCCGAAATCAGCACAGCAATAACCTCCTTCTCGTTCTATCTCCACTCACGATCAAATCCCCCAAGAACAATTCCCAGAAATCACCCAACCCTTGATTCCTGACAATCCTCCCAATTCTCTGGTTTTCTCTTTGAAATTCGGCCAACCCCAGAGAAAAACGTGACTGACCCCTTAAATACCCGTGCCCTAGGGTTTTCCTAAACCGATCGCCAAACCGCGCGATCAAGAACCGAACCTATCGGTCCAATTTCAATCCGTGTCGATCGACATACACCTCCGTGTCGATCGACACACCCATCAAAATTTTACTTTTTGGTTCACGGGTGTTACAAAAATAATATGTTGTAGATATGTTATTGTAATCGTTTTAAAATTTGTAACTGACAGAAAACAGAGATCGAGAATTTTTCAGTGTGTTATTCACAAACCAAGCTTAAAAATATATACCAATTACAATCGATGATCTCTCTCCAAATCCCTCACCTTGAATGCAAAGATACAACAACTAAATACAAAGATATCAAAACATTATTAACACAGATCTTCTGAGATTCAATTGCTGTCACGATCTTGTAATTGAGGAGATGATTACTGAACCGGTGACTCCTGAACCAGACCCGGTTCTCTGACATAGACCCGGTTCTCCAACAGTAACAAATAATATTTCACATTTAAGAAAATTCACATGATATAAATAAATAGGTCAACTAGGGTCTATAATAAGCTTCCATACTAAACGATGCCTAGGTCCATTTAGTTTTTTTTGGTCATCTAAGAATTTATATTAAACGGAAAGATAAATAAGAGATATAAGGCTCACGGTCTATCACACCGTAGTTTGAAGAAAGATAATGTCAAGACTCAAACAAGCAGAACTTTAAAGAACACTACTACGCGGACAAAAACAACAAGCAGAACGAATCAATTATACTTCAATAATCTAAGACCAAAGCTTCAAACTTCAGCAAACATAACAAAAACGTGGAGATAAAACCAAATACTTACCGCACCATTCAAGAAACCAAACACAAAAAGCAGATTCCGATATGTGTTGTAACGCCCCGATCGCTGTCGAGCTATCGGTATGCAGGAGAAATTCTCATCTCTTTGAGAGAAATCTTCATCTCTCAATAACATACAAGGAAATCCTCATCCCCTCAGGAGAAATCATCATCTCCCAATGGGCCCCATGCCCACTTTCAGCCTGTGAGCCCACCCATGTCTGACGGTCGGTGCGTTAGTCTGGGAAGCTCGAACGATTTGTTTACTAACCCTGCAAATCACCACGTGATATTTTCCCATGTTTTGTCCTCACTCACACGGTACTGGAAATGACTTCTCAGTAGGTCATCTATCCTTAAATTGCTCCAACCTAAGCACGCTTAACTGTAAAGTTCTCTCTGGATGTGTGACGGAAAAGATAAGTGCATTTTGGTGATATAGGTAGTCAAATCAATTCTCTTAAGCCTCTCCGCATGCACCACATATTTTCTGAAACGGGGATGTTACATGTGTTGTAGAGATAAGGAACGAACCACATTAAACCGATTGTACCACAAACGAAGACAATAACAAAAACGAAATCAGAATGAACCACGCGAGTAGAAATGAGGAAGAGAGACCTACTGATTATAATAAAATAGAGGCACCTAGAAACCAATCAAACCTCAAGAAAAACACCCACAATGCCCACACCATAAAGGAAACAGACCGAGAGCATAGAGAAAGGCCCATTTAGTTTTATTGTTCCATTTTTTTGGTCAACATTCACCATATATTGAATAATGGCGGACAACCCTAAACGAAAATGTCTGACTTACATAAGAGAATACATAGTCTCGTGCTCAAGCTCTTTTTGTAAGGGAGTTGGTTTGGATATTACCACTTCGTAAGATATAAACTAATCTAAAATATACAAAAAGATTGTTTTACCATGGTGAACCAATCAAAGTATACACTGAAATTCTATGGTTCCATATAGTATACAAAAAAAAGAGAAAAAATCTTTCTACAAAACTCTCAAAATCATCTCTCCTTAAATCTCAACGCACTGTGTGTATCCATCAAGTGAACCAACCAGCAAGCTTTGATCCGATCCGATACGATGACGAGCATTAGCAACGAGCCAGAGCGCGAGCACAGAGACGATGAAGAGTCCGGAGCCAACGAGGATGAAGACACCGGTGCTCAAGTCGCTCCGATCGTTAGGCTCGAAGAAGTGGCCGTCACAACCGGTGAAGAAGACGAAGATACAATCCTCGATCTGTACGTATATCTCTATTAGCTTTATATCCCGAATCGTTTGATCTTATCGTACTGGATCTGATCGTTTTCGTAGTTCCTTAAGTTGTAGGGTTTAGTTTCGATGCAAAAGCTTTTTTTGGAATTTGGTTTTTTTTGGCGAATCTGTAGGAAATCGAAGCTGTATCGATTCGATAAAGATGGGAGTCAGTGGAAAGAGAGAGGTGCTGGTACTGTTAAGTTCTTAAAGCATAGAGATTCTGGAAAAAATCGTCTCGTTATGAGGCAATCGAAAACTCTTAAGATCTGTGCTAATCATCTCGGTAAAATTCTCCGTCTACCTTGGTGTATATTGTTCCTGGATCTGTATTTGTAATTTATGTACTCTCTTCTTCACTCATTTCTCGATTGTTTGGAATTTTCTGCAGTTACATCAGGCATGACTGTTCAGGAACATGCTGGGAATGACAAGTCTTGCGTATGGCACGCTCGTGATTTCTCCGATGGGGAATTGAAAGACGAGCTTTTCTGTATCCGCTTTGCCTCGGTTGAGAGTGAGTGTGAATTTCTATTGTGTGTTTTTCTTATGCTCAGTTGATTGGATCTCATTACCTGATTGTTGCTTATAGACTAGCACTGATCTGTCTCGTTTCTTGTGAATATTGTTATTGTGCCATACCTTTATAGTAGCTTGCTTAACCCTTGTGTTTTGTCCTTGTCTCAAGAGTTTAGAGTGGAGATATTGTAGATTTATGGCTTAGATCACTGGAGGATCTTTAACTTAGTGATATTGCATTGAATGTTCTGGATGTTCTCGAAGCTTGTGTTGTTAGATTTATGACTGCTTTTGATTGCTTTGATATAATCTCCATTGTAAGTTTAATGTGCCCCTCTCAAGAATCAGAAAGAGTATCATGGTTGTTGCGTGATGATAACATTTTAAAGATGGCAATCAAACTAGAGGTATCTGGGCATTCATAAGTTACCTATACAGCTTCAAGTGTATGATCTGCATAGTCAAAAGAAGTTTATAGCCATCTAGTGTAGTATTGTTTATCTCAGTGTAGCGGCTTGGGATTGAGCTGTGTAGTATTGGAAACTGTTTCTCTGAATCTTGTTTCTTGTGATGTTTCATTTGTGTTTTTGAAACGCTTTCTTCGGTGTTGGTCCTATCAAAGTCATAGTAGAGCTGCATAAATAATCAAGTCTTGTTGTTTACCTGTTCAGATTGCAAAGCGTTTATGCAAAAGTTTACGGAAGTTGCTGAATCTGAAGAAGAGAAGGAAGAGAGCAAAGAAGCCTCTGATACCGCTGGTCTTCTTGAAAAGTTAACAGTGGAAGAGAAAGAAACTGAGGACAAACCAGTGGAGAAGGTAGTATCAGCAGAGAAAGAAGAGGACGAGAAAACGACTGAAGCAGAGAAAGCCGTTGAAAAGAAAACCAAGGAGTCTGCTCCCTCAACTTAAGATGCATGCATGGGATATGCATGGCCAGGTAATCTACAGCCTGATGTGTTTTGATCCATCGAAGACTTGGCGTATTTTTATCTTTCATTGATACATGTTTTATCAGTGTGGTCGTGTCCACTTGCTGAGTCGTGTTGAGTCTACATGTTAGTGTCCCAAAAGTGTCACAGGTCACATTTGCATACGCGAGATTTCGGGATTGTTTGGAGTTTCATAATCTGGAGAAAGAGTAGATTTGAGCTCTCTTATGATCCCTTTGTTTCTTTGGAGTCAGATTATAGGCCCCATTTTGATTCTACAAAATATATGCATTGGATTGTTTTTTTTATATATATATATATATAAAAGCAAAAACAAACATCACATTAACATTTGATACTTATGTATTGGTCAGTAAAATGGTAAATTGGAATGGAGTGACAAGACCGAGAGTTAGATAGATAGATTTGAGTAAGAAAGACTCGAAATTGTAAATCAAAGTCTCTCTTTCGGGGTCATTGAATATTCGTCGTATATGTTACAATGGGATAAGTTACTATAGAGAGGCTAGTACTGTTGTGCTATGGCTTTTTGTCGAAGGACTGGACAGTCCGAATATCGCATGTGTATAGAGAGGTTAATCGTCTAGCTGACGGATTGGCAAACTATGCGTTCTCTTTGCCTTTAAGTTTTCATTTTTTCAAAATTTGTCAGGAGTGTGTCTATCCGATTATGTTAGAGGATACTAGTGGATCTACGAGACCACGTCAAGTTCGTGTGTAATTTTCTTTCTTTATTAATAAATTGAGGGAGACTATGTCTTCCCTCCTTCTACCAAAAAAATTTACTATATATTGTAAATCAAAGTTAGTGGTCAGTAAAATAGAAAAATTGGAATGGAGTGACTTGGATAGATTTGAATAAGAAGACTCGAAATCGTAAATCAAAGTCTCTCTCTTTGAATATTCGTTGTAAGTGTTACTATAGGACAAGTTAGGACTGAGGTTGAGTCATGGGTCATAGAAGTTGACCGGACCCAGCCTGTTTGTTCTTGGAAGATTGTGGAGGTGGCTCCCGAAATCAAGTGACCATTAATGAATGATGCTGATTTGTCACCCACCAAACCATGGATTATCTTCTCTCTATATCTCTCTCTGGCACACGTACAACTTTATGTTCTGTTAATGGTCGTGTGCATATTCTTAAAAAATCTAAAGGGATTCAAGTGTCCTTGCATAAAAATAAACCCTCAAAGTTAATTTTCGTTTTATATTTACAATTGCATGGGAAAAAAGGAATATAAACTCTTTCTTAATATTCTTTTTTACTCGCGCAATCTTAATTATGAACGGTTAATATTTTGTCTTAAAAAATGTTGTTAATGTTTTGATGTATATCCAATTATAGAACCAAAACAAGCAGCCAAACCCAACTTTTAAAGTCATACTTCATAAAAGAAGAGCTTGCAAGTTGCAATGATTAAAAGGTACAACATAAAACTGAAATGGTTAAGTACAACATAAATCTCGAGGGATGGTTTTTTTCTAGATTTAGATTCCGTCTGACTAATGAAACTACCTCAATTTACCAATTAATTAGTAACCAAAGTTAGATTCTTATCTTTATCTCTATAAGAAACGAATTAGCAAAAAAGAAACCAGTTAGTGAAACCTTCATTTGTGGATTAGACAATACTGACATTGTCGCAATAGATGATGGTTGTTGTGGAAATGGAACAATGGAGCTCAAGTAAGAGATTACGGATCCATGTCGTTTCGGCCACGACATTGGCTACACCTCGGTATTCAGCTTTGGCGCTTGATCGTGAGACGGTTTGTTATCGTTTAGAGGACCATGATATGAGATTGTCGCCAAAGAAAACACAATAACCCGATGTGGAGCGACGCGTGTTTGGGCAGCCGGCCCAGTCAACATTTTTGTATACAGTGAGTGTAGTTGTTTGGAGACCGAGAGAAGTGTAGACCTTGCTTGATTGTTGCTTTCAGATAGCGGATGATCCGTTTGAGTGCGTTGAAGTGGGGTTCACGGGGATCATGCATGTATAAACATATTTGTTGCACGGTGTAGGTGATATCGGGACGTGTAAAGGTGAGGTATTGAAGAGCACTAGCAAGGTTTCGATAAGCGTTGGGTCTTCAACAAGTTCACCGACGTCGGCACGGAGTTTGGCAGATGTGTCTACAGGAGTGGCACATGGATTGCAATTGGTCGCGCGATGGAGGATGTCCGCCGCGTAATTTTGTTGACTGAGAAACATTCCGGTGGCATTTCTCTGCATACATATCCCAAAAAAATAGTGAAGCGAGCCAAGATCAGTCACAGCAAGTTCAGTTTTGAGAGAGGAAATAATAGACTGAGAAGTGCATCCGATGAGGCTGTGAGAATGATGTCGTCGACATAAGAAGTAGATATACAAAATCGTTGTTGTGGCGGAGTACAAAGAGAGATGCATCGTTCTTACTATTGACAAACCCAATTTTAGTGGCGTATTGAGTAAGCGTTGAAACCATGCTCAAGGAGCTTGTTTAAGACCGTATAGTGACTTTTTGAGGAGGCATACGTGATCTGGTTTTGATGGATCAACAAAACCCCGTGGTTGATGCATGTAGACGGTTTCTTCGAGATTGTCGTGGACGAAGGCATTTTTTACGTCAAGTTGGTGAATAGGCCAATCTTGAGAGAGAGCAAGATGTAGAACCGTTCGGATTGTGGTTGGTTTGACAACAGGGCTGAATGTCTCGTCATAGTCAACACCAACTTCCTGAGATTTTCTGTTTGCGACTAAGCGAGCTTTGTGCCAAGAAAGAGTTCCGTCTGCATTGAATTTATGTCTAAAAAGCCACATGGAACTGATAATGTTAGCATTAGATGGACACGGTACCAAATCCCATGTTTTCGTTACTTAAAAGAGCATCATATTCATCTTTCATTGGGGGATTCCAATTGGGATCTTGTTTGGCTTGAATATGTAACCTAGGAAGAGGAGAAACAAGAGTAGTATGTAAAGAAATAAATTTCTTCTTTTTGATGATACTGCTTTGACTACGAGTTGCCATTCTCGCACATGGAGGAGCCGTTATAATTGTTGGAGGGGGATTTGGCGGATCAGGCGATGGTGTGGAAGTAGAGGCAGATGGAGACAAGAAAGATGAAGCCAAAGGTGATGAAGGAGCCGAATGTGACGGTGATGATGTCGTGGAGGAAGAGCTAGAGTTTTCAGTCGAGGAAGGTTGAGGTGAAGCAGACACAGTCGGTGAAGATGGAGTTGGAGAATCTGGTGAAGGAGACAGCGGTGTGACAAGAGGAGACAACGGGTAAGAGAGAGAGCCGATGTTTGTACCGTTGGAGGCTATGTGGCGGAGTTGTATGGAAAAGTGGTTTCCTCGAAGACAACATGGCGCGAGATGATGATGCGATTAGTTAAGAGGTTAAGACATCTGTATCTGCGGTGATGCGTTGGGTACCCGAGGAATATACACCGAGTGGAGTGAGGTGAGAGCTTGTTGAGAAAAGTTGGGAGTAAGTTGGGGTAGCAGAGGCAGCCAAAGACGCGTAGATGTGAGTACGAGGCTGGCTTGTTGAAAAGTTTCGTGAATGGAATCGCATTGTTGATGGCACTTGATGGTGAGAGATTGAAGAGATGAGCAGCCATGTTCAATGCTTTGTCCTAATATGTGTTTGGGAGTTTTGCCTAAAAAAAGAGCACGAACAAGATTGTTGTATAGTACGTAATGTGCGTTCTACTATACCATTTTGCTGCGACGTGTAAGGACACGAGAAGCGGGGCTGAATGCCATTGTTAGAAAAGAAACCAAGAAAAATTCGATTGTTAAATTCACCACCATTATCACATTGAAAAGCTTTTATAGGAATTTGAAATTGAGTTTTAACAAAATTATAAAAATGTAAACACTTAGTGAAAACTTGAAACAATCCGACCCAAAACTTAAAAAAAAAATTTCAAATTAAAACCCAGAATTTACATTATCACAAATGATATTCCTCAACGGTCAATTTTCAACATGCGGAAACAATAAACCAATCAATAATCAAAAGAAATAACCAACAATTTAATTCCAATAACAATAACCAATATCAACAGTTCCAGAACCACTACATCCTAGCAATTCTAACTCCGGCCATGATTCCACGATCACAATTTCTCTTTACCTGCATCACATAGCAAAAAGAGATGCGTGAGTATAATTACAAATACTCAGTGAGACGATCTTCCCGTCTACAGGTTATACACACATGCATAATCAAGAGATACAATACCAGGATGAGCAAACAACAAGCATACTCGATCAATCAATCATGAACCAGTTCAGAAGCACTGTGTCGATGATATATCATGGTTTTTACCCGTTTTTTACCATGATATAAGTCTTTTTCATAGAGTCTTTTTGGTATTTTTCGAGTCTTTTTGAGTCTTTGTAGGTGAAAGGACGATTGGAGCTTAATGAGAGCTTTTGGAGCATTTTGGAGCATCGAGGAAAGAAGAGCCGAAGTGATCAAGTCGGAGTCGATTTTTCAAGGCTGTGTCGATCGACACGGTCCTGTGTGTCGATCGACACGAGCATGTCTGACGTGAAGATTGAAGAATTTTCTCTTTGGCCCATGAAGCCTATAAGTTTACAGAAAAGCCTAGTCCGAATTTTAGACACTATATATGGTTTTTACTAGGCTTTCATGTTTTTTATCTAGTTTTTAATTGAGACTTGAGAGAGAGAAGATTTGGAGAGCTTTTGGGAGATTTCAGACTTCAGATTTCATAGGTTTCAAACTCTTTTGTATCTCTAACTCTATCACTTTAATGCAATTTTATTCATTCATAATGTTTACTGCATGCATCTATGTCTGAGTAGTTTGCTTGTTAGGTTTAGGGTAATTCTAGGGTTTGATGAAAAATTGATAGGATTGAAACCCTGTTAGGATTTATCTTTTTGTTCTTCATCTAGATTGCTTTAACTCTGATTTTATGATTGATCAACTGAAATTGGATATCCTAGGTTGCTTTAATAGATGCGAAAGTATTATTAACAACCTGATATAATCTTAGATGAGCAAAATTATCTATTAGCAAAGAAATTTGGCTTAGTAATTTTGTGAACAAATCAAACCCGAACTTAATGCTTGTCTTTATTCACTAAGTTTGCAAAGAAATTTGGAATTTAGGGATTTAGTCATAGATAATCTCTGCAACGAAAGTTGATTGGTTTTATATTCGTGTTTGATTTCTAGAACTGCTCTTAATAAAATCCTAACCTTTTATTATCCTCATGTCGATCGACACAGACATCTGTGTCGATCGACACGGTCAATTTTCGATCATTCCTGCGAATTACCCATAGCCTAACACCTTGTCCAATTGATTACTAGAACCTTGATAATTATTCACTTGTTTACTTTGCTGTTTTTATTTCATTCACCACTATTTACTTAGCAAAATTTGAATTCTTTAGTTGATTGTGTGTTTAGATTCCCTGTGGATTCGACCCCTAAGTACTACTACGATCTCTTAATTTGAGAGAGTAGCTTAGGACAAATTTGAGCATACCAAATTTTGGCGCCGTTGCCGGAGAATCAAAATCACCAATCGATTTTTGATACTAGAATTTTGTCTAAATTTTTTATTTTTATTTTATTACTTATTTGTTCTTTTCTCTTTATCTTGTGTGTTTCAGGTTTATGCCTAATCGTGTTACTAGAAGCAACCAGAACGAAGAGTTAGTTGATCTCAACCTTGAGATTGGAAAGTTAGAGCGAGCTAACCGAGCAGCGAGAAAGACGGCCAAGATGGTTAATCCGCTAGTGCTTATCAGAGGGGAAGATGGTTTTCTGCAAGACCAGGACGGAAATAGGCGCAATGCGCAAGGACATCGACTTGATGCTGAGGGCGCAGTGATTGTTGAACAAGCTGTGGCTCGCCATGAACCAGCTGGGCGTGGGCGTACTCTGGGAGACTACAACAGGCCAGATGAGTTCTACGCTAATAGGGCTGCAATTCGCTCTCCTGCGTTCCAGAGGAGAGATTTCGAGCTTAAGCCTGCTTTCTTTTCACTTGTGGCTCAGCATCCATTCCATGGTCTTCCCTCTGAGCACCCGATGGATCATATAGAGAGATTTGAGGATTTGGCATCTAGCATCAAGGCTAATGGGGTATCAAGTGATTATCTGTTTTGAAAGCTTTTCCCCTTCTCTTTTAGTGGAGAAGCTGCTTACTGGCTGAAGCAGTTGGAGCCAGGATCGCTTACTACCTGGCAGGATACGAAGAACGCATTCCTCAACAATTTCTATGATGAGGCACGTTCAAAGGATTTGAGAGCGAAGATTTCCACATTCAAGCAAGGACCAACTAAAGCATTCAAGGCTTCTTGGGTGCGATTCAAGGCTTATCAGAGAGACTGTCCTCATCATGGTTTCAGCGATGTTCAGTTACTGGGTATCTTCTTGAGAGGGATTGATTGGAGGTACCAGATGGCTCTAGATGCTGCGAGCAATGGGAACTTCAACACTAGATATCCCGAGGATGCACTTGTGCTTATCGAGAATTTGGCTGCCAGTAACAGTACCAAGAATGCAGACTTTGAGAGGAAGAGACTTGGTGAGAACATGGATGGAAGTCAGATTGCTGAGGTGAAAGCCAAGATAGATTCTGTGCATAGCCTTCTAGTGGGGAAGAAGCCTGTTCAGTTTGCTGTAGAAGTGGAGACTTTCGAGCCTGAAGAAAAGGATGTTAACTACATCAATGAAGATGGTTTTCAGGGTCAGAGGGTATCAGAAGAATGACTATCAGAAGCCTTTCCAGAGAAATTACACTAGGAACTACGGTTCTTCTTCTTATCAGACACCACCTGCTCAATCATCAGAGAGTAGCGAGATGAAATTTATGCTAGAGCAGCTCTTGGAAGGACAACATAAGATGACCGTAAGTTTCAATGGGAAGATGGATGCTATGTACAATGATTTAAATGGGAAGTTCGAAGCTTTGAACGCCCATGTCAAGAAGCTGGATATTCAAGTTGCTCAAACCGCGGAGTCAATTAAGAGGAAAGAAAGTTTTCTTCCGAGTAAGACTGACACGAACCCGAGACTACACATCAATGCTATCATTTGGGGAGTGAAGAGGAGGTTGAAGAAGATGAGTTTTGCGCTCCAGACCCCGTGTCGGATTGTGTCGATCGACACAGGTCAAAAATTGCAAAACTGGAGTTTACGCAATCGGTGATTCTTCTCCCAGGATTGACACGAGGTCGACACATGCATGTCGATCGACACAACCCCTCTGTGTCGATCGACACGGGTCCTAGACGAGTCCAAACACTTCGAAACCTTCAGTTCAAGCAGAGGAGAGGGTTTACAAGCCCAAGATTCCATACCCACGGGCTATTAGTGTCAAAACACCAGAGGAGAAAGGGAGACATGCTCAACCACCACTGAGGAAGTTGCAAAAGATACCGAATCCAGGGATGTTCATTGTTCCTTGCTCAATTAAAGTTATGGAATTCAAGAATTCTCTTTGTGAGAATGGAGCTAATGTGAATGTCATGTCTCAGTCTGTTGCAAGGAAGCTGGGGATTAAGGATCTGCATCCTTTGCAGATGTCTCTCGAACTGGCTGACTTTTCTTCAACATTTTCGAAAGGGTTCATTCCTGACTTGATGCTTCAAGTAGGATATTGTCTGGTTCCGGTGGATTTTCACATTATGGAGACGAAGAAGGACAGCAAGAAACCATTGATTCTTGGGTCATCATTCCTTACTACTGTAGGTACGATTGTGGATTTTCCCAATCAGAGAATCTCCTTCTCTAAGATCAACAAGGATGTCTACTACCACGCAGTTCTTGTCAAGAAGAATTCTTGTATGACCGTTACAAATGGAGGACAGCGAAGTTCAGACCTTGAAGATAACACGAAGAAGATACCATGTGCCCCACTTTTGACTTCACCCTCCATGAGATCTGATGGAGACTTAATTGCCTGCAAGGTGAAGCGCAAAAAGACTTCCATACATTCTCCAAGTTCAGAATCATCATCCCCTTAGAGTTGAAGGAGAAAGGAGAGGTAGTTGTTCAAGAGATGCTGCAAACCACCATGAAGCTTTTTCCTGGTATTGTTCCTTGGATGTCTGGAGCTGGAGAGCGATCAAATGCAAGGTTATCAACGGATGAGGGAGACATAAGACCCCTCAAAGATCCACCAAAAGCCTGAGTCCTGACACAGTCAAGCTAATAACTGAAAACAAGCGCTTAGTGGGAGGCAATCCACTGGTAAGTCTACTTATTTTTGTTTTATTTCCCCTTTGTTTACTAACTTTTATTTTTAGTTTTAAGTGTTTCAGATTTCGAAAAAAAAAGACGAGACGAGGAAACAACAGTTTGTCGATCGACACACCTACTCGTGTCAATCGACACGCCCTGCAACAGGTAAGTTTTCGTTCTTTTCAATTGGTGTTTTTTTTTTGTTCTTTCACCAATTTCAGGCTTGATAACACTGGGGACAGTGTTGTTTAAGTCTGGGGGAGGTAGTTGCTAACTTTGTTTTTGTTTTTGAGAGTCAGTCCAAAACGTTTTATTGAGTCAAAATAGTCAGTTGGAAACAATGACCCTTCCTTTGGTTTAGTGGATTGTCTTTTTCGATGAGTGACCATTTTTCCAGGATCAATTTCAAACTATGACTAATGGGAATCCTAAGGCTGACTAGTTAACTAGAGACATCTATTACTTCCAGCATAATCCGCCCAGGGTTTGAGCTAATTATGCGGTCTCCTCGGTGATTGATGTTCATAGGGCTTGACTCCTCATTCATACCTGACAAGTGCAACTTTTAAAGAAAGTAATGATACTCCTCTCCCTTGTTCTAAATAAAAAATGATTGGGGTGATATGATAGTTCTTGTGTATAAGATGAGGAAAAAAAATTCCAGTGAGTTAGTACTCAAGAGATGATCACTCGGAGCTCCAAAGCAGCAGTCTGAGTCCCTTAAAACGGATGTAGAGGACAAGCAATCTCACGACCCTGTCTCCTCACAAGGAACAACAGTAGTGAAAGCACTGCTTTTGGGTCTCACCATTAATTGAAAAAAAAAAAGAGTAGAAAATCAAATAAGTCTGGGGGAGAGAAAGAGTAGCAAGAGTTGTATGGTTTACTAGTCATGGTATAGTATGGGAATGAGTTTAGAAGGTTTTTGGCATTGAGATCTGGGACGAGGCCCAGCAATGAGGACTAGCGGGTTATGTTGATAAGCCGTGGATGAATTTGGGAGGCTGCGAATGTCTATGGAGAAGTACATGGAGGTCTGGTTTTGAGTTCGTTATGCATTATGTGGCTTACTAGTTGAAAGGGATCGGTGCGGTACTCCAAGGGAAGGTAAGTTTTTGCGTTTTCAAGCCTCTTTCACATTTTTAGTTTATGTTTTGCTTGAGGGCAAGCAAATGCTAAGTATGGGGGAGTTGATATATCATGTTTTTACTCGTTTTTCACCATGATATAAGTCCTTTTCATAGAGTCTTTTTGGTATTTTTCGAGTCTTTTTGAGTCTTTCTAGGTGAAAGGACAACTGGAGCTTAATGGGAGCTTTTGGAGCATTTTGGAGCATCGAGGAAAGAAGAGCCGAAGTGATCAAGTCGGAGTCGAGTTTTCAAGGCTGTGTCGATCGACACGGTCCTGTGTGTCGATCGACACGAGCATGTCTGACGTGAAGATTGAAGAATTTTCTCTTTGGCCCATGAAGCCCATAAGTTTACAGAAAAGCCTAGTCCGAATTTTAGACACTATATATGGTTTTTACTAGGCTTTCATGTTTTTATCTAGTTTTTAATTGAGACTTGAGAGAGAAGATATTTGGAGAGCTTTTGGAAGATTTCAGACTTCAGATTCATCGGTTTCAAACCCTTTTGTATCTCTAACTCTATATCTTTTATGCAATTTTATTCATTCATAACTGCATCTATGTCTGAGTAGTTTGCTTGTTAGGTTTAGGGTAATTCTAGGGTTTGATGAGAAATTGATAGGATTGAAACCCTGTTAGGATTTATGTTTTTGTTCTTCATCTAGATTGCTTTAACTCTGATTTTAGGATTGATCAACTGAAATTGGATATCCTAGGTTGTTTTAATAGATGCGAAAGTATTATTAACAACCTGATATAATCTTAGATGACCAAAATTATCTATTCACAAAGAAATTTGGCTTAGTAATTTTGTGAACAAATCGAACCCGAACTTAATGCTTGTCGTTATTAATTAAGTTTGCAAAGAAATTTGGAATTTAGGGATTTAGTCATAGATAATCTCTGCAACGAAAGTTTATTGGTTTTATATTCGTGTTTGAGTTCTAGAACTGCACTTAATAAAATCCTAACCGTTTATTATCCTCGTGTCGATCTACATGGACATTTTTTTTTTATCGACACGGTCAATTTTTGATTCATTCCTGCGAATTACCCATAGCCTAACTCCTTGTCAAATTGATTACTAGGACCTTGATAATCATTCACTTGTTTACTTTGCTGTTTTTATTTCATTCACCACTATTTACTTAGGAAAATTTGAATTCTTTAGTCAATTGCGTGTTTAGATTCCCTGTGGATTCGAGTCCTAAGTACTCCTACGATCTCTTAATTTAAGAGAGTAGCTCAGGACAAATTTGAGCATATCAGTCGATCGACACAACCACTACGTGTCGATCGACATACTGAACTTGTGTCGATCGACAAACCACCATGGTGTCGATCGACACACCACCATGGTGTCGATCGACACGATGCACTTTGTGTCGATAGACACGACATCGCAGAAACAAGTAACGAGCCTATCCTCTCACGGCTCGAACCCAAATGCGATCCATCGATCTCCTGCACGAATTCATCAACAAACACACAAAATCCAATCCACACAACCGCAATCAAACGTATTCTATCGATTTCTTTACTTAGATAAACCTAAGGTCCCACACTCACCTTAAAAAAGGATTGAACGAGGAAGAACACGAAGAACCCGATGAAACAGTCTCTACCCAGCCAAAATCCTACTGATTTCCTCTCCCACGACACGAAATCAGCCACAGCAACGATCCTCCTCGCTCAATAGCCTCAAGAACGAGCCTCCAAGGATCAATCCTTCTCAAAATCACCAAAAACTCTCCCAATCTCTCTGATTTCTGATTTCTCCACCAAAACTCGGCCAAAACGCAACTGTTCATGTTTTATATCAGAACCCTAGGGTTCCCTAAATCAATCGCCAAATCGAGCGATCAAAAACCAAACTTGTCGGCTCAATTTTAACCCGTGTCGATCGACACAATGCCCAAAAATCCGACTTCTCCCAAGTCAAAAACCCTCGTGTCGATCGACACACACACCCTATGTCGATCGACACACCAACCAAAAATCTACTTTTTGGTTCACGGGCGTTATAATTCTCTCCCACTAATATGGATTCGACCTTGAATCACGCGACTCTGTCTCACTAAGGTTAACACTCCCGTCCGAAACTCGACCAGATTCACCCGGAAACATCCACAATGCGATGCTCCATGATCCGGATTAGGACTGCCCGATTGATCGCACAACAATCAAACAAGAACATGCACGACCAACCTTTGACCTAGAATTGGATCAAATGATCGCGTAACAATCAAATAAGAATATACACGACCAACAGCGCTACATATGCTACCAGGGTTATCCGAACCGAGGTTCTAAATGTAAGTAAAAATCCTAGACTAGACGTCTAAACCACACTCGATCCCCGAGCTCCGCTAACCTCATACTAGCCACATTGCACCGTCTCACCATGGCTGCAATCCTGACCAACCCGGTCAGCACCACTGAGATCCACTCCCGATCCCTAAAGTTCATCTAGTCTCATACTTACGATCACACTACAGACACTATTGCTTATACTCATATCTATATACACCACCTTGCTCTCAGGATCGTCACCCCTTGAGCTCTCAATGTTTATCATACCCCTGCCACCTTCAGGACCGCCGTCTATCCAGCTCTTGGTATGCTCCAACCTCTCCCACTCTAAGGACACACTGTTCGTCAAGCTACCGGCTGCAGAGGAATCACACATTCTCTGGAGGGACTTCGGCCCCTCAAAGTATATGCAAGGGAACCACTTTCCCTCGGAGAGAACCTCACTGTCCCCTCAAGTATATCTAGGAGAACCACTATCCCCTGGATCAATCACGCTGTCATGTGCATCATAAGCACATGTCGATCAAAATCACCTCTCGTATCATCGGGAACGACCCAAACAGGCTCTAACTCAAATAAACCCCTATTTCCCAGTGCCATCTAGGGAATAGACAAGTCCTAACTCCCATAGAACCTTCATCCCCAGATAATCCTCCTAGAATATGGACAGCCCTAACTCACATAGAACTTCCATTTCTAGTCTCGCTAGCCGATAAACAAGCTCTAACTCCCATAAAACTTCTATCGTTATACCTCCACATGACCTACCAGTCATCACAACCCATGACTTCACCAGTTATACCATAAGAACACACGTCTTACACGCATTTAATAAGGAAACGCATCTTATTAAATCTCGAAATGTATAATCGTTACAACAACATCAAAACGAAAATACATACATCTCATAGCCACATGCTAAAACAGACTCTAAAAACCAGAAAAGACACTCAAGCCACCGCTTGCTTCTCGAACCACTTCGAGAACTTTGTCTTCATCATCGCTTTTGGTTCCCAAGTCTCCTCCTCAATACCGTCACAGTCCCACACGACTCTCACCAATAGTATCCTCTTCCGGCGCAATACCTTGACTCTCTTCTTGAGAATCCTCATAGGCCTCGCCGCCAACATCATGTTGGGCTGAAAATCCTCCGGAATCCTAGCCAACACCACCTCAGACTCATGTAGACACTTTCGCAACATCAAAACATGGAAGACTTTGTGAAAAGCCTTCATACTCTGAGGAAACTCCAATCGATAAGCTACCGGTCCGATCCGCTCCACAACCTTGAACAAACCCATAAACCTTGGGCTCAGCTTATTCTCCGAAATGGAACTGTTCAGACCCCTTAACATTGCTGCCTTGAGATACACCAAATCCTCCAATGTTTGAATCGTCCGCTCGGACTGTCCATCCGTCTGAGGATGATACGCAGTGCTCATATGCACCTTAGTGCCCAGCCTGGAACGCCCTCCAGAACTCTAAGGTAAATCTCGGATCCCGGTCTGACACAATACTCGCTGGCACCCCGTGCAGCGTCACTATCTCCCGCACATATCTCTTAGCCAACACCGCCGCTCCGTCGGTCATCTTGATGGCAAGAAAATGTGCTGACTTGGTCAGGAGATCCACAATCACCCTAATCGCATCATAGGTCTGTGACACTGGCAATTCCGTCACAAAATTCATGGTAATCATATCCCACTTCTACTCCAGAATAGGCAAACTCTGCAACATACCACTTGGAACCTGATGCTCAGCCTTCACCAACTGTCACATGTTGTACGCTGCAACTCATTTAGCTACATCTCTCTTCATCCCGACCTAGTGATAATACCGCTTCAGATCACGATACATCTTGGGTCGCTCCCAGATGAATCGATAGCATGCTCGAATGAGCCTCCCTCAGGATCTCTTGCCTCAGATCGTCGTCCTTGGGTACACAAACCCGCACGTTCATCAGTATCGTCCCATTCGTCGAGACCAAGTACTCTGAACATGCCACCTTAGAAGCATCACTCAATCCCTGATCCTTCTCCTGAGTAACCCGAATCCTGCTCAACAAATCTGCCTGGTTAGCTGCGTCTAACCCCAACGGCTCTTGTGAGATAACACACAATCTCAACGTACTGATCTCGCTCACTAGAGCCTCCATATCCCGCTCATGATCTGAAGCAATCCTCTTCCGACTCAACGCATCTACAACCAGATTAGCCTTATCCGGATGGTACTCGATCTCTCGATCGTAATCCGCCACTAACTCCATCCAGCGCCTTTTTCTCTGGTTCAGCTCCTGCTGAGTGAAGAAATACTTCAGACTCTTGTGGTCTGTGAATACCTGCACCTTTCCGCCATAAAGGTAAGACCTCCAAATCTTAAGGGCGAAAATCACCGCAGCCAACTCCAAGTCATGGGTAGGGTAGTTGCACTCGTGTTTCCTCAACTACCTCAAAGAATACGCAATAACCTTTCCCTGCTACATCAGTAAACATCCCAGACCAACTCCCGAAGCATCTCCTTCAGCTTCCCGAAACTCTCCTCGCAAGCTGAAGACCACACAAAAGGGACATCATCGACTGTGCAATACTCGCAAACCCCTTGACGAACCTCCGATAATACCTCGCCAACCCAAGAAAACTCCTGATCTCGGTGGCACTCCTCGGTCTAGGCCTCCTCTGATAGCCTCTATCTTAGCCGAATCCACAGAAACTCCTTCTGCAGACACCACGTGGCGAAGGAAACTCATCTCTCGCTGCCAGAAACTGCACTTACTCAACTTTGTGTACAGCTTCTGCTCCCGCAGCTTCTCCAAGACTATCCTCAAATGCACCTCGTGCTCCTCAGGACTCCTCGAATACACCAGAATATCATCAATGAAGATGATCACAAACACATCCAGATACTCCTGGAATATCCCGTTCATCAATCTCATGAACGCTGCTGGTTCATTCGTCAACCCGAAAGGCATCACCACGAACTCATAATGCCCATACTTCGTCCTGAAGACAGACTTCCTAATCTTGGAGAACCAAGTAGCCCCTCACAGCTGATCCAACAACTCATCAATACGCGGCAGATGATACATGTTCTTCATAGTGACTCGGTTAAGTCCCCGGTAATTGATGCACAACCAGAAACTCCCATCTTTCTTCTTCATAAACAACATCGGCGCTCCCCACGGTGAAACACTAGGCCAGATGAAACCCTTCCCCAAAAGATCATCCAGCTGCTTTTTCAGCTTTGCCATCTCTGCTGGAGCCATACGGTAAGGTGCCTTGGATATCGGAGTCGTCCCCGGTTCCAAATCAATCGTAAATGGATCCGATTGTGATGGTGGCAACCCCAACAATGATTGGAAAACGTCTTGGAAATCCAAAACAACCCGAATATCCCCAACTGCAACCTCTTCAACAGTCTTTGGCATCACTATCGTCGCCAGATACGCCTCACAACCCTTCTCAATCAACTGCTCGGCCTGTATCGCTGAAATCACAAGACTCCCAGAAGTCGATCTCATACCCTGATAAACCAACTTCCCCGCCTCTCGCTCGAACACAACCCGTCCTCTATGATAATCCAGATAGACCCTGTACCGATCCAACCAATCCATACCCAGGATGACATCGTACAGCTCCACCGGACTAATAATCAAGTCTGCTGGCATCAACTCCCCCGCCACCAGAACACCCACGCCTCGAGCCCGCCCAAAACTAGCTAACAACTTGCCACCCGCAACCTTAACTACTCCCGGCTGCTCTTCGGAATCGCTCTAGATACCGCTACCCTCTGCACACTCCGGAGTAATGAAGCTATTCGTAGCTTTCGAATAAAATAACACGTGGGACTCACACCCGCCCACAACTAAGGTCCCTGCACAAGTCCCATGTGCTTTAAAACCTCGACACTGTAGCGCAGACTCACACTTTCCAAACAGACTAAATTCAAACACCACAAGAATTTAAAAAGATCAAGTCTGAAAATTACCTCTGATCGGTCTAGCGCTAGAACCACCCGCCTCCGCTGAAATGAAAACCCATGGCGCCGCTGCAATCTGAGCTAACGGCTGCACCGCCAACGACTGTACTGCTGCACCATCATCTACTGTAGCTTCGGACACTTGGGCTTAATATGCCCCGGCTCTCTACAGTGGTAGCACACCTGAGCACCTCGAGCCTCACTTCTCTTAGGACAACTGGCCACCTTGTGATCCAAGCTTCCGCATCCGAAGCATCTCGGACCACCCTGTCCTCTCTAACTCGGTCCTGAGTGCTCTCCCACTTCCTCTTCTGACCCTGCGCAGGCTTGCCACCCCTGCTCGCACCCGCCTGCTGTTGCGGTCTCCTCTGCTGCTGAACCGGTGGACTAACCACCACAGCCTGCTCCCTGAGGTCCTCCTCAATCACAGCAGCCGTCTCTACCAGCTCCGCCCTCGTGGCGAACATACTCGCCCTGCAGCAAGTCCTTAAATCAACTCGAAGTCCCCTCAGGAACCTCTTCACCTGGGTCTGCTCGTCTTTAATGCCCCTACCAGCATGCACCCAGAGTCAACTTAATTTTGCATCGAACTCCCTCACTGACCGGTCTCCCTGATCCAACTCCAGAAAGCTCAGCTCCAACCGATCCACCTCCTCCTATGGGAAATACTTGGCATTGAACTCAGCCAAGAAATCCTCCCAAGCCATCTCGGCCTGTACCCTCTTGGCCTCAACACCTTTCCACCAGAGATGCGCGTCACCATCTAGATAGTGAACCGCCAGATCTACCCGGTATCTGTCCGGACACTTGATACAGCAAAAGTTACGCTCCAATCTCAGCTGCCACTCGTCGGCTTCCTTAGGCTTGGCACCTCCAAAGAAAAACCCGGTGCCAATCCTCTGCATCTGCTCCATCATCCTCAGGTAGGATGAAGCTCCTCTGCAACCGCCACACCCGACTGCAAAACAGCCACTCCCGGCTGAACCCCAGCCACTCTCGGCTGACCACTAGTCACTACTGGCTGCACACCAGCCACACCTGGCTGAACTCCCGGAGCCTGACCCGGAGCCGGTACCCCACCTGGTAACCGCTCTAGAATCAACTGCAGCAAACCCGCCAAGCGATCATCTTGGTCCTAGGTCAGACCTGCGGCAGCACCCCCACCTGGGCCTGCTGCACCGCCAGCTACACGGAGACCCACACTAGCTAGCCCCATCAGCCCTCACGCTGACACTCGTAGTAGCCACACCCACGGACATCTCCTGAAACGCATGCGAGTCCGCCACCTGCGCATGCGTTTTCTCCTGGGCCACACTAGCGGCATCAGACTTACTCTGCAGTCCTCACCCGCGCCCACTACGACCACCTCGGCCTCCACGACCCCCACGACCTCTGGCTCTAGCCACTCTAGCCATCACTCTGCACTAACCAGCAAACTACTAAGTACTAGAAAAACAGAAAGTCATAAAACACATACCGTGGAATCTCATTGTGAAGGCTCGGAAGAGATGATCTAGGACTCCAAACCCACACAACAATCAATTGACTAAACACATAACCAATCAATTGCACCCGCCCTAGAACCATAAGGGCTCTGATACCAAAATGAAACAACCCGACCCAAAAATTTTAAAAAAATTTCAAATTAAAACCCATAATTTACATTATCACAAATGATATTCCTCAACGGTCAATTCTCAACATGCGGAAACAATAAATCAATCAATAATCAAAAGAAATAACCAATAATTGAATTCCAATAACAATAACCAATATCAACAGTTCCAGAACCACTACATCCTAGCAATTCTAACTCAAAGACCATGAAACCGAGACACTAAATCATCTCTTCTTCCCGGCCATGATTCCACGATCACAATTTTTCTTTACCTGCATTACATAGCAAAAAGAGATGCGTGAGTATTATCACAAATACTCAGTAAGACGATCCTCCCGTCTACAGGTTATACACACAGGCATAAGCAAGAGATACAATACCAGGATGAGCAAACAACAAGCATATTTGATCAATCAATCATGAACCAGTTCAGAAGCACTGTGTCGATTGACACAACCACTAGGTGTCGATCGACATACTGCACTTGTGTCGATCGACACACCACCATGGTGTCGATCGACACGGCATCACAAAAATAAAGAACGAGCCTATCCTCTCACGGCTTGAACCCTAATGCGATCCATCGATCTCCTGCATGAATTCATCAACAAACACACAAAATCCAATCCACACTCGTAATCAAACGTATTCTATCGATTCTTTTACCCAGATAAACGTACGTTCCCGCACTCATCTTGAAAAAGGATTGAACGAGGAAGAACACGAAGAACCCGACGAAACAGTCTCTACCCAGCCAAAATCCTACTGATTTCCTCTCTCACAACACGAAATCAGCCACAGCAACGATCCTCCTCACTCAATAGCCTCAAGAACAAGCCTCCAAAGATCAATCCTTCTCAAAATCACCAAAAACTCTCCCAATCTCTCTGATTTCTGATTTCTCCACCAAAACTAGGCCAAAACGCGACTAATCACGTTTTATATCGAAACCCTAGGGTTCCCTAAACCAATCGCCAAACCGAGCGATCAAAAATTGAACTTGTCGGTTTAATTTTAATCAGTGTCGATCGACACACCACACTGGTGTCGATCGACACAACACCCAAAAATCCGACTTCTCCCAAGTCAAAAACACTCATGTCGATCGACACACACACCCTGTGTCGATCGACACACCAACCAAAAATTCACTTTTTGGTTCACGGGCGTTACAAAACTTTACTCTTTTGTCAAAATGGGTAAATCCAAACAAAGTGAGAAAATTGATCAAGAAAAATAACATAATACTTTATTCCACTAGCACTCAAGACGGGAGAAGTCCAAACATCAGAATGTATTATTTCAAATGGTGTAGAAACTTCAGAATGCGAAAAATAAAATGGTTGTGTAATGTGTTTGCCTAGCTGACAAGCGTGGCATAAAGAAGACACATCAGTTTTAGAATACTTAAAAAAACTAGAAGAAACTAAAAAATGAAATACGGCATTGCTGGGATAACCCAAGCGTTGATGCCAAATCGAAGCAGGTGTAGTGGTGAGATGAGCATGGTGCAATGTGGATGAAGATGGCAAGCAAACAGCATATAGAGGTCCGGTGCTATCACATCGGATGAGTGGCGCTTTGGTACGGAGATCCTTAACAAGAAAACCAAGAGGGTCAAATTCAAATAGAACAAAGATTATCACTAGTAAATTGACGAACATATATGAGGTTTTTTAAAATTTTAAGACATAAGAGAACATTGTTAAGGTAGAGGGGATGTGAGAGAGACGAAATCATTGAATTGCCAGACGCAATAGCTGGTAAAACCAAACCGCTTTCAACATTAATAAGAGGAAGCGAAGAAGAAGATGAGATAGAGTGGAGTGTACCAGATTGAGCAGTGAGGTGAGCTGTAGCTCTGGTGTCCATGTACCAGCCTGCATTGGAAGGATCCAAAAGCGTCATTGTGCTAAAAGCATTAGCAAGTTATGTTGGTATGATGTCGGAATTAGGGACTTGTGGAGGCGATGGAGCAGAATGGTTAATGGTGGAGAGGTAAGCAGCACGGGTTAAAGGAGCATGACTGAGAATTCTAGATACAGATTGTGTTGTCGGCGTCGGATGTTGAAGACGACTCTGGTTACGTGAGTTCATTGAATGTTGATTTTTCCATGGAGATGTATTGGGCCATTGAGGATAATTGGGCCATTGAGGATAATTGGGATAAGCCCATGGTTGAAGAGAACCAAAGGCCTAATTGTTTTCTTGCCAATTAGAATTACCACGATCCTTGTTGGAGTTACGACCGCCACCACGATTTCCACGATTGTTACGATTACCACGGTTGTTTTGATTTGTGGAAGAATTAGAGCGATCGTCATACTGGTGAGGTGATGAAGCGATAAGGACTTGTGGCGTAGAGGCATGGTTAGTGTGAGAGGATTGTGGTTGTTGTTTTCCTCGCAGCCGGTTTTCTTCATCTTTAAGCATAGAACAAGCATTGAATGTGCACGGTGGAGATTAGTGTTTGATAACGTTAATGATGTTATCAAATTTTAGGCTGAGACCGTTGAGAATATGCATAACAAGAGCTCAATCATAGATGGGGGAGTTGACGTTGGCGAGAAGATCAGAGAGAGTTTTCAGTTTTTGACAATAGTTATGGACTGAGAGATCACCGATTTAAAGTGTTCTGATCTCGTTCTCAAGTTGTATGGCTCGTGTCTCCTTGTTGTCTCAAAACAGGTTCTCAATGGTGGCCCAAAGGTCATGAGCGGAACATTTTGTTTTCAAGACAGAGTTGAGGAGAGATTCCGATAGAGTACCATAGATCCACATCTTGACGGTGCCGTCAATCTGCGACTATTTAGTATCGGCAGCATCTACTGGAAGAGAAGTCCCATCAAGGTGACCGAGAACCGAGAAACTATGACAGTGAGTGTAACGATGCATGTGGTGTGCGTCGATCGACGCAAGGTGGATTGAACCGGATTGGTTTGATTTAAGTTGTCAATTTGTAGGCCGGTTAAGGATGAAAACCCTAGGGCTTCCCTATATAAAGGGAGTGGCCGCGTTTTATAGGGGTTTTAAAGTTTCAAAGATTTCTAGAAAGTTCCAGAGAGTTTTTCAGAGAGTTTGAAAGAAGAAGATTCGTTTGGGAGGTTCTGGAGATCGTTGTTGGGCTCGTTGATCGCGTTTTGGAGAGGATTTCGGATCCTTGGGGAGTGTTCTTCGTGCTTTTCATCTTTTTCCTTCCTTTTTCCTTCCAGATCTGAGGTGAGTGCGTGACCATGACTTATGTGGGTAAATGGATTGATAGGATCCGTTTGATTACTGTAATTGGTGGATTTCGTGTGGTTTGGAGTGGATTTGTATGCAGGGATCATTGTGATGCGATCTAGGATCGAACCATGAGAGGCTAGGTTCGATCCTGGGTTCTGTGACGTTGCGTCAATCGATGCAGTTGCTCTGTGTCGATCGACGCCTGCATTGATTGACGCAGGGTGCGTCGATTGACACAGGGTGCTTGTGTCGATCGACGCATGGCTTGTTGAGCGAACTTGTGTTTGTTTGTTCGTGCTTGGCCTTGTTGATTGTTCATCCTGGTATTGTGTTATTTTCTTATGCATGTGTGTATAGCCAAGTAGATGGGATGACCGTCTCACTGAGTATTTGTGATAATACTCACGCATCTCTTTTTGCCATGTGATGCATGTAAAGACAAAGTGTGATCGTGGAATCATGGCCGGGAAGAGTAGATGATCTAGTGTCTCGATTGAGTGGCTTATGCGTTGTAGAATTGCTAGAGTGTTAGTAATTCTGGAATTGATGTTGGATTGTTTTATTGGTTGGTTTTGTTGAGATAATTCGTTATCGAATTGGGATTGATTAGTTTCAATAAAGTATGAGATTTATTGAATAGTATTGTTTGATAATTGATGTTGAGTTCCGCGTATTGTGTTGTTGACCATTGAGAATTATTATTTGTGATAATAATAATCTGAAACTGGAAAATTTTAAATGTTTACTGGTTGGGTCGTTTCAGTGAGTTTCGAATAATTCACGCCATATGTCGTAGTTCATCTGATTCATGTCGAGGATGATGGGGATATGAGCGCGGATTTGAGTAAGACTCAAAGAGCGATCGGTTGGAGTCGGAGTTGTGGCAGCCATTGTGGGAGAAAATTTAGAAGAATAGAAGACAGAAAAAGATAGAAAGATTAAAAAAAGTATTGCTCTAATAGATTAGGTTAAATCCAATCGATAGATTAAAGAATATTATTAACACATATTATATAGACAATGTTTAGGAGACTAATCGTTGGAAGCTAATCAATAAAATACTAAATTATATACAAAAATATTTGGTTTCTGTTCTATTACTTTTCTCTATAGAATTAGATTCCATCTTACTAATGAAACCTTCATATGTCTAAATTCTTTTGTATTGAACTCGGATATTAGTTGTTAGATAGTTGAGAGAACCTTCCTACGAAGTTTAGAGAATCCATATGTAAAAAACCTAGTAACTTCATAGAAACATCGCGCAGCACAACTTTCAACACTATCAAACAAAGAGACGCGTTGTTTTTTTTTTTTTTTTTTTTTGCCTACTTTACTTTTTCAAACTTTAATTCCTTTTTTACTCACGCAATCTTACTTTTTTTTCCTTTCTATTTTTTTGCCCATTAATAGCCTTTTGTTTGTTTTGGGTTTGTAATTATTCCGATCCACTTTACATGCAATGTACTTTGAGATATATTTAAAAAGATGGTACGGATGGACCCCACAAAATGACAAGACACTGAAAAGATTTTGGTTGTTGAGGCTTTAGACGAGTGTCTAATATTATAAAATATACTTTTCAGTCTTAAATTATTCCCAACCGTGTGCATGCATGTCCTTAGGTTTCCTGATGTGAAATCTAAATTATTGAAGTTCGTAGCCGCGATTTGAACACGAGAATAGGAAAATGTACGATCAACGTGAATCAATATCACATACTTTTACCAAGTCGATACAAAAAAACCATTGGATTACTATTCTCGTACTTTCTCTACTAGGCTGTGAATGGGAGCATGTATAAAATACGGTTCATACGTGGGAGAGGGAGAACTATTGAGCTTCCATTCACAAATAAAATGAACAACGAGTGGTTCATAATAAAAAAAAATTATTAAGGACATTGAAACAGTGAAATGAACCGCATGCGGATCAAATTATCAAAGGAAATATTGAATGGTGACACTAAATTGCGCGGTGCGGATAAAAAAATTATGTGGTGCGGTTCGATACAAATGCGGTTCGTGCGGAAAAATACATTATACAGAATAAGTGCAGTTTATGTAAAAAAAGCAGGACGAAACAATGTTTGATTGGTGAAAAAATAACTTGCGGTACAATAAAATTGTTTGATTGATGAAAAACGATTAAAACGGTTTGAGAAATATATTTCAGGTAATAGTTTTAAAAAATCATTTTGAATAATGTTTATACTATTTGCATAAATTAAAATTGTTAGTATACGTATGATTTTGTCTTAAATAGGAGTAGATTTCAATTTACAATTAAAAATTAATTAATAATATCGATATTAGGGGTAATTATAAAAATATCAGTTTTAGTGTGTCAAATTTCAAAAATACCACTATATATTGTTCATTTGCAAAAATACCACTAATTAAGAATTTTTAAATCTTATATCTTAAAATTTCAAACCCTAAAAACAGTTGAATTTTTTTTAGAAATGTCACTTTTGAAATACTACTTTTTAAAATGTCACTTTTTTAAAATCTTTGCAAAAATGCTATTTTTTAAAAATTATTTATTCAATATCATTTATATTTGGATTAATTTTGCTGTATTAGGAATTAGTTTTGATAGTATAAAGTTTGCTACGGGTCAATAAAATCCCAAAATTTTTGACACTCATTTAACACATGTCTTTATGTGATTGGTCTAGATTTTTATTATCTTTTAAAAATTAAATAAATAATTAAACTATATTAAAATGTAATATTATAATAATATAAATAAATAATAATCACATTTCTTGTCATATTTTTTCCTAATTAAAAAAAAATTGGAACCGCACTGACCAAACCGCACTTGAATTGGGGTGTGTTAATTGCTACATGCATATTTTAATTTGAACTCATATATTTAAATCGCACTTGATTAATTTTTTTTTTTCATTTCTTTAATCAAGAACCATTTATACATAATAATTATAGTTGAATGGTGACATACAAAAAAAATCACCATAAAATTTATAAATACCGCATATTTATATGTCTCCGATCATAACCACAAGATCCGTCTATAACAGTAATAACACCCCTCGTTTGGTGTGGTTCAACGTGCAATACACTTTTTTATTTAAAAAATTTCAATTAGATCTCATAGGTTAATTTATCATAAAATAATTATTCAAATTCGATCTACTATATTAATGAAACTATAAATATATTTTAACATAGAAATAAAAATTTGGATATTCAAAAGACACGAAATAATATAACAACTTTAAATTTAACACCAAATGGATGATGACATAGTGATCTTGAAACTTGAAAAAGAATCTTCAAAGTCACTAGTTCAACTCCATTTAAGAGAGGTGATTTAGCGTGGTATTATTAACGGATGGCCCGGAAACCGAGAAAATTATAGATCGAAAAGATCCGGAACTCCAACAGTTTATCAAAAAAAAAAAAATTTTAATTTAACATAAGTGAAAAAAGATTGGTAATAGTTAGGTGAGACAATTGCAAAAATATCACTTTTGATGTATCAATTTCCAAAAATATCATTTTGGATTGTTCATTTGCAAAAATGCAAGTAACTAAGAATTTTAAACCCTAAATCTTAAAATTTTAAACTCTAAAAAAGGTTTTGACCACTAACAAACCCTAAACTCTCAAAAATAAATCATAATACAACACAGTTAACCCAAATATAATTGTTATATTGAATAAATGATTTTGAAAGAATAACATTTTTAAAAACTGGCATTTCAGAATTGATATTTCAAAAAATTTCGCTAGTTACAATGAGATTAGATAATTTTAATAATGTAATTAGTTTTATTAATGGAATTATTTAGAAATCGATTATATTTTGTTATTATAAATTCTTAGCGTAATTATTTTTGTAGTAAGAACATTAAATAATCTAGTTATCATAATTAATCTTTTTTAAATTTTAACACTACAATAAATAATAGGGAAATTGAATTGAATAACTAAAAAAAACTATAATAAAAAATCTAACCAATTAACCTAAATCTAATGGAAACAATTAGACCACATATGTTAATTTTTGTTAGATCCCTAAATCTAATGGACACAATTAGACCACATATGTTAATAATTTTGGTTCGGTTAACATTTGAAAAAATTATGTGTTAAAAATATGCAAAACTAAACAATATTTAGACTTAATGTAATTTATTTAAAGTATGTATATTGTTTAATAATTTGTTAGTTAAGATTTTTATTCCAAAATTTTTGTTTTCTATTATTTTAATATATATTTTGTACTAATATTTATTTGCTTTCACCATTCAAACATATATTATGAACTACATTATTTGCTAGATCTGCACTTCTCCAACTTGATATGCTAGATCTGTTTTTTTCTTTTTTGATCTGCTTAATCTGCTTGATCCGCTCTGCTTGATCCGTTTTGCTTGATCTGTTTTCTCCATTCGGAGTCTATGTGAATACTCCAGTAGCTAAGAGCTAAAACTACTACGAGATTTTCTATTCACTCTATATCTCCACAATCATAATCTTACAAGCTGTTTAAATTTGAGTCTTTCATAACTCTGTCTCTAACGATTGTGTTTTGAAGTTATAAACATTTCAAAAATTAAAAAAATTTGTTTGGTGGGTGAAGTAAATCGGTAACCACTTCCAGATATTTTTCCAGTATCGTGATTTATAATTTTGGTGAAATATCTTTAATACTTTTTTAACACTTTCTTAGAAATTTATTTATAGATTTTTAACATGTAACATAATGATTTGACCACCGGATGTCGTGGGCCAGTGATTAAGTGCAGAGGGCTTTGGTCCTGTTGCGCTCCTAGTTTAAGTCCCGATGAGAGGAATGATTTACACCATATTATAAAATATCATCAAAAGTTAGTTCCATGCCGCGGAAGAGAGTAAGACATAGGCCCGAACTCCTCCTAGTTATCAAAAACTAAAAAAAACATAATGATTTGTATATTATAGTATCGTCATGCGCATTGGCGGATGTAGCATATGTTAAGGGAGTTGCAAGTGCACCCATTGTTTTCGAAGATTGAGCTAATTTGTATAGAACAATAATTATGTTTGTATGGAACAAAAATATTTTCGTTTGGTTGCTATTTTAAAAATATTTGAGTTTCGGTTTGGTCTAAAACTGTAAAACTATTTGGGTTTTAGGGTTTTTTCAATTAATTTTATGATATTAGTTTTGTTAAGTTTATTTAGCTAGTTATTGAAAAAGAAAGAAAACTATAAAAAAAATCTTAAAAACAAAATTAGAACTAAATTTTTAATTTTCCTCCTAATTAGCTTTATAATAACTTTGATCTACTTTAATATTTTATCAACAATTTATGTTGCATATTTTTTTCTTGTAATATTATAGAATAAACCAAAATATTTGAAATTGAACCAAAATACAAATGATTTTTTTATATGGTTTGAGTGTTTGTAAAACAGATAAACCAAAACTATGAAAAATCGAACCAACCAAACTGAAATACAAATGACTTTTACATAGTTTGAGTATTTTAAAATCCGAAAGACCAAAAAACCTAAAATCCAAATTATAACTGAACCAAAAACTAAAACGCCCACTTCTATTGATCACGACGTCTTGTCAATTGTTTTAGTCAAACCTTAGGCTCCACGAATAATGAGAAGAGGAATTGGCAAAACTAGCCATGAAAACATTTATAATTAGCCAAATAATCATATTAATTGATGGTTAGAATACACACTATGTAAAGTGTATTCTTGCCAAAACCCCTTATCTTTCTTCTTTTTCTTCTTCATTTTGATTTTGAACTTTGATATTTGTATTATACATTGATATAATTTTGTGAACAGTTAAAAGAACTTTATATTTTTCTGCATATATTGTAATTCGAATATTTTAAAACGAATATAAATAAATTGTATAAGAATATGTGTTGTAACTAATTATACAACATTCTATTCTATGTAATACTATATAAATAAAATATAATGATATTGTTGTTCTATGTACCAAATATAATTTTCTAACTTAACAATATAATTTACAATTTAACCATAATTCTAAAGTTTGAACTTAACACCAAAAATTTGAACACTAAATCTATAATTTAAACTCAAATGTTGGTGGATTAGTTTTTCGAGATTTAGATAAGAGGTGTTGGTAGATGATTTATTTATTTATTATATTTTTAGTCTATACTATTTTTTTTACTTTTGTTTGAACTTGTTCCACTACAAGAAAAGAGTGTTTTAGCGTCGACATAATTCGACCCTAAAACAACGCTAAAACGCTTTAGCGTCGTTTTAGCGTCGAATTCAATTTCGATGCTAAACCGTCGACGATAAATCATTTTCGACGCTAATTCGACACTATTTTAGCGTCGGAATATAATTCGACGCTAAAACGACGCTACAATTCGATGCTAATTCGACGCTAAAATAGTTGATGCAAACTGTTGACGCTAATACGATGCTAATTAGCGTCGAATTAGCGTATAATCATTTCCTGTTAACGACTGTTGATGCTAATTAGCATCGAATTAGCGTCGAATCCTTTTGTGTAGACGACGCTAATTCGACGCTAATTAGCGTCAAATTAGCATTGTATCGTTTCATTTTTTTTTAAAAAGAAAAAATTATAAAATATATTAAAATTAATAATATTATAAAAATTAAATTATCCCATACAAAAAAAATTAAAACGCTAATCTACTGACGTTGTTGGGTCTTTAGGTTGATGACATCGTCTCGAATCATCTCTTCAGATTCCTGCTCGAACTGCGATTGACCGTCAGGTGGAGGAGGCGGTGGAGCAAACTGCAACCCTTGCAAGGTAGTTGCTAATGTCGGATGATCCTCTGCAATGATGCTGAAAAGACTGGTCAATGCTCCGAGTCTAGTCTCTATGTGCGTCTCTAGCTGCAAAATCCTAGTGTTAGCAGCATCCAACTGTTTCGTCAATTCCGACTGAGACGGACCCGAAGTGTAGGAACATCGAGCAGACGTAGAAGCTGCTGGGACATCGTTGATGGATCCAACACCCATCGTTCGTCCTTTCTTCTTCGCCGCAATCTATAAAATAAAAATGTTAGACAATAAAATTATAATAAAAATAAGTTTCGTTATATTATAAAAACATAAAAATTACCTCTTCGTAAAGTCTATCGTGATCTTCGACACCCATCGTGGACTGGACAGACTCATCTAGCTCTGCCAGTCGTGCGTTGTACGCGTTGAACGTTTGTTCCGCTTGAACGGTAACAAACGTCCCATCCTTCTTCCGATGAGTTTTCTCCATCACTTTGTGCATCGAAGGAAGATCTCCGCCATTAGCCTGTTAAACAAAAACAAACATAGATAATAATAAAATATATAATAAATAAATAATTCACATACAAGAAATCAAATTAATTAATTTAATTTAAATATTACCATATTGATGCGGACTGTGGCGTACGATGATTGACCCGCACAATGCTTTGAAGGTCCATCTCCATCAGCCACCAGCATAAGACGGGCTGCAGAACACTTCTCCGATCTAACCACGGAATGAGGATCCTCCCAAAACCGCACTAGTCCCGACCAAACATCGGGATCCATCCCTATCGGCTTCGCCTCATCGCCTTTCTCGCGCCACGCTTTCTTCAAATTAGCGACGTAACCGTTGAGGTGCTTTAGCGCCTTCTTCTCGAACTCCGCTCGCACTTGGAAAGTACGAAATTCCTCCCAGTGACATCCTTGCTACAAAAATACGAATAATGTTATGAATATATTTAAAATAAAATACTTTAATAATTAAAAATAAATGTACATATAAAATGACTTACTGCCCATGACTCGAATCAAATATCCCGCACATGCTGCGGCGTCTGGCTCAAATTAGCATGGGGCAAAGTGAAATAGGCCGTGATGGCCTTGGTGACCGAACGCGATACCTTGTTATCGCTAAACCTGTTAAACAAAAATTTACAATGATTTAATTATAATTTGTAATTAAAAATTAAACAACCAAAATTAGCGTTTTTTAATTAGTAATATTGTAAAAGATGTAATCATACCATAATGTACCAGGAGGCCTCATCGGATGGAGACTCCTAACCCGTGTCTCTCGTCCAGGTTGGCGGAGAAGCTCGGTAATCCGCATCATGAGAGGCGCGTTTGCCGGTGGCGGCTCAGGGTGGTCATCAGAAGGGTCTGCTTCGTCTTTTTCTGGTTGTGTCTCTGGCTCTGGCTGAGGCGGTGGCGGAGCTCGTGGTGCAACACATGGTGCAACTCGTGATGCACCTCGTGGTGGAGCTCGTGGACGATAGGTCGCAGCTTGCGAACCCGACGCTGATCCTGATCCTGATCCTGATCCGCGACGACCATCGTAACCAGGAATCGTAGCATCTTCGCCAAATAACTGTCCGTAGGAAGGTGGTCGATCCGTCTATAAAATAAAAAAATATTAAATAAAAATATAAAACATATAAATTCATAAATACATATAAATCTTGTAAAAATGATTCAAAAATGCTTAAATTTTTTAAATTTTGTATATAAATTATGAACATAACTTGTTAACTTGTTTTGTTATTTTAAATTCAAAAATTTGTTTTTTTATAAGTTCATAATTATAGAGTATAAATGTAAAATTACTTATAAAATCGTTTTTATTAAAAAAAATTATTTATTTTAATTTCAAAATTATAGATCAAATAATTTTTATTTTATTTTACATATATATATATGTTTTGAAAAATTAAAATTCTTAAATTTGTTTGTTAATTTTCATAAATTCATAAATTTATAAATTTTATAAATACAAACACATTAATTCTATTTACTACAAATCCATTTCAATTCCTACAAAACCAAGCTTTATCTTAAAAATCCATGCAATTCCTAAAAATCTATTCTATTTCCTACATACAAATCCATTCAAATTCCTAAAAATCTATTCTATTTTCTACAAATTCCTAAATCAAACTCAACATATATTTATTAACATAAAAAAAAAAAAAAAATTACCATGTTTCCAAGCTTTGGATCTCGGTGGCGCGGGGAGAGAGAGAGGAGGTCGGGGCGGAGAGAGAGAAGAGATGGCATCGACGGAGAGAGATGGGGAGGAGTTGGCGAGCCGCGGCCGAGAGCGAGAGGAGGTGGCGTCGGCGGAGAGAGAGAGAGAGGTCGCGGGCCGAGAGGGCCTAACTTTGGCGGCGGAGAGAGAGGAAAACGCCGGCGGAGAGAGAGGAGATGGGTTTAGAGGTTGAGAAATCGGAAATGAGGAAGAAGGAGAAGTCTGGTTGCTGCGTTTTATTACGCTATCCGATGCTAAATCGACGCTAATTCGATGCTAATTAGCGTCGAATTAGCGTCGGATTGAATTAAAAAATCAAATTATTGTTCTTTTCGGTTCTCACGCACAGTTAATGGTTACCGCGTTTTTTAGGGAAATTTTTTTAAGTTAACGTTGAATTAGCGTCGAATCGTTTTCAGATTCGACGCTAATTCGACACTAAATCAGATTGGTTAAACCAAAACAAATATGAAAATTTTTGGTTTGCCGCCATTAGTTAAACCAAATTAATTGAATGTAGCTTCGTTTTTGCGTCGGATACTAAAAAATCCGATGCCTTTTCCATTCTTTACCCTAAAGCCTGAAAATAAAATTTGTTTAATTTAGCATCGAATTAGAATCGAATCAGATGAATTCGACGCTAGCATCGATTTAGCGTTGAATTCATCTGATTCGATGCTAATTCGATGCTAAATAAAACAAATTTTGTTTTCAGGGTTTAGGGTAAAGAATGGAAAAGGCATCGGATTTTTTAGTATCCGACGCAAAAACGACGCTACATTCAATTAATTTGGCTTAACCAATGGCGGCAAACCAAAATTTTTCATACTTGTTTTGGTTTAACCAATCTGATTTAGCGTCGAATTTATCCAAATTCGATAAATTCGATGCTAAATCAGCTTAATTTTTTTTTTTTAAAAATTAAAATAATAGAAACTAAATACAATAACAAATTTAAATTATCCGAAACAAATGAAATAAAAACGCGAATACACAAATCCAAATAAAACACATGTATATGTTTCACTCTGAATCATTATTTGAGTTCTCGTCATCCTTATCGGTACTTTCTCCACTCTCGTTTCCGAACTCGTCGTCGGGGTTTTCTGCATCGGTAGCATCCGGAAGTATTTCAGCTTCTCGATTTTGCGGATCTATAAGAATGATGTTGTCAATATCTTGGTCTGCAGTTGTTAGATCCACGGCAGTTTCATATTGCATTGGAGCGTCGTCGGATTCAACTATCATGCCTCTGGGAGCTATTTTTGGCACAGATAACCATGAAATCCCTGTTTTCTTTACACGTGGATATGGAATGAAACAAACTTGATCCGCTTGTGATGCAAGGACAAATGGATCGTACTTTGCATAAGAACGCGATCCATTAACATCGATGACACCAAACTTTCCTACTCGAACCCCTCGCCCGATAACTGGATCAAACCACTCACATTTGAAAAGGGTGCACTTTAAGTTAACCAATCCAGGGAATTGCACTTCGACAATGTCTTGTATAATGCCATAAAAATCTGTGTCCCCGACTCGAACTACCACACCATAATTTGTAGTTGCTCTATTTTGGCCACGTTCGAACGTATGAAATACGTAACCTCGTGTACAATACATTGGAGATGATGTAACTTTCCCCAATGGACCTTGGATCAACTCTCTAAACCATACAGGGTATGACGTGTCTCCATAATCAACCTGGTAAATATAGTATACACATTGTTCAAAAAGTATACACAAATTGTATATGTATAAATTCTTATGGAAACTAGATATATGTAATTTTTTTTTTAACTTGCCTGAGTCCTCAACCATTTAGCAAAGTGTAAATCTTTACGTTTGTCAATCTCACCGGCGGATGCATTTGGGAAAACCTCGTTAACTTGGCGAATGAATTCACTAATAAAAAAATATAGTTATAACAAATGTTTTAAAAAATATAGTTATAATAGTTATAACTTCAATCCACAGTTAATTATAATATGTACCTCAGAAATGGGCTAACTTCGTCGCATTGTAAGAGAATATATGTGTGTGCACAATTGTAGTCATCATACGAGAACCAGTCTTCTTCTCTTGTGATTCCGGCCTGCCTACCAACTGCACAGAATATATCTGGGATATCAGAAACTGGATATGTTTGTGCGATGCCACCATCGTCGTACCTGCGTGGAGCTTTTTTCGTGTCCGGACAGTTGGAGAAAAGTAATATGAGCTAAAATGAGAGGTTTCTTCAGTTAAACTTTCCGCAACAATTGATCCCTCAACCCTAGCCACGTTTTTAGCCTTTCCTTTTAAGTGTTTCATGAATCTCTCAAAAGGATACATCCAACGAAATTGAACGGGCCCTCCTAAATCGGTTTTGTGAGGAAGATGGACAGGAAGATGCTCCATAATATCAAAAAAAGATGGAGGGAATATCTTCTCTAAGTTGCACAACAATATTGGGATGTTATTCTTTAGTTGTTGAATTCCATCCTCAGTCAGAGTTCGCACACACAGATCTCGAAAAAATGCTCCAACACCTAAACCCAAAATCCAATATCAACCAAAAAAGAAACGTAATTTTCCACACATAAATTGTTTAGATATTTATATATCGTCATAGAAAATATACCTGCAAGTGATTTATGCACGTTTGTTGGCAAAAGCTCTGCAAAGGCGAAAGGAAATAATCTCTGCATAAACGCATGACAATCATGACTCTTCCATTCCAGAAATTTTTTTCCCTTGCTCCACAGACTTAGAGAGTTTTGACACGTATCCATCTGGAAACTTAACTTCGGTGGAAACCCAGTTGAAAAATGTTGATTTGCCTTCGCTTGACAATCTAAAGATAGGCACTGGAGCTCTCCCATCTCCCGTCAAATGTAACTCAACTCTAGAGCATATAAAAGGCAAATCCAATCTAGACTTCAAGTTGTCTTTAGACCTGCCTGAAACGTTTAAGATTGTGTGCATGATGTTATCGAAAAAGTTTTTCTCAATGTGCATGACATCAAGATTGTGGCGCAATAGATGATCCTTCCAGTACGGTAGATCCCAGAAAATGCTCTTCTTATGCCAATTATGTTCTTCAAGGTATCCATCTGGGAGATTGGTCGGGATATTAAGCCAGTTTCCACCACGTTTTGCTGTGTCCTGAACTCCCCAATAATCAAGTTGACCTTCAATTTGCTCTCCTGAAAGATATGGAGGTGGGGGGATACGTACACGTTTGCCCTTTGTGAACAACCTCCTGTTCCCCCGGTACGGATGGTTCAGAGGAAGAAACCTCCGGTGACAATCAAACCAACAAGATTTTCTACCATTTTTTAGTTGGAAGGCATCTGTTTCATTTTGGCAATACGGACATGATAACCTACCATGTGTTGTCCAACCAGATAACATTCTGTAGGCTGGAAAGTCGCTTATCGTCCACATAAGCACAACTCGCATTGTAAAATTCTTTTTCCTAGAGTAATCAAAAGTAGGAACCCCATGAGACCACAACATGTTCAACTCGTGAATCAGCGGCTCTAAAAACACATCAATAGATCTTCTTGGATGCTTCGGACCAGGGACTAAAATACTCAAAAACAGAAATTCCCTCTGCATGCACATATCAGGCGGAAGGTTATAAGGTGTAAGTATAACCAGCCATAAAGAATATTGCCTGCCAGACATACCGAACGGACTAAAACCATCTGTACATAGTCCAAGATAAACATTGCGCTTCTCTTTAGCAAAATTAGAGTGTACCGATTTAAAGTGTTTCCAAGCTTTTGCATCAGAAGGATGATGAACTTCTCCTTCAATAGTTGAATGTTCCGCATGCCACCTCATTGATGCAGCTGTTCGTTCTGAATGGTATAACCTTTGTAGCCTATCTGTTATGGGCAGGTACCACATTCTCTGGTATGACACTTTACTTCTACCAGCTCCTTGGGGCTTAAATCTTGGTTTGTGGCAAAATCGACATTCCTGCAGATCTTCATCATCTTTCCAAAATATCATGCAATTGTCAATGCAAACATCTATCATCTGCGAGGGCAATCCTAAACTAGAGACTAGTTTATGTATGTCGTAGTATGACTCAGCAGCTTGATTACCCTCTCACAAATATTCTTTTAGAAGAGCTGCCCAATCATCCATGCAACTCTCAGATTGATTATGATCAGACTTTATTGTCATCATCCTAGATGCCAATGATAATTTAGACAGACCTTCCCTACAACCTTCATAGATTGGTTGGTTTGCAGAATCAAGCATATCATAAAAATTTTTAGCATCTACATTGGGTTCCTCAGCAACATTAGGAGTAGACATAACTCCAGGAAATGCATCGGTTACCATTTCTTCGAACCTATTATGCTCTAACCCGACATCATGATCATTTCCTATAACAAATTGATGCTGATCATATTGCTCATTCGAATAACCCTGATCCATAGGTTGGTAACTAGTACTACCCGAAGTTTCATCTTCATATTCCTCTCCATTATAAAACCAAACATAATACTCATGTGTAAATCCTCTATTAAATAAATTCGTACCAACTGTATCAATTGTCTGCGGCCTCGAATTTTTGCACTTCTGACACGGGCACACCATCACTCCAGTCCGTTGAATTGTAGGTACACTACTTGCTTGAGCCATAAAAATTTCAAGGCCGTTCAGGAATTCTTCTGAAAGCCCTCCATTTTCATCTTTACGTCGATACATGCAGCGTCTGAGTTCGTATATATCGCCCATTTTTGTTTTCTAAATTTGGTAAAAAAAAATTTTTTTTGTGAAAGTTTTTTTTTTTTAAATTGTTGGATGCTATCTTTGATTCAGTTTGGTTGGGTATATATAGGAGATATTTGCATCGATTTTGCATCGAACTTTTAGCATCGTATTTGCATCGAAAAGGTATATAAGTAGGTATACTCGCTTTTAATATGCCACTACCTAATAAATTCGACGCAACTTTCGACGCTACATTCGACGCTAGAGGTTCGACGCTAACGCGTCGCAAAGGTAACGTCGATTTAGCGTCGAATACATGCTATTGAGGGAAATTCGACGCTAAATCGACGCTATATAACGTCACTTTAGCGTCGAATTTATTCGCCCCTAATTAGCATCGAATTAGCGTCGATTTTTGTAATCGACACAACTTCGACGCAATTACGACGCTATATTTGCGTCGAATTATATTCGACGCTATATTTCGACGCTAAATCATTGTTTTTTTGTAGTGTTCTTTAAAAAATATTATTCATTTTTTTTTAAATACATGTCCGTTTTTTAAAATTCTAATCATGTTAGATCCGGAAAAAAATTAGTTTTTTTATTTATATAATCAAAATATTATATTAATATATTAAAAAACAAAGATAACAAATCATGAGAGAAAATGAGAAAGAGAGATTGAAGAGTGACGAAGGCTATTTTAGTATTTGTTATCTCTAAACAATGATAAACAGTACAAACAATGGTTACTTAGTGAATTATTTGAATAATGGCTATATTCTTTATTTTGAATCCCAATATAATTATTGAAAAAATTGACCCTAATAAGAAAAGGACCATCACTTGTTACCTTTTCTTCTGCAAATTTAGTCTGAAGTGATTTAAATCAGATTTTTTTTCTTAGAATGAAAAAAAATTAAGAGAATATTTTGATCTAAATTTAAATCATGAAAAACTCTGCATATGCTAATTTTAGTGCTAATTGTAGTGCAAGCTATTCTATATTTTTGTGTTTATATGACAAGACTATTATTAAAGTTCATAGAAACGATTTAAACTTCTTGCTATTTTTTTATTGAGAAAATCATCTATATATTTTTAGAAAGAAAATTATATATGATTTGAGTCAATCTGGTAAGTGGCAAAAATAGAAAACAAATTAAGTAATTGGTAATTAGTGTACGTCTATTAGTGAAATAACAACAAAACAAAGTAAATATTAATTTTTATAAGATTTTACCATTCATTTAACTGTCATACCTGACATAGATATGGTGTTTTTGTAACATACGATTGGTAACCTAAGATAGTATAAGTTTTTTTATCTGTAAACTGGAGTTAGTGTAAAGCTGAAAAAAACAACTATAATAAAAAATTATACAAATAAAGTTGAGTGTAACGTTTTTAGTAAAAAATTTTATATCAATTTTGTGATTGACACAATCTAAAACGTTAGAAATTATAAAATGATTGTGAATTTGTTAAGAAATTATAAAATGTAGATATCTAATTTATTAGATGAACTTCCAATAAAACTAAACCATGAATTTCAAATTGTAAACCCAAACTTCCATTTAATGCATTAGGCGGCTACATAAAAATAATATGATAAGGAAAAATCACTTGTCTCTTAACAATTTAAAATTTCCCAAAAGATTAACTAGACAATATTTTGCTTCACCTAGTTGCTATTTTCTTAATATATTGCCAGTCCATTTTATTGCCATTAAATATAGTTGCTCTATATTACAAAGCATATACTGATCACAACATTAAAGTAAATGTTTTTGTTGTTTCTCACCAACTATGAAAAAAAAAAAACTAAGTTTCAAAAAAAAAAAAAAAAAACTATGAAGACAATAGTTGGTTTTGCCACGAGTCTTCGAATAGCCCCTTTTATCATATGATTCCTCATTCATAATTTGGTTAACAAATTGAATCTTAAAATATTTCAAAACATCGCCATCTTTCGGTATCAAATCAAGTACCTTTCAAAATCGGAGATGGACCAACCATTTAATATTATATATGTATATAGGTTAATAACTAGTAAGACAATTGAAATAGATATAATAAAAATAGTGTGGGGGAAAATAATAGAAATGAATGATAATTGATAAGTGAGAAAATGGTAAACTCCAATTAATGAGTTAGGGACCCTCCCAAGTCCCAACTCTAGAACTAGTCGACAAGTCGCTGGTCCCCTTAAATTATTTACTTTCAGTAATATCTTATTTATATTCTTCCTCCGTTTTACAAAAATAATTTTTTTAATGTTTTCAATACATTTTTATCTTATATATTGTAAATTTCAAAAAAATTATTAAAACATTATTGGTCAAATTTTTGTAAAAACTGTTTATTGTAAAAATTTATACATTTATAATACAAAATTAATTTGTCTTCTTAATATGTGTAAAAATCTCAAAAATTTCATCTTTGTGAAACATAGAAAGTATTTGCTAATTTTTTTTGTCAACAAAATAAAATTATTAGTTGGTAATGACTTGATGAGTTTTTTTTGTCAGCTTATATTAAATCAAATCGGTCCAGAAATCCAAACCAGGGAAATAGTGTTTACATGCAAAACATCATTTAGCTGACGTCGCGCCCTACGGGCCAACATGTATGCTTTTAGACTACTAAGACGAGAGAAGTTGTTGAGATAAAAGTTTTAAATCCCAAATTAATACCCATGCGAAAGCAACGAGTAGTAATCGAGGTATCGATCAACAAGAAGTTAGAATAACACATATGCAAACAATTAATTAAGCTAACCTAGACGATTTTTTGTGTTTTCAATTATTAATTATACAATAAAACTAAGTGAAACAAACAAATGAGAATGCAAAATAAAGATAAAAAAGACTAAAATGCTAAAAAAAAACTAAACAAGATCTAAGCAAAACCATAACTAAGCATAAACAAACTCAAATGCAAAAATCAACCAAAAGTCAACCGTAAAATCAACAACTAAAAATTTGATCAAATATGGGAAAGCATGGGCTTTGGGCAAAACAATTGACTTGGGATGCTTAATGACTAACTAATGATACTAGAACTTGATATCAGAGGTTTTAACCCTAAAATAACACTGCAAGTGCACAGCAATCGAAGTGGTAATTATGGGATCGAAACCACAAGGACCAAGTGTTACACTACGAAAGTGTAAGATTGAAACTAAGCTAAGATAACAAAATGTGGTTGTTTGCAAAATAAAATAAGAATGACAAATAAACGATGTGAACTTATGAATTAAAAACGTCAGGCTTCAGGGATATTCGCAGGAAATCAGAAATCATGAATCAGACAATTATTCAGGGAACAATTCAGCGCAGTCTCGAACTCAAACATAAATTTATAACCAATCCACTGTCGTGGTATCAATCACTTTATCTAGCAACCTAAGATTCTAAACTGTCGTTTGAACTTAGAATTCTAGATAAGCATTAACGAACAGGTTTAATATGTTCACAAATCGCCTTAGCATCAGCTTTCGTTGGCTAAGGACAATTTGCTCATCTACGTTCTTTCAGGCATTTAATCGAACACTTTTGGTGCATTAAACATCCTAACATCAGGAACTAGGTGATCAATCTAATTCAAGCAATAAGAACAACGATAGATGAAGAAAAATACAAATCCCTATCTATGTTTAATTCATCGATTCATGAAATCCCTTGAAACCCTAAAACCTAACTATAGATCTACTCAGACATGAAGATGAATAAACAATAAGCAGATGAAGAAAAACTCATGATTAATAAAATAGAAATCCAATAGGGTTCAGAAATCTTCTCAATAATCGTCGAGTTAGAGATTCGTCTCCCTTGTGCTTACAAAATTGCAAAAGCTCAAAGTCTGATAAAAAATAAAGTGTTCTCTCCACGATAGCTAAAAAAACGAGTAAATAGGTCTAAAAAACGTCTTGGTCGAAATCTCTTGCAAAAGCCCAGTAAAATAAGGAAATCTGAATTCCCCTTTTTTCTTAATTTTAGTAAGTGGATCGATCGATCCTAAAAGTGGATCGATCGATCTGCTCCTCAAATCTTTAATCCGAGCAGCCAGGTCGATCCTGAGACGAACCGATATTTTGAACATAACTGGATCGATCGATCCAGATGTGGATCGATCGATCTGGCCAGTTTTGATGCTTTTTGCTCATTTTCTTTGATTCCTTGCTCCATTTTGCATTAGACTTGTCTCAAACGTGTTTCGACCTGAAAAGACTCTGAAAACAAAGAAAAGTCTCGATAAAACTCCGGAAACACATGTTAGAATGCGTTAAAAACGCAATACATCAGAACTACAATTCAAACTCAATTCCATGACATGAATCACACAAAAGTAGATTAATCCATTCTCATGACAATAATCCATTTACTAACCATTTAATTAAGCTAATTTTCTAATTGCAATTAATTAATCAATAATCCTTAAGCATAAGTTCATAGAGCCAACTAAACACCTTAAACATCAATTTCCATTCGTTAAAAATGAAAAGCAAGATTTAAAGTTTTTTAGACATTTTATCGAACACCTACCGGGCATAAAATGTCGATGTTCTAGATTTTTATTGATCAAGTCTAATCTAGCATTAAATACACCTTAATCTTTAGAGATCATAAGAATCTAAGCCTAGATATCACTAATCATCCATCAAACATCCCTAATCTACTAAGCCAAAAAATCCATTAAAAGACTACTCACTAATCATTATGTAAATCACAACCATAAACATAGATGAAGACATAATCATCAAAGAAATAAAGATATGTAAAGAAAAATTCACTAGATTATGTGAAAAGTGCAAAAGATCCAACCAAAAACATAAGAAATGAAGTGTGAAGCTTAAAGAGAAAAAGTCTAATCAAACTTGGGGTTTTCTTGTATCTAGAAACATATTTTTAGTAGGTAAAAACGGAACCAGGTTGACCCATATAAAACCGGGTCAGATCTTCAATTTGGTGAGAAATCTAGTCTGCATCTATTACCTCCACTCAACGCCTGAGCTCAATGTGGCGTACTGTTTTGGAAGGTTTGATTTCTTAAGTCTTTTTGCTCCTTTCTTCAAACTAATTGAAACCTCTTTGCTCCACATAAATTTTCCAATCTTCTAGCATCCAATTCGGCTCACTAAAGCGTCTTCCATGTGCTAACTCCAATCAACTCTTCAAAGTATCTAAAAAGAAACCAAAGATGCACAAAATGCAAAGAAATGGATTATAGACTCTAAAATGATGGTAAGTATAAAATGAGACTCAAAATGCAGGGGAACAGAACACACTAATATGATGCAAAAAGATACCAAATGCATATGATGGTAATGCACAAAATCACAATATATCAGATGTAAGCGATAGAGAAACATGAGAAGGCTTGCTTGCAGTGCTCCAGATCTTCTAGGTAGACGGCAAACGCAGGCCACTTGGATGGCTCCTTCACCATTTGTACTAATTCGGTACTATCGGTGACGAACTTCACTTCCGTCTTCTGCTGGGTGATCAAGCAATGCACTGCCCATATAAGGGCTTCCATCTTCGAGTGTAGAGGAGATAAGTTTTGATGAAGATTCTCCGCTCCCATCAAAACTCCATATTCAAAATCTTGAACGTAAAACCAGCCAAAACCCGAGTTTTTATCCTCCGCTTTCCATGAACCGTTTATATAGCATGGCGGGCCCTCTTTTGCTGCAACTACCGTGATAGGTAGATGGGTTGTAGGTGCATCCACATTTGAACCCGTTTGTGCCGAGAGCCAGGATTAAGCTTCCGTATTTGCTAGTTGTAAGATCCCTTGCGGATCGCGGTCCAAATTCTTGAACAACTTATCATTTCTAGCCTTCCAAATATACCAGATAATCCAAGGGAACTCCGAACATGGATGTGGTGTTCGGCAGAACAAATAATCCAATTTAGCATGATCGACCCCCTTGGGAACACCCTGGAGTAGATGGTACTTGCGATAAAGCCCAAGTTTGTAAAGCCGGTGGGCATTCAAATAAAACATGATTTACAGTTTCTTCCTCTCCACATCTTGGGCATTGGATATCAGAGTTAATACCACGAGTCCTTAGATTGGATGTTACCAAGATACACCCTGATGAGACCTGCCATAAAAAGTGCCTCAACTTTGGAGGACATTGCAGCTTCCACACATGTGCCTGCAGAGGTTGTATATCCAGACCATGAGAAACCACCTCAAACCTAAGTGGGGAGGCTCTCGTGCTATTTGATATCCTGACTTAACCGTGTATAGACCATGTTTGGTAAAGTGCCATTCGAACTGATCATCTCAGTAGTTTCTACTTAACGGAATACTCCGGATAATAGCAGCGTCCTCGGGAATAATGATTGCGTTAATCAAATTCCAGTTCCAAGTTTTTGAAGTTGGGTCAATCAGATGATTGCATGTCGCTGGCCTTGGGATGAGAGCCGGAATCTACGGATCATTCCATACAGAAATTAACGATCTAGAACCAACTCTTTTAATGAGTCCTTTGTTAACCAGAGGTCGAGTCGAGGTTATACTCTTCCATCCATATGAAGGAGAATATGACCAGTGTGGTTGGAAAGGGGTCAAGTTCCGATAATACCGCTCCTTAAAAACTCTCGCAAAAAACGAATTCGGGTGATATGCCAATCTCCATAGTTCTTTGGCTAACAGGACTGAATTGAATTCAAGAGCCCGAAAACCCAAACCACATGCTGATTTTGGTCTACACAATTTGTTCTATGCTTTCCAAATGTAAGCCTCGTTGTATACGGTTTGAACTCCACCAAAACTTTGCCACAGCACTTGTGAGTTTGGCAGTTAAAGCTTTAGGGAGCTGAAAGCATGATATTATATAATTGGGTAATGTTGATGCTACTGATTTAATAAAAACATTCTTACCGTCTGACTAGATAATTTCTCTCATATAAAAAATGTATTAAATAAAATAATAAGATTTTAAAAGAAATTATTATAAATTACACATTTATGATTTTGTTTTTAACATTAACACATTTATGAGTCATACAAGTAGCATGAACGGCGTGACAATATATTTTCGTTTTTTTTGTCTATGTGGGCCACAACGGGCCATATATTTTCGTTTTTAATATGCGTTTCGTTATATAACAACTTTATTATTTTATAGACATACCATTTTTTCCTCTCTTTTTATTTATTTTTCGTCTTTTGAATTTTTTTTTTTTTAATTGAACAATGGCTTGTTCATTCTAAAACGTCGTCGAAATATATGTGGAGGGTAAACTGGCTGCTCACTAAAGTAATCATTCCATAGTCGAATGTGTCCTTCCTCGCGTTCTTTTTCTATATGTGCTCGTTTTTTCCTTCTTTTTTTTTGCCGCTTCCCGTTGAGTGTAATCATCTACACAATCTTCAATACCCTCTTAAAAACTTGATCGAAATTTTCATCAAAGGTTTCATCGAAATTTTCATAAAATGTAGAAGTGTGAGGATGGAAAGATATTTTTTTGTTGTTTGTTAATTTTGAGAATGATAGAGAAAGATAATGGATAAGAGAAATGAGAAGAATTTTTAAGATGTATTATAAGGGAAATTATAATAGAGAAAGATAAGAGAGTTTGTAAAGAGAAGAAATTATGACAGAGATTGCAAAGATGGTCGTATGAAACAAATTATGAAAGAGATTACAAATTATGAAAGAGTGGCTGCTACAATGAAACAAGGTCGAATATCAGTGACTTTATACTACAATGAAACAAGGCAAATACAAATACAAAGACTTGTGACACTACACGCCGAATACACTACACTACAAGGCACACATACATGTGACACTACAACCCGAGTTATAACAAATAAAGCCTCCCACTCGTACATCTTCTTGTGAGAGATAAAACCACTGGTACAAACAGACAGATCACAACACATCTCCTCACCTTTAGCCACAAACAGATTACAATAAACACACTCCTTTATCACCCACTTCCTCCCGCAAAAACCAAAATTAACAAACAACAATGAGCAAACAACAATAAATCATATATCAAAATGAGAAACAATGAACCAGAAACTGCCTAACAATGAATGGGGAAAATGAAGAATGAACAATCAAAACAATATAAATCAAAACTTACCTAAAAGATTAGAGCATCTCAAGTATTAACTTGTTCTTCAAAGTAAGTTCTGTCTCTGATAGTGGCTCTGTTTTAGCAATGAGACATTCTAGAATTTTCTTGTTGGATAGTTTGTCTTTAGCAGCCAAGTCCTTCTCCTTTATGAAGACCTTTAGAAAACCATTCTCTGTTTCTTTACTCTTCACCCTAACTCTTTTTTTTTTCCTTTGGTCTTAGACAACTTAACACCCAAAGACCTCTCCTCTGTTTCTTTCTCCACACGCAAGCCAGTGTTGGAGCTTGAGGAAAAACCACCAGACTCATTGACCTTAGCTCTTTTGGAGTTTGAACTTTTCAGTAAGCAAAAGACACCATTTCTGATAATTCCGGAGCAGTCTCCAAGCATGTTCCAAGTTAAACTTTATCTTCTGGTCGTGGAAATACACTTGGTAAGCCAGCTGCATAACATCGTCATCATTTTGGCCACTCTTTTTTACCTAATTCGCATACTCTATGCATCCAGCAAACTTGCTGACCAACTCATTGATTTTGGACCACTTCTGCTTACATGTATTGGCCTCCCGCTTTGGAAGAGTGGCCACAATGGGACTATAAACGTAGTATGCAGCAACTTTTTCCTAGAAAGTCCCTGATTTCTCCTCGTTCCCAACTATGGCATCTTTAGATGTGTTTAACCTTCTCTTCATGGATAGTCCATCTGTGCTTGGCTACTGCATCTTTAGATGTCTCACCTAAATTTGTTTGGTTTGAAGGTGAATGTGGTTGGGAAAAGGTGTTTGGAGTGTTGATCCCTTGTTGACTGAACAAGAGATCGGTGAAGTTTGGAGAAGATGTCAATGGAATGGTAAAATCCAAATCCATTTTACTAAGCAAAGAATGTGGATAATGAACCTAATCAAAAGTTTTGAGAGGATCTAAGCTAAGTTTGTGTTCTGCTCAACAGAGATATGACTTCAATATGAAGCCATGCTCATCAGTTAATGAGCTACCTAATCTGTATTGATTTCGGGTTAGGTTGTGTAATTTAAGTCACTTTTGCAGCTGCCTTATGTCTCCATCACCATCAATTCATCAATCACCATTAAGTTTTAGTTAGTTAACTTCACTTTAGTAACTTAGTTTAGTTGTATTCAGTTTTGATTTCACTTTGTGTTTACTAATCTGTTGTAACTAAATTTACTTCACTTTTTGTTTCAATTTACTTAAGTTTTTATTAGTTTCAAAGCAGCTTCTATGCAGAACAAAAACCATCAACTACTCAATGCACAACAAATCAGTAAACCGATATAATCAATGTGAATATATCAACTAGCAATCTATCTAACTCAATAAGCAAGTGTTCACACAATCTTCAATACAATGTCAGGTCCCTAGCAAGTCTACCTAGCAATCTATCTAACTCAATCTGTTAACTATTACCAAAAGATGAACTCACTAGTTGGTGATTGTCCGAAACCGTTCTTCACCACCAGTATCCCAAATCCGGAACGTTCACCTACACCTGCAAAAAATCATAAATTTCAAAGATCTCTCAAAACCACAATCTAATAGAAAAACGAATCAATCAAAACATGAAACAATCATCTCATCACACGGAAAAACGAATCGATCAAAACAAACAACGAACAACTACTGAATCGACATAGAAAGAAAACATGTACCGAATCAAAGGATGGAGGGAAGAAACCAATCTAATCGCCGGCTGAGATGCGACGTCAGTCACGCGGACGAAGGAGCAGGACGAGACGGACGAAAGAGCGTCGATTGAAATCGCAACTGAGATGCAATCTCAAAATAGGTTTTGAGAGAGGATCTCAGACGGTGCTTTGATAGACGGTAAGAGAAAGAGCGAGAGAGGAGACGAGGAGAAGACATGCACGAGGAAGATCACGGCGAAGAACAACGACGAATCGCCGTCTCAATCGCCGTGGATCGCCTCGGAGAAGAAGAACGCAGAGAAAAAAATATTTTCGTGATCTCTTGGCTAAAAAAAAATTAGCCGGTCCAATGAGGAGGCAACAAGTGTCTCCTTGAGACAACTCAAGCGGATCAATGGGCTGATACGTCAAACCCAAAAATCTGTTTATCTAATTTTTTTATTCTATTTTAATGGGTTGATACCCACTAAAAATCATTGATAAAGATGCTTTTATGGCACATTGTAATTAATTGTCGAGGGGAAAGCTATATGAGCTTGTTTCCACAATATGGCCGAACATATGTATAATCAAATACTCGCTTAATAAGAGACGTGTTAATTATTTTCTCAGAGTCCTCAGCCATAAATGTAATTTTATTATTTGGTTGAAACAAAATTCGAACTTAATCAGCAAAAATAAAAATAAGAAACTTTATTTTTTTCTTCTTTGAATTTTGCTATCTCGGTATCTTGTACTATTAAGGACAAAACAAAAGTCGTAGAACAAGGAAAATTCAAAGCTAAGGGAACCAAATGAAATTGAAAGTACTGTAATTAATACTGACCTAATAAAAAATTGACGTCGCTTAATTAGATCCATCATTCAAATACGTTGTTAATAAACATGTTTAATCACATGCTTGAGGCTTTAAGCTTTGAAAAATGAAGCTCCATTTGCGAGAGTTGAGACAGAATTCGGTAGGCTTTTAGATTTGGCACGAACTCCTCGTGAGATTTTTTTACTAAACAATTCACATACTGTAGGCGTGCATGTTGAATTTTGGTGAGAAATGGTTAGAAGAAAAGCAAGATTACTATTTAATATAACCATTCCTTAGAGTTATCAAATAATTAAACCCGTTAAAAAAAAAAAGCCCAAAGATTGGGTTATCAACGGCAATGTCTTCTAAAACCCGTTACTCTTTTTGCGTAATGTGAGAGCGACTAGAAGCACAAATTTATGAACTAACACTAAGAAGAAACCTCCCAAACTAATCTATGCGAATGGTGCAAGTTCATCCTACCAAATTCACTCCGAAATCGGCTAGTACAAAACATGATATACTACTCTAAACTACACCGAACACTATCGGTCTTTTTAGCAACTCTTAAGCACACAGTTAAGGTAAACAAAACAATACACCAAGCTAATCAAACGACACCAATACAACAACATCACACAAAAGACACAATCAACAACTAGGCATGACATAAACCATTAAACTAGATATACGAAGAAGGGAACCAAACGATACAGTAAGAAAGCCTCCACCGAAAGTAGAACCATATCGAGACTACATCACCGTAATGATAAGAGGCAATTCAATCAATCAACAAAGACGATATCTCACACCCGAGACGCCACAATGACCACACACGTGAAGGATCGGTTGTTGTCCACAATCATAGAACCATCAAAAGAGCAACCATTTCATTGGGCCCCATCGTCTTGAGGAAAAGCCAGAACCACCAAACAAGAAGCTATTTCCTGCATCAAATCCAGTCAGGAAAGGATTATGAGAACGAGGCTCCAGTAGCAAACAATGAGAAAACCTCCACCATTATGGTGAGACAAACTAAGTGACCACCACTAGAATTCTCATAGATCCGCAAACCCTAGAAAACAACAAATGGCTTCGATGTGGGGACATAGACAACTCTCCACCAAAACAACAACAATCCCCAAAAAGGAAGAACCCGACGGAGAAGAAGTGAAACCACTTGCGGAAGACCCAAGCATGGTGGAGCTTCCACAGCAGAATTTGGAAGAGTTGCGAGACCTGAGAGGACGGATAAGTTAGAACACGGTCAGAGGACGCCGCTCTACAGACGTGGAGACTAGCGCCATCGCCAGAATCGCTAGGGAAACAGAGGATCTACGAGATCTGCGTTGGACAAACTACTTGAGGCGAGTAAAGGGTGGTAGTTAATCCCTGTCATCGACGCTTTACCATCGACAAGCCAGCGACCTAGTGCAGAGAAAAGCCTAACACTCAAGTGCTTCTCCTTCCCTCTCACCTTGAAAAGCAAGCCAAATCTAGAAGCTCTAGAAGGTTCAGGCGCCGTAAAGTGGATTAGCATAAGAAAAAGCGAGAACCCTCTCACGGCGCCGGTCGTAACGGTCACCGGAGAGACGAGAAGATGAAAGGCGGAGGTAAAAACTCAAGGTAGATTTGGGAGAAGAAATCATCGTGCGTGATTTCTGTCGTTTGTCCAAAATTGATCAAACTGTCCACAATTTATAATTTTATACTACTATAATATGGAACATTAATTATAAATTGTACCGTTAAATTTTCATATAAATTAATTGTTCATATTAAAAATATAAACCATCATATAAAGAAGAAGAAAAAACGCCAAAACCTTTTAAATGTTCAAAAAGAAAAAGAGAAAAGTACTCAAATAGCATAGAAAAGTTGTTATATTACTAGAATAACATACATCTTTTGGAAATTACTCAAAAATTTTTAAAGCCTAGTAAATTACAATAAACACCCTTGGTTATTTTTTTTTTAATTGAGGTTATTTATAATTAAAAAATGATTAACTAATCCACGTCACTAATCACTGTTCTACGTCACTAATAAGATTAACCGTGTTAACAAGTCGGAAAAGAAAACTCAAAGGACGGAAAAATAAAAAATTCGTGTGTTGTCGTCGAAACTTCCAGTGTTTTCTCTCTAGTCAATTTCTGAGAAACATTCACCGCCATTGTCATCGAAACGTCTGCTCTGCATTTTCACAGTCGAATTTTAGTCGAAGGTGAGTATAAACAAAGGAGTGGGGATTCTTCATCTTTCTTCGTTTTATTTTGAGTATAATCTGAGGAATCGAAGGTGTTTGTCGATTATTAACGGTATTGTGGCTGATTTATTATTCTGTGGCGGCTTGTTTATCGTTGCTAGTGGTTGTTTAAGTTATTTATTGCGGCTGATTTATTGTTATGCTATGGTTGATTTATATGTGCAATTGTGGCTTAGTTTGTGTTACGTTGCGGCTGATTTATATGTTAAATTGTGGCTGAGTTTGTGTTGTGTTGCGGCTGATCTATATGTGCAATTGCAATTGTGGCTATTGTAGCTGAGTTTGTGTTATGTTGCGGCTGATTTATGTGCCGTTGTGGCTGAGTTTGTTTTTGGTTGCGGCTGGTTTATTTGTTTGTTGTGACTGAGTTTGAATTTTGTTGCGGCCGATTTATCATTAATATGTTATGTCTTTTATGTTCAGATGGCTATTTCTGAAGATCAAACAAGGGATTACCCTCCAAGACTATACGCTAAAGGGGCTTCTAATCTGTAAAATAAAAAAATTAATCACAATGTCCATTTGGGAGACTTCCCTCAAGTCAGAGGCGCAATAGGACATGATGTGTGGGAACACATGAAGCAGTTTCCTCTTGGAGTAGTTGCTAAGCTAGCTGATAGCCAATTCGTGCGGTCTGGGAAGACTGTACACTATCTATTATGTAGACAGCTGCGAGTACATAAGAAGGAAATTTGGTCTCTCGTTGTTGATCAACCTCTCAGGTTTAGCTTAATCGAATTTGGTGTGCTCACGGGTCTAAACACAGGTCCACTGCCAACAGAAAGTTTTGAACCTGAGCAATACAAAACGTTCTGGGAGGAGTTGAATGTGCCGCTTGGGGTAGGACCCAAGTTATATGAACTGAGGCCAGCATTAGAGTTCTGTCGAGGCTGGAGTTTTGAAAAGCGGAAATGGTTAGGGTTGTTGCTTCTTCAAGCCATGGGACTTTATGGCTTGCATCATAATTCTAGAATACCCTTTGAAAGTGCAAAAAGAGTATTCGACGATGAAGCCTTGAGGACTTATCCGTGGGGTCGGACTCCATTCGAAGTTCTGGTTGGTTCAATTAAGATGTCGAATACACAAGGAAAGTCGTACACCGTTAGCGGCATAAAGGACGTGTTGCTGGTTTGGGTGTATGAAGCTGTGACTTGGAAGAGTAGTCAATGAGAACGAAATTCCTCTTTTGCGATGGGGTGGAACCCGTACACGTAAAAGTTTTACTACAGCCATATCTGAGGAGATCAGAGATCATGGTGAGGTAAAAAGGTTGACTTAGCTGAGTTATGAATCATTTGATGTCTGACTTATGAGTTACTTGATGGCTGAGTTATGAATCATTTGATGTCTGACTTATGAGTTACTTGATGGCTGAGTTATGAATCATTTGATGTCTGACTTATGAGTTACTTGATGGCTGAGTTATGAATCATTTGATGTCTGACTTATGAGTTACTTGATGGCTAATTTACTATGCAGGTGCGTGTGAAGAAAATGGTTATGAAGGAGGCTGTAGAAGAGCTGTTTTCGCAGTGGTCGAGTGAAGAAAATGACCCACAACTTGTAAATCTGATAACAGACATACATGCGGATAGGTTTGTTAGAGGTTTTTGGGATGTGAAGAGCAATGAGAACAAAAAAAAAGTGAAGGCTGCAGTTTCGTTAGATTCCGAGCAACCTACCGCAAAAAAGCAGAAGAAAACTAAGAAAAACCAGGAAGTAAGCAATAGTGAGATTGTGTTGCAACATGATAGTGAGGAGGATATGGGGAAAGAGACGGATTTGACGACCGTAGTGAATATCCTGGGAAATCTTGTCAGAAGATTTGACAACTTTGACAACTTTTCTAGTAGAATAGAGAGTGTTGAGTCGCAGTTAACCGCCTATAACACAAAATTTGGAGAGATGTCAGATTTGAAGAAGATGATTGGTGATACAGTCTGAGCTGCTGTGGAAGAAAGAGTTGCATCTATTGAGAATGATCGGATGCAAATGAGAGAGCGTCTAAAGGCTCTCGAGGCACATAACAGTTCCCAAAAGGATGATAACGTCTCAAAAGTCAACAACATCCCGCAGAAATCCGTAAATAGTCCAATGGTACATTACAGCTGAGTTATGTTTATTTTTGATGACTGAGTTATGGTTACATCACAACTGATTTATTCTTATTAGTCTCGGCTGAGTTGTGTTTATATGTTAATACAGCCGAAGAAGGACGAGTTTAAAAGTCCTGAACCAGTTAATAAGGCCATTATTGCAAAAGAAATTGGCTGAGGAGTTTGGTAATGACAAAGAAACAGTTGATTTCGTTACTATTTCTCCTGCTAAGAAAAATAAATTGGCTGAGGCAAAAAAGCAGGAGCCTGAGGTTAAAAATCAGAAGGAGAACACTGCTTTAAAGAAGAAGGAGGCCGCTGCTTCTTCTTTAAAAAAAAACAGGGGCCATTAAGAAGGACAACGAGGAATTGTAAAGGCGACGACGATCCAAAACCTACAGAAGTGACTATCCCAGCATCAAACAATAAAATAAGAATACCTTTTACAAAGAAGAAATCGATTGGAACCAACAGTGAGATTGAGGATGTCACCGACAAAATTTTCGCGCAAAATAACGAACTATTGCTGGAGTCTGATGAGGAAGAAGAGGAAAGGATTAGGTCTGAGAGAATCAAGGCTTATCGGGAGTCAAGTGTTCAATTATCTCCTGATGGGTTTTCAGCGAGGCTAGAAAATGATCCTCAAGCACGAGTTTTTCCTTATATTGGAGACAATGGAACGACGTGCATGAGGAAAAATTATGAACCTTCACCGGCAATCTATGATCCTCTCTCACTTGCTGATCCGGTTAAAGTGGATAAACTTTTGGATCACCTAAAGCCATTCAAGTATGACCCTTTAGAGCATGTGTTAATACAACTATTAGCAATATTTGCCTAAAATAATTTGTGTTTAATTGTTTTAGGGACGTTCCACTTACACAGGCTAATGTGAATATCGAGTTCTACAGAATTCTCATAACTGAGGGAAAGTATTGGCCAAATCCAAATTATGGATGGCTGTTTGATAATGTAAGTATATTGTTGGGGATGAGTTAAATATACTTAATGTCTGAGTTATTTATTATATGTCTGAGTTATGTAGGCTTTAGTATGCTTTATGTCTGAGTTATATATTATATGGGGCTGAGTTAAGTTTAATTTTGGGCTGACTTGATTCTCTTTGTACAGCATATTGCTACGTATATGAGACTTCTCATAAAAAAATCCAAGCTAGATCCCTCCCCATTCTACTCCAAGCGAATTGGATTTTTGGACGCTTGGTTTACTTCAGGACAGTGTATTGATTATCCACAGTTCAAGATCAAACCAAAGATGTTTAAGTTCAAAGGTGCTGGGTATGAGGCGTTAGTAAACGGCAATATTCCCGCAGACATGCCAACAAACAAGAAGTGGTTAGAAGATGTCGATCACTTGTACGGAGTTCTACAAACTGGAGGATATCATTGGGTGGCATTTCACGTGGACCTTCTTAAGGAGAAGATCGATGCTTACGATCCCATCATTGGACAGGTAACACCCGAAAGTGAACAGAAAATCCTAGATGCATTTAGGCCGTTTACACAAATGATCCCTGCAATGATGAACGAATTAGTTCCTGCCAATCTCCGAACACCTGGATTCAAGCAGTTTGCGTTCCGAAGGAGGAAAGGCAAATACATCCCATAAAACGACCAAGTTGGCGACTGTGGGGTGTATGCATTGAAGTTTGTCGAGTGTCTAGCGTTTGGTCTAACTTTCAATGGGATAAATGATGCAAATATTCAGGGTATACGGATAAAGATGGAATCAGAGATCCTCCATGAAGGAAATTTTAATATGTTTGGGCAGTTCGAAACATGAACCCGTTTATTGTATTATATTTGACTTATGCATGATAAGCTTTCATTAAAAGTGTAAATTAAATAGAGTCCAAATTAAGACTATTTAAATCAGCTCTAAATAAGACATACCGCAGTCCTGTCGTGTATATAACTCAGCCAAACCTCAAACATACCCTAAAATCGAGATAAATAATGCTGAGGTATAGGTTCTCTTACAACTATCTAAACATACACTAACATCGTGTGTATATAACTCAATACTTTAAACCTATACAATATGAATGGTATCTAATTGGTGAGATAAATAATGTTGAGGTATAGGTTCTCTTAAAACTATCTAAACATACCCTAACATCGTGTGTATATAACTCAGTACTTTAAACCTATACAATATGAATGGTATCTAATTGGTGAGATAAATAATGTTGAGATATAGGTCTCTTACAACAATCTAAACATACCCTAACATCGTGTGTATATAACTCAGTACTTTAAACGTATACAATGTTAATGGTATCTAATTGGTGAGATAAATAATGCTGAGGTATAGGTTCTCTTACAACTATCTAAACATACCCTAACATCGTGTGTATATAACTCATTACTTTATAAAGTTACGTTTAAGCTCTTATAACCTAAACCTAGACTATCTGAATGGTATCTAATTGTTAAGATATATGTTCTTTTTGAATTTGTGAGTGGTCACTCTAAAGAACTCGATACATAAACCCTAAACCCAAATTTATGACATTCCCAAACCATGCCATAAGTCAGCCATTAGGTGCATATAAGTCAGCCGAAACATGTAATTTATTCAATTTTATCTCGCGACGTTAAGTGCATATAAGTCAGCCGCAACGTGTAATTTATCTCGCGACATTTCGTATTTCGCGCAAAAAAAAAAACATAATTGATTCAATTTTATCTTGCGATGTTTCATATTTCTATATATCTGTATATATCTACCTTCTCGTAAACCTTGTCTCTCCCATCACATTCTATCCAACACTGTTTTCTCCCTTCTCATAAATCTATCTGTTTCATATTCCTTTTCGACATGTCGGTTGTCCCACACTGTAGTTTCAAGTTAATCAGCAGTGTCGATGCCATATTATACTCTGCTGATCGGGATCAACTCCCCGTTTTAAACCCTGGTATTGGTATTATTGATAAAACAACCATCACGTGGTTCAAATTTTTACACGAGTTCTCAAAGGCGATCCCGGAGATTCTTCGAGAAGGCTGGGTTCATGAGTGGCCGACTTACCGCTTCATTCCTGATTATTTTAAGGAACGATGGTTTCTTAAACTTGCTGTAAGCCAACACTAATATCTTTCTTTCCCGATCATTTTATCAACAACAATACTATTTCTCTTTTTTTTTTGTAGCGGAAATACAGATGGGAACCGAGACACACTTTAACGATTTGGACACATGTTAATCTGGTGGCTAGAACGCTATTTCGAACTCAAATGCGCACGTTAAGGAGGATATGGGCGCATGGTGGCGAGAAGCCAGATTGGATAAACACTATAGTTTGGACGGATCTGGTCGATATGTTTGAAGAGTTTGGCCCTGATAATTTTGGTTTTTGAATGTAATTTAGTTATGAGACCCTTTATGGATGTGTGACGGAAAAGATAAGTGCACTTTGGTAATATAGGTAGCCAAATCAATTCTCTTAACCTTCCCCGCATGCACCACATATTTAAGAAACCGGGATGTTACAATTTAAACACTCATTAACCAGTCATAAACCCTAGTTGTTTTTCTACTCAGTTATCGAACAGTTGTTTTTCGTGACTATTAATGAGAGTAAAGGCTGACTAACACATAAGTCAACCTTTACCCAGTAACCGAAGAGTTGCTATTAAATTGTTTTAAATCTATAAATACCATCTCTTTAGTGTTTCATCTCTTTAAACCAGCCGTATCATTTGTGTTTTGAATGTATAAATCAGCCGTATCTTTTGTGTTTTGAATGTATAAATAAGTCGTATAGATAAGCTAAACTGACGAGTTATTTGTGTTTTGAATATTTAAACCAATAAGTCAGCCACTTCTTTTGCACAAAGCAGTCATAACTCAGCCGAAACACGAATTCGTCACTCTTAAGTCAGCCGCTTCTTTGCACAATCAGTCTGAATTAATTGATTTACAAGTCCCAATTTACTATGGCTTCATTTATTATGCGTGTGTATATGTACATAATCAGACATACTTTGTTAATATCGAGACGCTAAACTGACGGTCAAAAATGCATCAAAATTTTTTTTTTTTGTTGATCAGTCATAAGTCAGCCTTTACTCAAAATATACGAACAATTGTTTTTCTACTTAGTTACCGAACAGTTGCTTTTCGTAACTACTTAGTAACCGAAGAGTCGCTATTTAATTTTTTTTTAATCTATAAATACCATTTATGTAACGTCCCGACCGCCGTCGAGCTATCGGTATGCAGGAGAAATCCTCATCCCCTCGAGAGAAATCCTCATCTCTCAATAACATACACGGGAAATCCTCATCCCTTCAGAAGAAATCCTTATCTCCTAATGGGCCCCACGCCCACTCTTGGCCCATGGGCCCACCCCTGTCTGATGGTCAGTGCGTTAGTCCGGGCGGCTCGAAAGACTTGTTTACTAACCCTGCAAATCACCACGTGATCTTTCCCCGTGTTTTGTCCACACTCACATGGTACTGGAAATGACTTTCCAGTAGGTCACCCATCCTTAAATTGCTCCAACCCAAACACGCTTAACTCTGGAGTTCTCTCTGGATGTATGACGGAAAAGATAAGTGCACTTTGGTAATATAGGTAGCCAAATCAATTCTCTTAACCTCTCCGCATGCACCACATATTTCAGAAACCGAGATGTTACAATCACCCCCCACTACCTGATCGCAACGTCCTCGTTGCGTAGCAGGATCATTACCCCCGACAGTGTGACTCACACACTCGTCAGGGTTCGCTCTGATACCACTTGTAACGTCCCGACAGCCGTCGAGCTATCAGTATGCAGGGGAAATCCTCATCCCCTCGAGAGAAATCCTCATCTCTCAATAACATACAGGGGAAATCCTCATCCCTTCAGGAGAAATCCTCATCTCCTAATGGGCCCCACGCCCACTCTCGGCCCATGGGCCCACCCCTGTCCGACGGTCGGTGCGTTAGTCCGGGAGGCTCGAAAGACTTGTTTACTAACCCTGCAAATCACCACGTGATATTTCTCCGTATTTTGTCCTCACTCACACGGTACTAGAAATGACTTCCCAGTAGGTCACCCATCCTTAAATTGCTCCAATCCAAGAACGCTTAACTCTGGAGTTCTCTCTGGATGTGTGACGGAAAAGATAAATGCACTTTGGTAATATAAGTAGCCAAATCAATTCTCTTAACCTTCCCCGCATGCACCACATATTTAAGAAACCGGGATGTTACAATTTAAACACTCATTAACTAGTCATAAACCCTAGTTGTTTTTCTACTCAGTTACCGAACATTTGTTTTTCGTGACTATTAATGAGAGTAAAGGCTGACTAACACATAAGTCAACCTTTACCCAGTAACCGAAGAGTTGCTATTAAATTGTTTTAAATCTATAAATACCATCTCTTTAGTGTTTCATCTCTTTAAACCAGCCGTATCATTTGTGTTTTGAATATATAAATCAGCCGTATCTTTTGTGTTTTGAATGTATAAATAAGTCGTATAGATAAGCTAAACTGACGAGTTATTTGTGTTTTGAATATTAAAACCAATAAGTCAGCCGCTTCTTTTGCACAAAGCAGTCATAACTCAGCCGAAACACGAATTCGTCACTCTTAAGTCAACCGCTTCTTTGCACAATCATTCTGAATTAATTGATTTACAAGTCCAAATTTACCATGGCTTCATTTATTATGCGTGTGTATATGTACATAATCAGACATACTTTGTTAATATCAAGACGCTAAACTGACGGTCAAAAACGCATCAAAATTTACTTTTTTGGTTGATCAGTCATAAGTCAGCCTTTACTCAAAATATACGAACAATTTTTTTTCTACTCAGTTACCGAACAGTTGCTTTTCGTAACTACTCAGTAACCGAAGAGTCGCTATTTAATTTTTTTTAATCTATAAATACCCTTTAAACAATCATTAACCAGTCATAAACCCTAGTTGTTTTCCTACTCAGTTACCGAACAGTTGTTTTTCGTGACTATTAATGAGAGTAAAGGCTGACTAACACATAAGTCAGCCTTTACTCAGTAACCGAAGAGTTGCTATTAAATTTTTTTAAATCAGTAAATACCATCTCTTTAGTGTTTCATCTCTTTAAACCAGCTGTATCTTTTGTGTTTTGAATGTATAAATCAGCCGTATCTTTTGTGTTTTGAATGTATAAATAAGTCGTATAGATAAGCTAAACTGACGAGTTATTTGTGTTTTGAATATTTAAACCAATAAGTCAGCCGCTTCTTTTGCACAAAGCAGTCATAACTCAGCCGAAACACGAATTCGTGACTCTTAAGTCAGTCGCTTCTTTGCACAATCAGTCTGAATTAATTGATTTACAAGTCCGAATTTACTATGGCTTCATTTATTATGCGTGTGTATATGTACATAATCAGACATACTTTGTTAATATCGAGACGCTAAACTAACGGTCAAAAACGCATTAAAATTTACTTTTTTGGTTGATCAGTCATAAGTCAGGCTTCACTCAAAATATACGACCAATTGTTTTTCTACTCAGTTACCGAACAATTGCTTTTCATAACTACTCAGTAACCGAAGAGTCGCTATTTAATTTTTTTTTTAATCTATAAATACCCTTTAAACACTCATTAACCAGTCATAAATCCTAGTTGTTTTTCTACTCAGTTATTGAACAGTTGTTTTTCGTGACTATTAATGAGAGTAAAGACTGACTAACACAGAAGTCAGCCTTTACTCAGTAACCGAAGAGTTGCTATTAAATTGTTTTAAATCTATAAATACCATCTCTTTAGTGTTTCATCTTTTTAAACCAGCCGTATCTTTTGTGTTTTGAATGTATAAATCAGCCGTATAGATAAGCTAAACTGACGAGTTATTTGTGTTTTGAATATTTAAACCAATAAGTCAGCCGCTTCTTTTGCACAAAGCAGTCATAACTCAGCCGAAACACGAATTCGTCACTCGTAAGTCAGCCGCTTCTTTGCACAATCATTCTGAATTAATTGATTTACAAGTCCAAATTTACCATGGCTTCATTTATTATGCGTGTGTATATGTACATAATCAGACATACTTTGTTAATATCAAGACGCTAAACTGACGGTCAAAAACGCATCAAAATTTACTTTTTTGGTTGATCAGTCATAAGTCAGCCTTTACTCAAAATATACGAACAATTTTTTTTCGACTCAGTTACCGAACAGTTGCTTTTCGTAACTACTCAGTAACCGAAGAGTCGCTATTTAATTTTTTTTAATCTATAAATACCCTTTAAACAATCATTAACCAGTCATAAACCCTAGTTGTTTTTCTACTCAGTTACCGAACAGTTGTTTTTCGTGACTATTAATGAGAGTAAAGGCTGACTAACACATAAGTCAGCCTTTACTCAGTAACCGAAGAGTTGCTATTAAATTTTTTTAAATCAGTAAATACCATCTCTTTAGTGTTTCATCTCTTTAAACCAGCTGTATCTTTTGTGTTTTGAATGTATAAATCAGCCGTATCTTTTGTGTTTTGAATGTATAAATAAGTCGTATAGATAAGCTAAACTGACGAGTTATTTGTGTTTTGAATATTTAAACCAATAAGTCAGCCGCTTCTTTTGCACAAAGCAGTCATAACTCAGCCGAAACACGAATTCGTGACTCTTAAGTCAGTCGCTTCTTTGCACAATCAGTCTGAATTAATTGATTTACAAGTCCGAATTTACTATGGCTTCATTTATTATGCGTGTGTATATGTACATAATCAGACATACTTTGTTAATATCGAGACGCTAAACTGACGGTCAAAAACGCATTAAAATTTACTTTTTTGGTTGATCAGTCATAAGTCAGGCTTCACTCAAAATATACGACCAATTGTTTTTCTACTTAGTTACCGAACAATTGCTTTTCATAACTACTCAGTAACCGAAGAGTCGCTATTTAATTTTTTTTAATCTATAAATACCCTTTAAACACTCATTAACCAGTCATAAACCCTAGTTGTTTTTCTACTCAGTTATTGAACAGTTGTTTTTCGTGACTATTAATGAGAGTAAAGACTGACTAACACATAAGTCAGCCTTTACTCAGTAACCGAAGAGTTGCTATTAAATTGTTTTAAATCTATAAATACCATCTCTTTAGTGTTTCATCTTTTTAAACCAGCCGTATCTTTTGTGTTTTGAATGTATAAATCAGCCGTATAGATAAGCTAAACTGACGAGTTATTTGTGTTTTGAATATTTAAACCAATAAGTCAGCCGCTTCTTTTGCACAAAGCAGTCATAACTCAGCCGAAACACGAATTCGTGACTCTTAAGTCAGTCGCTTCTTTGCACAATCAGTCTGAATTAATTGATTTACAAGTCCGAATTTACTATGGCTTCATTTATTATGCGTGTGTATATGTACATAATCAGACATACTTTGTTAATATCGAGACGTTAAACTGACGGTCAAAAACGCATCAAAATTTACTTTTTTGGTTGATCAGTCATAAGTCAGCCTTTACTCAAAATATACGAACAATTTTTTTTCTACTCAGTTACCGAACAGTTGCTTTTCGTAACTACTCAATAACCAAAGAGTCGCTATTTAATTTTTTTTTAATCTATAAATACCCTTTAAACACTCATTAACCAGTCATAAACCCTAGTTGTTTTTCTACTCAGTTACCGAACAGTTGTTTTTCGTGACTATTAATGAGAGCAAAGGCTGACTAACACATAAGTCAGCCTTTACTCAGTAACCGAAGAGTTGCTATTAAATTTTTTAGATCTATAAATAACATCTCTTTAGTGTTTCATTAACCTTATATCTCTAGAAAAATTTACTCAAAATTGCAGTGAAATCATAACTCAGCCGTACTATGTCCACTTTGTAATGGAAGTATTCCCTCTTACCTTCCTACCTGAAGAAATCCAAGCCTTAGTGGCCGAATGTGTGGCCGCTAACTCTGTTGCAGATCTATATAGATTGAGAGCAACATGCAAGTCTATGAAGGAACTAACAGACCGGCCTGGAGTGTACGCATCTATAGATGTGTTTACCTTCCCTTCGTACATACATCTATCTAACTTGGTGATGCAAGTTTGCTACGCTAATGGAAACCCGAGTACACTGTTTTTAGAGGGTGTACAGATGTTCTTCACGTTCGACTTCCAAGATGAAGGAATTGCTTAGATTAAGAGAGCAGCAGATGCAGGATTCAAGCGTGCTTTGTACACAAATGCAATGACACGCAAGGTATTTTGGAATACTGAGGAGTATTTCTCTCTTTTCACAAGGGAATCTGTTCAGAGGATAGGCAAGATTGTTAGATCTCTAGACTGGAGTTGGGGAACGTCTCACACTGATGCGTTTCTAACGAAGAAGTATGAGTTCATGTCAAAGGAAATTAGCTTGTTCTATAATTGCACATGTACTCCATTGATGGACCGAGATTGTGATCTTTGATACATTGAAGACAGTAAGGAGAACAATTTGTGTGACCGCTGCTTTTGGATCAAAGAGTTAGGTCTTTTTACCGTGATTTTAAGTCGATTATATATTGGCCGGACACTAGGCTTTGGGTGTTGTAATATAAACTACTATTTCCTCCTTTATAATGTAATTCAGATAAGTTATGTATTTTTAGTACTCTAATGCTTTGTTTCTTCGTTTATGACTTCACTTTTAACACGCATGAGATAAGTCAGCCTTCTGTTAAATATAATTCAGCCGTGTAGTAAATATAAGTCAGCCGTGTATTAAATATAAGTAAGCTTTTTCCTTCCAATAAGTCCGACTTTCCACGATTTCGTCACTGGTAAGTCAGACAATTTACGCACGCGATAATTTGAATTTACTATAAGTCAGCCGTGTAGTACCTATAGGTCAGCCGTGAAGTTAACCTCAAATTACACTTTTTTAAATTTACAATTTAATTGAATAAATATGGCGTGTGAATATATGTACGTAATCATATTACGCACGCGTTTGGTACTCTCGAGACGCTAAGCTGACGAGTTATACGTATTTTTTATAGTATTTTTGGCAACTACTCAGTAACCAAACAGTTTTAGTAACCGAACAGTTTCGTTTTTTTCTATAAATACCAAGTGAACACTCAGTAACTGAACATTCGTTTTTATTAACTTTGAACTTGTTTTATCTTTTTGCAATCTCAAATACAAGTTAGTTTTTCCTTGTTCTCCAAGTATATGTAATTCACGTTTTTGCAACTTGATTTGTTTATATATTTACATTATATATTAACATCCTATTTTCGATATACATGCAGCATCAATGGCAGAATCGAAGAAGATGATTTATTATGGCGTCTGAATATATGTACGTAATCATATATATTAGGTGTAATAATTACCCTCGAGACGCTAAACTGACGAGTTATATGGCTTCCTATATTAGGTGTAATGATTAATCTTTTGGGAACTACGAGTTATGATTGAACTTATAGGAACTCTAATATTTTGGTCAGCCTTAACACGTTTATGTCACTTATAACTCAGTCATAACTCAACCTAAAATAAACACTCAGTAACCGAACAATTTTTAATTGTATTTTTGGTAACTACTCAGTAACCGAACAGTTTCTAATCTATATTTTTGTTTTTTTCTATAAATATCAAGTGAACACTCAGTAACTGAACATTCGTTTTTATTAACTTTGAACTTGTTTTATCCTTTTGCAATCTCAAATACAAGTTAGTTTTTCTTTGTTCTCCTAGTATATGTAATTCACGTTTTTGCAACTTGATTTGTTTATATGTTTACATTATATATTAACATCCTATTTTCGATATACATGCAGCATCAATGGCGAATCGAAGAAAATGATGAAGCGTCCAATGGAGGATGACCATGTACCAAATGATGTTAAAAAGTCCAGAAGGGAAACCGAGGAGCATTACAAGTCGTTGCTCCTCTTGCTCAAGGAACAGATGAAATCAAAAGCTTAATTGCATGATGCTTTGGTGGAAGTGAAATCTATTTCTGCGAAAATGGATTTGCTTGAAGAATTTATCAAGAAGGAAAAGGTTGACTTCTTTGCTGAGTTGGACAAACTTGCAGTAGAACTCGTTGAAGCCGAAGAAAAAATGGCCAAAGTCGAAGTTCCAGAAATTGATTGGCTGAAGCTTGATGCAAAATATATGGCTGAATAAATGTTTATCTAATGCTTATGTTTATGTAATGCTTATGTTTTAGTACTCTAATGTTTATGTATTTTTAGTACTCTAATGCAGAATTTGTTTCTTTTATCATAAGTCAACCTAAACTTCGTTTATGACTCAGCCTAACCTTTGACATAACTCAGCCTAAACTTTGTTTATGACTCAGCCTAACCTTTAACATAACTTAGCCTAAACTTCGTTTATAACTCAGCCTAACCTTTAACATAACTCAGCCTAAACGCCGTTTATGACTTCACTTTTGACACGCATGAGATAAGTCAGCCGTGTTTAAATATAAGTCAGACGTTTAGTTTCTATAAGTTTAGTCGTGTATTTAAAATAATTCAGCCGTGTAGTATGTATGTAACGTATTACGCACGCGTTTGGTACTCTCGAGACGCTATACTGACACTTATATGGCTCCATATACTAGGAGTAATGATTAATCTTTTGGGAACTCTAATCTTTTTTAAATATTATTTGTTTTAAAATATTATGATTTATTTTTAAAAGACAAAGTTACAAAAAATGATCCATAAAATCTGAACATATAAAATCTCCACCTTTGGCTTTTGTCTCTAAACCCTAGGTTGTGAAACAACGCGGCTCCTCTCTTGCGAAACCAAAACTTCTGATCTCCATCCATCACCTATTACGACCTCTCCGTCACGATCCCCAAATCATTCACCGGATTCTTCCTCTGCTGACTACACGAAAGAAGATCCATTTAAGTCTCTCCGACTTCCTCTGTTCAAGATTTTTCACCGTATTTTCTCTTTCCCTTTTTGTATGAACCATGTAGAGAGTATTCTCCATAAATAAGAGGAGGATTATGAACAACACTCATAAAATTAGGGTTTTTCTTATCTTCGAAGCTCCTTTTCCAACTTCGACAATGGCAGATCAAGTATGTAAATCTCCTACAAACCCACATTTCTTTTAGCCTCTTCTTCCCGGCTTCCACTCCCACCTCGTATGTAATCTCCTTCTTCCCTCTCTCTCTCTCTCTCTCTCTCTATATATATATATATATATATCTCAATGTCTTTCTTCTTTTTTACAGTTTGTGTTTAATGCAGAGCATTCCAGTGAAGTTCTTCTCGAAATACATAGAAGGAAGAAACGAAAGAAATATGATGGATCTTAAGTTGGACGCGTGTGAGAAAACATGGAAAGTTAAGATGGAAGGTCGGAGACTCACCTTTGGATAGAAAGAGTTCGCAGTTGCTCATGATTTCTGAGTCGGAGACTTCATCATTTTCAGACACGAAGGATTTTTTGTTCGACGTCACTGGTCTTGGACCTAGTTGCTGTGAGATTCAATATGTACAGTCTAGCAACAACGTCGATGATGATGATGATGTAGAGGGGGAGGAGGAGAAGGAGAGGAGGACAACATCTCCACAAAACATAGCAGCAAAGAGAAGAAGAGAAAAACCGGTGAGAGTAGTCAAAGTAGAGTGTCATCTACACTAAGTGAAAACCGATTTGTGACACTAACTGTCACACCAGCTAGTCTCAAAGTTTGTAGACTTGTAAGTTTAAGTAAACTCTCTTGAAGGAGTTTTGTTCCCTTATTTTTTCGTCATTGATGCTTTGTCAAGAGCTTATTGTCTCTTTCTTATGCAGCATATTCCAGTGAGCTTCACTAGGGCTCACCAGATGGAAAAAGCAGGAGGGAAGGAGATTACTCTTTTGGACAAGCATGGAGTAGAGTGGCCAGTGTATCTATACGTGGCAAACATACATATGAGGTTGCTCTTTGGTTCAGGGGTTAGAGAATTCTTCAATGCTATTGGCGGTAAGGCGTACAAATCTTTTGTGCTGGAGTTGGCTTGGGAAGACAAAGCATCTCCTCCTATGCTCAAGTTCTACTCCAAGATCAAGGCATGATGCCTCTAGTTTCCACCCAAGTTGTTTAATAACTATGGCTTGTTTTAGTGAACTCATAATCTATGTAGTATGGATCCGATGACTAGCTAGTTTTCTCTCTCTAGCTCTATAATAACTATGGCTTATTTTAATGAACTTATATCTTGTTTGTAGCAAATCATCTCGAAATTGAAATACAATTTGCCAAATCATCTTTACCAATCTCAAGTTTCACAGCAAATAATCTTATAACCTTATAGATTAACTACCACAATTTGCCAAATTTAAATATTAAAAGTGTCATAGTTTACTCGAGAAGTCTACATAACTCAGCCGTATTATAATCATAACCCAGTCGTTTATTGACAATCAGCTGTATTGTAATAATAAGTTAGTCGTTTATTGACAATAATTCAATCTTACTTTACGGCTGATTTATCGCTGTAAAAAAACACAAATCAGCCCTAACTAAGACATACCACAGCCATGTCGTGTATATAACTCAGCCAAACCTCAAACATACCCTAAAATCGAGAAAAATAATGTTGAGGTATAGGTTCTTTTACAACTATTTAAACATACCCTAACATCGTGTGTATATAACTCAGTACTTTAAACGTATACAATATGAATGATATCTAATTGGTGAGATAAATAATATTGAGGTATATGTTCTCTTTCAACTATCTAAACATACCCTAACATCGTGTGTATATAACTCAGTACTTTATAAAGTTACGTTGAAGCTCTTATAACCTAAACCTAGACTATCTTAATTGTATCTAATTGTTAAGATATATGTTCTTTTTCAATTTGTGAGTAGTCACTTTAAAGAACCGATACATAAACCCTAAACTCAAATTTATGACATTCCCAAACCATGCCATAAGTCAGCCATTAGGTGCATATAAGTCAGTCGCAACGTGTAATTTATCTCGCGACATTTCGTATTTCGGAAAAAAAAACATAATTTATTCAATTTTATCTCGCGACGTTAAGTGCATATAAGTCAGCCGCAACGTGTAATTTATCTCGCGATGTTTCGTATTTCGGCGGGAAAAAAAATAATTTATTCAATTTTATCTCGCGATGTTTCGTACTCTCGAGACGCTATACTGACAGTTATATGGCTCCCTATACTAGGAGTAATGATTAATCTTTTGGGAACTCTAATCTTTTTTAAATATTATTTGTTTTAAAATATTATGATTTGTTTTTAAAATATTATGCGTTTGGACGAGTTACCATAACTAAGCCGTATTATAATCATAACTCAGTCGTTTATTGAAAATCAGCTGTATTGTAATAATAAGTCAGTCGTTTATTGACAATAATTCAATCTTGCTTTACGGCTGATTTATCGCTGTAAAAAAAATACAAATCAGCCCTAACTAAGACATACCGCAGCCCTGTCGTGTATATAACTCAGCCAAACCTCCAACATACCCTAAAATTGAGATAAATAATGTTGAGGTATGGGTTCTTTTACAACTATCTAAACATACCCTAACATCATGTATTTATAACTCAGTACTTTAAACGTATACAATATGAATGATATCTAATTGGTGAGATAAATAATGTTGAGGTATATGTTCTCTTTCAACTATCTAAACATACCCTAACATCGTGTGTCTATAACTCAGTACTTTATAAAATTACATTGAAGCTCTTATAACCTAAACCTAGACTATCTGAATGGTATCTAATTGTTAAGATATATGTTCTTTTTGAATTTGCGAGTGGTCACTCTAAAGAACTCGATACATATACCCTAAACCCAAATTTATGACATTCCCAAACCATGCCATAAGTCAGCCATTAGGTGCATATAAGTCAGCCATTAGGTGCATATAAGTCAGCCGCAGCGTGTAATTTATCTCGCGACATTTCGTATTTCGGAAAAAAAAACATAATTTATTCAATTTTATCTCGCGATGTTTCGTACTCTCGAGATGTTATACTGACAGTTATATGGCTCCCTATACTAGGAGTAATGATTAATCTTTTGGGAACTCTAATCTTTTTTAAATATTATTTGTTTTAAAATATTATGATTTGTTTTTAAAATATTACGCGTTTGGACGAGTTACCATAACTAAGCCGTATTATAATCATAACTCAGTCGTTTATTGACAATCAGCTGTATTGTAATAATAAGTCAGTCGTTTATTGACAATAATTCAATCTTACTTTACGGCTGATTTATCGCTGTAACAAAAACACAAATCCATACATATCCAAACAACACTTTTAAATCGGACAAGTTTTTGCATTATGCCCAGAATGTTTACAGCGAGAACATGTATGTCATTTCCTAGGACGTTTGTTCTCAAGGGCAACTTCTAAAGCAGATTTCATCCTACTTTTTTTAGGCCTTCCTGGTTGTTGACGAACAAGCGGGGGGAAGCACGGTTGGTTAGCAACGTTATTTGGAACTTGGAGCGCTGAATCTATCGGCATGATCGACTTAGCGTATGCGTTTACCAAATAACTATTGTTGTAGTAAGAACTGCACAAGGATATACGACAAATTTTCCTGTCCTCGACAGCTGCAATTGCATGCACGCATGGTAATTTCTTTGTGTTCGAAACGCCGACATGTGAATTTTCTCGTTTCCAAATTCACAATATGCAAAGACGATCCATATGTAACTTCCGTGTGATAAGGATCAATCCTTTGTACCGTCATAAGTCTGGCGGCAATGACACGACCCTATTTATAATACATAAAAAATTAAAAAACATTACGCCTAACTTATCATAAAGGCTGGGTTATGGAACAATAACGACTGACTTATGAACTGCAATGGCTGACTTACATGTAGTAGTTTCTCGACACCACGCGAAAGCGTGGTTAGCTGCGATTTCGCTTCTTCTCTCCATTCTTCAAACCATCTTATCATAATAACCCGTATCGATTCTAATAGTCGAACAATGTGAAGACTTCTAGCATTTGACAGTGCTCTGTTCATTGATTTCGCTATGTTCGTAGTCATCAAATTATACCTTTGGCCCGGGAAATGAACACGCGCCCACAGTCGAACAACAGCTCTTTGGAGGTAGTCATGAAGTTCAGGATTAATCGCTTCAATCTCCTCGAACATCGTAGTAAAGTCAGAAACCCTAAAACATTTTGTCGCTTTCTTCATCAGACGAAAGACATCTTTTCCTTTGTACCGTTGCAAAATGTTCTTATATAAATGGTAAGTGCAAATTCCACGAGAAGCCAACGGAAACACATTTCCAATTGTTTTTCCTATCGAATTATGCCTGTCCGAGATAATCGCAAGAGCCTCATCGTCAGGAATCAAAAATTTTAGTTGCGTAAAAAACCAGTGCCATGAATCATCATTTTCAGTGTTAACGACACCGAAGGGTATTGGGAAAATCTGAAAGTTACCATCCTGAGCTAGTGCTGTGAGAAGTGTCCCTTTGTATTTACCATTAAGAAATGTACCGTCGACAATGACAGCGCATGAAAGGAAACCCATTTATGCTCGCACCAAACGCAAGGAACACATACATGCATCTTCCAAACTCATCAATTTGAAGACGCGTAACCGTACCCGAATTTGCCCTTCTTATCATATATAGGTAAGGAGGCAAGTCTTCAAACCCACTCTCAGGAGTTCTCATATCGATTTCCCTTGCAAATTTTAGCGTCCTATGTGATTTCGAATAATCCATCTGTCCACACGGAAAACGTAAAGTACAAGTAAATCAGTTGTAATAAACAAATAAGTCAGCCAAAACGTACCAATAAATCAGCTGAAATAGAAGTCAGTCGCAACGTACTAATAAATCAGTTGTAATATACAAATAAGTCAGCCAAAGCGTACTAAAAAATCAACTGTACTATACAAATAAGTCAGCTGCAACGTACTAATAATTACCTTTACACCAAAATGCTTATTGATAGTTATTCTGACACTCTTAGGTTGAACTGACGGACCAACGTCGCCGAGATAATCCCTGTACAACTGGCCTAAAATATCTAGTGTTGCTTATCGAGATCGATTAGAACGCTCAGTTACAGAACATGTATGCTCCGAATCGTAAATACGAACATAAAATGCCGGTAATTCCCCTTGTGTAAAAGCACGAACTCTCCAGAGACATCCATCAACCCAACACTTAACAATGAGTGTGTCCGAATTGGATACGTCTACATCAAAATCAAATTGATCTCTCAGCGTAAGAAGTTTCAGTCGTTTCTCCAAATTGGCTTTACTCTCGTATCGTTGCCCTACCGCGAGGTTTAGCGAAGACATCTCCAACCTTAGAACCTCTGGATTCCTTTCTGATCTGCTCACCGACATGTTCTGAGCTCTCTTCTTAGGCGGTAGCGTCGGTGAATCTTCATCTTGTGTTGGAGACTCACCCTATGAACTGAAGTTATCATCTTCAGATGAAGCACCATCCGAGTCATCGAACATATCAAATCGGCTTTCAAATTCATCATCTTCTTCGTCTTGTTCGCCTACTTCGTCTTCTCCGCCTACTTCGTATTCTTCACCTTCCATTTTACTTGCGCAATCCATGTCTTCATCGTCGCGTTTATCTTTGTATTTTGTTTCAACACCAGGACAATTATCATTACTGAAACCACCGTAATCTTCGTATGTAGATTCTACTTTTGAGCCATAACTGAATAGCCTTTTCTTCTTCTCTCTCACTTCATCATTCCGACTAATTTCGCTCTTTTTTTTCTCCGTAATCTCTGCACAGAGACGTAGCTGTTCGAATTTCCTTAGGCTTAGAAAACCTATCAACTGTCGAGTATTGGAGACGTAAACTAGTGGAGTATCGTGCGCCATTGTTTTCAAAGTTTTATTCGAGAACATGTAGCTCAGCTGAATCTGATGGATCGACTCGTTCAATCCGTAATCATCGAGTACCGACTTCGCAAGTTCGTCGTGTGTTGTTTCATCATTTAAATACAGAACTCTACACCCTCTACCGCCGGCGTTGAATACGTATCTGTTTTTCTTGACCCAATTACCATAAACAATAATTACCGGATCCATAAGATCTCGAACAAAGATCAATGAAAAAAAAAAATAATGAGGAAGGAAAATAGATGGAGGGTGACGATAAAGTTTCTAGGTATCAGATGATAAAGAAGGTAAATAGATGAAGAAGAAGAACACACAGCGTCACAACATAAAACTCTAACAATGACATGGAAAATAAGAGCTGATGACATGGAAAATCGAATTTGATGTCATTAATTTTTTTCTTATATGGCAAGTGAGCCAACAAAAACGTAAATCAGCCTAACTAAATCATTCATCAAATGCAAATGTAAGTCAGTTGCAACGTGTATACTATTTCAGTAATAAAAACAACAAAAATCGGGTTCGAAAAGAGGCCATAAAAGAGCGTAAATCAGCTGAAAAATATTATGTCAGCTGTATCGTCAAATAAATCAGCCGTCAAATAAATGCTATTGTAGTAATTAATCTTTCGCTAATAAATCAGACGTAATAAGGCCGAGTTTACTATTGATCAAGCTAAACACGGCTGATTAACGCTAATTATACTTAAACCAGCCGTAACTACCTTTCATAGGTAAGCCGTCCATTTAGTAACACAGCCAGTCGATGATCATTCCATCATCGTGAGAAACATATCTCAACCAGCCGATGTACAAATCAGCCATCATATATGTACGTAAGTCAGCAATTAACTCATAAATCAGGCAGATTTTTGTAAACTCAGCCGTCACATAAATCTTAAGTCAGCCAGAAGATCTTAAATCAGCCACGTTTTGTAACTCAGCCGTATCGTTTGGCTTATTTGTATATGTAAATCAGCCAATTTTTTTAAGTCAGCCACACCATATATATAACTCAGCCGTCAATGCCGCCGTAATGCTTTACGGCTGAGTTCATTAATACACATCAGCGATTTCCGATGTGGCGCTGGATTTTATCTTACGTGGCACTCAAAAGTAATGGCATTCTTGTAATTAGGTTTTTTGTCATAACGTAATTACAAGGGCACGCTAGGCATTTAAAATAAATCAGTAATAAAAAAAAATTTTATATACTTCTAGTAATATTACCTAATTTATGTGCCGTTTAAATTAAGTTTCCAAAGAAAAATTATATTTTGGATATATATTTTTTTTACAACGTGATATGCAAATGATGGCATGTTGCTGAGATTATTATTTTTTTTTTTTTGGAATTACAAAAAGGTTCTAGATCGAATCTCCTAATTGTCTCAGATCCGAAACTACAATATATAATATTATTTTTATCTTAAATACCACTCGAATAGCTACCTCTTAAATGATATTATCTTGACTTGTCTATAAAAAATTAAATAAAAGTTATGTAATATGATCGGACATTACTGTCAGCTGGATGAGGAACCCAAAAGAGAAGAATTATTGGCGTTACCATTAAAGTATTGAAAAATATATAATTAGTTATAACTTCAGTGTATTTTTTATATATATAAATGTAAGATCATGTACATCAGAGGGTTTTAGAAGGATTTCTAGACAATTTAAGGCCCAAAAAAGAAAACAAAAATGATAATTGAGTCTAGATCCGATTCTTGTTTCAGAGCTTTGAGAGCTCTTCAAAACCCCATACGTGGGACTTTTTTATTGGTTCGAATTTAAAAAAAAAATTAAAGACGGCAAAAGGCGAAATGAATTCGCCTCTCTCTCTCGTCTCTCTCTCTGAAGGCGATTACAGAGAGATTCGAGCTCGATCTCGATCACAGAGGAATTGAAAGGGTTATAGAGATTCGATCTCGAAGGAGAATCCATGGTCGGTTTCTCTCCTCCTCTCGGTTTCTCTCGGTCAGTTTCTCTCTCTGTGAAGCCGATGATTTGTGCTCTGCATGAATCCATCACCGGATTTGTGCTCTGCATGACTCGATAACGGAGGATAAAGGATAAACGAAGGTGGTCTCTCTCGTCTCGGTTTATCTTTGTCCAGCGTCTCTTTGTCTTCCCGATTATGCGGAGAAATCGATGCATGAACCAAAATCGGAGGAGAAACAAAACGCTAAGGTATGTTTCAATCGATTTTCTGTGTAGATCTATGTGTTGTTAGAGTCATTTAGGTTGATTGACCTTCTGATTTTGGTCATGAGATTAGGGTTTCAAAAAATGAAAACGTTCTTCTGTGAATCAGATTAGGGTTCCATAAATTCGAGAATTTGGTTTATGATTTGGTAGAGTTTTGGTTTGCTTACTAATATGAGAATTTGTTCACACTTGAATCATTTTAATCACTTGTCTAATTCTTTGTTTTTCTTTTTGCAGGGATTTTGTAGGTGACAAAAAAGTTAAGCATTCTGATTTCTCATTGTGTTCATATGGATAAAGCTCTTTGTGTCTTGATTTGTAGCTAATTACGATTTTCCTTCTGTATTTGCAGATTAACTTCATAGCTTATGAAAGGAGTAGGCAAAAGGCATAACAGAGATGGAGAAATTAAATGGAAATGCTTTGCTTCATGTTCACCAATGTCTGAAGGTATTCATCTCAGTCATTTGTACTATGTATCACTGATTGCTTTGTCTTTGTGTTAGTTGTAGATTAGGTCTGAAAATAATGTGTACAGAAATAAATGGTTGTTAGTTGAGTTGTGGTAAAGACATAGTACGACTGCTGTATGTATTGCCTGTGTAAATAAATAAGTATGAAAACAAATAGGAATGTCATAAATGGTTGCTAGGTCATCTGTATTGACTCCTACTATTTCAAGGTCTTGTTAGCTCATCTGTTTAGTTGATTTTAACTTGATAGAGCATTTCATAGTTAACTTGAAAGAGCATTTCATTGTTGCATGTTCACCAATGAATGAAGGTTAGTTCTCTGTATGATCACTGCTCTGTCTCAATCTTAGTTAGTAGCATTGATGGTTGTTGATTTGTAGTAGTTTTAGATTAAGAATGATAAATGCTCTGATAAATGATTGTTATTTGCAATCTGTCTAATGCTCTGTCTGTTTAGAGCATTCATTGAATCCTTTAGTTAAAACGTAAACCCCAACTACCACCATTGTCTATATATAAAACTCTAAACCATTACTTAACACAAAATACGCATACAACTTTCTCTCTTTTTCATCTATAAACTTAAGTTATGGATTCTATAAATCTATGTAGCCAGTCTTCTAGTTTTATGGACCTTTTAAACAGTCAACAAGATATCCATATCCCACAGTTTAGTACCCAACTTTCTTCTGATCCTAGTCCCTTAGTTGAAGACCCACCTGCTGGGCATAGAGAATCTAGATGCAAATGGAAGATGGTTGAAGATATTGCCCTCATAAGTGCTTGGTTAAACACCAACAAAGATGCAGTGGGTGGGAATGAGCAAAAAGCAGCTGCGTTTTGAACACGCATAGCTGGTTATTATGCATTATGTCGTAAAGTTGCTGGTCTTCAAATAAGAGAGGCCAGTCACTGTAAACAGAGGCGGGACAAGATTAATGACCTTGTGTGCAAGTTTGTTGGAAGCTTTGAGGCCGCTAAAAGATAGAGACGAATTGGCTACAAAGACAAAGAAGCTTAATCTTCTACAATGACCACAAGTTCAAATTCACACTTGAGCATGCATGGAGGGAGCTTCGCAATGATCAGAAATGGTGTGACTCTTGTAGAACCAAAGGAGATGGAAGCTCTGTGTTGATGGTGCTACACAATCTGCAAGCTCCCACAGCCCTGTAGAAGATGAATCAATGGCTCGTCCTCTTGGTGTTAAGGCATCAAAGGGCAAAGGTAAAAAGAGTCTGAGGAAGACATGTCATCTTAAAGTAGATGGCAATGAACTGTTGAAGTTTCAAAGCATGTGGGTGATAAAGAAGAAGGATTTGGCCATAAAAGAATGACTTAAGAAGATGAGACTTCTTGACAGTCTCCTTGTCAAAGGAAAACAACTTTCAGAGTTAGTAAAAGCTCTGAAGAACAAGCTAATTAGAGAACAACTTCTTAATTCAACTGTTTAAGAGTCGAGAAGCTAATATGAATGAAGTTCTATTTTAAATAATTGATGTTCTGATCAATGTGAAATGTTCTTAAGACTTTGTATGACTGAAGTTTCTCTTTTCATGTTATGTGTGAATGAATATGCTTTTGATTAGTGTTCTGTCAATGAATATGCTTATTTGTTTGCTTATTAATGTGATGTTTTCATGTTATTTGTGTTTCTGATCAATAGAAAAACTATGTTTGATTCTGGCAGTTCTCTTTCTATGTTTCATCAGTTGTGTTTGAGCTCACAGTTGGTGTGTGTGTTTTTGATTATGGCAGGTTTTTGAAAGTATTAAGAGTTTAGAAGACACGAAGCAAACTGAATAAATGAAAGCACAAGAGATTAAAGCTCTGCAATCCGAAGCTGATACTGTGCGATCTTCATTATCCAATATTTCTAGACTGAGGTAAATCTTAAAGTTCATTAATTTTTAAAGTTCATTATCAGCTGGATTGAATTTTATCCTGTGTGTAAAATTGTTAATAGAAATAGTTTCATGTTGCCATTTGGTTAGCCTGAAAAGGCTCTTTATATGGTGGAAACTGTATGTAACGACCGCGAACAAATTTCTGTGGATTTTGGTAGTGCGTCGATCGACACAGGTGGTGTGCGTCGATCGACGCAAAGTGAATTGAACCAGATCGGTTCGATTTCAATTGTCTGGTTCGGTGGACTGGTTTAGGAAACCTAGGGTTGGTATATAAGGGATGAACAGGCAGAATCTGGGCGTGTTTTATCAGAAAATCAGAGGTTTTTTGCTGTTCTTGAGCAGAAATCAGAGGTTTTGGGAGATTTGGAGTGTTGGGGTGATTTCTTGTTGTTTGCTCATTGGAGGCTGGGTTTTCATGTTGGATTGAGGATTTTTTTGGATTTGAAGGTTGTGTTCGTCGCGTTCTTCACGTTCTTCGTGATTCTTATCATTTTTCATTCCATAATCGAGGTGAGTGCATGACCGTAGGTTTATCTGGGTAAAGGGTTGATAGAATGTGTTTCCTGTGATGTTTCTATGTGGATTTCGTGTTGATTGCTTGCAGGGATTGATGCAACTCGATCCAGGATCGATCCATGAGAGGATAGGTTCGATCCTGGCATCTGTGATGTTGCGTCGATCGATGCGGCTGCTCTGTGTCGATCGACACACGAGACAGTGCATCGATCGACACCGGGGTTGCGTGTCGATCGACACACTAGCTGATACATCGATCAACACCTAGAGGTTGTCTCGATCGACACAGGTCAATGCATCGATCGACACATGGTGGTTGTGTGGCTGTATTGTTAGAATTGCTAGGTTGTTAGTGATTCTGGAACCCCTGTTGTTGTTTTTGGAATTGAATTAAATTGATTGGTTATTGGTTTGTTGGTTTATAATTTTAATAAAGTACAGGATGTATTGAATTGGTGTGATCGTTAACTGTTTATTGTTCCGCATTGTTTGTATTGAAAGATGTCGCTAACTGGGTTGAAGCGTGCAACGTGTGCCAGTTAGTGAAGGCTGAGCATCAGGTTCTGAGTGGTATGTTGCAGAGTTTGCCTATTCCGGAGTGGAAGTGTGACATGATTACTATGGACTTTGTGACAGAGTTGCCAATGTCGCGGACATATGATACAATTTGGGTATTTTGGATCGTGTGACCAAGTCAACACATTTTCTTGCTATCAAGAAGACCGACAGAGCGGCAATGTTGGCTAAGAAGTATGTGCGGGAGATAGTGAGCCTGCACGGGGTGTCAACGAGTATTGTGTCAGATAGGGATCCGAGATTTACTTCAGAGTTCTGGAGGGCATTCCAGGCTGAGATGGGCACTAAGGTGCATATGAGCACAACGTATCATCCTCAGACGGATGGGCAGTCTAAGAGGACGATTGAGACCTGCTGCGGATGTGTGTGCTGGATTATGGTGGTCATTGGGCGGATCATCTGAACCTGGTGGAGTTTGTGTTGTAACGATTATACATTTTTGAGATTTAATAAGATGGTTTTTTCTTATTAAATGTGTTTATAAGAGGTGATTTTTATGGTATGACTTGTGGAGTCATGGGTTGTGATGACTGGTAGGTCATGTGTTGTGATGACTCGGGGAGTCATGGGTTGTGATAACTGGTAGGTCAGGTGTTTTTATGGCTGGTGGGGTCATGTGGAGGTCTAGCGATAGAAGTTCTATGGGAGTTAAAGCTTGTCTATCGGCTAGGGAGCTAGAAATAGAAGTTCTAAGTGAGTAGGGCTGTCTATTTTCTAGTGAGGCTAGAAATGGAAGTTCTATGTGAGTTAGAGCTTGTCCATGTCCTAGGAGGAGTATCTGGAGATGGAGGTTCTATGTGAGTTAAGGCTTGTCTATTCCCTTGATGGCGCTGGGAAATAGGGGTTTTATGTGAGTTAGAACCTGTCTATTTCCTAGGGGGAGTCTGGAAACAGAAGTCTTATGTGAGTTAGGACTGTCTTTTCCAAGGACTCTGATAGGAACACCCTGGTGATTGGGTTGTTCCGGATGGCTTGGTGATTGGCCATGAGGTGACATTCTGAGATAGGGGATGTCAGGATGGAACCACGAGAAGTGATTTTGGTCGACAGGTGCTTATGATGCACGTTACAGAGTGATTTCTCCAGGGGATAGTGGGTTTCGTGGATATACTTGAGGGGACAATGAGGTTCTCTCTAGGGGATAGTGGGTTCCCTGCATATACTTTGAGGGACAAGGATCTCTCTAGAGGATGCGTGATTCCTCTGCATCCGATAGCTTGACGGACTGTGTGTCCCAAGAGTGGGAGGGGCAAGAGCATACCGAGAGCTGGATGGACGGCGGTCCTGAAGGTAGGAGGGGTATAATATTCATCGAGAGCTCAAAGGATAACGACCATGAGAGTGTGAGTGGTATATATAGATATGAGTATTAGCAATAGTGTCTGTAGTGTAATTGTAAGTATGAGACTCGATGAGCTTCAGGGATCGGGAGTGGATCTCAGGTGGTGCTGACTGGGTTTGATCAGGATTGCAGCCGTGGCGAGATGGTGCAATGTGGCTAGTATGAGACTAGTGGAGCTTGGGGATCGGGTGTGATCTCAAGGGGTGCTGGTCGGGTGGTCAGGAGTGTTGATAAGGATGTGTAAGTGAACGTCTAGTCTAGGGTTTTTAGTTGCGTTCGGAATCTCGGATCAGATGACCCTGGTAAGCATATGTAGCAGCTTTGGTCATGCATGTTCTTATTTGATCGTTGCGTGATCAATCGGGCAGCCCTAATATGGATCAGGGAGAGTTGCATTGTTGATGTTTCTGGGAGAATCTGGTTGGGTTTCGGACGGGAGTGTCAACCTTAGGGAGACCGTGTTGCGTGATTCGAGCTCGAATCTGTGTTAGTGGGGGAGAATTGTAATGACCGCGAACCAATTTATGTGGATTTTGGTCGTGCGTCGATCGACGCAAGGTGAATTGAACCAGATCGGTTCGATTTCAATTGTCTGGTTGGCGGACTGGTTTAGGGAACCTAGGGTTGGTATATAAGGGATGAACACGCTGAATCTGGCCGAGTTTTATCAGAAAATCAGAGGTTTTTGGCTGTTCTTGAACAGAAACCAGAGGTTATGGGAGATTTGGAGTGTTGGGGTGATTTCTGGTTGTTGATGATCGTTGGAGGCTGGGTTTTCGTGTTGGGTTGAGGATTTTTCGGATTTAAAGGCTAGTTTTCGCGTTCTTCGTGTTCTTCATGTTCTTCGTGATTCTCATCATTTGTCTTTCTAGAATCGAGGTGAGTGCGTGACCGTAGGTTTATCTGGGTAAAGGGTTGATAAAATGTGTATCCTGTGATGTTTCCGTGTGGATTTTGTGTTGATTGCATGCAGGGATTAATGCAATTCGATCCAGGATCGATCCATGAGAAGATAGGTTCGATCCTGGCATATGTGATTTTGCGTCGATCGACGCGGTTGCTCTGCGTTGATCAACACACGAGACAGTGGATCGATCGACACCGGGGTTGCGTGTCGGTCGACACACTAGCTGATGCATCAATCGACACCTAGAGGTTATGTCGATCGACGCAGGTCAATGCATCGATCCACACATGGTGGTTGTGTCGATCGACGCATGTCTGTTCAAGGCAGACTTGTGTGTTTTGTTCGTGCGTTGCGTGTTGTGTATTCACCCTGGTATTTTTATTGATTCTTATGCCTATGTGTACAACCTATAGACGGGATGACCGTCTCACTGAGTATTTGTGATAATACTCACGCATCTATTTTTGCCATGTGTTGCATGGAAAGAGAAAGTGTGATCATGGAATTATGGCCGGGAAGAGGAGATGATCTAGTGTCTCGGTTGAGTGGCTGTATTGTTAGAATTGCTAGGTTGTTAGTGATTCTGGAACCCCTGTTGTTGTTATTGGAATTGAATTGAATTAATTGGTTATTGGTTTGTTGGTTTAGAATTTTAATAAAGTACGGGATATATTGAATTGGTGTGATCGTTAACTGTTTATTGTTCCGCATTGTTTGTATTGACCCATTGAGGATTATAATTTGTGATAATAATAATCCGAAAGGAAAAAAATTTAAAATATTACGGGTTGGGTTGTTTCACTGTATACCTTTGGTTAGTCATAAGTCATAATAGAAATAGTTTCATGTTTCCATTTGGTTAGTCGTAAGTGTATCCACTTGCTTGTTAGGTAATGTGTTCAATCAGAATCAACTCTAAATACTTTAAATTTTTCTTTCATTTTGTCAGGATTGAAATCACGAATAGCATTTGATAAAAGCTTGTGGGTGACAGAGAAGAAAAAGACACAAGTTACACAGAAGACACTTTGGACACAAGTTGTTGCTTTCTTTGTATTTGGACATTTGTATAAGAAGAAGTGTTGTATAAACAAAAGACATGTTTTGTATAAACAAAAGACATGTTGTTTTCTTTATTTAGTCAGCTATTTAAAGTTGTATAAACTGAAGACTTGTTGGCCGGATCTTCTTCTTTTACAAAAAAACACTTAAAACGACCCGACCCAAAAATTTAAAATTTTTCCTTTCAGATTCCTCAATTGGGCCAATACAACATGCGGAAAACATAAAACAATTAGACCAATTCAATCAATTCAATAATCTCATACTTATTAAATCTAACCAGTTCAATTCAACAATCCAAACAATAACCAATAACCAATACCCAATAAACCAATCAACTACAACTCAGAATTCACTAGCAACCTAGCAATTCTACAACAGCACATAGCCATCCGAGACCCTAGATCATCTCTCCTTCCTGGCCATGATTCCACGATCATATTTTCTCTTTACCTGCAACACATGGCAAAAAGAGTTGTGTGAGTATTATCACAAATACTCAGCGACGCGGTCATCCCGTCTACCGGTTATTTAAGTATAGGCATAACAATCAATACAATACCAGGATGAGCACACAAGCAAACAACAAGAACAACCAACACGAACAAGTACAGGGACACTGTGTCGATCGACACAACCACTAGGTGTCAATCGACATGACTCCGTCCTAGGTCGATCAACACGCCACCCTGGTGTCAATCGATATGACTCTGCCCGTGTCGATCGACACACCATCCTGGCGTCGATCGACACGACAACCCAGAAACGAGCCTATCCTCTCGTCACTCGAATCTGTCGCGATTCGTCGAGTCACCTGCACAATTCCAACCACAAACACACGGAACACCAAGCAAACGCATTCCATCAATCCCTATGCCCACACAAACCCACGATCACGCACTCACCTCGAAGAATCAAAATGAGAATGGAACCAACGGTTACAAAAAGACTTGTACACGACGAACCACTGGTCCAAAACCAAAACGGACAACTGTTCTCGAAACTAGACAGACACAGCTACGCGTCGGTATGCAGATCGCCTCCAGAATCCTTCTGGTTCGATCGGAAATCAACCCCGAAGCGGACTAATCGCAGACAACTAATCTGCACAGGCCCAACGAGTTCAAACAGCCATAACTCGATGAATAATCAACGAAATGACGAACTGTTTTCGCCTATATCAAGAGCAGAGATCGGAGAACTTACCCACCGAGTTTCACCCCATTCCGTCTCAAATATCCCAGCCGTTTGCCCTCTTAAACTTCCGAACAGAAGCTGTTCTCACTCACAAAACCTCACACAACTCCTTTGATCAAAAGACTCTCCCTCAAACCCTCTTTCTCTCTGAGTTTTCAGCCAAAACGAGGAAAAACGCAACTGCACCAACCTTTTATACAAACCCTAAGGTGTCCCCTAAACCGCTCCCCAAACCGGCAATCAGAAACCGAAACCGTCGTTCTGATTTTAACTCGTGTCGATCGACACACAACCCCTGTGTCGATCGGCACAACGCCAAACCCGACTTCTCACAAGTCCAAAAACTCACGTGTCGATCGACACACACACCCTGTGTCGATCGACACCCACCAAAATCCACTTTTTGGTTCACGGGCGCTACAATTCTCCCCCACTAACACGGATTCGACCTCGAATCACGCAACACCGCCACACTACGTTCTCAACCACCTGACCCGCACCCGGCCAGTATCCTTCGAGATCACACTCGAATCCCACAATCCGTCCTGCTAAAATTAACTCTCTCGCCTAAAATTCGACCAGATTCACCCGGAACATCAACGATGCACGCCCCTTGGTCCGGATTAGAGCTGCCCGATTGACCGTCCAACAATCAAACAAGAACATGTCCGACCAACCGTTGACCCCGCATTGGACCAAATGATCGTACAACAATCAAACAAGAACATGTACGACCATCGACGTAACATATGCTACCAGGATTGTCCGATTCGAATCCAGACTCCAGTAATAACCCCAAACTCGACGTCCACAACACACCCTTGCCCTCAGCGAGCACCACTCGTGATCACACCTGATCCCTGAGTTCTACTAGGCTCACACTAGCCTCATTGCACCGTCTCACCACGACTGCAATCCTGACCCAACCCGGTCAGCACCACCTGAGATCCACTCCCGATCCCCGAAGTTCATCCAGTCTCCTGCTTACAACCACATTACAAATACTATTGCTCATACACATATCTATATACAACACTTCGCTCTCAGGATCGTCACCCTTTGAGTTCTCGAAATATATCATACCCCTCCACCTTCAGGACCGCCGTCCATCCAGCTCTCAGTATGCTCCAGCCCCTCTCACTCTCAGGACACACAGTCTGTCAAGCTCGGCTGCAGAGGAATCACACATCCCCTGGAGAGGCTTCACCCCTCAAAGTATATGTAAGGGAACCACTTTCCCCCGGAGAGAAACATCACTGTCCCCTCAAGTATACCCAGGAGAACCACTATCCCCTGGGGCAATCACTCTGTAACATGCATCTTAGGCACCTGTCGACTGAAATTACCTCTCGTGGTCATCCGAAATAACCCAATCACAAGGGTGTTTCGCAGAGCCCTTGGAAAAGACGATTCTAACTAACATAAAACCTCTTTCCCAAACTCTCCCTAGGAAATAAACAAGTTCTAACGCGCATAGAGCTTACATTTTCAGCCACTCCTGGAACATGTACAATCTCATTTCCAGCCACTTCTGGAACATGAACGATCTCATTTCTAGCTACTCCTAGAACATGAACAAGCTCATTTCTAGCCACTCCTAGAACATAAACAAATCTCATTTCCAGCCACTCTTGGAACATGAGAAAGCTCTAAGCCACTTAAAACTTCTATTCCTAGCCGTCCTAGCCGATAAGCAAGCTCTAACTCACATAGAACTTCTATCGCTAGACCTCCACATGACCTACCAATCATCATAAACCATGACATCACTAGTCATCTCATAAGAACACACGTCTTAACCACACATTTAATAAGGCAAACTCATCTTATTAAATCTCAAAATGCATACTCGTTACATCCACAACGAAATACAATATCACAATCATAGCAACATGCTAATACAGACTCTGAAAACCAGAAAAAGAGCTCAAGCCACCGCTTAATTCTCGAACCACTTCGAGAACTTCCTCTTCATCGACGCTTCTGGTTCCCAAGTCTCCTCCTCAATACCATCACAGTTCCACACGACTCTCACCAACGGTATACTCTTCCGGCGCAGAACCTTGATTCTCCTCTCGAGAATCCTCACAGGCCTCGCCGCCAACGTTATGTTGGGTTGAAGATCCTCCGGAATCCTAGCCAACACCTCCTCGGACTCATGTAGACACTTTCGCAGCATCGAAACATGGAAGACTTTGTGAAAAACCTTCATACTCTGAGGTAAATCCAACCGATAAGCCACCGGTCCGACCCGCTTCACAACCCTGAACGGACCCATAAATCAAAGACTCAGCTTATTCTCCGAAATGGATCTGTTAGGACCCCTCAACATAGCTGCCTTGAGATACGCCATATCTCCCAGCTCAAACTCTAGCTCTTTTCGTCTCCTGTCGGCGTAACTCTTCTGTCGATCCTGAGCCTCTCTCATGTTCAGCCTCAAGACATGGATCTTCTCCGTCGTCTCTTGAACAAAATCTGCACCAAACATGCTTCTCTCCCCCACTTGAGTCCATCATAGTGATGTCCTACATGGCCTCCCATACAGAGCCTCATATGGAGCCATCCCAATACTCGCCTGGTAACTGTTGTTGTATGCGAACTCAACCAGGTTCAGATGATCCACCCAATAACCACCATAATCTAGCACACACATCCTCAGCAAATCCTCCAAAGTCCGAATCGTCCTCTCTGACTGCCCATCTGTCTGAGGATGATACGCCGTGCTCATATGCACCTTAGTGCCCATCTCTGCCTGAAAACCCCTCCAGAACTCTGAAGTAAATCTCGGATTCCTGTCTGACACAATACTCGCTGGCACACCGTGCAGCCTCACAATCTCCCGCACATACTTCCTAGCCAAAACTGCCGCTCCATCAGTCTTCTTGATGGCCAGAAAATGTGCTGACTTGGTCAGACGATCCACAATAACCCAAATAGCATCAAAAGTCCGTGACACCGGCAACCCCGTCACGAAATCCATGGTAATCATATCCCACTTCCACTGCGGGATGGGCAAACTCTACAACATACCACTCAGAACCTGATGCTCAGCCTTCACCAGCTGACACACGTTGCACGCTGCAACCCAGCTAGCTACATCCCTCTTCATCCTGACCCAGTGATAATACCGCTTCAGGTCACGATACATCTTGGTCGCTCCCGGATGAATAGACAACATGCTCGAATGAGCCTCCCTCAAGATCTCTTGCCTCAGATCCTCGTCTTTGGGTACACAGACCCGCCCGTTCACCAGTATCATCCCACTCGCTGAGACCACATACTCTGAACCGGCCGCCTAAGAAGCATCAATCAAACTCTGATCCTTCTCCTGAGCAACCCGAATCATGCTCAACAGATCTGCCTGGTTAGCTGCCTCTAACCCCAACGGCTCCTGTGAGATCACACACAACCTCAACGTGCTGATCTCGCTCACCAGAGCCTCCATATCTCGCTCCTGATCTGAAGCCACTCTCTTCCGACTCAACGCATCTGCAACCAGGTTAGCCTTACCCAGATGATACCCAATCTCTAGGTCATAGTCTACAACTAACTCCATCCAGCGCCTCTGTCTATAGTTCAGCTCCGGCTGAGTGAAAAAATACTTCAGACTTTTGTGGTCTGTGAATACCTGCACTTTCCCGCCATACAGATAAGACCTCCAAATCTTAAGTGCAAAAATCACCGCAGCCAACTCCAGATCATGGGTAGGGTAATTGCACTCATGCTTCCTCAACTGCCTCGAAGCATACGCAATAACCTTCCCCTGCTGCATCAACACACATCCCAGACCCACTCCTGAAGCATCTGTATACACCACGTATGGCTCACCCGGCTCGGGTAACGCCAAGACCGGTGTACTAGTCAGCATCTCCTTCAGCTTCCCGAAACTCTCCTCGCAAGCTAAAGACCACACAAACGGAACATCCTTCCCTGTCAGCTTCGTCATCGACTGCGCCATACTCGCAAACCCCTTGACGAACCTCCGGTAATAACCCGCCAACCCAAGAAAACTCCTTATCTTGGTGGCACTCCTCGGTCTAGACCAACCTCTGATAGCCTCAATCTTAGCCAGATCCACAGACACTCCCTCTGCAGACACAACGTGGCCCAAAAAGCTCATTTCCCTTTGGCAGAAACTGCACTTACTCAACTTCGCGTATAGCTTCTGCTCCCGCAGCTTCTCCAAAACCAACCTCAGATGCACCTCGTGCTCCTCTAGACTCCTCGAGTATACCAAAATGTCATCTATAAAGATGATCACGAACACATCCAAATACTCCTGGAACACCCCGCTCATCAACCGCATGAACGCTGCTGGGGCATTCGTCAACCCAAACGGCATCACTACAAACTCATAGTGTCCGTACTTCGTCCGAAAGGCCGTCTTCTCGACGTCTGCCTCATCAATCGGAATCTGATGGTATCCCAAAGCCAAGTCAATCTTGGAGAACCAGGTAGCCCCTCGCAATTGATCCAACAACTCATCAATGCGTGGCAAAGGGTACCTGTTCTTCACAGTGACCCGGTTAAGCCCCCGGTAATCGATGCACAACCGGAAACTCCCATCCTTCTTCACAAACAACACCGGTGCTCCCCACGGTGAAACACTAGGCCGGATGAAACCCTTACCCACAGATCATCCAGCTGCTTCTTCAGCTCTGTCATCTCTACTGGAGCCATACGGTTATGGCGCCTTGGATATAGGTACCTTGGATATAGGCGTCGTCCCGGGTTCCAAATCAATCGAAAATGGATCCGACCGCGACGGTGGCAATCCCAAAAACGACTAAAAAACATCCTGGAAATCCCAAACAACCTGAATATCCCCAACTGCAACCTCTCCAACAGTCCCCGGCATCACTATCGTCGCTAGATACACCTCACAGCCCTTCTCAATCAACTGTTCGGCCTGTATCGCTGAAATCACGAGACTCCCGGAAGTCGGTCTCACCCCCTGATACACCAACCTTCCTGTCTCCCGCTCGAACACCACACACCCTCGATGACAATCCAGATGGACTCTGTACCGATCCAACCAGTCCATACCCAAGATAACATCATACAGCTCCACCGGACTAATGACCAGGTCTGCTGACATTGACTCTCCCGCCACCAGAACATCCACATCACGAGCCCGCCCGAAAGTAGCTAACGTCCTGCCACCAGCAACCTTAACTACTCCCGTCTGCTCTCCGGAATTGCTCTGGATCCCACTGCCCTCCGCACACTCCGGAGTAATAAAGCTATTCGTAGCTCCCGAATCAAACAACACGTGGGACTCACATCTGCCCACAACTAAGGTCCCTACACAAACCTCATGTGCTTTAAGACCCAACACTCTAACGCAGACTCACAATTTTTCCCACAGACTGAATTCAAACAAGACAAGAATTTAAAAGAAAAGGATCAAGTCTGGAATATACATGTGATCGGTCTGGCGCTAGAACCGCCCGCCTCTACCGAAGTGAAAACCCACGAAGCTGCTGCGATCTAAGCCAACGGCTGGACCACCAATGGCTACACTGCTGCTACCGCCATCTGCTGTAGTCTAGGACACCTGGGCTTGAAATGCCCCGGCTCCCTGCAGTGATAGCACACCTGAACCGCCTGCTCCTCTCTCCTCTTCGGACAGTCCGCCACCCTGTGGCCCATGCCACCGCACCCGTAGCATCCCGAACCACCCTGACCTCTCTGGCTGGCTCCTGAAGTGCTCTCCCACTTCCTCTTCTGACCCTGAGCAAGTTTGCCGCCCCTTCCCAAAACAACCTGCTGCTGAGATCTCCTCTGCTGCTGCTGCTGCACCGGTGGACTAACCACCACAACCTATTTTCTGAGGTCCTCCTCAATCACCGCAGCAGTCTCAACCAGCTCCGCCCTCGTGGTGAACTTACTCGCCCTGCAGCGAGTCCTCAACTATGCTCGAAGTCCCCCGAGGAACCTCCTCACCTGGGTCTACTCGCCCTCCATGCCCCTACCAGCATGTACCAGGAGTCGGCTGAACTCCAAATCAAACTCCCTCACAGTCCGATCTTCCTGAGTCAAGTTCAGAAACCTCGACTCCATCCTGTCCGCCGCCTCCTGCGGGAAATATTTGGCATTAAGCTTAGCCAAGAAATCCTCCCAGACCATCTCGGCCTGCACTCGCCTGGCCTCAACGCCTCTCCACCAGAGATGCGCATCACCATCCAGATAATGGACTGCCAGATCAACCCGGTATCCCTCTGGACACCTGATAGAGCAAAAATTACGCTCTAACCTCCGCCGCCACTCATCCGCATCCTCAGGCTTGGCACCATCCGAGAAAAACCCGGTGCCAATCCTCTGCATCTGCTCCATCATCCTTAGGTAGGATGGAAGCTCCTCCGCAACCGCCACTCCCGGCTGCACCCCAGCCACTCTCGGCTGAACCCCAGCCACTACTGGCTGCACACCAGCCCCACCTGGCTGAACTCCTGGAGCCTGACCCGGAGCCGGTATCCCACCTGGTAACCGCTCCAGAATCAACTGCAACAAACCTGTCAAACAATCATCTCGGTCTTGGGCCACACCTACGGAAGCACCCCCACCTGGGCCGCCCGCACCACCAGCTACCTCGGGACCCACACTGGCCCCACCAGCCCTCACATTGGCACTCGTAGCAGTCACACCCACAGACCCCTCCTGAAACGCCTGCGAGTCCTCCACCTGCTCCTGCGTGGTCTCCTGAGCCACACTCATGGCATCTGACTCACTCTAAAGTCCTCGCCCACGCCCACCATGACCACCACAGCCACTACGGCCCTTACGACCTCTGCCTTTAGCACCTCTAGCCATAACTCTGCACTCACAGCAGATTACTAAGTACTAGAACAAAAACAGAAATCATACAACACTTACCGTGGAATCTCATTGAAGGCTCGGAAGAGATGATCTATGTGCCCAAACCCACACAGCAATCAATCAATTTTCACAAAATTAATTAATCAATCACCCGCCCTAGAACCATAAGGGCTCTGATACCAAACTGAAACGATCCGACCCAAAAATTTAAAAATTTTCCCTTCAGATTATTATCATCACAGATAATAATCCTCAATTGGGCCAATACAACATGCGGAAAACATAAAACAATTAGACCAATTCAATCAATTCAATAATCCCATACTTATTAAATCTAACCGGTTCAATTCAACAATCCAAACAATAACCAATAACCAATACCCAATAAACCAATTAACTACAACTCAGAATTCACTAGCAACCTAGCAATTCTACAACAGTACATAGCCATACGAGACCCTAGATCATCTCTCCTTCCTAGCCATGATTCCACGATCATATTTTCTCTTTACCTGCAACACATGGCAAAAAGAGTTGTGTGAGTATTATCACAAATACTCAGCGACGCGGTCATCCCGTCTACGGGTTATTTAAGTATAGACATAACAATCAATACAATACCAGGATGAGCACACAAGTAAACAACAAGAACAACCAACACGAACAAGTACAGGGACCCTGTGTCGCGACACAACCACTAGGTGTCGATCGACATGACTCTGTCCTGTGTTGATCGACACGCCACCTTGGTGTCAATCGATATGACTCTGCCCGTGTTGATCGACACACCACCCTGGTGTCGATCGACACGACAACCCAGAAACGAGCCTATCCTCTCGTCGCTCGAATCTGTCGCGATTCGTCGAGTCACCTGCACAATTCCAACCACAAACACACGGAACACCAAGCAAATGCATTCCATCAATCCCTATGCCCACACAAACCCACGATCACGCACTCACCTCGAAGAATCAAAATGAGAATGGAACCAACGGTTACAAAAAGACTTGTACACGACGAACCACTGGTCCAAAACCAAAACGGACAACTGTTCTCGAAACTAGACAGACACAGCTACGCGTCGGTATGCGGATCGCCTCCAGAATCCTTCTGGTTCGATCGGAAATCAACCCCGAAGCCGACTGATCGCAAACAACTAATCTGCACAGGCCCAACGAGTTCAAACAGCTATAACTCGATGAGTAATCAACGAAATGACGAACCGTTTTCCTATATCAAGAGCAGAGATCGGAGAACTTACCCACCAAGTTTCACCCCAATCCGTCTCAAATATTCCAGCCGTTTTCCCTCTCAAACTTCCGAACATAAGCTGTTCTCACTCACAAAACCTCACACAACTCCTTTGATCAAAAGACTCTCCCTCAAACCCTCTTTCTCTCTGAGTTTTCGGCCAAAACGAGGAAAAACGCAACTGCACCAACCTTTTATACAAACCCTAAGGTGTCCCCTAAACCGCTCCCCAAACCGGCAATCAGAAACCGAAACCGTCGTTCTGATTTTAACTCGTGTCGATCAACACACAACCCCTGTGACGATCGGCACAACGCCAAACCCGACTTCTCTCACAAGTCTAAAAACTCACGTGTCGATCGACACACACACCCTGTGTCGATCGACACCCACCAAAATCCACTTTTTGGTTCACGGGCGTTACAACACTAGTCTTTTCTTTATATATTGAACACTTCTTCTTTGACAGATACACTACTACACTTGTTTGCAAAAACAATTTGAATACTCTCTCTTTCTTTTCTCCATCTTTCGAAGCCTACTCTTGATATGGCTGGATCTTCTTCTCGTAATCCTTTCAACCTAATAATTGATGATGAAGTTGATCAACCATTCGAGGAAGAGTTCGAGAATATGTTCGATGAAGCATTCGAGAAGATTTTCAATGATTATAGCGATCATCAAAATGCAACTACGTCAAAGAAAAGACGAGCCTATATTGAGAGACAACGCGAACAAGGACACATCTGCTTATGGAATGATTATTTCAGTGAAGATGCAACTTACATAGCTTCTACATTTTAACGTCGTTTTAGAATGAACAAGTCATTGTTCATGCTTATTTTTCATCAACTCTCCAGTGAAGTACCATACTTTCTACAAAGAAGAGATGCTACCAGAAGATTTGGTCTCTCAGGACTACAAAAGTGTACAGTAGCAATTTGTATGATGGCATATGGTTGTGCGGCGGACGCGGTTGACGAATACCTTCGCCTTGGTGTCAGTAGTGCGCTCCTATGCTTGGAAAATTTCGTGGAAGGAATAATATATTTGTTCGGAGATGAGTACCTAAGAAGACCCACACCATCTGATCTTCAACGCCTACTCGATGTTGGAGAGGTACGCGGATTTCTTGAGGTGATAGGAAGCATCGATTGTATGCATTGGGAGTGGAAAAACTGTCCCATCGCTTGGAAAGAGCAATATACACGTGGATGTGGAAAGCTAACAATCGTTTTAGAGGTTGTAGCTTCATATGATCTATGGATTTGGCATGCATTTTTTGTACCTCTAGGTACCTTAAACGATACCAATGTTCTTGATTGCTCACCAGTTTTTGATGATGTATTAGAAGGTCGAGCTTTGTCAATGGATGCAAGTATCATTTGACTTACTATTTCACTGATGGTATTTATCCAAAATGGACTACTTTTATCCAATCAATTCCAGTTCCACAAGATCTGAAAGCATCGTTATTTGCTACATACCAAGAATCTGTCCGAAAAGATGTCGAGCGTGGTTTTGGAGTCTTGCAAGCTCGATTTGCCATTGTAAAAAATCCGGCTCTTATTTGGGATAAGGTAAAAATAGAAAAGATTATGAGAGCATGTATCATACTGCACAATATGATAGTAGAAGACGAACGAGATGGATACACTCAGTTTGATGTATCAAGATTCGAACAAGGAGAAGGAACTAGAACTTTCCAAGTGGATTTGACGTATTCTACAGATATGCCTACAAATCTCGACAATATGATGGGCATTCGAAATCGAGTTCATGATAGAACGATACATCAACAATTAAAAGCTGATTTGGTTGAGCATATATGGTAAAAATTTGGCACAAGTGGAGATTACAACAGTTGAAAGTTTATGATTTGCAAATTTATGTTTCAAATTTTTTATGTAATCTATCTTTAAAATTTCATGAAATGTAATATAATTTAGATTTTATAAAATGTTGTATCTTTTTAAATTTTTATAAAAATAATTATAAAAATATTATTTATTTATTTTTGAGAAACTTTTTGGAGTTGCAACCATAGAGAACACAAAATTTTAAAACCAATTAGTGAGTTCTAAACTAACTTTATTGTTAGTTTATTATTATAAAATTTTAACCAATTTAAATGCTTTAAAAGTAGTATTAATTTGTTTGGTTCTTATCCTAATGGTCCCGAGATTTGGTGCATCAGATGGTTGTATTGTACTTGAGGCATCGAATGCCATTACGGTAAAAGCAAAGGTTAAAATAATTAGATAAAGATAAACACCAACATCAAATACCAAATAATAATACTTTCTCCGTTCCACTAAGATGAATTTTCTGAATTTTTCACACATATTAAAAAAATAACTAATTTTCTCTAATAAATATATTAATTTTCACAATAAACACTTTTAAAAAAAATCTAACCAATAATATTTTAATAATTGTTTTGAAATTCACAATCTATTAACATTAAATGAAAAAAATGCAATGAAAACATTTATATTCGTGGAACAAAATTTTTTTGAAAAAATTTATCTTTGTGGAACAGAGGGAGTAGATTCTAAATTTAGAACTATTTATGATATTTATGAAGAAACATAAATTATTTGAGATATTCATATGTTGGATAATTGTTTTCTTTTAATGCTGCATTTTTGTTATTATTTTATTACAAATTATAAGAATCGTTACATCGATGATTATACAATGGACAAGTATTTTGTTTTGATCCACGCCAAACAATTTTACTTTATCCCAAATTGGAGATCTTTTGCAAACTTGTCTTTATTAATCAGCATAAATCATAATAAATCGTATTTCCTGGGATTCGAACCCCAGATTTCCTGGTGTAAAAACATTAATAAACTTTTGATCAATTACGGAGCCAAGAGAGTTTCCAAAAATTAGTAGATATTAATATATGAAAATTTAAAATGGTTTTGGCATCTAATTCTAGTAATTATGCAAAATATCAATAGTTTGATGATAAAATTATTGATATGATTCAGAGGAGTGATAGATAAGTTGTCTCTAAACCAGAAGAATTGGACCGAAATTCCAATCTGTCGCCTTCCTCCTTCTCACTCATCTATTTGGTTTTCTCAATTGACTATTTCAAATTCAAATCGAAAGTATTTTTCTGCATAATTTGTTTTTTCACCATTATATACTGTCTTATCTGATTAGAACTAACGAACTAGAAATTTAACCAGAACCACTGAACTAATGCAAATACAGCTATTATAAAATTTAGAGTTGTATGCCATGTAATTTTGGATTAATAGGCCATTTCATGTGAATAACTTTCTTCATTAAATAGTGCTAAATAACGAATATTACAGCTTATCATTAGGTGCCCTGTTTCAGAGCTAGGTGATGCAGTAATAATACCAATTGCAGATAATTACTATTCAAATTAGTTATGCACCATACTCTTTTTTTGTTCTTTCTTATTTTTGAACTATGCTACAAATCTGTATAAATGGCCAAACTGTGAAGGAAGAGTGTTATGAAACAGCATCACAAAAACAATCGAATTATACATTGTCACATTATTTTTCATCTTTTATTCGTAATGATTCTGTCCTATTCTCACTATTTTTTTTAGTCTATGCAAAACATGCCTAATTTTTATATTACACAGTAAAAATTCACAAATAAAACCTTTGTCCTGTTACATTACATCAATTCCATTTAAATTATTAATAATTCTAAACCCAACTAAATTAGTAAAATTACGTATCTATTTTTCATGTATTTTTTAAAATAAGAAAAAAAACTAGCTGAAAAAATTGCCTTTTTTTCAAAAAAAAAAAAAAAACTAGCTGATAAATTAATCAAAAGAGATAAGTATCTCCAAGCCAAAAAACGTTAAAAATAACAGTTGTAATTATTATTATTATTTTGTCGACAACATTATAAAAACTTATCACCACCAGTTGGTGATTCAAAATGGTGGAGACGAGTTTACAAAAATAATATTATAACTAACTAAACGTGCACAATTCACTAGTTTATCGGCCCTGGAATTGAGTATGTGTGGGATAAATGCAAAGAAAAAGTAACGAAACTTCTCTTTTAACTTCAGAATTTCTTCAAGGTAAACGTTAAACGCCAGCCACTCTTTCGGTGTAGACACCATCTTCACCAAATCAGAGCAATATGTTGCGAAATCTACTTCCGTCTTCTGCTGAGTGAGCATGCATTGCATAGCCTATAAAAGCACTTCTACCTCCTAGTGGAAGGGGGACATGCTTCGTCCCGTGTTGTGGGCACCAATTAGAATCGTCGTATCTTCATCCTCTTACACAATAAAAAAATTTATATTGTTAATAATTTTTATATTACACAGTAAAAATTCACAAATAAAACCTTTGTCTTGTTACATTACATGAATTCTATTTAAATTATTAATAATTCTAAACCCAACTAAATTATTAAAATTACGTATCTATTTTTCATGTATATTTTAAAATAATAATAACTAGCTGAAAAGTTGCCATTTTTTCAAAAAAAAAAAACTAGCTGATAAATTAATCAAAAGGAGATAAGTAAGTATCTCCAAGCCAAAAACGTTAAAAACAACAGTTGTAAACATAATTATTATTATTATTATTATTTTGTCGACAACATTATAAAAACTTATCACCACCAGTTGGTGACCCAAGATGGTGGAGACGAACTTACAAACATAACATTATAACTAACTATACGTGCACAATTCGTTAGCTTGTCGGCCCTGGAATTGAGTGTGTGTGGGATAAGTGCGAGGAAAAAGTAACAAAACTTCTCCTTTAACTTCAGAATTTCTTAAAGTTAAACGTCAAACGCCAGCTACTCTTTCGGTGTTGACACCATCTTCACCAAATCAGAGCAATATGTTGCGAAAGCTACCTCCGTCTTCTGCTGAGAAAGCACGCATTGCATAGCCCATAAGAGCGCTTCTACCTCCGAGTGCAAGGGGGACATGCTTCATCTCGTGTTACGGACACCCATTAGAATCGCCAAATCTTCATCCTGGAATGCGAACCACCCAATACCAGATGCTGGGTCGGTGTCTTTCCAGAAGCCGTCAATATAACATTTGAAACCTTGATAAGCTGGAGAGCCAGATATGGTCTCACTATCCCCTGGGGTTGGGCCGGGATCCTGAACTTGCGCTCTTTCCCACCCCTGTGCTTCCGTCTCCGCATTTCGGTATAGTATATTGGTATAATAGTTGTAAACATAATTATATAAAATAGTTTTGTATTAAATAGAATATAATTAAAAGACTATTCTAAGAATTAAAATAATAAATTTAGAGAAATAAACAAAATAACAAATTTTCTTCTCAACAAGAACTAAAGAAAAGGGAAATAATAATAAATATATAAAGTAGTTTTATAATTTCGAAATAAGAAAAAAAAAGGAGAGAAGAAAGTAGGCATTAAATGGAAAATCTGCCAAGTTTCTCCTTTGAACCAAAAACACACCACTCTCTCTTCTTTCCTCCTCACTCGCTGCTTCTCTTTCTCTTTTACTTCTTCTCTCTCCTCTCTTCACATTATTATATTCTCTCTGTTTCCTCTCTCTCTCCCCAGAAAACAAATACACAGTTTGCTTACGGCCATGAACCAATCACCCAATCTAATCGAACAGGGAATTTCTCACCAGGTCAGTTTCTTTTCTTTCTCATTCCGACCAAAATCTCCTCTGCTTTCAACTATCTGTCTCTGTTCTGTTTTCATTCTTTTTCTTCATTAAGACAATCTGTTCTGTTCTGTCTTCTCGTAATGGGTTTTTTTTCTTTAAAACCATTTCTCATTCTGGGTTTTTGATTTTGGGTGACAACTCCAGTGAGAATTTATGTGGTAGAGATTGGGTTTCGTATATGAAGAAGAACAAGTGAAAGAAGTTATGGGTTTTTTTTTGTTGTTGTTTGCTCTGTTTTTTCTTCATTTTTATGAGTTTTTGAATTGTTTCCCAACTAGGACTGGTAGGTCCTCTGCTAAACCATATCGACTTTGGTCTTTATCTAACAAAGACGTGAACGCTTTTTCATGTTTGGTGAAATTAGATAAGTTGTGAAATCCACGAGTTAATCACTAACTTGTGAAATTGAAACTTCTAGTTATAAATGTAAATGTAATTTGGCAGGAGTTTTTGTTTTTAAATATAAAGTCAGTATTTTTTAGGAAAGAGATGAGAAAACTCCAAATTTGTTGTTAGACTGTTTGATTTTGTCTAATGGAACAGAACTGTTAATCTGAAGATTAAAGTTTATGAATTTATGCAATTTGGTTTTCTGGTTATATTTAGGTCATACTTGATGGGAAATTTGGGTTTAAATAATAAGTTTTGTTATTTGTTTCTATATACTTAAAAATCTTGTGATCAATTTTTGAAAATGTTTCAGCAATTGAAGACTGTGTCTTGTGCCAATGTTCTCACTTTGGCATACCAGAGCCTTGGAGTGATCTATGGTGATCTTAGCACATCTCCTCTCTATGTTTACAAAACCACTTTCTCTGGGAAACTAAGTCTCCATGAAAACGATGAAGAGATCTTTGGAGTGTTCTCTTTCATCTTCTGGACATTCACACTCATTGCTCTCTTCAAATACGTTTTCATTGTTCTTTCAGCTGATGATAATGGAGAAGGTATAACAGTTTTCCTCAGATGTGTTTGATTCAGTTGGAAAATATGAACTTGTTTACTTATGTTTTTTTTTCGATAATTGATTAATCGCGTGTGTTTTGACTGTTTTGAAGGTGGAACATTTGCGTTGTACTCGCTTCTCTGCAGATATGCTAAGCTAAGTGTTTTACCAAACCATCAAGAAATGGATGAGAAACTATCAACTTATGCCACGGGAAGCCCTGGAGAGACTAGGCAGAGCGCAGCGGTTAAATCCTTCTTTGAGAAACACCCGAAATCGCAAAAGTGTTTGTTGACCTTTGTGCTTTTAGGGACCTGTATGGCCATTGGTGACAGTGTCCTCACTCCAACAATCTCAGGTGAAATTTTCAGGAATTATCGTCTTTCTTTAGATGAAAATGTCGTTTTCTAAACAATTTGGTTCTTGCAGTTCTTTCAGCTGTTTCTGGAGTCAAGCTCAAGATACCCGAACTTCACGAGAGTATGACTGAATCTGCTTCCTTACATTGGTAATATATTTATCTCTAAAGCTAATTAACGTTCGACTAATGTTTAGTTTTGTTTCTCTTTTCCTTAATTTCCAGATTACGTTGTGATCATCTCCTGTGTCATCTTGGTGGCGATATTCTCAGTCCAGCGATATGGTACGCATAGAGTCGCCTTCATTTTTGCTCCAATCTCCACTGCTTGGCTTCTCTCAATTAGCAGCATTGGAGTTTACAACACTATAAAATGGAACCCCCATATCGTCTCTGCTCTTTCGCCGGTTTACATGTACAAGTTCCTCAGAAGCACTGGCGTAGAAGGGTGGGTTTCACTTGGAGGAGTTGTTCTTTCAATCACTGGTAAAACTTAAAATTGTTGAATCTAAGAATATTTATTCTTTAATCAAAGTTTATGTTCTTTTAGTCTTATATTGTGTTCTTTCTCTTCCTTAGGTGTTGAGACTATGTTTTCTGACTTAGGCCACTTCTCTTCTCTGTCCATAAAGGTTAGACCTTTGAGTTTATAAGATATGATTCAAATGAAATATTAAATGATTTTACAATTACAAAAATGTGGCATAATTTGAAACCAGGTGGCTTTCTCGTTCTTTGTATACCCGTGTTTGATTCTTGCGTACATGGGAGAGGCTGCATTTCTTTCTAAACACCATGAAGATATCCAGAGGAGCTTTTACAAGGCGATACCCGGTAAAACAACTTCTTAAGCCATATAATGTGCAATCACAATCATCAAATCGGAAATTTTTTGAGACGTTGAATGGGATTAAGTCGATCTTGTGTTATATGTAGAGCCTGTGTTCTGGCCAGTGTTCATTGTGGCTACATTTGCAGCCGTGGTTGGAAGCCAAGCTGTCATATCCGCAACATTTTCAATCATAAGTCAATGCTGTGCGCTCGATTGCTTTCCTCGGGTCAAGATCATTCACACTTCAAGCAAAATCCATGGACAAATCTATATCCCTGAAGTTAACTGGATGTTGATGTGCCTTTGCTTGGCGGTTACAATCGGGTTAAGAGACACTAACATGATCGGTCACGCATACGGTAAAAGATCATGATCATTAATATAATAAACTTGAAAAAAGGTTGAAAGCTTTACATGTAATCTCTTTGCTTTTCTGCAGGACTTGCTGTGACCTCTGTGATGCTTGTGACTACATGTTTGATGACATTAGTGATGACAATTGTCTGGAAGCAGAGAACGATAACGGTTCTAGCTTTCTTGGTCTGTTTCGGTTCCATTGAGCTTCTCTATTTCTCAGCATGTGCTTACAAAATACCTGAAGGAGGTTGGATCCCGATTCTCCTCTCCTTGACATTCATGGCGGTAATGTACATCTGGAACTACGGAACTACAAAGAAACACGAATTCGACGTTGAAAACAAGGTCTCGATGGACCGGTTAATCTCTCTGGGACCGAGTATCGGAATGGTGAGAGTTCCGGGGATAGGACTGGTCTACACGAATCTTGTCACAGGAGTTCCGGCTGTTTTCGGACATTTTGTGACGAATTTGCCGGCATTTCACCGGATCCTAGTGTTTGTATGTGTGAAATCGGTTCAGGTACCGTACATTGGAGAAGAAGAGAGGTTTGTGATAAGCAGAGTGGGGCCTAAAGAGTATGGAATGTTTAGAAGTGTGGTTAGGTATGGATACAGAGACATTCCAAGAGAAATGTATGATTTCGAAAGCCGGTTAGTCTCTGCTATTATCGAATTCGTTGAAACCGAACCGGGAGTTGAAGAAGAAGAAAGGCCGAATGTGATGAGGGTGAGAAAGGAAGAAACTTTGGAGATTATGGAAGCGAAAGAAGCAGGAGTAGCGTATATATTGGGACATTCGTATGCGAAAGCGAAGCAATCTTCTTCGGTGTTGAAGAAACTAGCAGTGAATGTAATGTTTGCGTTTATGAGCACGAATTGCAGAGGTACAGATGTTGTGCTTAATGTTCCTCATACTTCTTTGCTTGAAGTTGGAATGGTTTACTATGTTTGAAGAGACAAGATATTAGATTTAACAGAGAGAAGATCATTACAGTGAGTACAGGATAGAGAGAGAGAGAGATCTAACTTCGTTTTCATTTGTTTCTAACAGAGAAGTTAGATGTTTGATTTGCACAAGTTTATAATCTGTAAATATAATTTACAGTTGATGAATGAAATTCAAGATATGATAAATCTGTAATTTTCAGATTGAAATTTTGTACTTGTGCCTTTGTTAATTTTCAATTCAAAAAAAAAAAAAAAAATTAATTTGAAGTTAAACTACGTATTTTAATCCAAAACTTACATTGAAAATTAAAAATGTTAATTATTTTGAAACATAAATATAATGCTTCTCAATTTGAAATAAAATGTTGGAATAGATTTAGCCATTAATGACTAACGATTAACTGTTAAATCATCAACTAAGCTGCAAAAAAGAGCTACATTAAATCCAAGTTGTTTTATATAAGGACGAGTAATAATAGCCAAATATCCAATTCAAAGTCTAAACACAAGTTAAAGTTAAAAATAGATTATAATTAATTATTTATATAGAAACTAAACCAACTTCAAATATGCTCAAAACAGATTTATATATTTATAGCATTTCCTATGGCCAAATTAGCAAATCACAAGTTGGTATATTATTATATGTAAAACTTTCCTTTTGCTTTAAGCCCAGAGAGCAAGCAGTGACATAGAAGCAGAACCCAAAACCAAAGCCACAAAACACAACTTCTTTAGCCGAGAACCCGAGTCATCGGTGGTCGTCAACATCTTGTTATGGAAGAAATCCAATGCAATTAGGTCGACTAAGGCCATGTATATTAGAATCCCTGATGATAGTGAGCCTAATAATCCCTCTATTATCAATGCATTCGGGTTCTGATCATCATAACCGGTTGCTGCAAATATAATCATCCCTAGTACTATCCCGAGAGGCGTCGTTATCGCAAACATCAAGCACATATACACTACTGTTCCTGCCTTAAATCCTGCCTGAAAAAAAGGAAAGTTAAAACAATACCATTGCTCAATCCTAATTTATCCTTAAAATTATGCTATAGAAAAACTATGGTTTTGCATGAAACTTGCGTATAGCAGGTAATACGACGAAAACACTAACATAAACTACTAGGCTACATGTTCTGGTCTGGATTTGATTTGTTTGTAGTTCAGATTTTTGGTTTTGATAACTATATACATATATATAAACCAAATTAAACACGAATTTCATTCGGTTTGGATTTTAATTTTAAAAAAGATTTTCAATGGTTTACTTTTGCTACAATTTTGGTTTGGACTGGTAAACAGGAATAAATATCTCTAATTAGAATGTTGACATTAATATGCAAAAATGTCAACATCTATATACAAGTCTAACTATACCTTCTTCAAAGGTTTTTTTTTTTTTTTAATTATTATTTAACAAGTCAGAAGTAGTACCACCAATACAATACATATTTTTCAACATATTTATTATTCTCCTAACAATTTCAACTCTATTTATTTTTTGTCGAAAATTCAATATGCATTAATAATTAGTTTAAAAAAAAAAAAAAAACTGACCTGAGCGATGCAACCACCAAGACCCAAACCTTCGAAAATCTGGTGAAAAGACAGAGCAGCAACCAAAGGTCTAATGGTACACTGATTTTGTGACATTCCCATGGTTACTCCAATTATCACTGAATGAAATATAATCCCAATCTCAAGCACTTGTGACACTAATCTTTTTTTCATCTTCACTATTTCCTCCTCATTACTTTCTTGTATTTCCAAATCACCCCCAAACTTCCCTCCCTTCATTTCTAACCCCCCAACCGTCGCCGTCATCGGCATATACTCCATCCCACCACCACCACCGCCGTGACCCATATGTTCGCTCGCCGTTAAATCAACCAACAACGCCGTTATTGCTCCGATCATAGTCACCAGACCGGCGAACGGAAAATCTTTCCACGGATGTCGTGAAGACACCTGGCAATCGGCGAGCGATTCGAAAGCTTCCGGCAAGACGTGGACTAGCGACGTCGAGAGAATCACACCGGCGGCGAAACACTTTATGATCAGAATCGCTTTATCGTAGAGAGGTTTTCCATGGAAGTAACGAGCGAGGAGAACAGGTCCCGAAATCCCGAGGACGCTAGTGAGGAAGATGACGAAGACTGAGATTAGCTTTAGATGAGAAGCTTCGACTCCGTTTCTACATGCTAAAGCTCGAATCGACGCCTCTGTTCCGGTGACGCAAGAAGCCATTGATGATTGTGGAAGAAAAAGAGAGATTGGGATTGTGTAGTGCGATAAATTGGGGAAGTTTTATTTCAATAGGAAGACCTTTTTGGTAGGACTCACTTTACACGTCAAGCGGTTATTAAAGAAGTGCGTTGTTGAGTAAGATTTCCAATTTCGTTATTGCTGAAATTTCAAAATGGAAGAAATAAATTTGGAAAATTGCCAAAACAAAACAAAAAGCTCACGAATTTTCCAATTCTTTGCGAAACTTCTAAAAAATAAAAATTATTCTAAATGTGAAAGCCCCCTCACTCCAATAATTTGACAGAGGGTTCATTAATACTTCTACATCTATATATGTGGAGTTCGAGTCTCGGAGAATACAAATTAACGGAGGGAAAATTTACTGGAGATTTTCAGCGTGGTGCAGGGAAAATTTACTGGAGATTTTCAGCGTGGTGCAAGGAAAATCATCCGGAGTAGTCCCGCAACTCAAGACTAAAATTGTCCATTGTATAATCGTCTGTGTAATTGATCTTATAATTTGTAATAATTCACAAATCTAAACGATTAAAAAAAACTATAGCTAATAGGTAAAAGTCCCTTTGACCCATTAATCAAGGGTTTAAAACTTCTACATTAGGAGATCTGGGGTTCGAATCTCAGGAGATGCGATTTATTGATATTTATGCAGATTAATGGAGGCTAGCTTACATGACATCTTCAGCGTGGGACAAAGTAAAATCGTCTGGCGTGAATCAAGATAAAAGATTTGTCGGTTGTAAAATCGTCGATATAACAATGCTTATAATTTGTAATAGAATAATAGCGTTAAAAAAAAAACTATAGCTAATATGTTTAATATGTTGCTAACTGTTACAAATATAAAAATATTATATAAATTACACAAACTAATATATAACATGTTAAAAACTACAAATTTTAAAAACTAAAAATTGGAATTTTTTTTATAGTTTTTGATTAATATTGGGTTATAATGTAATTAATTTCTTAAAAAAAAAATTTCATAAAAAATAATTCCAAAAATAAACTGAAAACCAATCCAAAATATTCAAAATTTTTAAATAAAATAATAATTAAATTTATAGTTTCAGTTTTGAAATTTGTTTTTCTAAAAATGTAAAATAACCATTAAATTTACATTAAACCATGTTATATATATATGATGACCAAATATATCTACATATTATATATATCCAATGTTCAAGAAAGCGCTAGGTGCTAAACGAACGGTAACCCAATGTCTACTGCCTAAAACGCTTAATCGGAGCTTAGGCGATTTAATAGGCAGTCTAAACGTTTTACAAAAATACATAATATATTAGATATATATAATAAAATATATAAAAAACTATAAGTTATAACTAATAAAATTTATATTGTATTTATTTTCATCATTTTATAGTCAAATATATAAAATTTTATGATTTATAGATAAGAAAATTTATATTATTTTATTATTATAATATCATAATATTTTAGGCGTCAAAAGCGGTAGAATGCTTTTTTGAACACTGTATATATCTATTAATAATATCAATTCTAGAAATTACATCATACACTTTATGTATTTCCAAAAAGCCCATTTTATAGTTATTACTCTCTATGTTTCGTATTACTTGATGTTCAATATTATCCTACATAGATTAAAAAAGAGAATTTTTGAAAAATGCGTCTTTTAAAGTGTCACTTTTCAGAATACTATTTTTTCAAAAAAATTTCAAAAATGTTATTTTTTCAAAATCATTTATTCAATATATCACTTATGTTTGGGTAAATTATATTGTATTAGGGTTTAGTTTTGAGGATTTAGGGTTTGTTTGGGGTCAAAAAATTTTTTTGGATTTAAATTTTCAAGACTTAGGGTTTAAAAATCTTTAATTATTGGCATTTTTGCAAATGAACAATCTATAGTGGCATTTTTGAAAATAGACATACCAAAAAATGATATTTATGCAATTATCCTATTAAAAATCATTTATTTTTTTCTTTCAAAAATAAAACATGTTATATCATCAATTTTAAAATAATTCAACTAATAAAAAGACAATCGGCATAATTTAAAAAGTAAAAGATAACAAAAACACAATTAATTTTGCATGAAAACTTAAAAATATCACTTAAAATGAATCAAAAAAATCTTTAAAAATAAAATAAAATGATAAGGTGGGAGTAATGTTTTCTATGGGTTCATCTTTTAATAAAAAAACATTTTATTGTTAGGATTGAGTTTTTTGGAAAAAAAAATCCATTTTATGGTCATTGAGTCTTACATGCAAACACTCGGTAATGTAGTTTATGGTTTTCGGAAAATATCTTTCGATATGAAAATGTATCTTTTCAAAACCATTGTTTTATAGAGTTATTAATGTATCTTTTCCAAAAACGGTTTTATGATTATTAATACATCATAGGTTGCGTCTCTAAAAAAAATTGTTTTACGGTTATTAACGCATCTTAAGATGCGTGTATTCTAAAAAATCATTTATGGTTATTAATACATCATAGAATCACGTCTTTTAAAAAATAATTTTATGATTATTAATACATCATAGGATTGCGTCATTGCGAAAAATCGTTTGTTGTTATTGGCATCATAGGATTGCGTATTCTCGGAAAACGTGTTTTATAATTATTAGTACATTATAAGATTGCACATTTTTTAAAAACAATTCTGATATTTTGTAGTTTTTACTTATAATTGTAACAATTTTGAAAATTGTATCGGATAGCACATTTTATCATCTTTTTGTGTTCTATATATTTTTACGTAATTGTATCATCATTTTATCTTCAGTCTTTATTAATTTGGATTTTTTGTTCTCGTGACTGCCTTAAAAAAATGTTGATCAGAGGTTTCCATGGATTATTTGAAAGGCTAAAAAAGATAATGTCTTTAGCGGTCTGGACATAGACTCACACAATAGTTTACAGAATACGGAAGTAGATTTGGTATAGCAGAAAGCTTAATCGAAGACGCCAATACATTCACCGTATGATGGCAGGGAATCAATGGGTTCTGAGGGGTATACTTGATTGACATGCTATAAAAATGGATCTTAGAAAGAGTCGGATAATTTTTCAGGCTTGGGATGGTATGTGACGTGTGTCTAGTTTTAGCTCAGTGACACAAAGACTAGCCTCAAGTACACGGCGATCAAAGTAGTACTTAAGCGTCTAATCCACTAGAGACTTGTAGGACACTATAGGTTTTCGGGAAAAGAATTAAGCTACGACAAAATATGGGGGTTTGTGATGATGCAATTAAATAAATATCGATAGGAAATCAATGGAAACAAACGTTGGACAGCAGAGAAATCTCAGGGTTCATGGAGCAATTTATTCAGGAACTAGGAACATAGAGCTATTTAAGTATGCAATCCCGTCATAAATTAACCATAATATTCTCATATCAATGAATAATCATGTCTAACAACTTAGTCCATTCAGGTTAAGAAGGTGAAAGGGTAAGCATGCCACAGAAGTTGATAGAAAGCTCATCCAATACAAAGCAGGTATTCATGCGCGTAAATCTAGCAAAAGGGGATTCCTAACTCGAATTCACTTAATAATATAATCAAATAACTCTCGCAGTGAAGATTAATATATTAATCAACCTAAATACTCGACTCTCGCAAAACAATTAGATAGATAGATATGCATAAAAAGGATTAAGATTCGAAATGTTAATATGATCCTTACACGACTCTCGCAATGATAACGTTCAAGCTCACAAAGATCAATCTAGATTTAATCACAAGTTGGTTAAACTAGCAATATGCAGAAGATAAAAGCATAGATGAAGACTTCACTAAATTCCTAAGCATGAACAATTCTTATTTATCGATCCATGAATAGACCCCCACGAAAATCCAACAATCAACCTACTCAATCATAGAAGTGAAGATCATAGCAAGAGTAGAATGAAAAAATAGTATTAATAAAGAGGGTTTAGAAAGCTTCTCTCTGCTGGTACAAAAATTGGAGGTTTTCTCCCTTTAATCAATACGTAAAAGCTCGATAAAAACCCTAAAACTAAAGACTTTGAGCCAAAGGCTCTCCCTCAAGAGAAAATGTGTAACTATGGTGGTTGTTGTATAGGTGGTGTTGATTTTCGTAGCCTCCTTCTATTTAAATAGGTGAGGAAGTCGGCTAGGTATATTTTTAAAAGATTTAGGAGATATTCTTCAAAAAAGAAAGATTTTCTCTTTTCTCGGATATGTTGTAACGCCCCCGAACCAAAATTGAGATTTTTGGGCAGTGCGTCGATCAACACAGGTTGCAAATTGAACCGGTTGGTTCAGTTTTTGAGCGTCGGTTTGCGGTCTGGTTTAAACGAACTCTAGGGTTTGCATATATAAGTCAGGGAACCGTATTTCAGTTGTGTTTTTGGAAGAGAAAAGCTGATTTTCAGAGTTCCAGAGAGAAGAGAAAGGGATTCTTGAGTGTTCTTGTTCCTTGAAGCTTCGGAGGCAGTTCTGTCTGGTTTTAAAAGAGGAGGGTAGCGGTCAGTAAGAACAGATCGGATCAGAGTGAAACTTTCAGGTTACGTTCTCCACTCCCTGATCTTGATATACGAGAAAACGGTTTGTCAATCGGATGTGTATTCTAGGAGTTATAATTTTTTTACTGAGAGAAGTTTGTACAGTTTCGGATCTACGATCAGTCCACTTAAGGAGGATTTCCGTCGAACCAGAAGGACTCAGAGGACAATCCACATACCGATGGATAGGTCTCTCTATCTAGTTTCCAGATCAGGTTTCCTATCCTGATTCTGAGGTAAAATTTGTTCTCAATGAGCTTTTGAAGTCAATGTATCGTTCCTGTTTTCTGAAACCCTAATTCGGTTTAGGAGAAAGGATCGAGGTTTTGTTGGTTCGTGAGGAAGAGAAGATAGAGCAGGGGCTGTAGGTGTCAGAGAGATCTATTTTCGTGGCTGTCCTTGTCTAGAATCGATCTAGAATCAAGGTGAGTGCGTGACCATGGCTTATCTGGGTAATCGGAGTATTTATGATGCATTTGATTGTGAATTGGAATGGATTGATGAATGACTACTGGTTATTTGTTCGTGCTATGCGTTGTTGATTAATCGCTTGGTATTGTGTTATTTCTTTATGTCTGTGTATATAGCCAAGTAGATGGGATGACCGTCTCAGTGAGTATTTGTGATAATAGTCATGCATTTTTTTTAACCATGTGATGCAGGTAAAGAAAAAATGTGAGTGTTTAGAACAAGGTTGTGAAGAGGAGATAATCTAGAGTCTTGTTTATTTGCTTTATGTGATTGTTTAGAACTGCTAGATTACTGGTTTTATGGAATTGAATTGTTATATTGGTTTTTAATTGGTGATGGTTTTATGGTTTAATCGTTTGATTGGTTTGAGTTGCTTGTTGAATTGCTAAGTGTTGAGAATTAGTATTTATAGGAATACTAATTCGATGTAAAAAAAAAAAACGGGCCAGGTTGTTTCACATGGTGTTTGGTCGTACACCTATGGCGATCGACCGATCACCATGATGAATCATATCGCAGTCGAAAACAGTGGGTAAGTGATCGGTCGATCACTGGTAGCTCACTGCTTCTCTCTCTGCATTGATATCTTCTCGAATCTTCAAGGATCAGTCTTCAATAAATCGAGCATATCTTGCAATTTAACCGTTTGATTTTGGTAATCGAATATTCATTTTGAAGCTGAGACCCTCGTCTATGTCGTGATAAAATATGAGGTTGATCCGACGGTGGGACACATCTTCACATGGATCAAAACATATGATGGTCAGAATTTGTGTTTTTTTGAAAAGGCTTGATTTCATTCTTTTTAGGCCCAAAATGCTACAAATTCCTGTATTGACTTCAAAGCCTACAAAAATACTAGAAGAGCAATTTAATGCCAAAACCAAGTTATTTATTTATTAAAAACCTATTAAAACATAGTAAAAGTTGGTAAAATATAATGTATATCAGTATGCGTTCAAGGAAGAGAATAAAACGATCCTGACAGGGGTGAGAAATTTGAGAATGAGTCTTTTTCCACTACATCCAGAGATCGAAACTCTAGTTTGGCAATGCAATACCTCATAAACTAGAAGACAGAGGTAGCCTTTGCAATAAACTTTTCTTATTTGGTGAAGATGGTATCTACACTCACAGAGTGGCCGGCACTTGGAATCTACCTTGAAGAGTTAACAAAGCTAAAGGCGAAGTTTTATTTCTTTTCTCTATCGCTTGTTCTACACTCAAAATTCAAAAGTCGACATCAGTGGCAGCCCATCAAGGGCTTTGGTTTGATGGGTCACTTGACATGGGTAATCTCATTAAATATAATCTAATACATGTATGTCCAAGAAGTTTTTCTAGCATAATTGGTAGATGTATGGGTAATGACACACTATGAACCCAAGTTCAAGTCTCTTTTATTCGCTTCTAGCCGACATGTTTGTGAGTTGTGCCTAAATAATTACTTTTGGTGTATATTTTGTACACTCATCACCACTGGATTGGGTAACTGAACCGTGCTAAATAAATTTATTAAGCTGTTGAAAAAAAAATTATTCGTTTTGTAATTTTTACTTAATCCGAAAAATGGCTTAGAGAGTGTTGGGGTCAAAACTCCCCTTGGCTGAAATCATCAAGAAATGGCTAAATGTCATTTCTTTGGCGAGCTGACAAGCTGAACAGCTTAGTTGACGAGCTAACGAGCTGAACATCTTAGTGGGCGAGCTGACATGTTGAGCAGTCGAATGGGCGAGCTGACAAGCTGAGCAGTCCTAATGACAAGCTGGACATCCGAATAGACGAGCTGACAAGCTGAGCAGTCGTGTCGACGAGCTGCAAACTAAGAAAAAGCTCACCAAGACTTCAATCCGACATGGGCCGAGCTCACCATAATTTGAGTTCGCCGAGACGTGAGCTCGCCATGGGCCGAGCTAGGCAAACTCATTACGAAGACGAGTTGGGCCGAGTTTAGAGTCCACAATGACAAGGTGACAAGTCCAAGACAATGAGTTGGAGAGCCCAAGATTAACAAAGGCAAGATGGTAGGCTCGTTTAGTTCAACGTCCAAAAGACGAGTTGGCGAGGTCAAATATAGAAAAGAGGTGCAACGAACTCAAAGCCCACGAAGATAGAGCTCACAATAATCAGAACCGACTTCGATAATAGGAAATCCCTAGAAATTAGGAAATCTTTCTTATCTCGTTAGGAGTTGGTCTAGCCGACCTAAAACTTTTATAAATAGATTTGTATATCTCTTGAAAAGGGGATCCGCAACTTTACTCGAAAACACTAAGCAAAAATCAATAAAGCTTTCTTAACAAGCAAATTTACATCTTTGTTTTTATTCTTGTAGTTATGTCTTAGAGATCTCAGCTTTCCTTTAAAAACCCTAACAAATTCAATTGTGCTGGTTTCATCGTCTACACAGAGTATTTATAATTATATTTTTGTGTGATACATTTTTTTTTATAAACATCACATCTTTTCATCACAATTTTTATGTTGTAAAGTTTTACATATAATTATTGTCACCACTCCAAATTTTTCTTGGAAGGTTGCATTTCCTACTCATAACTTTTTGTTTCTTTATTTTTATATAAATAATAGAAACTATTTTTGAGGATTGTGTCTCTTCCTCACAACTCTTTGGTATTATTTCATATATAACCAATTATTAATATTTTTAAGATGTATTGAAAAGTCGCGTCTTTCCATATTTTAACATTTTTCATTTTTAACCATAACAATTATACAAAATATGTTAGATATTCATATCTTATGGAGTCTTTTTTTTGCTGTCCATCTTTTCTTCAAAAAATTGTAAACAAAAATACTAATTGATGATATAAATAATGATTTTAGCCGGCAAAACAAAAAAAAGATATTCATTTTTTACGACCCTAACTCTCTATATCTGTCACTTTTCGTTTTTATACATTTTCACTTAAAATTATTTTATAGTTTTGTTTAAAATTTAGTACATGATATTTTCTCTTACGATATCAAGAATCCAAATCCTAGTATTAACAAGAATAAATAACGTGGTTTTGAACGTGTATATTTTTTTGTGTAACCATTATTTTTTGTCGTACTATTATCTTTATCACTATTTGTATTCCTTTGAAATTTACTAGGCAAGTACCCGCGCGTTACGCGGGATAAGAACATTGAAAATAGTGGTTTAGAATTGTAAATTAAGTCTTTAGATTCAACAAATGAACAAGTAATTTTGATATATTATACATATAACATTCCATAAAATAGTTGAACAATTCCAATAGAAATTATTTTGAAGATATTATTGAGCATTATTAAAACATGAAATATAAATTATCCAAATGATAGCAGATATATAATTATATAATCTTTGGTAACTCTTCTTCATTACTATAACTCTTCTTCATTACTAAACATAGGGTTCGTATTTAAGGCTGGATCAGACGCATTTGGGTTCTTTTTTGGCCGTAATCAGAAGAAAACATAGAGTTTTGAGAGAAAAGTCTGAAATCAGAAGTGTTGGGTGATTTTTGAGTGTTCTTGAGGAGGATTGAGCTTGAGAGGGTGTTAGATCGCAAGAGAGATCGTTGCTTGGTGGATTTCGGTTCTGGGAAGGACGAAATCAAGGGCTGTTCGTTGTGTTCTTCGCTCGTTCTTCATCCTTTCAATCCGAGATCGAGATGAGTTCGTGACCGTAGGTTCATATAGACATGAGGAATAGATGGAATGCGATTGTTGTGTTGTTGGATTGGATTCTGTGTATTGGTGCTTGGATTTGTGCAGGAGATTCGACATATCACGATGGATTCGAGCCATGAGAGGATCAGTTCGTTTCCTGGGTTCTGCGATGTCGTGTCGATCGACACAGGGTGGTGTGTCGATCGACACGGGGCTGTATGTCGATCGACACCTAGTGGTCGTGTCGATCAACACGGGACAGTCCGTCGATCGACACCTAGTGGGTGTGTCGATCGACACAGTACTTCAGTACTGGTTCGTGATTGGTTGTTTCATGTATGCTTGATTGTATGTTCATCCTGGTATTATATCTCTTGTTTATATCTATATATATTTAATCTATAGACGGGATGACCCCGTCGCTGAGTATTTATGATAATACTCACGCAACTCTTTTTGCCATGTGTTGCAGGTAAAAAGAAAATGTGATCGTGGAATCATGGCTGGGAAGAGGAGATGATCTAGTGTCTCGTCTGAGTGGCTGTAGCGTTAGAATTGCTAGGTTGCTAGTAGATTATGAAATTGTTGTCATTGGATTATTCTGGAATTTGAATGAATTGAATATTGTTTTATTGAACTGAACGGTTAGGGAATTAATAAAGTATGAGATTTATTGATTTGGTTGTTATTGTTGATTTTAATTGTTCCCGCGTTGCTTGTGTTGGCCCAATTGAGGATTATTATCTGTGATGATAATAATCTGAAGGGAAAATTTTAAATTTTTGGGTCGGGTCGTTTCAGTGGTGGGAGAGTTGATGCCAGCAGATCTGATCATTAATCCGATGGAGTTGTACGATGTCATTCTTGGGATGGATTGGCTGGATCGGTGCAGGGTCCATCTGGATTGTCATTGAGGACGGGTTTTGTTCGAGCGAGAGGCAGGGATGTTGGTTTATCAGGGCGTGAGACCGACTTCCGGGAGTCTCGTGATTTCGGCCATTAAGGCTGAGCAGCTGATTGAGAAGGGTTGTGAGGCATATTTGGCGACTATAGTGATGCTAGAGACTGTTGGAGAGGTTGCAGTTGGGGATATTCGGGTTGTTCAGGACTTCTAGGATGTTTTCCAGTCGTTGCAGGGATTACCGCCGTCACGGTCGGATCCGTTTATGATTGAGTTGGAGCCTGGGATGACTCCCATATCTAAGGCGCCTTACTGTATGGCTCCAGCAGAGATGGCAGAGCTGAAGAAGCAGTTGGACAATTTGTTGGGTAAGGGATTTATCCGACCTAGTGTTTCATCGTGGGGAGCGCCGGTGTTGTTTGTGAAGAAGAAGGATAGGAGTTTCTTGTTGTGCATCGATTACTGGGGTTTTAACCGAGTCACTGTGAAGAACAGGTATCCTCTGCCGCGGATTGACAAGATGTTGGTTCAGTTGTGAGGGGCTACTTGGTTCTCCAAGATTGATTTGACTTCGGGTTACCATCGGACTCCTATCGATGAGGTAGATGTGAGGAAGACTGCTTTCAGGATGAGGTATGAGCACTATGAGTTTGTGGCGATGCCTTTCGGGTTGACGAAGGCGCCAACAGCGTTCATGAGGTTGATGAACGAGGTGTTTCAGGAGTATTTGGATGTGTTTGTGATTATCTTCATCGATGATATTCTGGTGTATTCGAGGAGTCCAGAGGAGCATGAGGTTCACTTGAGAGTGGTTCTGGAGAAGTTGCGGGAGCAGAAGTTGTACGCGAAGTTGAGTAAGTGCAGTTTCTGGCAGCGAGAGATGAGTTTCCTTGGCCATGTGGATCCGATTAAGATTAAGGATATCAGAGGGTGGTCTAGACCGAGAAATGCCACCGAGATTTGGAGTTTTCTTGGGTTGGTGGGTTATTATCGGAGGTTCATTAAGGGATTTGCGAGTATGGCGCAGTCGATGACGAAGTTGACGGGGAAGGATGTCCCTTTTGTGTGGTCTTCAGTTTGCGAGGAAAGTTTCGGAAAGTTGAAAGAGATGGTGACGAGTACACCTGTGTTAGCGTCACCCGAGCCGGGTGAGCCTTGCGTGGTGTATACAGACGCTTCGGGAGTTGGTCAGGGTTGTGTGCTAATGCAGCAGGGAAAGGTTATTGCATATGCTTCGAGGCAGTTGAGGAAGCATGAATGCAATTACCCTACACATGATTTGGAGTTGGCTGCGGTGATTTTTGCTTGAAGGATGTGGAGATCTTATCTTTATGGCGGAAAGGTGCAGGTGTTCACAGACCATAAGAGTCTGAAGTAGTTCTTCACTCAGTCGGAGCTGGACCAGAGATAGAGGCGCTGGATGGAGTTGGTGGCGTATTACGATCTGGAGATTAGGTACCATCCGGGTAAGGCTAATCTGGTTGCAGATGCGTTGAGTCGTAAGAGCATTACTTCTGATCAGGAGCGGGATATAGAGGCTCTGGTGAGTGAGATTAGTACATTGAGATTGTGTGTTATCTCACAGGAGCCGTTGGGGTTAGAGGCAGCTAACCAGGCGGATTTGCTGAGCAGGATTCGAGTAGCTCAGGAGAAGGATCAGGGTTTGATTGATGCTTCTCAGGTGGTAGGTTCAGAGTATCAGGTCTCGGAAATGGGACGATACTGGTGAATGGGCGGGTTTGCGTACCCAAGAGTGAGGATCTGAGGCAGGATATCCTGAGGGAGGCTCATTCGAGCATGTTATCGATTCATCCAGGAGCGACCAAGATGTATCGCAATCTGAAGCGATATTATCACTGGGTCGGGATGAAGAGGGATGTCGCTAACTGGGTTGCAGCGTGCAAAGTGTGCAAGTTAGTGAAGGCTGAGCATTATGTTCCGAGTGGTATGTTGCAGAGTTTGCTTATTCCGGAGTGGAAGTGAGACATGATTACCATGGATTTTGTGACGGGGTTGCCAGTGTCGCGAACTAATGATGCGATTTGGGTGATTGTGGATCGTCTGACCAAGTTAGCACATTTTCTTGCCATCAAGAAGACCGACGGAGCGGCCTCAGAGTTGGAGTTTCCTCAGAGTGTGATGGCTTTTCACAAAGTCTTTCATGTTTCAATGCTACGTAAGTGTCTACATGTGTCTGGGGAGGTGTTGGCTAAGATTCCAGAGGATCTTCAGCCCAACTTGACGTTGGTGGTGAGACCGGTGAAGAATCTTGAGAGGAGAGTCAAGGTGCTGCACCGGAAGAGAATACCGTTGGTGAGAGTCGTGTGGGACTATGACGGTATTGAGGAGGAGACTTGGGAACCAGAAGCGAGGATGAAGGCAATGTACTCGAAGTGGTTCGAGAAGCAAGCGGTGGCTTGAGTGTCTTTTTCTGGTTTTCAGAGTCTGTATAGCATGTTGGTATGAGTTTGATGTATTTTTTGTTTTGTGTTGTAACGATTATACATTGTTGAGATTTAATAAGATGGGTTTCCTTATTAAATATGTTTATAAGATGTGATTTTTATGGTATGACTTGTGGAGTCATGGGTTGTGATGACTGGTAAATCATGTGTTTTGATGGCTGGTGGAGTCATGTGGAGGTCTAGCGATAGAAGTTCTATGGGAGTTAAAGCTTGTCTATCGGCTAGGGAGCTAGAAATAGAAGTTTTAAGTGAGTAGGACTGTCTATTTTCTAGTGAGTTTAGGAATGAAAGTTCTATGTGAGTTAGAGCTTGTCAATGTCCTAGGAGGAGTATCTGGGGATGGAGGTTCTATGTGAGTTAGGACTTGGCTATTCCCTAGATGGGGCTGGGAAATAGAGGTTTTATGGGAGTTAGAACCTGTTTATTTCCTAGGGAAAGTCTGGAAACAGAAGTCTTATGTGAGTTATGACTGTCTTTTCCAGGAACTCTGATGGAAACACCTTGTGATTGGGTTGTTCCGGATGGCCTGGTGATTGGCCATAAGGTGACATTCCAGGATAGGAGATGTTAGGATGGAACCACGAGAAGTGATTTTGGTCGACAGGTGCTTATGATGCACGTTACAGAGTGATTGCTCCAGGGGATAGTGGGTCTCCTGGATATACTGGAGGGGACAGTGAGGTTCTCTCCAGGGGATAGTGAGTTCCCTGCATATACTTTGAGGAACAGGGATCTCTCCAAAGGATGTGTGATTCCTCTGCAGCCGATAGCTTGACGGACTGTGTGTTCCGAGAGTGGGAGGGGCTGGAGTATACCAAAAGCTGGATGGACGGCGGTCCTGAAGGTGGGAGGGGTATGATATACATCGAGACCTCGAAGGGTGACGACCCTAAGGGTGTGAGTGGTGTATATAGATATGAGTATGAGCAATGGTGTTTGTAGTGTGATCATAAGTATTAGACTAGATGAGCTTTAGGAATCTGGACTGGATCTCAGGTGGTGTTGACTGGGTTTGGTCAGGATGGTAGCCGTAGTGAGACGGTGTTATGTGGTTGAGATCGGGAGATGATCTTAGGTAGTCCCATACTAGCCACATTGTGAGACGCTGCAATGTGGCTAGTATGGGACTAGTGGAGCTCGGGGATCGGGTGTGATCTCGAGGGGTGCTGGTCGGGTGGTCAGGAGTGTGGATAAGGATGTGTAAGTGGACGTCTAGTCTAGGGTTTTACTTACGTTCAGAACCTCGGATCAAACGACCCTGGTAAACATATGTAGCGATTTTGGTCGTGCATATTCTTGTTTGATTGTTACGCGATCAGTCGGGCAACCTTAATCTGGATCAGGGAGCATTGCATTGTTGATGTTTCCAGGAGAATCTGGTCGGGTTTCGGACGGGAGTGTCAACTTTAGGGAGACTGTGTTGCGTGATTCGAGGTCGAATCCGTGTTAGTGGAGGAGAATTGTAACGCCCGTGAACCAAAAGGTGGATTTTTGGTTGGTGCGTCGATCGACACAGGTGTGTGTGTCCATCGACACGCGTGTTTTGACTTGTGAGAAGTCGGGTTCTGGGCGTTGCGTCGATCGACACAAGGTGTGTGTGTCGATCGACACAAGGTGTGTGTGTCTATCGATGCAGGTTAAAAATTGGACCGACAGGTTTGGTTCAATCGTGCGGTTTGGCGGGTCGGTTTAGGGAAGCCTAGGGCTTCAATATAAAAGCGGATCAGACGAGTTCTGATCGCTTTTTGGTGAGTTTCAGAGAGAAAACAAAGAGTTCAAGTGTTCTTGAGAGGATTGAGAGGAATCGAAGGATTCTTGTGGATTTATTTGCCTTTTTGATCCTTAGAATTCATGTAAGTGATTGTGAGACTCTAGGGGTGAGTTTCGTGCTGGCAGATCGCGATTTGTGGAGAGGATTTTCGGTTTTAGAGATCCTCGTCGTGTTCTTCGCGTTCTTCAGGTTTTCCTTGTTCTTTCCTTCCAGAATCGAGGTGAATACGTGACCGTAGGTTTATCTGGGTAAAAGGTTGATAAGAATGCGTTTTCTATGTTGTTTTTGTGTGCATTTCGTGTTGATTGCGTGCAGGGATTGATGCAATTCGATCCAGTATTAATCCATGAGAGGATAGGTTTGATCTTGACATCTGTGATGTTGCGTCGATCGTCGCAGTTGCTCTGCATCAATCGACACACAAGACAGTGCATCGATCGATACCGGGCTTGCGTGTCGATCGACACACAGGCTGATGCATCGATCGACACCTAGAGGTTGTGTCGATCGACGCATGTCTATGCATCGATCGACACATGGTTGTTGTGTCGATCGACGCATGTCTGTTCGAGGTAGACTTGTGTGTTTGTTCGTGCCTTGCGTGTTGTGTGTTCATCCTGGTATTTTTATTGATTCTTATGCCTGTGTGTATAACTTGTAGACTGGATGACCGTCTCACTGAGTATTTGTGATAATACTCACGCATCTCTCTTTGCTATGTAATGCAGGTAAAGAGAAAAAGTGAAGAGGAGATGATCTAGTGTCTCGCATTTTGTGGCTGTGTTAGAATTGTTAGGGTGTAGTAATTCTGGAACGTTGTGATTGATTATTGGATTGTTGAGTTAACTTGGTTGAATTGGAATTGATAGATTAATAAAGTATGAGATTTATTGATTGGGTTGTTGTGTTGATTATTTTAATTGTTTCAGCATTGCTTGTGTTGATCCGTTGAGGATTATTATTTGTGATAATAATAATCCGGAACGAAAAATGTTTTTTCTAAAATTTTCGAGTCAGGTTGTTTCACGATCGATGCAACATCACAGTACCCAGGATCGAACCTATCCTCTCATGGTTTGATTCTAGGATGCATCTCATCGATCCCTGCACACAATCCACCCAAAACAAGCACGAATCCAACCAATAACAACAATCAAACGCATCCTTTCAATTTATTTACCCAGATAAGCCATGGTCACACACTCACCTAAGATCTGAAAGGAAAAAGATGAGAAAACACGAAGAACACGAAGAACACCATACGTAGATCTCCAAATCTCCCTTCTTCCTTCGCGGAGAACACATATCTATCCACTCCAGAACCTCACAATCCCACACACGAGCTTTTAGGATCAAGAAGAGGAAAAAATCAATAATGATTCTCCTTTGCTCTCAAATCCTCTCTCAAAACTTTCTGAAAACTCTCTGGAAACTTCCTGTAAACAATGAATGTCCTAAAATGCGGCCACACCCATATTTATAGGGAAGCCCTAAGGTTTTTTGTAAACTGGCCCACAAACCACCGACTTAAATCGAACTAACCGGTTCAATTTACCTTTGCATCGATTGACGCACACCACTTGCATCGATCGACGCACGACCAAAATCCTCAGAAATTGGTTTACGGTCATTACAACTCTCCCCCACTAACACGGATTAGACCTCAAATCATGCAACACTGTCTCACTACGGCTACAATCCTGACCCAGCCCCGGCCAACACCACTCGATATCAACACTGTGACCCCACCGGCCAGCTCCACCTGATATCAACACACTTGACCCCACTGGCCAGCACCACCTAAGATCAACACCCGATCCCTGAAGCTCATCTAGCCTCATACTTATGGTTACAATACAGATATTATTGTTCATAACTCATACTCATAACTCATATACATATACACGATACCCACTCTCAGGATCGTCACCCCTCGAGCTCTCGGTATGTAGAAAACCCACTATCCCCTTGAGAGAACCACCATCCCTCAAAGTATATGTAGGGAACCCACCGTCCCCTATAAGAACCACCATCTCTCGAGTATATGCAGGAAACCCACTATCTCTTGGAGAGAACCACCATCCCTCAAGTGTATACAGGAACCTATTATCCCCTGGGGCAATAACTCTGCGACGTGCATCATAAGCACCTGTCGACCAAAATCGCCTCCCGTGGCTCCATCATGACATCCTCTAACCCGAAATGTCATCTCATCCATGACCAATCACTAACTCATCCGAAACAACCCCGACTAGGTGTTTCTATCAGAGTTCCTAGAAAAAGACAAGTTCAAACTCACATAAAACCTCTTTTCCCAGACTCTCCCTAGAAAATAGACAGGTTCTAAATCACATAAAACCTCTATTTCCCAGCACCATCTATAGAATAGACAAGTTCTAACTCACATAGAACCTCCATCCCTAGATACTCCTCCTCGACATGGAAAAGCTCTAACTCACATAGAACTTCCATTTCTAGCCTCACTAGAAAAATAAATTGTCCTACTCACTTAGAACTCCTATTTCTAGCTCTCTTGTCGATAGACAAGTTCTAACTCGCATAAAACTTCTATCACTAGACTCCCATCAACCTCATGACCGCACCAATCATAACACATGACCCTCCCGGTCATCATAACACATGACCCCACTAATCATCAAAACACATGACCCCACCATTCATCATAACACATGACCCCACCAGTCATCATAACACATAACCCCACCGGTCATATTATAAGAACTCACGTCTTATAAACACATTAATAAGAAAACCCATCTTATTAATCTCAAAAATGTATAATCGTTACATCACCAAACGAAAAATACATCAATACTCATAGTCACATGCTATCACAGACACTGAAAACCAGAAAAGACAACTCAAGCCTCCACTTGCTTCTCGACCCACTTCTAGAACTTTGCTTTTATCTTCGCTTTTAGTTCCCAAGTCTTCTTCTCGATACCGTCACAGTCCCACACGACTTTCACCAACGATATTTTCTTCCGGCGCAGAACCTTGACTCTCCTCTCGAGAATCCTCAAAGTTTCGCCTCCAACGTCATGTTGGGCTGAAGATCCTCCGGGATCCTAGCCAACACCTCCTCAGACTCATGTAGACACTTCCGTAGCATCGACACATGGAAGACCTTATGAAAAGCCTTCATAATCTCAGGTAACTCCAACTGATAAGCTACTGGTCCAACCTGTTCCACAACCTTGAACGGACCTATAAACCTCAGACTTATCTTATTCTCTGAAATGGTTCTGTTAAGACCCCTCAACATCGTTGCCTTGAGAAACAACAGATCTCCTAGCTCAAAATCTAGCTCTTTCCTCTTCTTATCGGCAAAACTCTTCTGCCGATCCTGAGCCTCTCTCATGTTCAACCTCAAGACACGGATCTTCTCCGTCTTCTCCTGAACAAAATCTGCACCGAACATGCTCCTCTCCCCCATTTGAGTCCAGCATAATGGTGTACGACATGGCCTTCCATACAAAGCTTCATATGGAGTCATTTCAATACTCGCCTAGTAGCTATTACTATATGCAAACTCTACCAGGTTCAGGTGATCCGCCCAATGACCACCATAATCCAGCACACATATTCTCAGCAAGTCCTCGAGTGTTTGAATCGGCCTCTCAGAGTGTCCATCCGTCTGAGGATGATAAGTTGTACTCATATGCACCTTAATGTCCATCTCAGCCTGGAATTCCCTCCAGAACTCTGAAGTAAACCTCGGATGCCTGTTTGACACGATACTCGCTGACACCCTGTGCAGCCTTACTATCTTCTGCATATACTTCTTAGCCAACACCGCCGCTCCATCGATCTTCTTGATGGCAAGAAAATGTGCCGACTTAGTCAGACGATCCACAATCACCCAAATAGCATCATACGTCTGCGACACTAGCAACCCAGTCACAAAGTCCATGGTAATCATGTCCCATTTCCACTCCATAATGGGTAAACTCTGCAACAACCTGCTCGGAACCTGATGCTCAGCCTTCATTAACTGGCACACATTGCACGCTGCAACCCAGTTAACGACATCATTCTTCATCCCGACCCAATGATAATACCGTTTCAGATCACGATACATCTTAGTCGCTTTCGGATGAATCGACAACATACTCGCATGAGCCTCTCTCAAGATCTCCTGCCTCAGATCCTCATCCTTGGATACGCAAACCCGCCCGTTCGCAGAGACCTGATACTCAGAACCTGCAACCCGAGAAGCATCAATCAAACCCTAATCCTTCTCCTGAGCTACTCGAATCCTACTCAGCAAATCTACGTGGTTAGCTGCCTCTAACCCCAACGGCTCCTGTGAGATAACACATAACCTCAAAGTGCTAATCTCGCTCACCAAAGCCTCCATATCCCACTCCTGAGTCAAAGCAACCCTCTTCCTACTCAACGCATCTGCAACCAAATTAGCCTTACCTGGATGGTACCCAATCTCCAGATCATAATCTGCTACCAACTTCATCCAGCGCCTCTGTCTCTGGTTCAACTCTAGCTGGTAAAGAAGTACTTCATACTCTTATGGTTTGTGAACACCTACACCTTCCTGCCATAAAGATAAGATCACCAAATCTTTAAAGCAAAAATCACTGCAGCCAACTCGAAATCGTGGGTAGGGTAGTTGGACTCATGCTTCCTCAACTGCCTCGAAGCATATGCAATTACCTTCTCTGCTGCATCAACACACAACCTAGACTAATTCTCGAAGCGTCCGTATACACCACATAAAGCTCACCCAGATCTAGCAACGCCAACACTGGTGTACTAGTCAACATCTCCTTCAACTTCCCGAAACTCTCCTCACAAGCTGAAGACCACATAAAAGGGACATTTTTCCCTGTCAGCTTCGTCATCGACTGCGCCATACTCGCAAATCCCTTGACGAACCTTCTGTAGTAACCCGCCAACCCGAGAAAACTCTGGATCTCAGTGGCATTCCTCGGTCTAGGCCACCCTCTGATAGTCTCTATCTTAGCCGGATCCACAAAAACTCCATCTGCAGAAACCACATGCCCGAGAAAGCTCATCTCTCGCTGCCAGAAACTGCACTTGCTCAGCTTAGCATACAGCTTCTGCTCCCGCAGCTTCTCCAGAACCACTCTCAGATGAACCTCGTGTTCCTCGGGACTCCTCAAATAAACCAAAATATCATCGATAAAGATGATCACAAACTCATCCAGATACTCCTCCGGAAAGGCATCACCACAAACTCATAATGCCCATACCTCGTCCTGAAAGCAGTCTTCCTCACATCCGCCTCATCGATCAAAATCTGATGGTAACCCGAAGCCAAATCGATCTTAGAGAACCATGTAGCCCCCCACAACTGATCCAACAACTCATCAATCCACGGCAAAAGATACCTGTTCTTCACCTGACTCGGTTAAGTCCTCGGTAATCGATGCATAACCGGAAACTCCCATCCTTCTTCTTCACAAAAAACACCGGCGCTTCCCATGGTGAACTACTAGGACGAATAAATCCTTTTGCCAAAAGATCATCTAGCTACTTCTTCAGCTCTGCCATCTCTGCTGGAGCCATTCGGTAAGGCGCCTTAGATATCGGAGTCATCCTAAGCTCCAACTCAATCGTAAAAGGATCAGACCGAGACGGCGGTAATCCTTACAACGACTAGAAAACATCCTCAAATTGAACAACTCGAATATCCCCAACTGGAACCTCTCCAACAGACTCTGGCATCACAATCGTTGCCAAATACGCCTCGCAGCCCTTCTCAATCAGCTGCTCGGCCTGAATTGCCAAAATCACGAGACTCCCGGAAGTCAGTCTTATTCCCTGATAAACCAACCTCCCCGCCTCTTGCTGGAACACAACTCGTCCTCGATAACAATCCAGATGGATTCTTTACCGATCCAACCAATCCATACCCAAGATGACATCATATAGCTCCACCGGACTAATAATCAAATCCGCTGGCATCAACTCCCCTGCCACCAGAATATCCACACCACGAGCCCGCCCGAAAGTAGCCAAGGACTTGCCACCAGCAAGTTTAACTACTCCCGGCAGTTCATTGGAATCGCTCCGGATTCTGCTGCCTTCCGCACACTCCGAAGTAATGAAGCAATTCGTCGCTCCAGAATCAAATAAAACATGGGACTCACACCCGCCCTACTAATGTCCCTGCATAAATCCCATGACCCTAAGAACTCTAATATTCTAGCACAGACTCACAAATTCCAAAACAGACCAAATTCAACACATTAGAATTTTAACAAGTCAAGTTCTGAAATTACCTGTGATCGGTCTGGCGCTAAAACCACCCACCTCCACCGAAGTGAACACTCGCGGTGCCTCTGCAATCTGAGCCACCGGCTGTACTGCCGCCACCGCCATCTGCTGCAGCTTGGGGCATCTTGGCTTGATGTGTCCCGGCTCTCTGCAGTGAAAGCACACCTGCGCAGCATGAGACTCACTCCTCTTCGGACAGCTCGCCACCCGGTGATCCGTGCTCCTACACCCGAAGCATCCCGAACCACTCTGACTCGGTCCTAAAGTGTTCTCCCACTTCCTCTTCTGTCCTTGGGCAGGCTTGCCGCCCTTGCTCGGATCCACCTGCTGCTGAACCGGTGGACTAACCACCACAGCCTGCTCCCTTAGGTCATCCTCTATCGCAGCAGCTGTCTCAACCAGCTCCACCCTCGTGGCGAACTTACTCGCTCTACAGCGAGCCCTAAAATCTGATCAAAGTCCCCTAAGGAACCTCTTTACTTGGGCCTGCTCGCCCTCCAAGTCTCTACCAGTAAAAACCAGAAGCTGATCGAACTTCCGGACCAACCGGTCACCCTTAGTCAACTCTAAGAATCGCAACTCCAAGCGATCTCCCGCCTCCTGTGGAAAGTACTTAGCGTTGAACTCAGCCACAAAGTCCTCCCAGGCCATATCCGCTTGAGCTCTCCTAACCACCACACCTCACCACCAGAGATGTGCATCCCCATCCAGGTAATTTATTGCCAGGTCCACCCGGTATCCCACTGGACACCTGAGAGATTGGAAATTACGCTCCAATCTACTTCTCCTCAAATCTGCCTCCTCAGGCTTGGCACCACCCGAGAAAAACCCTGTGCCAATCCTCTGCATCTGCTCCAACATCCTAAGATAGGATGGGAGCTCCTCCGCAACCGCCACACCCGGCGGCACCCCAGCCATACCCGGCTCCATACCAGCCACACCCGGCGGAACACCAGCCACATCTGGCTGAAGACCAGCCACACCTAGCTGCACTCCCCGAGCCTGACCTGGAGCCAGCACCCCACCTGGCAACCGCTCCAAGATCAACTATAGTAGACCCGCCAAACGATCATCTCGATCCTGGGCTCCACCTGGAGCAGCACCCCCACCTGGGCCCATCGCACCGGAACCCACACAAGTCCCACCAGTCCTCACACTGGCACTCATAGTGGCCACACCCACGGACCCTCCTGATACGCCTGCGAATCGGTCACCTGCTCCCGCATGGTCTCCTGGGCCACACTCGCGGCAGCAGACTCACTTTCATGTCCATGTCCCCGCCCGCGCCCGTGCCCACACCCACCACGACCACCTCGGCCTCCACGGCCCCCACGACCTCTGCCTCTAGTACCCCTAGCCATCTCACTCTGCAATACCCAGCAGAAAACTAGGCATACTAGAAAACCACAAAGTGAAACAACACTTACCGTGGAATCTCATTGAAGGCTCGGAGAAGATGATCTAGGACTCCAAACCCACACAACAATCAATCGACTAACTCACATAATCAATCAATTACACCCACCCTAGAACCATAAGGCTCTGATACTAAACCGAAACGACCCAACCCGTAAAAATTAAAAATTTTCACTTCCGAATTATTATTATCACAATAATAATCCTCAACAATCAATATCACAAACACGCGGAACTCAACAAACAATTACCAAAACAACTCATTCAATAAATCCTATACTTTATTGAAACTCAACAATTCCAATTCAAATCAATAACCAGATTTACAAATTCAACTCAACAACAAGTCCGGAATTCACTAGCAACCTAGCAATTCTAACAACAACATCAAATAAACGAGACACCAGATCATCTCTTCTTTCCGGCCATGATTCTACGATCACACTTTGTCTTTACCTGCATCACATGGTTAAAAGAGATACATGAGTATTATCACAAATACTTAGTGAGACGGTCATCCCATATACTTGGCTATACACACATGCATAAGCAAAAGATACAATACCAGGATGAGCAAACAACTATGCACAATACGATTAATCAACAAGAACATAACACAACAGCATGTGTGTCGATCGACATAACCACCATGTGTCGATCGATGCACACTGTGTCGATCGACGCAACATCACAGTACCCAGGATCGAACCTATCCTCTCATGGTTCGATTCTAGGATGCATCTCATCGATCCCTGCACACAATCCACCCAAAACAAGCACGAATCCAACCAATAACAATCAAACGCATCCTTTCAATTTATTTACCCAGATAAGCCATGGTCACACACTCACCTAAGATCTGAAAGGAAAAAGATGAGAAAACACGAAGAACACGAAGAACACCACACGTAGATCTCCAAATCTCCCTTCTTCCTTCGCGGAGAACACATATCTATCCACTCCAGAACCTCACAATCCCACACACGAGCTTTTAGGATCAAGAAGAGGAAAAAATCAATAATGATTCTCCTTTTCTCTCAAATCCTCTCTCAAAACTCTCTGAAAACTCTCTGGAAACTTTTTGGAAATTTCCTGAAAACACTAAATGTCCCAAAATGCGGCCACACCCTTTTTTATAGGGAAGCCCTAGGATTTCCCCTAAACCGGTCCACAAACCGCCGACTTAAATCGAACCAACCAGTTCAATTTAACCTTGCGTCGATCGACGCACAACCAAAATCTTCAGAAATTAGTTCGCGGTCGTTACATCTAGCATAGGTTCCTTCAAGTTATGTGTTTTTTGAATCTAGACTTTCTAACATGGAACTGAACCAACCCCCACATATCAATCATTCTCCCACGTTGGAATGGAGAGTTTGCAATATAGCTGCAAAAACATATAAGGATTTGAGAGTTAGAAACTAATGTTCTCAAGTTGAATACAAGCACAGCTCAAAAACAGTTCAAACAATAAACTGGTTGGAAATATGAGGATTAAGAATAAATCATTATCAAAACATATTTGATTGATGGTTTTTCTTATATATTTGTCTCTCTTCTCTTCAGTTATAAGTTATACAATTCCATGCTGAATAAACCAATTAAAATTAGTAAAATCGAATCATGTACCACAACAACTTTTGTGACTGCCAAACCAAAAAGAACTATGATAATTACTTGCCAATGCCATGTGACATGTTGGGGTCGAATCTCCCCCTGGAAAGACAACAGTCACAAAATGGCTAAGTATGGAAACCGCGGTGGATTACGAACGACCGTCGTGCACAGCGCATCGCTAGCCGATGTCGTGCACATCGCGACACGAGATTGCGGCCTACTGCAACCAAAGGCGCCGAGGATGATCGCGTACCGAAGTGCATTTGGCGCCGAAGTTAATCCAATACCACGACACGAGGATCGCGTACAGCGATGCAAGTGGAACCGAAGTCGGTCGTGAGTGGTTCTGAAGTCGGTCGTGAGTGGTTTCGAGTTCGGCACATCGTTGGACCGAAGTGGTGACACGAAGTGGTGCCGATGTCATTGCTTCGGAAGAGCCGATGTCGATCCTTGACCACGGGACGTCGTGGAACCGATGCCGCGAGGCGCGTGGTACCGAAGTGGGCTGTTTGTAATGGCCGAAGTGGGTCGCATACGTAAGCCGAAGTGGGCTGTTTGTAATGGCCGAAGTGGGTTGTTATGAAGGCCTAAGTGAACCGATATGGCAATCCCGGGAAGATTTCCATTATCGTTTAGGAATGGATTAGCCGACCTAGGTTAGTATATATACTCATGTACGTCCTTTGAGAAAAGGATCCGGAAAATCAATTTACAAAGACTTGTACTCTAAAGCTTTCTGAACAGCAATAGAACGAGTTCTCAAATTCTCTTTACATTCCTTGAAGTTAGCTTTGATTGCGTTGGTTTTAATCCTAGAATTTATGTTCCCTACAAAAGTCTCTACAAATTTTGATTGTACGGGTTCCGACTCCCACATGACATACGTCAGTGAGCTCAACAACCGGTGCTACCACAAATATGAATGCATATGAAGCCTGCGAATGTTACATTCAATTGTATCATACATTCATTCAACTACAGAGTATATAGTGTATTCATATACATGTAAACAAAGTGATCTTACTCGGGTGAGAATGCGGCCAACTGGAGTTGAATCGAAGAATAGCACCCAGTACGCTGATGCAATGCCAATGCCAGCAAGCCACTACGTTGATGCAACATGATAAATTATGAAGCCAACCTGACCCAAAACGCTTGACCATAGAAAAACCATCCTCGGGAGACACGAAAATCGTCGGAGAGAAATTTCAACCCAACATAACCACTCTCTTTGTCTTGTTGCGTAAGTTGTCCTCTGGAATAACAATTTTGATGAATTTAAAATATATCAGGATTTACCAAAATCCAATAACTGAGAAGAGATAAAATATATATCGCGGCGGATTATGAACATGAGAGATGAGTTTCTATGTTTAATATTTATAAGAAAATCTAGGGTTAGTCGTTAGGGTTCCAAAAATAGAAATAAAAAGACGACCAATGTATATGATCATATAAATACGCCAAACCTACAAATTAACAAAACAGAACAAAATAAAATCAGTACAAACCAATACACAAACAATGGTTAAGAAATTATTGCAGAAAGAGCGAAAGAAGAAGAACAATAAAAAAAGAGGAAATTCATATCAATAACTTTTTCAAATTCATATGATCGATGCAAGGATTTACGAAAACTTCTTGATATATATATAATAATTAGGGCTACACTTATGATATTAATAATTAATGGGCTTTCATGAAAACAAAACGTATTTATGTTTTTTTAATTAAAAAATATGATGGCATGACATGTAATTAAAGCTTTTTTAGAAGGTATTCTTGTAATCAACCACTTTCAAATCGATGGGAGAGTACAACGTAGAATTTTTTACTTCATATATAATATAATAGATTATAATCTTATGCTACTATTCCATGTCATCAAAAAATTTGTACCCTTCTATGTTTTCAGTCAGATCTATCATGTAAAATAAAAATTCAAATTCACTTTTTGAGAACAAACACACATTCACACTACCAGATAAATGTATCTTAAACAATCGAATCTCACTTTAAGTTTGTTGGTTTGCTTTTTTGATTTTCCATCGTGCAGCTTCTCTTTTGCTTTCTTTGAAGACGTCGACATTTGGAAGATTACTTGTCCGTTGTTCCAACTTATCATGGGTCCTTTAAAGGCCCATTATGCTGAGCCCAAATTTGTATCTGAGAAGTAAGACTACGACATCTTCTTTTTGTGTTTGATCGTTGACCATTGTCCCTCTTCTTCCCAGACATCTAGTTTTAACTTTTTATCCCAATGAGGATAATCAATTTGTATCTGCACAAAAGCTGCAAAGATAGATTCCTACCTCTTTTTTAGGTTTCTGTTAATTTTAGATACTATTTATTGTTTATTAATAAAAAATATTAACTGAAAAAATACTAAAAGACAAAATTTTAAAATTCACAAAATCGAATAACACTTGTGACATATATATATATATATATATATTTTTTTTTTTTTGTTATCTTGTTTTTTTTTATAAAGAATGGACCACAACACACTGACCCACTAGCCTATTTAATCTCAAATGAGGAAAGATGGAGTCGAACTCCATATGCCTAAAAACGTGCAAGTGGAACTACCACTGCACCACACATGTTCTCGGCCACTTGTGACATAATTAATATTACATGTTCTAACTTCAGTTTTGAAGGAATTTTCTGATAATTAAGTTTTTTTTTTGTGTGCTATATGTCAATTTGCTAGTCTTATAAACTTTTCATTGTTTTTATTTAACTACTTTAGTTCATGTTTTTAGATAGATGTATTAAAATTTGTGATTAAGTTTTAATCAAATTTTCTTTGTTTTTTAAAATGATTTAGTAAAACTTCTTTTCCAATCGATGATTATTAGTTGATTTGAAAACACCAACTAATATCTCGTTAAGTCTTGTATATCGTCGTTTTGTTTAATCCTTTTTGCACTTTAATTATTATTATAAACTAATGTCATAGTAATTTCATATGGTATCAGAGTTACAATCTCTTAGAAGCTCCAGTATAAAAGTTTAACAACCTTAGTGAACCGTTTCCGCATCTCTTGAAACTAAGAAGAGTCTTTCAACGGGCAACTGAGTAAATGATCTTCAAAATCCTACAGAACAAGCTGACGCATTATAATCTTTTCTACACCGTCTCAACCATAAGTTTTCGTAAGCCATAAGTGACCGGCTGAACATGAAAAGTTTGATTAACACGATTGGCATCCTCTATTTAACTCTAGTAGTTTTTTTTGTTGTGGCGTTTTTATCTACACTTATGGTACTATATATTTGATATGACTACTCTTAGTCGGTAAAAAATGGGGGGAGATTGTAGAGTATTTAATTCTAATATACTTATTTGAATTATGATTAATTATTATTTTTACTAATTGCAGATTTGCCATTATTATTTGAAATGTTTTGATAATGTTTATTTGACTTTAATCCCTTCTCTCTAATCTTTTATTCTCTAACGATTTTTGTCCAAGTTGTCTTAATATTTTTCCTTAAGAAAAAAGAAATTGGTGGATCAATGGAAAGAGACGTTGGTGGTCTCTACCAATAAAAGCCGAGGACGCTTTCATCTTGGATATACACTTGCTCTTTAGATTAAATAGAAAAACAGAAACATAGTTTTTATCTTGTAGTTGTTGAGTTTGGAAGAAATCAAATTGGGAGGAGATTGATGTTGGTGTAAATATCACAAAGCCTAAATATTTACATAAAGAAGGAAACCATGATTAAGGACTTTCTTTTACTTAATTATCTTAGGTCATGTTAGCTGTATTAGAACCTGTATTTAAGGTTTAGTCTATATTTTTTTTGTCTTCTTTAAGTGATCTAATAAACTTATATTGTAAATGAGGATTAGTGCTTGTATTGAAATTAAGAATCAACCGATCCCTTGTCAAATATTGTTTGTCATCTTTTATTTTTATTTTATCGTATTTTTCACTCGTTGATTATTGAAAACTTGTCTAATAGAAATTTCAACATTGTTGACAAAAAAGAAAAAGAAATTTCAACATTCATTTCGCAAATGTAGTACTTGATCTCTAATCTTAACCGACACGGCAAATAATACATCCAATTGAAGAGACCAATGGACCATGCGCTTTTGGTCGATATGTAGTCAAACACATGATTTTGCGGGTAATTTTGTGATATATGATTGACAGTAAAAACGTGTTAAACCTAAAATCGCTAATATGTCAACATTAGCATGAATTTTGTAATTCTGCAGTCCATTCTCGGAACCTATATTTACGTTATATATATATATATATATATATATATATATATATATATATATATATATATATATATATATATTCTAAAGGTATGTAAAGAACGCACTTATTATTTGCCAAGCCCAAAACTATTTGAAAATTAAAACCAAATTGAGAAAAATGAATTAATATTTGTTTCTACTTACGCAGAAAGAATGAATTCATAATTGTTTCGAATTAATAAAGTACACTCAGCTTCCTCGTTAGGCAAGATGACATCAATACCTAACTGTGGACTGTTATATCCTCATAAGGGTATTCAGATTATGACTACTGATTTGAAGCCTCCCACACAAACACAAGTAACCGAATGGGTGATTAATATTTCATATCCATTGATAATTATTGATTCATGTCTATTGGTTGATCAGCATTTCCTTAGTTATGTTATCAAAATAAAAGCATTGCATTAGATGGCTCGGCGCTAATGAAGTTGACATGTTCCTAACATGTGATTTAAATTCCACAAAAAAAAAAAGAAAACATGTGAGGTAAATGATAAAAAATAAAGTGCGCTTTAGAGTCAAATTTAATTGGGAGATTTATAAAATTACCCTATATTAATATTCATTTTGTCCCAATGCTATTTTCTCATTTTTTACCATTTTTTAACCTAAACTACCCTTAACCCAATAAAAATAATTAGAAATAAAGGGTTTTAATTTTTTTTAAAAAATCTTATAAGTACAAACACCCTAAAGAATAGTCATTTGTATATATCAAAATATTTTTATTAGTTCAAAATAATGTTCAAAAGTAATTGTATAGTTTGCTTATACGACTTCCAGAATCCACGTTCTACGTCTACAAGTCGGTAGATTATTGGTTCTGCCTAGTAGATTTATATCTACCAAGCATAGAATTTGTGTTCTACTACTTGCTCTATGTTCTACATCTTCGTAGAGTGTTTATTCCACGATTTGTACTAACAACTACCAAATCCAGAATACATATTCTACCGTTCTCAATATATTCTATCACATTTTCTATCATCTACCGAGTAGTGTAGAATATGTTTTCAGCGAATTTAGTTATTAATTTCCCTAAATCTAGGATTTAAATATTTAGTTTCCTTAATCGACAATTTACAAAATATGTTTTAAATATTACGTTTTGAATTTTAAATTTCAAAAACTAATTTAAATTTTGAAAACTTCTAAAATCATTAAAAAATGGCCAAAAGCTTCAAAAAAAATTCATATGGTTACAAAATTTCAAAAATTATATATCTCTCATACAAGATAATTTTGTTAGAAATATATATTTTTTTAAATGTTGGTCCACAAATATAGTTTAAAGGAGAAATATATCTTAAATAATTTAGTATAAAATACATGAATGAAATATATCACACTATTTTATAAAGAAAAATTTGAGGATTTGTTTTAAAAATTTATTTGGTTTTGAAAATAAAAATTTGGAATATAATTTAATTTTTACCTTCAAATTCATATTATGTTTTGTAAATTTAATAATTTTTAGAATTTTTACCAATTTAATTTGGCTTTTAAAATTGAAATCTGAAACTGTAATTTATTTGTTAACAAAATTTATGTATTCTTGTTTTAAAGAAAACTGTTTGGGATTTATTTCAATTTTTTAAAATTGTTTTGAAAAGTATTATTATTTTTTGCTTAAAATTATTTTAGTTGGGGTATTGAAAAGTTTATCGGAATTTAGTTAGTTAGAGTATTTTATGAAGTTTCTCATTTGTTTTCAATTATTAAAAGAGAAATTTAAAATGAATTAACAAAATTAGAGGGTAAAATCGAGTTTCCTCAAAATTAGAGTGTAGTGGGACTTGTTTATGTGGTAGAAGGTATATTGGGACAAAATTAAGTTCAAATGGTGGCAATTTAGCAAAATTCTCAATTTAATCTGTAAAATTTTTTTAAAACAAATGCAGGTTTTTTACAGAGCCGTGCCTAAAATTATGGAAAGCATATAAAAAACTAATAAAATAGTAACCATAAGATCTACTAAATATAAATAATTTCTTTCCTACAATATTAGTAACCAAATTTTCAAAGTAAACTCTTTTAAACAATTTTAAATAATTTCTTATGCGACTATTATGGACGTTTTTGGTCCCTCAAAACAACCTAGGGGATCCCATTCCTACGCCCAAGTCAGAATAGAGGACAAATAAGAAAGAAATACTACGGTGGATCGAAGAAGATCGAAAAAGAAAATAGTCAGAAAACTAGAGGAAAAGAGTAACTCCGGACCGAATAAGGGTGGTCCGTGAAGTGTGTGATGATCTGATGGAGAAGAAAAGAGAAGAGAAAGAGAGAGTTTGTAGGTGAGCTCCGGTTAAAAGATGATCGTAACTAAAGAAGAGAGAAAAAAAAAGATCCGAGACAGATTGACCATAATAAGCCAGAAAAAGCTACAAGGTTCAAGGAAGTGGACCTTGAGCTCAAGAAACATACACTTTATATGTGTTCTTAGCCAAAAAAACAAGATCTATACTATGGAGTAGATAGTGGGGTATTTCTAGAGTGTCATCTGCCCGGGTTTGGATAATGAGTTCCAAACGTCGAAGCTGGTTTGGGTCTGGGTTCCCGGGTTTTGATCAATGCACTCGACTACTTTTGTTTCATTTTATCTGACTCCTTATGCCACTTGCCTGGCTGTACAGTTCTGCTAAGTTGCAGTTGACTCCTCGCACTGCTGGTGGCGTCTGACGAGTTAGTTCAAACGCCGGGGTGCTCCCTTGGAATCAATTTTGTTCAGCGGTAGTCGTTGTTCACAGTATAGTACACATGTTTTTACTCTAACACACATAAAATGAAAGTGCTTTTATCCTAAACTGAGGTTTAGAATACTGGAGAGAGGAAGAGACAATTTCAAGCATGATAAAAATTTATTTTTTACCTTGCCCATGATAAGAGAACTCGGACCACCTGTTTCATTCATGAGTAGAAGTATTCTGTTGTGGGCTTTTTGCTTAACTGATCCGGGTCTTTTTCCTCCAAATGACTAGATCCGCTACCGAAGATTGTTGGGCACATGTTTTTTCTCTTGTGGGCTCGGACTATTATATGGTCAAGTTCAAAACCTGTTTTGGGACTATCATTAAGCGATAAGCTCCAACAGAGATGTTAGAAATCCTATAATGCCACGTGGCGACATGTGATTTATCTAATTTAAAGAGGATTATTTTATCCCCAAGAGCAACTAAAACTAAATTTATTAATAATATTTGATAAGTGATCCATCAACTAGAAATGCACTATGCTTCTTTATTTTAAAATTTTAAGTCATAATTTGTTTTTTACATTCTTTAAAAAAGGATTCGTGTCTATATTACTTATGGATTTGGTATTAGTTCTTACAAAAAATTAAAGACCTTGAAATTCTTCATAAACAAGGCTATAGGCCAAAGTTTCTTCTTTACCTACATACACACGCCTGATCTTCTCCAATCAATAAGTATGGTACTTGTTTAGGTTATAGAAAGATTTATTTGACATGAGTGATTGTACATGATTACTAGATTTGAAACTAGAGAACAACTTGAGTTGATTATATTGAATTACAAGAGTATTTATACATAAATATGACGAAAGCCCTAATCTAGAATAGGAGATACATCTAAGTACAATAGGTAATACAATAATATGAATATATACTTCAATATTCTCCCTCAAGTTGGAGCGTGTAAGTTTTGAATGCATGCTAAATTCTCGAATTGAACTCGCCCCAATGCCTTAGTCAAAATGTCAGCAAGCTGATCAGTAGTACGAACGTGGACCGGAATGAATAATTCAAACTGTGAATGCTCTAGGAAGAAGTAGAATCGAGTCGATTCCCCCTAGGATTTTTGACTGAATAATTCGAATTGTGAATTCCTGAGAACTCCTGAAAGTCCAACGTTTTTCTCTTATTGTTTACACCGAATTTAATACTTTCTTAATTATTGGAAACCACAACATCCTGTTTGACTTAGCGTAGTTTCTTAGTTCCTATTGCTTCTATGTGCTCTAAATCTCTGTGGATTTTATCCGTAAGTACTACGATCGATTGGCTTTGCACTTGCAGTTTAGATTGTTTTGTTTGGGGTAAAACCTGGAACTTGGAAGCTCATCAGCTTTGATAATTGCAGTTCCGATGTGTCCAAATCTTGATTCATCTAATCCCATAACAAGCTGATGAATACATCCTTCGTTCTTTTCCTTCTCGTAAGCACTCAAAGCAGAACAAATAAAACATAATGGTGGTTTATAAATATGAATCTCTTCCCAAATCTTCGACAAACGCCGTAATAGTCAATGACAGCTTATCCATCTTGACGACAAGTCGCCAACTTTGCCATAAGCTGGTGAATACGTAGCTTATTTCCAATTGCAAAACAAGTTTTCAAATTCTCCCACAATTTGTGAGCTTTATTGATGAACGTGACCGTGGATCGAATACGAGGCACAATTGATGTTCGAATCTAACCCACTGTCATCGAGTTTACACTAATCCATAATTCGAAGTGTGGACTCCCTTCTTGCGGCTTCACCATGGTCCCATCCAGAAAAACAATTTTCTTTTTCGCTTAAATATCATTCAACATCTCTGTTGCCCATACATTATAATTATCATCTGTCAACTGAAATGAGGTGATCATAGCTCCAGGATTATCCGACGAAAACAAAGTGTAAGGAGACACAACCGTGTCTGTCTTAGCAACCACGATAACAAAGATGGATTTGTTCACCATGTATTTAAAGAAATAGAAAATCAAAAAATACTTTTCAAAGAATCAAATAGAGAGAACACGTCTCAACAGGAAAAGAGATTTTGCCGAAAGAGCAAAAGAAACAAAGAATCTCAAGGTCAAATAAAGAAAAACTAAACCAGATTTTGTCGTTCAAAAAAAATGATAGAAGACGACGACAAAGATTTTAGGGTTTAGATCTTTGCTCTGATACAATGTGAAACTAGAGAACGACTTGAATTTTATTTAATTGAATTATAAAAGTATCTATACACAAATATGACGGAAGCCCTAATCTACAATAGGAAATACATTTAAGTACAATATGAAATATACATTAATATGAATATATGCTCCAATACTAGACCTTTGAATCGGACCTTCTTAGTGAATAAGAACAATCTTGAGAGAAAGCAACGAGAGAGAGAGAGAGAGAAAGATGAAAAAGTTTGTTATTCACATTAATTTTTTTTGTTACATTAATTCATCTATATAATAGAGAGAACCAGTCTATACAAGTGAACCGGATAACTCACTTAACCAAACCCAATTATATAATCTAATATTCCAATATTCCCCCTCAGGATGGCGAGAAGAGAGAAATGAGAGACATCTTGCTAAGTATAGACTGAAACTGTGTAGGGAACAACGGTTTAGTGAAGATGTCAGCTAACTGGTTAACAGTCTTGACATGAAGCGTCTTGATCAACCCACTAACAATTTTATCTCGAATAATATAGCAGTCCAATTCAACATCTTTTGTTCTTTCGTGAAAGACCGCATTGTTGGTAATGTGAATTGCTGCGGTGGAGTCACAATAGAAAGCAATAGGTTGAGATTGTGGTGCTTGTAGATCCTTGAGCAGATTGACTAACCAGACAATCTCCTGAACAACCATTTCCATAGACCTATACTCCGATTCTGCAGAAGAGTGAAAACTGCTTCTTGGATTTCCAGGAGAGCATGGAAAGACCAATGAACATACAATTTCCAGAGGTAGAGCGTCTTGTGCATCCACAAAACCCTTCAATATCAGATTAGAAGAGTAGAGAAGAAAATCCCCAAACAAATAGTGCCTTTGAGATAATGCAGCACTTAGTGTGCAGCCTGAAGGTGTGAAGGTTTAGGTGAAGAAGCAAACTGGCAAAGCTTGTTGACAGTAAATGTAATGTTTGGTCAGGTAATGTTCAAGTACGTCAGTTTGCCCACCAAACGCCTATAAATCCGAGGATCCTCCAGAAGAGGTTCATTAGAATCTTGACAAAGTTTGAAGCTTGGATCCATTGCAAGCTAATAGACCAGTTTCATCCAACAAATCTAAAATGTACTTCCTTTGGCATATAGAAATTCCCTTACTTGAACGAGCAATCTCAAGGCCAAGAAAGTATCTTAAAGGATCAAGATATCAAAGTTTAAAAACCTTTTTGAGATCAGACTTCAACTGTTCCACTTCGAATTCATCATTGCTTGCAATGACAATGTCATCTACATAAACCAAAACAGCAACATACTTCCGAGCTACATTTCTGATGAATAAAGTATGATCTGATTGAGATCTCTAAAATCCAGTGGCCAAGAGAGACGTACTGAACTTCAAAAACCACTTTCTCGAAGCCTGCTATAGACCATATAAGTATTTTTCAATCGACACATGATATGCTCAAATTTGCCCTGAGCTACTCTCTCAAATTAAGAGATCGATGTCGTACTTAGGGATCGAATCCACAGGGAATCAATTCACACAATCAATTATGAATTCAAATTATGCTAAGTAAAATGTGATAAATGTAAAATAAACAGCAAATGTAAACAAGTGAATGATTATCAGGTTCTTGAAATCAATTAGACAAAAGAGTTAGGCATTGGGTAATTCGCAGGAATGACTTGAAATACGGTCGTGTCGATCGACACAAAGGTATGTGTCGATCGACACAGAGATGAAAACAGTTAGGATTTTATTAAGAACGGTTCTAGAACTCAAACACGAATGTAAAACCAATCAACTTTCGTTGCAGAGATTATCTATGACTAAATCCCTAAATTCTAAATTTCTTTGCAAATTCAGTGAATAAAGACAAGCATTAAGTTCAGGTTCAATTGTTCACAAAATTACTAAGCCAAATTTCTTTGCGAATAGATAATTTTGCTCATCTAAGATTATGTCCGGTTGTTAATAATACTTTCGCATCTATTAAAGCAACCTAGGATATCCAATTTCAGTTGATCAATCCTAAAATCAGAGTTATATTAATCTAGATGAAGAACATATAGATAAATCCTAACAGAGTTTCAATCCTACCAATTTCTCATCAAAACCTAGAACTATCCTAAGCCTAACAAGCAAACTACTCAGACATAGATGATGAAATCATAATGAATGAAATAAATTGCATTAAAAAGATAGAGTAAGAGATACAGAGTTTCGAAAGCGATGGAATCCGGAAGTCTGAAATTCCTCCAAAGCTCTCAATCTCCAAGTCTTAATTAAAAACAAGATATCTCCTAAAAGCCTAAGGAAAAACTATATATAAGGTCTAAAATTCGGATTGGGCTTCTTGTACAACTTCTGGGCTTTTTGGGCAAAACTAGAATTTCTTCAAAACTTGAAGTCTTCACGTGTCAGACGGGCATGTCGATCGACACACAGGTCCGTGTCGATCGACACAGCCTTGAAAACTCGATTCCGACTTGATCACTTCGGCCCTTCTTTCCTCGATGCTCCAAAATGCTCCAAAAGCTTCCAATAAAGCTCCAATCGTCCAATAATCTACAAAGACTAAAAAAGACTCGAAAAATACCAAAAAGACTCTACGAAAATGACTTATATCATAGTCAAAAACGGGTAAAAACCATGATATATCAACACACTGCATTAGGAGGTAGAGATTCCCCTGTTTTGGTGTATAGCCTGAAGGTAGAGTCATATAAATTTCCTCATCTAATACTCCTCCATTAAGGAAAGCATTAGATATGTCTAACTGACTTAGACTCCAGCCTTTTGCTACTGCTACACTCAAGAGTGTCTTGACAGTGGTCATTTAGCCACTGGTGAGAAGGTGTCAACAAAATCTAAACCCTCTTTCTACGTGTATCCCTTAGCAACTAACCTTGCTTTAAATCTTTCCAAACTACTATTAGCAAGAAGCTTGAGTTTGTAAACCCATTTACAACTTATGGTGTGCTTATCAGGTGGCAAGGAACATATTTCCCATGCCTGAGTATTCTCCAAGGCAAGCAACTCTTCATTCATAGCTTGTAGCCATTCATCAAACTTCTTGGCTTGAGCAAAAGAACGAGGTTCAGGTGGTAAATGAGTTAGAGCACAAATGTAAGACTCATACTCATTTGACAATTGTTCATAAGACATGTAGTCAGCCAAAGGATATGGAATATCACTGGCACCGATGTTGCAGTAGTAATCTTGTAGATATGGAGGAGGTTTAGCCGCTCTCTTGTTGTTAGCTGATATGTTGAATGAATCTCTGAGCAAAGATGAACAATCTATAGATGAGTCATTCACAACTACATGAACTTCTTGATGAACTGTAGAGGAATCATTCTGACAAGAGAAAAAATCATGAGGTAATTCATCATTGACAAACAGAAATAAATCCTCATGAAATACTACATTTCTAGAAATGTAAATCTGATTACTCTCAACATCCATCAATTTGTAACCTTTATACCCTGCAGGGATAGCCAAGAAATACACAAAGCTGTGCTCTAGGCTAAAATTTATGTCTATGCTTAGAAGAAGTGGAGCTATAAGCTAATCAACCACATACACGGAGACCCTTGTAATCCGGTCTTTTAGAAGTAAGAACTTCAAATGGGATTTTATCCTTTAATAAAAGGGAAGGAAGTCGATTAATGAGAAAGACTGTTGTCAACACACTGTCTTCCCAAAACTCTAAAGGTAACTTAGACTGAAACATCAAAGATCTGTTAACATTCATAATGTATTGTTGTTTCCTCTACCACTGAGTTCTACTCAGGTGTCTCAGGACAAGAGTGAAAGGGAACAATACCTTTACTTTTGTATAACTCCTCAAACTTCAACTCGGGTCCATTATAAGATCTCACACCTTTCACACTGCCTTGTATTGAGTTTCTATCATCTTTAGAAAATCAGGATAGACTTCGAGAACCTCAGCTTTAGTACGCAGTAAATACACTCAAGTTATTATCGTGTAGTCATCTACAATAGTGAGAAAATACATGTATCTTTCAAGTGTAGACACAGAGAAAGGACCCCATATGTCTATATGAAGGAGGTCAAAGGCATGATCATACATTGTTCTTGGAAACATAAGGAATGTGTTCTGTTTTGCAAGAGGGCAAATAGAACAATGAAAAATTCCTTTATTTCTTTGTTTTACTCCAAGTACATTAGTAAGAAAATCAGTCTTACACACCGATGGATAACCAAGTATATTGTGCCACAAATGTGAATCACGAGTAACAACATTTGAGCTAAAAGAAGCAACTAAGGATAAGGATGATTCTGCTATAGAATGTACATCCAGAACATAGAGGTTGGAGATAGCTTCACCCTGTCCAATCATCAACCCCCTGATATGATCCTGTATCTGCATGAATCTGTATCAAACACAACTCTATACCCCAAGTCTTTGGTCAATTGACTGATACTAAGAAGATTCAGCTGAAAGTCTGGAAGGTATAGTACATTGTGTAGAACCAACTGCTCATTCAATTTTACTGTACCAATACCTATAATTTTCAATCCTAATCTTATAGGAAGTGTAACTATCTATTCAAGGTATCAGACGACTCAACAAAGAAACTTTTGTCATGAGAAACATGGTGAGTAGCAACACTGTCTATAATCAAAGAGTTAGAAGGTAAGGCATTTCTCGTAGCTCTCAAAATGCCAACAAAGCATAGAGTAGAAGAGGAGAATGCCACACCTGGTAAAGCAGTGATGGTACCACCTGAAGTAGAAGCTACATATTGCTGTGAAGCAGGAGCAGGTTGTAGCTGAGAATTAAAATAAGCAATTACCCCTTCAATCTGATCTTTGGAGAGAGTATTGACCATGTTTGAAAGTGGATCTTCAGGAGATAGTGCAAGCTGAGCAACACGAGGCCTAGGATAAGATGGTTTTTTCATTCTGGAACTTTGGTTTAGATTTGTGGTCAAAGCCTGGAGGATATCCATGGACTTTATAACATTTGTCTATAGTATGTCCTGTATAACCACAGTGAGAGGAAACCAGTCTGTTCTGTCTTTGAGCAGAAGAAAAACCCTAAGTTGCATTGACTGAGACTTCCACAGATGCTGGTGTAGAGACATGAAAAGCAGCATCATTCTGAAGAGGAGCAATGTTTCTTGATTATGGTCCTGATCCAGCAAGTTATATATCTCAGACATGTTAGGTATCTGCTTCTTCATAATGATCTTGCTTCGAATGGTGGCATAAGATTCATTGAGACTAGCCAAAAACTTGATGACTTTAGCATGTCCTGCCTTAGTATCTGTAATTTTGCAACAGTTACAACGATGACATGTTTCATCACAATTGGCACCCTCCAATTCATCCCAAAGTGTCTTCAGAGTAGTATAATATGTAGGTAAGTCCATTGATCCTTGTTGAAGAGACCAAATCTGCTGAGAAAATTGATATGATCTTGGTAGGTTTGTGACATGAAATCGAGTCAACAAATCTTTCCAAATCTCAGAGGCATCATTGAATCGAAGTATGCTTTTGTATATCTGCTTAGACACGGAATTCAGAATCCACGATTTCACCATAGAATTGCCACAAGACCAAATTCAAAAGCTAGAATGTATAGAGCTAGGTCGCGGAATAGAACAATCAACGAAGGCCAATTTGTTCTTAGCATCTAAGGCAATATTTATAGCAATACTCCAATTGTCGTAATTCGTATCGGCAAGGACCTTAGAGATGATCGAAAGGCCAGGATTATCACCGCTTGTGAGGAAAAATGACGAGTGAATGTTATCCAGAGATTTCATCAGAGAAATCAAAGGTTCCAGCAAAACATGTTCTTAAATTTTAGGAGCTTCAAGAGTTGAAGATCACCTTGCTGATGATGTAGTTCTTCCAGTGTGACACCCAATTTTGCGGTGAATCACCATTGAAGCGACTTGGAAAATCTTAAAGAGACGGCAGAACAACCGTACAACTGAATTTTTTGGCAGAATTACCGAAAAATTGATCAGAAAAGAGCGATTAACCAGGAGAATCACCGATTAATCAAGGTCAAAGAGGCGGAATCAAAGAAAAATCGGATCGATTGAGCTTTTCTTTGAGCTCAAGCTGTAACGACCGCGAACCAAAGATTGTGATTTTTGGTCATGTGTCAATCGACTCAAGGTTAAATTGAATTAGTTGGTTCAATTTAAGTCGATGGTTTGAGGCTGGTTTAAGGGGAAACCCTAGGGTTTCCCTATAAATAGGGGTGTGACCGCATTTTGGGACATTTAGTGTTTCCAGAAAATTTCCAGAGAGTTTTGAGAGAGGATTTGAGAGAAAAGGAGAATCATTGTTGATTTCTTTTCTTGTTCTTGATCCTAAAAGCTCGTGTGTGGGGTTTGTGAGGCTCTGGAGTGGATAGATTTGTGTTCTTCGTGAAGGAAGAAGGAGATTTGGAGATCTAGGTGTGGTGTTCTTTGTGTTTTCTCATCCTTTTCCTTCCAAATCTAAGGTGAGTGCGTGACCATGGCTTATCTGGGTAAAGAAAGTGATAGGTAGCTTTTGATTGTTGTTGTTGGGTGTCTTTCGTGTTGTTTTTGAGTGGATTTGTGCATGGAATCGATTGTGATGCGATCTAGAATCGAACCATGGGATAGGTTCGATTCTACGATATGTGACGTTGCGTCGATCGACGCAGTTGCTTTGTGTCGATCGACACAGTGTGTGCATCGATCGACACAGGGTGGTTGTGTCGATCGACGCATGTGCAGTTGTGCGATTCTTGTGTGGATTGTTCGTGCTTTGCCTTGTTGATTGTTCACCATGGTATTGTATCACTAAGTATTTGTGATAATACTCCCGCATTTCGTATAACCATGTGATGCAGGTAAAGACAAGGTGTGACCGTGGAATTGTGGCCGAGAAGAGGATATGATCTAGGGGCTTAATTGATTGCTCGTTGTTATGAGAATTGCTAGGATGTTAGTGATTATGGAACTGAGGTGAATTGGTTTATTGGATTGGTTGTTAATCGTATTGGAATTGTTGAATTGAATTGGAATTTTGATTGTGCTTGATAAAGTATGAGATTTATTGAATGGTGTTATTGGTTATTGCTTGTATTGTTTTCGCAGTTTGTGTTTTTGACAGTTGAGGATTATTATTTACGATAATAATAATCCAAATCTTGAAAATTTTAAATTTTTACGGGTTGGGTCGTCTCATTTTGATATCAGACCCCTTATGGTTCTAGGGCGGATGTAACTGATTGATTATCTGAGCTAGTCGATTGATTGTTGTGTGGGTATGGAGTCCTAGAACATCTTCTCCGAGCCTTCAATGAGAATCCACGGTAAGTGTTGTTTGACTTTTCTGTTTTTCTAGTATTCTTAGTATTCTGTTGGGTAGTGCAGAGAGATGGCTAGAGGTACTAGGGGTAGAGGTCGTGGGGGCCACAAAGGCCGAGGTGGTCATGGTGGGCGTGGGCGCTGGCGTGGACTCGAGAGTGTGGCCCAGGATACCACGTGGGAGCAGGTAGCTGACTCGCAGACGTTTCAGGAGGTGTCCGTGGGTGTGGCCGCTGTGAGTACCAGTGTGAGGACTGGTGGTGCGGTGGGCCTAGGTGGGGGTGCTGCCGCAGGTGGAGTCCAGAATCGAGATGATCGTTTGGCGGGTCTGCTACAAATGATTCTGGAGCGGTTACCAGGTGAGGTGCCGGCCCCGAGTCATGCTCCGGGAGTGCAGCCATGTATGGATGGTGTGCAACCGGGTATGTTGAGATGCAGCCGGGTGTGGCTGGTGTGCAGCCAGGTGTAGCTGGGGTGTAGCCGGGTGTGGCTGGTGTGCACCCAGGTGTGGCTGGTGTTCAGCCAGGTGTGGCTGGTGTGAAGCCAGGTATGGCTGGGGTGCAGTCGGGTGTGGCGGTTGCGGAGGAGCTTCCATCCTATCTTAGGATGATGGAGCAGATACAGAGGATTGGCACCGGGTTTTTCTCGGGTGGTGCCAAGCCTGAGGAGGCCGATTTGTGGAGGAGTATATTGGAGCGTAATTTCCAATTTTTCATATGTCCAGTGGGATACCGGGTGGACCTGGCAGTACATTACCTTGATGGTGATGCACATGTGTGGTGGCTAGGAGTGCTCAGGCGGGTATGGACTGGGAGGATTTTGTGGTTGAGTTCAACACCAAGTACTTCCCGCAGGAGGCGGTGGATCGCTTGGAGTTGCGTTCTTGAAGTGGACTTAAGGTGACCGATTGGTTTGGGAGTTCGGCGAGGAGTTCAGTCGGCTTCTGGTTCATGCCGGCAGAGATCTGGAGGGCGAGCAGACCTAGGTGAAGAGGTTCTTGAGGGGACGTGACCAGATTTGAGGACTCCCTGTAGAGCGAGCAAGTTCGCCACGAGGGCGGAGCTGGTTGAGATAGCTGCTGCGATAGAGGATGACCTGACGGAGCAGGCGGTGGTGGTTAGTCCACTGGTGCAGCAGCAGAGGAGGTCGCATCAGCAGGTGGGTCCGAGCAGGGGCGGCAAGCCTGTATAGGGACAAAAGAGGAAGTGGGGCAACACTTTAGGGCCCAGTCAGGGTGGTCAGGGTGGTTCGGGATGCTTTGGTTGTGGGAGCACGGATCATCGGGTGGCGAGCTGTCCGAAGAGGATCGAGGTTTGGGATACGTGGGTCGAGGCCCAGGATACGCGGGTGTGCTTTTACTGCAAAGAGTCGGGGCGTATCAAGCCCAAGTATCCTAGACTGCAGCAAATGGCAGTGGCGGCAGTGCAGCAGGTGGCTCAGATTGCAGCGACACCGCGAGTGTTCACTTCGTTGGAGGCGAGTGGTTTTAGCGCCAGACCAATCACAGGTAATTTTAGAAATTGACTTGTTAAATTCTAAGGTGTTTGAATTTTAGTATTTTTTAGAATTTGTGAATCTGTGCTAGAATATTAGGATTCTTAGGCACATGGGATTTGTGCAAGGACCTTAGTAGTGGGCGGTTATGAGTTCCATGTTTTGTTTGATTGGAGCGACAAATTGCTTCATTACTCTGGAGTGTGCGGAGATGAGCGGAATTCAGAGCGATTCCGGTGAGCAGCCGGGAGTAGTTAAGATTGCTGGTGGCAAGTCGTTAGCTACTCTTCGGCGGGCCTGAGGTGTGGATATTCTGGTGGTAGAAGAGTTGATGCCAGTAGATTTGATTATTAGTCCGGTGGAACTATACGATGTCATTCTGGGTATAGATTGGTTGGACCGGTACAGAGTTCAGCTGGATTGTCATCGGGGACGAGTTGTGTTTGAGCGAGAGGCGGGGAGGTTGGTTTATCAGGAAGTGAGACCGACTTCCGGGACTATCGTGATTTCGGTAATTCAGGCTGAGCAGCTGATTGAGAAGGGCTACAAGGCATATTTGGCGACGATTGTGATGCCAGAGTCTATTGGAGAGGTTGTAGTTGGGGATATTCGAGTTGTTCAGGACTTCCAGGATATTTTCCAGTCGTTGCAGGGATTACCACCGTCTCGGTCAAATTCTTTTACGATTGAGTTGGAGCCTAGGACGACTCCGATATCTAAGACGCCTTACCGTATGGCTCCAGCATAGATGGCATAACTGAAGAAGCAGCTAGATGATCTTTTGAGGAAGGGATTTATCCGGCCTAGTGTTTCACCGTGGGGAGCATCGGTGTTGTTTCTGAAGAAGAAGGATGAAAGTTTTCGGTTCTGTATCGATTACCGGGGACTTAACCGAGTCACTGTGAAGAACAGGTTTCCTTTGTCGTGGATCGATGAGTTGTTAGATCAGTTGCGGGGGGGCTATCTGGTTCTCCAAGATCGATTTGGCTTTGGGTTACTATTAGATTCCTATCGACGAGACAGATGTTAGGAAGACTGTTTTCAGGACGAGGTATGTGCATTATGAGTTCGTGGTGATGCCTTATGGGTTGACGAATGCGCTAGCAGCGTTCATGAGATTGATGAACGGGGTATTCCAAAAGTATATGGATGTGTTTGTGATCATCTTCATTGATGATATTCTTGTGTATTTGATGAGTCCTTAGGAGCATGAGGTGCATTTGAGAGTGGTTCTGCAGAAGTTTCGGGAGCAGAAGTTGTATGCTAAGTTGAGCAAGTGCAGTTTCTAGCAGTGCGAGATGAGTTTTCTCGGGCATGTGGTTTATGCAGATGGTGTTTCTGTGGATCCGACAAAGATAGAGGCTATCAGAGGGTGGCCTAGACCGAGGAATGCCACCGAGATCTGGAGTTTTCTCGGGTTGGTGTGTTACTATAGGAGGTTCGTCAAGGATTTTGCGAGTATGACGCAATCGATGACGAAGCTGACGGGGAAATATGTCCCTTTTGTGTGGTCTTCATCTTGCGAGGAGAGTTTTGGGAAGCTGAAAGAGATGTTGACTAGTACACCAGTACTGGCATTACCCAAGCCGGGTGAGTCGTACGTAATGTATACGGATGCTTCAAGAGTTGGTCTAGATTATATGCTGATGTAGAAGGGAAAGGTTATTGCATATGCTTCGAGACAATTGAGGAAGCATGAGTGCGACTACCCTACCCATGACTTGGAGCTAGGTGCGGTGATTTTTACTTTAAAGATTTGGAGATCTTATCTTTATGGCAGGAAAATGCAGGTGTTCACAGACCATAAGAGTCTGAAGTACTTCTTTACTCAGCCAGAGCTGAACCAGAGACAAAGGCGCTGGATAGAGTTGGTAGCAGATTATGATCTAGAGATTGGGTACTATCCGGGTAAGGCTAATCTGGTTGCAGATGCCCTGAGTAGGAAGAGGGTTGCTTCGTCTCAAGAGCGGGATATGGAGGCTTTGGTGAGCGAGATTAGCACATTGAGGTTATGTGTTATCTCACAGGAGCCGTAGGGGTTAAAGGCAGCTAACCAGGCAGATTTGCTTAGTAGGATTCGAGTAGCTAAGGAGAAGGATCAGGGTTTGATTGATGCTTCTAAGGTTACAAGTTCAGAGTATCTGGTCTCGGCGAATCGGACGATAATTCTGAACGGGCGGGTTTGTGTAACCAAGGATGAGGATATGAGGCAGGAGATCCTTAGAGAGGCTCATTAGAGCATGTTGTCGATTCATTCGGGAGTGATCAAGTTGTACCAAAATCTGAAGCGGTATTATAACTGGGTCGGGATGAAGAGAGATGTTGCTAACTCGGTTGCAGCATGCAACGTGTGCCAGTTAGTGAAGGCTGAGCATCAAGTTCCGAGCTGGTTGTTGCAGAGTTTACCCATTCCGGAGTGGAAGTGGGACATGATTACCATGGACTTTGTGATAGGGTTGCCGGTTTCACGGACGTATGATACTATTTAGATGATTGTGGATCGTCTGACTAAGTCAGCACATTTTCTTGCCATCAAGAAGACCGACGGAGCGGTATTGTTGGCTAAGAAGTATGTCCGGGAGATAGTGAGACTACATGGGATGCCAGTGAGTATCGTGTCAGACAGGAATCCGAGGTTTACCTCAGACTTCTGGAGGGCATTCCAGGCTGAGATGGGCACTAAGGTACATATGACTACAACATATCATCCTCAGATGGATGGGCATTCAAAGAGGACGATTCAGACCCTTGAGGATGTGTGTGCTGGATTACTATGGTCATTGGGCGGATCACCTGAACATGGTAGAGTTTGCGTATAACAATAGCCACCAGGCGAGTATTGGGATGGCTCCATATAAGATTCTGTATGGGAGGCCATGTCATACACCATTATGCTGGACTCAAGTGGGAGAGATGAGCATGTTTGGTGTGGATTTTGTACAGGAGACGACGGAGAAGATCTGTGTCTTGAGACTGAACATAAGGGAGGCTCAGGATCGGCAGAATAGTTATACCGATAAGAGGAGGAAAGAGCTAGAGTTTGAGTTAGGAGATCTGGTGTATCTCAAAGCATCGATGTTGAGGGGTCCTAACAGATCCATTTCACAGAATAAGCTAAGTCCAAAATTTATGGGTCCGTTCAAGGTTGTGGAACGGGTGGGACTAGTAGTTTATCGGTTGGAGTTACCTCAGAGTATGAAGGCTTTTCATAAGGTCTTCCATGTGTCGATGCTACGAAAGTGTATACATGAATCTAAGGAGGTGTCAGCTAGGATTCCGGAGGATCTTCAGCCCAACATGACGTTGGAGGCGAGACCTGTGAGGATTCTCGAGAGGAGAGTCAAGGTTTTACGCTGAAAGAGGATACCGTTGGTGAAAGTCGTGTGGAACTGTGACGGTGTCGAGGAGGAGACTTGGGAACCAGAAGCGAGGATAAAGGCAAAGTTTTCAAAGTGGTTCGAGAAGCAAGTTGAGGCTTGAGTTATCTTTTTCTTGTTTTCAGTGTTTGTGGTAGCATATGGCAATGAGTTGTTTATGTATTTTTCGTTGGTGATGTAACGATTATACATTGTTGAGATTTAATAAGATGGGTTATTCTTATTAAATATGTTTATAAGACATGAGATCTTATGGTATGACTGGTAGGTCATGTGTTACAATGACTGGTGGGGTCATGTGTTGTGATGGCTGGTGGGGTCATGTGGAGGTCTAGAGATAGAAGTTCTATGTGAGTTAGAACTTGTCTATCGGCTAGAGAGCTAGAAATAAAAGTTCTAAGTGAGTAGGACTGTCTATTTTCTAGTGAGGCTAGAAATGAAAGTTCTATGTGAGTTAGAGCTTGTCCATGTTCTAGGAGAAGTATCTAGGGATGGAAGTTTTATGTGAGTTAGGACTTATCTTTTCTCTAGATGGCGCTGGGAAATAGAGGTTTTATATGAGTTAGAACCTGTTTATTTCCTAGGGGGAGTCTGGAAACAGAGGTCTTATGTGAGTTAGGACTTGTCTTTTTCAGAAACTTCGGTGGAACCACCTTAGTGATTGGGTTGTTTTGGATGGCCTAGTGATTGATCATGAGGTGATATTCTGGGATAGGGAATGTCAGGATGGAACCACGGGAGGTGATTTTGGTTGATAGGTGCTTATGATGCACGTTATAGAGTTTATTGCTCCAGGGAATAGTGGTTCCCTGCATATACTTGAGGGGGCAGTGATGTTCTCTCCAGGAGATAGTGGGTTCCGTGAATCAAAATTTAAGACAAAAATCGAATTGGACCGAATGGTTTATTTTTCTGGGTTAAATTACTGGATTGAGGTTTGGATTTTGGCCCAATCCCAATAAACCCACAATCATATGGCCCATTTCGTGTGGCCCACATCTACGCCAAAAACCCTAACCCTAAGCACTCTCTTCCTCTATTTAAAAGAAATGCCAAAGAAAGAGGGAGGTAGAGAATCTCATTTTAACGAAGCTTTGCTCTTTTCCAAACGTGAACCAGCCCCACAACCACTAGAGGTTTCAGTCGTGTGCTCCGGTGACCAAATACCAGAGAAAGGAGGAGCAAAGGCAAGATGGTGCGAGTAGTGAATTTGCGGGGCGTTTTCCAAGCAGACCGTAAAGACCCAGACGACTTTCTTCCTACCTCTGGATAGATCTCGATTCAACATTTCCACAGCATCTTTCAGATCCCGATTCCAAGTTTCGAAGAGCTGTTTTTGGAGGAGATTTCCCGTCCACTCAGAGAGGTTCTGATCACGATTTTGGTGTCTCTGGAAAGGTAGTGTAGCAAGGATTCCATATCAGGTCTCCGTTTCCCGATCCGATCTAAACCCAATGTAGTTTAAAATCGCTCTTTTTTTAGTTTCAGACCGCTAGGAACATCGGTTCAACCGCTTTTCCTTCTGAACTCAGTTTTTGGACGTGATCGCTAAGGTGAGTGCGCGACCATGGCTTATCTGGGTTGATGGATTGTTAAGATACGTTAATGTTTGTGTGGAATGGATGATTAATTGGTTTGGAGGATTTTTCGTTTGTGTATACGTGCGGTTTTGTGTGTTTTGGTGATGTTGTCGTAGCAGGAATCGACACCAAAGGATTTGGCTCGTTATGTGTTTGTTTTGATAAATTGATTTATTGTGTGTCTTGGTATTCCATCGTGCATGTGTGTATAGTCGGTAGATGGAATAACTGTCTCACTGAGTATTTATTATGATAATACTCACGCATCTTGTTTTCCCATGTAATGCTGGTAAAAGCAAAGTGTGATCGTAGAATCATGGCTATGAAGAAGAGAATGATCTAGGGTCTTAATTTCGTTATGTTTTGGTTATTGTTTAGAATTGCTGGTTAGGTTGCTGGTTATTCTGGAATTATTGAATTGGAATTTATGATGGTTTAGTTGGAATTGGTTATTGATTAGTGAATTATTGAGACAATTGTTGGTTTAGTTGGTTATGACTTCCGCTGGTTAATTGATGATTTGCTTGATTGCTTAATGTTGAGAATTAACATTTATGGGGATACTAATTTGATTATTATTTAATTTAATTTAAAAAAGGACGGTTGTTTCAGTTTGGTATTAGAGCCTTTACGGTTTTAGGATGGGCAAAGAGATGATATATGGAAATTTTCTGAAATAGTTAGTTAATTTGTGCATGAGTTTTAGATCATCCTCTTCGAGCTTTCAATGAGATTCCATGGTAAATGTTTATTTGACTTTGTGATATTCTAGTATTTTTAGTCTATGTTTTTGGAAGTGAAGAGAGAGATGGCTAGAGGTACTAGAGGTTGTGGTCGTGGAGGTCGTGGGTGTGGTTGGGGATGAGTGACTGAGTCCGTCGAGAGTGTGGCCCAGAGTTCTACGCATGAGCATGTGGCAGATTTGCAGACCTTTCAAGAGGGGTCCGTAGTTGTGGCCAGTGTGAGCACCAGGTGTGTCTGGTGGTGCTGGTGTGCCCACAGGTGTAGCCTAGGGTTGAGATGATTGTTTGGCAGACCTATTACAGTTGTTATTGGAGCGGTTAGCGGGAGTAGTACAAGCTCAGGTTCAATGGCAGAGGTGCAGCCGAGAGCTGCGGTTATGGAGGAGCTCCCATCTTACCTTAAGATGATGGAGCAGATGCAGAGGATTGGCACGAGATTTTTCTCTAGAGGTGCTAAGCCTGAGGAGGCTAATGAGTGGAGGATGAGGTCAGAGCGAAATTTTTGCTCTATCAGGTGTCCAGAGGGATACCGGGTTGATTTAGCAATTCATTACTTGGATGGTGATACACATCTCTGGTGAAGGGGTGTTGCGGCCAGAAGGATTCATGCAGAGATGGTCTGGGATGACTTTTTAGCAGAGTTTAATGCTAAGTTTTTTCCACACAAGGCAATGGATCGGTTGGAGTCGCAGTTCTTGGAGCTGGCTCAGGGAGACCTGTCAGTTCATGAGTGTGATGTGGAGTTTAACCGACTCCTAGTTTATGTTGGTTAGGCTATGGACGGCAAGTAGGCCCAGGTGAAGAGGTTTTTCAGAGGACTTTGGCCCGACTTGAGGACCCGATGTAGGGTTACCAGATATGCTTCGAGGGCGGAGCTGGTGGAGACGGCTGCTGTGATAGAGGAGGATGTGAAGGAGAAGGTTGTGGTGGTCAGCCAAACCGTGCAGACGAGGAAGCCGCAATAGCAAATTGTTCCGAACAAGGGCGGCAAGCCTGCGCAAGGACAGAAGAGGAAGTGAGAGGACACTTCGAGGTCAAGTCAGAGTGGTCGGGGATGCTACGGATGTTGGAGCATGGATCACAGATTGGTGAGCTATCCTAGGAAAGATGAGGCTCGGGACACTCGGGTCTGTTACCACTGCAGGGAGCCGAGACACATCAAGCCAAAATATCCCAAGCTGCAGCAGATGGTGGTGGCAGCAGTACATCTGCTGGCTTAGACTACAGTAGCAGAGACGAGTAGGCAAAGCTCGAGGTCGATCACAGGTAAATTTCTAAACTCAGACTTGGTGTTAGAAATTTTGCCTGTTTTGGATTTTTGTGATTATGTGATAGACGGTTAGGTTTCTTAGCACATGAGGTCTGTGCAGGGACATTGTTAGTGGGCGGTTTTGTGTCCCACGTATTTTTTTATTCTGGAGCATCGCATTGCTTCATTACTCTGGAGCGTGCTAAGAGCAGCAATATCCGGAGCGACGTCGGTGAGCATTGGGAGTGGTTAGAATTGCTGGAGGGAAGTTTCTAACTACTCATGGTGTGGATATTCAGGTGGCTGGAGAGTCGATGCCAACATATTTGATTATCAGCCTAGTGGAGCTGTACGATATCATCTTGGGTATGGATTGGATCGGTACAGAGTTCACTTGGATTATCACCGGGGTCGAGTTTTTTTTAGTGTGAGGAAGGGAAATTGGTTTATCAGGGAGTTAGACCGACTTCAGGGAGTCTCGTGATCTCGGCTATGCAGGCTGAGAAGATAATAAAGAAGGGTTGCAAGGCGTATTTGGTGACGATTGTGATGCCAGAGACTGTTAGAGAGGTTGCAGTTGGGGATATTTGGGTTGTTCAGGACTTCGAGGATGTCTTTCAGTTATTGCAGGGATTATTGCCGTCTCGATCTGATCTTTTCACGATTGAGTTGAATCCAGGGACGACTCAGATATCTAAGGCGCCTTATAGGATTACTCCAGCAGAGCTGGCTGAGCTGAAGAAGCAGTTGGAGGATCAATTGGGTAAGGGATTTATCCGGTCTAGCAGTTCACCGTGGGGAGCACCGATAAAATGATAGGAGTTTATAGTTATGCATTGATTATCGGGGACTTAACCGAGTTACTGTGAAGAACAAGTATCCTCTACTGCGGATTAATGAGTTGTTGGATCAGTTGAGAGGAGCTATTTGGTTTTCCAAGATAGATTTGGCGTCGGGATATCATCAGATTCCTATTGATGAGGCAGATGTCAAGAAAACAGCTTTCAATACTAGATATGGGCATTTTGAGTTTGTGATTATGCCTTTTAGTTTGACTAATGCACCAGATGTGTTCATAAGGCTGATGAACGGAGTCTTTCAAGATTATCTGGATGAATTCATGATCATATTTATAGAAGATATTCTGGTGTATTCGAAGAGTTTTGAGGAGCATGAGGTACATATGAGGTCGGTTATGGAGAAGCTGCGAGAGCAGAAGCTGTTTGCTAAGCTGAGCAAGTGCAGTTTCTGGTAGCGGGAGATGGGTTTTCTCGGTCATATTTTATCTGCATATGGAGTTTCTGTGGATCCGACAAAGATATAGGCTATAAGAGAGTGGCCAAGATCGAGGGATGCCACAGAGAACAGGAGTTTTCTCAGGTTGGCGAGTTATTACAGGAGATTCGTCAAGAGTTTTGTGAGTATGGCTCAGTCTATGACAAAGCTGACAAGGAAAGATGTTCCTTATGTGTGGTCTTCAGATTGTGAGGAGTTGTGTATATAGATGCTTCGAGAGTTTGGCTGGGCTGTATGTTGATGCAATAGGGTAAGGTAATTACTTATGCTTTGAGGCAGTTGAGGAAGCACGAGGGCAACTACCCTACCCATGATCTTGAGTTGGCTACGGTGGTTTTCGCCTTAAAGATTTTGGGGTCTTATCTTTATGGTGGAAAATTTTAGGTGTTCACGGATCATAAGAATTTGAAGCATATCTTTACTCAGCCAGAGATGAATCTAAGGCAGAGGCGATAGATAAAGTTGGTGGCAGATTATAATGTGGAGATAGTTTACCATCCTGGTAAGGCTAATTTGGTTGCAGATGCTTTGAGTCGGAGGTGGGCTGCTTTGGCTCACGAGCAAGATGGGGAGGCCTTGTTGAATGAGATTAGTACCTTGAGATTGTGTGCTATTTCACAGGAACCATTGGGGCCAGAGGCAGCTAATCAGGCGGATCTTCTGAGCAGGATTCGAGTAGCTCAGGAGAAGGATGAAGGGTTGATTGATGTTTCTAAAGTTGTAGCTTCTGAGTATCAGGTCTCTACTAACAGGACTATTCTGGTGCACAGTTGAGTTTGTGTACCTAAGGATGAGAGTCTGAGACAGGAGATTCTGAGAGAGGCGCATACGAGCATATTTTCTATTCATCTTGAAGCGACTAAGATGTACCGAGATCTGAAACAGTATTATCACTGGGTTGGGATGAAGAAGGATGTCGCTAACTGGGCCCCAGCTTGCGATGTGTACCAGTTAGTGAAACCTGAGCATCAGGTTCAGAGTTTGCCTATTATGGAGTGGAAATAGGATATGATTACCATGGATTTTGTGGTAGGGTTGCCAGTTTCCCGGACTTTTGATGCTATTTGGGTGATTATGGATCGCCTGACTAAGTCAGCACATTTTCTGGCCATTAAGAAGACCGATGGAGCAGCAGCTTTGGCTAGGAAATATGTGAAGGAGATAGTGATGTTGCATGGAGTGCCAGCGAATATCGTGTTAGACAGGAATCCGAAGTTCACTTCTGAGTTTTAGAGAGCTTTTTAGGTTGAGATGGGCACTAAGGTGTATATGAGTACTGCTTATTATCTTCAGACGGATGGGCAATCTGGGAGGACAATTCAGACACTTGAAGATTTGCTAAGGATGTGTATTTTAGATTGGGGTGGTCATTGGGCGGATGACTTGAACTTGGTGGAGTTTGCCTATAATAATAGCTACTAGACGAGTATTGGTATAGCTCCTTATGAAGTATTGTATAGGAGGCCATGTCGTACATCTTTATGCTTGACCCAAGTGGCGGAGAGGAGCATTTATGGTGCAGACTTTCTTCACAAAACCACAGAGAAGATCCGTGTTTTGAAGCTGAACATGAAAGAGGCTCAGGATTGGCAGAGGAGTTACGCTGATAAGAGGATGAGGGAGTTAGAGTTTAAGGTGGGGGATAGATTGTAACTCAAGATGACTATGTTGCGAGATCTTAACAGATCCATTTCAGAGAATAAGCTGAGTCCGAGGTATATAGGTCCGTTCAAGATTGTGCAACATGTGGGACTAGTTGCATATTGGTTAGATTTACCATATATTATGAAGACTTTTCATAAGGTCTTCCATGTGTCGATACTGAGGAGGTGTTTACATAAGTTTGAGGAGGTGTTGGTTAAGATTCCTGTAGATCTTCAGCCCAACATGACTTTGGAGGTGAAAACTGTGAGGATTCTCGAGAGAAGAGTCAAGTTTTTACGCCGGAAAAAGATGCCGTTGATGAGAGTCTTGCGGGACTGTGACGGTGTAGAGGAGGAGACTTGGGAACCAGAGGCTAAGATGAAGGCAAGGTTCATGAAATGGTTCGAAAAGTAGGTCGAGGAGTGAGCTTGTTTTCATGGTTCCCAGTTTCAGAGTTTAACAGTGTTACTAATTTGGTTTTTGGATTATGTATTTTCGTTTGAGGATGTAACGATTATTATATTTTGAGAATTATAAGATGAATAGTTCTTATGGTTTGACTTGTGTTGTCATGGAATTATGAGTGTTTTTAGGGTCTAGAAATAGAAGTTTTATGGGATTTTAAACTTTGCTATTTCTGAGAGACTTTAGTAAAACATCCTATTGGGTTGTTTAGAGTTGACTTGAAGATTGGTCATGGATGAGATGATATTCCGGGATAGTGAAATCTCATATTAGGACCACGAGAGGTAGTTCTGGTCAGGATGCTTATTAACGTTTAAGAATTTATTGCTCTAGGGGATGAGGATTTTCCCGAATAACTCATTGGGAGATGAGGATTTCTCCTGAGGAGATAAGGATTTCCCTTGAATGTTATTAAGAGATGAGGATTTCTTTCGAGGGGATGAAGATTTCTCCTGTATACTGATAGCTCAAAGGACGTGCTTCTGAGAGTGTGAGTGGTGTGGATATGAGTGGAAGCAATTAATATCTAAAATGTGGCTATAAGCATAGGACTATATGTGGACCTTAGAGAGGTCAAGGGTGTTGATCTCGAGTTGTGCTGGCCTGGTGAATCAGGTGATGGAGACCGTAGTGAACGGTATTAGGTGATTTGAGGACGAATCCAGGTTAGTGGAGGAGAGTTGTAATGCCTGTGAATCAAAATCTAAGACGGGAATGGAATTGGACTGAATGGTTTTTTTTTTCTTGGTTAAACTGCTGGGTCGAGGTTTGGATTTTGGCCCAATCCCAATAAACCCACAATCCTCTGGCCTATTTCGTGTGGCCCACATTTACCCCAAAAGAAGTTATCTGGCAGTTAAAGACAAGTCCAAAGGTTCAACATTTCCATTGGACTCAACAATTTTCTGCATGTAGCGTCCAACTTGACATATAGACACATATCTAAGGATTCCTCTTGTGTGCACTGTCAGGGGAGTAGAGAAGATGTAAACGACCTGGTATTCAATTGCCCTTTTCTAGGTTGGTCAAGGCAATATCTACAGTTCAAGCTCCTCTAAGAGGGGCGATATCTGAATCAAAATATAAGACGGGAATCGAACTGGACCAAATGGTTTATTTTTTTGGGTTAAATTACTGGATTGAGGTTTGGGTTTTGGCCCAATCCCAATAAACCCACAATCATATGGTCCATTTCGTGTGGCCCACATCTACGCCAAAAACCCTAACCCTAAGCACTCTCTTCCTCTATTTAAAAGAAATGCCAAAGAAAGAGGGAGGTAGAGAATCTCATTCTAACGAAGCTTTGCTCTTTTCCAAACGTGAACCAGCCCCACAACCACTAGAGGTTTCAGTCGTGTGCTCCGGTGACCGAAAACCAGAGAAAGAAGGAGCAAAGGCAAGATGGTGCGAGTAGTGAATTTGCGGGGCGTTTTCCAAGCAGACCGTAAAGACCCAGACGACTTTCTTCCTACCTCTGGATAGATCTCGATTCAACATTTCCACAGCATCTTTCAGATCCCGATTCCAAGTTTCGAAGAGCTATTTTTGGAGGAGATTTCCCGTCCACTCAGAGAGGTTCTGATCACGATTTTGGTGTCTCTGGAAAGGTAGTGTAGCAAGGATTCCATATCAGGTCTCCGTTTCCCGATCCGATCTAAACCCAATGTAGTTTAAAATCGCTCTTTTTTTAGTTTCAGACCGCTAGGAACATCGGTTCAACCGCTTTTCCTTCTGAACTCAGTTTTTGGACGTGATCGCTAAGGTGAGTGCGCGACCATGGCTTATCTGGGTTGATGGATTGTTAAGATACGTTAATGTTTGTGTGGAATGGATGATTAATTGGTTTGGAGGATTTTTCGTTTGTGTATACGTGCGGTTTTGTGTGTTTTGGTGATGTTGTCGTAGCAGGAATCGACACCAGAGGATTTGGCTCGTTATGTGTTTGTTTTGATAAATTGATTTATTGTGTGTCTTGGTATTCCATCGTGCATGTGTGTATAGTCGGTAGATGGAATGACTGTCTCACTGAGTATTTATTATGATAATACTCACGCATCTTGTTTTCCCATGTAATGCTGGTAAAAGCAAAGTGTGATCGTAGAATCATGGCTATGAAGAAGAGAATGATCTAGGGTCTTGATTTCGTTATGTTTTGGTTATTGTTTAGAATTGCTAGTTAGGTTGCTGGTTATTCTGGAATTGTTGAATTGGAATTTATGATGGTTTAGTTGGAATTGGTTATTGATTGGTGAATTATTGAGACAATTGTTGGTTTAGTTGGTTATGACTGTAACGCCCGTGAACCGAACCAAAAAGTAGATTATTGGTTGGGTGTCGATCAACACAGGTGTGTGTGTGTCGATCGACACGAGTATTTTTTACTTGTGAGAAGTCGGGTTTTAGATGTTGTGTCGATCGACACAAGGATTGTGTGTCGATCGACACGAGTTAGAATTGGACTGACAGGTTCGATTTAATTGTCCGATTTGGTGGGTCGGTTTAGGGAACCCTAGAGTTCGATATTTAAGCAGAACAGGTTGAATTCTGGCCGAGTTTTCCATCGGAAACAAAGAGAATCAAAGAACTGGGAGAGAATCAGAAAATTGGGAAAGCGTTTGGGTGTTTGTGAGGCGGGGAATCGAATCTTCGGCGTGTTTTTCGTGGAGGAAAGGGAGATTTCAGATTTCAAGGAGGGTAGCCTCTGTTCAATCGTGTTCTTTATCATTTTTTCTCTTTTCAATCCATTTTCGAGGTGAGTGCGTGACCGTAGGTTTATCTGGGTAAAGAAATAGACGAAATATGATTGTTTGCTGTTGTTTGGATTGGATTTCGTGTATTTTGTGGATGAAAACATGCAGGAGATTGATGGATCACGTTAGGGTTCGAGCCATGAGAGGATATGCTTGCTCCCTGCGTCTACGATGTCGTGTCGATCGAGTGGTTGTATCGATCGACACAGTGTTCCTGAACTGGTTCATGTTTTATTTTTTGTGTATGCTAGTTGTATGCTCATCCTGGTATTGTATATTTTGCTTATGTTTGTGTGTATAATCTGTAGACGGGAGGACCGTCTCACTGAGTATTTGTGATAATACTCACGCATCTCTTTTTGCTCTGTGATGGAGGTAAAGAGAAATTATGATCGTGGAATCATGGTCGGAAAGAAGAGATGATCTAGTGTCTCAGTTTCGTTGTCTTGAGTTAGAATTGCTAGGATGTAGTAATTCTGGAACCACTGCTTTGTTGTTATTCAAATGGAACTGATTGAATTTGTTATTGTTAGTGGATATTGGTTTTATTGGTTTATTGGTTATTTATTTGGTTTATTGAATTGAACTGGTTAAGATTCAGTAGAGTATGGGATCTATTGAATTGGTTTAATTGAATTCCGCATGTTGAGATTCGACCGTTGAGGATTAGCATTTGTGATAATTGCAATCCGAGTTTTTAATTTGAAATTTTTTAAATTTTTGGGTCAGGTTGATTCATTTTGGTATCAGAGCCAGGTTGGTTCTAGGGCGGGTGCATTTAATTGATTGTGTGAGTTAGTCAATCGATTGTTGTGTGGGTTTGGAGTCCTAGATCATCTCCTCCGAGCCTTTAATGAGATTCCATGGTATGTGTTTTATGACTTTCTGTTTTCCTAGTACTTAGTAATCTGCTGGTTAGTGCAAAGTGATGGCTAGAGTGGCTAGAGGCAGAGGTCGTGGGGGCCGTGGAGGCCGAGGTGGTCATGGTGGGCACGGGCGAGGACTGCAGAGTGAGTCTGATGCCACGAGTGTGGCCCAAGAGATCATGCAGGAGCAGGTGGCCGACTCGCATGCGTTTCAGGAGGGGTCCGTAGGTGTGGCTACTACGATTGTAAGCGTGAGGGCTGATGGGGCTAGTGTGGATCCCGGTGTAGCTGGTGGTACGGCAGGCCCAGGTGGGGGTGCTGCCGCAGGTGTGGTCTAGGACCGAGATAATCGCTTCGCGGGTTTGCTGCAGTTGATTCTGGAACGGTTACCAGGTGGGATACCGCCTCCGGATCAGGCTCCAGAAGTTCAGCCAAGTGTGGCTGGTGTGCAGCCAGTAGTGGCTGGGGTTCAGCCGGGTGCGGCTCGTGTTTAGCTAGGAGTGGCTGGTGTGCAGCCAGGAGTGGCGGGTGCAGAGGAGCTCTTATCCTACCTGAGGATGATGGAGCAGATGCCTGAGGAGGCCGATGAGTGGCGGCTGAGGTTGGAGCGTAACTTTCGCTCTATCAGGTGTCCAGAGGGATACCGGGTTGATCTGGCGGTTCACTATCTGGATGATGACGCGCATCTTTGGTGGAGAGGTGTAGAGGCCAGGAGGGTGCAGGTCGAGATGGTGTGGGAGGATTTCTTAGCTGAGTTTAATGCCAAGTATTTTCCGCAGGAGGTGGTGGATCGGTTAGAGTCGAGGTTTCTAGACTTGACTCAGGGGAATCAAACAGTGAGAGAGTTCGATTTGGAGTTCAGTCGGCTTCTGGTACATGCGGGCAGAGGCATGGAGGGCGAGTAGGCCCAGGTGAAGAGGTTCCTGAGGGGACTTCGAGCTGATTTGAGGACTTGCTGCAGGGCGAGTAGGTTCGCCACGAGGGTGGAGATGGTTGAGACGACTGCTGCGACTGAGGAGGACCTCACGGAGCAGGCTGTGGTGGTTAGTCCATCGGTGCAGCAGCAGAGGAGACCGTAGCAGCAGGCGGGTTCGAGTAGGGGCGGCAAGACTGCTCAGGGATAGAAGAGAAAGTGGGAGAGCACTTCAGGGCCGAGTCAGAGAGGACAGGGTGGTCCGGGATGCTTCGGGTGTGGGAGCTTGGATCACAAGGTGGCCAGTTGTCCGAAGAGGAGTGAGGCTCGGGGTGCTCAGGTGTGTTACCACTGCAGAGAGTCAGGGCATATCATACCTAAGTGTTCGAAGCTGCAACAGATGGCGGTAGTAGTAGTGCATCCATTGGTAGTGCAGCCGTTGGCTCAGGTTGCAGTGGCGCTGCGGGTTTTCACTTCAAACTTGACCTTTTTAAATTATTGTGGTGTTTGAATTTGGTTTTCTTGGAAATTGTGAGTCTGCGCTAGAGTGTCGGGTCTTAAAGCACATGGGATTTGTGCAGGGACCTTAGTTGTGGGCGGATGTGAGTCCCACGTGTTGTTTGATTCGGGAGCTACGAATAGCTTCATTACTCTGGAGTGTGCGGAGGGCAGCGGAATCCAAAGCGATTCCGGAGAGCAGCCGGGAGTGGTTAGAGTTGCTGAAGGCAAGTCGTTGGCTACTTTCGGGCGGGCTCGAGGAGTGGGTGTTCTGGTGGTGGGGGAGTTGATGCCAGCAGACCTGATTATTAATCCGGTGGAGCTATACGATGTCATCCTCGGTATGGATTAGCTGGATTGGTAGAGGGTCCATCTGGATTATCATCGAGGACGGTTGTGTTCGAGTGGGAGGTAGGAAAGTTGGTGTATCAGGGTATGAGACCGACTTCCAGGAGTCTTATGATTTAAGCAATACAGGTCGAGCAGTTGATTGAGAAGGGTTGTGTGACGTATTTGGCGACGATAATGATGCCACAGACTGTTGGAGAAGTTGCAGTTGGGGATATTCGGGTTGTTCAGGATTTCCAGGATATTTTCCAATCGTTGTTGGGATTGCCACCATCGCGGTCGGATCCATTTACGATTGAGTTGGAACCTGGGATGACGCCGATATCCAAGGCACCTTACCGTATCGCTCCAGAAGAGATGGCAGAGCTGAAGAAACAGCTCGATGATCTGTTGGAGAAGGGTTTCATCCGACCTAATGTTTCACCGTGGGGAGCACCGGTGTTGTTCGTGAAGAAGAAGGATGAGAGTTTCCGGTTGTGCATCGATTACCGAGGACTTAACCGGGTCACTGTGAAGAACATGTATCCTCTGCCACGGATTGACGAGTTGTTGGATCAACTGCATGGGGCTACCTGGTTCTCCAAGATCGACTTGGCTTCGGGTTACCATCAGATCCGATTGATGAGGCGGACGTTAGGAAGATGGCCTTCCGGATGAGGTACGGACATTATGAGTTTGTGGTGATGCCGTTCGGGTTGACGAATGCGCCAGCAACGTTCATGCGGTTGATCAACGGGGAGTTCCAGGAGTATCTAGACGTGTTTGTGATCATCTTCATTGATGATATCCTGGTGTATTCGAGGAGTACGGAGGAGCACGAGGTGCATTTGAGGTTAGTTCTGGAGAAGTTGCAGGAGCAGAAGCTGTACGCGAAGTTGAGTAAGTGCAGTTTCTGGCAGCGGGAGATGAGTTTCCTTGGTCACGTGGTGTTTGCTGAGAGAGTTTCTGTAGATCCAGCTAAGATTGAGGTTTTCAGAGGTTGGCCTAGACCAGGGAATGCCACTGAGATCAGGAGTTTTCTTGGGTTGGCGGGTTATTATCGGATATTCGTCAAGGGGTTTGCGAGTATGGCGCAGTCGATAATGAAATTGACGGGGAAAGATGTTCCCTTTGTGTGATCTTCAGCTTGCGAGGAGAGTTTCGAGAAGGATGAAGGTGATGTTTACGAGTACACCTGTGTTGGGTTTATACGAGCCGGATGATCCTTACGTGGTGCATACAAACACTTCATGAGTTGATCTCGGATGTGTATTGATGCAACAGGAAAATGTTATTGCGTATGGTTCGAGGCAGTTGAGGAAGCATGAGTGCAACTACCCTACCCATGATTTGGAGTTGGTTGTAGTGATTTTTGCTCTAAAGAAAAGGTGCAGGTGTTCACAGACCACAAGAGTCTGAATTTTTCTTCACTTAGCCAGAGCTGAACCAGAGACAGAGGCGCTGGATGGAGTTAGTTGCGTACTATGACCTGGAGATTGGGTACCATCCGAGTAAGGCTAATCTGGTTGCAGATGCGTTGAGTCGGAAGAGGGTTGCTTAAGATCAGGAGCAGGTTATGGAGGCTCTGGTGAGCGAGATCAGTACGTTGAGGCTATGTGTGATCTCACAGGAGCCGTTGGGGTTAGAGGCGGCTAACCAGGTAGATTTGTTGAGCAGGATTCGAGTTGCTCAAGAGAAAGATCAGGGTTTGATTGATGCTTCTAAGGTAGCAGGTTCAGAGTATGTGGTCTAGACGAATGGGACGATACTGGTGAACGGATGGATTTGTGTACCCAAGGATGAGGATCTGAGGCAGGAGATTCTGAGGGAGGATCATTCGAGCGTATTGTCGATTCATCCGGGAGCGACCAAGATGTATCATGATCTGAAACGGTATTATCATGGGTCAGAATAAAGAGAAATGTAGCTAACTGGGTTGCAACGTGCAATGTGTGTCAATTGGTGAAGGCTGAGCATCAGGTTCCGAGTGGTATATTGTAGAGTTTACCTATTCCGGAGTGGAAGTGGAATATGATTACCATAGATTTTGTGATGGGGATGCTAGTGTCACGGACGTATGATGCAATTTGGGTTGTTGTGGATCGTCTGACCAAGTTGAGTTTGCTGGATTATGGTGGTCATTGGGCGGATCAGCTGAACCTAGTTGAGTTTGCGTACAACAACAGTTACCAGCGAGTATTGGGATGGCTCCATATGAGGCTCTATATGGGAGGTCGTGTCGGACACTATTATGTTGGACTCAAATGGGGGAGAGAAGCATGTTTGGTGCAGATTTTGTTCAGGAGACGACGGAGAAGATCCGTGTCTTGAGGCTGAACATGAGAGAGGCTCAGGATCGGCAGAAGAGTTATGCCGATAGGAGATGGAAGGAACTAGAGTTTGAGCTGGGAGATCTGGTGTATCTCAAGGCAGCGATGTTGAGGGGTCCTAACAGATCCATTTTGGAGAATAAACTGAGTGTGAGGTTTATGGGTCCGTTCAAGGTAGTGGAGCGGGTCAGACCGGTAGCTTATCAATTGGAGTTACCTCAGAGTATGAAGGCTTTTCACAAAGTCTTCCATGTTTTGATGCTTCGGAGGTGTCTACATGAGTCTGAGGAGGCGTTGGCTAGGATTACGGAGGATCTTCAGCCCAACCTGACTTTGGCGGCGAGGCTTGTGAGGATTCTCGAGAGGAGAGTCAAGGTGCTGCGTTGGAAGAGCATACCGTTGGTGAGAGTCGTGTGGGACTGTGACGGTATTGAGGAGGAGACTTGGGAACCAGAAGCGTCGATGAAGACGAAGTTTTCGAAGTGGTTCGAGAAGCAAGTGGGGGCTTGAGTGTTTTTTTTGGTTTTCAGAGTCTATTTTAGCTTGTGGCTATGAGATGTATGTATTTTTTCGTTTTGATGTTATTGTAATGATTATACATTTGGAGATTTAATGAGATGAGTTTTCTTTATTAAATGTGTTATAAGACGTGTGTTCTTATGGTATGACCTGTGGGGTCATGTGTGGTGATGACTGGTAGGTCATGTGGATGGTCTAGCGATAGAGTTCTATGGGAGTCAGAACTTGTCTATCGGCTAAGGGAGGCTAGATATGGATTAGGGTTTTCCATGTTATAGGAAAATTATCTGGGAGTAAATGTTCTATGTGAGTTAAGACTTGTTATTCCCTAGATGGCGCTGGGAAATTGAAGTTTTATGTGAGTTAGAGCCTATATATTTCCTAGGGGGAGTCTGGAAGAGAAGTCTTATGTGAGTTAGAACTGTCTTTTCTAGGGACTCTGTGGGAACACCCTGGTGATTGGGTTGTTCCGGATGACCACGAGAGGTGATTTTGGTCGACAGGTGCTTATGATGCACGTTACAGCGAGATTGCTCCAGGGGATAGTGGTTTTCCTAGATATACTTGAGGGGACAGTGAGGTTCTCTCCAGGGGAAAGTGGTTCCCTTGCATATACTTTGAGGGGCCGAAGCCTCTCCAGAGGATGTGTGATTCCTCTGCAGCCGATAGCTTGACGGACTGTGTGTCCTGAGAGTGGGAGGGGCTGGAGCATACCAAGAACTGGATGAACAGCGGTTCTGAAGGTGGGGTGGTATGATATACATCGAGAGCTCAAAAGGTGACGATCCTGAGAACGGGGTGGTGTATATAGATATGAGTATGAGCAATAGTGCATGTAGTGTGATTGTAAGTATGAGATTGGATGAACTTCGGAGATCGGGAGTGGATTTCAGGTGGTGCTGACCGGATTGGGTCAGGATTGCAACCATGGTGAGACGGTGCAATGTGGCTAGTATGAGACTAGTGGAGCACGAGGATCAGGTGTGATCACGAGGGGTGCTGGCTGAGGGCCACGAGTGTGTATATAGACGTCGAGTTAGGGTTTTTACTTGTTTTGGAACCTCGGTTTGGACAACCGTGGTAGCATATGTGGTGTCGTTGGTCGTGCATGTTCTTGTTTGATTGTTGCGCTGTCATTTGGTCAAATTATGGGTCAACGGTTTATCGTGCATGTTTTTGTTTGATTGTTGTGCGATCAGTCGCGTAGCCCTATTCTGGATCAGGGAGCGTTGCATCGTTGATATTTTCGGGTGAATCTGGTCGGGTTTTAGATGGGAGTGTCAACCTTAGTGTGACGGGGTCGCATGATTCAAGGTCGAATCCATGTTAGTGGGGGAGAATTGTAACGCCCGTGAACCAAAGAGTGGATTTTTGGTTGGGTGTCGATCGACACAAGTGTGTGTGTGTCAATCGACACGAGTGTTTTTGACTTGTGAGAAGTCGGGTTTTGGATGTTGTGTCGATCGACACAAAGTTTGTGTGTCGATCGACACGAGTTAGAATTGGACCGACAGGTTCAGTTTAATTATCCAATTTGGTGGGTCGGTTTAGGGAACCCTAGGGTTCGATATTTAAGCAGAATAGGTTGAGTTCTGGCCGAGTTTTCCATCAGAAACAAAGAGAATCAGAGAATTGGGATAGCGTTTGGGTGTTTGTGAGGCGGGGAATCGAATCTTCGGCATGTTCTTCGTGGAGGAAAGGGAGATTTCGGATTTCAGGGAGGGTAGCCTTTGTTCAGTCATGTTCTTCGTCGTGCTTTCTCTTTTCAATCCATTTTTTAGGTGAGTGCGTGACCGTAGGTTTATCTGGGTAAAGGAATATATGGAATATGATTGTTTGCGGTTGTTTGGATTGGATTCCGTGTGTTTTATGGATGAAAACATGCAGGAGATCGATGGATCGCGTTAGGGTTCGAGCCATGAGAGGATAGGCTCACTCCCTGCGTGTGCGATGTCGTATCGATTGACACAAGTGCAGTTTATCGATCGACACCTAGTGGTTGTGTCGATCGACACAGTGCTCCTGAACTGGTTCATGTTTGATTGTTTGTGTATGCTTGTTGTATGCTCATCCTGGTATTGTATCTTTTGCTTATGCCTGTGTGTATAACCTGTAGACGGGAGGACCGTCTCACTGAGTATTTGTGATAATACCCACGCATCTCTTTTTGCTATGTGATGCAGGTAAAGAGAAATTGTGATCGTGGAATCATGGCTAGGAAGAGGAGATGATCTAGCGTCTCGGTTTCGTGGTCTTGAGTTAGAATTGCTAGAATGTAGTAATTCTGGAATCATTGCTTTGTTGTTATTCGAATGGAATTGATTGAATTGGTTATTGTTAGTGGATATTGGTTTGATTGGTTTATTGGTTATTGATTTGGTTTATTGAATTGAACTGGTTAGGATTCAGTAGAGTATAAGATCTATTGAATTGGTTTAATTGTTTAATTGAATTTCGCATGTTGAGGTTCGACCGTTGAGGATTAGCATTTGTGATAATGACAATCCAGGTTTTCAATTAGAAAATTTTTAAATTTTTGGGTCAGGTTGTTTCAATTATTTCCGCTGGTTAATTGATTATTTTGCTTGATTGCTTGATGTTGAGAATTAGCATTTATGGGAATACTAATTCAATTATTATTTAATTTAATTTTAAAAAAAGGAACGGGTTGTTTTAGTCAAAATTCAATATTGATGGATCATGGCGCAAGGAGAATCAAAACAGTGGTGTTGGATGGGTTTTGAAAAATCATCAAGGCAGAGTACTGTGGATGGGAGCAAAGGCATATCCTAGAATGAAGACAACTCTGGATGCAGAAGTAGAAGTATTTAGATGGGCTGTTCCGATGACAAAAAATCTGAACTACAACAATATTATTTTTGAAACAGATTCGACACAATTGGAGAAACTGGTCAATGAAAAAGAGGTCTGACTTAGACTGAAGCCCTCAATACAAGATATCCAGACTCTCCTCTCCCAAATTAGCGAGGTCAAAGTAGTGTACCGGCAAAGAGACGATAATAGAGTGGCCGATAGAGTAGCAAAGGAGACTATCTCATTTGTGAATTATGTCCCTAAACTTTATTCTCTAGTAACTAGTTGGTTAAAAGATTATGTTGAGTATGATGTAATGGTGTAAATCTGCTATTTGAATGAATAAGTATTGTAGTTGAGCCCAAAAAAAGAAATTGGGAGAGTTTATATCGTAAATTTGGCTGTATATGTTTTACATACCACTGCGTATTCTTTTTTGAGAAAGAACATACCCAATCACCCACTGCATATTGACCTTAAAAGAAAACAAAAAGAAGACAAGAATCTCTAACAATAGTTTCGTCCACTCAATTTAGTAAGACTAAAAATATACACATAAATGCACATGTACAAAAATTTGTGCGAGCCATATGAATATCACATGGAGTAATTCGACTTATCAGGAAATAAGTAATATCTACCCTTAAATTAGAGGACGTCCCATCAATGAAAATTTGGTTTTAAACATAATGAAAAAGGGACATAAAGACCACCTCACCGGCACGACCAATCCCCTTCGTATTAATTTCATACAATATATATTGAGATATGTACCTTTTTTTTTTATATCTCATGATTTTTGTTGCTAAGAATATATCTCATGAATCAAAACAAAATATATGTATAAAATAAAATAAAACATATGGAAAGGGACTTATCTTTAATAGCTCAAACTAGATCGGAAGAATGCCAAGGACAACGAATGGTGGCACCTAGTTGAGGAAATTTTTTTAGATTTTATATGGAGAGAACAACGATTTCCCTAAACTATTATACATTAGTTCTCGAAACACGACAAAAATGATAATTATATAACTATATGTAGGGTCCATTTCTCTCCCTATATTATCATGCCAAGCAAGATGCAAATTAACTTAAAACCCCACATGTCTTGGATTCATAGATTCACTATCTTAACGTTTTGTGAGCCAATAGTTTGATTTTGGTTTGTTGATAGAGACCGCTGATTTCGTAGTTCGACAGTTGGGCATTTGGCGGTTGACATTCAAGCGCTTAGCATTTGATTGAAGCCATTGTTTGGCAGTACCATTTCTCAAATGTAGTCTAACCATCAGGTTTTGCTCACTAATATTACCTAAGAACGTAATCAAGTATTAGAGTGGTTTTTAAAAACGTTGCTAGATCCGAATTCGAAAACTAGGTTATGTATTGTATTTAGAGAGGAGATGATTTACGCTTGTGGTCAAAGACTTGTCTCTAGTCCAAAGAAATTACTATAAAATATCCATAACTTCCTAGTTAACAAATTAAAAAAAAAACAATATAGTCGTGGAAAGTGAAAATTAAAATAAATATAAACAACGAATGGTAATAATCATTAAAAAGAACAAAAAATCCTAGCCGTCAGAAAAAAAGAGAAAAAGTGGTTTGAATTTTTTCTTTTTTCGATGTCTGGTGTTTTTGACGGCATCGTGAGAGGGAGAATGTTGTAAACTAATAGAGTTTCTACGCTTGACATGAAGTATAAGGAAATTCTAAGAGTTTTTGGTCAAAAGACGATGCTATGTTATTCGCCGTTTGGTTTTTTATGAGTTATTGTGATTCTTTTTATTGAATTTAATTTGTGATTCCTTTGATTGGATTTAGTTTTTCTGGGTGAAGTTTTAGTTGAAGTTTTTTCCTCCTAGAAGTTCTATAGTTTGCTTTACCTTCTAGTCAATTCTGCCTATCTATTTGATTTAAGTTTTGCAGTTCAAAGTTGTTCAACGACGGCTTCTCTGAAACTAACTCAGAACAGAAATGACAAATGCAATCAACGAAAAAGATTTATCTAAATTAAGAGAATTGTTATCATGTTATCGTAATAGATATTGGAAGTTCGGCTGGTATTGTAGATTTAGAAACACCTAATTGTCTATTTTCGATTCGAAACAAGATCATCTTGGTATCACTAATGTGTCATCAACGATTATTGTCCTCACTTAATTTTTGGTGCGAAAAAAACCATTAGTTTCTCTTTGTATCGCATCTATTGAACTCCATCATTCATATAATCTGTTTTGAAACAGTTTGAATAAAATAAAATATTTAAAAAAAATCATTGAAAAGAAACATAATTTCAGTGAACAGTCAAGTTGCATAATATCTTTTATATCCTAGCATTAATCTTATGAGATACCGAAATGACTTCACATATTTTGCTAATCGATATATGTGATCAAACAGGCGATCAATCTCCCTAGCTAGCTAACTACACATCTCTTGGATCCACAAAGAGTGACGACCGCGATTTCGAACCCAAGGGCATATTGGTAAATTCACTCAGACCAGCCATCTTCTCCTCACATTTCAACGGCTTAATACACCACGTGTCATCATCAGACGAAAGCATTTTCCAATGCGGAACACATTTCCGCAAAAGAGAATAATCATCATCATCATCGCCGTCGTCTCTTTCTCCGTCGACCTCCACCACCACGACTTTACACGCACCACCGTCATTTGACGACGCAGCTATGTTATGAACATGCTCACACAAAGTCCTAACGAGTTTCCCACGCAACGGACCTTCCATGTGAACCCCATAAAGGAAATAAAACCCAAACGGAGTAAACAAATCAGGCAATCCCAAGAACGGCAAGAATCCACCGAGAAAGTTGCAAACTTTGGTGAGAAGCAAATAGCTTAAAGGAGCTTTTCCGATTCTGAGTTTGAACACTTTGCTACTGTCCCACACACTAACCATTGCCCAGCTTTCCATATTGTCCACGTCGTTCTTGTAATAAGCCAACCACGTCCCGATACTTAACTTGTTTCCTAAGATTTTGTCTATGTCCTCCGGGAAAAACTCTGTCGTTGATGCCACGTGTCTCCGGTACCATGACGCAGCTTCTTTCACCTGTCACTTAAAATTATTGATATTAATTTCATAATCTTCTTCATGTGAGCCTACTCTTAACTATCAACATTGGGTGATTAAATTAGATAATTTACACGTTTTAAAAAAAATACATGTTACACGTAAATTTCAATTCTAAAAGTATAAAATGTAAATGACCATACACTAATTTATATATCTTATTTGTTTTTCCAACTTTCGTTATATCATTAAAGTATGCATATATGATATAATTTCCGTATATATTTTCTGTATTTTTATTCTGGATTGAGACCCGTAAGTCTCTTCATTAGACCAAAAGGTTTCTCCCAACCGAAAATTGGATTAGACTACTCACTCTTTTGGAAGATCTTACGGTCACCACTAACCTAACAGTTAGTTGGTTAAACGTCTTAAATTTAATGATGATTTTTTTTGGTTTAAACTTGTTATTGTGATATAGTAGGAAAACCATTTGAATTTTTTTGAAACTAATGCAATGTGTAGTGAAATCACCTTTAGCTTCCTTATTCCGATATCAGAAGGAAGTTTCAAACCCCGAGCACGATTGACCGGGTTGACGAGAATCGTCGGGTTTCTGAAGATGACATAGCCATGTCTTCCGACGAAGAGACCAAGAGAGGCCTCATTGTCCTTTTCAGTAGCCATGTAAGCAAAGTCAGCATTGTGAGCCACGAACCATTCCTCCATCTTTCTCACCAAAATCGAACCAATGCCACGACGTCTATACGGCGGGATAACTCTCAGACCAAGAACGTAACCCACTTTCACTGACTTGTCATGGAACTTCACTGGCTTTACCGAGCCTTGTATGGAACCCACCAGCTTCTCCCCAACTTCTGCCACCTATTAATTAAGATGCCTTCGTTAAATATACGTTTATAACAAATCAAATACGTAACTAATTATTTGGGAGCTCTACAAACATATAAACCCATTGAAAATTTTATATTTTATAAAAATAAAGTTGTTTTATTGTCCATATTTCACCAATACTTTTTAACATTTTTACGTGCACAAATATATTCACATGTCTCATAGTTTTTTCCTATATGAATTCATTTTTTTATTAAAAAAGAAAAGAAAAAGAGAACCATCTCCATATTTTCGTTTAATTTTATTTAAATCAATGAATAATTAAGAGTTGTAGAAGAAATTAAAAGAGAGATAGAGATAAATTAACCAGCATAGTGAAGAGAGGAGTGTTTCTGATTCTGCAGATGGGATCACCTAAAGTGTCAGTGAAGAGAAAAGTTTGGTGGCCATGACCAATCTCACAACTTTTCTCCACACAATCCATTTCAAATCTGTCCCTACGATCATCATAGCATCTGATCATCACCTCTTCATCATCTTCTTTCCCCCATTGCCCCACCATTCTCTCTCTCTCTCTCTCTCTCCCCCCTTTCTCCTATGCATATATAAAGGAAAATGAAATGAAAAGACACATATTATAGAGCTTGAAAACTTTATCTAATGATATGTCTATTATAATTATCATCTTTCCTACTATTTGTTATGAGAACAAATGTTATATGTTTTTTGTTTCCTAAAGTTTTAATCCAGTCATCAATTTCTTTTGTATGTTATATTTTTAAGTCAATGATAGTTATTTAATCACCCCAAGCTCATAAATTTTAAAATATAAATTCACGAAATTAAATTAAACACATTAATTACATTAAATATATGACAAAAAATACATTGAATATCTTATATAGAAAAAAGATAATTAATAGCTTTTATATATTTGACCAATTGTCTATAAGAAATTTTATCAACAACATATATATGTATGTTAGGGATAAGATAATTATTTTTAGTTAAACGAATCGTCTGATGCCACGTATCACACGGTGTCGTGGGAACCTTAATATATCTGGAGGCTATCTCTTAGTGAAAGTCCAAAAAAAGTTTGGACATAAATCTACAATGGTCCAAAGAGATAGATAAAATCGTCTAACTCCAACTTACGCCTCAGATAGCTTATCTGGTCACCCACAGTAACAAGGACTCGGGGTTAAGCACCCAGGGGAACCATCACTCAACATTTTCACCCGAGGAGGAAGCACGGAGCCCAAGTTCTCATATGAAAGATTCGAGTTAGGTATGCAATATCTCTTGTACAACGCCAAGTTCAAATTGTTTTATATATGGATGTTTGAATTCTGAGTAAAATGGTAAAAGCGTTTTCACCTTATGCATGCTAGGGTTAAAACATGTAGTGTATACTTGAAGAATGGTTAAAGCATAAAGGAACTGATTTTGAGGGAGCACTCCAGCGTCCGATTTGCCGTGTCAAACTCTACCAACTATACGATGCAACAAAGCAGAGTCGTATGGTCGACCAAGTGGCGCAAGAAAATAATAAAATAGGTGAAAAACAGTTTAGTGCGTCATACCAGGTTAAACCTAAAAGTCCAAACCCAATCTAACCAAGAACGGAGAGCTCGGTATCCGAGCCCGGGATGGTAAAGTCTATAAATACTACTCATTTCTTTCATATATCGTATATGATTTTTTGACTATAAATACCGATACTAAGCCCATTTCTCTCGAGACTAAGGCTCATTCCCTTGAGTTTTAGTCTCTTTTCTGGTTGTTTTAGACTACTCTCTCCCATTCTTTCTTTGAATTTCTCTATATTTTCGATAATCTCAAGGCAAGAGCTACAATAATACTTTGTTCTTCCCATTCCGCCTTAGCCCTAAATATCTCTTACAAACTCTCAGGCCCTCTGCGGATCATCTCTTGTTCGGTCCATAGTCACACCTTTCCTCTCTTTTTGTTTTCCAACTATTATTTCTCTTGCTCCCAATGACTCCCCGTTGTCTCTTCTATTCTTCTATCTTTTGTCCTCTTTTCTTATTTGAGCGTGGGAAGAGCCATTAGAAAACACCCCCACAGGTTTTTTCAAAAACTTTCACGTGTTTGTTGATTGCGTAGGAGCGGGTGCACCTAGTAGTTGTTTAAAAGGATTAAAATTTTCCAAAACAATATGGCACTATAAGGTGGAGAGGATAAACACTTTCTCAAAATCAACAAGCAATCTCTGATAGTGAACAAAACACTCATAAACACAACCATGAATAGCGCATGGGGAAACATACTCCATCACAACCAAGATTTGACCAAGAGCAAATCGATCTTCACCCAGGGACGATGAAACCTAACCGTCAGGCGTTACCAAATTTTTCGCAAATCTTGTCAAAGAATAGTCAACTCTGAAAACAATTTTGAGATATGATGGAGGCACTGAGCACAGTAGCTGAACATCAAAAGTGGTTTGAGTACCCGAAAGCACCGGCGGGTATGACAGAAGGAACATTCCAACGACTGCCCAAATGAGCAACACCTCCATGCAGTTTAAGTTTAGTAGCCCCACCTATCCGAGAAACAAAGAGCCCAGAATTGCTCGTGAATGTGTTGGGCACACCAGTGAAGAGCTTTATGATCCTTGTCATCCCTCGTACCTTTGGTCCACAAAAGTGTTTTATGATGGAGAAAGAAGAAATGGGGACATAAAGAACGGGGAAGGCATCGCTAAGCTAAAGATGTTTTATGATGGAGAAAGAAGAAATAGGGACAGAAAAAATGGGAAGCCATCGCTAAGCAGAAGATGAAGGCTAAAGCCATGGTGAATAGTAGAAACACAGAAGATGTAACGCCTGTGAACCAAACTTTGAGAAATTTGGTGGTGCGTCGATTGATGCAAGGTATAAGTGTCGATCGACGCAAGTTTCGAATTAAACCGGTTGGTTCGATTTTGATCTGTTCGGTTTGCGGATTGGTTAAGGAAAACCCTAGGGTTTTCTACATAAGGATTGCAGCCGAATTGTGTTACAATTTTCAAAGTTTTCAGAGGATTGAGAGGATAAAGGGATTATTGTTGATTTTCTTTGAGTTCTTGATCCTAAAAGCTTGTTCTGGTGATTGTGAGGCTCTGGAATTGAGCTTTGGTGTGTGTTCTTCATGAGGGAAGAACAAGATTCATTGGAGTGTTAGAAGTAAGTGGTTTTTCGTGTTCTTCTTCTCTTTTCCAGTCTGAAATCGAGGTGAGTGAGTGACCATGGCTTATCTGGGTAATTGGGACGTCATGATGCATTTGATTGAGGTTTGGATTGATTTTGAAACGACCCGACCCAAAAATTTAAAATTTTTCCTTCGGATTACTATCATCACAGATACTAATCCTCAATAGGCCAAATACAAGCAACGCGGAACAACAACAATTAACAATTAAACCAGCACGACAATTAGTAAATCCCATACTTTACAAAAACTCTAACCAATTTCAATAACAATAACCAATAAAATCAATTCAACTAACATCAATAACAATTCCAGAATCTACTAGCAACCTAGCAATTCTAACAATACAACCACTCAGACGAGACATAGATCATCTCCTCACCCCGGCCATGATTCCACGATCACATTTTCTCTTTACCTACAACACATGGCGAAAAGAGTTGTGTGAGTATTATCACAAATACTAAGCAACGCGGTCATCCCGTCGACATGTTATACACATAAGCATAAGCAAGAGATACAATACCAGGATGAGCATACAACAAGCATACACGAAATAATCAATACGAACCAGTCCAAGAGCACTGTGTCGATCGACACAACCACTAGGTGTCGATCGACAGACTGCACTTGTGTCGATCGACACGACATCGCAGACGCATAGAACGAGCCTATTCTCTCATGGCTCGAACCCGAAAGTGATTCGTCGATCTCCTGCACAATTACATCCACAAACACACGAAATCCAATCCAAACAACAGCAAACAATCATATTCCATCTATTCCTTTACCCAGATAAACCTACGGTCACGCACTCACCTCGAAAAAAGATTGAACGAGGAAGAACATGAAGAACACACGAAGAACTCGATGAAATCAGAGGCTGCACTCCCTAGAATTCGAAATCTCCTCTTCCTCCATGAAGAACACGCTGAAGATTTAATTCCCAACCTCCCAAACACACTCACACGAGTTCTAAGGATCATGATTACAAGGAATTCAACGATGAAACCTATTTCCACTCAATCATCTCAATTTTTCTCTGATTTCTCTGTTTCTGATCCAAAATCAGCCACAACCACGACTGATTCCATTTTTATATCGAACCCTAGGGTTCCCTAAACCGATCGCCAAACCGCGCGATCAAAAACCAAACCTGTAAGTTTAATTTAACCCCGTGTCGATCGACACACCTCACCTGTGTCGATCAACACAACACCCAGAACCCGACTTTTCATAAGTCAGAACAATCGTGTCGAACGACACACACACTGTGTCGATTGATACCCAACCAAAAATTCACTTTTTGGTCCATGGACGTTACAATTCTCCCCCACTAACACGGATTCGACCTCGAATCACATGACCCCGGCTCACTAAGGTTAACACTCCTGTCTAAAACCCGACCAGATTCACCCAAAAACATCAACGATGCAACGCTCCCTGGTCCGGATTAGGGCTGCTCGATTAATCACACAACAATCAAACAAGAACATGCACGACCAGCCGTTGACCTCGAATTGGACCAAATGATCGCGCAACAATCAAACAAGAACATGCACGACCAACGGCGCTACATATGCTACCAGGGTCATCCGAACGATGTTCTAAATGTAAGTAAAAACCCTAGACTAGACGTCCACGCAGACACTCGTGATCACACCTAATCCCCGAGCTCCACTAGTCTCATACTAGCCACATTGCACCGTCTCACCACGGCTGCAATCCTGACCTAACTTGGTCAGCACCACCTGAGATCCACTTTCGATCCCCAAATTTCATCCAGTCTCATACTTATAATAACCTTACAAACACTATTGCTCATACCCATATCTATATACACCACCCCGCTCTCAGGATCGTCACCCTTTGAGCTCTCGATGTATATCATACCACCCCACCTTCACGACCGCCGTACATCCAGCTCTCGATATGCTCCAGCCCCTCCCACTCTCAGGACACACAGTCCGTCAAGCTATCGGTTGCAGAGGAATCACACATCTCCTGGAGAGGCTTTGACGCCTCAAAGTATATGCAAGGAAACCACTTTCCCCCGGAGAGAACCTCACTGTCCCCTCAAGTACATCTAGGATAACCACTATCCCCTGGGCAATCACGCCGTAATATGCATCATAAGCACCTGTCGACCAAAATCACCTCTCGTGGTCATCCGGAACAACCCAATCACCAGGGTGTTCCCACAGAGTCCTTGGAAAAGACAATCCTAACTCACATAAGACTTATATTCCAGACTCCCCCTAAGAAATAGGCAGGCTCTAACTCACATAAAACCCCTATTTCCAGCGCCATCCAGGGAATAAGCAAGGCCTAACTCACATAGAACCTCCATCCCCAGATAATCCTCCTAGAATATGGACAGCCCTAACACACATAGAACTTCCATTTATAGCCTCCCTAGCCGATAGACAAGTCTTAACTCCCATAGAAACCTATCGCTAGGCCTCCACATGACCTACCAGTCATCATAATCTATGACTCCACCACCAGTCATACCATAAAAACTCACATCTTATAACACATTTAATAAGGAAAACTCATCTTATTAAATCTCAAAATGTATAATCATTACAACAACATAAAAACGAAAATAAATACATCTCATAGCCACATGTTAAACAGACTCTGAAAACTAGAAAAGACACTCAAGCCACTGCTTGATTCTCGAACCACTTCGAGAACTTCATCTTCATCAACGCTTCTGGTTCCCAAGTCTCCTCCTCAATACCGTCACAGTCCCATACGACTCTCACCAACGGTATACTCTTTCGACGCAGCACCTTAACTTTTCTCTCGAGAATCTTCACAGGCATTGCCGCCAACGTCATGTTGGGCTGAAGATCCTCTGGAATCCTAGCCAACACCTCTTCAGACTCATGTAGACACTTCCATAGCATCGACAAATGGAAGACCTTGTGAAAAGCCTTCATACTCTGAGGTAACTCCAAACGATAAGCTACCGGTCCGACCCGCTCCATAACCTTGAACGGACCCATAAACCTCGGACTTAGCTTATTCTCTGAAATGGATCTATTAGGACCCCTTAACATAGCGGCCTTGAGATACACCAGATCTCCCAACTCAAACTCCAGCTCTTTTCGTCTTCTATCGGCGTAACTTTTCTGCCGATCCTGAGCCTCTCTGATGTTCACCCTCAAGACACAGATCTTCTCCGTCGTCTCCTGAAAAAAATTTGCACCAAACATGCTCCTCTCTCCCACTTGAGTCTAGCATAATGGTGTCCTACACGGCCTCCCATACAGAGTCTCATATGGAGCCATCCCAATACTTGTCTGGTAACTGTTGTTAAACGCAAACTCTACCAGGTTCAGATGATCAATGACCACCATAATCCAGCACACACGTCCTCAACAAGTCCTCCAATGTCTGAATCATACGCTCGGACTGCCCGTCCGTCTGAGGATGATACGTTGTGCTCATATGCACCTTAGTGCCCATCTCAGCCTAAAATGCCCTCTAAAACTCTGAAGTAAACCTTGGCTCCTGTTTGACACAATACTCGCTGGCACCCCGTGCAGCCTCACTATCTCCCGCACATAATTCTTAGCCAACATCGCCGCTCCGTCAGTCTTCTTGATGGCCAGAAAATGTGCTGACTTCGTCAGATGATCCACGATGACCCAAATCGCATCATATGTCCGTGACACTGACAACCCCATCACGAAATCCATGGTAATCATATCCCACTTCCACTCCGGAATAGGCAAACTCAACAATATACCACTCAGAACCTGATGCTCAACCTTCACCAACCGACACACGTTGCACGCTGCAACCTAGTTAGCTACATCTCTCTTCATCCCGACCCAGTGATAATATCGCTTTAGGTCACGATACATCTTGGTCGCTCACGGATGAATCGATAACTTGCTCGAATGAGCCTCCCTCAGGATTTCTTGCCTTAGATCCTCGTCATTGGGTACATAAACCCGCCCGTTCACCAGTATCGTCCCATTCGCCGAGACCAGATACTCTGAACCTCTCGCCTTAGAGGCATCAATCAATCCCTGATCCTTCTCCTGAGCAACTCGAATCCTGCTCAACAAATCCGCCTGGTTAGCTGCCTCTAACCCCAACGGCTCCTGTGAGATCACACACATAACCTCAACGTACTGATCTCGCTCACCAGAGCCTCCATATCCCGCTCCTGATCTGAAGCAACTCTCTTCCGACTCAACGCATTTACAACAGATTAGCCTTACCCGGATAGTACCCAATCTCCAGGTCATAGTCCGCAACTAAATCCATCCACTGCCTCTGTCTCTGGTTCAGCTCTGGCTGAGTGAAGAAATACTTCAGACTCTTTTGGTTTGTGAATACATGCACCTTTCCGCCATACAGATAAGACCTCCAAATCTTAAGGGCAAAAATCACCGCAGCCAACTCCAAATCATGAGTAGGGTAATTGCACTCGTGCTTCCTCAACTGCTTCGAAGCATATACAACAACCTTTCCCTACTGCATCAGTACACATCCCAGACCAACCCCCGAAGCGTCTGTATACACCACATAAGGCTCACCCAGCTAAGGTTACGCTAAAACCGGTGTACTCGTCAACATCTCCTTCAGCTTCCCAAAACTCTCATCACAAGTTGAAGACCACACAAAGGGAACATCTTTCCCCGTCAACTTCGTCATTGACTGTGCCATACTCGCAAACCCCTTGACGAATCTCCAATAATAACCCACCAATCCGAGGAAACTCCTGATCTCAGTGGCACTCCTCGGTCTACGCCAACCAGTGATAGCCTCAATCTTAGCCAGATCCACAGAGACTCCCTCTGGAGACACCACGTGTCCAAGAAAACTCATCTCTCGCTACCAGAAACTGCACTTACTCAGCTTTGTGTACAGTTTTGCTCCCGCAACTTCTCCGGAACCAATCTCAGATGCACCTCGTGCTCCTCTGGACTCCTCGAATACACCAGGATATCATCAATGAAGATGATCACAAACACGTCCAGATACTCCTGGAACTCCCCGTTGATCAACCGCATGAACGCTGCTGGCGCATTCGTCAACCCGAACGGCATCACTACAAACTCATAATGTCCAGACCTCGTCTGGAAGGCCGTGTTCCTAACGTTCGCCTCATTAATCGAATCTGATGGTAACCTAAAGCCAAGTCGATCTTGGAGAACCAGGTAGCCCCTCGCAGTTGATCCAACAACTCGTCAATCCGTGGCACGATATATGTTTTTCACAGTGACCTGGTTAAGTCCCCGGTAATCGATGCACAACTGGAAACTCTCATCCTTCTTCTTCACGAACAACAACGATGCTCCCCACGGTGAAACATTAGGCCGGATGAAACCCTTCTCCAATAGATCATCCAGTTGCTTCTTCAGATCTGCCATCTTTGTTGGAGCCATACGGTCAAGTGCCTTGGATATAGGAGTCGTCCCAGGTTCCAACTCAATCGTAAATGGATCCGATCTTGACGGTGGCAATCCAAGCAACGATTGAAAAACATCCTAAAAATCCCGAATATCCCCAACTGCAACCTCTCCAACAGTTTTTGGCATCACAATCGTCGCCAAATACGCCTCACAGCCTTTCTCAATCAACTGCTCGGCCTGTATCGTTGAAATCACGAGACTCCCGGAAGTCGGTCTCACACCCTGATAAACCAACCTCCCCACCTCCCGCTCGAACACTACTCGTCCTCGATTACAATCCAGATGGACCCTGTACCGATCCAACCAATCCATACCCAGGATGACATCGTACAGCTCCACCGGACTAATGACCAGATCTGCTGGCATCAACTCCCCTGCCATCCGGAACATCTACACCACGAGCTCGCCCAAAAGTAGCTAACGTCCTGCCACCAGCAACCTTAACTACTCCCGGCTGCTCACCAGAATTGCTCTGGATACCGCTACCTTCCGCACACTCCAGAGTAATGAAGCTATTTGTAGCTCCCGAATCAAACAATATGTGGGACTCACACCCGCCCACAACTAAGGTCCATGCCCAAATCCCTTGTGCTTTAAGACCCGACACTCTAGCGCAGACTCACAATTTCCAAGAAAACCAAATTCAAACACCACAATAATTTAAAAAGGTCAAGTTTGAAATTTACCTGTGATTAGTCTGGCGCTAGAATCGCCCGCTTCTGCCAAAGTGAAAACCTTTGGCGCTGCTGCAATCTGAGCCAAAGGCTGCACCGTCCACGGCTGCACTACCGCCACCGCCATCTGCTGCAGCTTTGGAAACTTGGGCTTAATATGCCCCGGCTCTCTGCAGTGGTAACACACCTGAGCACCCCGAGCCTCACTCCTCTTCGGACAACTCGCTACCTTGTGATCCAAGCTTCCGCACCCGAAGCATCTCAGACCACTCTGTCCTCTCTAACTCGGCCCTGAAGTGCTCTCCCACTTTCTCTTCTGACCCTGAGCAGGCTTGCCGCCCCTACTCGAACATGCCTGCTGCTGCGGCCTCCTCTGCTGCTAAACTGACAGACTCACCACTATACCCTGATCTCTGAGATTCTCCTCAATCGCAGCAGCCTTCTCAACTAGCCCCGCCCTCATGGTGAACTTACTCAATTCCGCTCGAAGTCCCCCAAGAACCTCCTCACCTGGGCCTGCTCGCTCTCCATGCCCCTACCAGCATGTACCAGAAGTCGACTGAACTCCAAATCGAACTCCCTCATTATCCGGTCTCCCTGAGCCAGGTTCAGAAACCTCGACTCCATCCGATCCACCGCCTCCTGCGGGAAATACTTGGCATTAAACTCAGCCAAGAAATCCTCCCAGACCATCTCGGCCTGTACCCGCGTGGCCTCTACACCTCTCCACCAGAGATACGCATCACCATCCAGATAGTAAACCGCCAGATCAACTATGTATCCCTCAGGACACATGATAGAGCAAAAGTTATGCTCCAACCTCCGCTGCCACTCATCAGCCTCCTCAGGCTTGGCATCACCCGAGAAAACCCGGTGCCAATCCTCTACATTTGCTCCATCATCCTCTGGTAGGATGGAAGCTCCTCTGCAACCGCCACAACCGGCTGCACACCAGCCACTCCTAGCTGAACCCCAGCCACTCCCGGCTGAACCCCAGCCACTCCCGGCTGACCACCAGCCACTACTGGCTGCACACCAGCCACACCTGGCTCAACTCCCAAAGCCTGACCCGGAGCCGGCACCCGACCTGCTAGCTGCTCCAGAATCATCTGCAGCAAACTCGCCAAATGATCATCTCGATCTTGGGCCATACCTGTGGCATCACCCCCACCTGGCCCGCCGCACCACCAGCTACACCGAGACCCACACTAGCCCCACCAACCTTCACACTGGTACTCGTAGCAGCCTCACCCACAGATCTCTCCTGAAATGCCTACGAGTCCGCCACTTGCTCCTGCGTGGTCTCCTGGGCCACACTCGTAGCATCAAACTCACTCTGCAGTCCTTGCCCATGCCCACCACGACTACCTCGGCCTCCACGGCCCCCACGACCTCTGCCTCTAGCCAATCTTGTCATCACTCTCCAATAACCAGCAGACTACTAAGTACTAGAAAAACATAAAGTCATAAAACACCTACTGTGGAATCTCATTGAAGGCTCAGAAGAGATGATCTAGGACTCCATACCCACAAAACAATCAATCAATTAACTCACGTAATCAATCAATTTCACCCGCCCTAGAACCATAAGGGCTTTGATACCAAAATGAAACGATCCGACCCAAAAATTTAAAAAATTTCCTTCGGATTACTATCATAACAGATACTAATCCTCAATAGGCCAAATACAAGCAACGCGGAACAACAACGATTAACAATTAAACTAGCACGACAATTTGTAAATCCCATACTTTACTAAAACTCTAACCAATTTCAATAACAATAACCAATAAAATCAATTCAACCAACATCAATAACAATTCAAGAATCTACTAGCAACCTAGCAATTCTAACAATACAACCACTAAGACGATACACTAGATCATCTTCTCTTCCCGGCCATTATTCCACGATCACATTTTCTCTTTACCTGCAACACATGGCGAAAAGAGTTGCGTGAGTATTATCACAAATACTCAGCGACGCGGTCATCCCATCTACAGGTTATACACACAAGCATAAACAAGAGATACAATACCAGGATGAGCATACAATAAGCATACACGAAACAATCAACACGAACCAGTCCAGGAGCACTGTATCGATCGACACAACCACTAGGTGTCGATCGACAGACTGCACTTGTGTCGATCGACACACCACCATGGTGTCGATCGACAAGACATCATAGACGCAAGGAACGAGCCTATCCTCTCATGGCTCGAACCCGAAAGCGATTCGTCGATCTCCTACACGATTCCATCCACAAAACACACGAAATCCAATCCAAACAACAGCAAACAATCATATTCCATATATTCTTTTACCCAGATAAACCTACGGTCACGCATTCACCTAAAAAAAGGATTGAACGAGGATGAACACGAAGAACACACGAAGAACTCGATGAAATCAAAGGCTGCACTCCCTAGAATTCGAAATCTCCTCTTCCTCCACGAAGAACACGCTGAAGATTCAATTCCCAGCCTCCCAAACACACTCACACGAGTTCTAAGGATCATGATTACAAGGAATTCAACGATGAAACCTGTTTCCACTCAATCCTCTCAATTTCTCTTTGATTTCTCTGTTTCTGATCCAAAATCGGCCACAACCACGACTGATTCCCTTTTTATATCGAACCCTAGGGTTCCCTAAACCGATCACCAAACCGCGTGATCAAAAACCAAACCTGTCAGTACAATTTAACCCCGTGTCGATCGACACACCTCACCTGTGTCGATCGACACAACACCCAGAACCCGACTTTTGATAAGTCAAAACACTCGTATCGATCGACACACACACCCTGTGTCAATCGACACCCAACCAAAAAACCACTTTTTGGTTCACGGGCATTATAGATTTGATGATGATTGATGGTGTGATTTGAGTGATTCTCATGTTATTGAATATCTGAGTTGACGTTTTTGGTGTAGGAGATCGATACGTCGAATCTTGGAACGAGCGATGAGAGGATATGCTCGTTTTCCTCGACACTGCGACGTGCGTCGATCGACGCAAGTAATGTGTGTCGGTTGACGCAAGTGCTCTGTGTCGATTGACGCAAGTGTTGTGCGTCGATCGATGCAAGGTCTGATATTGTGAATTTTTCGCAATTGTTCATTGTTGATTAAGTTGTTTGGTATTATAGTATTCCTTTATGCATGTGTGTATAACCGGTAGATGGAATGACCGTCTCACTGAGTATTTGTGATAATACTCACGCATCTCGTTTTGCCATGTGATGTAGGTAAAGAAAAGGTGTGATCGTGGAATCATGGCTGGGAAGAGGAGATGATCTAGAGTCTCGTTCTATGTGCTTTTATGCGATTGTTTAGAATTGCTAGGTTGCTGGATTGTTGAATTGGATTTATGAATTGGGTTCTGTTGGATATTCGAACTGGTTATTGGATTTATTGAATGTTCGTTGAATTGAATTGAGTTGATTTCCGCTAGTTATTGATGTGTTGTGAATTGACATGTTGTTGAAGATTATTATTTATGGAAATAATAATTTGAATTAAAAAAAAGGATCAAGTTGTTTCAAAAGAGAAGCGGCGAAAGACTACCATGAAAGAGGAGAGAGACTCTTGTAAAGATATGCGCACAGGATGACAAGATTCCCTAAAAAATAGGAAACAAGTGGAAAATTTTGAGGAAAGGAGGACTGCCAGCTTCACTGTTGTGGTTGGAAACCGAATTCGTAGATGTGATGACGTCTCGTGTTGATATATATAGGGTTAAAACCTATGTTATTATCTAGCAATTATTTTTTTTTTGCTGCATTGTTGAGTTTAGTTGAATTTGATTTTTTTTTTTTTGGCAGACTTGTTGAATATGGCAGAAATTTTTTCGATAGCAAATGGTGCTGGCGAAAGTTGATGAAATTGGTTGAATTTTGCAAAAAAGAAAAAAAAAAAAAATTAGTGTTAACATTTACAGCCTAACGTTGTTTCTCAGTTTTTACATGAATATGAAACCATTAATAAAACTAAATTTTGGATTGTGGAGGAAGATGGAGAAGCAGACTAGATTATGATGTGCTTGAGAATACTCTTCTTGAAGAAACCCCACAAGATGGAGAGGACTCAACTTTTGTAACTTTGAACGGTATTGAAACTTTACATTTTATGAGATTCATTTCCATTAGACTGTTTCTGTTACACTCTTGATATTTCTTCTGATGCTTATTATGTGCTTTTATTTTAGTTGGTCAAGAAGAAGCGGCAGGAAGTCAAGAAGATGACACTATCGAATAAGAAAAAATTGATATTTCATTGACAAAGAGTATTTGTTCTATTGTCTTTCTATTCCAATTAATCTGGATTAAAAAAATCTTGTTATTTTGGAGCTTGAAAGAAGATGATATTCTAGCTGCTCTATGATAGTAAAGCATACATCGTGAGGTTGAGAGTAATTTGAAACTGTCATCCGTGTCTCTTTATTGATTTGTCTCTACTTGTAGAAGAGATCAATCAGAAGACTTATCGAAAGCAACTAAAGGAAAACGCAAACTTGGGATAAATTATCATGGCTTTTTCGCTTAATAATAATCAACGTGCTAATATGGCATGTTAGGACTTTTTACTAGAGAGGTAAGAGAATGCGACACTTAATGATGTGCATCATTTTAAGATTTGGTGATCTCAAATATGAGAATATGTGAAGTGTCTATAAAATATCATAATGATTAAATAATATTTTCGGATGGAAAAAATCAAACTGTAAAAGCAAATTTGATCGACTCAATAATAGTACGGTGTTTGAGTAATACCTCTCTTTTTCCACTGTGGATAATTTCTCAATCTAGTTGTTTATGAAATTGTCTCCAAACCACCAATCCCTTCCTTCCTTCCACCATTTACCAGAAACATGTGCATAAAAAATGTTTACTCTCGGCTATAAATTTGCAATCAGTGCTCAAGTTGGTAAAATTATAAGGATTCTTAATTTTTCTTAGAACATGATAGTCTTTAGTCCTTCGTTTTAACTCCTACTTTATGTCTTCAATAAAACCACTATCTCTACGACATATAAATGTAATGCGATTTTGATAAGCTCATGGAAATCCAAATATTTTTAGAATAGCTTATCACATATGAGCTATGCTGAGTAAATGAGACTTTTTGCCGAAAAGAGTGTAAAAGATTCATGCGGGGGTGACTCTTCTTGACATTTTGAGTTTTTAGTTTTTCTATAACTAATTTTTTTAAGAGCTAATTTCCTTTCTACAGTATAAAATAATTTACTATAATCTTGAAAATTCAGTAAAATTTTTCTAAGGTTTAGTGTGAGAAATTAAATATATAAATTTGCTTTGAACTCATCAGGAACCAAACCGATGGAATTTCATTAAATATCGTAGTTTAATTTGTCACCTGCTCTTATTATAAGCTTTGAATAATAAAATCAGGAAATTGAAGTAATAAAAGAGCTAACTCATTGTAATTAATAAGAAGCTTACTCCATGAAAGATGTTTTATTTTCCTACCTTCTTACTGTTCCAAATATTAGATCTAAAACGTAAATTGTCCTAATAACATGATAATTGATATGAACAACACACAAAAACTGATTTTATACATCTCAATGGTTATATGTTTTCAGCCATTTATTTGGTCAATGCTCATGTGACAGAACCATTTATTTGGTCAATGCTCATTTATAGAAGTGCCTCCACCACAATATTCGAGTTTTCCGTCAACATGGAGCATTTGGCACTCGTCTATATCTGTAGAGGAAAAGTCATATAATTAAGTAAATTTAAATTTCTTCTCACAACACAATAATATAGAAAGAAAAAAATTAGTCATTCACCTTTGCATCCACCCAAAATATATGGGTTACCGCTGTAACCATTGGGGCATGTACATGCTGAATACTCAGTCTCAAAACCCTTTAAATTTTGGCATTTGCAATGGTTGTGCCCAGGGCACCCAAAAGAAGAGATGTTGACGGTGTGCACTGACCATCTAAGTTCCACACTACAAGTATATTTTGTCAAATAAAACCACTAGGAATTGCTGAGGTTTAATGAAGGGTGTATGTTAAACATGCCTGTTATAAAGGCCACTTTGCAACCTCCTGATGATGTCTTACCATTATTGTCCTCTATGCTTATACCAATTACATGTCCTATTCTTTTAGATGTACCTGACAACATTCATAACCATTGCATGTTTCTGTATCTCTGGTCTTTGTTGTTTTGCAAGATGAAGTGCATCCCACAACTCTAGGCACAATGTTATGATCCCTAACAAATTCTAAACCTTAAAAAAAGTTATCACCCCTAATAAACTCTAAACCTTAAAAACTAAACTATAAAATAAAATAGTTAACTCAAACATAAATGATATTTTAAAAAATAATATAATTTTAGTGGAATTTTTGAATGGTGGGATTTTTCAAAATTTCTCAATAATTAAGTTACATGTTTTAGTTATCGTTGGAAAACGGCTTACTAATAAATATTATCAATTCGATCCATACTTTTTTCAAAATTTATTTCGTAAACAATCTTTTTTTTTAAAGTATATAAATCTAAAAATTTCGAATGTCTAATACTTTTATGTTTGTTTTTGAAGTGAAAAGAAAACAAATTCTTGAAAAAAGCACACAACAAAAATAAAAAAAAACTTAAAACATACTAGTAAGTAACAAATAATTTTACATTAAATTCTACTTATAATATTTAATTAATCATGCTTATCTATATATATATTTTTAATTAAATTAATACTAAATTTAAAGAAAATAAATGAAATAAATCATATTAAAATATAATTAAAAATGAGTTAAAGAAAAAATAATGTTCACTTCTAGTTGATACACGTACGTACATACTAATATATCAAAATATACTTTTAATGAATTCCAATTTATTTTGATTCAAATTGTATCAATATGTTATAAGTATTGCAACTATGAAAAAATAATGATACAAACTGACAATTTTATTTTTTTAAAGCGATACATAGGTAAAACATAAGCATACATTAAGCAAAGCTCAAGAAAAAAATAAGCAAACAAAGAGAGAAACAATTGTGGACAAATTTTGTTTCACAATTATTTTGTCAAATACTTAAAATTTTATTTCTTTAGTTATATACTTTATGATTTTAAAATTAACAAAATTCATGCAACGCGCATAAATGCACTCACATGCGTCAAATGAACGTATACGGAACCGTTAAGGTTGAGGATTGTCGTGTAACCGACAATATGATTTTCTTTGGTCATTAGCAGTAGACGGATTTTAAATGGGTGAATTAGCCCAATATTCATATTGGAGCACAAAATTAAAAATATAGCCACCATAACTAAAAATGTAAAAAACTAACCAATTGAAAGGCTTACTACCTAAAATAGCCCCCTCTGGTCAGTCCATAATAAGGTAACAAATAGCTCAATTCTTTTGTGTTCTATACTATTAATACACAATAATCTACTTCTTCACAATTTATTTTTACATTTAATTTTTTACTATAAATTGATTACATCTTATGATTGTAATACAATGAATTCAATTTTTTTCATATCTAACATATTTTAAAGTTTTAAAAATAAATATTTTTTTTTAAATGATGAATACGGTTCTAATGATCAAGATGTTTGTTTTTTACTATACTATCTAAATGTTGGGCCAGGACCTGTGGCCCAGGCGATCTGGAAGACCGATAAGCCTCTGAAGCCCAACTCATGTTCTAACCATGGTGTGGTCAAACAAAAGTCAGATTTGAAAACCATAGTCAATTAAACCTAGGATGTACCTTCAACATTTTACTATAAATAGGAGAAAGCTGATGTGACAATTCATTCATTATTCCTTGGAGGAGAGTACAAGGGACCGAAAATATTCTTTCAGTACTTTGACTCTTTCGAAAGGACGCTTTCGGACAGCTACTGCTGACCGGGAAACACCCAAAAAAAGATAATCTTCACAGTAGCCCGCAACGATCTTGTAGCCGGGATCTGTCCGGTCTACAATTTCCTTCTAGTTTATAGCGATCTGATAGCCCGGGATCTGTCCGGACTATCAATTCCGAACTGTTCTGTAACACTCATAGCCCGCGAGCTCATTTCCTTATATACGACATTCTCCGACCTTCTATCTACTATAAATTCATTGTTCCGCTTTCGGGCTACACCAATTGGCGCGCTAGGTAGGGGAGCTGGAGATTTTCTAACGCAAAGAATTATGAGTCCGGAAGCATCGACCAGTCGGCTAGTCGACAACGTGACAATTCAAGACCGTTGAAATAATTCAAACAATCTCTCCCGTTACAATGACAAAGGGCACGGTCACCAACCAAACATCAGCTAACGAAGAAACTGCTCCCGCCGTGATCAGCAGGACGCAGTTCGCCACAATGTTGAACTCTCTCATGCGACGCTTCGATCAGCAGGACGACCTGTTTAGACAAACGAACGTCCGCCTGGACAAACTGTCAAACGCCCAGAACGTTATCCAAGAGCAGTTGGACTCTCCTCAACCAACGCAGTAAGTCCGAACGCACTCCTATGCGGCGGAACGGCACGGACGACCCCCGACTCACCATCGGGTAATCAACCTAAATACCCTGTCGCGAACTCCGATCAACGCTCAGCTTGGTCGACCAGCTGCCTCACCCGACCACGATTCGTTCCAGGGATCCGAGATCGAAGCCTTGAAAGCTAAACTTCGAGATATGAACTCCCAAGTCCACAGGGCTCTCAGCTCGACCCCCGAGATCGATCGCGTGCTAGAGGAAACCCAGCGAACGCCTTTCACAGAACGGATCACCTCCACCCCGCTCAGGTATACGTCAAAACTTTGCTTGCAAACCTACGCTGGTAACTCCAACCCGAAGCACTTCATGACCGCCTTCACCATCGCAATGGGACGAGTTCAGCTGTCATCGGAAGAAAGAGATGCGGCCTACTGTTAGTATTTTGTTGAACACCTAACGGGATCTGCGCTTTACTGGTTCTCCTGGCTTGAACCATCCTCCATCAACAATTTCAACCAACTCTCTACGGCTTTCTTTAAACACTACTCGATATACATTCAAGACGATACGACGGACGCCGACCTGTGGGCATTGGCCCAAGGACCTAAGGAGTCCCTTCGCGATTATATGGCTCGTTTAAAGGTGGTGTTGGCAGAGTTGGACGTTCATGAAACTTCTGCCATCGGCGCTCTACAAAATGGTCTATGGCACGAGTTTCCCTTCCAAATCGACCTGATCCTAAAAAAGCCCCTCACTCTCGAAGATGCGATGCACCGAGCAACGCGTTACATCGCATTGGAAGAAGATCGCGCCGCTAACTCGAAAAAGTATTCTTCCACCAAACCGCTAGCCCAAAAAGCCAAAGTAAAGGAGCTCGCGGAAGACGACTACGTTGAGCCTCGGCAACACCTCGATCAGGACTTTAAGTACTCCAAGAAGAAGTTCACGACCAACCTAGTCGGGAACAAGCAAAGTAAGACGCCAAGCTCGGCTCAGAACCAAAACAAGAAGTGGCCATTCAAATTCATTCGCGGAGAAGAAAAAGAGGCAGACACCAGGTCATTCTGCGATTATCACCAAATCTATGGCCATTCGACCTACCAATGTCGGCAATTGAAGGATAAGCTGATGGCAAAGTTCAGCAGCGGAGAGGTATAAGTTGATTTACCTCTTAACCAGTCCGATAAACGACAAGCTGAAGAGTACGATAGGCGGCACGAACAGAGGCCGGATAACAACGTCGATATCCCCCTCCCTCTGAAACGATCCAGTGATGAGAAGGGCTCTGGCCAAGGTCAGCCCACTTCAAAGCGTAAAATTTACATGATAATGGGCGGGTTATGAACTACTTCCAATTCAGTCCGCTCCCTCAAGAAGCATGAAAAGGAAGTATCCTTGCAACAAGATTGCCGCCTGCAGGCCAAGGTCGATATGCCGGTCATTTTTATGGAGGTCGATACCAAGAACGTATCAATGCCGCACAACGACCCACTGGTCATCAAGCTAAAAATCGAAGACTGCAACGTCACTTGGGAGTTGGTTGATACACGAAGTTCAGTCGACCTCATTTTTCTCGAGACGCTACGAAAGATGGACATAGGCGATGACAAAATAAAGCGTAGTGCAAAGCCCCTGACCGGTTTTGAAGGAGTAACGACAATGACGTTGGGCACCATTGAAATGGCGGTTTATGCGGGAGGCATCACCAAGATCGTCAAGTTCATCGTGGTTGATAAACCAGCGGTGTATAATGTCATAATGGGAACGACCTAGCTTTTCTCTCTCCGAGCGGTGTCCTCTACCTACTACCAATGCGTCAAATTTTTTACCTCCACGGGAGTTTTCACAATCCGTGGAAGTCAAAAAGTCGCCAGATCGTGTTTCATCACAGAGCAACAAATGCGTAGGGTCACCTGCAACATCAACTAACCTAGTAAACCGGCGAACCTCAGCCCGCAGCAGGAGGCTGTCATCCTAGTCAACATTGATGAGCGACACCCCGAGCGGAAGGTCGGGATTGGCGCCAAACTCGAAGAACCACTGCGACAACAGTTGATCCAGTTCTTAAGCAACAATGTTACGACCTTAGCGTGGTCGATGCAAGACATGAAGGGAATCGACCTAGTCATAACGACGCATGAGCTAAACGTGGACCCAGTGTACAGACCGATCAAACAGAGAAGGCAGAAGCTCGGCCCAAAACGGGCCCAGGCCGTGAACGACGAGGTCGCCAAACTGCTCAAAGCGCGGGATTGAGGCCAACCCAAAGGAGATCACTGTAATCATCAACCTGCCCTCGGCGAAAAACAAAAGAGAGGTCCAACGACTTACAGGCCGTATCGCTACTCTGAATAGATTCATCTCCCAATCCACAGACCGAAGCTTGCCGATCTATCAATTGTTGTGAACTCCCAAAGATAAGGGCTTTCTCTGGGAGGATCGATGTGAGGTCGCGTTTGGGGAACTAAAGGCCTACTTATCTAAACCACCCGTGCTGGCCAAGCCCAAACCAAGCAAAACGCTGTATCTCTATGATTCCATAACCAACGCGGCGGTCAGTGGGGTATTAGTGCGCGAAGACCGGGGCGACCAGAAACTAGTCTTTTATGTCAATAAGTCTTTAGACGGGGCAGAATCACGCTACCCTCTTACTCGATCGTAGTAATGTCCATACAATCGTTAAGAACGATCCTCCACAGCCCGAGCGTATCCGGCAGGATGGCAAAGTGGGCGATAGAGCCTAGCGAGTACGATATCGAGTTTCGTAATCGTACCAGCGCCAAGTCCCAGGTCCTGGCCGATTTCCTAGTCGAACTACCACCGGTCTCCCCAAAGATCGGCCCAACCAATAATGAGTGGACTCTTCATGTCGACGGATCTTCCTCACGGCATGGAGCGGGCATCGACATTCATCTTGAATCGCCAACTGGGGAGATTTTGGAACAGTCGTTCCGGTTGGAATGCAAGGCATCAAACAATGAAGCCGAGTATGAAGCTCTACTTGCCGGGCTGCGACTGGCAAAGGAGGTCGGCACTTCACAAATCCACGCGTATTACGACTCCCAGCTCGTAGCTAATCAATTCAACGGAGAATATGACACCAAGGACGAGAGGATGGAAGCGTACCTAAAAATTTCCCGCGAGTTGACCAAGGGCTTCGACACTTTCAAAGTCACAAAGATTCTACGGGCAGACAACGCTCAAGCTGATGCACTCGCCTCCTTAGGTTCCAGCTCAGATTCCGATCTACGCCGAGTAATTCCGATCGAGTCAATCACAGAACCAAGCATTACTCTGCCTAAAAGCATCTGCAGCATAAAAACCATACCTGCCGATCTACCCGACCCCATGGAGACACCTCCACAATAGACCGTCCGCACCCCAACGACGGACTGGCGATAGGAGATCATTGCATACATCGTGTCTGGCGAACTCCCAAAGGACAAGTGGGCAACGCGAAGGCTGAAGACTCGCAGTGTGCACTACATAATCATTAAAGATGAGCTCTACAGATGGAATGTCGCTAACGTATTACTCCAATGCTTGGCTGGCGACGAGACATACCGGGTCATGGCCGAAACGCACGATGGGGCAGCTGGCAACCACTCCGGAGGTCGGGCCTTAGCAATCAAAATTAAGCATCTCGGTTTCTTTTGGCCAACAATGCTAAAAGACTGTGCTGAGCACGCCCGTTTCTGCGAACAGTGCCAACGCCACGGACCAATGATCAACTCCCCGACAGAACCACTCTCTACTGCAACCACGCCTTAACCCTTCATGCGTTGGGCAATGGACATTATGGATCCCTTCCCCAAGTCAAGGCAGAAGCGGTACATCATCTTGGTCACGGAATACTTCACGAAGTGGGTTGAGGCCGAAACATATACGATGATACGAGCTACTGACGTGCAGAATTTCGTTTAGAAATTTATCATATGTCGTCACGGGCTTCCTTATGAGATCGTCATGGTTAACGGCTCTCAATTCATCTCGGCAACCTTCGAAGACTTCTGTGCGAAGTGGAAGATACGATTAAGCAAATAAACACCAATGTATCCCCCAGGCAACGGGCAGACAGAGCCATCAAACAAGATAATCGTCGGCGGTCTACGAAAGCGACTTGAGGACAAAAAGGGTCTTTGGGCAGACGAACTCGACGGCGTACTCTGGTAATTTCGAACTACCCCCCATCAGTCGACCAACCGTACACCGTTCTTCCTTGCCTACGGTCTGGAAGAAATGGCACTCGCCGAGGTAAACGTCAGTAGCTTACGCCGCGTAATGATGACTCAGAACCCTGCCCTCAACGACGATATGCTTGTTGACAACCTTGACCACGTCGAAGAAGAGCGAGGGGTAGCTCTAGCTCGGATACAAACTATCAGCAGCTCGCAATGCAATATTACAACAAACGGGTCTGCAACTGGAGTTTCAATGTTGGCGACCTCGTCGTTCAAAAGGTTTATAAAAAAAATGGCAGAATACAAGGCTGGGAAACTCGGAGCTAGCTGGGAAGGACCCTATCAAGTCACCAAAATCGTCTGACCTGGAGTCTACCGACTGATGACCCTAAACGGCGAAATGATCCCGTGGTCTTGGAACTCCATGAGCCTCAAAAGATACTACTACGACACCAAGCTCCTCAATACGAACAAAGCCTGAAGACTGATCGAGCCCGCCGCTACAGACCGCTGACAACCGTCTCCTATCCCATTTCTTCCTCCCAAAAAAAAAAAAAATGCTCTACGAGCTTACTTTGTCACTTTTGTAAATAAACTATGATTGGCTTGATCCCTATCACAATGGGTACGTAGGCAGCCCGTAAAAAGGCACAGCTATTAATCAAAAAAAATATATATATATATATACAGTTCGTCTATTTACTTATGCCTTCGATTAGTCATCAAACTTATTTCGCGTTCTGGTACTCCCAGTCCAGAAAGCTCCGAGCTCATTTCGCGTCAATGCTTCGGCCAAGCATTCGACCAAATTTCGTTCCACATGAACAAAAGTGGTTTGATCAACCACGTCGCTAGGACCGAAGCTTAAGAACTTCCCCTAGCGACCTGTAAGTCGGGGCCAGACCTGCAACTTGTCCAGTAACGTTTAAGTACCCTAAGTCGAGTCCTCCTCGCATACTTAGTCACGTAACGGGTATTGTCATAAGCCGACCTCAGAGTCGCAGGCAAAACGGGCACACTTAGAAAATCCTAAGTACCGAAAGTACGACCTAGATAAACCTAAGTATGTAAGCCGGCCAGACCCCGCAAACTTAGTCGAACGACGGTCTGCGAACTCACAGAATTACCAAAAGTTGAAAGCGTTAAAACGGCAACTCTCGGGCAGAAAAAAAAAGGTTATGTTCTTATAAACTAGAATACTAAGGCCACAAGCGGCCTGGAAGCAAAAAAAAAAAACAATAACAACAAAAGAAAAAAGAGAGAGCGCCTACACATCCGGAATAACCGGGATCCCGACAAGAGGAGCGAGAACTTCACCTGTGGCCAAGTTTCTAGGAGCTGCATCAGGATCTTTGCGGCCTGGTTCGATATCCTCCCTATCCGCGACAGTCATTTGAGTCCCGTATTCATCAAAAGGAGCCTCAAGGTCAGTTCGAGGAGGGATCGCAAGCAGAAAACGGGGAGGAGATATCACGAAGTCCGCCTCTGTGACCTCCTCTACGTCCAACGCCTCGAACTGAGCCTCAAACTTCTTAAAATTCTCTTCGAGATCTTTCGGCTTGTCGTCAGGAATGGCGATTCCTTCTTCCGTCAGAACGGCGGAGTAGTTTTTAATCGCCATCGCTTGATTCATCAAGGCTGAAAGCCGATTTACTTCCTCGCAGTTCGCGATCGACTTCTTGATCCTACCCAACTTCTCGTTGTAGCTCACAATGATCTGGTTGACCTCGTACTCACGGGAAGCTCTCAAGCGAGTCCTCTCGCTGTCCTGGAAGGTCTTAAGGGACTCCTTCTCCGCTTTCACTTTCTCAAGCTCTTCCTCAGCAAACCTCGCCATCTGCCTTGCTTCCTCGGCTTTCGCAGAAAGATCGTTCATCGCAAGATTCTTTTTGGTGATCTGCTCTTTTAGACCGGCTACCTTGTCGGCCTCTGCCTTTATTTGAGGAAAACCCTTGAGCTTGTCGGCGAGTCTCCATATGCAACGTTCGTACCTTAGGGTAAGTAGGTTTCGCATGGGTAATCATCTGTCAAAACAAAATGATGAGAAGTTCGGTAAGCAAAGTCAGTATGAAAAGGAGTAAAAGGTTTCAAGGAAGGAAGGGAAAGTGAGCTCACCTCCATCGCGCCCCCCGCGAACACTTTGTACGCGTCCTTCTCCACCAAAGCCTCCGGATCGGGGAAATCATAGTCCGTATGGCAAGGGATCCTGGAAAGCAGATCGGCGGATGCTCGCAAATTGTCATCAATGTGCTCCCGCCCGCTGTAGTTGAGGGCCAGATTATAGGCGTCCGCGTCTTCCATGGGAGGATCGGCCTCGACCTCCACTTCTCGCGCCTCCTATTCTCGCACCTCCTTAACACGAGCTTTCTTCTTCTGCCCGCTGGAAGTCCCCTCAGACGTCCTCTTCTTTCCCTCCTTTTTCCTCTCCGGGACCTCCTTCACGGTCTCCTCAGAAGTCGATGCCATCTTCTTACTAGCTATCTTCTCGGCAAGCACGACCCCGACCTCTTTTGTAGCAAAGGCCCCGGCTTGCTTGCTAGATTGAAGACCAGCCTTTTTAGTCACGGCAGAGACCTCTTTCGATCCCTCTTTCTTTCCGGAACCAGAAGCCCCAACTTCTTCAGTATAGTTCACCTTTTTGAACGTGGCCTTCTTCTTAATCATCTTCGGCTCTTTCCTTTGACGAACCTTTTTGGGTTTGATTGGCGGAAAAGTGTAAGGACGCATCGGAGCGAGCTACAAGTCAAAACAGCCTTCAAAAAGTGAGAGAGTTTATTTCAATAATAGCTCGGTCAAAATTGGAACACGGCAAGGAAGTAAAGCACCGACCTGTGAGGATCTGACCTATGCACTTCTGAATCCGCTGTTCGAGAAATTCCGGCCAAAGCTGAGGCGTCACGCTTCTCAGAACTTCAGTCTACAAATCTTCTCCGGGATTCAGCAGACGAAGAATCATAGGAACAATAGAATCTGCAAGCAAAGGAGAAGATTAGATGTCAGCCCGGACAAGAAAAGTAGAAACACATCGGATATTAAGCATACTGTATCTAATATTCCAGCCAGCCCGAATGGGCCATCCCGGATTCGCAACCGATGCTCCGTTTATCTTCACAAAGAAGTAGTATCGCTCCCAGTCCTCGGACTTGTCACTATGGGAATCCGGGTGTACTAATTTGAATTTTGGACGAGCTGATACGTAAAAACGACCTGTAGGCCTCCTTCATTTAAAGTAGGTCATCGCCTCGAAAGAATCACAGTTACATCCCATCCCGTGCTCGGCGGCCAGTGTCATGCACGCCACGAAGTTCCGAATTGACGCGTGGGTGAGCTGAGACATAGCTATGCCGCGTCGGGCGCAGTAGTCGATCAACAGTCGCCGTAATAGGAAAAACAGCCCACTGTCCTTAAAAAAGGATTCGTATAGACATATGAATCCTTTTGGAGGCGACCAGGGACAGTCATGATCACCCGAGATTAGGAACTCTACGCTGTCCGGTAAATCCCGGGAAGATCGCGTAATCGTCAGTGAGTTTCATCGGATAACATCTCGAAATCGTCACAACGTTTTAGCACGATATTGCGACCTAGACCTGGCCTTGGAGTATCCATTCCTTCCTGAGGGAAATCTGACAGATCAAAGTAGTCGGGATTCTCTGCATCCCCGGTCCGACCTCCTCCGGCCAGATTGTGAGTGGGATGTCGACGCCCCGCCTTGCGAGGCTTGGGGGTAGCGGGCTCAGAGGTCCCGACCTTCTCGTGATCCAGCCCCCTCTGAGGGATTTCTACGGGCTCAGACTCAGCCTCCTGCCCCGATGCAGTATGATTAGTCGAGGTGGATACTGAAGGCGAACTACTGAAAGCTTGTTCGGAGGAGAAGTCATTCTGGGAATCGGTCTGGGATGGCGAAGCCATGGGTCAGATACAACACGGCAGACTCTTCGGAGACGGATCGAAAAACTTGAGGATCGGATGATGGGACAGGAACAAAATCTATCAAAAGCAAGAACTAGAGAGGTAGAGAAAGAGGAGAAGAAAATACCTTAGAGAGAGAAGCAGGCAGAATGAAATGTGTGAAAGAAGAGCGGAGACCCCATTTTATAGATCTAGAGCGGAAACCGAAACGTCGCACCTCGAAAACTCTGAACTCTGCGTGACAGACCAGTCAAACGTCGACACGTGGCAAGATCAATTCGCCTAGGATCCAGATCGCAAACACATTAACAACGAAGCTCGGCCCATCTCATTTTGTTGACCAAGGGGGGCTACTGTTGGGCTAGGACCTGTGGCCCAGGAGATCTAGAAGCCCAATAAGCCTCTGAAGCTTAACTCATGTTCTAACCATGGTGTGGCCAAACAAACGTCAGATTTGAAAACCATAGTCAATTAAACCTAGGATGTACCTTTAACATTTTACTATAAATAGGAGAAAGGTGATGTGACAATTCATTCATTATTCCTTGGAGGAGAGTACAAGGGACCAGAATTATTCTTTCAAGACTTTGACTCTTTCGAAAGGACGCTTTTGGACAGCTACCATTGACCGGGAAACAGCCAGAAAAAGATAATCTTCACAGTAGCCCGCAACGATCTTGTAGCCCGGGATCTGTCTGGTTTACAATTTCCTTCTAGTTTATAGCGATCTGATAGCCCAGGATCTGTCCGGACTATCAATTCCAAACTGTTCTGTAACACTCATAGCCCGCGAGCTCATTTCCTAATATACGACATTCTCTGACCTCCTATCTACTATAAATTCATTGTTCCACTTTCGGGCTACAACACTAAATATGCAAATAGTATAGACTTTATCCAATTTACTTAGAAACATATCGATTTTTTGATTAATATTTGTTGGTTTTAGAAAATTCAACATATGGCATATACAGAATAAAATCTATATATATTGAAAGTTTGAATCGGTTTTTCTGAAAGAGATTTAAAGAAAAAACATAAGAAGGGGGAAAAGTACAAACAAACAAAAAATAGAAAATATTACATTTCTTTAAGAGAAAAGTACTCAAATAGCATAGAAAAGTTGTTATATTACTAGAATAACATACATCTTTTGGAAATTACTCAAAAAATTTTAAAGCCTAGTAAATTACAATAAACACCCTTAGTTATTTTTTTTAATTGAGGTTATTTATAATTAAAAAATAATTAACTAATCCACGTCACTAATCACTGTTGCACGTCACTAATAAGATTAACCGCGTTAACAAGTCAGAAAAGGAAACTCAAAGGACAGAAAAATAAAAACTTCGTGTGTTGTCGTCGAAACTTCCACTGTTTTCTCTCTAGTCGATTTCTAAGAAACATTCACCGCCGTTGTCGTCGAAACGTCTACTCTGCATTTTCACATTCGGATTTTAGTCGAAGGTTAGTATAAACAGAGGAGTGGGGATTCTTCATCTTTCTTCGTTTTGTTTTGAGTTTTCCGATTTATTTTTAGTGTAATCTGAGGAATCGAAGGTGTTTGTCGCTTATTAACGGTATTGTGGCTGATTTATTATTCTGTGGCGGCTTGTTTATCGTTGCTAGTGGCTGTTTAAGTTATTTATTGCGGCTGATTGATTGTTATGCTATGGCTGATTTATATGTGCAATTGTGGCTTAGTTTGTGTTATGTTGTGGCTGATTTATATGTTCAATTGTGGCTGAGTTTGTGTTGTGTTGCGGCTAATTTATATGTGCAATTGCAATTGTGGCTATTGTGGCTGAGTTTGTGTTATGTTGCGGCTGATTTATGTGTCGTTGTGGCTGATTTTGTGTTTGGTTGCAGCTGGTTTATTTGTTTGTTGTGACTGAGTTTGAATTTTGTTGCGGCCGATTTATCATTAATATGTTATGTCTTTTATGTTCTGATGGTTATTTCTGAAGATCAAGCAAGGGATTACCCTCCAAGACTATACGCTGAAGGGGCTTCTAATCTGGAAAATAAAAAAATTAATCACAATGTCCATTTAGGAGACTTTCCTCAAGTCAGAGGCGCAATAGGACATGATGTGTGGGAATACATGAAGCAGTTTCCTCTTGGAGTAGTTGCTAAGCTAGCTGATAGCCATTTCGTGTGGTCTGGGAAGACTGTACACTATCTACTATGTAGACAACTGCGAGTACATAAGAAGAAGATTTGGTCTCTCATTGTTGATTAACCTCTGAGGTTTATCTTAATCAAATTTGGTGTGCTCACGGGTCTAAACACAGGTCCACTGCCAACAGAAAGTTTTAACTTGAGCAATACAAAACGTTCTGGGAGGAGTTGAATGTGCCGCTTGGGGTAGGACCCTAGTTAGATGAACTGAGGCCAGCATTAGAGGTCTGTAGAGGCTGAAGTTTTGAAAAGCGGAAATGGTTAGGGCTGTTGCTTCTTCAAGCCATGGGACTTTATGGCTTGCATCATAATTTTAGAATACCCTTTGAAAGTGCAAAAAGAGTATTCGACGATGAAGCCTTGAGGACTTATCGGTGGGGTCGGACTGCATTAAAAGTTCTGGTTGGTTCAATTAAGATTTTGAATCCACAAGGAAAGTCGTACACCGTTAGCGGCATGAAGGACGTGTTGCTGGTTTGGGCGTATGAAGCTGTGACTTGCCTCAGAGAGTGTTTTGGAAGAGTAGTCAATGAGAACGAAATTCCTCTTTTGCGATGGGGTGGAACCCGTACACGTAAAAGTTTTACTACAGCCATATCTGAGGAGATCAGAGATCATGGTGAGGTAAAAAGGTTGACTTAGCTGAGTTATGAATCATTTGATGTCTGACTTATGAGTTACTTGATGGCTGAGTTATGAATCATTTGATGTCTGACTTATGAGTTACTTGATGGCTGATTTACTATGCAGGTGCGTGTGAAGAAAAAGGTTATGAAGGAGGCTGTAGAAGAGCTGTTTCCACAGTGGTCGAGTGAAGAAAATGACCCACAACTTGTAAATCTCATAACAGACATACATGCGGATAGGTTTGTTAGAGGTTTTTGGGATGTGAAGAGCAATGAGAACAAGAAAAAAATTAAGGCTGCAGTTTCGTTAGATTCTGAGCAACCCCCCGCAAAAAAACAGAAGAAAGCTAAGAAAAACCAGGAAGTAAGCAACAGTGAGATTGTGCTTCAGCATGGTAGTGAGGAGGATATGAGAAAAGAGACGGATTTGACGACCGTAGTGAATATTCTGAGAAATCTTGTCAGAAGATTTGACAACTTTGACAACTTTGCTAGTAGAATAGAGAGTGTTGAGTCGCAGTTAACCGCCTATAACTCAAAATTTGGAGATATGTCATATTTGAAGAAGATGTTTGGTGATACAGTCCGAGCTGCTGTGGAAGAAAGAGTTGCATCTATTGAGAATGATCGGATGCAAAGGAGAGAGCGTCTGGAGGCTCTCGAGGCACGAAACAGTTCCCAAAAGGATGATAACGTCTCAAAGGTCAATAACATCCCGCAGAAATCCGTTAATAGTCCAAAGGTACGTTACATCTGAGTTATGTTTATTTTTGACAACTGAGTTATGGTTACATCACGACTGATTTATTCTTATTAGTCTCGGCTGAGTTGTGTTTATATGTTAATACAGCCGAAGAAGGACGAGTTCAAAATTCCTGAACCAGTCAACAGCCTCCTGCATAAATTCGTTTATAGTCCAACAGCTGCAAAGGTACGTTACAGCTGATTTATCTTTATTTTTGACGGCTGAGTTATGGTTACTTTTGACGGCTGAGTTATAGTTACATAACGACAGATTTATTCTTATTATTCTGGCTGAGTTATGCTTATATATTAATACAGCTTAAAAGTCATGAACTAGTTCATATGACCAAAGTGAAATTAAATATCAAAGATCTTAAGGCCACTGATTTGCAAAAGAAATTGGCTGAGGAGTTTGGTAATGACGAAGAAACAGTTGATTTCGTTACTATTTCTCCTGCTAAGAAAAATAAATTGGCTGAGGCAAAAAAGCAGGAGCCTGATGTTAAAATTAGAAGGAGATCGCTGCTTTAAAGAAGAAGGAGGCCGATGCTTTAAAAAAATAAAGGCCACTAAAAAGGACAACCAGAAACCGTAAAGGCAACGACGATCCGAAACCTATAGAAGTGACTATCCCAACATCGAACAATACAATAAGAATACCTTCTACAAAGAAGAAACAGATTGGAACCAACACTGAGATTGAGGATGTCACCGACAAAATTGTCGCACAAAATAACGAACTGTTGCCGGAGTCTGATGAGGAAGAAGAGGAAAGGATTAGGTCTGAGAGAATTAAGGCTTATCGGAAGTCAAGTGTTCAATTATCTCCTGATGGGTTTTCAGCGAAGCTACAAAATGATCCTCAAGCACGAGTTTTTCCTTATATTGGAGACAATGGAACGACGTGCATGAGGAAAAATTATGAACCTTCATCGACAATCTATGATCCTCTCTCACTTGCTGATCCGGTTAAAGTGGATAAATTTTTGGATCACCTAAAGTCATTCAAGTATGACCCTTTAGAGCATGTGTTAATACAGTTATTAGCAATATTTTCCTAAACTAACTTGTGTTTAATTGTTTTAGGGACGTTCCACTTACAGAGGCTGATGAGAATATCGAGTTCTACAGAATTCTCATAACCGAGAGAAAGTATTGGCCAAATCCAAATTATGGATGGCTGTTTGATAATGTAAGTATACTTTTGGGGTTGAGTTAAATATACTTAATGTCTGAGTTATTTATTATATGTCTGAGTTATGTAGGCTTAAGTATGCTTTATGTCTGAGCTATATATTATATGGGGCTGAGTTAAGTTTAATTTTGGGTTGACTTGATTCTCTTTGTACAACATATTGCTGCGTATATGAGACTCCTCAAGCAGTTTGCGTTCCGAAGGAGGAAAGGCAAATACATCCCACAAAACGACCAAGTTGGCGACTGTGGGGTGTATGCATTGAAGTTTGTCGAGTGTCTAGCGCTTGGTCTAACTTTCGATGGGATAAATGATGCGAATATTCATGATATAAGGGTAAAGATGGCATCAGAGATCCTCCATGAAGGAACTTTTAATATCTTTGGGCAGTTCGAAATATGAACCCGTTTATTGTATTGTATTTGACTTATGCATGATAAGCTTTCATTAAAAGTGTAAATTAAATAGAGTCCCAATTAAGACTATTTAAATCAACCCTAACTAAGACATAACGCAGCCCTGTCGTGTATATAACTCAGCCAAACCTCAAACATACCCTAAAATCGAGATAAATAATGTTGAGGTATAGGTTCTCTTACAACTATCTAAACATACACTAACATCGTGTGTATATAACTCAGTACTTTTAACCTATACAATATGAATGGTATCTAATTGGTGAGATAAATAATGTTGAGGTATAGGTTCTCTTACAACTATCTAAACATACCCTAACATCGTGTGTATATAACTCAGTACTTTAAACCTATACAATATGAATGGTATCTAATTGGTGAGATAAATAATGTTGAGGTATATGTTTTCTGTCAACTATCTAAACATTCCTTAACATCGTGTGTATATAACTCAGTACTTTATAAAGTTACGTTGAAGCTCTTATAACCTAAACCTAGACTATCTGAATGGTATCTAATTGTTAAGATATATGTTCTTTTTGAATTTGCTTGTGGTCACTCTAAAGAACTTGATACATAAACCATAAACCCAAATTTATGACATTCCCAAACCATGCCATAAGTCAGCCATTAGGTGCATATAAGTCAGCCGAAACATGTAATTTATCTCTCGATGTTTCGTATTTGGGCGGGAAAAAAACATAATTTATTCAATTTTATCTCGCGACGTTAAGTGCATATAAGTCAGCCGCAATGTGTAATTTATCTCGCGACGTTTCGTATTTCGGCGGAAAAAAAATTATTTATTCAATTTTATCTCGCGATGTTTTGTATTTCTATATATCTGTGTATATCTACCTTCTCGTAAACCTTGTCTCTCCCATCACATTCTATCCAACACTGTTTTCTCCCTTCTCTGTAATCTATCTGTTTCATATTCCTTTTCGACATGTCGGTTGTCCCACACTGTAGTTTCAAGTTAATTAGCAGTGTCGATGCCATATTATACTCTGCTGATCGGGATCATCTCCCCGTTCTAAACCCTGGTATTGGTATTATTGATAAAACAACCATCACGTGGTGGCTATCAGCTAGCGTACGTTAAGGAGGATATGGGCGCATGGTGGCGAGAAGCCAGATTGGATAAACACTATAGTTTGGACGAATCTGGTCGATATGTTTGAAGAGTTTGGCCCTGATAATTTTGGTTTTTGAATGTAATTTAGTTATGAGACCCTTTAGTTATTTGTGTTTTGAATGTTTAAACCAGCCGTATTATTTGTGTTTTGAATGTTTAAACCAGCCGTATCTTTTGTGTTTTGAATGTATAAATCAGCCGTATCTTTTGTGTTTTGAATGTATAAGTCAACCATATAGATAAGCTAAACGGACGAGTTATTTGTGTTTTGAATATTTAAACCAATAAGTCAACCGCTTTTTTTGCACAAAGCAGTCATAACTCATCCAAAACACGAATTCGTCACTCTTAAGTCAGCCGCTTCTTTGCACAATCATTCTGAATTAATTGATTTACAATTTCGAATTTACTATGGCTTCATTTATTATGCGTGTGTATATGTACATAATCAGACATACTTTGTTAATATCGAGACGCTAAACTGACGGTCAAAAATGCATCAAAATTTACTCAGTTACCGAACAGTTGCTTTTCGTAACTACTCAGTAACCAAAGAGTCGCTATTTTTTTTTTGAATCAATAAATACCATTTAAACACTCATTAGCCAGTCATAAACCCTAGTTGTTTTTCTACTCAGTTACCGAACAATTGTTTTTCGTGACTATTAATGAGAGTAAAGGCTGACTAACACATAAGTCAGCCTTTACTCAGTAACCGAAGAGTTGCTATTAAATTGTTTTAAATCTATAAATACCATCTCTTTACTGTTTCATTAACCTTATATCTCTAGAGAAAGTTATTCAATTTGCAGTGAAATCATAACTCAGCTGTACTATATCCACTTTGTAATGGAAGTATTCCCTCTTACTGTCCTACCTGAAGAAATCCATGCCTTAGTGGCCGAATGTGTGGCCTCTAACTCCGTTGCAGATCTATATAGATTGAGAGCAACATGCAAGTCTATGAAGGAACTAACAGACCGGCCCGGAGTGTACGCATCTATAGATGTGTTACCTTCCCTTCGTACATACACTATCTAACTTGGTGATGCAAGTTTGCTACGCTAATGGAAACCCGAGTACACTGTTCTTAGAGGGTGTACATATGTTCTTCACGTTCGACCTCCAAGGTGAAGGAATTGCTTTGATTAAGAGAGCAGCAGATGCAGGATTCGAGCGTGCTTTGTACACATATGCAATGACACGCAAGGTATTTTGAAATACTGAGGAGTATTTCTCTCTTTTCACAAGGGAATCTGTTCAGAGGATAGGCAAGATTGTTAGATCTCTATACTGGGATTGGGGAACGTCTCACACTGATGCGTTTCTAACGAAGAAGTATGAGTTCATGTCAAAAGAAATAACCTTGTTCTATAATTGCACATGTACTCCATTGATGGACCGAGATTGGGATCTTTGGTACATTGAAGAGAGTAAGGAGGAAAATTTGTGTGACCACTGCTTTTGGATCAAAGAGTTAGGTCTTTTTTACCGTGATTTTAAGCCGATTATATATTGGCCGGACACTAGGCTTTGGGTGTTGTAATATAAACTATTGTTTCCTCCTTTATAATGTAATTCAGATCAGTTATGTATTTTTAGTACTCTAATGCTTTGTTTCTTCGTTTATGACTTCACTTTTGACACGCATGAGATAAGTCAGCCTTCTGTTAAATATAATTCAGCCGTGTAGTAAATATAAGTCAGCCGTGTATTAAATATAAGTAAGCTTTTTCCTTCCAATAACTCTGACTTTCCACGATTTCGTCACTGGTAAGTCAGACAATTTACGCAAGGTCAGTCGTGAAGTACCTATAGGTCAGCCGTGAAGTACCTATAGGTCAGCCGTGTAGTACCTATAGGTCAGCCGTGAAGTACCTATAGGTCAGCCGTGTAGTACCTTGTATTTTGAATGTACTATAAGTCAGCCGTGTAGTACCTATAGGTCAGCCGTGAAGTTAACCTCAAATTACACTTTTTTAAATTTACAATTTAATTGAATAAATATGGCGTGTGAATATATGTACGTAATCATATTACGCACGCGTTTGGTACTCTCGAGACGCTAAACTGACGAGTTATATGTATTTTTATAGTATTTTTGGCAACTACTCGTAACCGAACAGTTTCGTTTTTTTCTATAAATACCAAGTGAACACTCAGTAACCGAACATTCGTTTTTATTAACTTTGAACTTGTTTTATCCTTTTGCAATCTCAAATACAAGTTAGTTTTTCCTTGTTCTCCTAGTATATGTAATTCACTTTTTTGCAACTTGATTTGTTTATATGTTTACATTATATATTAACATCCTATTTTCGATATACATGCAGCATCAATGGCAGAATCGAAGAAGATGATGAAGCGTCCAATGGAGGATGACCATGGACCAAATGCTGTTAAAAAGGCCAGAAGAGAAACCGAGGACCATTACAAGACGTTGATCCTCTCGCTCAAGGAACAGATGAAATCAAAAGCTGAATTGTATGATGCTTTGGTGGAAGTGAAATCTATAGTCTGCAAAAATGGATTAGCTTAAAGAATTTATCGGAAAGGAAAAGGTTGATTTCTTTGTTGAGTTGGACAAACTTGCAGCAGAACTCGTTGAAGCCGAAGAAAAGATGTTAAACGCCAGCGTTCAAGAACTTGATTGGATGAAGTTTAATGCAAAATAGGGATATATGTTTATCTAATGCTTATTTTTATCTAATGCTTATTTTTATCTAATGCTTATGTTTTAGTAGTCTTATGTTTATGTATTTTTAGTACTCTAATGCTTAGCAATTAAAGCTACCTCCGTTTGAATATAAATTCTCCGTAATAACTCAGCCTAACATTTGATATAACTTAGCCGAAACTTCGTTCATGACTTCACTTTTGACACGCATTAGATAAGTCAGTCGTGTATTAAATATATTATAAGTCCGTCGTGTATCATCGATAGGTCAGCCGTGAAGTTAACCTTAAATTACACATTTTTAAATTTAAATAATAGAGATTATATGATTTATTATGACGTTTGAATATATGTACGTAATCATATATTAGGTGTAATGATTACTCTCGAGACGCTAAACTGACGAGTTATATAGCTTCCTATATTAGGTGTAATGATTAATCTTTTGGGAACTAGGAGTTATGACTGAACTTTTAGGAACTCTAATATTTTGGTCAGCCTTAACACGTTTATGTCACTTATAACTCAGTCATAACTCAGCCTAAACTAAACACTCAGTAACCGAACAGTTTTTAATTGTATTTTTGGTAACTTCTCAGTAATCGAACAGTTTTTAATTGTATTTTTGGTAACTACTCAGAAACTGAACAGTTTCTAATATATATTTTCGTTTTTTTCTATAAATACCAAGTGAATACTCAGTAACCGAACATTCGTTTTTATTAACTTTGAACTTGTTTTATCCTTTTGCAATCTCAAATACAAGTTAGTTTTTTCTTGTTCTCCTAGTATATGCAATTCACGTTTTTGCAACTTGATTTGTTTATATGTTTACATTATATATTAACATCCTATTTTCGATATACATGCAGCATCAATGGCAGAATCGAAGAAGATGATGAAGCATCCAATGGAGGATGACCATGGACCAAATGCTGTTAAAAAGGCCAGAAGGGAAACCGAGGAGCATTACAAGTCGTTGCTCCTCTCGCTCAAGGAACAGATCAAATCAAAAGCTGAATTGCATGATGCTTTGGTGGAAGTGAAATCTATTTCTGCAAAAATGGATTTGCTTGAAGAATTTATTGGGAAGGAAAAGGTTGACTTCTTTGCTGAGTTGGACAAACTTGCAGCAAAACTCGTTGAATCCGAAGAAAAGATGGCCAAAGTCGAAGTTCCAAAAATTGATTGGCTGAAGCTTGATGCAAAATATGTGGCTGACTAAATATTTATCTAATGCTTATGTTTATGTAATGCTTATGTTTTAGTACTCTAATGTTTATGTATTTTTAGTACTCTAATGCAGAATTTGTTTCTTTTATCATAATTCAGCCTAAACTTCGTTTATGACTCAGCCTAACCTTTGACATAACTCAGCTTAAATTTCGTTTTTGACTCAGCCTAACCTTTGACATAACTCAGCCTAAACTTCGTTTATGACTCAGCAGCCTAAACTTCGTTTTTGACTCAGCCTAACCTTTGACATAACTCAGCCTAAATATTATGATTTGTTTTTAAAAGGCAAAGTTACAAAAAATGACCCATAAAATCTGAACATATAATGTAACATCCCGATTTCTGAAATATGTGGTGCATGCGGAGAGGGTTAAGAGAATTGATTTGGCTACCCATATCACCAAAGTGCACTTAAGGATGGGTGACCTACTGGAAAGTCATTTCCAGTACCGTGTGAGTGAGGACAAAACACGGGGAAAGATCACGTGGTGATTTGCAGGGTTAGTAAACAAGTCTTTCGAGCCTCCCGGACTAACGCACCGACCGTCGGAGAGGGGTGGGCCCACGGGCCGAGAGTGGGCATGGGGCCTATTAGGAGATAAGGATTTCTCCTGAGGGGATGAGGATTTCCCCTGTGTGTTATTGAGAGATGAGGATTTCTCTCGAGGGGATGAGGATTTTCCCTGCATACTGATAGCTCGACGGCGGTCGAGGCGTTACATATAAAATCTCTACCTTTGGTTTTTGTCTCTAAACCCTAGGTTGTGAAACAAAGCGGCTCCTCTCTTTCTCCTCTTTTGCGAAACCAAAACTTCTGATATCCATCCATCACCTATCACGACCTCTCCGTCACGATCCCCAAATCATTCACCGGAAGATCCATGTAAGTCTCTTCGACTTCCTCTGTTCAAGATTTTTCATCGTATTTTCTCTTTCCCTTTCTGTATGAACCATGTAGAGAGTATACTCCATAAATAAGAGGAGGATTACGAACAGCACTCATAAACTTAGGGTTTTTCTTATCTTCGAAGCTCCTTTTCCAACTTCGACAATAGCAGATCAAGTATGTAAATCTCCTACAAACCCACATTTCTTTCAACCTCTTCTTCCCAGCTTCCACTCCCACCTCGTATGTAATCTCCCTTCTTCCCTCCCTCTCTCTCTCTCTCTCTCTCTATATATATATATATATCTCAATGTCTTTCTTCTTCTTTACGGTTTGTGTTTGTTGCAGAGCATTCCGGTGAAGTTCTTCTCGAAATACATAGAAGAAAGACAGGAAAGAAATATGATGGAGCTTAAGTCGGACGCGTGTGAGAAAACATGGAAAGTTAAAATGGAAGGTCGGAGACTCACCTTTGGATGGAAAGAGTTCGCAGTTGCTCATGATTTCCGAGTCGGAGACTTCATCATTTTCAGACACGAAGGAGAGTTTTTGTTCCATGTCACTGGTCTTGGACCTAGTTGCTGTGAGATTCAATATGTACAGTCTATCAACAACGTTAATGATGATGATGATGTGGAGGGGGAGGAGGAGGAGGACAACATCTCCACAAATCATAGCAGCAAAGAGAAGAAGAGAAAAACCGGTGAGATTAGAGTGTCATCTACACTAAGTGAAAACCGATTTGTGACACTAACTGTCAAACCAGCTAGTCTCAAAGATTCTAGACTTGTAAGTTTAAGTAAACTCTCTTGAAGGAGTTTTGTTCCCTTATTTTTTTCGTTATTGATGCTTTGTCAAGAGCTTATCGTCTCTTTCTTATGCAGCATATTCCAGTGAGCTTCATTAGGGCTCACCAGATGGAAAAAGCATGAGGGAAGGAGATTACTCTTTTGGACAATCATGGAGTAGAGTGGTCAGTGTATCTATGCGTGGCAGACATACATATGAGGTTGCGCTATGGTTCAGGGGTTAGAGAATTCATCAAGGCTATTGGCGTTAAGGTGTATGAATCTTTTGTGCTGGAGTTGGTTTGCAAAGACAAAGCATCTCCTCATATGCTCAAGTTCTGCTCCAAGATCAAGGCATGATGCCTCTAGTTTCCACACAAGTTTTTTAATAACTATGGCTTGTTTTAGTGAACTCATAATCTATGTAGTATGGATCCGATGACTAGCTAGTTTTCTCTCTCTAGCTCTATAATAACTATGGCTTGTTTTAATGAACTTATATCTTGTTCCTAGCAAATCATCTTGAAATTGAAATACAATTTCCCAAATCATCTTTACCAATCTCAAGTTTCACAGCAAATAATCTTATAACCTTATAGATTAAGTACCACAATTTGCCAAATTTAAATATTAAAAGTGTCATAGACTACTCGAGAAGTCTACATAACTTAGCCGTATTATAATCATAACTCAGTCGTTTATTGACAATCAGCTGTATTGTAATAATAAGTCAGTCGTTTATTGACAATAATTCAATCTTACTTTACGGCTGATTTATCGCTGTAACAAAAACACAAATTAGCCCTAACTAAGACATACCGCAGCCCTGTCGTGTATATAACTCAGTCAAACCTCAAACATACCCTAAAATCAACTATCTAAACATATCCTAACATCGTGTGTATATAACTTAGTACGTTAAACCTATACAATATGAATGGTATCTAATTGGTGAGATAAATAATGTTGAGATATATGTTCTCTTTCAAATATCTAAACATACCCTAACATCGTGTGTATATAACTCAGTACTTTATAAAATTACATTGAAACTCTTATAACCTAAACCTAGACTATCTGATTGGTATCTAATTGTTAAGATATATGTTCTTTTTGAATTTGCGAGTGGTCACTCTAAAGACCTCGATACATAAACCCTAAACCCAAATTTATGACATTCTCAAACCATGCCATAAGTCAGCCATTAGGTGCATATAAGTCAGCCGCAACGTGTAATTTATCTCGCGACGTTTCGTATTTCGGCGGGAAAAAAAAACATAATTTATTCAATTTTATCTCGCGATGTTTCGTACTCTCAAGACGCTATACTGGCAGTTATATGGCTCCCAATACTAGGAGTAATAATTAATCTTTTGGGAACTCTAATATTTTTTAAATATTATTTGTTTTAAAATATTATGATTTGTTTTTAAAATATTACGCGTTTGGACGAGTTACCATAACTCAGCCGTATTGAAATCATAACTCAGTCGTTTATTGACAATCAGCTGCATTGTACTCATAAGTCAGTCGTTTATTGACAATAATTCAATCTTTACGGCTGATTTATCGCATTAACAAAAACACAAATCCATACATATCCAAACAACACTTTTAAATCAGACAAGTTTTTGCATTATGCTTAGACTGTTTACAACGAGAACATGTGTGTCGTTTCCTAGGACGTTTGTTCTCAAGGGCAACTTCTAAAGTAGATTTCATCCTACTTTTCTTAGGCCTTCCTGGTTGTTGACGAACAAGCGGGGGCAAGCACGGTTGGTTAGCAACGTTATTTGGAACTTGGAGCGCTGAATCTATTGGCATGATCGACTCGCTGTATGCGTTTACCAAATAACTGCTGTTGTAGTAAGGACTGCACAAGGATATACGACAAATTTTCCTATCCTCGGCAGCTGCGATTGCATGCACGCATGGTAATTTCTCGTGTTCGAAACGCCGACATGTGCATTTTCTCGTTTCCAAATTCACAATATGTAACTTCCGTGTGATAAGGATCAATCCTTTGTACCATCATAAGTCTGGCGGCAATGACATGGCCCTATTTATAATACATAAAAAATTAAAAAACATTATGGCTGGCTTATCATAAAGGTTGGGTTATGGAACAACGACGACTGACTTATGAACTGCAATGGCTGACTTACATGTAGTAGTTTCTCGACACCACGCGAAAGCATGGTTAGCTGCGATTTCGCTTCCTCTCTCCGTTCTTCAAACCATCTGGTCATCATAACCCGTATCGATTCTAATAGTCGAACAATGTGAAGACTTCTAGCATTTGACAGTGCTCCTGTTCATTGATTTCGCTATGTTCGTAGTCATCAAATTGTACCTTTGGCCCGGGAAATGAACACACGCCCACAGTCGGACATCAGCTCTTTGGAAGTAGCCATGAAGTTCAGGATTAATCGCTTCAATCTCCTCGAACATCGTAGTAAAGTCAGAAACCCTAAAACATTTTGTCGCTTTCTTCACCAGACGAAAGACATCTTTTCCTTTGTACCGTTGCAAAATGTTATTATATAAATGGTAAGTGCAAATTCCACGAGAAGCCAACGGAAACACATTTCCAATTGGTTTTCCTATTGAATTATGCCTATCCGAGATAATCGCAAGAGCCTCATCGTCAGGAATCAAAATTTTTAGTTGCGTAAAAACCAGTGCCATGAATCATCATTTTCAGTGTCAACCACACCGAAGCCTAATGGGAAAATCTGAAAGTTACTGTCCTGAGCTAGTGCTGTGAGAAGTGTCCCTTTGTATTTACCATTAAAAAATGTACCGTCGGCAATGACAACTTTGCGTATGAAAGGAAACCCATTTATGCTCGCACCAAACGCAAGGAACACATACATGAACCCGGATTTGCCCTTCTTATCATATATAGGTAAGGAGGTAAGTCTTCAAACCCACTCTCAGGAGTTCCCATATCGATTTCTCTTGCAAATTTTAGCGTCCTATGTGATTTCCAATAATCCATCTGTCCACACGGAAAATATAAAGTACAAGTAAATCAGCTGTAATAAACAAATAAGTCAGCCGCAACGTACCAATAAATCAGTTGAAATAGAAGTCAGTCGCAACGTACCCGGATTTGCCCTTCTTATCATATATAGGTAAGGAGGTAAGTCTTCAAACCCACTCTCAGGAGTTCCCATATCGATTTCTCTTGCAAATTTTAGCGTCCTATGTGATTTCCAATAATCCATCTGTCCACACGGAAAATATAAAGTACAAGTAAATCAGCTGTAATAAACAAATAAGTCAGCCGCAACGTACCAATAAATCAGTTGAAATAGAAGTCAGTCGCAACGTACTAATAAATCAGCTGTAATATACAAATAAGTCAGCCAAAACGTACTAAAAATCAGCTGTACTATACAAATAAGTCAGCTGCAATGTACTAGTAATTACCTTTACACCAAAATGCTTATTGATAGTTATTCTGACACTCTTAGGTCGAACTGACTGACCAACGTCGCCGAGATAATCCCTATACAACTGGCCTAAAATATCTGGTGTTGCTTGTCGAGATCGATTAGAACGCTCAGTTACAGAACATGTATGCTCCGAATTGTAATTACGAACATAAAATGCCAGTAATTCCCTTTGTTTAGAAGCACGAACTCTCCAGAGACATCCATCAACCCAACACTTAACAATGAGTGTGTCCGAATTGGATACGTCTACATCAAAATCAAATTGATCTCTCACCGTAAGAAGTTTCAGTCGTTTCTCCAAATCGGCTTTACTCTCGTATCGCTGCCCTACCGCGAGGTTTGGCGAAGACATCTCCAACTGAGGTTCCCTGGATGTTAATAGCTTGACGAACTGTGTGTCCCGAGGGTGGGAGGGGCATGGAGCATACCGATAGTCTGACGGACGGCTGTCCTGAAGGTGAGAGGGGTATGATATATACCGAGAGCTCAAAGGGTGATGACCCTGAGAGTGGGAAGGGTGTATATAGATATGAGTTGTGAGCAATAATGTATGTAATGTGATTGTAAGTATGCAACTAGATGAACTTCAGGGATCGGGAGTTGATCTCAGGTGGTGCTGGCCGTGTTTTGGTTAGGATTGTAGCCATAGTGAGATGGTGTTGCGTGATTTGAGGTCGAATCTGTGTTAGTGTGGGAGAATTGTAACGACTGCGAACCATGTTGGTCGTGCGTCGATCGACATAAAGGGGGTGTGTCGATCGACGCAAGGTGGAATTAAACTGGTTGGTTCAAATTTATTCGTCGGTTTACGGGTCGGTTAAAGGAAAACCCTAGGTTTTCCCTATAAAAGGGAGGTTGGCCGCGTTTTGGAGGATTTTTAGAGTTTCAGAAAGTTCCAGAGAGTTTTGAGAGGAAAGGAGAACCATTGTTGATTTCTTCCTCTTCTTGATCCTAAAAGCTCAGATTGTGTGTGGGGAGGCACTGGATTGGTCATTTGGTGCTCATCCTTCGCGAAGGACGAGAGGATTTCAGATTGGAGATCTGATTCCGTGTGTTCTTCGTGTTCTTTATAGTTCATTCCTTTTTCCTTTCTAGAACCAAGGTGAGTGCGTGACCATGGCTTATCAGGGTAAATGAATTGATAGGATGCGATTGATTGTGTTGTTTGTGTGGATTCGTGCTTGTATTTGGTAGATTTATGTAGGAGATATATGTGATGCATTCTGGAATCGATCCATGAGAAGATAGGTTCGATTCCTGGATTTTGCGTCGGTGCGTCGATCGACACACGAGCTGTGCGTCGATCAATACACGAGCAATGCATCGATCGACACCAGGGTTGTGTGTCGATCGACGCATGTGCTTTTGTGTTGTTTCTCGTGTGATTATACGTGTTGTGCATTGTTGTTTGCTCATCCTGGTATTGTATCTTTTGCTTATGCGTGCGTGTATAGCCAAGTAGATGGGATGACCGTCTCACTGATAATTTGTGATAATACTCACGCATCTCTTTTAACCATGTGATGCAGGTACAGACAAAGTGTGATCGTGGAATCATGGCCGGGAAGAGGAGATGATCTAGTGGCTCGGTTGCTTGAGTATTGGATTGTTAGAAATGCTAGGTCGCTAGTGAATTCTGGAAGTGTTGTTTATCGTTATTGGAAATGAAAGTTATTGGTTATTGATTTGAATTGGAATTGGTTTAGTGTTTCAATAAAATATAGGATTTATTGAATGGTGTTGTTTTGGTTAATTGATTGTTGAGTTCCGCATGTTTATGTTTTGACCGTCGAAAATTATTATTTATGATAATAATAATCCGCATTTGATTTTTTTTTTTTAAGGGTCAGATCGTTTCAACCCTAATCACCTAAAGAAAGTTGATGTTGTCTCTGCTTTTGACGATGTCTCATATCCATTTTTTCCATCGAGACGGCATCTCTCATCTCCGATCTGTTTCTAAACATCGAGGTAAATATTATAATTTAATTGACTTATGATCGACATATGGTTCAATATTCTGTAATAGCAGATTGAATGGTTATTGTTTTATAATAGAACCTAACGTCACATGCTTCATAATAGATATATCCTAGTGCTTTATTGATTAGTGTTAAATTGACGTTATATTGTTGACAAATTGATTCATGCTTTTAACAGCTTGATTTAATTAAAACTCTTTCCCTTTAACGAGAATTAAGTATATGATTGCTTGAGTTTGTTAGATATATAAGGTTATCGATTAAGTATTATTATTCATCAAATTAGTTTGACATAACAAGTTGAGAAGAAAATATTAATGTTAATTTCATATGTCAGTATATGATTTATTGATATTCGTGAATTGATTATCACTAGTTATTATCCATATTATCTATATTGTTTAACTGGCATGGACAACTCTAAAGAATCTTCCAATTATGAGTGTATTGTGTGTTGTGGTTTTTAGAATAAGCATGTTAGATTGAACTATGCTATTTTGACTTATGGTTAGCAATCGTGAATTGTGTTTTTGGTTAAAACATTTACTATTTAGTTATTTATGATGATCATAATTTTTATTATTATGTCTTACTGCTCTATGAACATGACTTTTATAAATGACATCTAGTTTGAAAAAAAAATTGTTCTGAGATCTGAAACCTATCTTTATTGAAACAACCCGACACATGTTTTTTTTTAACATTTGACTCGAAGTAGTATTCCAATAAATACTAATTTTCAATATCCAATCAAGACAACAATCAACAACCAGCGGAAATCACATAAAATAATCAATCACATTCAATAACGAATTAACTCAACAACTACATTAATCAACTCATCACTAAAGAGAAACAATTCCAAATAATCCAATTCAACAATTCCGGCAACCTAGCCAACAAGTCTAATGATAACACAAAGCAACAAATACGAGACACTAGAACATCTCCTCTTCACGGCCACGATTCCACGATCACACTTTGTCTCTACCTGCATCATATGGTTAAAAGAGATGCGTGAGTATTATCACAAATACTCAGTGAGACGGTCATCACATCTACTCGGCTATACACAAGGGTATAAGAAAATGATACAATACAAAGATGAGCAAACAGCAATGCACAACACGAACAATCAAACGAGAATCAGCACAATAGATCGTGCGTCGATCGACACACAACCCTAGTGTCGATTGATGCACTGCTCCTATGTCGATCGATGCATTGCTTGTGTGTCGATCGATGCACCATCGCAAAGTCTAGGAACCGAACCTATCCTCTCATGGATCATTCCAGAATGCGTCACATAGATCTTGTGCACAAAATTCACCAATACAAGCACGAAATCCATCCAAACAACACAATCAATCGCATCCTATCAGTCCCTTTACCCAGATAAGCCATGGTCCCGCACTCACCTTAGCGATCGCGTCCAAAAACTGAATCCGAGAAAAATAGCGATTGAAAAATAGTGTTTCGAGCGGTTGCAGTTGAAACGCTAATCCTGGTAGTCTGCAACAGCGTTCTGGGCGACTGGCGTCTCTGGAAATCGCGTTTCCAAAATTGTGTTTGCGTTTCAAATCAGATTAGGGTTTCTGGTTTTTGGACTGAACAAGTGTTTCTTCGCCAGAAAGAAACATGAATAACTCACTGGGTTTACGTCGGATCGGAACTTTGAAATCCAATCTGGATTCCTTGCAGCTTAACCTTTCCAAAGACCTCGGAACCGCTCTCTGATTCCCTCTAGATCAACGGAAACCAACCTCCAAAGTCAGCTCCGTGAAACTGGAAACTTGAATAAATCTGAGACAGTTCTCGTTTCCAAAAAAAATTGTGATTAAGGACAAAATTTAACTGAGGATTGCGGACGCGTCTTACCTCGGATTGGATGTCGGAAACATGCTCCAGAAACTACGAACCGAGAACTTTCTAACTATATAAAGATTGTCGCCTGGGTATTTACGGTTCGCTGAGAAAACGCCCCGCAAAGTCATTGCTCGCGAGACCTTTCCTTTTCTCCTCCTTGCTCTGATTTTCCGGTCACCGGAGCACACGACTGAAACACATGGTGGTTGTGGCGGCTGGTTCACATTGAAAAAAGAGCAGAGCTTCACTAGAATGGGAATCGCAACCTCCCTCTCTCTTTGACATTCCCTTTAAATAGAGAAAGAGAGCCTAGAGTTAAGGTTTTTTTTTGGAGGGAATGTGGGCCACACGAAATGGGCCCTAGGATTGTGGGTTTATTGGGATTGGGCCAAAACCAAACCTCAACCCATCCATTAAACAAAACAAATAAACCAAACTTCCAATTCCAAATCGATTCCATTCAGTAACGAATTAACTCAACAACTCCATTAATCAATTCATCAATAAATAGAAACAGTTCCAAATAATTCAATTCAACAATTCCGGCAAGCTAGCTAACAAGTCTAATGATAACACAAAGCAACAAATATGAGACACTAGAACATCTCCTCTTCACGGCCACGATTCCACTATCACACTTTGTCTCTACCTGCATCATATGGTTAAAAAAGATGCGTGAGTATTATCACAAATAATCAGCGAAACGGTCATCCCATCTACTCGGTTATACACACAGACATAAGAAAATGATACAATACAAGGATGAGCAAACAGCAATGCACAACACGAACAATCAAACGAGAATCAGCACAACAGATCGTGCGTCGATCGACACACAACCCTAGTGTCGATTGATGCACCATCGTAAAGTCTAGGAACCGAACTTATCCTCTCATGGATCATTCCAGAATGCGTCACATAGATCTTGTGCACAAAATTCACCAATACAAGCACAAAATCCATCCAAACAACACAATCAATCGCATCCTATCAGTCCCTTTACCCAGATAAGCCATGGTCACGCACTCACCTTAGCGATCGCTTCCAAAAACTGAATCCGAGAAAAATAGCGATTGAAAAATAGTGTTTCGGGCGGTTGCGGTTGAAACGCTAATCCTGGTAGTCTGCAACAACGTTCTGGGCGACTAGCGTCTGTGGAAATCGCGTTTCCAAAACTGCGTTTGCGTTTCAAATTAGATTAGGGTTTCTGGTTTTTGGACTGAACAAGTGTTTCTTCGCCAGAAAGAAACATGAATAACTCACTGGGTTTACGTCATATCAGAACTTTGAAACCCGATCTAGATTCCTTGCAGCTAAACCTTTCCAAAGACCTCGGAACCGCACTTTGATTCCCTCTAGATCAACGGAAACCAACCTCCAAAGTCAGCTCCGTGAAATTGGAAACATGAATAAATCTGAGACAGTTCTGGTTCTCGGGCGTTACAATTATGAGCAATGTTTTTAAATGACTATATGATATATCTTTATTCTTACAATAAAATTCATGAGTCACGTCTAGTTGGTATAGTCCATTCCCGGAAGTGAATGCGACAATCTTATATAAGAAAAGAAAAAATCATACTAATAACATTAAGTCAAAGAAGTGGCTATAAAAGTTGTTTTTAGTGGTCAAGACCAAGATGTTTCTATCAAAAACTTAAATTTTTACCAGAAGTGCAAAAATAAAATAGTTGAGTTGATCATGGTCCATTTCCTGAAGTGAATGTGACGTCTTATACATAAAATCACACTAATAGCACTAAGTCAAAGAATTGGCTATAGAAATTTTCTTGAATGGTCAAGATCGAAATCAAGGTGCTTTTTTCAAAGAATTTATATTCTCACCTGAAGTGAGAAAAGAAAGATGATAAGACATAAGAGATATTTCTTTGATCACACAATAAAATAATCTAGTGTGAGTACAATATGTACTAGTATAAAGCTTAGTGAAGACTCTAGAAGAGTAAATATATTATTGCTTATGGAAACGCAATTTTAAATCATTGATGCATTATACTCTTTGGAAAGTCTCAAAAGTTGAAAGAATATAAGATATATTATATGATCCAAGTCGGGTATATATTAATGATTCTAGAATGAGATTTAATTCGAGATGGATGAATCTGAAATTTCATTATCTCGAGGGGAAGAATTAAAGAATCTCACATAGACAATAAGTGACATATCCTGAAGATTATGTTCACTACTTGACCATAAAAGATCCTTAAGAGAATTGTGTGATCACCAGAATGTGTGTATATTGATGATTGCTTATATGTATGACAACAAGACTTGAAGTCTAGACGGTAAAGGAGGCATATTTAACCCTTCACGCAAGTTGTGTTGTCTTGTAGACATAATATCGTGATCAAGAATTTAAAAAGTGTTCCGAGATTATATATTGTGTCTTTGTAAGGCTAAGAAAAAGTAATGAGCTATTGATCAAAAATCATGATTCACGTATGGCTAGTTTTAGTTAATTTCCTAAAGTGAATATGATATCTTACATATAAAAGAAAAGACCAAATAAAATTCACCGAGAAAGTGGCTATTAAGTGATAGCCTCAGTTTCTGTTCTCTGACAACTCCCACCATTAGCTTTGGATTTTCTGGAAGTAATTTTGATTATGATATCTTCAGAAGGGACTAAGTGATTAGCGAAGCAAAGTAAACCAGAAGTTTACTAAGAATGTTAACTAAACAAGAAGTTTACTAAAATTAAATATTTGGCTTAACCGGATTGGTCATCCTGGTTTAATGATGATGGGAGAAAATTTATTTGGACATTCCATGAAGAACTAGAAGTTTCTTCTTAATGATTTATTATAGGTTGCTTGCTGAGAAATCAATATGATAATGTGGCTTTTACCAGATAAAAATATTTTGGAATATAACTATAATGTGAAATATATACAAAGAAATAGTTATGGGCTAATAACCCACCATGTGAAATTTTTGATTCCTTATGGTTATAATAGACGCATCGATTCAGTGGACTCATTGATTCGATTGACGCATAAAGTCGATGAATGCATCAACTAGATATTCACATTTATCCTTGTCACCAAACTGCAACCTGAAGTTTGCAAGGTTATTTGATAATACTGGTGAATTCATACCTAAAGTCCATTGGAATAAGTGTTGAATATCCTGAAGATCATGTTTGTACACAAAATGGTTTAGTACCATTGATTTGCATCAAGCCAGTGAATAAGTATTAGTTCTCCCCATCATTATTGGTTTAGGGTCAGAAACCTAATTGTTCTCATCTAAAATCTTTGAATGTGAAAAGTGCTCCACCACAACAATCTAAGATGGGACCTCATGAAGAGGATAAGAATATATGTTGGATATGAAGGATACTAAGTATCTAGAGCCATCCTAGAAGGATTTATTTAAGGCTCGATTTAAAGACTCTCATTTTAATGAGTCAGTATTTCCAACATTAGGGGAAGAAAGTAAACAGTTGGGAAAAGAGATAAGTATCTATGAATTATCAACAATCTTCAGACTTAAGAATATGAATTAGAAGTCCAAATAATAATTCATTTGCAGAGCTTAGCGTATTGACTGCCACACGCTTTTGCTGATCCAAATAGAGTGATGAAATCACCTATCCAGCTGTATATGCTCTAATTAGAATTAATGTCCCAAAAGGACAATATCAGACTGCTAGTGAGTCTAAAGATCGCATGAAGCGAGATAGACCTATTTGGTTCTAAATATAAGAATTCTCGTAAAAGAAAATGAGCAAATAATTAGAATGACCAGATCGAGGAAAGAAAGATTTCGAATGATCTGCAGAAGAGACCGAATGAGCTCTAGAAGAGACATAAACATGAAGAATGAAAATATTCAAGTACTTGACAATGAAGAGAGCTAGCTAGCTTGTCATGTTTGAAATAAGATGGAACGAAAAAGTAAATCGACCTTGTAATATTTTACATGTTATAAGTAGTTGATATGATGAAAAATAAAGGATCATAAGAAAGTCTATTGAAAAGTGTACACAAAGTAATGATTGGCCAAATGGAAAAGAAGAAAATAGATGTATAATCTCTTGCAGAGAATTAGACCAGTAGTCTATGCACTTAAAATGTAAAACCAGTGGAAGATAAATGAGTCTTTGTGTGAAACAATAGTGAAATTGTCACAAAAAAAAAAGAATATTTATGAAGAGATATGTTCTCTTGTGGTGGATGCAATACTTATAAGTATTGTAATATGTTATTGAACATTAGATAATTACATATGATTGCAATCCTTGAAGGATGTGAAAGATATAATCTCCGAAGGATTAAGGGTATCAAAATTATGTTTCCGGGAACTCTACTCAATCGAATGAATAGAAAATATGTAACATTGGGTGTAATCATGTAAATTGTACCCATGTATTTATCAAAAGATTTTGATAAAGTGATTCTTAATTGTAGATCATCGAAACTCCAGCAGAGTTATCAAAAGTAGTACGATGATAATAATATATGATAAAAGATCAGTGGATAATGATATTTATGAAAGTCCCAGAAGAATTCAATGTAAAGAGAATTCGTAATTGATTTGTTATAATAGCAATGTATGTGATAATTTGAACACCACTAGAACCCCTTAAGAGATTAATATCTGAAGAAAGGATTTGGGAATATACCTTAGAAAAATAAATTTATCTTCAGATATCTCAAGTTGAACATTTAGCGCAAAAGATGTTATCTCAATAAATCCTTAGAGGATATTACAGAAAAATGCTCATATATGTTTGGTCCTGAAGTACCATACATAAAATGCGATTAAATCATTTTACTGATTTATTTCATGATTGAAAGATGAGATTTTGTATGATAAAGAAAAAGATGGTATAGACCAGAAGTCCAATCATCTGAGATATCATATGACAATTATATGAATTTTAAGGCTATGTTTTTAGTAATTTCAAAATATCGGAATTCATCTCCCGAAGAAGATGTTTCCAAGGGGGAGATATATAATGATGAGCGTAGATGTACTATTTTTCCCTTATCATAGTTTTTATCCCATAGGGTTTTTCTATGAAAAGGTTTTTAACGAGACATCAAAGAACATACAAATGATGGACACTTAAAGAGAAATATTATCATTACAATGATATATGAAAGTCTATCAACCTCCCAAATGAATATCATACATTGATGATATCGAGAGAAAGAAAGAGAATGATTAAGATAAATCATTTGAAAGACCCATGAGTTGCAAAAGAAAGGCGATATACATGTTCTACAGATTCGTTCAAGTGAAGCTTTGGCGGACTTATTTTCCAAGACACTTTTAATTAGTACTTTCAAGATGCAAGTTCAACATATGGGTACGTCGTCGCAAAGATATCAAGTTATGCATTCATCAGGGGGAGAAATAGCGCGTTGCACTCTTTTTATCTTAACCATGGCTTTGTCCCAATTGGATTTTTCTGCTAAGGTTTTTAATGAGGCCAAATTTTATGTGCATTAGAAATATTTTTACAATAATGGCGTCCAAAAGGAAGTGTTATAAATCCATTATATAAATGTCCATTATATGCCTATATTCTAGAATGTTCTAAACTTGCTTACTCTCCAAATTTTACTTGTTCTCCAAGTCATTCTCATCCTATATATACTCTATATTATTCATAGAATAAAACAACACAATTCCTTCTCTCTTTCTCTTATTTATAACAAAAACCATTTAATTTCTATTAGAGACTCATTCCATCCATAATTTTTGTAATGTCAAAACATACTAAATTTTTGAATTCTATGGATTAACACCTATATATTTTGGATTGAAGTTTTGAAAAAAATCAGAATTTATACTTGTCACTTCTCTTTGATAGATTGTCGAATCTAGTCAAACTCAATTCCAGACACATTTCTTTCCATCTAAACTATTTTGTACCTTTAAGAAAAATTCTAACTAGTATCAAAATTTTTTTATTTTTTATTTTTATTTTGCACACTATGATTTTTATATTTAATATTTATGTACTGATTTGTGTAGTTTCATTTTTTTTCTAAATATGTTTTTGATGTTTGGTATTTATATATATATATGTACTGAATTCTTTTAAATTTTAGTTAAAAATAAATTTTAGTAATGCTAGGATTATTCTACGAAATTAGAGATCTGTGTGTTGATGTATATTCCATTCTGCGATTATATTGTATATTTCACCAAAGGTTAAACAATATTATCCAAACCAAGTTCTAACCAAATTATATAATCCTAATAATGTATTTTTCTTAAATGTGTCTAACTTATACGTTAAAATATATAAATTTTTTACATGCTTCATATATTTTGCGAAAGAAAAGTAATAACTGTTTGGAAATTTTTTTGCTCAAATTTAATGATATTTTTTAATATTATAATTTTTGTAATAATTATTTTTGGCAAATGTAGCACTAAAAAAAAATTAAATAAATAAAAATAGAAAAGATAAAAAATGTGAATATTTCTGGTCATTTAACCAATTATTATTTCTTTTAGATTAGGAAAGCCAATTTCCCAAATAATAATAAAAAGAGATCATAAATTTTTTTTGATAAACTAAAATAAAAAAAAATTAGTGTTATAGATCATAAAAAACAGAATCCAACAACTTCTATTGCCAAGTGTTTGATTGAGGTCTGCCTCTTTTACAAAACCCACAGCTTATTTGTTGTAAGAAAAATTAACTATTATTTTATTTTTATCTAAGAATCCCAAAAGAAATTCAAAAGTGTTCAATATACATCTATATATTATAATTTAAAAATATTGATAATATATAAGTTTCCACATTTATTTATTACCTACCATTATTGTCCCACATTGCTAATTATATTTTCACTAGAATGGAACCCGCGTTAAGACGGGGTTAAACACATTAAAAATATTAATATCAAAATTTAAATTTTAATTAGTTACCCGTTTAATTACAAAAATATTTTGAAATATTTAATCATGAATCTTAAACCATTAAATACAATTGCAAAAGTGTCATTTTTGGTGTGTACATTTGCAAAAATGTTACTATGAATTGTTCATCTGCGAAAATAACACTAATTATAAATTTTTAGAGCCTAAAACTATTTTAAACCCTAAAAAATATTTTGACCCCTAAAAACGGGAAAAATGTCGAAAAATTCGTCAACTTTCAAAATGTGGACGAAAAATTCTTGAACTTTCGAAATGCCATTTAAATCTTAAACTTTTGAAGTTTGCTTGACCAGGCCATTTTAGACCGCCTGTTAAGTGTCTGTGTATTACACAATTACGGAGTTAAGTATTCGTAACCGTCTTAACGTTTTCCTCTACATAAAACGACGTCGTTTTTACAACTCAGAACATAAAAAAAAATTCCCCAAATCGCAAGAACCCTAAATTCCAATCAATTTGAATCGAAAATCTGCAGACTCGTGGATGGTGAAGACTCGTGGAGGACGCAGGAGTGCTGTGACTCGTCATTTAGAGAGATTGAGTACGGAAATGGCAGAGTCACAGTCTGTGGTTGTTCCTCAACCCAAACAAAAACGAAAACGGAATCCAGTCGCTGAAGATTTGGAAGAAGATCGTCAGGCTGTGAATGGCGATGATTGCGAGGTTGTTGGCGATGACGACAATGATGAGGTTGCGTATGCAGACGAGGGAAACAATAACGGTGAAGAAGTTCGGGAAGAGGAAGAGAGTAACATTGTTCCTGAGGAAGACTGCGAAGCAGGTATAGAGGAAGAAGAATGCAGAGACTTTGTAGCTGAGTTTGGAGTGGGTGCGAGAGAAGAAAACAATGGAGACGACAGTGATGCGGATAGTGGATATGATATATGGGAAGATGAGAGGATTCCACATGCGTTGTCACACAGTGATGACGAAGATGACTTTGAAGCACAAGATGTTCCTCAAGAAGCAGAAGAACTTGAAGAGCAACTGAGGTTGGGAAAAACATTCAATTCCCCAGAAGATTTCAGGATTGCTGCATTGATGTATTCTCTGAAAACAAGATACGACATTAAGTTCTATAAGTCATCAAGTTTGAGGATTGGTGCAAAGTGCTCGGACAGTGAGAAGAAATGTGAATGGAAATGCTACTGCTCGTACGATAAGAAAAAGCATAAGATGCTAGTTAGGGAATACGAATTTAAGCATACATGTGTCAGGTCAGGTCATTCGAAGATGTTGAAGCAAGGAGCAATCGCTTGGTTGTTTTCAGAAAGGTTGAGAAAGGATCCAAAATTGACCAAAAGAGAGATGGTTGAGGAGATCGCGAGGATGTAAAATCTCACTGTAACTGAAGACCAATGTGCAAAAGCAAAGACAATGGTTCTGAAACAGAGAAAAGCTACTCATCAAGATCATTTCTTACGTATATGGGATTATCAAGCAGAGATCTACCGAACTAATCCAGGGACTGTATTTGAGATTGAGACTACTCCAGGTCCAACCATTGGAAGCTTACAAAGGTTTTTTCGTCTGTTTATTTGTTTTAAGTCACAAAGAGAAGCTTGGAAGCATACTTGTAGGCCTATCATAGGAATAGATGGTGCATTTCTTAAATAGGATGTAAAGGGACATCTCTTAACTGCGACTGAGAGAGATGGAGATAATAGGATTGTTCCTATTGCTTGGGCTGTTGTTGAAATTGAGAATGATGATAACCGGAACTGGTTCCTTAGGATGCTGTCTACAAATTTGGCTCTTGAAGATGGAAGAAACGTAGTCATCATATCAGATAAACAATCGGTTAGTATCATCATCTCTCCATTGTTTTCTTCTTTCAATCATTTAGTGTTTCTTTCAATTATATAATGTAATAACTTGATTTTCTTTGTTTTAGGGTTTAGTTAAAGCAATTAAAACAATCATTCCACAAGCTGAGCATAGGCAATGTGCTAGACACATCATGGAGAATTGGAAGAGAAGTAGCCATGACATGGAGCTACAACGATTGTTCTGGAAGATTGCTAGGAGTTACACTGAAGGAGAATTTAATGGTCATATGGAAACACTGAAGAATTACAATCGAAGTGCCTTTGATTCTCTACTGAAGACAAATCCAAGGACATGGTCTAGAGCTTTTTTCAGAATAGGAAGCTGCTGCAATGACAATTTAAACAACCTTAGTGAGTCATTCAATAGATCAATCCGACTAGCAAGGAGGAAACCTTTACTAGACATGTTGGAGGAGATAAGGAGGCAATGCATGGTTCGTAATCAGAAGAGATATGTTATTGCCGGAAGGTTGAAGAGTAGATTCACAAAGAGAGCCCATACTGAAATAGAGAAGATGATTGCAGGGTCACAGTTTTGTGAAAGATGGATGGCCAGGCACAATAGACATGAGGTACGACTTGGTGATGACATTTTCTTAGTGGATATGAATGCAAGTACTTGTGGTTGCAGGAAGTGGCAGATGACTGGTATACCATGTGTTCATGCTGCATCCGTAATAATAGGTCTGAAAAAAAAGTTGAAGACTATGTCAGTGACTGGTACACAACTAAAATGTGGCATCTAACATACGAAGATGGTATTTCGCTTGTTGAAAACAAATGGCCAAAGGTCAACAGACTTGGAGTGTTGGCACCTCCATGGAGAAGGGGCAATCCTGGGAGGCCAAAGAATCATGATAGGAGGAAAGGAATTTATGAAACTGCTTCTTCTTCATCTACCAAGTTATCCAAGGCTAACCGAGTCATGGCATGTTCAACTTGCAAACAAGAAGGACACAATAAGGTAACCTGTCAGAATGAGAGAGTTCCAAGTCCACCAAGAAAACCAAGGGGTTGACCAAGAAAAGAACAGGTATTGTCTTTTACATTTTGGTGTTTTAAATCTGTTGGATGAGTATTGATACATTGATTGAAACTAGGACCCGAGGAATATCTTGTTTGGACAAGGATATCCATCTTTTTCACAAGCACCACCATCTTCTTCACAAGCAGCACCTTCAGGAGTTTCACATGGAGCACCATCTTCTTCACAAGCAGCACCATCTTCTTCACAAGCAGCACCTTCAGGAGTTTCACATGGACCACCATCTTCTTCACAACCATCTCAAAGTGGACAGGAAGAACCTTGATTTCGTTTTGTGTTTGATTTATGTTTTATTGCACTTGTTTTGTTTTTATGCTCGGATCAGAACCTGCAATTTGTGTTGATGCACTTGTTTTGTTTTTATGCTCGGATCAGATGCTGCAAGATGTGTAATGAACAAGATTTTGAATGTATTTTGGTTTGTTTCTTTTGTTTACCCTTTGTTTTGGTCAGTTTAAATCTGCATTTTCAGTACTAAGAACATAACAAGTTTACAAACAAACAAGATCTGATGCATTAAGGCCAAAGGTTACAAGAAGATTACAACTCTATTCTAGTAAACAACCACAACAACATCACAACTCTACTAATAACCAAGCACATTTTTCATTCCATTTGCCTGACCAAAGAAAACGTACACAAGCACAATGGTAACAAGGCACAACGACACTAAACACACTTTGATGCACACTTTCAACTTGCGTATTTCCACTTTGTTCACCATTGCTTCTTCCTTCAGTTCTTTTACCATACCATTCAACCCATTTAACTCACATTTGGCTTTGCTAATCTCGTTTGCAATGATTACTACTCTTGGTAAAGCATCTTGGACCTCTTCCAATAGAGCTTCCTCCGCCCACTTAAACAAATGGCCCTAATGCACAAACAAATAAGACAATTCAGAGCTTATGCACAAACAATTGCACAAAGAATTCAGAACTTACAAATGCTCAAACAAACGAAATTTCAACATAAACGTACATCCCTTTTACTTGTCCACGAATTCGCATCTTGTTTGCTAACACAACGGAAGAACGGTCTTCCTGGGTTCTCCGTCGTCTTAGACGTGAAGATTGTGACACCTAAGCCACACACACACTTTGATGGCAAACCACGTTCTCCGAAGACAACCGATGACACAGAGCTTGAACTCATTAGAAAATGGAGAGAGTAAACAAAGCTCCAACCCAGGAAACAGAAAGAATATAGACACAGCTCCAAATGGAGAGAGTAAACAAAGAATGGAGAGAGTAAACAAGCTCCGATGATTTCGATTTCTGATTAGGATTTAAGGTTCTTGCGATTTGGGAATTTTTTTTTTTATGTTCTGAGTTGTAAAAACGACGTCGTTTTATGTAGAGGAAAACGTTAAGACGGTTACGGATACTTAACTCCGTAATTGTGTAATACACAGACACTTAACGGGTGGTCTAAAATGGCCTGGTCAAGCAAACTTCACCATTTTATTAAAAAATCAACGAAAAGTTTAAGATTTAAATGGCATTTCGAAAGTTCAAGAATTTTTCGTCCACATTTTGAAAGTTGACGAATTTTTCGACATTTTTCCCCCCTAAAAACCCATAAACCCTCAAAACTAACTCTAATAAAACATAGTTAACCCAAACATAAATTATATAATAAGTAAATAATTTTGAAAAAGTAGCATTTTGCAAAATTTTGAAAATATGACATTTTTGAAAAGTAGCACTTGAAAATTGGCATTTGAAAAGTGGTATTTCTCAAAATTGTATAATTTATAACTTAATTCTCATGTCATAATTCATATTATGGAGGCCAAAAAATATATATACATAAATGGAATTCAAATATATTCTTAATAACAAAAACAAATAATCTTACACAATATGAATTTATATTAACTATATGATAAAATATTATAACAATTAAAATATTATAGAGTTAAATTATAAAACAATAAATTTATGTGAATAATCTCATAAATGCCTATTAAAATATTTTATAATATTTTTTCAAACATTATATATAAATTGATGATTGATAAATATCATTGATGTCATCGGTATATTTCTCATAGAGATCTATACTCGTCAAATCTTACACTTTTAGATCTTAAAAGTAAATATATTATTATTATCTTATAACATGTATAAATTTTAATTTATATAATTTATTTTTTTAACATTGAAATGTATAGGTAGAAGATTAATATTTTCTTTGTAATATTCTATAACTATGGTTATAAAGTAAATATGTTTATAGTTTTTTTTTCTTATAAACTTTAACATTGAGATTTCCATATTATTTTTAAATTTTTGTTTTTGTATAAAAATGCTTTTGTTTTATCAATCATATTTGTTTCTTAATTTAAATTTTTATTGAGAAATTTTAAGAAATGTCACTTTTTAAAAATACCACATTTTCAAAAATTTTGCAAAAATGTCACTTTTTCAAAATTATTTTTTCATTATATCATTTATGTTTGGGTTAACTATGTTGTATTAGGGTTTAGTTTTGAGGGTTTTAGGGGTCAAAACATTTTTAGGGTTTATAATTTTAAGATTTAGGCTTTAAAAATCCATAATTAATTACATTTTGGTAAATGGACACCCCTAAATGATATTCTTACAAATGTACACACCAAAAGTGTTATTTTTGCAATTGTCCCATTTTTATTTTCTCTCTCCTTTTTGTTTGTTTATTGTTTATAATATTTCTATTTTTTGCCTAATTTTATTTTTATAATTTATTTAAACTATTTTAATTAGTTTTTCTTAGTTATTTGGGATTATTAGAAGTTTTTTTTAATATTTGGTTAGTTATTTGACAACTATTTTATTTGTTTTCCATTTTTAATTTTTTTTTAAATTAATTTTAAATTGTAATGACCGCAAACCAAAAATTGTGATTTTTGGTCGTGCGTCGATCGACGCAGGTGGTGTGCGTTGATCGACACAAAGTTAAATCGAACCGGTTGGTTTGATTTAAGTGGTCGGTTTGCGGGCCGGTTAGGATCAAAACCATAGGGCTTCTCTATATAAAGGGTTGTGGCCGCTTTTGGGAAGATATTTTCAGCTCCATATATTTTCAGAAAGTTCCAGAGAGTTTCCGGAGAGTTTTGAGAGAAGAAAATTCGTTTCGGAGGCTTTGGAGATCGTTCCTGGAGTGATTGTTCGCGAGTTGGGTGTGGATTCCGGATTTGGAGACTTGTTCTTCGTGCTCTTCATCCTTTTCCTTCCTTTTTCCTTCTAGATCTGAGGTGAGTGCGTGACCATGGCTTATATGGGAAAAGGGATTGATATGATGCAATTGTTTGTTGTTATTTGGTGGATTTCATGTGGTTTTGAGTGGATTTGTGCAAGGGATCGATTGTGATGCGATCTAGAATTGAACCATGATAGGATAGGTTCGATTCTAGGTTCTGTGATGTTGCGTCGATCGACGCAGTTGCTCTGTGTCGATCGACACTGTGTGCATCGATCGACACATGGTGGTTGTGTCAATCGACGCATGTGCAGTTGTGTGATTCTTGTTTGATTGTTCATGTTGCGTTGTTGATTGTTCATCCTGGTATTGTATCTCTTTCTTATGCATGTGTGTATAGCCTAGTAGATGGGATGACCGTCTCACTGAGTATTTGTGATAAATTGATAATACTCACACATCTCTTATAAGCATGTGATGCAGGTAAAAAGAAGGTGTGATTGTAGAATCGTGGCCGGGAAGAGGAGATGATCTAGTGGCTCGATTGATTGCTCATTGTTATTAGAGTTGTTAGGGTGTTAGTAATTCTGGAACATGTTGGTATGTTATTTGGTTTGTATTGCTGAACTGGTTGTTGAATTTGGAATTGGAGGTGGTTTAGTTTCAGTAAAGTATGAGATTTACTGGATGTTATGATTGGTTAATTGCTGTATTGTTTTCGCGTATTGTGTGCTTCACCGTTGAGGGTTATTATTTGTGATAATAATAATCCGAATTTGGAAAAATTTTAAATTTTTACGGGTTAGGTCGTTTCATTTTGATATCAGAGCCCTTATGGTTCTAAGGCGGGTGCAATTGATTGATTATGTGAGTTAGTCGATTGATTGTTGTGTTGGTTTGGAGTCCTAGATCATCTTCTTCGAGCCTTCAATGAGATTTGATGGTAAGTGTTGTTTGACTTTTCTGTTTTTCTAGTGTTCTTAGTATTCTGCTGGGTAGTGCAGAGAGATGGCTAGAGGTACTAGAGGCAGAGGTGGTGGGGGCCGTAGAGGTCGAGGTGGTCGTGGTGGGCGTGGGCGCAAGATGATCGTCTGGCAGGTATGCTACAGTTGATCCTGAAGCGGTTACCAAGAGGGGTGCCAGCTCCGGGTCAGACTCCAGGAGTGGCTGGTGTGCAGCTAGGTGTGGATGGTGTGCAGCCGGGTATGGCTAGGGTGTAGCCAGGTATGGCTGGGGTGCAGCCAGGTGTGGCTGGGGTGCAGCCGGGTGTGACGGTTGTTGAGGAGCTCACATCCTACCTTAGGGTAATGGAGCAGATGCAGAGGATTGGCACCGAGTTTTTCTCGGGTGGTGCTAAGCATGAGGAGGCAGATTTGTGGAGGCGTAGATTGGAGCGTAATTTCCAATCTCTCAGGTATCCAGTAGATACCGGGTAGACCTGGCAGTACATTACCTGGATGGTGATGCATATCTCTGGTGGCGAGGTGTGGTGGCTAGGAGAGCTAAGGGGGGGGGGGGGGAGGTATGGCTTACGAGGACTTTGTTGCTGAGTTCAACGCCAAGTACTTTCCGTAGGAGGCGGTGGATCGCTTGGAGTTGCGATTCTTGGAGTTGACTCAGGGTGATCGGTCGGTCCGGGAGTTTGACAAGGAGTTCGGTCGCATTCTGGTTCATGCCGGCAGAGATCAGGAGGGCGAGCAGGCCCAGGTGAAGAGGTTCCTGAGGGGACTTAGACCAGATTTGAGGACTCGCTGTAGAGCGAGCAGGTTCGCCATGAGGGTGGAGCTAGTTAAGACAGTTGCTGCGATAGAGGATGACCTGAGAGAGTAGGCTGTGGTGGTTAGTCCACCGGTTCAGTAGCAGAGGAAGTCGTAGCAACAGGTGGGTCCGAGCAGGGGCGGCAAGCCTGCGCAGGGACAGAAGAAGAAGTGGGAGAGCACTTCGAGACCGAGTCAAGGCGGTCAGGGCGGTTCGAGATGCTTTGGGTGTGGGAGCATGGATCATTGGGTTGCGAGCTGTCCGAAGAGGGACGAGGCTCGGGTTGCGCGGGTGTGTTATCACTATAGGGAGTCGGGGCCTATCAAGCCCAAGTGTCCGAAGCTGCAGCAGATGGCAGTGGCGGCAGTGCAGCCGGTGGCTCAGATTGCAGCGGCACCGCGGGTGTTTATTTCGGTGGAGGCAGGTGGTTCCAGCGCCAGAACGATCACAGGTAAGTTCAGAACTTTACTTGTTAAATTCTAAGGTGTTTGAATTTTAGTCTGTTTTGGAATTTGTGAGTCTGTGCTAGAATGTTAGGGTTCTTAGGCATATGGGATTTGTGCAGGGATCTTAGTAGTGGGCGGGTGTGAGTCCTATTTTTTTTTCTAGAGCGAGGAATTGCTTTATTACTCCGGAGTGTACGGAGATCAGCGGTATCAGGAGCGATTCCGGTGAGCAACCGGGAGTAGTTAAGGTTGTTGGAGGCAAGTCGTTAGCTACTCTTAGGCGGGCTCGAGGCGTGGATATTCTTGTGGCAGGAGAGTTGATGCCAGCAGATTTGATTATTAGCCCGTTGGAGCTGTATGATGTCATTATGGGTATGGATTGGCTGGATCGGTATAGGGTTCATGTGGATTGTCATCAGGGACGAGTTGTGTTTGAGCGAGAGGCGGGGAGGTTGGTTTATCAGGGAGTAAGGCCGACTTCCAGGAGTGTCGTGATTTCATCAATTCAGGTCGAGCATTTGATTGAGAAGGGCTGCGAGGCGTATTTGGTGATGATTGTGATGCCAGAGTTTGTTGGAGAGGTTATAGTTGGGGATATTCGAGTTGTTCAGGACTTCTAGGATGTTTTCTAGTTGTTGCAGGGATTACCGCCGTCTAGGTCGGATCCTTTTACGATTGAGTTGGAGCGTGGTATGACTCCCATATCCAAGGCGTCTTACCGTATGGCTCCAGCAGAGATAGCAGAACTGAAGAAGCAGCTAGATGATCTTTTGGGGAAGGGATTTACCCGGCCTAGTGTTTCACTGTGGAGAGCGCCGGTGTTGTTTATGAAGAAGAAGGATGGGAGTTTCCGGTTATGCATCGATTACCAGGGACTTAACCGAGTCACTATGAAGAACAAGTATCCTTTGCCGCGGATTGATGAGTTGTTGGATCAGTTGCGAGGGGCTACTTGGTTCTCCAAGATCGATTTGGCTTTGGGTTCCATCAGATTCCTATCGACGAGGTAGATGTGAGAAAGACTGCTTTCAGGACGAGGTATAGGCATTATGAATTCGTGGTGATGCTTTTTGGATTAATGAATGCGCCAGCAGCGTTCATGAGGCTGATGAACGGAGTATTCTAGGAATATCTGGATGAGTTTTTGATCATCTTTATCGATGATATTCTGGTGTATTTGAGGAGTCATGAGGAGCATGAGGTTTATTTGAGAGTGGTTTTGGAGAAGCTGCGGGAGCAGAAGCTGTATGCGAAGTTGAGCAAGTGCAGTTTCTGGCAGTGAGAGATGAGTTTTCTTGGCCATGTGGTGTCGGCAGAGGGAATTTCTGTTGATCCGGCTAAGATTGAGGCTATCAGAGGGTGGCCTAGACCGAGGAATGCCACCGAGATCCAGAGTTTTCTCGGGTTGGCGGGTTACTATCGGAGGTTTGTCAAGGGTTTTGCGAGTATGGCGCAGTCGATGACGAAGCTGAAGGGAAATGATGTTCCTTTTGTGTGGTCTTCAGCTTGCGAGGAGAGTTTTGGGAAGTTGAAGGAGATGCTGACTAGTACACCAGTGTTGGCGTTGCCGGATCCGGGCGAGCCTTATGTGGTGTATACTGATGCTTTAGGAGTTGGTCTGGGTTATGTGCTGATGCAACAAGGGAAGGTAATTGCATACGCTTCGAGGCAGTTGAGGAAGCACGAATGCAACTACTCTACCCATGACTTGGAGTTGGTTGCGGTGATTTTCGCTCTAAAGATTTGGAGATCTTATCTTTATGGCGGAAAGGTGCAGGTGTTTACAAACCATAAGAGTCTGAAGTACTTCTTTACTCAGCCAGAGCTGAACCAGAGACAAAGGCGCTTAATGAGTTGGTAGCAAATTGTGATTTGGAGATTGGGTACCATCCGAGTAAGGCTATCTGGTTACAGATGCGTTGAGTCAGAAGAGGGTTGCTTCGACTCAGGAGCGGGATATGGAGGTTTTGGTGAGTGAGATTGGCACTTTGAGGTTGTGCGTTATCTCACAGGAGCCGTTGGGGTTAGAGACAACTAACTAGGCAGATTTACTGAGCAGGATTCAAGTAGCTCAAGGGAAAGATCGGGGTTTGATTAATGCTTCTAAGGTTACAGGTTCAGAGTATATGGTCTTGGCGAATGGGACGATACTTGTGAATGGGCGGGTTTATGTACCCAAAGATGAGGATCTGAGGCAGGAGATCCTGAGAGAGGCTCATGCGAGCATGTTGTCTATTTATCCGGGAGCGACCAAGATGTACCAGGATCTGAAGCGGTATTATCACTGGATCGAGATGAAGAGGGATGTCGCTAACTGGGTTGGAGCGGATTGTTGCAGAGTTTACCCATTCCAGAGTGGAAGTGGGACGTGATTACCATGGACTTTGTGAAAAGGTTACCGGTTTTGCAGACGTATGATGATATCTAGGTGATTATGGATTGTCTGACTAAGTCAGCACATTTTCTTTCTATTAAGAAGATCGATAGAGCGACTATGTTGGCTAAAAAATATGTGCGGGAGATAGTGTGGCTGCACGGGGTGCCAGCGAGTATCATGTCAGACAGGGATCCGAGGTTTACTTCAGAGTTCTGGAGGGCATTCCAGGCTGAGATGGGCACTAAGGTGCATTTGAGTACAACATATCATCCTCAGACGGATAGGCAGTCTGATAGGACGATTCAAACCCTTGAGGATTTGCTAAGGATGTGTGTGCTGGAGGTCATTGGGCGAATCACCTGAACCTGGTAGATTTTGCGTATAACAATAACTACCAGGCAAGTATTGAGATGACTCCATATGAGGCTCTGTATGGGAGGCCATGTCGTACATCATTATGTTGGACTCAAGTACGGGAGAGGAGCATGTTTGGTGCAGATTTTGTTCAGGAGACGACGAAAAAGATCCGTGTCTTGAGGCTGAACATGAGGGAGGCTCAGGATCGGCAGAAGAGTTATGCCGATAAAAGGAAGAAAGAGCTAGAGTTTGAGCTGGGAGATCTGGTGTATCTCAAGGTAGCGATGTTGAAGGGTCCTAACAGATCCATTTCAGAGAATAAGCTAAGTCTGAGATTTATGGGTGCGTTCAAGGTTGTGGAACGGGTGGGACCAGTTGCTTATCGGTTGGAGTTACCTCAAATTATAAAGGCTTTTCATAAAGTCTTCAATGTTTCGATGCTGAGGAAGTGTCTGCATTAGTTTTAGGAGGTATTGGCTAGGATTCCGGAGGATCTTCAGCCCAACATATTGTTGGAGGCGAGACTTATGAGGATTCTCGAGAAGAGAGTCAAGGTTCTGCGCCGGAAGAGGATACCGTTGGTGAGAGTCATGTGAGACTGTGATGGTGTCGAGGAGGAGACTTGGGAACCAGAAGCAAGGATGAAGGCAAATTTCTCGAAGTTGTTCGAGAAGCAAGTTGAGGCTTGAGTTGTCTTTTTTCTGGTTTTCATGTCTGTGATAGCATGTGACTATGAGTTGTTTATGTATTTTTCGTTTGGTGATGTAACGATTATACAATATTGAGATTTAATAAGATGGGTGTTTTTTATTAAATGTGTTGGTAAGACGCGAGTTATTATGGTATGATTGGTGGGGTTATGAGTTATGATGACTGGTGGAGTCATGTGGAGGTCTAGAGATAGAAGTTCTATGTGAGTTAGAGCTGGTCCATTTGCCAGGGAGGAGTATCTAGGAATGGAAGTTCTATGTGAGTTAGGACTTGTCTATTCTCTAGATAGCACTAGGAGATAGAGGCTTTATATGAGTTAGAACCTATCTATTTCCTAGGGAGAGTTTGGAAACAAAGGTCTTATGTGAGTTATGACTTGTCTTTTCCAGGAGCTCTGGTGGAAACACCCTAGAGATTGGGTTGTTTCGGATGGCCTAGTGATTGGTCATGGATGTGATGATATCCCGGGATAGGGAATGTCATGATTGAACCACGAGAAGTGATTCTAGTCGACATGTGCTTATGATGCACGTACAGAGTTGATTGCTCCAGGGGATAGTGATTTTCCCTATATATACTTGACGGGACAGTGAGTTTCTCTCCAGGACATAGTGGGTTCCCTGCATAAAGTTTGAGGGATAGGGATCTCTCCGGAGGATGTGTGATTCCTCTGCATACCGATAACTTGACGGACTGTGTGTCCCAAGAGTGGAAGGGGCTGGAGCATACCGATAGCCTAATGGACGACGGTCCTAAAGGTGGGAGGGGTATGATATACATCGAGAGCTCAAAGGGTGACGACCCTAAGAGTGAGAGGGGTGTATATAGATATAAATATGAGCAATAACGTCTGGATGTGATTTGTAAGTATGAGACTAGAGGAACTTCAGGGATCGTGAGTTGATTTTAGATGGTGCTAGCCGGGGTTTGGTCAGGATCGTAGCTATAGTGAGACGGTGTAATGCGATGGTAAGTATAAGGCTAGATGAGCTTCAGGGATAGGGAGTGGATCTCTGGTGGTGCTGACCGGGTTGGTCAGGATTGTAGCCGTAGTGAGACGGTGCAATGTAACTAGTATGAGACTAGTTGAGTTTCTGGGATCGGGTGTTGATCTCAGGGGGTGCTGGTCAGGTGGGCCAGGAGTGTTGATATCTGTAGAGCTGGCCGGATTGGACTAGAGTCTGGATATCAGGTGTGCTGACCGTAGAAAGGCGGTGTTGCGTGATTCGAGGTCGAATTTGTGTTAGTGGGGGAGAGTTGTAACGGCCACGAACCAAAAATTGTGATTTTTGGTCGTGCGTCGATCGACGCAAGGTTAAATCGAACATGTTGGTTTTATTTAATTTGTCGGCTTGCGGGCTGGTTAGGGTGAAAATCCTAGGACTTCCCTATATAAAGGGTTGTGGCCGCTTTTGGGAAGATATTTTCAGTTCCAGAGATTTCCAGAAAGTTCCAGAGAGTTTCCAGAGAGTTTTTGAGAGGCTTTGGAGATCGTTTCTGGAGTGATTGTTCGCGAGTTGGATGTGGATTCCGGATTTGGAGACCTGTTCTTCGTGCTTTTCATCCTTTTCCTTCATTTTTCCTTCCAGATCTGAGGTGAGTGCGTGACCATGGCTATCTAGGTAAAAGGATTGATAGGATGCGATTGTTTGTTGTTATTTGGTGAATTTCGTGTGGCTTTGAGTGGATTTGTGCAAGGGATCGATTGTGATGCGATCTAGAATCGAACCATGATAGGATAGGTTCGATTCTAGGTTCTGTGATGTTGCGTCGATCGACGCAGTTGCTCTGTGTCGATCGACACAGTGTGCATCGATCGACACATGGTGGTTGTGTCAATCGACGCATGTGCAGTTGTGTGATTCTTGTTTGATTGTTCATGTTGCGTTGTTGATTGTTCATCCTGGTATTGTATCTATTTCTTATGCATGTGTGTATAGCCTAGTAGATGGGATGACCGTCTCACTGAGTATTTGTGATAAATTGATAATACTCACACATCTCTTATAAGCATGTGATGCAGGTAAAAAGAAGGTGTGATTGTAGAATCGTGGCCGGGAAAAGGAGATGATCTAGTGGCTCGATTGATTGCTCATTGTTATTAGAGTTGTTAGGGTGTTAGTAATTCTGGAACATGTTGTTATGTTATTTGGTTTGTATTGCTGAACTGGTTGTTGAATTTGGAATTGGAGGTGGTTTAGTTTCAGTAAAGTATGAGATTTACTGTATTGTTGTGAGTGCGTGACCATGGCTTATCTAGGTAAAAGGATTGATAGGATGCGATTGTTTGTTGTTATTTGGTGAATTTCATGTGGTTTTGAGTGGATTTATGCAAGGGATCGATTGTGATGCGATCTAGAATCGAACCATGATAGGATAGGTTCGATTCTAGGTTCTGTGATGTTGCGTCGATCGACGCAGTTGCTCTGTGTCGATCGACACAGTGTGCATCAATCGACACATGGTGGTTGTGTCGATCGACGCATGTGCAGTTGTGCGATTCTTGTTTGATTGTTCATGTTGTGCGTTGTTGATTGTTCATCCTGGTATTTTATCTCTTTCTTATGCATGTGTATATAGCCTAGTAGATGGGATGACCGTCTCACTGAGTATTTGTGATAATACTCACGCATCTCTTATAACCATGTGATGCAGGTAAAGACAAGGTGTGATCGTGAAATCGTGGCCGGGAAGAGGAGATGATCTAGTGGCTCGATTGATTGCTCGTTGTTATTAGAATTGCTAGGGTGTTAGTAATTCTGGAACTATGTTGGTTTGTTATTTGGTTTGTGTTGCTGAACTGGTTGTTGAATTTGGAATTGGAGTTGGTTTAGTTTCAGTAAAGTATGGGATTTACTGGATGTTGTGATTGGTTAATTGCTGTATTGTTTCCGCGTATTGTGTGATTGACCGTTGAGGGTTATTATTTGTGATAATAATAATCCGAATTTGAAATTTTTTAAAATTTTTACGGATTGAGTCGTTTCGTAAGCTTTAACACATGTTAATCAATATTGAACACATGTTATTATCTGGTAAATTATAATTTTACTTAAATGTCAAACTCTCATCGATAATATTTTCTTACTTGATTTTTTTTTTGCCTTTACTTTTTTTTTTAAGGTTTATTCTATTTTCTTTCGTAATTGAATTTGATAATTAGTTTAAACTATAAGATTTTTTTTAATATAGCTAATGTGGATAATTAGAAATTTTTCTTTTCTCATAATTGGTTTGAACAATAAGAAATTTTTTTCTTTACTATTTGGTTAGTTAATTTACAATTATTTTGTTTGTTTTACATTTTTATTTTTATATATCATTAATTAATTTTAATTGTTAATAAATGTTATTACCTGATCAACTGTACAGATGTTATGATCTGGTGAGTTACAATTTTATCTACGAATTACGTTTTCATCACGCGCATCATCATTTATATAATAAAATTACTATTAAATCTTACGTATAAAATTCATATTTTTAAATTACTATTTTTATCTATTTGCTCTCTCCTTTTTCTTTTCAATTTTTGTAATGGGAGTTATTTTTGGTTCTTTTCTCTTTTTTGGTAACTACAGATCTAGTTAATATAATTATGGTATTATCTATTTTAAAATTTCCACAAAAATTAGTATTTTCCATAACAAAACATTTAAGAAAAAAAGAATTCTTCATATAGTTGAAGTACTTTCCAAAATTTGGATTAGGCAGGAAAATTGATCCAATAGTTTAATTGTAATAATAAATACAGAGCTTACAATTTATATAAAAAAAGTAAAATATCCATCTCTTTGTTTTATAATCAACATATGATTCAATTTTGTGTAAATTTTATATATAGAAAAATATTCCAAATACTTCCACGCGAAACAGAGTCATAGGAACGATCCTTTAGACTATTAGCGTTTGACCTTTAACCGGATCGAGTCTTTGAAATCGTGACGTCCACGTGTCGGGTTAGAGATTTGCCGTCATAAATACGCAGAAAACAAACAATTAATCAAAAGCTTAACCCCAAAAACGACGTCGCTTACTGTACTATCCTTTTTCCATTTCCCCCAACCGAACGAACCCCTTTTTCCTTCATTTCCACAAAAGCGAGTCTCTAAATAAATCTTGAGATTTTGCAATTTCGTTATCATTCAGATCTCATTTCCTCTTTTCCGATTCCAGTCTTCTCTCGTCTGCTTTCCTCAAAGGTACGTTTCCATGGTTGCTTCTCTTCGTTTCCGAAGAATCTTTTCCAGATTAGGGTTAGGTATTTCACTTTTATCGCTTCGATTTTGTGATCGGGTTTTCCTATTTTCGAGTCTCTCTTTCTCTTGAAGCTGTTACAGTTTTTTTTATTTCTCCCATGGGAATTTCTCACGTTTTCTCCAGGTTTTTCCATCACTTTATGCTTCACAAGCGAGCTAGTGAAGCGTTTGTTGCTAAGGAGAACAGCGATATATCCGATTTAGCACCTTCACCGATTAAGAAACGCCGTATCGGTATTTCTGATTCCGCGTCTGATAATAAGTCTTCGATTGTAGCTTCTGGTAGCGGAGAAACTAGCGTCGTCCATCAGCTCGACATGGCTTTTAGTAACTCGAATCGTCAGGAGATCGATGAAGATCTGCACAGCCGCCAGCTCGCGGTCTACGGACGTGAGACTATGAGGCGTCTCTTTGCTTCTAACGTTCTCATCTCCGGGATGCACGGCCTTGGCGCTGAGATTGGTATGTGTTTCTTTGATTTTGTCATGAGATAGTGGTCTCCCTTGTCCCTTGGCTTTTGAAACTTGTACAAGTATTGTTTTTCGTATGCGTTCCTAATCAGAAGCTGTGAAGAATATTGTGTATTCATCCAACGAGGCTACTCGACTTTACTCAATAGTTGTTAAGTTTTTTGTTCTCTTGATCTGTGATTGTTGGTATTCTTCAACATCCTAATCGCATAGTAGTTTCTGATCTTCATTGATTTGCTTGGTATTCTTCCCTATATGTGTTTCATAATAATCCAGTGTTCAAAATTCATGCTAAATTTGAGCTGCTGCTTAAGATTTATCTACCGTTCTTTTCTCATTCTTCTTATTTATTTTTTGGGGTTCTTTCAGCCAAGAATCTTATTCTTGCTGGTGTGAAGTCTGTGACCCTGCATGATGAAAAGGTCGTAGAGCTATGGGACTTATCTAGCAATTTCGTTTTCTCTGAGGATGATATTGGCAAGAATAGAGCAGATGCATCTGTTCAGAAGTTACAGGATCTTAACAACGCTGTGCTTGTCTCTAGCTTGACCACAAGCTTAACCAAAGAGCATCTTTCTGGTTTTCAGGTTAGTAGACAACTCATTTGTGTTGTCATTTGTTCTATCTGGACTGGATTTTTGTAGACTATAAGGTTTGTAGATAACTTGTGCGTTTAGGACAACTTTGCGACTGAATGAATCCCATAATAGTGGGAAATCTTTGCTTTTCCCGAAGAAATGGTTGCCGTCTTCTTAGGTGTTTGTCTGGTTCTATTTTTTATAAGTATTGATATAGAAGATTGTTGTACACCTTTCTCGTGGGTGTGTCTTGTTTGCTGATTTCACGCTGATACATCTACTTTCTTTTGAAACAGGTTGTTGTTTTCTCTGACATAAGCTTGGATAAGGCAATCGAATTTAATGACTATTGTCACAGCCATGAGCCTCCTATTGCTTTTGTCAGGGCTGATATCAGGGGTCTTTTTGGCTCCGTCTTTTGTGATTTTGGGCCTGAATTTGCAGTTCTTGATGTTGATGGGGAGGAACCTCATACAGGCATCATTGCGTCCATCTCCAATGAGAACCAGGCATTTGTTTCCTGTGTCGACGATGAGAGACTTGAATTTCAAGATGGTGACCTAGTTGTTTTCTCTGAAGTTGAGGGTATGACGGAATTGAATGATGGAAAACCAAGGAAGATAAAAAGTGCACGGCCGTATTCATTCACCCTTGAGGAAGACACTTCAGGCTATGGAACATATTTGAAGGGTGGTATTGTCACTCAGGCGAAACAGCCAAAGTTGCTGAATTTCAAGCCATTGAGGGAAGCACTTAAAGATCCAGGGGATTTTCTATTTAGTGATTTCTCTAAGTTTGATCGACCTCCACTCCTACACTTAGCATTCCAGGCACTTGATCGGTTTATATCCGAAGCTGGCAGATTTCCTGTTGCTGGCTCAGAAGAGGACGCTCAGCAGCTTATATCCATTGCCACAAGCATCAATAATGGGCAGGGTGATCTAAAGGTGGAGAACGTCGACCACAAGCTCCTACGACACTTTTCCTTTGGAGCCAAGGCTGTCCTTAATCCCATGGCTGCAATGTTCGGTGGTATTGTTGGACAGGAGGTTGTTAAAGCTTGCTCTGGAAAATTTCATCCTCTCTTTCAGGTAATTCCCGTTTGCATATACTTCTGGTATAGATATTCAACCTTTGTATACCAAGTTCTCTTTGTCTTATATATATATATATATTATTTTTTTTTTGAACATACTGCTGTTTACTCTTTCTTGACAAGTTTTGTGATGTGTTCTAATGTTGACCTTCTTGTTTTTTAATCAGTTTTTCTACTTTGATTCGGTGGAGTCACTCCCCTCCAAATCTTTGGACCCAAGCGACTTTGCACCAAGGAACAGCCGGTATGATGCCCAAATATCTGTGTTTGGGGCCAAGTTCCAGCAGAAACTTGAAGATGCTAAAGTTTTCATAGTAGGGTCTGGTGCTCTTGGCTGTGAGTTCTTGAAAAATATGGCTTTGATGGGGGTTTCATGTGGAAGCCAAGGGAAACTAACAGTGACAGATGATGATATAATTGAGAAGAGTAACCTCAGTCGCCAATTTCTATTCCGTGACTGGAACATTGGACAGGCTAAATCCACAGTTGCTGCTTCCGCTGCTGCTGCTATTAATCCCCAGTTCAAAATTGAGGCTCTGCAAAACCGGGTTGGCGCTGAGACTGAGAATGTATTTGACGATGTCTTCTGGGAGAACTTAACTGTTGTCGTTAATGCGCTGGATAATGTCAATGCAAGGCTTTATGTTGATTCGAGGTGCTTGTATTTCCAGAAGCCTCTACTTGAGTCTGGAACTCTTGGTGCAAAGTGCAACACACAGATGGTTATTCCACATCTAACTGAAAATTACGGTGCCTCAAGGGATCCACCAGAGAAACAAGCCCCCATGTGTACAGTGCATTCATTTCCGCATAACATTGACCACTGTTTAACTTGGGCTCGCTCTGAGTTTGAGGGTCTCCTTGAGAAGACTCCCGCTGAAGTTAATGCATATCTCTCTAGCCCGGTTGAGTACACTAACACAATGATCAGTGCTGGGGATGCTCAGGCGAGGGACACATTGGAGAGGATTGTTGAGTGTCTTGACAAGGAGAAGTGTGAAACGTTCCAAGACTGCTTGACCTGGGCTCGACTGAGGTACTGTCACTCTCTTAATTGTTAGATTTATGGTAGTCTAGTCGCGATATTGGAACGAAAAAGAGTATGATATCATACTCATGTGGCGCTACAGTTTCTTTTATATACTTTTTGACATGCGCATCATCCCTGGATTCATATTTACTTTTTTGAAAAAGTCATTAGAAAATTAAAGATCAATCTTTAGGAACACTGTTAGGAGGCAACTTTATGTAGGTACCGGATTTCCCATAATATGTATTTCTTTTGTTATGTGATCAGGTTTGAGGATTACTTTGTGAACCGTGTCAAGCAATTGATATACACATTTCCTGAAGATGCTGCAACTAGTACTGGAGCTCCATTCTGGTCTGCTCCAAAAAGATTCCCGCGTCCGCTCCAGTACTCCTCATCCGACCCAAGCCTCCTCAACTTTATCACGGCGACTGCCATTTTACGAGCTGAGACCTTTGGGATCCCGGTGCCTGAGTGGACCAAAGACCCAAAAGAAGCAGCTGAAGCTGTTGACAGGGTAATAGTCCCAGACTTCGAGCCAAGGAAAGATGCAAAGATTGTTACTGATGAGAAAGCGACCAGTTTAACCACTGCTTCGGTGGATGACGCTGCTGTCATCAACGACCTCATTGCTAAGCTCGAGCAGTGTAGGCATACCTTGACTCCAGATTTCAGGATGAAACCAATTCAGTTCGAAAAGGTAAAGAAATAGCCTCTCCAATATTATTATCTCACTGCTTTGTTTTAAAAAAAATTGGTTAGCCGAGGAGTAATTTGCCATTTTGAATCCTGAATATGTTTGTAGGATGATGATACAAACTATCACATGGATGTGATAGCGGGTCTAGCCAACATGAGGGCGAGAAACTACAGCATACCCGAGGTTGACAAGCTGAAAGCAAAGTTCATTGCAGGGAGAATAATTCCAGCCATTGCGACTTCAACAGCTATGGCTACTGGGCTGGTCTGCCTTGAGCTCTACAAGGTCCTTGATGGAGGACACAAATTGGAAGCCTACAGAAACACATTTGCCAATCTCGCGCTTCCGCTGTTCTCGATTGCTGAGCCTGTACCGCCAAAGGTGGTGAAGCACCGTGACATGACTTGGACCGTGTGGGACAGATGGATTCTGAAAGGAAACCCAACTCTGCGTGAGGTGTTGCAGTGGCTAGAGGACAAAGGGCTAAGTGCGTACAGCATCTCATGTGGAAGCTGTCTTCTGTTCAACAGTATGTTCCCGAGGCACAAGGAGAGGATGGACAAGAAAGTGGTTGATCTCGCTCGGGATATCGCCAAAGTGGAGTTACCGCCTTATCGCCGCCATCTAGATGTAGTGGTGGCTTGTGAGGATGAAGATGACAATGACGTTGATATTCCCCTGGTCTCTATCTATTACAGGTGAGAATTCTTAAAACCAAAAAAAGTACTCTTTGAGAGCAAAATTGTGTGTTTGCAAATCTGCCTGTTGAAGACCCGTTTTTCTTCGGATGCTTCTTTGGGTGATTTTTACTTTGGGGGATAGAGACAGACCCATTTATCATCATCTTTGGTTCTATTTCTACTGTTTTTTTTTTTTTTTTTAAATTTTATGTACAATTCCTGGTTGCGAGCGACACCATCTGAACATGGTCTACCGAAAAATCCCGAGTTTTCCTTTTCCCATACATATCTATCTTCTTGCAAGTGCAGGTGAAACGATTCTCCTTTTCGTAAACTGAAACAGTTAACCCAATGTTGATTAAATTTCCCAACATGATGTTCAAACCATTCAACTTTATCCCAAATCTATTTATTCTCCTTAAGGAAATAACAAAGCCACCTCTGATCAGCTTGAACAAATCTTATTAGGCAACAATTCTTCCACCTTTCACCACTCTCTCTCCCACCCCCATTGCTTTGCGTCATTCGCTCTTAACTTGTTCTAATCATTATCCAAAGTAGTACAACACAGTTACAATCACTACAAACCACCTTGGCTTATCATTTCCAAACATTTTTTTTTTAGAATATATTTGAGATTGAGTCAATAAATAAATATTCAGTCATTATGGAAATGCAAGAGTTGTGATGACTTGACTCAATCACCAAGACTTATCAGCGCCTTCGTCGAATTCGCCAGACCCAACAACTCGGAAATCAAGCTGCTTCTGATGCTTGGTACGTCTTCTTTCATCAAAGTCATCCCATCCTTCCAACTGCCACAACCCAAAATACTCTTTTGTTAGTTATAAAATACAAAGAAAGAAGCTAAAGATGAGACTCCGAAAAATACTAAACAAACAAACCTGGCGGAGAAATTCAACGGTTATCTCTGTGTTGTGGAGTCCTAAGGTTGACAGCTGCAAACACATCTTGAATAAACCCGATGGTAGCATCTTCAATCCCGTGTTGTTCAGCTCCAGCGTCTGAACACAAAAAGACTAAGTCTTTGAAAAATCCACGGCCATCTGATAACAGTAATGAAGGTTGATTTGACATACCTTTAGATTACGCATTTTGGTGAATGTCTCTGGCAGTTCCGATAGAATATTTGCTGAAAGATCAACCTGCAAGTTCCCCCATTTGTACTCGTTATTGTTGTTTGCCAAAACATTCTAAGGTCATGACAGAAACCTCTTTTTTACCTCCATGAGGAAGGTACAGTTTCCGATACTCTCAGGAAGGTTAGTTATTCTGCAGTAGAGAGAGAGAGAGAGAGAGAGAGAGAGAGAGTGAGAAAAGTACTCTATAAAACCAAAATGCAAAGATGGTCTTTTTCTCGTTTCAACCACTTAAAAGGTAATGAGTAAATCATAATTACCTGTTATTGTTGGCTTTCAGGATCTCGAGCTGCGAAAGAAGTCCTATCTCATTTGGTAGATTTGTCAACTTGTTGTTGGCGACATCAAGCTGTTTAAGAGACGTCAGCAAACCCACTGCTGATGGCAGAACAGTTAGACTGCAAAATAAATCAAAAAGCCCAATTACAAAAACGATTTCCCGATTAAGTTCATTCGACCTTCACAACAGTTATATAATGTTTTGTTCTAGATTCCACTGATTGCGGTTTGGGAAGCTGCAGTTTCACAAACACTATTTTGCAAAATGCTAGGCGTGTCTAATATCTACTAAGAACACTAAAAGATTCACCAGAGTGAAAGCAAAAAACTCACTTGTTATGGCTGATGGACAGAAGCATCAGACGCTTGAGAGATGCTATCCCTTCCCATTGAATGGATTCATCGGACAGACCATTTCCTTGAAGGAACAGTTTCTACAAAAGCTCTCATATTATTTTCCAATACCAATACAAAAAAATAAACAGAGAGATTTGAAACCAGGTATTGCTAACCTGCATAGAACCAAAAGAGCTGATTCGGGCAGGTACTTGTTCAATGAAGTTTTCACTCATGTCAAGTACTCTGGCTTTGGATCCGCAGTCCCACACTTCTTCCGGTATTTCCTTTTCCACAACAAAGAAAACTCGACGTATAAACAACACATATAGTTGTTATGAGAAGGTTGTAATGAGTTGAACACCTAGGACCTTCTCTATATACCTTCAAATTGGCTTGAGCTAAGGCAATGACTCCCGTGGCTTTCCATCGATCAGTGCGGTTCTTGTCTACAAGGAGAGCAGGTTTTCTCTGATCTACTTTATCAGACACAAGAGTTCTAGAGATTGGCCTTGTACCAGCCTCCTTAAGCACTGGACCTTCCTGTTCATTTAAAATACTACCATAACATTAAAACCACCTTAACATCATGTTGTTTCCTCCATTACATTGATCCTACTAAAGAGCAAGCATCCAAATTTCGAAGTATCTTTCTTTCTCTCAAGAAGAAGACTGACCCCTTGATGCAGACCTTGAGAAGCCATTAACATGATTTTCGCTCCATCACCAACCGCAGATTGCTTCAAAGTAGAAGTGTCAACCAAAACCTTACCTTTTGTTTTCATTTTTCAAGAGAAAAAGAAAAAGAAAAAAAACCGAACTTTGAATAAGACCCATGTCAAGGATTAGTGAGAAATGAATCCAAATTCAATCAGAAACCTTTGAAGATAAGCTTTTGACCACGAGGAAGAACGTTGGTGATGGGTTGGAGAAGAGACTTAAGGTCTTTCACTGTAACATCTGGTGATACCGAAAGTGGAATTGTTTTGCCACCGAATTTGACTGTAAGCTTAATGGAGGAATCTGCCATTGTTGGATCTTCGGCCTCCAATCACAGTTTGACCTTCCAATGAATGATTTGCTTCACCTTCAGATTCAATTGATTCCAGAAACACCAAGAAACCCTCAAGTTATTACTCTTCTTTGGGGCCCACAATATGCATCTAATTACATTTGGGCCATTTAATTTTCAAAACAAAAAATTTCAAAGATAATTTCACGAGTACAAAATATGATGACTTCTTTCCCTTTCATATATACTTTTAATATTATTCATATGCCCAAAAATAGAAGATCTCGTATCGTATCCCTCCAGCTTTACCAGAGTCTTTTAAACTTGTGTCTCAGCTGTTACAATCTTCTTCCTTTACATCATCTTCACTATCCACAACTTATATTTATCCATGTACATATACACAAGACAAGGTCCTACTAAACCAGCATCAAACAACTTCTTGCACAGACCCATATATGCTTCCACATCTTTCCGCCGTTGGATCTTCCTTGTCATTCCTTGCATCACAGCCACTCGATCGATATACTCTGGATACATACCAGAGTCGATCATCTTTATCAATGTCTCTGCAGCCTCTTCAAAGTGCCCTCCTTTCACATACCCTCTTAGCAACCATAACAAAGTCTTCTTCTTTCTCTTAGATTCCATAAACTCAACCCGTGTCAGAAGCCTCGAAACCGCATTCACCTCTTTCTGTGAAGCGCAGATCGCCATAACAATGTCGTAGAGGTCAGCTTCGGGTTCTCTCCCTGCAAGTTTCATCTTCCAAAGCTGTTTCTCTGCTTCTGGTCCACGTCCTGCGCATATGTACATAGCAAGGAGTCTCTCGTGGACCGCCCCAGGAATGGCATCGTTTTGCTGGCCTTCCTGAATCGCCCAAGCGGCTAATTCCAATCCGTGAGATATGAGTTCTGATTGGTATTTCTCGATGAGTAACCTATCGTGATCATCGATCTCAGCAATAAAACCAGCCCGTGTAAAGCGTTTCAAGTCGCGTAAGGTTTTCCCAAGGCTGTTTAGCTCTTTCACAATGGCTGTCATCGCAATTAGATAGCTGTACGCTTCTGGCTTTAGCCCTGAAAGTCTCAAGTCAATAACCAAATCAACTGCCTTCTTATAGTCTCCATCAACCTGATAACAAGAAAATACTGCCACATTAACATTGCAAGACCCAAAAACCGATAAGCAACAAGAACGTAAAACTATAGCCATCATAACCACTCTCTTTGATCTTAATTCCAGCAGAATTCTATCGAGAATCGATTAATCAAATAAAGATGTAAAAGTTACCATCATTTTCCAAGCAAGATACCCAGTTGGTCCTCCTTTTCTATCTTCAGAACCAACAAGACTGTAACCAGAAGTATCTCTCCTCCTTAAGACCTCCTTGACAAACAAAACTGCACTTTCTTTCTTCTCCATCTCACAATACAAAGCAATCACTTTCTCCATCATGCTAAAACCTGGTTTCAACCCAACGCAATCCATCTCGATCAATAGGTCGAACACTTGGGCTGCATCACACTCCTCTTCAATCAATTTCTTCACCCATCCGCACATAATCGAAACCATCAACTCCATAATCTCTTCATCAACCCTATTTTCTTTTTTCAACCACTCAAACACTTCGAGGGTACACCAAGAATCTCTACCTTCTTGTGCGAAGTAGACAAGCATTAGCTGCAATTCTTTAGAAGACAATCGATGATTCATTTCCTCTAAAATGTCAGATGGTTCTCTATTCATCCTCTCTAATTCCTCAATCGCCTCGAAAAACCCTTCGCCTATTTCCTCTGCTTTGTCTTCTTCGCTTGTGATGAACTGGTCTAATTCTACGGAACGGGACAATCCGAGGTCACGAAATTTCCCAGAAGAATCCGAGTTCAGTTTCAGATTGCAGTTGATTCGGGGATTGGGTTTTACGCTGTAGTTTCGATGAAGTCGGGGACGGAATAAACAGAGTCGCCGGAGAGAAATCGGCGGCGAAAAGGTCAACGAAGAGAAGCCACGAGCATAAGCCATAACTAAGCAATCTAATCCCAGAAAAGGAAATCGAAGAAAATAACCCAACAAGAAAAGCTTTAAAATTTTCCCGAGAAAAGAAACCTTCAAAATCTGAAACTTTCTCAGATTATGGCTTCGTCAGAGTGAAAGTAGAGATTATCCCAAACCTTTAACAATGAGAGGATAACAGAATAATAAAATTTAATATTTTGGTCGTAGGATTTATTAATAAAAATATAAAAAGGGTTCAAATTGAGTGGCTATTGTAATCGAACGGTGGTTAAATGAGTCAGTGCTCGCAAGTAGAGGCTACTAAGCGCTTACGTGTCCATCACTTCATCGTGCCGCTTCAAAGCTCAAGCAGCACAATAAGATACTCGTGAAACTACTTTTCTGCCCCTGGAATATAGCTCCGTTCTAGCTCAAATTTTTTTTTTTAAATACCAAATCATTGTACCAAACTTTACCCTTAAATAATCCCTACCTTTAATAAATTATACAATACCAATTTTGTCCTTACGAAAATATTTGAATTTTAAATTTTGAAATAATAAAATAGAACAACAAAACATCATCGCATAACTCCTATTTTGAACTTTGAACTCCTATTTTGTTGTCTAGTAAAACTTTGCAAAGTTACTAGATTGATATCCTTCAATCAGAAGTTGTACCAATTAATACTCAGTTGTACCAAATAATACTAGAAAATGCTAAGGATAGTTGTACAAAATAATAATACTAATCCTAGTTATACCAAGTAATACTAAAGTTAGTTGTACCAAGTAATACTATGTTGTCTGAACTAAGGAATATTAAACTAAGTAATACCACGTTATATGAAATCTAGTTGTACCAAGTAATACTTAGTTATACTAAGTTTTGTTGCTAGTTGTACCAAATAATACTAAAGTTAGTTGTACCCAATAATACTTAGTTGTACTACTTCGTTTGAACCAGATGTAATATAAACCCTAATTTCGTTCTTTTGACAAACTATCCACAAATTAGATATATTTAACAGTTTAATTAATCAAAACTCATATAAAAATTTCACACTAAACACAAATCTATTAAGAAAAGAGTTTTACCTTCCACAATTTCATATTCGAAGTAGGATTCGAGATATGTATCCAAGAGATGAAAGGAGACGACAACAGACGTAGGACAATAGAAGAAGGAAGACGCGAGCGAGTAGGAAGGTGTGGTCTTTTTCTTTCTTATAATCGTCTCGTCTTTGAGCGTTTCTTACATTTACATATAAGAGGCAGTTATGCTAGAAGAAAGAGCATCAATTTGGAATACATGGGCTTAAAGTCCGCGAGGAGAAATCGGAAAGTCCCCAAATGAAGACTCGAGCCTCTTAGCAACAACAACAAGGGGAACACTAGAGGAAACAACGCTACGAAATCTTTACCTAGCCAACTACCTAATACTACACAGGCTCATCAAACAACTCAATTCTTGAGGATGAAGCCGGAACTTACGCCAGAGCTAGAAGTGTCTTGTGGACTCGAATCACCGTCAAAGGGATTTACAATCCTGTGCCCGACCGGCAGAGCATTGTAACCATTTATTTACTAGTAAAGGCAAAGAAAAAAGGGATCCGCCTCGAATCAAAACGTTCTTTCTTTTCTAAAAACGATATTTTTCTCTTATGAAATTGATAGTTTGTGAGAGGGATGCAATAAATCGACTGTAAGGTCCACCAGGTCCGTAGGAGAGTCAGTCTTTCTCTAAGCAAGCTGTTTTCTGGCCGATACGGAAAGAGTTTTCAAGGTCTTTCCCTTTCTCCGAAGGGAAGTTCAAGCTTGCCTGTAAAGTGGAAGGTAAGCTCGTCCCCTTTTGTTTTAATTACTGAGTGGGAGAATCTCTTGTTAGCTGGTTGGTTAGGGTTAGCACACTTCTCTCACACCTTTGTTTCACTTCTCCCCTTACTCCTCACTCTTCTATCATCTGTACCTTTGTTCTACCAATGTGCTGCTAATCGACCAATGTGCTAGCACAGAGCAGGACATGTAATCTCCTTGCTTTAGTTGGTTTGATCGGATGGGTGTGCTAGTTGGAGCAACTCTAGTCAAATATCCCTAAAACGTAGGAGAAGTTGGGTGAGCTTTCTCGTTCTAGATCTGAGGTTTAGCACACCTCTGCTTTCCTTTGAAGTAGCTAATCTAACTTGCTGTTGCTTTTTGGACAGGTGAATCTAAGTCCTACTCTGAAAGGAGAGATGACTCAGAGATTGGGAATTTGTCACATGTACTTTACTTAGTAAATGTATTATATGGCCCTTCTTATCTAGAGAAATTGAGTTTGGAAAACCTGGAGATGTCACACATCTAAAAAAGAAAAGTCAAACTAAAAGGACGAGGAATAGCTAGTGTCAACCAACTTTGGGTAAACCAGTCGATCAGAAGAAGATGAAACCAGTAACTCGAAGTCCTCAAGCTGGTCTCAGATTGCTATACTAGAAGTGTCCTGAGGAGAATGCAGCACAGAGGAAAAAGAATAGCTAGTATCGGGGGTGAGGAGAAAGACTACTCTTATTGCATGTCTGCATAGAAGAGTAAGAAATAAACTTATGTTTAATCATTGGCGGAAAGATCCTGTTTAGCAAACCCAGGTTGATAAACCTTAGGAATCTTACCAGCCAACCCTCTACTGACGCTGGTGTACTAAGGAAGGGGCTAGAAGCAAAAAAGAAAGAAGTTATGAACCCCACCCCTAGTGCAGCAATTTCAGGCTCTCATGAAGCCTTAGGGTGAAAGCATTCCTCTCATTCGCTTACTTCCTAAAAGGAGACTGAGGCGCATGTAAATAGTAGAGAATTAGGTATAGGAAGGATCTAGCAATACAATCACCAAACTGTTAACACTTCCAATACCCATACCATCAACTCAAAGCTAAAACTATCCATTCATTACATACTTCGATAGATCAATCAAAGCTCCTCATTACTATAAATCAAGATCTTCTGTTTTTTGTGAATTCAATCGCATTTCCTTCGAGATATCAGAAGCTTCAAGGGAAACGGGATTTGTTAACAGAAGAATGACCATAGAAAGAGGATAGTACGTATCCGCCACGTGAGAAATCCCTAATCTAGAAGTACTCTAAGCTTTCACAGTCTTATGTCAAGCTTCCTTTGACGATCACAACCCTACAAGTGATGCAACATTGTGCTATCGATAGATTAAAGGCAGAATTCAGCCATCTGATAATGGTTTGTAAAAACCCTACTTTTGCTAATCCCAAGAAACCCTCGGAAGAAGAGAAGCGCTTTGTCACGTCTAGAAGTGTCCTACCTAAAAGGCTAAGAAAACATGCTATCAGGTACTCCTGTGTACTGGAATATACAAGTCAGTCTAGTATCTATGTTTCGCTAATCTTTTAAATTGGATAGCAGTTATGTGTATGCTTTTCTCGGTTAATCTTCTAGTGTGATATCAACCAGGATGGTGCTTTTCCCAAAGTAGAGGACAAGACCAAAGTTTCTTTCTTTATCTTATACATACACATGGTGTGCTAAAGAAGGCTGGAATACCACCAGGCGTCATTTCATTCACCCGACCCTGATTGTACATTTTGTATTTTGTTTTTCAACTCCTTGCCTATGATTTCTCATAGCTTTTGCCACTTTACACAACTGGAACCTCACATTCCAAACCCAAATTAACAGCCACATTGCTATAACTCCTATACTTTAGAGGCTTTTCATTATCTGCGATATCTCTCTTCTTCAAAAACAACGTGTTTGATCTTTTCTGATGAGGAAACTCTGTCAAGAAAGGTAGAGTCGAGGGAAGAAGCTTACTCGCTTGAGGTGAGGAGCATGAGACTTGATGATGAGCATAAACTGTAAGAGATCTTTGAATGTCTTCAAATGCCCTTCACTCATTTCTTTATAATACCGAAAAATCTGTTTGATCTCTTTAGATTGTTGATGCTCAATGAAATCAAACTCAATCTGATCAAGCTCAAGTGAAGCAAGACGCACATTTGCATTCTCATAATCATTCTTGGTCACACCATAACTTCCACGACAGAACTTGTAACCCCATCTACCGAACCAAGAATGTCCATACGTCACACCATACAATAATCGAAGTTCCAAAGATCTCTTCTTAGACAAATCCTCAACTGTTATCATCCTGCAAGAACACATTCATTCAATCTCCAAATCATGAAAAAGCTAAATCCAACAAACTGAAAAACGATAGATAAATGTTGTTCCATTACCGTGCTCCGAGGTGATTACAAATCCTATCCCAAAGGTCGACGATTTCTCTTCCACACAAGTATTTAGATCCTCCTTCCATACCATTAATGCAGATCAAATGACCAAACCCATTACTATGAATCAGTCCATGTAAAAGATGAGTTTGTAGATCGAAAACATCATCGTCTAATGGAATATTCCAATCTGTATCAATCGGTATATGAAATGACACTTCCTCTTCACAAAATGATTGCTTAACCCTATATCAATCCAAAAATCAAAGTTAGATATTCACAAAATCTTTGTAATTCAATCATTAATCATCACCATATACAGAACTAAATACAAAATTTAGATACATACTCATCTGAAACCAATACTCAAAATCTCAATTTAGCAACAAATTCGTAAACCCTAACTGAATTAAATACGAAAACCCCAATTTTTTAGAATCTCCAATTGCGATGATATATGAAATCGATTAAACCCAACACAAAATCAAACCCAGAAATCTAAAAAACCAAAGAGAATCAATCACAAAACATGTGCATCTACAATGATCGCAGTACGGTTCCGACGAACGAATCACATCTTCTTCGGTAGTATAAAGCGGAATCATAGAGTTCTTCGATTCATGGCATACCACGAATTTTATACTCTTCAACCCCCGCACAATCCCGAAGAAAAACCTTAATTTGATCTCTGAAAGCTCCATTCCGATTAATCAGAAAGTCATCTACACCGAATCGTTGCAGATTATACACTTTCGGCTTTCTCTTCCGGCAAGTCTCGATGATCGGAATTGGCATTGTTAACGAATTGGGTTCAATTAGGGTTTTTGGGATTTGAGCATCAATGGAGATGAAGATGATCTCTCTCTCGAGCTCTGTGAAGTTTACCCGCTTCAATTTTGAAACAAAATGCAGTATAGTTTGAGAAATGCCCTTGAGAAAGATGAGTATTTACGTGACAACCATTGTGATCTGAAAATGTAGATCGAGTTTAGTGATTTGATGGATATGGACCGTTCATCTTTGGAACTGTAAGTTTGTTAGTCAAACTGCATAATTTAAACTTCCACAGATCTCTGTTGACTTCCGTCACTCAGATATTCACAATCCCCAGATAAAATTGTTTCTAAAATTAAACTTTCCCCTTCAAATATTTATTTACTTAATAAAAAGAAATAATTTATCTAAAAACTATTAATATCTTTTATCAAGGAATTGTCCCGCCTCCTGGATTACTCCAAGAAAGGGTTCGACCACTGGCAACAGTTCGGATTTGAACATTGTCTATCTCGGAATCATTTGATTCCGAGATAGACAATGAGACTAGGGAAAGCACAAGCCTTAGACCAACAATACAACAATGAGACAGAAAGTAGGAGGCCCTCAACACATACATGATAGTTTACACGTACATGATCCACTGAAGACAGAAAGCAGTGGGATAACATCACGCTACAATACAACAGTACGTACCGAGGGAGCACATAGCTAGTCTTATATGGAAGGAAAAGCACAAGCCTTACCCTGAGAAACTCCATGCTAGAATAGGCCTATGCACTCCCATCCAGTGAAGGAAATCAGATTGAGCATGCAAAAATTCATAATAAATGTATCACAATTCAAGGCAGAAATCCCATAGAGCATGCAAAAATTCTCAATTCAAGGTGGAAAACCCCTCCATCTATTCAAGGCGGAAAATCGCATCCAGGTAAGAGTGAAAAAATTCAACTACTGCATGAAATCAGAGGGAAAACCCCATTCAGGTTATACATGCAAAAATTCAACTACTGCATGAAAATTAGAGGGAAGGAAGCAAGTTAATAATCGCACATCATTCCTTTTTGACATCACGATTTCAGAGACATTCATAGCTCATGAATCCACCATTAAATAAGGCTCCCAATGCCCACTCAATTATTTGAGTCGTTTTAAAGAAAGAGATGAAAGCGAGTCCAGGAAGGTCGTTTTGTTTGAAGTTGATCAACTAATATATCTCCTTCCGCCCTTGGCTCATAGGTAGCTCTGGAAGTTGGGATGTTTGCAATTCTAAATGGAGGGATTGGGAAGGAAGAGTGATCAATGCCAACTAAGGTTGTTAGGTATCTTTGAAAGAGTAGTGTTACAGTTCATGTCACATAAGAGTGGTGGGAATTCCATCTCAAAGAAGAGTGCTAGTCCAGTCCATCTCAAAGTTTAAGGACTCAAAGTATGGTTCAAAATCTAAGGTATGAGTTGAGGATGGGCTATGTTGCCACTGCGAGGTCATTCTTCTGTTTAGGTCTCCCTCCGGCTCCAGTCAAGGCATTATATGGGCCCTGTTGAAGCACGCTAAGAAGTCACTTTAGGAAGTCAATGCTGAATGCTTTTGCTTTCCCGCAAATGAATGAATGCTTTCCCGCCAAACGAGGCTTTTGCGCCAACGAACGAACAAAATGTTTGAATCCGAAGATGCCGAGTAAGTCGATGTTCGGTGGTAGCATTTCTGAGAATATTTTTCTTTCAAAGATACAGATTGGTCTTTCTTTCCCTTTCCCCTTGTCAGAGATCAAATTACAAAACCAAGATTTTCGTTTATAGGGACAAATGAGTTCCTTTGATCCCTTTGTTGATGAATCCAAGGCACTAGTTCGACGTCTAGGTCAGAAGGTCAAGGCAAAGTCCTTTCTTTGTCGATGAGTTAGTAGGTCATTTCTAAGAGTTAGGTCTTCAGGACTATATCATAAAAGCGGCTAAGGTCTTTCTATAATTTTAAATGTCCTAAACTCCAGGATTGTTCACCAATCCAATATAGGTATCAGCACGTGAAGAGTATCCGGCGGTGGGCGTGTCATCTTTCAAATCTTCAATCTGAAAGGAGTAGTCACCAATATAATATCATTTCTAATAGAAGAGAGAATCCCCATTGCTGTAACCCGGGTTGCTTTCAGCCTAGCTGGATCCTCTTGAATCGTCTCTCTGTCAAAAAAGAATGTGGCGGGGAAAGGTAATGGTTTGAGAGAGAAGTATCGGCTCCGACCGTGGAGCTATCATATCGGTCTTTTCAATCTTGTAGCCGAGCGTTCCCCAATATAGCCTAAGCCAGTGAAGAGACCATTAAATGCTGTCATGCGAGCGAGTAAGTCGACGAAGAAAGTCTTCTATTATCGAGTTGTTATTCAAAGGCGGTCAAGAAACCCTTTGTTGCGTTTGAATGTCCCGTTGAAGGCTCTACTATTTCTTATTGTTGTTTGCTGAAATTTGAGAAAAGTGATCAGGTCGACATCTCGGTCAAAGAACAAAGGCTAGTCGTCAACGAACAAAGGCAGCCAGTATTGTTCAAAGGTTCTCCCAGCTCGAGTTCGGTGATGGCTCCTTTTTGGATTAAAAATTCTGAATGGCCCTAGATAACGTTTAGTTGATGGGCTTTCAACCTTAATTCTCAATATCATCTATGGGTGTATGGTATCAGAATGCCTCTTCCAAAATAGAAGGTTATTCGACTTGTTCATGAAAGCACAAAGGAATTCAAAGCATTGTAGCTGTTCCGAGGAAGTTCAATTCCAGAGATGGCTTGGGAGCGTAAGTGGGTAACGATTAACGTGATAAAACCTTTTCCGTAGTTTTTCCCCTTTTTTGAACCTTGGGTTCATATTCCATGATTCCTTTCTTTCAGTTTCAGATTCCTCAATTGCTCTTAGACAAATGTTGTCCGAGATTCAGATATTAGGCTAACAAGGAAGAAAGCGGTCGTTCGCGGATTGCAGTTTCAGGTTTCTAGGAAGGGAAAGAGAAACCGGGTCTCAACCAAATCAATCCAATAGAGTCAAGGGCTAGTAGCAATCTTCTCGGCCTAAAGGTCTAGTGCAATCTTTGTCTTATTTGAGAAAGAAGTAGCCAAGCCTAGGACGAAGGCACGAAATGCTTTCTTGCCAATGAATGAAGAAAGGGTTTCCCAAGTCGCGGATTTATTATTTTTCCCAAGCTTAGGAGTTAGTGCTTTCCTTTTATATTCATTATTATATAAGGTAGACAAATAGAAGGTCAACAAACAGAATGAGACAACCCATCCCAAAAATTTAAAAATTTTCCAATTAAAAACCCGGATTATCATTATCACAAAACATAATCCTCAACAGTCCAATCTCAACATGCGGAATTCAACTAAGAAATTAAACAAATTCGATAGATCCCATACTCTACTGAATCATAACCAGTTCAATTCAATAAATCAATATCAATAACCAAATAATCAATCAACCAATTATCCAATAACGATATCCCATTCAATCAATTCCATTCGATTAACAGTAAAATAGTGGTTCCAGAATTACTACATCCTAGCAATTCTAATAACACAGCCACTCAAACGAGACTCTAGATCATCTCCTCTTCCCGTCCATGATTCCATGATCACATTTTCTCTTTACCTGCAACACATACATGGCAAAAAGAATTGTGTGAGTATTATCAAAAATACTCAACGAGGCGGTCATCTCGTCTACAGGTTATACACACAAGCATAAGCAAGAGATACAATACCCGGATGAGCAACAACAAGCATACACGAACAATCAAACATGAACAGTTCAGGAGCACTGTGTCGATCGACACAACCACTAGGTGTCGATCGACATACTGCACTTGTGTCGATCGACACACCACCATGGTGTCGATCGATATGGTGCATCTATGTCGATCGACACGAAGCAATTGTGTCGATCGACACGATATCGCAGAACAGAGAACGAGTCAATCCTTTCATGGCTCGAACCCTAATTCGATCCATCGATCTCCTGCACGATTTCATCCACAAAACACACGAAATCCAATCCAAACAACCACAATCACTCATTTTCCATCTAATCCTTTACCCAGATAAACCTACGGTCACGCACTCACCTCGAAAACGGATTGAACGAGGAAGAACACGAAGAACACACGAATGAGCCTATGATTTCGTCCTCCCAGACCCGAAATCAGTCCAACAACTATCCCTCCTCATTTCTAACAACCTCCCACGCAATCACAAGCTATCAGGATAGAAAATACAAGGAAATCAACAATGATTCCTTCACAAAACTCAATCCACTCAATCCACTCTATTTCTCTCTCAATCTCTTCTGATTTTTGGCCAAAAGAGAGACAAAACGTGACTGTTCACGTTTTATACCGAACCCTAGGATTCCCTAAACCGATCGCCAAACTGTGCGATAAAAAACCAAACTTGTCGGTTCAATTTTTAACCCGTGTTGATCAACACACCTCACCTGTGTCGATTGACACAACACCCAGAACATGACTTCTCATAAGTCCAAAAACACACGTGTTGATCGACACACACACCCTGTGTCGATCGACACCCAACCAAAATCCACTTTTTGGTTCACGGGCGTTACACAGAAGGTCAACTCGCATCAAAATGGTGGAGGTAACTGATGCAAGTTGAGTTTTACCTCTCAACTAACTACCTGCAAGTACACAGCAATCACGACTAGTATAGATAAGGGATAGTATCCACAAGGACTTCTTAACCACACTTCAAATTGTAATGAATAAAACAAAGCTAGAACAAGATATTTTTGTCATTTTTGTGATTGAAAATAAAGTAAACAAGCAACGAATGTGAATTGTAATGAAAATCAATAAAAGAAAAACGTTAGGACTTAGGTATTTCGCAGAGAATCATGCAACAATAAAGATTGATTGATTTTAGGGATTTAGGAATTATGAATTGTCTAGAACACAAAGCACTGATTTAAGGTCATCCCACTATCGTGACGTAACTAACCATCTACGTTGTAACACCCTAATAGACTCAACTGTCGTAGGTTATTACAAGGTGAAAACATGCATTAAAGTTCAAGTTTGATAAAGTTCACCGCACTCCTTAACTAACCTTTTGAATTGTTAAGGCTTTTGGCTCATCAAATACTGGTTCAGGCAATATAACAAGCTTTTGGATAGTATATCAACCTAAGATCAGATCACTAAATGCGCGGTAAAGCGATCATGCATTGAATACAAGTAAAGATGAAGACTCTAATGTATTCTCTAAACAATCATCAATCAATTATCGAATTATGAAACTCATTGAAAACCTAAAACCTAACAAATAAAACTACTCAGACATGATGCACGAAAAACCAGAGATAGATGATGAATTCATGATAAATAAACTTGAATTAAAGAGTAAGGGTAAGAGGATTCTTCTCTATATCGAGATACAAAGCGAGATCATTAACCGGATTGCTCTAGAATCCAAATATAAAGAAGAACACAAAGAGAACTCGTGGTGGCTGCTCCTATATGATAAACTACTCTACTGTTTTGGCTGCATACCTAACAAAAGGCTAGAAACAAGTATATATAGGCTTAGGGTCTTCTAGGGCTTCATTTAGGTCAAATCCGTCTTTTTACTTCAAAACTGCTTCAACGTCGGTTGGGATTTCGGTCAGGCTACACGACCGGTATTGGGCCAAAAGTGCCTTGATTTATGCTGGCATCAGCCCAGAATATCGGTCCATGAAGCGGCCCGGTATTTGGATCGATTTTGCACTTGCTTCATTTCTGAGGCAGCTTGACGTATCTTCACTAAATCCAGTGTAACTTCCTGCTCACAACTCCAATTGAGATTATTCAAACTTTATTGTGAAGCTGACTCAAATAGCTATCTTCACACCAAGTTTCATCCAATTCCAAATTGATTTGTTCCTCCGTTCACTGCTGAACTTCTGGCATATATGTTATGCCCAATTTGGTAGAATGTTGATTCTTGTGAATTCTTGGTTCTTGATAGTGTCTTTGGCTTATGAAAGTTTCTGTAGCTTGGTTTACACCTGTTTTGGCTCTTTTTGCTCATTTTCCTTGATTTCCCTGTTAAGACTCTAAAACTACAAATACGAGAAAAACTACCTTTAAAAGTATCAAACCGTAGATAAATGCATAGAAAACATAGTAAAATATATAGTAAAATAGGTAAAATATGGGATATATCAACTCCCCCAGACTTAAACCTTGCTTGTCCTCAAGCAAAATCCAAGTATAGAAAAGAGGTTTGAAAATAATTTGAACTTAGAAAAACCATTTGAAAATAACGTTGATACTAATACCGTATGTGACATGATCGATCCAAGGGTATCTTCATCATACGCCATTCATAACCTTTGCAACCTACTCCATGTTTTAATTACAATTCTGCAAAAATCTCAACTGCACTTCATTTGACTCTCTACATTCATTAAGGTATAGGTGAATTTCTCATCAAGGGAATCATTCGGGGTCTAGGATTTGAAAAAGGCTAATATATGTGGTGAGGTTAAAAGTGTTTAGGGTTACCATAGACTCCAGGTGCGAGATATTATGCAAAATCGCAAGAGAGAATGAACCTGTTGATATCCACAATTTCCCAACCACTTTCTTCGCGTCTTTTTCCCCCAGACTTAGATCTTTCTCCGAGAATCACTTGAAATCTGTTTTACTCGTCTCTTCTTTTGTATCATGACATTCCTTGGGTATCTTTAAAACTCTTAGACAACCGTTTTCCTTTCCCTTCTTTTATTATTATTATTATTTTTTTTAAGGGGGAAAACGGTATCTCTTTGATACGAGTCAAGTATAGGCACGAAATATTACCATGTATTAGTCATCCAAGGAAACGGCTAAGCTGTTTGAAATTTATTCTTTGTACTCTACCCTTCTTTACCAAATCGTCGCATCTCAAATGATTGGAAAATTGCGTCGATCCTTTTCTCTCCGACGTTTTTGCACATATCTGCAAGTATGAAACTAAAAAGAGAAGGCATGAGGTCTGAAAAGAGGTAAAGGGTTTTAGGTAGGGTCCCAACTAAAGATGAGCTGGCCATTCATGACAACAAAGAGTGGTAAAAGAGGATAAGATGTCATGAATGTATGATTCGTTTCCCCAATTTAACTCCTTAATGAGAAATAATTAAAATCAGGTTAGTAGTCAAATAAAATAGAGTCAAAATTGGATTCATCAAAACTTGTGCGAGATGAATTATATGGGGTGAGTTCCAGTCATGAAGGTTTCTGAATTGTATATCCTGGACAAACCCTGTGACAATGGTCATTAGATCATAAAATACACATAAATTTCTGAAAATATCATAGTTCGAAACATATGATTTTCGACTCAATAAAAGACTCTATGAAAATCATTAAAATGACTTAAAACATAAGAAAATAGAAAAAGGACGTTAGTACGATAAATCCCCCCAGACTTAACTTACACCGTCACCGGTGTAAAAAGTCACACAAGGGTGAGATGACTCAATAAAATAAAAATGAAAATAATAAAAGGATAGATAAAAGTCGATACACCTGGCTCAAAAGACAGGTGACATAGACTCTAGTGAATCCGGAACTATCACGTGAAAATGATCTCCATCGGACTCGTAGTTGACGATCTCTGTCTCGTCTGAAGCAGTTGCCTGGACTAATGAGTGATGTCCGTAGTGGGCAGTGGCGGTCTCATCAAAGGCACGTGTGTTAGGATGACTAGAAACATCATCATCGACATCCTCATCATGCTCAAATGTAGAGACGAGCGAAAAGCTACCAAACTCGTTGTTGCTTGTTGTGGCGGTTGTGCTTCTAGAGGAGCGCCTAAAGAGATGTGGGATTGATTTCTTGACTGCTTTTACAAGCTTAGAAATCATCTTTCCTTGCCTAGAAACCGTAGCTTCAAGAGCAATTCTCTTCTCATTTTCTTCCTCAAAGCTAGTGCGAAGCCATTCATTAAAACCGGCTTGTGTAGCGGCTGAAAATTGTTGCTCTTGGGGTGGCGTGTGAGATGTGGAAGGCTGGAAAATACCACCTCCTTGTGGTCCTCTAGACCTCTCCTTTCGTGCCATCCGTGCCTTGGATTGATAGTAGAGCGAAACTCCAACAAGAGGACATCCGGGACAACGATAAAACCATGTGGAACGAGTGGGGTGAAAGTACGTCTTACCCTCACTCAAGGCTGGGATTTCCGCATGTGGGAGTAGAACACACTTGTTCTCTTCTTCATAAGGTGGAGTGAAAAGGTACCCAAAGTTTGTAGATTGCTCGTACCATCCACAAATATAATGCTTCCTTTGAAGGGCATGTAGATCAAGCTTACTCTCAACCATCAAAGGGACTTTGAGGTGAAAATCAACACCACACGCAAGTAGTATGGCCGTGATCATTCCACCAAAATCACTCGATGCTCCCTTTGGTATCTTCTCCTTAACGGCATCATGCTTGATTTGTACCATTCTACGAGCTAAAAGTGAAGCGAGGTTTACCTTCTCGGGATTCTCCACAAACGGTGATATGATCATGTAACTCTTCTTGTTTCACTACTCCATACTCATTCCTACTGAAATGAGTTGAGAAAGTAGATAGTAAACATAACGAATCGCCGGATGTGTAATATTCGATGCCTTAGAACTTCCAGGCTTAAGTCTATCACTTCCAATCTTCGACCATTCATCATAATGAGCTTCACTACCACTGAACTTGATCCTCTCATGACACTCAAGTCCCAAAATATTACAAAGTTCTTCAATACTCAAAGTATACAATTTCTCATTAACCGTAAAAGCTAGAATTTCTTCCTTTGCTATGGCCGTCTTTGTCTTGGGGTAAGACAATGTTACCGTGGCTATAAATTCACGTGCAAGCCTTCCATAGGTAGGGTGAGAGATAGTCACAAACTTCGATAGGCCCAATGCTTCAAGATACCATTCAACATCCTTTCGAAAACCGAGTAAATCGAGTGTCTCGAAATCAATACCAAGTGTTGGAAGCATAGCAAACTGTTGTAGGCCAGCCATGTAGTCCACGTTAGCATTCATTTCGGGTCCAAAATGCTTCATGATAACGCTCGGTGCTTGAGTTACAACCATAGTTGATTTATCTCGCGATTTCCTCTTCTTTTTCTTAGGGGGCGATACGTGAGGTATCGTTTGTGTGACCTCCACAAACTGCATTGGTACTTGAGTGATTTCATCCTCCTCATCTCTTAGTTGGTAACCAAGTTCTTCTTCATTCTCCACCAAAATATCCTTTCCATGTTTCTTTGATGACTTTTTCGATCTAGTTTTAGAACGTGTAGGGTGAGGGGCTTGAGCTTCGTGATCTTGGGTGGTCACGTGATGCTTCTTGGGTTTATGTCCTCTCTTAGACTTCCTTGGAACAATCTCATTCTCCATTGAAGTTCCTACAAAAGAAATATCTCGAAAAAGTATGTTACGGTCTTGAAAATCTTAATTTCCAAAAGAATTGCTTCCAATGGGGAATTGAATCAAAATAAAGCATAGCAAGACATTAGAAACATGTAAGAATAAGAACCAAAGGTAAAATAATTTTTCTCTAATTAAATCATAATTTTCGGATTTAACATTAATAACAATTGAAAAACACAAAATTTTTGCAATTAAGTGTTGAATATGTCAAAATCCATATCAATCCTATATATATATGACAAACCCATATTAAAAGATGAATTAACTAACCATGAATCACCCAAATTCGTTTGTAATAATGACCTCACAAATCCAAATTTGTGAAAATTTAATTAAAGGTTGTAATCATGTAATTAACCCATCAATAATGTTTATATCAAGTCTAATCAAGTATTCCTATATTGATTCTCCAACAATCTAGCCAATTTAAGTTAAATCTATGAAAATTGTAAAATATGCATAAACTTGGAATTAGACAAAAAGAGGGTTTAGAGAGAAATTACCTTGGGTTTAGTGAAATATGAGATTAGAAATTGAATTCCTAGTGAAAAACTAAACAAATTTTAGTGAATTGAGATAAAACTCCAAAATTGGATTTTTAGGGTTCTTGAGCTCAAGAACACATTTGAGAGAGAAAAGATGAAGTTGTGTTTGCAAATGACAAAAAGAAGTTTGGAAAACCCTTTAAAAATCAGATTTTGTGTTGTGTTCGGTTAAAATCGATTTAGAACTGGTTAAAATCGGTTTGAAAATGGTTTAGATAACTTACCTGGGTCGGACCGGTCGAATACCGGTCGATTGGACCGACTGAAATCGTGACCGAAACTTACCTCGTGTCGCGGTAAGGTCTGGGCTGTGTCGTGGGAAGACTGGCTCGTGTCGCGGGACGATGGGACGATGCGGGTCATGTTGCGGGACGATGGGACGATGCGAGACGTGTTGCGGTAAGGCTGCCTCGATACCGGTCGGGCGTGGCGTCCGATATGCATGACCGGTACGGGATGCGGGACGGGGCATCGCGGTTAGAGTCACGGCTTCGTGTCGCGGTAAGGTCAGGCTAACATGTCCCGAGTACCGGTCGGGTGGGACGACCGATACGCGTGTCCGATATCGTGTCGCGGTAAACATTTCATTGTGTCGCGGGTCGAGCGCAGCGTCGTGTCGTGGGTCGAGACATCGAGTCGCGAATACCGATCGCGTGGGATGACCGATACTCGTGTCCGGTATCGAGCATCGTGTCGCGATGAGAGTTTCCTCGTGTCACGGGAAAGAGTTTACCGTGTCGCGGGTTGGATTGTCATCGTGTCGCGGGACGGTCCGCCTCGTGTCGCGGTAAGGACCTTCATCGTGTCGCGGGACAGACGTGCGTCGTGTCGCGGTAAAGCTCTGTGTCGTGGGTCGAGGCATCGTGTCGTGGGTATCGATCGCGATTCTTGACCGGTACGCGGGACCGATACTGGGCCGTCGTGTCGCGATAACGGTCGGCTGCATCGCGATAACGGTCGGCTGCGTCGTCTGGTACCTCATCCGGTACTGATGTCGTGTCATGGTAAGGTCGATACCGGTCGGATCGCGGTCCGGTATTGTGACCGGTACAGGCCGACGATCGATTTTTTTTTTTTTTAAATTCTGAAAAATCAAAATAAAATAGATTAGTGTAAAATAAACTTATGAAAACCAAAATTAAAATTTTAAAAACTAATTAAAGCATAAATAAAAATAAAAATGTGGGTTTCCTAACAATGAGATGTTGCATTCTCATATTCACAGGTGGAATGAGATGTTGATCTTTTCCACCAACTGGATTCCTAACAATGTTCTCCGGAGGATTGTGTATTGCATCATTACGGATTGGTGGGTTTAGGTGGGCACCCAGTGGTTGCTCTACGGGTTGGTTCTCTCTATCAAGAGCAGCAGCAGCAGCAGCAATTGCGAGGCTTCGTTCCTCCTCATTTATGACGTGCTCGTCAGTTTGATCGGCCATCCTTAGTTGCCTTTGTCTCCTAAGGGCTCGTTCAAGCTTATCGATTTCTTGATCAGGTACAACTAGATTTTTCTCGTTAGAATTTCTAATACTAGGCATAAACACCTGAAACACACGGAAAAGGATAAAAGAAAACAAAAAATCAAAGTCGAAAAAGAAAGAAATAAAATCGAAATAAAAAGAAAAACTTAAATTAAAGCGTTCTAGACTGAGTTTTAGTCAAAAATTTGAAGGTGATGTTCTTCGAAGTCCCCGGCAACGGCGCCAAAAACTTGATGCAAGTCAAGTTTTACCTCTCAACTAACTACCTACAAGTGCACAGCAATCACGGCTAGTATAGATAAGGGATGGTATCCACAAGGACTTCTTAACCACACTTCAAATTGTAATGAATAAAACAAAGCTAGAACAAGATATTTTGTCGTTTTTGTGATTGAAAATAAAGTAAGCAAGCAACGAATGTGAATTGTAATGAAAATCAATAAAAGAAAAGCGTTAGGACTTAGGTATTTCGCCGAGAATCATGCAACAATAAAGATTGATTGATTTTAGGGATTTAGGAATTATGAATTGTCTAGAACACAAAGTACTGATTTAAGGTCATCCCACTATCGTGACGTAACTAACCATCTACGTTTTAACACCCTAATAGACTCAATTGTCGTAGGTTATTACAAGGTGAAAACATGCATTAAAGTTCAAGTTTGATAAAGTTCACCGCACTCTTTAACTAACCTTTCGAATTGTTAAGGCTTTTGGCTCATCAAATACTAGTTCAGTATATCAACCTAAGATCAGATCACTAAATGTGTGGTAAAGCGATCATGCATTGAGTATAAGTAAAGATGAAGACTCTAATGTATTCCCTAAACAATCATCAATCAATTATCGAATTATGAAACTCACTGAAAACCTAAAACCTAACAAATAAAACTACTCAGACATGATGCACGAAAAACCAGAGATAGATGATGAATTCATGATAAATAAACTTGAATTAAAGAGTAAAGGTAAGAGGATTCTTCTCTATATCGAGATACAAAGCGAGATCATCCACCGGATTGCTCTAGAATCCAAATCTAAAGAAGAATACCAAGAGAACTCGTGGTGGCTGCTCCAATATGATAAACTACTCTGTTGTTTTGGCTGCATACCTAACAAAAGGCTAAAAACAAGTATATATAGGCTTAGGGTCTTCTAGGGCTTTATTTAGGTCAAATCCGTCTTTTTACGCAAAATTGCTTCAACGTCGGTTGGGATTTCGGTCAGGCTACACGACCGGTATTGGGCCAAAAGTGCCTTGATTTATGCTGGCATCAGCCCAGAATATCGGTCCATGAAGCGGCCCGGTATTTGGATCGATTTTGCACTTGCTTCATTTCTGAGGCAGCTTGGCGTATCTTCACTAAATCCAGTGTAATTTTCTGCTCACAACTCCAATTGAGATTATTCAAAATTTATTGTGAAGCTGACTCAAATAGCTATCTTCACACCAAGTTTCATCCAATTCCAAATCGATTTGTTCCTCCGTTCACTGCTGAACTTCTGGCGTATACGTTCTGCCCAATTTGGTAGAATGTTGATTCTTGTGAATTCTTGGTTCTTGATAGTGTCTTTGGCTTATGAAAGTTTCTATAGCTTGGTTTACACCTGTTTTGGCTCTTTTTGCTCATTTTTCCTTGATTTCCCTGTTAAGACTGTAAAACTACAAATACGAGAAAAACTACCTTTAAAGGTATAAAACCGTAGATAAATGCATAGAAAACATAGTAAAATATATAATAAAATAGGTAAAATATGGGATATATCAGTAACCTAAGATTCCTAAATGCAGGGGTCTCATGCATTCCAAGTTTCTAGTTACGGGAGAACAAATGGTTCAGGAATGACTGGTTCCGAGTGGACTCGGGCAGCTGCTGCTTAGATTATCGTAGAGTAAGAGTAGCCGTCTTACGAAAGGAAATGACTCAACTTCAAAAAAGAAAGACAGAATGCCTAGCTGCGAGGCGAGGGAATCACTTGTCTAGTCTTGTCTGCCCGATTGATCGCACAACAATCAAACAAGAACATGCACGACCAACCGTTGACCCATAATTGGACCAAATGATCGCGCAACAATCAAACAAGAACATGCACGACCAACAGCGCTACATATGCTACCAGGGTCATCCGAACCGAGGTTCTAAACTTAAGTAAAAACTCTAGACTCGACATCCACATACACACTCCTCGCCCTCGGCCAGCACCACTCGTGATCACACCTGATCCCCGAGCTCCACTAGTCTTATACTCGCCACATTTCACCGTCTCACCACGGCTGCATTCCTGACACCAACCTGGTCAGCACCACCTGAGATCCACTCTCGATCTCCGAAGTTCATCCAGTCTCATACTTAGAATCACACTACAGACACTATTGCTCATACTCATATCTATATACACCACCTCGCTCTCAGGATCGTCACCCTTTGAGCTCTCGATGTATATCATACCACCCCACCTTCAGGACCGCCTTCCATCCAGCTCTCGGTATGCTCCAACCCCTCCCACTCTCAGGACACACAGTCCGTCAAGCTATCGGCTGCAGAGGAATCACACATCCTCTGGAGAGGCTTCGGCCCCTCAAAGTATATGCAAGGGAACCACTTCCCCCGGAGAGAACCTCATTGTCCCCTCAAGTATATCCAGGAGAACCACTATCCCCTGGGCAATCATGCTGTAACGTGCATCATAAACACCTGTCGACCAAAATCACCTCTTGTGGTCATCCGGAACAACCTAATCACCAGGGTGTTTCCACAGAGTCCATGAAAAAGACAATCCTAACTCACATAAGACTTCTATTCCAGACTCCCCCTAGGAAATAGATAGGTTATAACTCACATAAAACCTCTATTTCCCAGCGCCATCTAGGGAATAACAAGTCCTAACTCACATAGAACCTCCATCCCCAGATAATTCTCCTAGAACATGGACACTCCTAACTCACATAGAACTTCTATTTCTAGCCTCCCTAGCCGATAGACAAGTTCTAACTTCCATAGAACGCTATCGCTAGACATCCACATGACTTAACAATCATCACAACACATAACTCCACTAGTCATACCATAAGAACTCACATCTTATAACACATTTAATAAGGAAAACTCATCTTATTAATCTCAAATGCATAATCATTACAACAACATCAAACGAAGATACAAGCAACTCATCGCCATATGCTAAAACAGACTCTGAAAACCAGAAAGACACTCAAGCCACTACTTGCTTCTCGAACCACTTCGAAAACTTTGTCTTCATCAATGCTTCTGGTTCCCAAGTCTCCTCCTTGATACCGTCACAGTCCCACATGACTCTCACCAACGGTACACTCTTTCGACGCAGCACCTTGACTCTCCTCTCGAGAATGCTCACAGGTCTCGCCGCCAATGTCATGTTGGGCTGAAGATCCTCTGGAATCCTAGCCAACACCTTCTCAGACTCATGTAGACACTTCCGCAGCATCAAAACATGGAAGACTTTGTAAAAAGCCTTCATACTCTGAGGTAACTCCAATCGATAAGCCACCGGTCCGACCCGCTCCACCACCTTGAATGGACCCATAAACCTCGGACTCAGCTTATTCTCCGAAATGGATCTGTTAGGACCCCTCAACATCGCTGCATTGAGATACACCAGATCTCCCAACTCAAACTCCAGCTCTTTCCGTCTCCTATTGGCATAACTCTTCTGCCGATCATGAACCTCTCTCATGTTCAGCCTTAAGACAAGGATCTTCTCCGTCGTCTCCTGAACAAAATTTGCACCAAACATGCTCCTCTCCCCCACTTGAGTCCAACATAATGGTGTCCTACACGGCCTCCCATACAGAGCCTCATATGGAGCCAACCCAAAACTCGCCTGGTAACTGTTGTTGTACGCAAACACAACCAGGTTCAGATGATCCGCCCAATGACCACCATAATCCAGCACACACATCCTCAGCAAATCTTCCAATGTCTGAATTGTCCGCTCGGACTGCCCATCCGTCTGAGGATGATACGATGTGCTCATATGCACCTTAGTGCCCATCTCAGCCTGAAACGTCCTCCAGAACTCTGAAGTAAACCTCGGATCCCTGTCTGACACAATACTCGCTAGCACCCCGTGCAGCCTCACTATCTCCCGCATATACTTCCTAGCCAACACCGCCGCTCCGTTGGTCTTCTTGATGGCAAAAAAATGTGCTGACTTGGTCAGACGATCCACGATCACCTAAATTACATCATAGGTCCGTGACACTGGCAATCCCATCACAAAATACATGGTAATCATATCCCACTTCCACTCCGAAATAGGCAAACTCTGCAACATACCACTCGGAACCTGAAGCTCAGCCGGTTGTCTGGTCTTGTGGCCCACGTTACGAGAATGAAATAAGGCCCCAGCTTGACTCGAAACATTCACTCCTTACAACTCCAATAGCGACACTAAGCAGCCGGAGATTGATTAAAAAGGCAAGGCAGCCAGCCAGTTTGCCTCTTTAGTGAATGTGATCAAGAGCACACACTGGCCATTACCCACTAATCATCATCTCATTTGGCGCAAAGCGAAAAGAGGGAAAAAACCTTCTTTCCCAGCCCTGTCGCCCCCTAGCTGCCTACCTACTCGTGCTCGTAGCTCGATCGGAGGTCAAGAGCATGGTCCGGTGGAAAAATAGAAGTCGTCTGTATCAAGTAATACATGAATTGCTCAGTAGTGCTTCACCACTACTGTAGCTGGCGAAAATAGCTTAATGGTAGAGCATAGCCTTGCCAAGGCTAAGGTTGAGAATTCAAGTCCCTCCTTCCGCTCATGGTGTTCGAACTAGTCATTAATGGTCGGCTTCATTGGTATCCTTTCGGTATGCCTTGCGAACATTTTCATTTTTGGCGCCTTCTCTTCTTTAGAGAAGCTAAACTCGAACGGATAGAGCAGATGGTCCAACTACATAACTTTTTCTTTTTTATTCTGTTTATGGTCGTGCCTTGTGGCACGGCAGCACCCGTACTATTGAAATGGTTCATTAGTAGAGATGTTCCCACGGGTGCCCCTTCTTCCAATGGTACTATATTTCCTATTCATATCTCTTCATTCCCTCTTTTGGTCTATCTACATTCCAGAAAAATCATACTCTCCATGGACGGAGCAAAAAGTGGAGTTTTGGTCAGAGCAAGTCGCCCTATTCTATTACCAAACATAATTGGGAGAAGCTCATCCAAAACTAGAGCTAGAAAGGCCTTATTTTTTTTCATTCCCGTTCTTCATTTCTGTCTTCTCGAATACAAGGGGGACTTCTCATATTTAGAATCTTTTTGCGGTGTGCTCTGTTTACTATTCTTTCGTACTTTCTTCTTTTTAAAACGCGATAGGTCAGTGAAGCGTAAGTGGGCTGATATGCTCAAATTTACCCTGAGCTACTCTCTCAAATTAAGAGATCGTAGTAGTACTTAGGGATCGAATCCACAGGGAATCAAATCACACAATCAATTATGAAGTCGAATTAGGCTAAGCAACAATGTAATAATGTAAATTAAATATCAGAACAAGCAAGAAAACGATGATAAGTAGGGTTCCTAAAATAAATGAGACAAAAGCTAGACTTTCGGGAAATCGCAGGAAACTCGAAACTGCAGACAAATTAGATTGTTAGGGGAATTAAGATCCATTCTTGAACATGAAAACTCTGTAAAGCTAACCAACTTTCGTTGCGAAAACTATCTATGTCTAACTTCTTAAATCCCAAATTTCTTTGCAAATTCAATAGGTTAAACAAGCATTAAAGCACAGATTTAATTGTTCACAAATGGTCTAAACCAAATTTTTTTGCGAATAGATAGTTTGCTCATCTAAGATTAGGTCAGGTAATTATCAATACTTTCGCATCTAAAAATTAACCTAAAATCTAAGTTCTAGGTGATCAAACTAGAACTAGCATTAACAACAATCTAGATGAAGAATCCAAGTGATGTTCCTTAACAAATTTAACAGATCTAGCAATTTCTCATGTTCCTTTGACTAACCCTAAACCTAACAAGCAAAATACTCAGACATGGTGATTGAAACAAACATCATGAATGAAATAAATTGCATAAAAAGATAGAGATAGAGATACAAAGGGTTCAAAATCTCTGTAGAACAAAGTGCAGATTTCTCTCGCTCAAGCTCTCCAAATCCAAGTCTCAATAGAAAAAATAAGATAAAAACATGAAAGCCTAAAGAAAAACTATATATAATGTCTAAAAATCGGATTGGGATTTGTCGTAAACTTCTGGGCTTTTTGGGCAAAACCGAAATTTCTTCAAAACTTGCAATCTTCTCGCGTCAGACATGTGTGTCGATCGACACAGACATGAAAACTCGACTCCAACTTAATCACTTCGGCTCTTCTTTCCTCGATGCTCTAAAATGCTCCAAAAGCTACCATTAAGCTCCAATCGCCCATTGACCTACAAAGAATCTAAAACAATAGGAAAACACCAAAAAGACTCGATAAAAACGATCCTATATCATGGTCAAAAACGGGTAAAAACCACGATATATCATGGGCACGGAGAAGGAAAGGCCAAACACTTTGGCCGAACGGGAATGAGCAACGACGAAATGACAAGATGATGTGCTTCGGGCACCCCCATTTAGATTTAGAAAGAAGGGTCGAAGGTTTTGGGCCTCTAGCTTTCTCCGTCCCTCCTGCTTTCTCCGTCCCTCCTGAGTTGGGTGGTGCTTGTGTGGGGGGCCGTGCCACCAGAAATCGGACTTGAAGCTCTCGCCTTACGAAGGAGCCGACAGCAGATGGCTATGGTTGTTGGTTACAACTACTACCAAAAGGTTCCAATGAAGATGAATATTTCACATGGAGGAGTGTGCATCTGTATGTTGGGTGTTCTTCTGTCGTGCGACCCGGCGGCTTATGTGCGACTTGTGGCCCATGCCTCCTATTTTTTCAGGGCAGGCAACGTGAACTCTAATTTGATCCGGGTATTCAATCCCACCGTTGAGATGCTCAGTTAATTCCTTAACCTTGATAGGAAGATGGCTTATTCAAAAATTTGTGCATAAGGGTAAGGAACTTTGGATGAACTAATGCGAATGGGTGTAAGCTTCGCTGCTCGGAAACACCCAGTGTTGACCACACTAAGAGACACGAAAGCGTGGGTAACGCTAGTTGGCGAATTGGTGTTAAGCATCCCTAGTAGTACAAAAAGAGAGGTCGTGATGATATCATCTATGTTCGTACCGCTCCTCGTGGAGTAGATCCCGCATCCAACCATATCTTTGACCAGGGAATGGGATAATTCCCATTACCGCTGGCAGGCCAGCTGGGCCATGAGCGTGTTGGGAACGAGCTTCCCAAAAAGCTAGCCCCGGGTCGGGGTCAGCATAGAATGAAGGGGTTCCTCCTAATGTTGTGTTGGCAAAGCCAACTTCTTAGGTTGCGGGCAGAGAAGAGCGGATGTGGGGACTCGGGTCGGGGGGTGCAGCGTAACTAAGATAGCCATTCCATTTTAGGGAGAGACACAATGGGCGGGCACGAGCGGTCTGGTGTCCGAGTCTATTGGTCAGACGACGACTACTTCTCTTATTAGATTAGTATTAGCCGCCTACCCTAGAATGAAATGAGATAAAATAGAAAGAACGCAAAGCGCTAGCGCTATAGGATTGATTTTTTTGGGGGGCGGGGGGGGGGGGGGATAAGTTCGCTTCTTCACAAGCTTACCCCCTACCCCGACCGGCAGCTGCTGGGTCTCCCCATCTCTCCTAAACTTCCCTCAGTCTTTGGCCCAAGCTGTGTGAGGCAGAAACTCGTTCCACGTACGGTTCGGAGGCCGAGCCCCACCCCAGCAGTAATGGTGCGGCTTAGGTCAACTAACACAAAGAAGATACAATTCACTTAATGATTGCCGTTGTTGTTTGTGAGGTCTCGATCATTTACATGGACCCACTTTTCATTACATTTGTGGGAATTTGATGATCTATAAACCGTCCCTAACAAACGATCGGCTCATGTTTGAGCATGATGAATCACTTCATGCCGACCTCTTGCTAATAAACTTTCCGGCCTCATATAAGAATGGAAAAATTAAGCATTTTCTGCATTGGTGGATGAAGAATCGCAAACATAATAATTTTTGGTTAACCATGTTCCCAGAAAAAGATACTTTCGAGAAAGGACGAGCACAGCTGAAGTGGTTATACATACAAATCTATTTACAGATCTATATGCGTCAATTGGAACTGGAAGTACCAGAACAGGAGGTTGGTATACCACCATAATGAAACTGCCTTTTATATTTTTTATTCGGATAGGATTTATGTTGGCTTCATTGGGAGGCTCGCCTAGTTTGTTACGTCAGCTCCAAAAGGATAAGTTGCGTTGGAATTGAGAAAGTTCTGTGGAGTTCATAATTGCATAAAAGGAGTCAAAGTAGTGGTTGCGGCGCGTCAAGGCACTTCTTCGGCGGTCTCCATCTCGCCCGCCTGCCATCAGTAATAGGAAAGCTTTCAATTAATAGAAATCGTATTCTTGAATAAATCTCCTTTGTTTGAATCCAATATTATGCACTTATTTTTGGGTACCAGGACTCTCTTCTGTCTGTTTGAACTCTTGAGAGAGCAGGAGCAGGAGTAGGAGCAGGAGCAGGAAAACGGAATAGGCATCCATTAGCGGAGGAACCCTTCGCACGACATCTATGAAAGCAGCAGTGGGCGAACCAGCGGTGAACAGGAAGAGGAAGGACCGGTTATCACTAGGAAGAAGCAAGCCTACTATTCCCCGTCCCCGCGCGGATGTCATTGCTCACTAGCTCCTTTCGTCCCTTCCAACGCACCATCAACAAAAAGAAAGAAGAATTCTGAATAAAATGGACTACTAGAGCCGCGGGAGCGAGCCATAAGCGAGCTTTGTCGTAGTATTAGGAGTGATGGGAGCTTTCCCAGTGAAAGGAATATGTAGCGAATAAGGGGAAGAATAGAAAAAGCACTCTTCTGGGCTCACTATTACCTCGATTACATAACCTTTCTCTGGTCTACTCTCCTGGTCACTCAACCTATTAGCCTGGCTTAGGTCGAAAGGGCTTCCCTGTTTCCTGCTTGACCTTTGTAGCGCATCAAAGAGACTTCACTAAATCCCTTTTTTCTTTCCAAGTAATCAATTAGACTAGAGAAAACTATTTGATTCGGCTATACTTCTTGACTTCATGAATTTACAGATTGAAAATGAAAAAAAGCAACCATTTAGAGGAGGATTTGCAAGTCTTCTTTACCACTTTCAACTGACTCCTTATCCAATCAACAGAAAGCTACTACAGAAGTCTCGGCTTACTATGCTTGACCAGTAAGAAAAGGTGAATGGAAAATTGCCTCAGATATCTTTCTTTTAAAGTCGTGCTATCTAGCTCATCTTTATGCAGGAAAGGGATGCGCGTGACTAAGGCTATACACTGCCCCGATTGCTTCTTCGCTCGTTCAAAAAAACGATCTTTTCACATCGCCAAGCTTCTACGGTAGCAAAGAAGAAGGGAAACTTTCTGTTGATTTTCTATTCACATTCTCTTTCAATTCCTCCGCATAATAGACACACATTCCCAGCAGACTATCCAGCTTCTTTGAACAATCTTCTTGTTGCTGTCTCTGAACCTTCTTCTCAGAAAAAGAATGAGACCAAAGAGGCCATGCAAAAATAAATTGGTGCACTAAAATCAAAGAAGACTGCGGACATTACCCCCTAATACAAAGGCTTATAGGCTCTAATGTATAAGATCCAGTCTCATCCTGATGGTTCTATTGAGAGATAGAAAGCGTCATTAGTAGCTAAAGGATAGACGCAAGTGATTGGGAAGGATGATAAAATGACCTTCGCTTACTAAATTTGAAACTGTGATGGTTCTAATAAACTTGGCGACAGCTATGGCCTATCTACCAACTTGACATTAAGAATGCTTATTTACGACGTATGAGACCGTTTGCCTGTTTTCTCATCCCCATATTTGTGGTAGGCCTCCCATCCTCCCATAAGGATTGTAGATTTGCTTCACCCTCACCCAATCGAAGGGACTCCTAGGGCTCGTTTCATCCACCGGAGAGCCCATCCTTAGTTGTTTTGTTTTCTAAGTTCCGTTTCCTTTTATTAGTTTGAGTTCATCTTTTCCGCTTGAAAGCGTGTACACGCACTGAAAAGGGAGAATAATATCCCTTTCATTAAATAGGTAGCTCACTAGAGCAAGAAACGAAGTGCCATAGGGTTCAGGATAAACTTATACTGAGGTAGGTACAATCTCTTTGTGGATCAATCTATAGAGTCCATAGAGAAGGAAAAACCTGAGATTAGAGTTGGAGAAAGCCGCATAGAATAAGAAAAGCAAAGGCAAAGGTGACTTTACATCTCAGTCGACTGGGGAATCTCAATCTCAAAGGTCTTCGCTTGGTTCCATAGTTTAATCTAAATCTTGTGAGGCTAGAAACTTCTACAACAATATTACATATTCCCATCACCTGTAAACGATACAGTAAACCTTTAAATAGGTTCACTTCATCAATGCTCAAGGGGTTTCTCCAACCGTCCTTCTGAAAGCTCCTCTTCTACACCTCAAGGTTCAAGCTAAATAAAGTTTCTTTTCTCACTTAAGCGGATACTCCAAGTTAAATCAATGCTTTAAGGAAAGACTTCCCAGCGCAGTCAAGTCAAATCCGTGGACAAGGCGAGCTAGCAGCGGTGCTTTCCCCCTTATCAAAACAACCGCGTTTTTGACCAAGGTAAGCACAAACCTTTTACGGGGTGCCGGATTGCCAGATACGGCGGAGATGAGTATTGTAGTTATTATTAGAGCAGTGGAGGCGTTGCTAAGGAAGACGATGAAAGTGCGAAGAAGGGGTTTAGGAGGACTGGGAAAGAGAAATTGACGGCTGAAGCTGTCTCTGAGGCGATTAATAAAGCAGCTCAGGGTTTGCCGTTTGAGGTGGTTTATTATCCTACGGCTGGATGGTCAGACTTTGTGGTGAAGGCAGAAGATTTTCCATGGCTATATTCTGGACTTTTGGTACTAGAGTGAAGATGGCCATGGAGACTAAGGACTCTTCGCGGATTACTTGGTTTCAGGAGATTGTCTCCTCTACATATCAGGAAACTGGTCCATGGCATGGATCTCCTTGGAAACAGCTTCAGGTATAAGATCCCCTTCACTATTCCCTTAATATTCCTCTGATGTTGAGCTGATGGGACAATATAGAAATCTGGTTATTCAAATGCTAATTTGGGTTTGGAATGTGAGGTTCCAGTTGTGTCAAGTTTGGATTGATGTGTTCGGGGGGATTCTTGGTTTGAAATCTAAATATGTTGATTGAAAGCAGTATTAGTTAGTTCATTTGAAAATGAATGCCATATCCCTTCGTTTTGTTGTTTGAGATTCATCTTCAACAAATATACATTGGAAAAATAAGTAGGAAGATCTTGGTCTTAGCATTGTTTGTGTTGCACTCAGATACAGTAAATCGCTACAATCTCTCTTCTCTCTTCTCCTATCCCTCTGCTTGCTTCCGTTTCTAATCTATCTCTCTCTCTTTCTCTCAGACATTACGGTCTCTTTCTCTCTCTCTAACACCTAACAGTACCTACCTCTTCTTCTTCTTTGCTGATTTCGCTGCAGTGAATAATGACCTCGCCTATGTCACCGCCGTCGGAATCAACCGCCCATCCTCCGTAAAGTCGATCCAAGGATCTGGTGTGCTTGTGCAGGGGCTTCTATTCAGATCCCTTCTCTCTATTCTAGGGTTTATTACTTCCCTCAAGGCCATGCCATGTCGAAAACTGTTGCGCTTCATCGCCTCTCATCTCTTCTTCCTCTGCATCTCATGTTCCATGTCTCGTCTCTTCGTGTGATGTTGGTTTTCATCGATCGATAGTAATATATATAAAAGCCGATGGATTTGAGGTGACGATTGAAGGTGTAAGGTAGATAATAGCGATTGTTGAGTTGAGTATGGCTTGGATCAATCCTCCCCTCGACAAGGATAAACCAAGAAATAATCGTTGATGATTACAATTTCAACATATCATGTATTGATAGGATTGGTTGATTTGATTGATTTGAAGTGTGATTCCCCTCGTATGAAGCGGAGAATCAATGAGTCCCAAACCCGACAATTGATCAACCCTTCTCGTCTTTTTTCATTGATTGATTAATCGTTTTGAATCGATTGTGTTTCTGGTTTGAAAATATAATCAAGTGATCCAACATTTGAATGTTGATGTTAGCTTTTGAAGGTTAGACTGGTTAAGTGGCTATTACCGTTTTGGGAATCAATCAGGTTCAAGACCAGAAGTAGCTGAGAAAGAAAACGATTCTCATTCCACTCAAACCAGTGCTAGTTACTTACCCTTCAGGGGAGTGTGCTTGAGCAGTGTGCTGTGAAACCTGTCGTTTATAATGGAAAGAAAAGGAAGAGAAATGTCTCCTTTTAAATGCCTAAAAGATGTCGTATCCATGGTTATATCATATCTTTTAGGATTAGGAAAAGGTCCTCTTTTTTCGACTACAACTCTGATTTTGCTATTTGGGATCTTTTTTATGTTTTACTTTTTCTTTCATCTTTACTCTCGTCGCTTGATAGCCCGATTTGGCAAGTTGTTTTTTTTTGTTTGGTTACTTTTGTATTTTTATTTTGGGCTTTCTCCTTCTTTCTTATGTACGCATCTACTTTCGTCAATTAGACTCCTAATTGGGGATGGGAGTCCTCCTTATTTCTGGACCCGGGGAATTGGTTTCTACTAAGATGATGATGCCTACCGGATCAGATTCGACTACCAGTGGAAGCTGGCTGATTATATAGTATCTCCGGAGAGGGATTCAGTCGGTGGCGCTCCGACTGATCCTACAACAGGAATTCCCCCGGCGCCGCTTCCCCCCCACCAAACACAACCTACCGCAGAAAGCCGCCCTGCGCTGCTTTCCCTGCAAGAAATGGCTGCTTTCCTACTCGCATTAGACCGGCAAGAAGAGCTTAGCAAGGTTATCCCGGGTATTTTTTAAGGCTATAGGTACACGGGTTCCAGCCGGATTCCAATCCGAACGTCTCGCCGATATGCTAGATGATCGCTTCGGTTTAGCGGCATTGGGATCCATTCTCCAAAGCCTCAAAAATGAGGGGAGAGAAAGTTTTTTTTCCGTCAAATCCAATCGAATTTCGATGAACTCCGAAGGGGCGGGGGAACGGAGGCACAACTAAAGTTTGACAGTAAGCATGTCGAAGATAGAGGGGGGGGGGGGGGCGCAATAGAAGTGAATGACAAAGCGTGAGGAGAAGAGCTAGAAACTTCAGTGAGCTCTTCAGACAATCAAGCAGCTAAAGCTTTAGCACTTTTTCCTTAGCAGCTGCGCCCAACCATCTATGCATAACAAAGAAAAAGCTTCACCGACTGCTATGATTCCTAACTAACTTGTTACCTTTCCAAGAAGAGACAGAGGTCTTTAGCGGAACTGTTGTCAACAGATCCCAGCGTTCCGTTCCTAGAGGGCAGATACAACCGATTCGCGTAAACGGAGCGAAAGTGGACCAGAGCCCAAGTGGTGCACAATGACAAAAGTTTTCATCTTTTTGAATTTCGTTGTAGCCCGTTCTTTACAACACTTGGAAAAAAGCTTGAATTAGCTCAATGCCCATTTCTTTTCTTTATTGAATGCCGAACTTACTAAATCTATCTTACTAGAGAATCAGTTGCTACCCTGAACAGCCGTATTCAATGCCTTCTGTGCTGGGATAGTAGACTGACTTAACTGACTTCTCAATCACATAGTAGAGACGAATGCTGTTATTCAGAGAAGAGGGGCTATATCTCTATACTATATAAAACCGGGTCCTTGGACCAACCATTGCCAGACAGACTTAGCAGATGAAACAAGTCGATTGGGGGAGAAATTAATATCCAGCACAGAGGAGTGATGGTCGATCAATAATGCATATGATATGGATGGATGATTTCTAGCATTTCCATCTTTGATTTTTCTTGATCTTCTATTAGCGAAGCATAATCTGTATTGGTTGGGTGGGGAATCCGTTCATCTGTTTTCATTCATCTATTTCCAGCACATCCAGACAAAACGTTAATCTCCTGAAATGTTGAATAAAAGGAGCACGAAAAGCCGCATTTTTAAGGTTTTTCGACTTGAATCAATTCCTTATATCCCGTGTTTTCAGCCTCATCAGTACGTGAAGACCCGGTTTCAGATACCCGATTTTAAGAATGTTGTAAAATATTATTTTTGATTGACGAGGTCAAAACAGCCTGAAAAAGTGCTAATATCCCGGGATTTTTGGATGCATTTTGATGAATCACTAGAGCTTCGAAAGATTTAAGCTTAGGCTTAACACATGCAAGTTGAAACTTTTCAATAATAGGAAAAGATGACTACGATAAGGACAACTCAGCATGGCTATAAGTAGGACTGACTCCTTTACTCTTTGTACCTAGACACTTTGAATCAAGGCTACGCCCCTGGTCCCTTAGTTCAAGCTCCATCCCACATCCATTTGCCCAAACGACGAATAAGCTGCAAAAGAATGAGCTCCTGTCACAATTGAAGAAGAATATGCTAGTCTTTTAGCCACATATGAATAAGCTGCAAAAGAATGAGCTCCTGTCGCAATTGAAGAAGAATATGCTGCCAGTCTTTTAGCCACGACGCTCTTGAGTCAATCTCAGTTGTGGTCCTATCAGCTCAACTATTTGCCGGTCTTGTTTGCGTAGTAAATGGTTTTGGCAGAATACGGTGTCTGAGAGTAAGCTGCTTATTCCAAAAAATGGTCTGTCTGTAAGCAATTACCTTTCCTGGAAGCATATTCGGTGACTATATGCCCTCTGCTTCAACTTCAAATGTGATCTATACGCTCTTCGATATTTTAAGGAGATCTTTTGGTCGTATTGTAGAAAAAGAAAGATCAAGCCAGAGTGAGATGTTCCGTGTCCTGTAACTATCAATCACTTGAATAATCGAAGAGAGATGGGGGATCCTAGGGTAGATGAAAGAGATGCCTGTTTCATGATCTAGGTGCCATAATTATTGATTCTACTTCTTTTCCTTCTTTCTCGAGATGTTGTTGGTCTTTAATCTACTGACCATAGGTAGAAGAGAGAGAAAATTCATCTTATATAAGGATAAGTTCGTTCTTTTATACTTCTTCATGTCGTGGTTCACTGTCCATCTAAAGATAGGAAGTGAAGGGCGCACGAAAAGAGGTAGCTTCTTTTTCGGTCTTGTTTTTCAACAAGCGGAATAACCTAATTTGTATCTCGGTAATGAATTCCCTATTGAATTGGGATCTTTAGTACAGAACGAATTTTCCATTCATTTTTTCCTTGGCCGCATTAGCAAAACATTCTTATCTTACTTTGGATCAAGACCTTCAAACCCTTAAACGATGGAAGCTATCAAAAAATGAACTTCACTCCATCTTCCCACCCATTCTGTCGATCAAGTGGTTATAATGACCCAACCCTGGAATTCATTAGATGCATAAAGTGGTAGAGATGTTTGACTGAGATGGATGTGTCACTTGAAGCTTAAAGTTCCATGTGTCAGTCAAGCGAGAGGTGCTTTAGCAACTCGACTGAAAAGAGAGTATCAATCTTTAGGTCTCAATCTCTGGAAGAGATGATTGAGATCTAAGGAACCGATCAACAAATCATGGTTTCTTGCGAACCTTTTCATGACACTTCGGCTACCTTTACGTCGTAGGAAATACTAGACCGGTTTTCCTCTTATGCTGATACTATATGAGGATCGGGTCCTAACGTTCAAGATATTTAGAAGAAAAGAAAAAGGCGCCTGCGACCTATACTTGAAAGAGATACCTCCAACCAAGACAACAACTTTAGATAAGAATCCACCCGTGAGAAGAAACCTGAGGAGATAATAACTAGAAGAGATATATTTTGCGGGAAGGAGGAAATGGGATTCGAACCCATGATATAGTCTTATTGATTGTATGTCGAATTAGCAAACCAATGCTTTTAGCCAATCAGCAGACTCATGGACCTGGCTACGCCTCCTCCAACCCTAATAATAGGTCCTGCCTAAGCTACAGAAGCATTTAGGGTTCCTTTCGTTAGCTGATACTATATTGTTGACCAGTCCTTACATTTAGGAATTTGAAACCCAAGCTCGGCTGAAGGTAGACCTACCATCAGATGAACAATCCAACCATTATTATATAGAAAGCTGTCACTCTCTCTTTTCCCTGGACCCAACTATTTCATTAAATAAGGCTTAAGGCACTCAACCCGTGGTTGAAGGCCAGTCCATCAATGGAAATTCGGGAGAGGTCACCACTTCCTTCCTCACTATTGAAAAAGTTAGTTATCGTGAAGAACTCGGCCACCCACATCAGAAAACACATCAGGATGAAAGCAAATGAAAGAAAAACCTTCGGGTTATCCTCGCCCAATCACAACCCTTCCATGTGTATATGTGTAAGTATAAGGTAAGTATGTGTGATAGGTGTGATATGAGGTATAAGATGAGGTAGAGTAATGTTAGTCCAGTGGTAGTACAGTGATAGTATTACAGTATTGGTACTGGTGTTAGGTGTCAAATGTGGGGAATGTTGAATGGATCAAATGAGATGTGTTCACCAGTTCACTAGCTCGATAGTCTATATTGTATAAATGTGGTGTAGCTGTAAAATGAGGTGTAGCTATTCCCCAGTTCCCAAGTTTCTTGACTCTTTGTTTCGAGCAAACGACACTTCGGCTGCCTTCCTATTTCCCCTTCGTAGGGGCCATGGTGAAACCAAAATCTTCCATCTCATATAGCAACGAATTGAGGCAACCTTGTTTTCCTTCGTAAGACCTCTCTTGGAATGAAGAACTTCCATCTCATATAGTGGCAAAACCATGCAAGCTCTTTTGACTTCTATGGAGCGCATGAAAAGGAAACTTTTCCAACTCGTATAGGGGCAAAACCATGCAACCCCTTTTGACTTCGTAAGACCACTTGAGAAACCAAAAAGTTTTCACTCCACCATGGCCAAAACCTAGCAAATTTGATCATTTTTCCATGATTCCTAAGAGTCAAATTCATCGATAGCCAAAATACCGGGGTTTGCGTCGCTTGTCTCTTTTTGATCGGCTTTCTAAGTATGAATTGAGTTTATAACCAAAATTCCCGGTAAAACACAACTCTTCACTTTTTGTTATGATTTCAAAGAGTGAAAACACCGGCAAGCTCAAAACACGGTAAAACCTAAAAGCACGTCCTACACTTGAGAACTACTACGCATTGGAAACAAAGGAGATAGTTACCATTACCATAAGACGAGCGACCAACTAATGGTTCTTTTCTTACTTAAGACTCAGAAAAAGAAGAAGCCAACCCAGCTTATTCGTGGTAGCAGCTACTTCTTCTGCTTCTTCGGTTGTTGCCGCCTAATTAGCTATGATCAATGAAAATCTCTACAGACAGAGGAGAAAGTTGTGTCCATATCTATAAGCAGCGCTTTGTCCTTTCTATATAAGCAGCACTACGCTGAATGAGAAAGATTTGATTTCCTGCTCCCATCTATTTGTTGTGGGGCATCCCCGTTCCCAATGACTGTTCCTGGAGTTGGAGGACATTGCTGAACTTGAGGGACACCTTTCATCCGGTCGGTAATGGGAAAGGTACTTTTCTTTGGTTCGACAACAGTCATCTATTACGTCCCATTGTTCAAAAGTATAGTTGTACAATCTGTTATGATACAGCTATTTCAGTCTATGCCAAAGTCAACAAACACTATTATTGAAGAAAATGGGTGGAAGTGGCCGGCGGTTTGATCTTTAACTCGAGCCTCTTTTCCCCTCGACTCCACTCAAGAACTACTTGACTGACTAGCGACAGGGAGATTTTAAATACTGATGGAGAGCACACCGACAAACTATGGAACAAGATTACCCCCACATTGAAGAAAGAGTATAACAAACAATAAGGATAAGATGAATGCAAGAGATATAAAGGCCTTTTTCGAGACAAAAGAGGGTTACGTATCTTCTTCCCTTATCAAAACGCTTTGACCCTTTGCCCATAGTTACAGAGATTCCTGATTCGTGCGAATCAATAGAAATAATTTCTTTGTGGACAGAAAGGTAGCTTGCTTACTTAGTGCTTGTACTAAGGAAAGATTACGCCTCCGATAGATAACCAAAGTTTTCATCACCGTCTCCGTCACTATTTCTGTTTTTGTCTACCATTTACAGTTTTCATCCACAATCACTTTTACCGTATCTGATTTTGTCTGCCGGTCATAGTCTCTGTCTCCGTTTTTGTCTACAGTCGACCACCGTTTCACTCAGCATCTCTAATTTTGTCCACCGTTCACAGTCTTCGTCACCATCTCTGTTTTTGTCCACAGTCTTCATCACCATCTCTGTTTTCGTCCACAGTCTGTATCATCGTTTTTGTCCACCGTCTCGTTTCCATCAACGGCCACCACCATCCACCATCTTCAATGAGATCCACCATCTTCAAAGAGAGAAAGAGAGAGTGAGAGAGTTGGGTTTTCAAGAAAGAGAAATGATAAAAATGTGTAGAAGAAAGGTTATCGGGCAATTTTATCTTTTTGCATCCACTAAAAGACAAAAATGTGGCAATTGGAGAAAAGCATCAAAACAATAACATATTTAGAAAGTAATTTAAAAAGAAATGACAGATTTTGTAATATTCACTTTAAAGAATAATTTTCTGTACCAAAGAGGGTTTGAATCCGGAGCATAAGAAAATCAATCCCCTTGTGTTACCACTAAGCCACCTCATAGTTGGTAAAACTAAAAATTAGAGTAAACTAAATTAAGATATTTAGGTGATTATGGCTATAAGATTATTTTTTTACGTTTGTTGTGAGATATTAAGATGTTGATTTCTACTCCGTCGCGGATGGTAGGACGAAAAATTGTTTTATTTGGCCACTGATCTTGCTACAAAAATAGATTATGGGCCAAAATGAGATTTGAGAGATTACGTAAGCCAAATTTATATATGGATCTATGTGGTCTGGGCTTTATTAACAACATCTTGTAGAATCCTCTGAGAGACCGAAAAACTTACATTCTATATAATACAATAATTTCGGTATAAGCTACATCGATTTTGTCCAAAAAAACTTACCAACAATCTCTTCTTCTTTTCTTTTTGTCGTCAATCATTTCCATCCAGTAAAAATATTTACAACTGGAAGCTCACTCAGTCCAGTGGTTTGACAGAGGGTTCATTAATGCTTCTACATCTATAGGTATAGAGTTCGAATCTCGGAGAATACAAATTATAATAGAAGCAAAATTTATAGAAGATTTTCAGCGTGGTGTAAGAAGAATCGTCTGGAGTAGTCTCACATGTCAAAGCTAAAATTGTCCGTTGTATAATCGTCCGTATAATTATTCTCATAATTTGTAATAATTCATAAATCTAGACTATGAAAAAAAAATATTTACAAAGATCATGACATGAACAATTACAGTTAAAAAGTAAATTTTGTTCATTAAGCTTAACTGCCTCATACCATTCAATTGAAATCTGCAAAACCACCACCAGCCCCATTAGTATAATAACCACAACTTCTCACATTGCACATTTTAATTATTAGTCATGTTTAACAGACTTCCTCTGTATTTTGACGGTTTTTGACGAGTTTTTAAATGACCAGGTCTTCGGATAAGCCTTGAAAACCCACCATCTACATGGCAGAGATTACAACAGCTTTAAAAGATGATATTCTCCATCAGTTCCCGTTTGATTATAGTGTGCTACCGGTGTTATACTTAGGTTTCCCTTTGATGACAAGAAAAATGACCTCTTCGAATTATCTCCCTCTTATAGAGAAGATACCAAACCAGACTAGCACATGGACATCGAGAACTCTCTCATTTGCTGGAAGATTGCAATTTACTAGTTCGCTAATTCTTAGCATCACAAACTTGTGGATTTATGCTTTTAGGTTGCCTAAAGCATGTATCGAGGAGATAGATAAATTATGTTCTGCTTTCTTATGGTCTGGGCGGTTTAAAACCCAAGAAAAGCTAAAGTAGCTTGGAAAGATGTGTGTACACCTAAGAATGAGGGAGGATTGGAGCTTAGATCGATAGAAGAAGCGAACAAAATGTGTTGTTTGAAGATGATTTGGAGAATTCTCACATCAAAAAGACAATTTATGGGTTGATTGGGTAAAAAAACATCTAATCCAACGTGAATCATTAGGGGCTGTTCCGAATAAAAATTCAATGAGATCTTGGATGTGGAAGAAGATTTTGAAGTATAGAAAGTTAGCCGTGCAGTTTCATGAAGCATATATTAAGAATCGATATTCCACGTCTTTTTGGTTCGACTCTTGGTGCAGTTTAAGACATTTTTTTGAAAAGCTGGGGGACCGTGGATGTATAGAAATGGAAATCTCAAAACAAGTTATGGTCGGTGAAGCTCTAGATAGGGCGAGAAGGAGAAGACATCGACATCCCTTGATTAATGCAATTGAGGCTGAGTTGATAAAGAAGAGGCAATGCCGAGAGATATATGTAGAAGATATAGCATTATGGAGAGGAAAAGAGGGGAAATTAAAGAGGAAGTTTGTATCTAAGGATACTTGGCACCAAACTCCTGTAGCTCGACCATTGTAGACTAGTCTAAGGGAGTTTGATTTCTCCCACTCTATTCCTAGTTCTCATTATGGTTTGGTTGGCTATAAAAAATCGTTTGGCAACAAGAGATAGAGTCTTAAAATGGAGTTCTAATGCAAATGCAAGCTGTGTGTTTTGCTCCGAACTGATGGAGACAAGGAGTCATCTTTTGTTCTCATGTCCTTTCACGAGGCATGTGTGGGAAATATTGATTAAAGGACTTCTGAGGAATCGGTTTACTCATGAATAGGAAGAAATACTTGTGTTGCTCACCGAGCAAACTCAAAAATCATATAAGGACTTCTTTGTTGCGGTATGTATTTCAAAACGTAGAAAACGGAACATTCGAAGACATGGTGATACTGCATCGACTACGTATCAACTCGTCAAGATGATCGATAAGAATATAAGGAATCAACTATACTTCATTCGATGAAATAGATGATATGAAGTATAAAGATGGTTTAAGAGTTTGGTTATCTAATAGTAGTAAAATAAGTTAATCTTTCCACGATGAAAACAATATATATATGCGAAACAATTTTTTTACATTAAATTTTATTTTAATGTTTCATTCAGTTCATATTTATGTATATGTATATTTATTGTTACTTATAACTACTAAAATTTCTAATTAAATAAAAACAAAAACTAGATAAATAAATAACTAGAAGTCATACATTCAAAATTATTTGAATATTTGAATATTATATATACAAATTACAACAATACATATATTTTATTTGAGAGTAATAAAAATATTATGAACTTATGATAACGATAAATGTTTACATATTTAGTTTCAAATTTTAAATATGTAAAATAAATAAACATATAAAAACAAATGAATAAAAATATAGAAAAATGACATAAAAAAAACCTAGACTAAATAATTTGAGTATCGAATGATTGTTAAGAAGTTGAAGATCTCAAAAAAAAAGATATATTATTTCACTAAAAATATATTGAACTATCTCACTAAAACGTAAGATAATAAAGAAAAAATTTGGAACATACCATTTTATTCAAATGTTATATTTGAATTTATGAAAGTATAAAAGAATTTTTTTTAAAAGTGTTATAGTTCCATTACTTTAAATATATAAGTGTTATAAATTTTTACACATAAAAAGTAAAAAATTTAATAGTAACTTTATTCATAAATTTACAACAAAGTACACAGAGAATAATATATAAACTCTATAGCATATCACATAAAATCTACATCTAAATCAAATGCTTTTAACCCAAAAAAAATCTTGGAAATAAATTATTTAAAAATTTATGAAAAAAAAAGATTATGCATATATTATTTTAACAATATTACTATATTATTTCATCACTACTGTTTTAACATTATGACAATTACTAATCAAAAACTAAAGTAATTATATATATATAAAGATTAAAAAAATAACAAAAACATAAAACTAAATAACTAAATCAAAATTATTTAAAAAAAATTGTAAAACAAAAGATGATGCATGCGCAAGTCAATCCTATTGGATAAATTGTAAAAAATATTATTTTTCTTTTGAATATAATTTAACATTTTATTCAAAAAAAAAAAGACTTCCTCTAAAATTCAAAAGCCTTTAGTATCAAAGAATTCGCAACAATTTTAGAAATCGCACCAAAATCACTAAGATGAACATATCTGGAATAAACAATCCAAATATAATATAAACATCCGAACACGTCAACAATGAATACTAAAATAAGAATTTGTTTTTACATTATAATTATTAAAACTAATTACCTTGGAACTTAAAATATCTTCTAAAACCTCAAAAGACATACCACGTAATTTAAATATCTTCTAAAGCCTCACAACCATCACTTCAAAACTTCTTCACCATGTTTGCCTCGAGCATATCGCTGAATCTGACGATTACTACGACATATATAAAAAAAATGGACAACAACTCATTCTCTACTCTCAAGATATCTACGCGGATCTTTTGCAATATCCAAAAACGCGTACAAGAACGAAATTCATTCATCATTTCACTGAATCAAATTTTCCTTCCATTTTTACAGAATCTATTTGTAAAACAATTATGCTACAGATAAAACTTAATGTAATTCTAACCTGATGTCCTGGATAAAAAAAAGGAAATTGGCAAAAATGACAAAAAAAAAAAATTATAATATGTTTTTTTTTTTGGTAAAATGCAGGGGCCTCACCTCCCCGTTTTTATTCGAAAAAACTTAAAGATTACATCTCTAATTTAACGTGTCGAGGGTGCGCAGACCCCCGAACATCGTCCGTTAAAATTGAAGCAACTACACTAGGAATTGAGTTAAATAAATGAAATCCTAACGGTAAAGAAAATGCATAGTTCGCTAAACCATCTGCAAGGCGATTCGCTTCTCTATACACATGTGTGACTCGGACCGTCCAGTCCTTCGAAAGAAAACCATGGCACAAGCGTACTAGGAAAGACAAGGGATGAGTATCACTAATCCCTGTATGAAGAAAACCAACCATTTCACTCCCCACCATACAGCCATTGCGAACATGGTAGGCCAGTCATTACTTTCTAGTCTGTCTCCACCTCCCAAATTGCCATAAATCCATCCAAGAAGTGGCTCCGTGAAAAACGTTTGTCTCCTTTGTCGCAGCACAATCCTAATCCAAATTCCTTCCATTGCCGGGCAATCTCTAAGAACATGTAAGATTGTTTCTTCCCCTCCCTTGCACACTTGACAAGTCCCCGACTCCGATAAATGTCTCCGATGTCGCTCAGAATCCGTCATTATAGCTTGATTCTCCACAAGCCACAGAAACGTTCGTACCCTTTCCGGTGCAGCCACCCTCCATATCCGAGAGAAGAAGCTAGTCATGTTCTGCCTCAGTGTATTGTCTCGGACCAGTAATGCGTATGCCGATTTCACCGTAAACCGACCATCAATGCATTCTCCCCACGAGAGTATGTCCCTTGCTCCGGTTACATTATCAATCACCACCGCAGCGAATCAGAGCTGTACTTCTTCTGTGATGACTGGTCCAATCTTACTCATGTCCCATCCTAGCCGTTCGGTAAATCACCCACCGCCAGCTCCACCAGCGGTGTACTCGATAGCCACCTATCCGTCCAGAATCGAATATTTCGCCCATCACCGATTACCCAACTGTTTCCCGAGAGCACCACTTCCCTAATTCCTCGCCCAACACTTCTCCATGTAGTTGACCAATTGCTTTTCGCTTTTGTCCAAGTGATATCATGTATGTCACCCACTCGATACTTATGTCGCAACACACGCGCCCATAAGCTTTGCTTCTCGTGTATTATCCACCCCATCTTACTCACAAGTGCAATATTCATATCTCTTGCTGCTCGTATACCAAGACCTCCCTTGCTTTTCGGAGTACACACCTTCTTCCACGCAATTAGGTGTTGCTTCTTTCTTTCGCTAGTACTTCCCCATAGGAACGATCTCGACGCTCTATCTAACATATCGAGTGTTTTACTCGGAAGCAATATCGTGCTCATTGAGTGGACCGGTATTGAGGATAATACTGCTTTCATTAGAGTCACCCTTCCCGCAAAGCTTAAGAAACGACCTCTCCAACCCGACAACTGAGTGGTGACTTTCTCTAGGACCTCTCCGAATGTTTCTTTATTAATACGCTTGTGGAGGATCGGCATCCCTAGATATTTAGCCAAATCTCTTGTCGTTTTAATTCCAGTCTCTTCACTAATCCGCGTCTCCAACTCTCTAGACACGTTTTTTAGAAGAAGATCTTTGACTTCTCAAGGCTCACCTTTTGTCCTGACGCAACACAAAACTTCTCTAGTACTCGTTTAACAACTCGAATCTGTGCCACAGACGCCTCAGCGAACAAGATGAGGTCGTCAGCGAAGCAAACATGCGAAAGTGTTGGTCCTCCACGAGATAGGCTAATAGGTTTCCAATCTTTACGGTCAATGGCTGCGTCAATTTGGTGGCACAACCTCTCCATACCTAATACAAATAAATACGGCGAAAGTGGGTCTCCTTGTCTAATCCCTCTTTCAAGTCTAACTGGTGTTGTCTTCTCTCCATTAAACAAGATGCTCATCGATGTTCCAGTTACACATTCCATGATCTAACGTATCCAATCACCAGAAAGTCCAGCCGTGTAAAGAGTGTCCTCTAAGAAATCCCATCGAATCCGATCGTAAGCTTTTTCCAAGTCTAGTTTCAAGAGCATCCATCCTTTCCTCCCTTTCTTCCGTCTCATTGAATGCACTGCTTCCTGAACAATCACGATATTGTCCGTACTTACCCGACATGGTAAAGCTCGCTTGGGCCGGTCCAATCAACTTTGTCATCACTGTTTTAAGCCGTAATACCATCATCTTAGTGATTGTTTTAAAAAAAACGTTGCACAAACTAATCGGTCGAAATTGTGATATATTCTCCGGTTTTGCAACTTTGGCTATCAACACTACAAGCGCATCCTTTAACTCTCTCGGTAGTATACCGGTCTCAAAGAAATCCAATGCAAACCGAGTAACCGACTCTCCTACCACATTCCAGCATCTCTGATAAAAAACAGGTTGGAATCCATCCGGACCTGAAGCTTTAAACTTTCCCATACTATACATCGCTTCCTTGACTTCCGACTCCGTAAAACTGGCATTCAAACACGTCTGTTCCCGAGGTGACAGTGGCAAAAAACCCTCTCTTGGTAATTTTGCAACAATAGGATCAACATCATCTAGTGAGTATAAGCGCGTATGGTAGTTCATCGCTATCCCCTCAAGCTCTTGCTTCTTCGAAACCCATCTTCCTTCCCTATCTTTTAGCATCTCTATTCGATTTCTTCTTCTTCGAATAATAGTTGACGTGCGAAAATACTTTGTGTTTCTATCCCCTAGCGCAATCCATTTTTCTCGAGATTTTTGAAACCACATGATCTCCTCTTGTTCAAGTCCCACGTCAAACTCCTTTAGTAACTCCTCTTCCTTATTAAGCAAGTCATCAGTTTGAGTACACACCAATAAGTCTTGAACCGTTTTTATTTCTTGCATCAACAACTCCTTCCGCTTGTGCACATCCCCAAACACCTCCCTATTCCACTTCTTTAACCTCACTCTGAAACCATTCAAAGCATCTGGTGTTGTAATATTTCCATTCCATGAGTTCAACAACAGCTCTTTAAAACCATCGTGCTCCAACCAAGCTGCTTCGAACCTAAACGGTCGTCTTCGCGGATTCATTCCTGCCTCCGGACAGAGCTGTACGTACAAGGACGTGTGGTCTGATGCTAAAAAAGAAAGATGCTTCACTGAGGCCTCCTGCCCATTTTTACCTTGCGTGAGCACTACATAACACGCGATCAAGTCTTTTTGCTACAAAGGTACTACCAACAAGTCCTCTCTTCCACGTGTATCGATTACCGCTAAACCCCATATCTATAAGAGATAGATCATTTATCCATTCTCCAAAGGCTATAGAGTCAGCCGATAGTCTTCCATTCCCCCCAACACGTTCATCTAGCCGCACGATTGTGTTGAAATCCCCACCGACTATCATAGGTCCAGTCACACCTCGGATAGCTTCTCCCAAGCTTCCCCATAAGGTACTTCGCCGAGACACTGTCGGAGCCCATAAACCACAAATATATGCAACCTTTCCGATCTATTTACTACTTCGGCGTGAATAAATTGATCCAAAGACTCCATAATAGTCATAGTCCCCACACTTGTTCTCCACAGTAACCAAATTCCTCCACTTTGTCCAACCGCATCAACTCGAAATGAATTCTCAAAGCCCAAACCTTGACAAATTCTTCCTGCTCTATCTCCTCCTGCATGGGTCTCAAATACGGCTAAGATATATGTACTGAACTTCTTGAGAATATAATGAATCGAACGTCGAAAATTGGGTTTATTTGCCCCCCCCCGACAATTCCACAAAAGACAATTCATTGAGCTTTTGATAATTAATGTTAGATTAGTCGGGGGAAACCGTCATGCTTCAGTTAAATTCCCCCCTCCCGTCGTCGGAGTCACAAGAGGAGCGATATCCTTTTGCAATACAACCACTGCCAAACTTGAGTTATTAGAATCCTCACTCTCCATCCTCATAGGTATCAACATCCTCTCCTCTGTCACAAACTGTTCTACCATTGCGTAAGCTCCTCCTTTTCTACCCATGGCATTGTTACCAACTCTTAGTCGTTTCCCACTTGATGACAATTCAGGCTCGACATTACTTGGACCATAGACAAGACCCCTCGTGGGTTTATTCGCTTTCACTTGCACTCTTCTCGGCCCATTTCTTGTGTACTTATTCGAATCAAACTTATTCTCTTTAGGCCCACTCTTCTGATGCACTCCCCCCACGTGACCCAAATACCAATCCAGTACCTTGCGTCCCACTCTTCTCATTTAAGAACAATGTTTCCTCTGGTGTGTTTTGGCGTAGCTATATTGAGGCTTGGTTAGTATATGAGGCATAATTTATGTATTAATGACGAAATTCCCCTTCCCCAACCTCTGACTGTGAGACGAGAGAGAGACGAAAACTGATTAAAAAAAGGGAACTTAACTTAAACAGCACATAAATTAGGTAATATTACTAGAAGTATATAAAATTTTTTTTTATTACTGATTTATTTTAAATGCCCAGCGTGCCTTTGTAATTACGTTCTGACAAAAAACCTAATTACAAGAATGTCATTACTTTTGAGTGCCACGTCAGATAAAATCCGGCGCCACATAGGAAATCGCTGACGTGTATTAATGAACTCAGCCGTAAAGCATTACGGCGGTATTGACGGCTGAGTAATATATATACAATGTGGCTGACTTAAAAAAATTGGCTGATTCACATATACAAATAAGCCAAACGATACGGCTGAGTTACAAAACGTGGCTGATTTAAGATCTTCTGGCTGACTTAAGATTTATGTGACGGCTGAGTTTACAAAAATCTGCTTGATTTATGAGCTAATGGTTGACTTACGTACATATATGACGGCTGATTTGTACATCGGCTGGTTAAGATATGTTTCTAACGATGATGGAATGATCATCGACTGGCTGTGTTACTAAATGGAGAGCTTACCTATGAAAGGTAGTTACGGCTGATTTAAGTATAATTAGCGTAAATCAGCCGTGTTTAGCTTGATTAATAGTAAACTCGGCCTTATTACGTCTGATTTATTAGCGAAAGATTAATTACTACAATAGCATTCATTTGACGGCTGATTGATTTGATGATACAGCTGACATAATATTTTCCGGCTGATTTACGCCCTTTTATGGCCTCTTTTAAAACCCGATTTTTGTTGTTTTTATTACTAAAATAGTCTTCATGTTGCAACTGACTTACATATGCAATTGATGACTGATTTAGTTAGCCTGATTTACGTTTTCGTTTTGTGGCTCACCTGCCATATAAACAAAAAATTAATGACATCAAATCCGATTTTCCATGTCATCAGCTCCTATTTTTCATGTCATTGTTAGAGTTTTATGTTGTGACGCCGTGTCTTCTTCTTCTTCATCTATTTACCTTCTTTATCATCTGATACCCAGAAACTTAATCGTCACCCTCTTCATCTATTTTCCTTTCTCCTTATTTTTTTTTCATTGATCTTTGTTCGAGATCTTATGGATCCGGTAATTATTGTTTACGGTAATTGGGTCAAGAAAAACAGATACGTATTCAACGCCGACGGTAGAGGGTGTAGAGTTCTGTATTTAAATGATGAAACAATACACGACGAACTTGCGAAGTCGGTACTCGATGATTATGGATTGAACGAGTCGAGCCATCAGATTCAGCTGAGCTACATGTTCTCGAATAAAACTTTGAAAACAATGGCGCACGATACTCCACCAGTTTACGTCTCCAATACTCGACAGTTGATAGGTTTTCTAAGCCTAAGGAAATTCGAACAGCTACGTCTCTGTGTAGAGATTACAGAGAAAAAGGAGAGCGAAATTAGTCGGAATGACGAAGTGAGAGAGAAGAAGAAAAGGTTATTCAGTTATGGCTCAAAAGTAGAATCTACATACGAAGATTACGGTGGTTTCAGTAATGATAATTGTCTTGGTGTTGAAACAAAATACGAAGATAAACGCGACAATGAAGACATGGATTGCGCAAGTAAAATTGAAGGTGAAGAATACGAAGTAGGGGGAGAAGACGAAGTAGGCAAACAAGACAAAGAAGATGATGAATGTGAAAGCCGATTTGATATGTTCGACGACTCGGATGGTGCTTCATCTGAAGATGATAACTTCAGTTCATACGGTGAGTCTCCAACATAAGACGAAGATTCACCGACGCTACCGCCTAAGAAGAGAGCTCAGAACATGTCGGTGAGCGGATCGGAAAGGAATCCAGAGGTTCTATGCAGGGAAAATCACTATCCCCTAGAGAAAACCTCACTGTCTCCTCGAGTATATGCAGGAAAAATCACTATCCCCTGGAGCAATCAACTTTGTAACGTGCTTCATAAGCACATGTCGACCAAAATCACTTTCCATGGTTCCATCATGACATCCCTATCCCAGAATATCATCACATTCATGACCAATCTCTAGGTCATCCGAAACAACCCAATCATTAGGGTGTCTCCCCTTGAGTCTTTCGGAAAATAGACAGTTCTAACTCACATAAAACTTCTATTTCTAGACTCTCCTCACGAATAGACAAGTTCTAACTCACATAAAACTTCTATTCCCGGCCCTCCCTAGGCAATAAACAAGTCATAACTCACATATAACTTCTATCCCTAGCTCTCCAGAAAATAGACAAGTTCTAACTCACATAAAACCTCTATCTCTGGACCCTCCACACCAACCTCATGACACACCCATCATATCATAAGAACTCCCGTCTTATAAACACATTTAATAAGGAAAACCCATCTTATTAAATCTCAAAAATGTATAAATCGTTACATCACCAAACGAAAATACATCAAAACTCATAGCAACATGCTATCTCAGAAACTGTAAATCAGAAAAGACATCTCAAGCCTCAGATTGCTTCTCGAACCACTTGGAAAACTTTACCTTCATCACAGCCTTTGGTTCCCAAGTCTCCTCCTCCACACCGCTACAGTCCCACAAGACTCTCAATAATGGTATGATATGATCAAATTTGTCTTGAGCTACTCTCTCAAATTAAGAGATCGTAGTAGTACTTAGGGATCGAATCCAAAGGGAATCAAATCACACAATCAATTAGTGAATTCAAATTATGCTAAGTAGTTAAGTATGAGTGTAATGTAAAAATAGCAAGCAATGTAAACAGTGAATGGTTATCAAGTTCTAGTAATCAATTAAACAAGGAGTTAGGCTATGGATAATTCGCAGGAATGATTCGAAATACGATCGTGTCGATCGACACAAGGGTCTGTGTCGATCGACACAGGGATAAAAGACGTTAGGATTTTATTAAGCACGGCTCTAGAACTCAAACATGAATGTAAAACCAATCAACTTTCGTTGCAGAAATTATCTATGACTAAATCCCTAAATTCCAAATTTCTTTGCAAATTCAGTGAATAAAGATAAGCATTAAGTTCAGGTTCAATTGTTCACAAAATTACTAAGCCAAATTTCTTTGCTCATCTAAGATTATGTCCGGTTGTTAATAATACTTTCGCATCTATTAAAGCAACCTAGGATATCCAATTTCAGTTGATCAATCTTAAAATCAGAGTTAAATCAATCTAGATGAAGAACATAAAGATAAATCCTAACAGCTTTTAAATCCTATCAATTTCTCATCAAACCATTGAATCACCCTAAACCTAACAAGCAAACTACTCATACATAGATGCAGTAAACATTATGAATGAAATAAATTGCATAAAAGAGATAGAGTAAGTGATACAGAGATTCGAAAACGATGAAATCCTAGAAGTCTGAAATCTCCTAAAAGCTCTGCAAATCTCTTTTCCCTCAAGTCTTAATTAAAAACTAGGATATAAACATGAAAGCCTAAATAAAAACTATATATAGTGTCTAAAATTCGGACTGGACTTTTCTGTAAACTTCTGGACTTCATGGGCCCATCAAGGAAATTTTTCAATCTTTGCGTTAGACATGCTCGTGTCGATCGACACACAGGTCCGTGTCAATCGACACAACCTTGAAAAGTCGACTCCGACTTGATCACTTCGGCTCCTCTTTCCTCGATGCTCCAAAATACTCCAAAAGCTTCCATTAAGCTCAAATCGTCCTTTGACCTGCAAGGACTCTAAAAGACTAAAAAAAAATACCAAAATGACTCTATGAAAATGACTTATATCATGGTCGAAAACAGGTAAAAACCATGATATATCAACTCCCCCAGACTTAGCATTTGCTTGCCCTCAAGCAAAACATACACTAAGAATGTGAAAGAGGTTTGAAAACGCAGAAACTTACCTTCCTTTGGAGTACCGGACCGATCCCTTTCAACTAGTAAGCCACATAATGCAGAACCAATTCAAACCCAGACCACCATGTACTTCTCTTTAGACATTCGCAACCTCCCAAATTCATCCACGACTTCTCAACATAACCCGCTAGTCCTCATTGCTGGGTCACGTCCTAGATCTCGATGCCAAGAACCTTCTAAACTCATTCCCATTCTATACCATGACTAGTGAACCATACAACCTTTGGTACTCTTTCTCTCCCCCAGACTTATTCGATTCAGAAACTCAAAAACAGTGCTTTCACTACTATTGTTCCATGTGAGGAGACAGGGTCGTGAGATCGCTCGTCCTCTACATCCGTTCTAAGAGACTCAGACTGCTACTTTTTGAGCTCCAGGTGATCATCTCTTGAGTACTGACTCATTGGAATTTTATTTCTTCATCTTTTACTTAAGAACTATCATATCACCCCAGATCATTCACTTTTTTTTTTTTTTAATTGATCGAAGGAGAGGAGTACCATTCTTTTCAACAGAGATTGCACTTGTCATGTATGAATGAGGAGTCAATCTCTATGAATACCAATCACCGAGGAGACCGCATAATTAGCTCGAACCCTGTATTATGCTGGAAGTAACAGATGTCTCCAGTCAACTGGTCAGCCTTAGGATTTTTTTATTAGTGTTACTCTAAAATCGATCCTGGAAAAATGGTCACTCATCGAAAAAGACAATCTACTAAACCAAAAGAAGGATCATTGTTTCCAACTGCTATTTTGACTCAATAAATCGTTTTGGAGTGACTCTCAAAAACGAAAACAATGTTAGCAACTACCTCCCCAGACTTAAACAACACTGTCTCCAGTGTTATCAAGCATGAGATAGGTTAAAGAATCAATAGGAAATCGAATTTGTGAAGGAAAAATGAAATTTTACCAATGTTGGCCCCATGTCGATCGATACAACGAACCGTGTCGATCGACACGGGTTTTCTAAACCGGATCATGAGTTGTGCAGAGTTGTAGACTAAATGTGACCATGTCGATCGACACAATGAACCATGTCGATTGACATAGGTTTTCTGGACCGATGCAGCATGTATCTCATCGTTGAATTCAAGTGTCAAAGCTAAATCATTCTGCAAAACACAACTCAGTATACATGGTTAAGAGGAAAACACAGTCACATCTCATTAGTTTGCAAGTTCTGAAATCCTAAAGAAACACATAACAAACGTTGACACAAAATCAAAATCAAAGTTAGTAAAATCAAAATCAAAATCAAATGAAAAATCTAAGTAATGTACACTTACTAGTGGGTTGCCTCCCACTAAGCGCTTGTTTTTAGTCATTAGCTTGACTGTGTCATGACTCAGGCTTTTGGTGGATATTTGAGGGGCCTTTTGTCTCCCTCATCCTTTAATAGCCTTCCATTTGATCGCTCTCCAGCTCCAGACATCCAAGGAACAATACCAGGAAAAAGCTTCATGGTGGTTTACAGCATCTCTTAAACAACTACCTCTCCTTTTTCCCTCAACTCTAAGGGGATGATGATTCTGAACTTTGAGAAAGGTTTGACAGTCTTTTTGCGCTTCGCCTTGGGTGTAGGCGAGGCTCTATCATATAGCAAAGAGGGTGAAGTCAAAGGTGGGACCCATGGGATCCTCTTTGTGTCATCTCCAAGGTCTAAACTCCGCTGTCCTCCATTTGTAACGGTCATACAAGAATTCTTGTTGAGACGAACTGCGGGATAGGAAACATCCTTGTTGATCTTTGAGAGAGAGATTCTCTGATTGGGAAAATCAACAATTTCACCCACAGTGGCAAGGAACGATGACCCAAGAATCAGTGCCCTCTCGCTGTCATTCTTCGTCTCCATAATGTGAAAATCCACCAGAACTAGACAATCTCCTACTTGAAGCATCAAGTCAGGAATGAACCCTTTCGAGACTGTTGAAGAAAAGTCAGCCAGATCGAGAGACATCTTTGAAGGCTGCAGATCCTCAATCCTTAGCTTCCTTGCAACAGACTGAGACATGACATTCACATTAGCTCCAGTGTCACAAAGAAAATTCTTGAATTCCATACCTTTGATTGAGCAAGGAACAATGAACATCCCTGGATTCGTTATCTTTTGCAACTTCCTCAGCTGTGGTTGAGCATGTCTACCTTTTTCCTCTGGTGTTTTGACATTAATAGCCCGTGGGTATGGAATCTTGGGCTTGTAGACCCTTTCCTCTGCTATGGCTGAACGTTTCGAAGTGGTTGAACTCGTCTGGTACTCATGTCGATCGACATAGTCCTTGTGTCGATCGACATGAGTCTTCTGCATAGACTTCGTGTCGACCTTAGAAGAAAGCTCTCTAATTGCGCAGATTTTAGAATTCAGATGTTCAACCCGTGTCAATCGACATGGGACCTCTGTGTCGATCGACACAGGTTCTAGAACGCAATCGTCTTCTCCTTCAACCTCCTCTTCACTCCCCAAACTGATAGCATTGACGTGAAGTCTCGAGTTTGTGTCAGTCTTGCTTGGAAGAAAACCTTCTTGCCTCTTGATTGACTCCGTAGTTTGAGCAACTTGAATATCCAACTTTTTGACATGGGCGTTCAAAGCTTCGAACTTCCCATTCAGATCCTGGTACATGGCATCCATCTTCCCATTGAAGATCACGGTCATCTTCTGTTGACCCTCTAGAATCTTGTCCAGCATAGACTTCATCTCACTATCTGAAGATTGAGCAGGAGGCGTCTGGTAAGAAGAAGAACCATAGTTCCTTTGGTAGTTGTTCTGGAATGGCTTCTGGAAATCATTCTTCTGAAACCCTTGCTGATTACCAAACCTCTGACCCTGATAACCAGCTCCACCAACATAGTTGCAATCCTTCTCATCTTGCTCTTCCTCCGGAATGAAAGCCTCAACCTCCTGAGCAAACTGAACGGTCTTCTTTTCCACTAGAAGATTGTGTACAAAATCTAGCTTAGCCTTAACCTCAGCGATTTGGCTTCCATCCATGCTGCCACCTAGCTTATTCCTCTCGAAGTCTACATTCTTGGTGCTATTGCTAGAAGCCAAGTTGTCGATAAGAATCAGTGCATCCTCCGAATATCTAGTGTTGAAGTTCCCATTGCTAGCAGAATCAAGGGCCATCTGATACCTCCAATCAATACCTCTGAAGAAGATACCCAATAACTGAACATCGCTGAAGCCGTGATGTGGATAATCTCACCTAGGAAGCCTTAAATGCTTCAGTCGGACCTTGCTTGAAAGTGGAGATTTTAGTCCTCAGATCCTCGGATCTCACCTCATCGAATAAGTTGTTTAGGAAAGCATTGTTGGTGTCCTCCCAAGTAGTCAGCGAGCCTGGTTCCAGCTGCTTCAGCCAGTAAGCAGCTTCTCCACTAAGAGAGTAGGGGAAAAGCTTGCATAGAGGTAGTTGCTAGACACTCCATTAGCCTTGATGCTAGATGCCAAGTCCTCGAACCTCTCAATGTGATCCATGGGGTGCTCAGAGGAAAGACCGTGGAATGGATGCTGAGCTATAAGCGAGAAGAAAGCAGGCTTTAGCTCAAAATCGCTCCTCTAGAACGCAGGATGGCGAATCGCTGCCCTGTTAGCGTAGAATTCATCTGGCCTGTTGTATTCTCCCAGAGTACGCCCATGAGCAAGTACCTCCTGACCCAAACGTCTATCCTGAGCGCGTGGTTCAGGGATCACGTTTCCTTCAGCATCCAACTTCTGACCGCACTCATTGCGCCTATTCCCTTTGCCATCAACCAACAATCCAGCTGCATCTTGAAACAGAACTAACGGAAGACGCTCCATTGCTACTTCTCTTGTAGCTTTTCTGTTGGCTCTTTCTAAAGATCCTAACTCGGAAACAAAATCCACTAACTCTTGATTCTGGTTGCTTCCAATCTTGCGATTAGGCATGCACCTGAAACACACAAAAACAAAAGAAAACGGAAGTAAATAAACAGAAAATTAAAACTTAGACAAAATTCTAAAATCAAAAATCGAATGGTGATTTTGACTCCCCGGCAATGGCGCAAAAAATTTGATATGCTCAAATTTGCCCTGAGCTACTCTCTCAAATTAAGAGATCGTAGTAGTACTTATGGATCGAATCCACAGGGAATCAAATCACACAATCAATTAGTAAATTTAAATTATGCTAAGTAGGTAAGTATGAGTGTAATGTAAAAATAGCAAGCAATGTAAACAGTGAATGGTTATCAAGTTCTAGTAATCAATTAAACAAGGAGTTAGGCTATGGATAATTCGCAGGAATGATTCGAAATACGATCGTGTCGATCGACACAAGGGTCTGTGTCGATCGACACAGGGATAAAAGACGTTAGGATTTTATTAAGCACGGTTCTAGAACTCAAACATGAATGTAAAACCAATCAACTTTCGTTGCAGAGATTCTCTATGACTAAATCCCTAAATTCCAAATTTCTTTGCAAATTCAGTGAATAAATACAAGCATTAAGTTCAGGTTCAATTGTTCACAAAATTACTAAGCCAAATTTCTTTGCGAATAGATAATTTTGCTCATCTAAGATTATATCCGGTTGTTAATAATACTTTCGCATCTATTAAAGCAACCTAGGATATCCAATTTCAGTTGATCAATCCTAAAATCAGAGTTAAATCAATCTAGATGAAGAACATAAAGATAAATCCTAACAGGTTTTCAATCCTATCAATTTCTCATCAAACCATTGAATCACCCTAAACCTAACAAGCAAACTACTCAGACATAGATGCAGTAAACATTATGAATGAAATAAATTGCATAAAAGAGATAGAGTAAGTGATACAGAGATTCGAAAACGATGAAATCCTGGAAGTCTGAAATCTCCTAAAAGCTCTGCAAGCTACCACCCAGTTAGCAAAATCCTTCTTCATCCCGACCCAGTGATAATACCGTTTCAGACCCCGGTACATCTTAGTCGCTCCCGGATAAATAGACAACATGCTCGCATGAGTCTCTCTCAGAACCTCCTACCTCAGATCCTCATCCTTAGGTATACAAACTCGCCCGTTCACAAGTATCTTCCCGTTCGCAGAGACCTGATACTCAGAACCTACAACCTTAGAAGCATCAATCAACCCTTGATCCTTCTCCTGAGCTACTCGAATCCTGCTCAGTAAATCTGCCTGGTTAGTTGCCTCTAATCCCAATGGCTCCTGTGATATAACACATAACCTCAAAGTGTTAATCTCGGTCACCAAAGCCTCCATATCTCGCTTCTGAGCGAAAGCAACTCTATTCTGACTCAACGCATCCGCAACTAGATTCTCCTTTCCCGGATGGTAACCAATCTCCAGATTGTAATCTGGTATCAACTCCATCCAACGCCTTTGTCTCTAGTTCAGCTCTGGCTGCGTAAAGAAATACTTCAGGCTATTATGGTTTGTGAACACCTGAACCTTTTCGCCATAAACATAAGATCTCCAACTCTTTAAGGCAAAAATCACGGCAGCCAACTCCAAATAATGAGTAAGGTAGTTGCACTCATGCTTCCTCAACTACGTGTGGCTCGCCAAGCTCCACCAACGCCACCACTGGTGTACTCATCAACATCTCCTTCAGCTTCTCGAAACTCTCTTCGCAAGCTGAAGACCACATAAGAAGACCACACAAAAGGGACATATTTTCTTGTCAACTTCGTCATCGATTGCGCCTTACTCGCAAAACCTTTGAGAAACCTCCTATAGTAACCTGTCAACCCAAGAAAACTCCAGATAGCCTCTATCTTTGCCGGATCCACAGAAACTCCATCTGTAGAAACCACATGACCGAGAAAACACAATCGCTGCCAAAAACTGCACTTGCTCAATTTCGCGTACAGTTTCTGCTCCCGTAGCTTCTCCAGCACCACTCTCAGATGAACCTCGTGCTCCTCAGGACTCCTCGAATACACCAAAATATCATCGATAAAGATGATCACAAACTCGTCCAGATACTCCTGGAAGACCCCGTTCATTAGCCTCATGAACGCCGCTGGTGCATTCGTCAACCCGAAAGGCATCACCACAAACTCATAATGCCCATACCTCATCCTAAAAGCAGTCTTCCTAACGTCTCCCTCATCGATAGGAATCTGGTGGTAACCCGAAGCCAAATCAATCTTTGAGAACCAAGTAGCCCCTCGCAACTCATCCAACAACTCATCAATCCGCGGTAACGGATATTTATTCTTCATAGTGACTCGGTTAAGTCCCAGTAATCGATGCATAACCAGAAACTCCCATCCTTCTTCTTTAAAAACAACACCGGCGCTCTCCATGGTGAAACACTAGGCCAGATAAATCATTTCCCCAAAAGGTCATCCAGCTGCTTCTTCAGCTCTGCCATCTTTGCTGGAGCCATTCGGAAGGCGCCTTAGATATCGGAATCGTCCCAGGCTCCAACTCAATCGTAAAAGGATCCAACCGAGACGGTGGTAATCCCTACAATGACTGGAAAATATCCTGGAAGTTCTGAACAACTCGAATATCCCAAACTCCAACCTCTCCAACAGACTTTAGCATCACAATCGTCGCCAAATATGATTCGCAGCCCTTCTCAATCAGCTGCTCCGCCTGAATCGCCAAAATCACGAGACTCCTGGAAGTCTGTGTCACTCCTTGATAAACCAACCTTTCTGCCTCTCGTTCAATCACAATTCGTCCCTGTTGACAATCCAGATGAATCTTGTACCGATCTAGCCAATCCATACCCAGAATGACATCGTGCAGCTCTACCGCACTAATAATCAGACCAGCTGGCATCAACTCGCCCGCCACCAGAATATCCATGCCTCGAGCCCACCCAAGAGTAGCTAGACACTTGCCACCAGCAACCTTAACTAATACCTGCTGCTCATCGGAATCACTCCACATACCGCTTCCCTCTGCACACTTTGGAGTAATGAAGCAATTCATAGCTCTAGAATCAAACAGTACATGGGATTCACAACCGCCTACTACTAAGGTCCCTGCACAAATCTCATGTCCCTAAGAACCCTAATATTTTAGCACAGACTCACAAACCCCAAAATAGACTAAATTCAACACATTAGAATTTAACAAGTCAAGTTCTGAAATTACCCATGATCGTTCTGGCGCTAGAACCACCCGTTTCCACCGAAGTGAACACCCGAGGTGCCGTTGCAATCTGAACCACCGGCTGTACTGCCGCCACCGCCATCTGCTGCAGCTTGGGACATCTCGGCTTGATGTGTCCCAGCTCTTTGCAGTGAAAATACACCTGAGACTCGTTCCTCTTCGGACAGCTCGCCACTCGGTGATCCATGCTCCCACACCCGAAACATCCCAAACCACCCTGACCACCCTGACTCGATCCAGAAGTGCTCTCCCATTTCCTCATCTATCCTTGCGCAGACTTGCCGCCCTTGCTCGGATCCACCTACTCCCTCAGGTCATCCTCAATTGCCGCAACAATCTCAGCCAACTCCGCCCTCGTGGCGAACCTACTCACACTATAGCGAGTCTTCAAATCAGATCGAAATCCCCTCAAGAACCTTTTCACCCGGGCCTGCTCGCCGTCCATGCCTCTACCCGCATGAACTAGAAGTCAACTTAACTCCGCGTCAAACTACCTCACTGACCGGTCACCCTGAGTCAACTCTAAAAACCTCAACTCCAACCGATCCACCTCCTTCTGCGGGAAATACTTGGCATTAAACTCTGCCAAGAAGTCATCCCAGACCATCTGTGCCTGCACCCTCCTGGCCTTAACACGTCTCCACTAAAGATGCGCATCAACCTCTAGGTAATGAATCGCCAGATCAACCCATTATCCCTCTGGACACCTGATAGAGCGAAAGTAACGCTCTAGTCTCAGTCGCCACTCATCGGCCTCCTCAGACTTGGCACCTCCCGAGAAAAATCTCGTGCCAATCCTAAGCATCTGCTCCATCATCCTAAGGTAGAAAAGAAGCTCCTCCGCAGCCGCCACACCTGGCTGCACACCAGCCATACCCGACTGAACCCCAGCCATACCTGGCTGCACACCAGCCACACCCGGTTGCACATCAGCCACACCCGATTGCACACCAGCCACCCTCGGCTACACACCAACCACACCCGGTTGCACACCAGCCACCCCCGGCTGCACTCCTGGAGCCTAAGCCGGTAGCCGCTCCAAGCTCGCGCCCGCGCCCACGTCCACCACGACCACCTCGGCCCCCATGACCTCTGCATCTAGTACCTCTAGTCATCTCTCTACACTACCCAGCAGAACACTAAGCATACTAGAAACCAGAAAAATCGCAAAAACACATAGCATGGAATCTCATTGAAGGCTCGGAGAAGATGATCTACGACTCCAAACCCACACAACAACTAATTGACTAACTTATATAATTAATCAATCAAGTCCATCCACCCTAGAACCATAAGGGCTCTAATACCAAACTGAAACGACCCGACCCGTAAAAATTAACAAAAATTCAAATACGAATTATTATTATCATAAATAATAATCATCGACTGTCAAAACACAAACATGCGGAATTCAACAATCAATTAACCAAAACAAAACTATTCAATAAATCTCATACTTTATTGAAACACTAAACCAATTCCAATTCAAATCAATAATCAATAACTTTCACTTCCAATAAGGATAAACAATACTTCCAGAATTCACTAGTGACCTAGCATTTCTAACAATCCAATACTCAAGCAACCGAGCCACTAGATCATCTCCTCTTCCTGACCATGATTCCATGATCACACTTTGTCTCTACCTGTATCACATGGTTAAAAGAGATGCGTGAATATTATCACAAATACTCAGTGAAACGATCATCCCATCTACTTGGCTATACACGCAGTCATAAGCAAAAGATACAATACTAGGATGAGCAAACAACAATGCACAACACGAATAATCACACGAGAAATAGCACAACAGCACATGCGTCGATCGACACACAACCCTGGTGTCGATCGACACACAACCCTGGTGTCGATCGACACACAACCCTGGTGTCGATCGACACACAAACCTGGTGTCGATCGATGCACAGCTTGTGTGTCGATCGACGCACCGACGCAGAATCCAGGAATCAAACCTATCTTCTTATGGATCGATTCCAGAATACATCACATATATCTCCTGCACAAATCTACCAAATACAATACGAATCCAAACAAACAACACAATCAATGGCATCCTATCAATTCCTTTACCCAGATAAGCCATGGTCACGCACTCACCTTGGTTCTGGAAAGGAAAAAAGAATGAACTATGAAGAACGCGAAGAACACACGGAATCAGATCTCTAATCCGAAATCCTCTCCTCCTTCGTGAAGGATGAGTGTAACGACCGCAAACCAATTTCTATTAATTGGCCGTGCGTCGATCGATGCAGGTGGTGTGTGTCGATCGACGCAAGGTGGATTAAACCAATCGCTTCAATTTTAGTTGTCGGTTTAGGAGAAACCCTAGGGCTTCCCTATAAATAGGGTTGTGGCCGCATTGTTTGGTCATTTTAAAGTTTCAGAGATTTCCAGGAAGTTCCAGAGAGTTTACAGTGAGTTTTGAGAGAGGATTTGAAAGACAAGAAGAATCATTGTTGATTTTCTTCAGGTTCTTGATCCTAAAAGCTCGTGGTTGTGTTGTGTGGTGCTAGAACTAAGATTCGATCTGTTCTTCGCGAAGGAAGCAGAGGATTTTCGGATTTGGAGATCTGGGTGTTGTGTTATTCGTGTTTTCTCATCTTTTTTCCTTCCAAAAGCAAGATGAGAGCGTGACCATGGCTTATCTGGGTAAAGGAATTGATAAGATACGATTGTTTGTTGTTATTGGTTAGATTTTGTGTTGTTTGGTGAGGTTTCGTGCAAGAGATCGATGAGATGCGTTCAGGAATCGATCCGTGAGAGGATAGGTTCGATTCCTGGAAATCTGCATCGTGCGTCAATCGACATAGTTGCTCTATGTCGATCAACAAAGTGTGCATCGATCGACACATGATGGTTATGTCGATCGACGCATGGCTTGTTTGGGCGAACTTACGGTTGATTGTTTGTGCTTGTATTGTTGATTGCTCATCCTGGTATTATATCTTTTGCTTATGCATGTGTGTATAACCAAGTAGATGGGATGACCGACTCACTGAGTATTTGTGATAATGCTCACGCATCTATTTTAACCATGTGATGCAGGTAGAGACAAAGTGTGACCGTGAAATCATGGCTGAGAAGAAGAGATGATCTTGTGTCTCGGGTTATTGTTCGAGGTTGCTAGCGAATTCTGGAAGTGTTGTTATTTGTTAATGGATTTGAATTTGAATTGTTTTAGTGTTTCAATAAAGTATGTGATTTATTGAATGAGTTGTTTGGTTATTGATTGTTGAGTTCCGCATATTTGTGTTTGACCGTTGAGGATTATTATTTATGATAATAATAATCTGAGTTTGGGAACTTTCTGGAACTCTGAAAATCCACCAAAACTCTAAAAATCCAACATTGGTTCTGGAGTTGATAGATATGTGTTCTTCGCTAAGGAAAAAGGGAGATTTGGAGATCTAGGTGTGGTGTTCTTCGTGTTCTTCGTGTTTTCTCATCTTTTTCCTTCCAGATCTAAGGTGAGTGCGTGACCATGGCTTATCTGAGTAAAAAAATTAATAGGATGCGTTTGATTGTTGTATTGGTTGGATTCGTGCTTGTTTTGGGTGGATTATGTGCAGGGATCGATGAGATGCGTCCTAGAATTGAACCATGAGAGGATATGTTTGATCCTGGGTACTGTGATGTTGCGTTGATCGACACAGTGTGCATTGATCGACACATGGTGGTTGTGTCGATCGATGCACATGCTGCTATGTTGTGTTCTTGTTGAATGATAGTATTGTGCATGGTTGTTTGCTTATCTTGGTATTGTATCTTTTGCTTATGCCTGTGTGTATAGCGAAGTAGATGGGATGACCGTCTCAGTGAGTATTTGTGATAATACTCACGCATCTGTTTTAACCATGTGATGTAGGTAGAAACAAAGTGTGATCGTGGAATCATGGTCGGGAAGAGGAGATAATCTAGTGTCTCGGGTTATTGTTCGAGGTTGCTAGCGAATTCTGAAAGTGTTGTTATTTGTTAATGGATTTGAATTTGAATTGTTTTAGTGTTTCAATAAAATATGTGATTTATTGAATGAGTTGTTCAGTTATTGATTGTTGAGTTCCGCATATTTGTGTTTGACCGTTGAGGATTATTATTTATGATAATAATAATCTGAGTTTAGGAAAATTTTTAATTTTTCGAGTCGAGTCATTCCAGTTTGGTATCAGTACCCTTATGGTTCTAGGGCGAGTGCACTTGATTGATTGATTATGTGAGTTAGTCGATTAATTATTGTGTGGGTTTGGAGTCCTAGATCATCTTCTCCAAGCCTTCAATGAGATTCTACAGTATGTGTTGTTTTGCCTTTCTATTTTCTAGTATGCTTAGTGTTCTGCTGGGTATTGAAGAGTGAGATGGCTGGAGGTACTAGAGGCAAGGGTCGTGGGGCCATGGTGGTCCTGGTGGGCGCAGGCGGGGACTTGAGAGTGAGTCTGTTGCCGTGAGTATGGCCCTGGAGACCACGCAGGAGCAGGTGGCTGATTCGCAGGTGAATCTGGAGGGGTCTGTGGGTGTGGCCACTGCGAGTACTAGTGTGAGGGCTGGTGGGGCTGGTGTGGGTCCTGGTGTGGCCGGTGGTGCGGTGGGCCCAAGTAGGGGAGCTACCGCGGGTGTTGCCGAGGATTGAGATGATCGTCTGGCGGATCTGCTACAATTGATCTTAGAGCAGTTACCAGGTGGGGTGCCAGCTCAGGGTCAGCCTCCGGGAGTAGAGCTGGGTGTGGCTGGGGTTCAGCCAGGTGTGGCTGGTGTGCAGCCGGGTATGGTTGGGGTTAAGCCGGGTGTGGCTGATGTGCAGCCGGGTGTGGTGATTGCGGAGGAGCTGGCATCCTATCTTAGGATGATAGAGCAGATGCAGAGGATTGGCATGAGCTTTTTCTTGAGAGGTGCCAAGCCTGAGGAGGCCGATGAGTGGCGGCTGAGACTGGAGCGTAACTTTTGTTGTATCATGTGTCCAGAGGGATACCGGGTTGATCTGGCTGTTCATTACCTAGAGGGTGATGCGCATCTTAGGTGGAGACGTGTTAAGGCCAGGAGGGTGCAGGGAAAGATGGCCTGGGATGACTTTTTGGCAGAGTTTAAGGCCAAGTATTTCTAGCAGGAGGCGGTGGAGTGGTTGGAGTCAAGGTTTTGGAGTTGACTCAGGGTGACTGGTCAGTGAGGGAGTTCGACGTGGAATTTAGTTGACTTCTGGTTAATGCGGGTAGAGGCATGGAGGGCGAGCAGGCCCAGGTGAAGAGGTTCTTGAGAGGACTTCGACCTGATTTGAGGACTCCTTGTAGAGTGAGTAGGTTCGCCACGAGGGTGGAGTTGGTTGAGATTACTGCGGCGATTAGGATGACCTGAGGGAGCAGATGGTGGTGATTAGCCCACCTGTTCAGCAGAGGAGGCCGCAACAATAGGTGGGTCCGAGCAAAGGCGACAAGCCTGTGCAATGACAGAAGAGGAAGTGGGAGAGCACTTCAGGACCGAGTCAGGGTGGTCAGGGTGGTTCGGGATGCTTCGGGTGTGGGAGCATGGATCATCGGGTGGCGAGCTGTCCGAAGAAGAGTGAATCTCGGGGTGCGCAGGTGTGCTTTCATTGTAGAGACCCACGACATATCAAGCCCAGGTGTCCTAAGCTGCAGCAGATGGCAGTGGCGGCTGTGCAGCCGATGGCTCAGATTGCAGCGGCACCACGGGTGTTCACTTTGGTGGAGGCGAGTGGCTCTAGCGCCAGGCCGATCACATGTAAATTTCAGAACTTGACTTAATGAATTCTAGTGTTATGAATTTTTTGTCTGTTTTGGAATTTGTGAGTCTGTGATAGGATGTTAGGGTTCTAAGGCACATGGATTTGTGTAGGGACCTTAGTAGATGGGCACTAAGGTGCATATGAGTACAACTTATCATCCTCAGACGGATGGGAAGTCTGAAAGGACGATTTAGACCCTTGAGGTTTTGCTGAGAATGTGTGTGCTGGATTACAGTGGTCATTGGGCGGATCAGTTAAACCTGGTAGAGTTTGCGTATAACAACAACTATCAGGCGAGTATTGGGATGGTTTCATATGAAGCTCTGTATGGGAGGCCATGTCGTACACCATTATGCTGGACTTAAGTGGGGGAGAAGAGCATGTTTGGTGCGGATTTCGTTCAGAAGATGACAGAGAAGATTCATGTCTTGAGGCTGAACATGAAGGAGGCTTAGGATCGGCAGAAGAGTTATGCCGATAAGAGGAGAAAAGAGCTAGAGTTTGAGCTGAGAGATCTGGTGTATCTCAAGGTAGCGATGTTGAGGGGTCTTAACAGATCCATTTCAGAGAATAAGCTAAGTCCAAGGTTTATGGATCCGTTCAAGGGTGTGGAACGGGTTGGACTAGTAGCTTATCGGTTGGAGTGACCTCAGAGTATAAAGGCTTTTCATAAGGTCTTCCATGTGTCGATGCTACGGAATTATCTACATGAGTCTGAGGAGGTGTTGGCTAGGATCCTGGAGGATCTGCAGCCCAACATAACGTTGGAGGCAATACCTATGAGGATTCTCGAGAGGAGAGTCAAGGTTCTGCATCAGAAGTGGATACCATTTGTGAGAGTCGTGTGGGACTGTGACGGTGTCAAGGAGGAGACTTGGGTATCCCAAGCGAAGATGAAGGCAAAATTCTCGAAGTGGTTCGAGAAGCAAGTGGAGACTTGATTGTCTTTTTCTGGTTTTCAGTGTCTGTGATAGCATGTGGCTATGAGTTATTTATGTATTTTTCGTTTGGTGATGTAATGATTTATACATTTTTGTGATTTAATAAGATGGTTTTTTTTATTAAATGTGTTTATAAGATGCGAGTTCTTATAGTATGACTGGTGGGGTCATGTGTTATGTGATGACTAGAAATAGAAGTTCTATGTGATTTAGAGTTTGTCCATATTCTAGGGGGAGTATCTAGGAATGGAGGTTATATGGGAGTTAGGACTTGTCTATTCTCTAGATGGCACTGGCAAATAAAGGTTTTATGTGAGTTAAAACCTGTCTATTTCCTAGGGAGAGTCTGGGAAAAGAGGTTTTATGTGAGGTAGAACTTGTCTTTTTCCAAGGACTCTGGTGGAAACACCTAGTGGCGGTTGTTTCGGATGACCTAGTGATTGGTCAAAGATGAGATGACATTCCTAGTTAGGGGATGTCATGATGGAGCCACGGGAGGCAATTTTGGTCGATAGGTGCTTATGATGCACGTTGCAGAGTTATTGCTCCAAGGAATAGTGGGTTCCCTGCATATACTTGAGGGATGGTGTGTCTCTCCAAGGGATAGTGGGTTCCCTGCATATACTCGAGAGATGGTGGTTCTCTCAAGGGGACGGTGGGTTGCCTACACATACTTTGAGGGATGGTGGTTCTCTCCAGGGGATAGTGGGTTCCCTGTATACCGATAGCTCAAGGGGTGACGATCCTGAGAGTGGGTATGGTGTATATGTATATGAGTTGTGAGTATGAGTTATGAGCAACAATGTCTATAATGTGATCGTAAGTATGAGACTAAATGAGCTCAGGGATCGGGCGTTGGTATCAGGTGGAGCTGACGAGTGGGGTCAGGAGTATTGATATCAAGTGGTGCTGACCGGTGGGGTCAGGAATGTTGATATAAGGTGGAGCTGACCGGTGGGGTCAGGAGTGTTGATATAAGGTGGTGCTGACCGGTGGGTTAAGGAGTGTTGATATCAGGTGGTGCTAGCCGGTGGGGTTAGAAGTGTTAATATCAGGTGGAGCTGGCCGGTCGGGTTAGAGTGTTGATATCAGGTGTGTTAACTATAGTGTGACAGTGCTACATGATTCAAGGTCGAATCCGTGTTAGTGGGGCAGAGTTGAAACGACCGCAAACCAATTTCTATTAATTGGTCGTGCGTCGATCGATGCAGGTGGTGTGTGTCGATCGACGCAAGGTGGATTAAACCAATCGCTTCAATTTTAGTTGTTGGTTTATGGGTCGATTTATGGGAAACCCTAGGGCTTCCCTATAAATAGGGTTGTGGCCGCATTGTTTGGTCATTTTAGAGTTTCAGATATTTCCAGGAAGTTCCAGAGAGTTTCCAGTGATTTTTGAGAGAGGATTTGAAAGAAAAGAAGAATCATTGTTGATTTTCTTCAGGTTCTTGATCCTAAAAGCTCGTGGTTATGTTGTGTGGCTCTAGAACTAAGATTTGATATGTTCTTCGCGAAGGAAGCAGAGGATTTTCGGATTTGGAGATCTGGGTGTTGTGTTATTCGTGTTTTCTCATCTTTTTTCCTTCCAAAAGCAAGGTGAGTGCGTGACCATGGATTATCTGGGTAAAGGAATTGATAAGATACGATTGTTTGTTGTTATTGGTTAGATTTTGTGTTGTTTGGTGAGGTTTCGTGCAAGAGATCGATGAGATGCATTCAGGAATCGATCCATGAGAGGATAGGTTCCGTTCCTGGAAATCTGCATTGTTCGTCGATCGGCACAGTTGCTCTGTGTCGATCGACGCGTGGCCTGTTTGGGCGAACTTACGGTTGATTTTCTGTGCTTGTATTATTGATTGCTCATCCTGGTATTGTATCTTTTGCTTATGCCTGTGTGTATAGCCAAGTAGATGGGATGACCGTCTCACTGAGTATTTGTGATAATACTCACGCATCTCTTTTAACCATGTGATGCAGGTAGAGGCAATGTGTGACCGTGGAATCATGGGCGGGAAGAGGAGATGATCTAGTGTCTTGGGTTATTGTTCGTTGTTGTTAAAATTGCTAGGTTGCTAGCGAATTCTGGAAGTGTTGTTATTTGTTAATGGATTTGAACTGGAATTGTTTTAGTGTTTCAATAAAGTATGGGATTTATTGAATGATTTGTTTGGTTATTGATTATTGAGTTCCGCATGTTTGTGTTTGACCGTTGAGAATTATTATTTATGAAAATAATAATCCGAGTTTGGGAAATTTTTTAATTTTTCGGGTCGGGTCGTTTCAATGAGCACCAAATCACCAATCCAGAGCCTTCCCACACACAATCCGAGCTTTTAGGATCAAGAATAGGAAGAAATCAACAATGATTCTCCTTTCCTGTCAAATCATCTCTCAAAACTTTCTAGAACTCTAAAAATCCACCAAAACTCTAAAAATCCAACAATGGTTCTAAAGTTGATAGATATGTGTTCTTCGCGAAGGAAGAAGGGAGATTTGGAGATCTAGGTGTGGTGTTCTTCGTGTTTTCTCATCTTTTTCCTTCCAGATCTAAGGTGAGTGCGTGACCATGGTTTATCTGGGTAAAAGAATTAATAGGATGCGTTTGATTGTTGTTATTGGTTGGATTCGTGCTTGTTTTGGGTGGATTATGTGCAGGGATCGATGAGATGCGTCCTAGAATTGAACCATGAGAGGATATGTTTGATCCTGGGTACTGTGATGTTGCGTTGATTGACACAGTTGCTCTGTGTCGATCGACACAGTGTGCATTGATCGACACATGGTGGTTGTGTCGATCGACGCATATGCTGCTATGTTGTGTTCTTGTTGAATGATAGTATTGTGCATGGTTGTTTGCTTATCCTGGTATTGTATCTTTTGCTTATGCCTGTGTGTATAGCGATGTAGATGGGATGACCGTCTCAGTGAGTATTTGTGATAATACTCAAGCATCTATTTTAACCATGTGATGCATGTAGAAACAAAGTGTGATCGTGGAATCATGGCCGGGAAGAGGAGATAATCTAGTGTCTCGGGTTATTGTTCGAGGTTGCTAGCGAATTCTGAAAGTGTTGTTATTTGTTAATGGATTTGAATTTGAATTGTTTTAGTGTTTCAATAAAGTATGTGATTTATTGAATGAGTTGTTCAGTTATTGATTGTTGAGTTCCGCATATTTGTGTTTGACCGTTGAGGATTATTATTTATGATAATAATAATCTGAGTTTGGGAAATTTTTTAATTTTTTGGGTCGAGTCATTCCAGTTTGGTATCAGTACCCTTATGGTTCTAGGGTGGGTGCACTTGATTGATTGATTATGTGAGTTAGTCGATTAATTGTTGGGTGGGTTTGGAGTCCTAGATCATCTTCTCCGAGCCTTCAATGAGATTCTACAGTATGTGTTGTTTTACCTTTCTATTTTCTAGTATGCTTAATGTTCTGCTGGGTAGTGAAGAGTGAGATGGCTAGAGGTACTAGAGGCAAGGGTCGTGGGGGCCATGGTGGTCGTGGTGGGCGTGGGCGGGGACCTGAGAGTGAGTCTGTTGCCGCGAGTGTGGCCCAGGAGACCACGCAGGAGCAGGTAGCTGATTCGCAGGTGTATCAGGAGGGATCTGTGGGTGTGGCCACTCCGAGTACTAGTGTGAGGGCTGGTGGGGCTGGTGTGGGTCCCGGTGTGGCCGGTGGTGCGGTGGGCCCAAGTGGGGGAGCTACCGCGGGTGTTGCCGAGGATTGAGATGATCGTCTGGCGGATCTGCTACAATTGATCTTAGAGCGGTTACCTGGTGGGGTGCTGGCTCAGGGTCAGGCTTCGGGAGTAGAGCTGGGTGTGGCTGGTGTTCAGCCGGGTGTAGGTGGTGTGCAGCCGGGTATGGCTAGGGTTCAGCCGGGTATGGCTGATGAGTAGCCGGATGTGGTGTGAAGAGGAGATGATCTAGTGTCTCGGGTTATTGTTCGAGGTTGCTAGCGAATTCTGGAAGTGTTGTTATTTGTTAATGGATTTGAACTGAAATTGTTTTAGTGTTTCAATAAAGTATGAGATTTATTGAATGAGTTGTTTGGTTATTGATTGTTGAGTTTCGCATGTTTGTGTTTTACGGTTGAGAATTATTATTTATGATAATAATAATTCTAGTTTCGGAAATTTTTTAATTTTTCGGGTCGGGTCGTTTCAATGAGCACCAAATCACCAATCCAGAGCCTCCCCACACACAATCCAAGCTTTTAGGATCAAGAACAGGAAGAAATCAACAATGATTCTCCTTTCCTCTCAAATCCTCTCTCAAAACTCTGTGGAACTTACTGGAACTTTCTGAAACTCTAAAAATCTACCAAACCGCGGCCAACCTCTCTTTTATAGGGAAGCTCTAGGGTTTTCTTTTAACCGACCCGCAAACCGACGATTAAATTCGAACCAACTGGTTCAATTCCACCTTGCGTCAATTGACGCACCCCCTTTATGTCGATCGACGCACGACCAACATCTCTAAATTTTGGTTCGCGGTCGTTACAAGGGTTTTGTCTATCCAACATCTAACAATAAATCAATTAAGTAAAAGTCAATAATGAAGCAAGCAGATTAAATCGAATAGAGAAGTATGTAAAATAACTTGATTTATTAATTTAATATTCTATTATATAAATAAATAAATTAAGCATGATTCTATAAGTGAATACAGATGGCACTAAGTGAATCAAACATGTGTCGAGAAGCAACAACAAAAACGTATGTCCATAATTGTAAATTATTGTATGAATGTTAATAATAAGCATGAATCATTCTATCTACTCTATTGAATATTGAAGCATACATCGTTGTAAGTCAATTAACTTATGGCATGATGTACTTATCTTGATATAAAGATTTCGGTACGGCAAAGATCTATGTTTTCTTATGCGGCTAGGGTTTTACTCAGTTGTTAGGGTTTCGTGCTGATAACGTGTTATGAATAAGAGAAAGAGAGAAGGAATTGTGTTGTTTTATTCCATGAATAATATAGAATATATATAGGATTACAATGACTTGTAGAACAAGTAGAATTTGGAGAGTAAGCAAGTCTATAACCTTCTAGAATATGAGTCTATAATAGACATCCATCTAATTGGTTTATAACAGTTTTGACTATTTTCAAGATAAAAAGGACTCTAAAAAGCCTACGAATACCAATTCTTAACTTTTAAAAACACTTTTGAAAGCCATAGATTTTAAGCGACCGATTTCCAAAATTATGCTTTGCCGTTATTACCAAAAATATGGATGAGATGTGTATGAAGTATAAACAAAATTTATTTACCCGTTTTTTGTAAAGGGGTCTCTTTGGAGACCTATTAATATAAATTCTCAGTATTTTGTGGAAACCTCTTTAATCCAGTGGTTTGGTAAAAGGTTCATTAATGCTTCTAGATCAGCACATATGGAGTTCGAGTCCCAGAGAATGCAAATTAATGGAGGCAAGATTTACAAGAGATTTTCAGCGTGGTGCAAGGAGAGTCGTTCGGAGTAGTCCCACATGTCAAGGCTAAAATTTTTCGTTGTATAATCGTTCGTGTAATTGTTCTCATAATTTGTAATAATTCATATATCTAGATGATTAAAAAAATTATCCAAAATTCATAGATGTTAACCACTGATTCCTAGTATTAATATGGCTTGATGTTATAGTTAAAAATGGGAAGAAATGTGTCCGAAATTGGTATTGAATAAATTCGAAATTTTACCAAGATAAATGGGTGTCTTTTTTTTTTTTAAGATTTTGTTTTATTGAAATTGCTTACATCATTGAAGAATTTAAACATATGAAATACAAACAGAAATTAATGGTCTTTTCCGCACCGGGAATTACGTAAGGATAATAATCCATGAAGACACATTAGCGATACAGACATGTAAAAATCGACTATGACTTGATCACTTTAGCTCTTCTTTCCTCGATGCTCCAAAAGCTTCCATTAAGCTTCAATCGTCCTTAATCCTGCAAAGACTCTAAAAGACTCGAAAAACCTCAAAAAGACACTATGAAAAAGACTTATATGATGGTCGAAAACAGGTAAAAACCATGATATATCAACTCCCCCAGACTTAGCATTTGCTTGCCCTTAAGCAAAACATATACTAAGAATGTGAAAGAGGTTTGAAAATGCAGAAACTTACCTTCCCTTGGAGTACTGAACCGACCCCTTTCAGCTAGTAATCCACATAATGCATAACCGACTCAAAATCAGACCACTATGTACTTCTCCATAGACATTCACAGCCTTTCAAATTCATCCACGACTACTCAACATAACCCGTTAGTTATCATTGCAAGGTCTCGTCCCAGATCTTGACGCCAAAAGCCTTCTAGACTCATTCCCATACTATACCATGATTAGTGAATCCATATAACTTTCGGTACCCTTTCTCCCCCAGACTTATTTAATTCGATTTTTTTTTTTTATTAATGGAATGTTGAAACGCAAAAGCAGTGCTTTCACTACTGTTGTTCCTTGTGAAGAGACAGGGTCGTGAGATTGCTCGTCCTCTACATCCGTTCTAAGGGACTCAGACTACTGCTTTTGAGCTCTGGGTGATCACCTCTTGAGTACTGATTCACTGGAATTGTATTTCCTCATCTGATACTCAAGAACTATCATATCACCCCCTTCTTCATTATTTTTTTTATAAATTAGGGAGAGGGATACCATTCTTTTCAACAAAGATTGCACTTGTCAGGTATGAATGAGGAGTCAAGCTTTATGAAAATCAATCACTGAGGAGACCGTATAATTAGCTCTAACCTGGCGGATTATGTTGGAAGTAACAAAAGTCTCTAGTTAACTGGTCAGCCTTAGAATTTTTCATTAGTCTGACTCTGCAATGGATCCTGGAAGAATGGTCACACGACTGAAAGAGACGATCCACTTAAACCAAAAGAGGGATCATTGTTTCCAACTGACTATTTTGACTCAATAAAACCTTTTTGACTGACTCTCAAAAACGAACACAAAGTTAGTAACTACCTTCTCCAGACTTAAACAACACTGTTCCTAGTGTTATCAAGCCTAGAGTTGGTGAAACAACATAAAAGAAAAAGAAAAATTAAATTGAAAAGGACGAGAACTTACATGTTGCGGGGTGTGTCGATCGACACACTGTTGTTTTTCCTCGTCTCGTCTTTTTTTTTTTGGTATGAATCTGAAACACTTAAAACTAAAGCTAAAAGTTAGTAAACAAAGGTAAAATAAAACGAAAAATAAGTAGTCTTACCACTAAGCGCTTGTTTTCAGTTATTAGCTTGACTGTGTCAGGACTCAGGACTATGGTGGATCGGTGAAGAGAACAACTCCAGGAAAGAGCTTCATGGTGTTTCCCACCATCTCTTGGATAACGACCTCTCCTTTCTCCTTTAAATCTAAGGGTATGACGATTCTGAACCTGGAGAAAGGTTTGGAAGTCTTTTTACGCTGTCCCTTACAGACAGTCAAGTCTCCATTAGAGCTCAAAGAGGGTGGAGTCAAAGGTGGAGCACATGGGACTTTCTTCATATCGCCCAGGTCTGAACTCAGCTCTCCTCCATTTGTAACGGTCAGGCAAGAATTCTCCTTAAACCGAACTGAGGGGTAGAAGACATTCTCGTTGATCTTGGAGAAGGAGATTCTCTGATTGGGAAAATCCACAATTGCACCCACAGTGGCAAGGAATGATGACCCAAAGATCAATGGTCTCTCCCTATCATTCTTCGTCACCATAATCTGAAAATCCACCGGAATCAGAGAATCTCCTACTTGAAGCATCAAGTCAGGAATGAATCCTTTCGAAGATGTTGAAGAAAAGTCAGCCATCGGGATAGACATCTTCGAAGGCTGCATATCCTTAATCCCCATCTTCCTTGCAATAGACTCAGACATGACATTCACATTAGCTCCAGTGTCACAAAGAGAGTTTTTGAATTTCATACCTTTGATCGTACAAGGAACAACGAACATCCCTGGATTATGTATCTTCTGCAGCTTCCTCAGCTGTGGTTGAGCATGTCCTCCTTTTTCCTCTGGTGTTTGGATGCTAACAGCTCGTGGAAATGGGATCTTGGGCTTGTAGACCCTTTCCTCTGCTTTGACGGAAGGTTTAGAAGTGGTTGGACTCGTCCGGGACCCGTGTCGATTGCCACTGTCCTTATGTTGATCGACATAAGTTTTCAGTGTCGAAGATGTGTCGACCTTACGCGAGAAATCATCGATTGCATAACTTCCTGAGTTGAGATTTTCGACCTGTGTCGATCGACACACTCCTACCGTGTCGATCGACATGGGGTTTGTAGCTCCAATCTCGTCTCTTTCAACCTACTCTTCACTCTGGAAAGTGATAGCATTGACGTGTAGTCTCGGGTTGGTGTCAGTCTTGCTTGGAAGAAAGCCTTCTTGCCTCTTGATTGTTTCTGCGGTTTGAGCAATTTGAACATCCAGCTTCTTGACATGGTTGTTCAAAGCTTCGAACTTCCCATTCAAGTCCTGGTACATGGCATCCATCTGCCCGTTGAAGCTCACAGTCATCTTCTGTTGACCCTCCAAGATCTGCTCTAGCATAGATTTCATCTCGCTGTTCTCCGACGACTGAGTAGGTGGTGTGTGGTAGGAAGAAGAACCGTAGTTCCTTTGGTAGTTCCCGTTGAAGCCTCTGTTACCCTGCTGATTCCCAAACCTCTGATTCTGAAAACCAGTCCCACTGATGAAGTTGACATCCTTTTCTTCTGGCTCGAAAGTCTCCACCTCTTGGGCAAACTGAACAGTCTTCTTTCCTACTAGAAGGTTATGCACAGAGTCTAACTTAGCTTTCACCTCAGCGATCTGACTTCCATCCATGTTACCACAAAGTTTCTTCCTCTCGAAGTCTGCGTTCTTGGTACTATTGCTAGCAGCCAAGTTCTCTATAAGCATAAATGCATCCTCGGGATATCTAGTGTTGAAGTTCCCGTTGCTCGCAGCATCTAGAGCCATTTGATACCTCCAATCAATCCCTCTGAAGAATATACCCAGCAGCTGAACATCACTAAACCCGTGATGAGGACAATCTCTCTGGTAAGACTTGAATCGCATCCAAGAATCCTTAAATGCCTCAGACGGTCCCTGCTTGAAAGTAGAGATCTTAGTCCTCAGATCCTCGGATCTCGCCTCATCAAAGAAGTTGTTGAAGAAAGCATTCTTGGTGTCCTCCCAAGTAGTCAGCGATCCCGGCTCTAGCTACTTCAACCAGTAGGCTGCTTCTCCACTGAGAGAATAGGGAAAGAGCTTGCAGTAGAGGTAGTCGCTAGACACTCCGTTGGCCTTAATGCTGGACACTAGGTCCTCAAACCTCTCAAGATGATCCATGGGGTGCTCAGAAGAAAGGCCATGGAATGGGTGCTGAGCCACTAGTGAGAAGTAAGCTGGCTTCAGCTCGAAATCGTTCCTCGGGAATGCTGGAGGTCGGATTGCTGCCCTGTTGGCATAGAACTCATCGGGCCTGTTGTACTCTCCCAGAGTACGCCCACGCCCAGCTGGCTCCTCAAAAATAACAACCCCGTTCTCATCAATCCTCTGACCCTGAGCATTTCGTCTGCGACCCTCAGTATCCTCAAAGAACCCATCTTCACCTCTGATAAGGATTAACGGATTCATTGTGGCTGCCCTTCTTGCTGCTCGGTTAGCTCGCTCCAACTTTCCAATCTCGAGGTTGAGATCAACAAGCTCTTCGTTCTGGTTGCTCCTGGTAATGCGATTAGGCATAAACCTGAAACACACAAGACAAAGAGAAAAGAACAAGTAAGTAATAAAACCAAAAATAAATAACTTAGACAAAACTCTAAAATAAAAAATCGAATGGTGATTTTGATTCCCCGGCAATGGCGCCAAAATTTGATACGCTCAAATTTACCCTGAGCTACTCTCTCAAATTAAGAGATCGATGTAGTACTTAGGGATCGAATTCACAGGGAATCAATTCACACAATCGATTATGAATTCAAATTAGGCTAAGCAACAATGTAATAATGTAAAATAGACAGCAAAGTAAACAATGAATGATGATAAAGTTCTTGAAATCAATTAGACAAAAGGTTAGGCATTGGGTAATTCGCAGGAATGACTTGAAATACGGTTGTGTCGATCGACATGGATATCCGTGTCGATCGACACGGGGATAAAAACAGTTAGGATTTGTTAAGAACGGTTCTAGAACTCAAACACGAATATAAAACCAATCAACTTTCGTTGCAGAGATTATCTATGACTAAATCCCTAAATTCCAAATTTCTTTGCAAATTCAGTGAATAAAGACAAGCATTAAGTTCAGGTTCAATTGTTCACCAAATTACTAAGCCAAATTTCTTTGCGAATAGATAATTTTGCTCATTTAAGATTATGTCCGGTTGTTAATAATACTTTCGCATCTATTAAAGCAACCTAGGATATCCAATTTCAGTTGATCAGTCCTAAAATCAGAGTTAAATCAATCTAGATGAAGAACATAAAGATAAATCCTAACAGGGTTTCAATCCTACCAATTTCTCATCAAACCCTAGAACTACCCTAAACCTAACAAGCAAACTACTCAGACATAGATGCAAGAAACATTATGAATGAATAAAATTGCATAAAAGATAGAGTTAGAGATACAGAGATTCGAAAACGATGAAGTCTGGAAGTCTGAAAAATCCTCCAAGCTCTCCTCTCTCAAGTCTTAATTAAAAACAAGATCCCAAACATGAAAACCTAAGGGAAAACTATTTATATTGTCTAAAAATCGGATTGGGCCTTGGTGTAAACTTCTGGGCTTTTTGGGCCTAAGAGGAATTTCTTCAATCTTCTCGTCAGACACGATCATGTCGATCGACACACAGGACCGTGTCGATCGACACAGACATGTAAAAATCGACTTTGACTTGATCACTTCTTTCCTCGATGCTCCAAAATGCTCCAAAAGCTTCCATTAAGCTTCAATCGTCCTTAATCCTGCAAAGACTCTAAAAGACTCGAAAAACCTCAAAAAGACACTATGAAAAGGACTTATATCATGGTCGAAAACAAGTAAAAACCATGATATATCATACTCAGACATAGATGATGTAATCATAATGAATGAATAAAATTGCATAAAAAGATAGGTAAGAGATACAGAGGGTTCGAAATCTGAAGGTGTGAAGTCTAGAAATCTCTCCCAAAAGCTCTCCAAATATATCTCTCTCCAAGTCTCAATAGAAAATAAGATGGTCCACTTAAAAACCTAAGAGAAAACTATATATATTGTCTCAAAATCGAAATAGGCCTTGTATGTAAGCTTCTGGGCTTTTCGGGCAAAAGAGAAAATTCTTCAAACTTGAAATCTTCTCGCCAGACATGTGTGTGTCGATCGACACAAGCTTCAAAATTCTTCTTCTCACGCCAGACCCATGTGTCGATCCACACACATGGTTGTGTCAATCGACAATAGTCAGAAACTTCGACTCCGACTTGATCACTTCGGCTCTTCTTTCCTCGATGCTCTAAAATGCTCTAAAAGCTCCAATCGTCCATCAACCTATAAAGACTCTAAAAGACTCGAAAAACACCAAAAAGACTCTATAAAAAGAACTTATATCATGGTCAAAAACGGTTAAAAACCATGATATATCAACTCCCCCAGACTTAGCTTTTGTTTGCCCTCTCAAGCAAAACATAAACTAAGAATGTGAAAGAGGTTTGAAAACACAGAAACTTACCTTCCCTTGGAGCACTGAACTGACTTTTTCAACTATTATCCACATAATGCAAAACCAACCCAAAGTCAGACCACCATGTACTTCTCCACAAACATTCGCAGCCTCCCAAATTCATCCACGTCTTCACAACATAACCCGCAAGTCATTATTGCTGGGTCTCAATGATCTCAATGCCAAGAACCTTCCAGACTCATTTCCATACTATACCATGACAAATCTACCATATAACCCTTGGTACTCTTTGTAACATCCCAGTTTCTGAAATATGTGGTGCATGCGGAGAGGGTTAAGAGAATTTATTTGACTACCTATATCACCAAAGTGCACTTATCTTTAAAGTTACACATCCAGAGAGAACTCCAGAGTTAAGCGTGCTTGGGCTGGAGCAATTTAAGGATTGGTGACCTACTGGAAAGTCATTTCCAGTACCGTGTGAGTGAGGACAAAACATGTGGAAAGATCACGTGGTGATTTGCAGGGTTAGTAAACAAAGTCTTTCGAGCCTCCCGGACTAACGCACCGACCGTCGGAGAGGGGTGGGCCCACGGGCCGAGAGTGGGCGTGGGGCCCATTAGGAGATGAAGATTTCTCCTGAGGGGATGAGGATTTCCCCTGTATGTTATTAAGAGATGAGGATTTCTCTCGAGGGGATGAGGATTTCCCCTGCATATTGATAGCTCGACGGCGGTCGAGGCGTTACAAGTGGTATCAGAGCGAACCCTGACGAGTGTGTGAGTCACACTGTCGGGGGTAACGATCCTGGTGCGCAACGAGGACGTTGCGATCAGTTAGTGGGGGTGATTGTAACATCCCAGTTTCTGAAATATGTGGTGCATGCGGAGAGGGTTAAGAGAATTGATTTGACTACCTATATCACCAAAGTGCACTTATCTTTTCCGTCACACATCCAGAGAGAACTCCAGAGTTAAGCGTGCTTGGGCTGGAACAATTTAAGGATGGGTGACCTACAGGGAAGTCATTTCCAGTACCGTGTGAGTGAAGACAAAACACGGGGAAAGATCACGTGGTGATTTGCAAGGTTAGTAAACAAAGTCTTTCAAGCATCCCGGACTAACGCACCGACCGTTGGAGAGGGGTGGGCCCACGGGCCGAGAGTGGGCGTGGGGTCCATTAGGAGATGAAGATTTCTCCTGAGGGGATGAGGATTTCCCCTGTATGTTATTGAGAGATGAGGATTTCTCTCGAGTGGATGAGGATTTCCCCTGCATACTGATAGCTCGACGGCGGTCGAGGCGTTACACTCTTTCTCTCCCCCAGACTTATATTCGATTCTCTACTTCTCTTTTTTTTATAGAGATTCAAACGCAGTGCTTTCACTAATGTTGTTCCTTTTGAGGAGACATGGTCGTGAGATCAGATTGCTACTTTTGAGCTCTGGGTGATCATCTCTTGAGTAATAACTCGCTGGTTTTCTACTCAAAGAGAATCATATCACCTTTTTTTCTCTTCTTTTTTTTTTTTTTGTTTTTTTTTTGTTTGAAATAAACCAGGGAGAGGAGTACCATCACTTTCTATACAGGTTGCACTTATCAGGTATGAATGAGGAGTCAAACCCTATGAACATTAATCACAAAAGAGACCGTTGAATAGCTCGAACTCAGCGGATTATGCTGGAAGTAATGGATGTCTCCAGTTAACTGGCCAGCCTTAGGATTTCTCATTAGTCTGACTCTGAAATTGATCCTGGAAAAATGGTCACTAATGTGAAAAAGACAATCCACTAAACCAAAAGCAGGATCATAGTTTCCAACAAAGTTGACTCAATAAAACGTTTAGACTTAAAAGAAACAAAACAAAAAATTTGTTAGTAAATGATAAAACCCTGCCTCAGACTTACTTTACACCGTCCCCGGTGTAAAAATAAATCATGAAGAAGGCAAAACAGACTAAAAAATGAAAAATAAAAGAAGATAGAAACTTACCGGTGGGTTGCTCCCACCAAACGCTTGTTTTCAGTCATTAGCTTGACTAGGTCATGACTCAGGCTTTTGGTGGATCTTTGAGGGGCCTTATGTATCTTTCATCCGTTGATAACCTTGCATTTGATCGCTCTCAACCTCCAGACTTCCAAGGAACAACACCAGGGAAAAACTTCATGGTGTTTTGCAGCATCTCTTAAACAACTACCTCTCTTTTCTCCCTCAACTCGAAGGGGATGATGATTCTGAACTTGGAGAAAGGTTTGGAAGTCTTTTTGCGCTTCACCTTGCAGGCAGTCAAGTCTCCATCAGATCTCAAAGAGGGTGGAATCGAAGGTGGGGCACATGGGATATTCTTCGTGTCATCTCCAATGTCTAAACTCGGCTTTTCTCCATTAGTAACAGTCATACAAGAATTCTCTATGACATGAACTGAAGGGTAGAAGATATTCTTGTTGATCTTGGAGAAAGAGATTCGTTGATTAGGGAAATCCACAATCGCTCCTACAGTTGCAAGGAAGGATGCACCAAGAACCAATGGTTTATTGGTACCCATTTTCGACTCCATAGCGTGGAAATCTACAGGAACCAAATAATCTCCTACTTGAAGCATCAAGTCAGGAATGAACCCTTTCGAAGTCGTAGGAAAACCGTCAGCAAGCACGATGGATATCCTTCAAGGTTGTATATACAAAATCCCTAGCTTCTTTGCAATAGCCTAAGATATGATATTTACATTAGCTCCAGTGTCACAGAGAGAATTCCTTAATTCCACACCGTTGATCGAGCAAGGAACAACGAACATCCCTGGTGATATAATGCGTTTTTGGCGCATTCTAACCCTTGTTTTGTAGGCTTTTATCGAGTCTTTCACTCTCTATCGAGTCATTCTAGGTACAAAAGTGGCTGGAAGCAATGACTGGAGCTTGCAATCGGATTTGGCTAGAAAGGAATGAAGTTGGACCCTTTTTGCACATTCTGGAGAAAGGGAGCACCTAGTACAAAAGAGGGAGCACCTGCTCCCAGCAGAGTCATTAATGGGCCTTTTGCAAAACCTTAATTTTGCAATCCTAATTTTGGGCCTGCCGCCGTGGGCCTTTAAATATGTTTTTCTCTGGATCTTTTGAGGAGAATCACGACACACATATCACGAAGGACAGCAGCAGAGATACATCACGACGAGAGAGAGAGAGAGATATATATACACTTGTTTTGAGAGAGTTTGTAAGCTTGGAGATTTGTCTTCAAATACTTATCGAAGTTTTCTTAAACCCTACTCTTTTATATATCGATTTCAATGCAGTTTATCATGTCTCTTGCTGCTGTTGCTTGTTTGATCATGAGCGAGTAATCCACTTGTTAGGTTAAGGGTTTTCGATGGGATTTGATTCATGAGCTAAGCATAAATAGGTTTTTAAATAATCATTCGATAGTCTCCACCTATTGTCGATCATATTGCCTAGGTTAGATTGATCACCTAGCCTTTGATTTTAGGTTAAATTTACTTATCGAAAGTTTGTAAATTGCTGGAATTGACTTAGGTGGGCGATTTGATCCTTAGCCAACGAAAGTTGAAGTTAGGGCATCTCGTGAACATATCGACCCTAATCGCTTAATGCTTGATAATCCTTGTAATCTCAACGACAGTTAGGGTGTTAGATTGATTGTTAAAGTTGTAGATGCCACGAAAGTGGATCTCCTTATATTTATGGTTGAGTTCGAGACTTGGTCGTAATCGCATACCTGAATAATTGCTTGGTTCCTGATATTCGAATCCCTGAGAATTATCCCTGACCTAACGTCTTTCCATTATTGTTTACAACCGCTTTTACCTTTGTCTCGTTTTATTTAATTGTTAATTTGTGACATTCAAACCTAACTTAAATCGCTTAGCTGAGATTGTTTTCCATAGAATTAGAGCGTATTGCTGGTCCCTTAACAAACCTCACTATTCTACTTTGATTAGTAATTCTAGGTTTTAATCTTGAAACCGGATAAAGGACAATCTAAGCTCTTTCATCACCTGGATAGTCAATCTTTTGCAACTTCTTTAGTGGTGGTTGAGCATGTCTCCCTTTTTCCTCTGATGTTTTGACTCGAATAGCCGATGGGTATGGAATCTTGGGCTTGTAGACGTGTTCCTCTGTATGAACCGAAGTCTTAAACGAAGTTGGACTCTTCTGGGTAGTGTGTCGATTAACACACTCCTTGTGTTGATTGACACAAGACTTTTGTGTCGAGGCTTCGTCAAGCTTTGTGTCAACCTTGGTCAATGCATGTCCGATTGCGTAGATATCTTCAAAGTGTGTCGATCGACACACTCCATCTGTGTCGATCAACATAGGCTTTTTCACCGATTGCGTATTGTGACTCTGGACTTGTGTCGATCGATGCAGGTTCAACAGATTCCAAGTTCGAGTTTTCTTCAAGCTCCACGAATTCTTTGTCATCTAGATCCTTCTCAAAAGCTTGAAACACCTCATTTTCACTCTCCAAAGTGACAGCATTGATGTGTAGTCTCGGGTTCGTGTCAGTCTTGCTTGGAAGAAAACCTTCTTGCCTTTTAATTGATTCTGCGGTTTGAGCAACTTGAATATCCAGCTTCTTGACATGGGTGTTCAAAGCTTCAAAATTCTCATTTAAGTCTTGGTACATATAATCCATCTTCCCATTGAAACTCACAGTCATCTTCTATTGACCCTCTAGAATCTGCTCCAGCATAGACTTCATCTCACTATAAGAAGATTGAGCAGAAAGGGTCTGGTAAGAAGAAGAACCATAATTCCTTTGATAGTTGTTGCTCTGAAACGGCTTCTGGAAATCATTCTTGGGATACCCTTGTTGATTACCAAACCTCTTACCCTGAAACCAGCTCCATTGATGTAGTTGACATCCCTTTCTTCAGGCTTGAAAGTCTCCACTTCTGCAGCAAATTGAACAGACTTCTTCCTCACTAGAAGGTTATGCACATAGTCTAACTTAGCCTTCACCTCAGCAATCTGACTTCCATCCACGTTCCCTCCAAGCTTCTTCCTCTCGAAGTCCGCATTCTTGGTACTATTGCTAAGCACAAGTGCATCCTTGGGATATCTAGTGTTGAAGTTCCCATTGCTCGCAGCATCTAGAGCCATTTGGTACCTCCAATCAATCCCCCTGAAGAAAATACCCAGCAGTTGAACATCACTAAAGCCATGATGAGGACAATCTCTCTGATAAGCCTTAAATCGCACCCATAAAGCCTTGAATGCTTCAGTCGGTTCCTGTTTGAACATAGAGATCTTTGTTCTCAAATCCTCATACCTTGCCTCATCAAAAAATTTGTTGAGGAAAGCATTCTTTGTGTCCTCCCAAGTGGTCAGTGAGCCTGGCTCTAGTTGTTTCAACCAATAAGCTGCTTCTCCACTAAGAGAGTAGGGGAAAAGCTTGCAGTAGAGGTAGTCGCTCGACACTCCATTAGCCTTGATGCTCGAAGCGAAGTCCTCGAATCTCTCAATTCTGTCCATGGGATGCTCAGACGAAAGACCATGGAAGGGGTGTTGAGCCACTAAAGCATAGTATGCAGGCTTCAACTCAAAGTCATTCCTCTTGAAAGCTGGAGGACGAATCGCAGCCCTATTGGCATAGAACTCATCTGGTCTGTTGTAGTCTCCCAGAGTTCGCCCACGAGCAACCACCTCCTGACCCAAACGTCCATCCTCAGCACGCGGTTCAGGGATCACATTTCCCTCAACATCTAGCTTCTAACCGCGCTCATTGCTCCTGTTCCCATCATTATCAACCAACCGTCCAACTTCATCGCGAATTAGGACTAACGGAAGACGCTCCATTGCTGCTTCTCGTGTAGCTTTTCTGTTGGCTCTTTCTAAAGCTCCTAACTTAGAAACAAATTCCACTAACTCTTGATTTTGTTGCTTCTTGTCTTGCGATTAGGCATGCACCGGAAACACACATAAACAAAAGAAAACGAAACTAAGTAAACAGAAAATTAAAACTTAGACAAAACTCTAAAATCACAATTCGAAAGGTGATTTTGATTCCCCGGCAATGGCGCCAAAATTTGATATGCTCAAATTTACCCTGAGCTACTCTCTCAAATTAAGAGATCGTAGTAGTACTTAGGGATCAAATCCACAGAGAATCGCAAATCACACAAACGATTATGAATTCGAATTATGCTAAGTAAATATGTATGAATGTAAGGAAAATATCAAAACAAAGCAAGTGATGATAATTAAGGTTCTTAAAATTCAATGAGACAAAATAGTTAGGCTATGGGTAATTCTCAAGAATGAATTGGAATCAAGGATAAAAGACTGTCATGATTTGATTAAGCACGGTTCTAGAACTCAAACACGAGTGTAAAACCAATCAACTTTCGTTGCAGAGATTATCTATGACTAAATCCCTAAATTCCAAATTTCTTTGCAAATACAGTGAATAAAATCAAGCATTCAAGTTCAAGTTCGATTGTTCACAAAATCACTAAGCCAAATTTCTTTACGAATAGATAATTTTGCTCATCTAAGATTAGGTCAGGTTGTTAATAATACTTTCGCATTTATTAATTCAATCTAGGGTTTCTAATTTCAGTTAATCAATCCTAAAATCAAAGTTAAAGCAATATAGATAAATAACAAGTAGATAAATCCCAACAGTAATTCAATCCTAACAATTTATCATCAAACCCTTGTATCTCAAAAACTTAACAAGCAAACTACTCAGACATAGATGATGTAATCATAATGAATGAATAAAATTGCATAAAAATATAGGTAAGAGATACAGAGGGTTTGAAATCTGAAGGTGTGAAGTCTAGAAATCTCTTCCAAAAGCTCTCCAAATAAATCTCTCTCCAAGTCTCAATAGAAAATAAGATGTTCCACTTAAAAACCTAAAAGAAAACTATATATATTGTCTCAAAATCCGACTAGCGTTGTATGTAAGCTTCTAGGCTTTTCGGGCAAAAGAGAAAATTCTTCAAACTTGAAATCTTTTCGACAGACATGTGTGTGTCGATCGACACAGTCTATGGAGTCGATCGACACAAGCTTCAAAATTCTTCTTCTCATGTCAGACCCGTGTGTCGATCGACACAAGTCAGAAACTTCGACTCCGACTTGATCACTTCGGCTCTTCTTTCCTCGATACTCCAAAATGCTCCAAAAGCTCCCATTAAGCTCTAATCGTCCATCAACCTATAAAGACTCTAAAAGACTCGAAAAACACCAAAAAGACTATATAAAAAGAACTTATACCATGGTAAAAAATGGTTAAAAACCATGATATATCATTCGGAAAAACCAAAGTCCACGTGTTAACCTGTCAATTTTTCTTGGGGATCCACCATCTTCTTGCTCTTGTCCACACAAACAAGCTAGGGGATCTCTCGACGCGTTGATCGGTCGGCTTAGAGCTTCTTACGAAGAAAACGGTGGACGACCCGATTCGAACCTGTTTGCTGCACGTGCCGTTAGGATTTATCTGAGAGAAGTCAAAGAGAGTCAATCCAAGGCTCGTGGGATCCCTTACCAGAAAAAAGAAACGGAAACGGCCAACCGCCGGTAGATTGGATGATGTACCTGATAAACGGAAACGGTGGTTCTCCGGCTGCTTCCGGTGCCATACTTCCCGGATAGGTTTATTGTAATAACTAATATTCCTAATTAGCTTAATGTCTCTTTTTGTTCTTTATAACAGTTTGCTTAATTTATCTCTATAAAATAACCCAAAAAAATATAATTAAGAAATTAACAAAAAATGGTATATGTGGCATTATATGAAGGCTTAGATTTAGGTTAAATGGTTATGATCTAAGCTGTATAGAATCGGAAACGGAAACATGGAATCGAAACGTGGAAATGATTTTTTTTTTTAAAAAGGAAACGGAAACGTTTTGGAAAGGTATATATATATATATATATATATATCACGAATAAAAATTATCAATAGTTTTAAAATATTTGAAATAACATAAATCCAATCCGACTTGAATAAAAAACACTTCGTTTATGTATACGACTTTACAATTTCAATAATCAATAACAAATATACTGTAATTGGAAAAAATACATTGCTTATCTCTTCGACTCTTCTACTTTTTTAGATTACGGTGAGGATTAGAAAAAAGTATGTATTAGTGTTTAATAATTAGGTTTTAAAACTTATTAAAAATTACAAACAAATCCTTATATTTTCAAAGCATTTATTCAATATGATTCCAAAACCAAAAGTCGCTTTTCCGGCCGCGTTTTCAAAACGTTTACAAATTGAAATATTTATAAAAAAAAAAAGCTTTTCTATCGCGTTTTCTCGCATTTCCATCGCGTTTCCGTTTCCGAAACGGGAAACGGACCTTGGGTGGAGTTTCCATGCAATCTAGGTTATGATTTTGATTATAGTTTTTTTTCTTAGTCATTAAATGCAATTTCCCATATATATATTTATGTATGAAATCACTTTTCTTGAATCAAAAACAAGAAAGAAAAATCTATGTTCACTGTAGTTAGTTTCTCACTTGAACAGACGTTTGTACGGCTTTAAATATGAGAAATAATGAAAATTACTTTGTTCTTCGTAATGATGAAAGTTAGTTAGGATTCAAAATTTTGTAAAAGTTGTGAGAGATAGATAACCGAAGATGGTAAGACGTTTTTTTTTTTGGTTTGTTGATGTCTCTGTGTGTGTTATATTTGTTTAATTATTATTTGGTTGAGCAGCTTTCATTCATCACAGAAGAGTTTTAATATTTTTTGTCTCCATTCGAAATTATGCCCTTTAATAGACTCTTAAATCGATTTTCTCACGACAAATGTACTCATCAATATTATTCAAAGCTATTGTGACATGGGTAACGTTATAGTTCCATTTACTTGTCCTAAAAAGTAAAATGGGTCCGTCGTTAGTAATGGTGTACGGGTCGTCCTCTCTCGAAGCTTCTCCCTGTTTCTAGGGTTTCAAATTCGACTTTGATCGATCAAATGTCCAGTTTAATCTGGATTAAATCTTCTCAAATCTGTTATCCACTATCTTCTCTTCCATAGTAGTGCTCCAATTTCAAGTCTTTGTGGTGGAATCTGTAAGATAGTTCTCGAGTTTTTGTGAAGAGCTAGTAATATGAGGATTTTGCATTGGAATTGACAGGGATTGAGAAATCCTTTGACGGTTCGATATCTTGAGGATATTAGGAGGAATTATGTTAGAAACCATAAGCATATGAAGGTTTCTTCTTATTCATCTCAATGCCCTAGTTGCCTAAACTCATAATTACACTATTCATTTATTCTAATAGAGAGATACACAAATATGAGAATATAGATATGTAAGATATGGTATCTTAAAATATCGCAACACCCCCTTCCCCCTCAAGTTGGAGCATGGAAGTCACAAATGCCCAACGTGGCGATAAACGATTCAAACTCCTTGCGACCAAGAGCCTTGGTCATGATATCGGCAAGCTGAGCCTTTGTAGCGACATGTTTAGTAGCAATCGTCCATTTAAGAAGTTCATCACGAATCTTATGACATTCATTCTCAATATGCTTCATTCGTTCATGGAAGACGGGGTTCTTTGCAATGTGTAACGCAGACATGTTATCACAATATAAGGGGACCCGATCTGTATGATCAATGCCAAGAAAGAGTAGAAAAGCTTTTAACCAGATAATCTCGCTGAGAGCAAATGACATTGCCCTATATTCAGCTTCAGCCGAGGAAAAGGAAACAGTCTGAGTATCAAATCTGTACGTTCTGATAATGCTCAGGAATTGAAATTTACTGATTTGTTTGCATCAAAAGGCATTTTAGCTCATCACTCTTGTCCTGAAACGCCTGAACAAAATTCAGTTGTAGAGAGGAAGCATCAGCATATTCTGAATGTAGCTAGAGCCCTATTATTTCAGTCTAATATACCTTTAGAATTTTGGGGAGACTGTGTACTCACAGCTGTGTTTCTTATCAATAGGCTACCTACTCCGGTTTTAGATAATCACACTCCTTATGAGAAGTTAACATCTAAACAGCCTGAATATAAGTCTTTAAAATCATTTGGTTGTTTGTGTTATATTTCCACTTCACCTAAAAACCGAACTAAATTTGATCCAAGGGCTAAAGCTTGTGTGTTTTTAGGATATCCATTAGGTTATAAGGGGTATAAAGTCCTAGACTTGGAGACACATGCTGTTTCAATTTCCAGACATGTTATATTTCATGAGGAGATCTTTCCTTTTGTCACATCTACTATCCCAGATGTTTCAAAATCATTCTTCCCTCATTTACAGTCTCCTGCTTCCCTTGATGGTCAATTGCTTCCTATGCAATCATCCTCTGATGCACATCGATATTCTGATGTGTCATCTTCTGAGGTATTGGTTCCTTCTGAATCATTATCTCGCAGACAAACAAAACCTCCCAAACACTTGCAGGACTTTCATTGTTATAATCTTACTAGTAGTATTGTATATCCAATTTCAGATTATGTTTCTTATTCTAGTATCTCTGAGCCTTTCTTAGCTTTTATTAACACTATTACCAGCCATTTTATACCACAAAGATTTTCAGAAGCCAAAGATGTTAAGGTTTGGTTTGATGCGTGTGATGTGGAGATTGGGGCTATGATAAGGACTGAGACTTGGAGTATTTGTTCTTTGCCTCCCAATAAGACTGCAATTGGTTGCAAGTGGGTTTTTACTATCAAGTTTCTTGCTAATGGAGATATTGAGAGACATAAGGCACGTTTGGTGGCAAAAGGGTATACACAAGAAGAAGGTATGGATTTTGAAGAAACTTTTTCTCCTGTTGCAAAGTTAGCCACTGTAAGAATGCTTCTTCTTCTTGCTGCTAAGATGAATTGGATTGTTCATCAATTGGATATATCCAATGCATTTTTAAATGGTGATTTGGATGAGGAGATTTACATGAAGCTTCCTCCTGGATACTTTGAACTGACTGGTGAAACATTGCCTCCTAATGCTGTGTGTCGCCTACATAAGTCTATCTATGGGCTTAAACAGGCTTCCCGGCAATGGTTCCTCAAGCTCTCTGCCACTTTGAGAGGTATGGGTTTTCAGCGATCACATGGAGATCATACATTGTTTCTCAAGTTTGTTGATGGTGTTTTCCTTGGAGTGTTAGTCTATGTGGATGATATAATGATGGTCAGCAATAGCAATGATGCAGTTCAGGATTTTGTTACTCAGTTGGCATCATACTTCAAACTGCGAGATCTTGGTCAGTGCAAATATTTCCTTGGTTTGGAAATTGCGAGATCTTCTCAAGGGATTTCAGTTTGTCAACGGAAATATATCCTGGAGCTACTTGCTCTTACTGGTTTCTTAGGCAGTAAACCTTCTTCTACTCCTATTGATCCCAGTGTTAAGCTTGCTAAAGACTCTGGTACTCCTCTGCCAGACTCTCGTGTTTACAGGAAGCTTGTAGGCAAACTTATGTATTTGCAGATTACTCGACCTGACATTGCATATGCAGTGAACACTCTGTGTCAATTCTCCTCTGCACCAACAGACATTCATCTTGCTGGGGTTCACCGAGTGTTGCGTTATCTAAAGGGTTCAGTTGGTCAAGGATTATTCTATTCTGCAGATGATAAATTTGATCTTAGAGGATTTTCATATTCAGATTGGGCTTCATGCTTGGATACTAGACGATCTGTTTCGGGTACTTTCATGTTTATTGGTGATTCCTTAGTTTCGTGGCGTTCAAAGAAACAGGATTCAGTTTCATGTAGTACTGCCGAAGCAGAATATCGTGCCATGGCACTTGCTACAAAGGAGTTGATTTGGCTTTCTCGTCTTTTGGTTGATTTGCGCGTTCCTTACAAGGCCCCTGCATATTTGTATTGTGACAATACTGCAGCTCTCCATATTGCTAATAACTCTGTCTTCCATGAGCGCACAAAACATGTTGAGTTGGATTGTCACATCACAAGAGATCAGATTGAGAAAGGGTTCTTGAAGACTATGTATGTGAAGACGGGAGATCAATTAGCCGATCCTTTGACTAAAGCTTTGTATCCTGCTCCGTTCCGAGAGTTAATATCCAAGATGGGATTATGCAATATCTTTGCACCTCCATCTTGAGGGGGGCTATTGGAGTATATGGTTCACCGGTTTAGATCGGTTAAGGAGCAATCCGGTTTATTGTATTTATGGTGTAAATCTCATTCTCCTCTGTTCTTGGTTTTGAGGTGTATATATATCAATAATGTACAGACTCGATCATTAAGGAAGATAATGAAAGTTTACACTAAAATGTGTCTTGATTCATAAAAAAAAAAAAACTAATATTAATCGTTTTCCAGGAGACCGGGTATAAACGCCAATCATGACTTGACGGTCGAGTATAATGCCGCGATATTTTGAAGACATGTCCAATCTCACCTTTGTTACCACGTATGAGCTTGCCGGGGGGTATTGAGAGATCGAGAGGTCGAGATAGACCGAGATTGAACGGTCAAAATGACCAACCAAGATTATGGAAATAAAAAAGATTTCCAGAAGATTGTCAATATTGAAGATATTAGGAAAGTTAATATTTGTGTATAAGTTAGATTTCTTATTTCATATATGTAAATAACTTCCTAGACAAGTTATATTCTTGTATAAATATGCCGATTGGCTAATCAATAAAACCGAGATAAACTATTCTACTACTAAGGTTAATATTAGGAAAGTTAATATTCTTGTATAAATATGCCTGTTGCGATATGTTAAGATACCAAATCTTACATATCGTATATTTTCATATTTGTATATATCTCTGTTAGAATAAATGAATAATGTAATTATGAGTTTAGGCAACTAGGTCAGACGACCATGTATAAATATTGGCCTAGAGCATTGAGATGAATAAGAAGAAACCTTCATACGCTTATGGTTTCTATCATGGTATCAGAGCCTTAAATCCTAATTCCTATGGGTTATGATTTTGTTATTTTCAACTTTGAAAAAAAAAAAAAATCTTCTTCTACGTCTATGTCTTTAGTCTTTATGTTTCTTCTACTTCTGATCTTTCTCTTTTCTTCTATTTTATTCTATTTTATTCTCTTTCTTCTAGTTATTTAAGGGTTTATGAAAAACGAAAAAAAAATGAAAAATAAAAAAATAAAAAGAGGAAGAAGAGATAGACGTGACTGAATTTGCTTCTTCTTTCGATTATGGTTTTTTGTTTCAGGTCTTCATGTGGTTTACTTATCAACTACAAATTGATGTAGTCATGAAGATGATGACTCCAATGGATATATACAGATCCAACGGAGGTGATGACAAGATGATGTTGCCGTAAATTATGAGCATGAACCACTTGATGAGTTCGTTCAGTTTGCATGGTGACATGAGACGATGGAGATACACAACTACTACAATATTTTCTACCGAATCGATGACCTTATGACGAGGTGTAAACGCCATTGATGACCCTACGACCGGGTATAAACGCCAATGATGACTTGACATCCGAGTATAATACCACAATATTATGAAGACATGTCCAATCTCACCCGTGTTACCACGTATTGGGAGATCGAAAGGTCGAGATCGACCGAGATTGAACGGTCAAGATGACCAACCAAGATTATGGAAATAAAAAAGATTTCCAGAAGATTGTCAATATTGAATCGTATGTGGAATAGAATGTCTGATATGGCAGGGGCTCATGGTTCATCAGCTAGGCCATGGATTGTGTTGGGTGATCTTAATGACATCAAGTCAAATCAAGATAAACAAGGACTCATCAGGCCAGAATACTCTTTTGCTACTTTTAGCGTATAATGGATTGCACGACCTTAAAATGGTGGGAGATAAATACACATGGGTAGGTCAAAGACATACTCACTCTGTTAAAACAAAAATTGATAGAGCTTTGGCTAATAATGAATGGTTTGATATGTATCCAACATGTTCAGCTTTTGCCTTGGGTTGATCTGATCATAGACCGTTATTGTTACATACTAAGCCGTCTAAGTGGAAACCTTTTCGGTATTACACATCTTTATCTTTATATTAACAAAGATGAAATTAGGTTTGACGTGAACCTATATATATAAAGGTCCTAAAAACTAGAGAATGGGTCTCAAAAAAAAGAGAAAAGGGAAAAAACCCTAAGTGCTCCTAGAGAAGAGCAACAAAGCACGAAGAAAAGAGGTCACAGCCTAAAGACAAGCTTGGAGACTTATCTCTACGAGAGATCTTAGAGAGCAAGATATTATCATTCGATACTTGTTATATTCATGTATATTGTTGTTTTCAACGATGTAATCCGAGAAACTATGCATCAATAAAGTATCTCTTCAAGCGTTAGTCTCAATAAGAACCAGTTAAAATTTGCCCAAACAGTTTGGCGTGAGAAGGAAGGGAGTTTTAATTACGTGAGTGATGACGCAAGAGAAAATTTAATGACAACATGAGTTGACAACGGATGAACTCATGGATCTACTACCGTGATGGAGGATGGAATGATTGGGGGCAAAAGCATTCACCTACACACGAGCTTGTCTTATGGTTCTGGAAACATAGATTGTTAATATAATGCAACGAAAAAGCATGAACCTTCCACAAACCTCCAAAACTCTAAAAAGGAAAAAATCAACGACGACAACAGATTTTGGAATTTTTGTAAGAGGGGGATTTGGTTGTGGAAAATATAATTCACAAGAGGAGGATAAATACGTCATCCGAACCTAGAAGTAGCTTCACCGACTCTACTCGTTCTGTACTTGTTCTTCGTTCTCGCTCCGATCCGGTTTCACTCTTGAAGAAGAACCCCATCAAGGCGTTTTCTACGTACGCTCTTCCCGTATTTTTAAAACATGGGATCAAAATCGATTCAAGTATGAATTCGAGATTTGAGAAATTTATGAGGAAGAGCAGGAAAGAAAAAATTGTTCCAACGGAATGCTTGAGGCATACCAAATTCTAAAAGATCTGGAAAGTAATTCTCATTCTCTCTCAAGGAGGCATAAACTTCTACTTACAATTATATATACTAAACTCTAAAGTAAAACTTAAACCCAATTAAACCATACATAAGTCCAATATAATATATCTCTTAATATTTCTCCTCAAGTTGGAGCATGAAGATCTCGAATGCCCAATTTGGACAAAATCGCTTGGAAAGAACGTCCACCAAGTGCTTTAGTAAACACATTTGCTAACTGATCATTCATTGAAACATGCTTTGTGCGAAGAATCCCTGCTTGTATATCATCTCTAATGAAATGACAATTCGACTCTACATGTTTCGTTCGCTCATGAAACAGAGGATTTGGTGCAATGTGTAATGCAGATTTACTATCACAATATAAATCCATGGCGCCAACATGTTCAATACTCATTGATGATAAGACGCCTTTAATCTACTTCAGCTCGATACTCTGCTTCTATAGAAGAAAGAGCCACTACATCCTGCTTCTTTGACTTCCATGACACTGGAGAGTTTCCCAACTGTATCAACCATCCATTCAAAGATCTTCTCGTCAGAGGACATCCAGTCCAATCTGAATCACACCAAGCTGTGAGATGAAAATCACAAAACCTTCAAAATAATTCCCATTCCGGGACACCCTTTCAAATAAGGAACAACTCTCAATGCAGCCATCCAATGATCTTCCCTTGGCTTATGCATGAACTGAGACATAATATGAACCGAGTAAGCAAGATCTAGTCTACTCACAGCTAGATAAAGCAACCAGCCAACAAGTCTTCGATACTTCTCCAGATCGTCAAGCACCTTTGTCATTGACTTTGCCAACTGATGATTTGGTTCCATTGGGAACTCTACTAGCCTACCTCCAAGAAATCCAACATCAGCAATAATATCAAGAACATACTTTCTCTAGGACAAATAGATTCCTTCCTTACTGCGTGCTACTTCCAATCCAAGGAAATACTTTAGTTTCCCCAAATCTTTCATACGAAAGAAACCACTCAGATATGTCTTGAATTCTGAATAACCTCTGGACAATTTTCTATCACCACCAGATCATCCACATACACCAGAACATGCAAGTGAACCTTATCACGAACTAATGAGAAAAGGGAGTAATCAGATCTACTTTGTGTGAAACCATACCCCAAAAGTGCATTTCTGAGTTTTGCAAACTAACATCTTGAAGTCTATTTTAAACCATTCAATAACTTTTTCAAACGACACACCATCCCTTCTGCGGAGAACAAAAACTTTAAGGTAATCTCATAAACACTTTTTCCTCCAAATCTCCACGAAGAAATGCATTGTGTACATCCATTTGATGCAATTCCCAGTTCTTCCCAGCTGCAACTTGAAGAACCAATCTAACAGTGCTGATTCTTGCTACTGGAACAAATGTTTCTTCATAATCAAGCCCTTCTCTCTGACCATTACCACATGAAACAAGTCTTGTCTTGTACCTTTCAATTGATCCATCTGCATTATACTTGATCGTGAAATTCCACTTACACCCAATAACATGTTCACCTGATGGCAAATGTTCAATCACCCATGTTTTATTCAGTTCCTTAGCTTCAATCTCCAATCTCATTGCTTCTCTCCACCTCGGATCTTTCATTGCCTCAGCAAATGTCTATGGCACAATGCCTTCAGTTATGCTACAGAGGAACGCTTTGTGTGACTCAGAAAACCTATCATAATTCACAAAATTTTCAATTACATATTCATGACTCTGCTCTTGACTTACAGTGGATAAATTCATCTGAAATACCGTGTTAAGCTCATAGTCACGTAGCCTAACCGAGGGTTCTTTCTTCCTTATTCCATGTCCTAACACTTCGTTTGGTATAAACTCTTGTACAGGAACTGTTTGTGTTACACGAGGCTCTGTCTGTGTAACATCAGGTTCTGTCAACATAGTCGTCGCTTCAGGTTCTGTCTGTGTTACACTAGGTTCTGTTTGTGAAACATCATGTGTTACACCAGCTTCTGTCTCTGTAACATTCTGCATCACTTCATCCATTATAACAAGAGTTGTATCATCTTAGAGAACCCTTTCTTCAGATCGGAATCCAACAACATCATCCACAAATAACCTTGTTTATTTGGAATTGTAAGCATCATCCACATGCTTATCTTTGAGCTCCAAATACGGAAATCGTTCCTCAATAAAAGAGACATCACGAGATACAAACATCTCTTTTGTGTCCAAATCAAATAAAGTCCATCCCTTTTTCGCATAAGGAGACCCCAAAAATACACATATTCGACTTTTACTCGCAAATTTATCTCCATGTCGCTTCTCCAAAAATCCGTATCTCACTATACGTAGGAGCTTTGTCAAATATGATTTCATAAGGACTTTTTCCTTTGTGTAACTCAGACGGTGTTCGGTTGATTAGATACGCAGCACTCAACACTCATTGACCCCAAAATTCTATTGGGAGATTTGCTTGAAACATCAACACTCGTGCCATATTCAGTATATGTCGATGCTTTCGTTCAACTCTGCCATTCTGTTGAGGAGTTCCCACACAAGAAGTTTGATGAATCACACCCGTTCGACAAAAATAATCCTTTATTCACATGAATTTAGTGCCATTATCACTCCGCACTATCTTCACCTTCTTGTCAAATTTTCTTTGAATGAGAGCAAATAAATCCACAATAGTTTTCTCTACCTGTGTTTTGTCGCTAAGAAGAAATACCCACAACTCTAGAGTAGTCATCAACTATAGTGAGAAAGTAGTAAGCTCCAAGTAGTAAGCTCCACATAAACTCTGTGTTCTATATGGCCCCATAAATCACAATGTATAATCTCAAATCACTCCTTGCTTTTATTAGAACTCAAAGGAAATTCACTACGACACTGCTTTGCTCGAAAACAAATATCACAACTAGAAACCCCAACACTTCTATCATCAACTCCTTGTAATATTCTAGTCACTTTCTCTGAGGCATGACCCATCTTCTTATGTCATACTTCTAACGATTCAAACTTACCAATTTTCTTCACATTCTGAATCTTCTGAAAACCTTGAAGGAAATACAATCCTTCTTTCCTTTCACCCATTCCAATCGCATTCTGCAATCCAAGTCATATAAAAGACAACATGTTTTGGAGAACAATACAAAGCAATTCATCTCATCAACCAACTCCGACACAGAGATGAGATTGCATTTTAGTTCTGCAACGAATAAAACATGTGTTAAAGTCACATTCTCTGTTAAAACCCCACTCCCTTCTCGATCAGCAATCACAGTGTTTCCATTAGATAATCCAACCATACACGGTGAGACTTGATGTACATCTACTAGATTATTCAATATACCAGACATATGGTGTGATGCTCCAATATCAATTATCCATTCATCTTTATAACTCCTACCAGTAGAAAGATTCCCAGACTCTGGTTTCGACTCCATCATACTCAAAAGTCGATTCCATTGATTCTTTTTTAATCCTGTGATGGCATGTGCAACCTTCATGTGTGACACAACATGTGTGTGTGCCACATCAATATCCTTTCTCATAGGGACGCTTTTCGCATCTCCACTCTTTCCGATTTCAAGAGCGCCTTTCGCGTCTCAATTCTTCTCAATAACCCTCTTTCCCAAAAGAAGGCCTTCTGCGATTCCATCTTTTACAATTTCAAAAGCGCCTTCCGCGGCTCCAAATCTCTCAAAAATCATAACTCTAATCCGAAAACAACAACGTCGGAGGCAATTTTTTTTCACGGATCAAACACTCTCTCAAGAGAACCTTGCTCTGATACCATAAAAGATCTGGAAAGTAATTCTCATTCTTTCTCAAGGAAGCATAAACTTCTACTTACAATTATATATACCAAACCCTAAAGTAAAACTTAAGCCCAATTAAACCATACATAAATCCAATATAATATATCTCTTAATAAATTCCCTAAAATTGGGAAAACACTTCTTCAATTCTTGGGGGCAAAGCTACTGATCGAGTTGAGGCATATGGGGAAACACCTTTGGTAAACAATACTACAACAAAAAGATAGATAGAATTCATAACGAGATCAGCCTTCCCATGGAGATATGTATTTAAGTTGAAAAGATTGAATAGAAGAGAAAAAGTAATGCTTATGCACCTCTGAAGCCATGGCATAATCACCATCAAAAGTAAGCAGAGAACGGGAAGAACTCCATCTGTTCAAAATTTTGTATCAGAAAACATGACAGTGAGCCGTGATGAAACTCCATTGATGTTCATTCAGTGTCGTTTAAACAAATCAAACATTAGTTGGTGTGGGCTTACTACAATTTTGCACAGGAAAAAGATAAGTATCAATTTCTCTGCTACGTGCTTTGATTCAAATTCTGAAAGAAAATAAATCTCTTTACATTTTTTAACTAAATATCGCAGAATTCATAAAAATTGCTGATCCGGCAGAGAAGGCAACGCAAACGCAGCCACAATGACAAAGAAATCAAGATAAGTTTTCTAATGACCATTCATAAACTCTCTTTAAGTATAACGATTACTCTCAATCCAGAGTCTAGCACCTTTTTCCATGAGATCAAGCAAAAAGACACGTCCTTACCATTTTAACTATCTAATGCTAAGGTACTATTATTGATGTATGTTGATAAAAGTTAAGTGCATAAGCACAACGCTCTCAGAAACAAGGTTAAACATCTACAATGAATATATATGGATGTGTTCCTAAAGCAACTAAAAGCTATGTGCTCAGCTTAAATAGTCTACAAGACTACTATCATCTATGGTAAAGGCCAAGTGCCTAACACCAGTGGCTAAAAAAGAGAAGCTACCAAGATACTCATTACAAAAACTTTGCTCTGGTTAAAGACCATTGCGGAAATCGGGGCGGGCATGACCCTAAGGCCACTACGAAAATATGATCATGACAGGACTTCGAAAAAGTCGTTAGAAGGGATGACCCTAACACCATTACAAGTGTTGATCATGATCAAAAGGTCAGATCAAAACTTTAATCATGACTAAAATTTCATTAGAAGTATTTAGGCATGATCCTAATGTCATCACAAAAATTTGATTGTGCCAAAAGAGTCATTGCAAAGCATTGCCAAAGAGCATTGCAAAAACAGGGACATTGTCTCCTAAAAAGGCAGTGACTAATGATATGCTCAAATTTGCCCTGAGCTACTCTCTCAAATTAAGAGATCGATGTTGTACTTAGGGGTCGAATCCACAGGGAATCGAATAACACAACCAATTCGTGGGTTCAAATTTTGCTAAGTAAATATGTGTGAATGAATAAAAACAGTAGGCAAACGAATAAATGGTTATCAAGGTTTTAGAATTCAATTTAGACAAAGGTTAGGCCTTGGGTAATTCGTAGGGATGATTTGAAATTCGACTGTGTCGATCGACACACAGGTTTGCGTCGATCGACACGGATCTATTTTAACCGTAGGATTTTATTAAGAATCGTTCTAGAACATAAACACGAATGTAAAATCAATCAACTTTCGTTGCAGAGACTATCTATGATTAGATTCCTAAATCCCAAATTTCTTTGCGAACCTAGAGAATTAAATCAATCTTTAAAGTTCAAGTTTAATTGCTCACAAAATTCCTAAACCAAATTTCTTTGCGAATAAGTAATTTTGCTCATCTAAGATTATTTCAGGTTATTAATAATACTTGCGCATCTATTAAACAACCTAAGATATCTAATTTTAGTTGATCAATCCTAAAATCAGAGTTATACCAATCTAGATGAAGAACATAAGGATAAATCCTAACAGGGTTTTAATCCATTCAATTTCTCATCAAACCCTAGAACTACCCTAAACCTAACAAACAGACTACTCAGACATGGATGATGTAAACATAATCAATGAATAAATAGTTTGCATAAAAGAGATAAGATAAAAGATACAGAGAGTTCGAATTGACAGAGTCTGGACGTATGAAATCTCCTAAGCTCCTCAAATCTCCTCTCTTCGTTCTAGAGTTAAAAACTGGATCCCAAAACCTAAAACTCTAAGTACAAACTATAAGTATTGTTCAGAATTCGGATTGGGCTTCTTTTGTAAACTTCTGGGCTTCGTGGGCTTTAAAAGGAAAATACTTCTCTTCTCGTCACATATGACCATGTCGATCGACATACAAGTCCATGTCGATCGACACGCTCGTATAAAATCGAATTCGACTTCATCACTTCAGCTCTTCTTTCCCCCAATGCTCCAAAATGCTCCAAAAGCTTCCAGTAAGCTCCAATCATCCATTATCCTGCAAAGACTCTAAAAGGACTCGAAAATACCAAAAAGAGTCTACAAAAAGGACATATATCATGGTCGAACACGGGTAAAAACCATGATATATCAACTCCCCCAGACTTAGCATTTGCTTGTCCTCAAGCAAAATATACACTTAGAATGTGAAAGAGGTTTGAAAACGCAGAAACTTACCTTCCCTTGGGGTATTGAACCGATCCCTTTCAGCTAGTAATCCACATAATGCATAACCGACTCAAAATCAGACCACTATGTACTTCTCCATAGACATTCGCAGCCTTCCAAATTCATCCACGACTACTCAACATAACCCGTCAGTTATCATTGCAAGGTCTCGTCCCAGATCTTGACCCCAAAAGCCTTCTAGACTCATTCCCATTCTATACCATGACTAATGAATCCATATAACTTTCGGTACCCTTTCTCCCCCAGACTTATTTAATTCGATATATATATATATTTTTTTTTTTATAAAATGTTGAAACTCAAAAGCAGTGTTTTCACTACAGTTGTTCCTTGTGAGGAGACAGGGTCTGAGATCGCTCGTCCTCTACATCCATTCTAAGGGACTCAGACTGCTGCTTTTGAGCTCTGGGTGATCACCTCTTGAGTACTGATTCACTGGAATTGTATTTCCTCATCTGATACTCAAGAACTATCATATCACCCCATTCTTCATAATAGTATTTTTTATAAATTAGGGAGAGGGGTACCATTAGTTTCAACAGGAACTTGCACTATTCAGGTATGAATGAAGAATCAAGCTTTATGAAAATCAATTACCGAGGAGACCGTATAATTAGCTCTAACCTGGCGGATTATGTTGGAAGTAACGGACGTCTCTAGTTAACTGGTCAGCTTAGGATTTCCCATTAGTCTGACTCTGAATTCGATCCTGGAAAAATGGTCACACAACTGAAAAGAACAATCCACTAAACCAAAAGAAGGGTCATTGTTTCCAACTGACTATTTTGACTCAATAAAAATGTTTTGGACTGACATTCAAAAACGAACACAAAGTTAGCAACTACCTCCCCCAAACTTAAACAACACTGTCCCCAGTGTTATCAAGTTGAGTTCGGCATAAAGAATCAAAAGGATAACGAACTTGAGAAGAGAAGACGAAATTTTACCAAGTGTTTTCCCCATTTCGATCGACATAGAAAACCGTGTCGATCGACACAGGTTTCCGAATCGGATCATAAGTTGTGCAGAATTGGAGACAAAATGTTGAACCGTGTCGATCGACATACAAGTCCATGTCGATCGACACAGTATCTCTGGATATTTCCGCAAGTGTGGTCATCATTTTCCATCGTTGAAATAAATTTCAAAGCTAATCATTCTGCAAAACTTAACTCAAAAGACGTGATTAAGAGGAAAACATAGGCGAATCGCATTAGTTCATCAGTTCTGAAATCCTAAAGAAACATAAAACAAACTGACTCAAAGAAAAACAGAAAAATAGACTCAAAGTTAGATAATAAAAGAAAATAAAGAGAAACAGGAAAAAGGATAAGTGATCTAATCATCCTCCTCAGATAATGATGAAGGTCGTGGAGTAGGTTGGCGAGGACGGATGCATCCACAGCGCGGCCAAGTAGACACGGCAGTCCAGAGGATCTGGATACTCTGAGCCATCCAACTCTGAAACTCGTCTAGAGGATGGCCAGGCAGAGGTGGTAATGGAGGAAGCTGAGGTGGCTGAGATGGAGCACGGGAAGTGCCTGCACCTGAAGTACTAGCTGTCTCTGTATCACGGATAATCAGCTTACGCCCAGCGCCAACTGTATGAACTAACCTGTCGTCAGGCTGAAAGGCCAGGCAGGTAGGGTCAGATGCAATGTCCATCAATGCAGGAAGTGGTAACTGCACCATGCGTGGCTGCCCAGGAGAAATGCGGAAAACCCAGTGGTTTGGCTGCTTCAGCCAGGTAGCCCTCGTCAGATAATCCAAATCAACTGCAGAAACTGTGCTATCCATACGGCATCCAGAAGTATCAATCCCACAAAACTGGAAGATGTGGGTGAGAAGACTACCAGCACTGAAAAGACTTGCTGCTCTTAGTCAGCGTGAGTGGCATGTGCTTCAGAGATAGAAGCTGTCGTGCAAAAACAACCCCCATGTTGGGTTGAATCTTATCCCAGACTGGATTGGCCAAATTCAACCTGAGAGCATATGATAGCAAAACCAACTCCTGCATCCTCATCTTTCCGGGCTCTACCTTGTACAAAATAGTGGAAGAGAAAAGACGAAGCAGATACCTAAGCACGGGATGCCTCACATCCGTATGTGTGGAAGCAGATGCTGCATACCTCCCTGTACCAAACCGACCCCAGAACTCCTGCAGATCAGGTAACATATCTGGAATGTCCTGATGAGCGCGATCTTGGTCAAATCCATAAATCCCACAAATGTCCTAAATAGAGAGCGTGTGACGGATCCCTCGAATCTTGAAGCTCATAATCCAGTTCCGAGTATCATCACTATCCTCATCAGTAGATGTCGTGCAACACAGCTGCATAGACGCGAAGAACTGGCGTACCAAATCAGGGTAGAGCGGATAATGGCGTGTGGCGAATGTCCCCAGGCTTGCGTTCTGCAGTAGACGCAACACCTTATCCTTTAGACCCAACCGTCTCATCGTTCGGTTGTCAGCAAACTGTGTCCCCGATAACTGAACCTTTAGCCACTCATTGTACAACAGAGAGTCGTAATCATCCCATACTGGTGTGCTCTTTCTGCGAAGGACATCATCTCGTACCAGAATCTTGGCAGGAACATCATCAAACTACCTTGCGATGGCGATCTGCTTCCCCTCAGGGCATGGCCATGGAGGATGCGATGCAGTGGGTTGTGCGTGTGTACCGGAACCAGAGGCAGCTTCCTTGCTTCTCTTCTGACGTTTGGTACCTTGTGTGGCCATCTACAAAGAAAACCCAACAAAAGCAAACGAACAAAGTCCAAAATCAGCACGCGTTTGAACACTCTGGACGGCCGTGTCGATCGACACACAGGTCCGTGTCGATCGACATGACCGTCACTGTCGGTAAAAGTATACAAAGTATAGCAGTTCATCCGCGACAAACAACCAAATCAGTTTCTAAACAAGCTCTAACAAGAGAATGATGACAATGTACCTCAATATCGACCACAAATCAGCCTTAATTCAATTTTTCCTCTCTCAAATCAAAAATTTCTCAAACCTTTCAAATCGAAATGCAACGAAATTCAGAAATGAATTCGGTTCCAAATCACTCAAAAAGTGCATACGAAGTATTGCAACGCCCTAATTCGAATCAAATCGACTCAAATTTCCAAAATTTACTCAAAACGTCGAACTGAAAATCATGTAGATAGAGAAATCGGTGACTAGAAACGAAAAGAGGGCAAAAATCCGAGCAGATTAGGGTCGAAAATCACTTGATTTGGTGAAAGATTCAAAAAGCTATGGAGGTTTCAAAAAGCTATGGAGGTTTTCGTGTTCTGTCAAAGTTGAAGTGAGGAGGATGATAAAGAAAACTTACCTGTTTTCGATTGGCTGGGCCTGCTGTGGGCCTTGTCGTCTGTGGGTCGTGTCGATCGACATGGCTCCTTCATGTCGATCGACACTCTGTTCTCTTTTCCGAAAATCCGGCTTATCATACATGAACCACTTAAAATAAAATGTTACTAAAACAAAACAAAAAGATTGAAAATAATTTACACGTACCAGTGGGTTGCCTCCCACTAAGCGCTTGTTTTCAGTCATTAGCTTGACTGTGTCAGATTTCAGGCAGCAGGTGGGTCGGTGGAAGGGACAACACCGGGAAAGAGTCTCATAGTGTTTCCCACCATCTCGTTGATAGCTACTTCTCCTCTCTCCTTTAGCTCCATGGGAAGTATGATTCTGAACTTAGAGAAAGGTTTGGATCTCCTCTTCCTTATTACCTTAGGTGCAGCCAACTCGCCATCACGACGTTCTATGGAAAAAGGCACCTTGTTCGTAGTGTCATTTGTAGGGTTTGAGCTCGGCTTTCCTCCATTAGTAATGGTCATGCAAGAAATCTCCTTGAAATGGACTGCGGGATAGAAGACATCCTTTTTGATCTTCGAGAAGGAGATTCGCGTGTTGGGAAAGTCCACTATTGCACCTACAGTGGCAAAGAAGGCTGATCCGAGAATCAATGGTTTCTCGCTGTCCTTCTTCATCTCCATCACGTGGAAGTCTGCAGGAACAAGACAATCTCCCACTTGCAACATTAGATCAGGAATGAAACCCCTTGGAGTTGTAGAAGAAGCGTCTGCAAACTCGATAGATGCCTTTGGGGGTTCTAGATCAAGAATTCCTAGCTTCTTTGCAATAGCCATGGACATGACATTCACGTTGGCCCCTGTATCACAAAGAGAATCCTTTAATTCAATGCCATTAACTAAACATGGAACAACAAACCTCCCTGGATATGCTAGTTTGGGCAGCTTCCTTAGCAACGATTTAGGATGTTTCTCCGGAATCATGTTCTGAATTGCTGGACACACTCCCTTAGTAGGCATCACCTTGCATCCAGAAATCTCCACATCTTGTATAGACCTCTCCGAGTTCCTAGGATAAGGTATCTTTGGCTTATACACCCTTTCCTCTACAATGGCCGAAGGTTTCGACAAGACTGGGCTTGTATGGGATGCATGTCGATCGACACTGTCCTTGTGTCGGTCGACATGAGTCTTTTGTGTTGGCCTCGTGCCGACCTTAGAAGGAAAATCACCGACTGCGTAGATTTCAGGATCAAGATGTTTAACCCGTGTCGATCGACATGTGACTTCTGTGTTGATCGACACCATTTCTGGAACGCAATTGTCCTCTCCTTCAAATTCCTCCTCATTCCCCAAGCTGATAGCATTGACGTGTAGTCTCGGGTTGGTGTCAGTCTTGCTTGGAAGAAAGCCTTCTTGTCTCTTGATTGTTTCTGCGGTTTGAGCAATTTGAACATCCAGCTTCTTGACATGGTTGTTCAAAGCTTCGAACTTCCCATTCAAGTCCTGGTACATGGCATCCATCTTCCCGTTGAAGCTCACAGTCATCTTCTGTTGCCCTTCCAAGATCTACTCTAGCATGGATTTCATCTCGCTGCTCTCCGCTGTCTGAGGGGGAGGTGCCTGATAGGAAGAGGAACCGTAGTTCCTAGTGTAAGTGCTCTGAAAAGGCTTCTGATACTCAGTCTTCTGAAACTATGGCTTAGGAGAATAGGTAGGTGAGCTTGGATTCCCAGTGAATGTAGTCCTCTAGTTATTCCCACTGAAGTTTCTATTACCCTGCTGATTGCCAAATCTCTGATTCTGAAACTCAGTTCCGCTGACATAGTTGACATCTTCCTCTTCATCCTGTGTCGATCGACACATGCCTCCCGTGTCGATTGACACAGGCTCGGGTATGAAGGTTTCTACCTCCTGAGCAAACTGAACCGTCTTCTTTCCTACCAGAAGATTGTGTACAGTATCCAGCTTAGCCTTAACTTCTGCAATTTGGCTTCCATCCATGTTTCCACCCAGCTTTTTCCTTTCAAAATCTGCATTTTTGGTACTGTTGCTGGAAGCCAAATTGTCGATGAGAATCAGAGCATCTTCCGGATATCGGGTGTTGAAGTTCCCGTTGCTAGCTGAATCGAGGGCCATCTGATACCTCCAGTCAATCCCTCTGAAGAAAATGCCCAACAGCTGAACATCACTGAAACCATGTTGAGGGCAGTCTCTCTGGTAGTTCTTGAGCCTCCCCCAAGAAGCCTTGAATGCTTCAGTAGGACCCTGCTTGAAGGGGGAAATCTTAGTCCTCAGGTCCTCTGATCTCGCCTCATCAAAGAAATTGTTGAGGACGGCGTTCTTGGTGTCCTCCCAAGTGGTTAGCGATCCAGGCTCTAGCTGCTTCAGCCAGTAAGCAGCTTCTCCACCAAGGGAGTAAGGGAAGAGCTTGCAGTAGAGGTAATCACTGGATACTCCATTGGCCTTGATGCTAGACGCCAAATCCTCAAACCTCTCAAGGTGATCCATGGGGTGTTCAGAAGATAAGCCATGGAATGGGTGCTGAGCCACAAGAGAGAAATAGGCGGGTTTAAGCTCGAAGTCGTTCCTCTGGAAAGCTGGAGAACGAATCGCTGCCTTGTTGGCATAGAATTCGTCTGGTCTGTTGTACTCTCCTAGAGTGCGCCCACGCCCAGCTGGCTCATGGCGCTGTACAGCATGCTGCTCCTCCACAATCACAGCCCCATTCTCATCCAACCTCTGACCCTGAGCATTACGTCTACGACCCTCAGAGTCCTGAAGAAAACCATCGTCACCTCTGATAAGGATCATTGGATTCATATTGGCTATCCTTGTCGCTGCTCTGTTGGCTCGTTCTAACCTTAAAATCTCAGGATTGAGATCAAGTAGCTCTTTGTTCTGGTTGCTTCTGGTAACGCGCAGATGCATAAACCTGAAACACACAAAACAAAAAGAAAAGAGAAAGTAAGTAAAATAAACAAAAATAAAAACTTAGACAAAGTTCTAATAACACAAATCGATTGGTTAAATCGAGTCCCCGGCAAAGGCGCCAGAATTTGATATGCTCAAATTTGCCCTGAGCTACTCTCTCAAATTAAGAGATCGATGTTGTACTTAGGGGTCGAATCCACAGGGAATCGAATAACACAACCAATTCGTGGGTTCAAATTTTGCTAAGTAAATATGTGCGAATGAATAAAAACAGTAGGCAAACGAATAAATGGTTATCAAGGTTTTAGAATTCAATTTAGACAAAGGTTAGGCCTTGGGTAATTCGTAGGGATGATTTGAAATTCGACTGTGTCGATCGACACACAGGTTCGTGTCGATCGACACGGATCTATTTTAACCATAGGATTTTATTAAGAACCGTTCTAGAACATAAACACGAATGTAAAATCAATCACCTTTCGTTGCAGAGACTATCTATGATTAGATTCCTAAATCCCAAATTTCTTTGCGAACCTAGAGAATTAAATCAAGCTTTAAAGTTCAAGTTTAATTGCTCACAAAATTCCTAAACCAAATTTCTTTGCGAATAAGTAATTTTGCTCATCTAAGATTATTTCAGGTTATTAATAATACTTTCGCATCTATTAAACAACCTAAGATATCTAATTTTAGTTGATCAATCCTAAAATCAGAGTTATACCAATCTAGATGAAGAACATAAGGATAAATCCTAACAGGGTTTTAATACATTCAATTTCTCATCAAACCCTAGAACTACTCTAAACCTAACAAACAGACTACTCAGACATGAATGATGTAAACATAATCAATGAATAAATAGTTTGCATAAAAGAGATAAGATAAAAGATACAGAGAGTTCGAATTGACAGAGTCTGGACGTATGAAATCTCCTAAGCTCCTCAAATCTCCTCTCTTTGTTCTAGAGTTAAAAACTGGATCCCAAAACCTAAAACTCTAAGTACAAACTATAAGTATTGTTCAGAATTCGGATTGGGCTTCTTTTGTAAACTTCTGGGCTTCGTGGGCTTTAAAAAGAAAATACTTCTCTTCTCGTTACATATGACCATGTCGATCGACATACAGGTCCATGTCGATCGACACGCTCGTATAAAATCGAATTCGACTTCATCACTTCAACTCTTCTTTCCCCAATGCTCCAAAATGCTCCAAAAGCTTCTAGTAAGCTCCAATCATCCATTATCCTGCAAAGACTCTAAAAGGACTCGAAAATACCAAAAAGACTCTACAAAAAGGACTTATATCATGGTCGAAAACGGGTAAAAACCATGATATATCAACTAACTATACAATAGCATTAATGAGAAACTTTAAACCTTCTTGATGAACGACTACGATCATTTTAATCCAAAGAAGCATAAACTAGTGTCTACGGTCACAATAAAAAAATGAGGGACGCCTCAAATATGATTGAAAGGGTCCATATCATTTCAATCAAAATTCAGAGGAAAAACCTCAAATATAATTGAAAGTATTCTTTGCTTCAATCTAAAAAGCAGAATATCCCAGAAGCAAAGCTTCAAATGTAAGCATTCAGTGCTTTAATTGAAAATTAATGGCAACGCCTCTAGTTAAATAGAAGTGGTGACTGCATCTTCAAAGGATGGAAAACATCTATTCAAAATAAACAATAGTGACTACGGTCACTGCAATAACAAAATTGAAACAAAGCTTCTTGAAGTATAAAAGTGATGATAGTCACTATAATAATATTAAAGGCAATGTCTCTAAGAAGATAGTAATGTTAATAGTCGTTACAGGAAAAACAGAGAAAATTGTCTTAAGAAAAAGTAGTGATGACTATCACCACATACAAAACAAATCAGAGGTAAAACCTCCTTAAATATATAAAAAATGATCATGATTGCTATAAAAGTAACAGCTATGATCATTATATGTTCAAAGAAGTGGTTACGATTGCAATTAAAAAAATTGCTATCACCATAAGGAGTCGATCACGATCGCCAAAAGGAAACACAATTTTACGTTTTATGGTTGTTTGGCTTCCTAAGCCCATGTCTAACTCTCCCATTAGTATGATATTATCCGCTTTGGATCCAGTGGCAAAGCCTACGTGGATTTGTCTTTGGGCTCTTTCTCAAAAAGCCTCTTTCAAGTCTTGGTTCTTTGCTGTCTCTTTTAAGTTTTTCGGCGATCCATGGGACATCAATGCGTTTTTCTATTGACTTGTGTACTTCACAATATGTCAACGGAAAATTATTCTAATAAAGAAGTTTTTACGAACTAAAATCTCGATATGATCACGGTCACAATAAACGGAGGCAAGACCTGGTATAAGGTGAAAAGCGTACACCAAACGCTAACCATGTCACATGCTAAGGAAAACTACTTAGCAAAACTAAGAAAAGAGCACTGCGACATTCGAAAAACGAAGCGTAGTAGCTCCAAAGAGAATTACAAAATTCAAAAAAGAATTTGTAGCTCTGAAAATTCTTAAGTAGAGCATTACAATGCTCCGAAATATAATTGAAAGAGCACTGCGACATTCGAAAAACGAACCGTAATACCTCCAAAAAGCATTACAAAATTCAAGGAAGAATTTGTAGTAGCTCTAAAAATTCTTAAGTAGAGCATTACAAAGCTCTGAAACTTAATAAAAAAGCACTGCGAAGTTCAGAAAACGAACCGTAGTACCTCCAAAGAGCATTACAAAATTCAACAAGAATTTGTAGCAGCTCCGAAAAATCTTAAGTAGAGTATTGCAAAGTTCAGAAAAAAAAAACGTTGTACTAGCTATGAAAGTTTATAGAAAGAGTATTGTAACGTTCATAAGACGAACTGTCGTAGCTCCAAAGAGCATTACAAAATTCAAAGAAGAATTTGTAGTAGCTCCAAAAAATCTTAAGTAGAGCATTACAAAGCTCCAAAAAGTTTTTTTTGTAGCAGCTCCGACAAGTCTTAAGTAAAGCATTACAAAGCTCCAAAAAACTTTGCAGGTTTCGATATGGCTCAGTAGTATGAGACAAAAGACAGTGCCATCTTTTTGAATGATCCCGTCTTGCGGAACTAGCGTCTTTGATTTAGATTACATCAAAAAAGAAATTCAATGACTATGGTTGTTAACTAAAATATAGTAACAATGACCAGTAGAATAGATGATCTAGGGGGCAATGCTTCCCAAAAAAGAAAAGTGACCAACGTCACTTCAACGGAAAGGAAAAAAAAGAGGCAAAACCTCCTCAAAAACAAAAACCATCAAATGCTCAACAGAGCCAAATCTTCACAAGATACCAGAAGCATCAAATGCTAAATCGAGGTTATGCCTCCTAGGAAAAGGCAATGATAATAGTCACTACATAACATATGAGAGGTAAATCCTTGACAGAAAAATAGAAAAGCGAATACAGTGGCTATGACTCGACCATTGGAAAACCCACCTTAGACCATGGTCAATGCTAAATAAAATAGAGAAAAAGTCTCCAAAAATCCAGAAGTGACACCGTCGCTGCATTAGAAAAGAACAAGCAGAAAGTTTGTAATATACAAAACAAACAACGTCGACAGTCACTATTAATGAAATCAAAGTCAATCTTTCCGTGAGAAAGAGAAAATGTGATCATGGTTGCTATAAAAAGAAGCAGCTACACTCGCTATATATAGAAAAGGGGCTGCGGCCGCTATATATAAAAATAGGTTAAAATGTCAAATTAATGACTAATGTTGTTTACTAACAAAAATAGTAACAACGGCCACTAGAAGAAATAATCTAGGGGGCAATTATCTCCTAAGAACCTAAAATGGTCACGGTCACCGACCGACGAAAAGAGAGATTACGGTCGTTACAAAAAATCAGAGGCAATGTGTAATACTCGTACTCCGAAATCTTACCGGATTGAGATTGGAGTCGAGAGGTTTGAGGCTTGGGCAAGCCAAGATAGCCTAAGGAAAAATTAAGTGTTGAAATATTTTTCTAAGTATAGATGGGTCGAGGTGGCCGAGAAGGGTTGGGCCGAATGCGGGCCGGGTCGAGTCCACTCGTGGTCGGGCGGGAACGGTCCGCAGGAAGCATTAAAATCACGTCAAATATGGAAAATTGCGGGTCCGCGGGAGAGTTAATGCGCAGGATCGCGCATCGGGCCAGTTTTGGAAGGTTGCTGGTCCGCGGGGAGAGTTAATGCGCGAGATTACGTATCGGCCAGATATGGAAGGTATTTATGGCATATTGATGGCGGAGCATTTATGGGGAGAATATTCTCTCGGATCCGCGGGCCTATATAAGAGAGGATCACTCTCATTTCTCTCATTTTCGCAATCCTAGCGAGTTTTGAGAGAGAGCGCCGCGTGTTTGTGGGGAGAGTTTCTGCCGTGTCGCGTGTTCTGTCGTGTCGTGTCGCCGTCGTGTCGCGTCGCGTGTTCCGTCGTGTCGCGAGTCTCTGTCGTGTCGCGAGTCTCTGTCGTGTCGCGAGTGCCGTCGGGTCGCGGGTAGTTTCTGTCGATCCGTTGTGTGGGTAAGTTTCGTGAACCTTTGTGTTTCACCGTTTGTTTACCCTTTCTCGACCATAACTTGGTGTTTTTATGTTGTTGGGTACGGATCGAAGTAGTTTCATGAGGGTTGTGGTGCGCGATCGTTGGGTAGATCGATCGGCTGATTTTCGATAGTTCGGGTAAGAATCGTTACCCCTGGTGTTTTTCTATCGATAGTTTACCCTTGGTTTGGTTTTGATCACGTTTTGGTTCGGTTTGGTTCGGTGTGGGTAGAGGATTTTCCGTAGCGTTTGTACGCGGGAAGTATCAGTGGTTCGTGGTCGATCGTTCAAGTAGATTGTGCGATTTTCCTCAACCAACCCGTTTGCTAAGGTGAATGCGTGACCATAGCTATTTTCTAGGGTTGTTTGTATGTTGGCTCGTGAAGCCATGTTTGTTGTTTGTTTCGATTTGGCAGATACACTTCGGTGTATAGGTATACTTATGTATACGGCAGATACACTTCGGTGTATAGGTATACTTTGGTATACGGTTTGATGACGGTGTGCACACAATTATGTTGGTGTCTGATCAACACGGTTTGTTATGAACGAAAGTTCAAGTTTGGTCTGTGATATGTTTGTTCGTTTGTTATACGATGATTCTTGATATTAGCTGGTGAGACGGGACGACCGCTCTCACAAAGCAATTCGTTTGCTTATGCGTCATTTCATGTATGCAGGTGATAAAAGTGGCTAAAGAGTACGTGAGACGAGCTGGAAAGGAAGGGATGGATTTAGGCTGGGTTCACGTTGATGTTGCATTCGTTAGACTTGTTGGTTTGATTGATTTCATACATTTGCTAAGTCAATCGTTGGATTATGGAATCGTTTGCTAGTTTGGTTAAGGAACCCTTGTTATTGTTGAACCTCGTTTGAATTGGATTATTTGATGAAATTTTATTAAGTTGATTCGTTAAGTATCATCATTTATGCATGTTCTGAACGCGCTTAAGCTGTTAGCCTTCCGCTGAATTGAATTGAATTGAAGTTAGAATTGGATTTGAAATTGAAATTTAGTTGAATTTGGCTAAGTAAAATGGAAACCAAAATTTGACTAAGTATAACTAGGATCGCATGGTTCGATAATTCCCTTAGGATATCGGGGTCGGGGCGTTACAAGTTGGTATCAGAGCGCGGTTCATTCTAGGATTGTTTTATGTTGCCTAAATGGGTTTGTGGGCTGTAGAAATCCATCCTTCCAGCGCTGTCTGATGTGCATAAAACTTTCATGTAGGGTTTATGCAATTAGGTCTTTAAATTTATAACCCTATGGAACTGCAAGTGCACAGTTAAGACAATTGTAGTACTTAGGGGTCGATCCACTGAGGACTAAGTGATGACTGTGCTACAAACCTATATGATTCGGATTAAGCTAAGGGAAAATATTATTTGGTTTTGGGGTTTTATGGAAGCAAATAACAAAGCAATAAAAGTAAAAGGGATAGATATTAATTAAGATTAGAAATCAAACAGTTCATAAAACATATGCAAACACAAGCAATCGATTTAAGGTTTTAATACTAGTTGTTCTAGAACTCATATCACTAAGGTAAGGTCATCCCACTATCGTGAAGTAAATAACCATCTACGTTTTACACCCTAATAGACTCAACTATCGCAGGTTATTATAAGGTGAAAACATGCATTATTGGTCAAGATTGATTGTTCACTAAACTCCTTAACTAACCTTTCGAATTGTTAAGGTCTCTAGCTCATCGAATACTAGGTCCGGAGATATAACAAGCTTTTGGAAAGTATATCAACCTAAGATCAGTCCTTGGGTAGCTAAGCCAATTCATGCTTTGAGTATAAATAAAGATGAAGAATCAATTTTAGAATAAATCCCTAAACGATTAAATGCGTAAAAACATAGAATTAAGAGAATGAATAGAAATCAAATCAAAGCTATAACTCTAACATGTTTTGCAACACGTAGCAGCGAGAGTAAAGCACATATATAGTATAATTCGTTGATCTATCTAAGCGTAAGGAATTAGATCTCATCTCTTTGCAATAGGGCAAAGATCAACCTATCCTTAAAGGCTTCTAGAATCAAATAAACATGAAAAACAAGAGATAAACGAAATACATTGTTTAGGTATTGATTTTGGCTGTTAAGGCCGGCTGCTTAAGTTCCTAGAGAGGCTAAAAGCAAGTATATATAGGGGTTAAGGAGGCTTAAGTCGGTTAGGGCTTCTTCGGGCAATTACGTCTTTTCAGGTCAAAAACTGAGGCAATTTCGGTCAGGATAAGGATCAAGCTTCGTGACCGATAAGCTTCTAGGGAGCTTCTATAAGGTCATACAAAGGCTGTATATCGGCCCATGGCCTGGCCCGGTTCTTGGCTTCATTCTGCACATACTTCACTTCGAAGGCAGTTTGACATGTCCTCAGTGTTTCGGGTGTATCTTCCAAAGTACAGCTTCAATTGATGAAATTCAAACTCCATTGGAAATATAACTCAAAGAAATATCTTCACACCAAGTTTCATTAAATTCCCAAATGATTTGATCCTCCGTTTTTCAGCAAACTTCTGGCGTATGCGTTCTGTCCAGTAGGAGAATGTGCATTATCTTCAAGATAAAGTGACTTGGTTTGGTTCCTTTGACTTGGATAAGTAGCTGAATCATAGATGATACTCCTTTTGCTCCTTTTTACATCCTTTTGATGATAAAACCTGTTAAGTCTTTAAAATCTACATATACGAGAAAACTACCTCTTTTGGCTCAAAAGCTTTATTAATATATATAAAAACCATACTAAAATAGATAGAAAAAGTGGTAAAATATAGGGTATATCACTGTCTCACGGTAAGTCTCATTGTTTGTAGATGTGTTGCTAAGTTAGTCGTGAACTAACTTAGTATATCATCTGGTTTGGTTTGTAGATGGCTTGAGGTAACGGTAGAAAGGCGAGGAATGTTGCACCGGCTGCTACTGCGAGTGGTACGAAGAGCAGTGCAGCGAGGAGTTCCGATCCAGTGGAGGATCGTAGTGCTAAGGATATGGGTAACAACAGTGCAGGGGACAATGCAGCGAACGGTCAGGCTGCAGCAGCTGCTCCGACTGAGGAGGATGTGGGGTGAGTGATGGGCGTGCTGGCCCAGCTATTGGCGAGGATGTCGAATGTTGCCCCAGCGCCTGCAGCTGTGGAGCCACCAGTGGAGGTGGTACAGCCGGTAGTAGTTGATGTGGCGGCTGCGGTAACTCCGTCCTACTTGTCTATGATGGAGCACATGGTTAAGCTGGGAACCAAGAAGTTTGACGGTGGTTCTGATCTAGTTGAGACGGACGAGTGGAGATCGACGGTGGAGAAGAACTTTGTATCTTTCGGTTCATTTCTTGGGTGAGAAGGCCTATGATTGGTAGATGGGTGTATCCGCGAGGATGGCGAACCCTGATTGTTCATGGGCTACTTTTTGTGGCGAGTTACGAGCCAAGTACTTTCCACCGGAAGCGTCAGATCGTTTGGAGACTGAGTTCTTGGAGCTGCGTCAGGGTACTATGACCATCAGAGAGCTCGAGCTTGAGTTCAACAAACTGCTGAAGTATGTTGGACGGCACGTGGATGGTGAGGAGGCTCGTATCTGTTGGTTCAGGAGGGCGATGCGGATTGACCTTCGTAAACGGACCGAGATATCCAACTTTACTACTCTGACCAAGCCGGTAGAGAAAATGGCAGCCTTGGAATCCGGGTTGGAGGAAGAGGCAAGGCTATGCGGTGAGGTAAAGTTAGCGGTTCCAGCAGCACCGCAAGCTAAGAGTGGGAATGTGTCCAGGTAGAAACATAAATGGGATAAGCACAAGGGTGGGGGTAAGGTGGTCACTACCTAGAGTGCGTATCAGCAGTGCGGGAAGGTGCATCCTGGTTTGTGTAGGATGGCATCTGGAGGATGTTTCCGTTGTGGCAGCACGGAACATAGGCTGAGCGAGTGCATGGTTCAGAAGACGTGCTGAAACTGCGGTGATCCGGGGCACATTAGGCCCAATTGTCCGAAGTTGGTTCAGCAAGGTGGGAGTCAGCCAGCAACGAAGAGGCCAACGGTTGGGACAGCCGTGATGCCAAGGGTGTACGCTCTCGCTGGGGATGCTATTGCTCCGAGTTCTTCGCGACCGATCTCTGGTTAGTTTTTTATCATTTCTTTGGTAAATTAGTTCGAGTTTGTGAATTGGTTTGCGGGTGTTGTTTGTCGTTTATCGTTTGATTTTGTCGTTTGTTAGTTTGTGTTCTTAGCATTCTATACGAATGTGTAGGGACAGTTTGTATGGGCGGATTGGCAATCCATGTGTTGTTCGATTCGGGAGCGACACATTATTTTGTTAACCCGAGTTTAGTAGGAAAGGGTGGGTTCCTGAAGGAACCAGAGGATCATTTTGGAATGGTCCAAGCGGCAGGAGGCAAGGTGATGATGACCTACGGGATGGTCAGGAAAGTCTCCGTGATGATCGATGGGATCGACATGCCAGCAAATTTGAGGATTTGTCGGATTCAGTCCTACGAGGTGATTTTGGGCATGGATTGGCTCGAACGGTATAAGGCACATCTGGACTACCATCGAAGGCGTATTTTGTTTGAGAAGGGTGATTCAAGGGTCGTGTTTCAGGGGATTCAGACTTCACCAAGTGATTTGATCGTGTCAGCTATCCAAACTGGACAGTTGATCGAGAAAGGGTGTGAGGCGTATTTGGCTACTATCACCACGGGTGAGGAGGGACTGGTGGTCGAGTTGGGTGAGATTCCAGTGGTGAGGAATTTTTAGGATGTGTTCGAGTCGTTGTTAGGACCACCACCGGCAAGGTCAGATCCGTTCACTATTGAGTTAGAGCCTGGTACGGCTCCGATCTCTAAGGCTCCGTACAGGATGGCGCCTGCTGAGATGGCCGAGCTTAAGAAGCAGCCGAGTGAGTTGATGGAGAAAGGTTTTGTTCAGCCTAGTAGTTCACCGTGGGGAGCACCGGTGTTGTTCGCTAAAAAGAAAGATGGGAGTTTTAGACTATGTATCGATTACCGAGGGTTGAACCGGGTGACGGTGAAGAACAAGTACCCTTTACCGAGGATCGATGATTTGTTGGACCAACTCATGGGTGATACTTGTTTTTCGAAGATAGATTTGGCTTCGGGGTACCATTAGATTCTGATAGCCGAGGTGGATATCCGTAAGACTGCCTTTTGGACTAGGTACAGTCATTATGAGTTCGTGGTGATACCATTTGAGCTGACGAATGCGCCAGCAACATTCATGAAGTTGATGAACAATGTGTTCAGGAAGTATCTAGACGAGTTTGTTATCATTTTCATCGATGACATTTTGGTGTTTTCGAAGGATCGAGAGGAACACCAAGTTCATCTGGAAAAGGTGTTGAGTAAGTTGCGGGAACATAAGTTGTTTGCCAAGTTCAGCAAGTGTAGCTTTTGGCAAAGGGAGATTGGTTTCTTGGGTCATATTGTCTCGGACAAAGGAGTGTCTGTTGATCCAGAAAAGATCAAGGCCATTGAGGAATGGTCGAGACCGCAGAATGCTTCGGAGATAAGGAGTTTTCTCCGGTTGGCTGGTTATTACCGGAGATTTGTGAAAGGGTTTGCTAGTACAGCCAAGTCGATGACTCAGCTAATGGGGAAGGATGTTCCGTTTGTTTGGACAGCCGAGTGTGAGAGGAGTTTCTCGACACATAAGGGAATGCTGACAAGTGCGCCCGTGTTAGCATTGCCCGAACCAGGTGAACCCTTTGTGGTTTACACGGATGCATCAAGGATGGGACTTGGGTGTGTTCTGATGCAGAAGGGTAAGGTGATCGCTTATGCATCTAGACAGTTGAGGAATCATGAAGGGAACTACCCTACTACCCTACCCATCCTTGAGATGGCGGCTGTGGTTTTTGCCTTGAAGATTTGGAAATCCTATCTCTATGGCGGTAAGGTTCAGGTCTTCATGGATCATAAGAGCTTAAGGTATATCTTTACTCAGCCGGAGTTGAACCTTAGGCAGCGGAGATGGATGGAATTAGTTGCGGATTACGACTTGTCTATCGAGTACCATCCGGGTAAAGTCAATTCAGTGGCGGATGCACTGAGCCGTAAGCGGGTGGATGTAGCATCGGGGAAGGACATGGAGTCCTTGGTGAGCATGGTGAGTACTTTGCGTCTTGCAGCTTTGATAGATGATGTGGAGCCGTTGGGTTTGGGAGCGGCAGATCAGGCTGATTTGTTGTCTCGTGTTCGGTTAGCCCAGGAGAAGGATGAGAAGTTGAATCAGGCGACTCAGAAAGACAAGACCGAGTATCAAACTTCGAATAATGGTACGATTCTAGTGAATGGTCGGGTGTGTGTTCAGAGTGATCAGGCATTACGAGAAGAGATTCTGAAGGAATCACACCAGTCTAAGTTCTCCATTCATTCGGGAGCAACGAAGATGTATCGTGACCTGAAGAGATACTACCATTGGGTTGGGATGAAGCGTGATGTTGCCAAGTGGGTTGCTAGTTTTTCGACATGTCAGATGGTTAAGGTGGAACATCAGGTTCCGAGTGGCTTGTTGCAGAAGTTACATATGCCCGAGTGGAAGTGGAACATGATCACGATGGATTTTGTCACGGGTTTACCTATGCTGAATAATAAGGATGCGGTTTGGGTCGTCGTGGATCGATTGACCAAGGCAGCGCATTTTGTAGCGGTGAACCGGAAGGACAATGCAGAGAAACTTGGTGAGATCTATGTGAGGGAGATTGTGCGGTTACATGGAGTACCGGCTAGCATAGTTTCGGACAGTGATTCTAAGTTTACTTCGGCATTTTGGAGAGTGTTGCAGAAACGATTTGGAACCCAGGTTCATATGAGTTTGTCTTATCATCCACAGACGGATGGACAGTCTGAGCGAACAATCCAGACTCTCGAAGATTTGCTAAGGGCGGCAATCCTGGATTGGGGTGAGTCTTGGGAAAATCATTTGTCGTTGGCTGAGTTTGCTTATAATAATAGCTACCAAGCTAGTATCGGTATGTCTCCATATGAAGCTTTGTATGGTAGGCCTTGTCATACACCCCTTTGTTGGACACAAGTGGGGGAGAGGAGTATATTTGGTAGGAATTTTGTGGATGGCACAAATGAGAAGGTTCGAATTTTGAAGACGAAGCTTAAGGAAGCTCAGGACTGGCAAAAGAGTTATGCGGACTAGCGCCGTAGGGAGCTAGAGTTTGCAGTTGGTGATATGGTTTACTTGAAGACGGTTACCTATAAGGGTAAGGAGCGGTCTAGGCGGACGGCCAAGTTGAGCCCGAGATATATGGGGCCGTTCCGGATTGTGGAAAGGATAGGTCCAGTGGCTTATAAGTTAGAATTGCCACCGTCCTTGAGAGCTTTTCATAAGGTGTTCCACGTTTTGATGCTAAGGAAGTGCATCATAAATGGTGAGAAGGTGATTGTTGAACCTCCGGCAGATTTGCAGCCTAATCTGACCGTGGAAGGTAGACCGGTCAGTATCATTGATCGAAGGGTTCGAGCAGACCGAAGGAAAAACGTTAAGTTGGTTCAGGTCGTATGGGATTGCGACGGTGAAGAAGAGGTCACTTGGGAACCAGAGACGGCAATGAAGGAGAATTTTCCTAAGTGGTTTGAAAAGCAAGTGCTGGAAGCACCTAAGAAGAAGACGTGAGCTGATCCGAGGACGAATCAATGCTAAGTGGGAGAGACTTGTAATACATGTACTCCGAAATCTTACCGGATTGAGATCAGGGTCGAGAGGTTTGAGGCTTGGGCAAGCCAAGATATCCTAAGGAAAAATTAAGTCTTGGAATATTTTTCTAAGTATACATGAGCCGAGGTGGCCGAGAAAGGTTGGGCCGAATGCGGGCCGGGTCGAGTCCACTCGTGGTCTGGGCGGGAACGGGTCCGCGGAAAGCATTAAAGTCACGTCAGATATGAAAAGTTACGGGTCTGCGGGAGAGTTAATGCGCAGGATCGCGTATCGGGCCAGTTTTGGAAGATTGCGGGTCCGCGGGGAGAGTTAATGCGCAGGATTACGTATCGACCAAATATGGAAGGTATTTATGGCGTATTGATGGCGGAGCATTTATGGGGAGAATATTTTCTCGCATCCGCGGGCCTATATAAGAGACGATCACTCTCATTTCTCTCATTTTTGCAATCCTAGTGAGTTTCGAGAGAGAGCACCGCGTGTTTGTGGGAGAGTTTCTGCCCTGTCGCGTGTTCTGTCGTGTCGTCATTGTGTCACCGTCGTGTCGCATGTTCTATCGCGTTGTGTTGCCGTCGTGTCGCAAGTCTCTGTCGTGTCGCGTGTTCTATCGTGTCGCGAGTCTCTGTTGTGTCGCGAGTGCCGTTGGGTCGCGGGTAGTTTCTGTCGATCCGTTGTGTGGGTAAGTTTTGTGAACCTTTATGTTTCACCGTTTATTTACCCTTGCTCGACCATAACTCGGTGTTTTTATGTTGTTGGATACGGATCGAAGTAGTTTCGTGAAGGGTTGTGGTGCGCGATCGTTGGGTAGATTGATCGGCTGATTTTCGATAGTTCGGGTATGAATCGTTACCCCTGGTGTTTTTCTATCGATAGTTTACCCTTGGTTTGGTTCTGATCTGGTTTTGGTTCGGTTTGGTTCAGTGTGGGTAGAGGATTTTCTGTAGCGTTTGTACGCGGGAAATATCGGTGGTTCGTGGTCGATCGTTCGGGTGGATTGTGCGATTTCCTCAACCAACCAGTTTGCTTAGGTGAGTGCGTGACCATAGCTATTGTCTAGGGTTGTTTGTATATTGGCTCGTGAAGCCATGTTTGTTGTTTGGTTCGGTTTGGCAGATACACTTCGGTGTATAGGTGTACTTATGTATACGGCAGATACACTTCGGTGTATAGGTATACTTCGGTATACGGTTTGATGACGGTGTGCACACAATTATGTCATGTTTGGTGTCTGATCAACACGGTTTGTTATGAACGAAAGTTCAAGTTTGGTTTGTGATATGTTTGTTCGTTTGTTATACGATGATTCTTGATATTAGCTGGTGAGACGGGACGACCGCTCTCACTAAGCAATTCGTTTGCTTATGCGTCCTTTCATGGTCGCAGGTGATAAAAGTGGCTAAGGAGTATGTGAGACGAGCTGGAAAGGAAGGGATGGATTTAGGCTGGGTTCACGTTGATGTTGCATTCGTTAGACTTGTTGGTTTGATTGATTTCATACATTTGCTAAGTCGATCGTTAGATTATGGAATCGTTTGCTAGTTTGGTTAAGGAATCCTTGTTATTGTTGAACCTCATTTGAATTGGATTATTTGATGGAATTTTATTAATTTGATTCGTTAAGTATCGTCATTTATGCATGTTCTGAACGCGCTTAAGCTGTTAGCCTTCCGCTGAATTGAATTGAAGTTAGAATTGGATTTGAAATTGAAATTTAGTTGAATTTGGCTAATTAAAATGAAAACCGAAATTTGACTAAGTATAACTAGGATCGCATGGTTCGATAATTCCATTACCGCGGGTAGGATATCTGGGTTGGGGAGTTATACAATGCCTCTTAAGAAAGAGAAGTGATGATGATCACTTTCATGAAAATAGAGGCAAAGCCTCCTAAGAAATGACGCATTGAATGTTCATGAAGCATGACATCCAAATAAGTGAAAACTAAAAACTACAGTTAATTTTTCAGAGAAGTTGTGACAATGATACTACTAAACAAATTGAAAGCAAGACCTTTGCTTGAAAGCCATGGTCAATGTCAAACGCAAAAGCAACACCTCCTAAAAGCGTGGCAAAAAGTAACCATGACTAATGTCGTTGGTATAGATCGCTGTGACCACTGTCATCGCCAAACGGAAGGCTCGACCTCAATGAAAATGTAATAAAATGACTATGGTTGCTAATAACTACCCTAAAAATGATGCCGGCAAACGATGCCAAATCAAAAAGGTAACATCATTAGAAAAATATACTAGGTTAAAATGTCAAACATTAAGGTTTGATTACACACCACTTACAAGTGAAACCGACTATAGTACGTCACTGAAAAAATATCTGAAATAAAGCTTTTTTTAGAAAGAAAAGCTTCCTAAGAAGAAAAACAGAGTCATTGTCTCCTAAGAGAGAGAGAGAGAGAGAGACAGTAGTAACAATCACTACCAAAAATCGAAGGCATAGCCTTCTAATAAAGAGAAGTGACGACACTACAAAATGACGACGTTACTACAAAGCCTCTTAAAATACGGCAGTGCATGGGGTCATTGAAATAAATCTGAGGCAAAGCCTACTCCTAAACGGAGAGCAATGATTATAGTCGCTGCAAATTTAAGGAGAGGAAAAGCTCTATACACTTAGGGCGGTGATTATGATCACTAGCTTTTATGATTTAGATACTTATCGACCATTATTGAAAGAAAGAGAGATAGAGACGCTGCCTTGTGTAAAACAACTATTGTTAGTGCGAAACAAGTCAAAAGGCAGAGGTTCCTAAGGGAGCAAAATCAACAACTATGGTCATTAAAAATAAAGTAAAAAGCCTTCTACTATTGACCAGTGGATTGTGGTTATTGCAAACCAAACAAATCTTATTGAATGACTCTGAAGACGACGAATACTCTATACATAAATATCGACACTTTGTACAATACTATAGCACCATCTGCCCTTTAAATAAAAAGAATGACCGACGATTTCTCATCGGTCTCTTCTTTAAAGCATAAGTAATAACAAAGAGTACAATCACTGACAAAAATTGAATGGACGAAGAAGACTATGACAAACATTGTCACGATCATTACAAAAGAGGGAAAAATCTCATCATTTTCAAAGGTTATCGACATGTTCACACATGATTGAGTACGAAAGGAAACAACCGCATGAAATTAATTGTTTTAGAGGAGCAAACATCTACGTCTTCACAAATATTGCTTTGAATATATGCGTCAATACAGAGAAAACATGGCTGGTAATAAATGGGAGCTTTTCAAGTCTTGTTTCTACCTAGTCATACACTAGAGAAAAAGCTCTAAGTCTGACCGTGTGTGGATCAAATAATTGGATGATATAGTCTATGTCATGAGACTAACGTTATCAAAAAAGCATCATCCACCCCTATAGTCACGTAAAATAATTCTCTGAGAAACTTTGAGAGCCGTTACCACTAATATCCTATGGGATGGAAGTAGATTGTCCTAGAGAAACGTTAATGATATTTTCAACCTCAATGTATAAAGAAGGCACTATTCCCCGCCCGCTTGCATATATAAAAAAGAGCTCCTTGCACCATAATCTCATCAGATTCATGACCATTAGTTTTTTGAAAGTTCCTTTGACAAAACCTAAAGGAATCTTGAGCATCACCAACGTCAAAAAATATTCTACAAATTACGCTCTCTACTAGACTCGGAGATGGGTTGTCACAAATCTTACGAGCATAATATCATGTCACCTGAGATAAGGGAATCGGGGGTAACAACTACGACCAAGTATGGGAAGCCAAAGTTAAAATGCTCTGGTCACATCATCAACGAAACTAGGAAGCAACACAATTCATGAGTCAAAGGAACACAATTCAATATACGATCACTCTCAGAGCTCGTCCATTATAAACCTATGGGAACTTGTTATTTTAAACCTATGAGAATTAGACTTTGTACACTATCAAGAATAGTAACAAAGAGAAGCGATAGAGCTCAACTGGAACCAATAAAGGATTGACAAAAATGATGTCAACTGGCTTTTCCATAGAAGACGAAGAAATTACCGAGGTGAATCCTTTTTTCCCAACTTTTCCGGATTCAAATTCCAAAAAGGAAAATACCCATGAAAGATATGGTGTGACATTTATGTTGGAGTGAAAATGTTGCGCGGATACAAGACACTTTAATTACTCTTCAACTTCTTAATAAGATATTAAAGAGTAGGGGGCAAGTTGTTGGGTAAAATAAATCCACTACCCGATTATGTATATATTGGTATTACACGTTATTATCTTTATATTAACAAAGAGGAAATTAGGTTTGACGTGAACCTATATATATAAAGGTCCTAAAAACTAGAGAAGGGGTCTCGAAAAAAAGAGAAAAGGGAAAAAAACCCTAAGAGCTCCTAGAGAAGAGCAACAAAGCACGAAGAAAAGAGGTCACAGCCTAAAGACAAGCTTGGAGACTAATCTCTACGAGAGATCTTCGAGAGCAAGATATTATTATTCGATACTTTTTATATGTATGTATATGGTTGTTTTCAACGATTTGATCCGAGAAATTACGCATCAATAAAGTATCTCTTCAAGCGTCAATCCGTAAATTTGCCCAAACATGGCATATAGGCTTGAAGAGGAATATTGGAAGACCAAAAGTAGAACACATTGGCTCCAAGCAGGAGATTGTAATACAAGGTTTTTTCATGAAAAACAAAGCAAAGAAGGAGTTTTAATAGAATAGTCACCATACAGAATGCCAAAGGAGACACATGTATTGAACAGAAAGAGATTCATGATGAACTAGTTCGGTATTTTCAAGATCTCTTCTCTGCTAATCATAATAGTTTGTCTCCTGATTTGTTAGATGGTATTCCCACAAGCATCACACCAGTGATCAGTTAGGAACTAACCAAGCCCATCACAGAGGAAGAAGTTTATGAGATAGTGCGTCATTAAAATCCAGATAAATCCCTAGGTCTAGACGGATTGAATGCTGGTTTTATAAACATCATTGGAAGACCATTAAAGATCAGGTACTTGAGTTTGTGAAGCTATCTTTTTAACATGGTTTCCTAGAGCATGACATTAATCACACTCATATACGTCTAATTCCAAAAATTGATTCTCCTATTTCACCTAAGGATTATAGGCCAATTAGCCTTAGTAAGATTATATCCAAAATCCTTGCTGAGAGGTTAAAACCATGGATGTACAAGATCATTTCTGAGAATCAATCAACTTTTATTCCAGGAAGGATGATTACTGATAATATTCTAATAGCTCATGAATTACTTCATTCACTGCATATTAAACACTTAGTTCATTCGTTTATGGCTTGGAAGTCAGACATTTCTAAAGCTTTTGATAAAGTGGAGTGGTCTTTCATTGATGTAGTTATGCAAAAGATGGGATTCAATGATGCATGGAGAAGATGGATTATGACTTGTTTGTCTACTGTTACGTACTCTGTATTAATTAATGGTTGTCCATCAAGGAAGATTGTCCCTCAGCGTGGTATAAGGCAAGGTAACCCGATTTCACCTTATCTTTATTTAATATGTACAGAGGGATTATCGAGACTTATCAAAACCAATGTGCAAAGGCAAAGATTGCATGGGTTTAAAGCGGCCAGAAGTAGTCTAGAAATTTCACACTTATTTTTTGCTGATGATTCTTTGTTATTCTGTCAAGCAACACAAGACGAATGTCAAAATCTGCTCCAAGTGCTAAACTTATACCAGCTAGCATCAGGGCAAGAGATCAATTATCAAAAATCTACGATAACGTTTGGTAAAGGTGTGCCTCCGAGAGTACAATATTCCATCATCCAACTCTCGAGAATATCCAAAAAAGGAGGATTTGGAAGGTATTAGGGACTTCCGGAGCACATAGGCAAAAGCAGGTATAATGCTTTTGCATATATAGAACAAAGAATTCATAACAAATTAGTAAGTTGGTCTAATAAGATGTTATCCCAAGCTGGAAAAGAAGTATTAATTAAGGCAGTAGTTCAAGCTTTACCAATTTATGCTATGTCATGTTTTTTGTTGCCAAAAAGGATTCTAAATAGAATAATTACTGCCACTAGAAAGTTTTGGTGGTCCTTTGATATGTTGAAAAATAAAATTCCATGGATTGCTTCGAACCAGATAACAATGTCTAAACAGCAAGGGGGGTTAGGTTTTAGAGATCTAAAGGATTTTAATTTGGCTTTATTAGCCAAGCAAGGTTAGAGATTAATTCAATTTCCTAACTCCTTGCTGCTCAGGTTTATAAAGGAAAGTATTATAAGAAATCCTCCTTTTTGGAAGCTAGGAGTTACAGAAGAGCATTGTTCAAACTCAATTAATCAGAAAAGAGATAAGGTGGGTAGTTGGGAATGGAAACCAGATTAATGTTTGGAGGGATCAATGGTTACCTTTAACTCCTTCAAGGCCAGCTCAGGGACCAGATAGTTCAAGAAACCCATTACTAACTGTGTCTGATCTTAAAATGCCAGGAACAGGACAGTGGGATCAGCAAAAACTCCACTGCAACATAAATGAAGAAGATGTTGAGTTGATCACTCGCATTAGACCAACCACTACCAATGTAAGTGATCGTTTAGCTTGGATGCATTCAAAAACTGGAGATTATACAGTAAGATCAGGTTATCATGTGCAGCATACGCATTTGAATTCTGGAGTAAGAAATATGAATCATATTCATACTCTATCTGCAGTGGAAGTAAAGTTATATCAGGCGATCTGGAAAATGAATATTCCACCTAAATTGAAGAATTTCTGGTGGAGGGTGAGCCCCAACAATCTTCCTGTAGCAGAGTCTTTAAGAAGAAGAGGATACAATATTGGCAAAGATTGTCAATTATGTGGTGAAAATGAGGAATCCCTGAATCATATAAGGTTCCAATGTAGCATATCTAAAGAAATCTGGGAGCTAACACAAGTCTTGCTTTATTCAGGTGATTCTATACTTTCTGATTCTTTGCTTTAGAACCTTACTGCACTCATTCTCAATCCTTTTATGAATTCAGATAATAAAGCTTTTCCTATGTTCATTGGCTGGAGAATTTGGAGAATGTGAAATAGTGTATATTTGAAACCAAAGGGAACCACTTCCTCTAGTCATAAACAAAGCTTTAACAGATGCTAAGATGTGGAAGAAAGCACAAAATAGAAAGAAAGATGCTTGTATTGAGGAAAACATTAACAACAATACTTTTGCTCCTAATAGCTTTCACTACAAGAAAACACGTGAGTTTCCAACGGAAAAAAATTTCGTCGGAAATTTCCGACGACTTTTCGTCAAAATCCCGAAAAAACACGACGATCTGAAATCTGTTGAAAATTTCCGACGGAAACACGTCCATCGGAAAATCATTGGTAAATTCCGACGGATTAGCATCCAATCCCCGACGGATACAACCGTTAATATAGCCGTTTGAAATTTTTTAATTTCCGACAGATTTCTGACGAAAATTAATAATTTCGTGCAAAATCCGTCGAAAAATATAGGCGTTAAAAATTAATTTCCTATCGGAAATCCGTTGGAAAATTAGTAACATTCATTTATAAATATAAATACTCATCCACTCTCATTCACAACATTGCACACAAACAAAACAATAGATATGCCTTCTTCAAATTATTTTCGCTCATGGATGGACAAACCTAGATTGGATCCGGAGACAACGCTACTTGTTAAAGAATATGCAGAAGGAATTGTCGTGTTTGTGAATTTGGCGAAGGCGCAACCACAAACAAAGAAAACCCATAAATGTAAGTGTCCATGTTCTAATTGTCAGAATGTGAGAAATATTAAGACTAATGAAGTCATGGGTCACTTATATCTTAATGGGGTTTATGTCGGGCTATAAGATTTGGTATCTACATGGAGAACGACAGGATTATGCTAGTACTAGCGAACCTTATACCGTGAATAGTTTAGAAGAATGTAGAAGGGATGTAGATTTTGGTGTAGGTAATGTTGAGATGGTTAATGATGCGTATAAGGAAACTATGCAGTCTGTTCGTGAAGATCGAGTTGAGGAACCCAATTTAGAAGCACGTAGGTTCTTCAATATGTTAGATGCAGCTAAGCAACTGTTGTACAAAGGGTTTAGAGAAGGTCATTCGGCTTTATCATCTGCTAGTCGATTAATGACCATAAAGACGGATTGGAACTTGTCGGAGGAGTGTGTAGATGCGATAGCAGAGTTTGTGAAAGATATATTACCTGAAAATAATCTCTCACCCGCATCATACTACAAGGTACAAAAGTTGGTATATGGTCTTGGCTTGCCGTATCAAGTGATAGATGTTTGTATTGACAATTGTATGATCTACTAGAGAGAAGACGAGAACCTTTTGGAGTGTCGCTATTGTCGCCAACCACAGTATCAGAAAAGTAATGGTAGAGTTCCAGTTCCTTATAAAAGAATGTGGTATTTGCCGTTATCAGAGATGTTAAAGAGATTATTTCAATTTGAACGGACAGCAGGTCCAATGAGATGGCATGCAGAACATACTACAAAAGAGGGTGAGATTTCGCATCCTTCTGATGTAGATGCTTGGAAACATTTTCAGTCATTGTATCCAGATTTTGCTTATGAGAGGAGAAATGTATACCTTGGTTTGTGTACAAATGGTTTCAACCCATTTGGGAAGCATGGGAGGCAATATTTGTTATGGCCAGTAATCGTGACACCTTATAACTTGACACCATCTATGTGCATGCGTCGATAATTTCTGTTTCTCAGCATTCTTGTTCCCGGCCCAGAACACCCTAAAAGATCCATTGATGTATTCCTCCAGTCATTGATCTACGAGTTACAGATGTTATGGGAGCATGGAGTTCAAGCGAATGATGTTTCTTGGAGACATAATTTTCAGATGCGTGCGGTCCTTATGTGGACCATAAATGATTTTTCAGCATATGGAATGCTATCGGGATGGACAACTCATGTAAAGTTAGTGTGTCCGTATTGTTCGGACAACATTGATGCATTTCAATTGAAGCACGGAAACAAAACATCATGGTTTGATTGTCACAGGAGATTTCTACCGAATGGGCATCCATATCGCGAGAGTGTATCATTATTTATGCAGAAGAAGAAAGTGTTTGATTGTCCCCCCCCCCCCAGAATTAAGTGGCATATTTACTAGATCAGTTAAGAGATTTTGGTGCGGAGCGGACGAACGATGACTTGGTCGGGGGTAATGGACATACTCCAATACTAGGTTGTGGCGAGTATCACAACTAGCATAAGAAGAGTATTTTTTGGGATTTGCCATATTGGAAGGACCATCTTTTAAGGCATAATCTTGATGTCAATCACATTGAGAAGAACTTCTTTGACAATATCATGAACACTTTTCTAAATGTTCAAGGGAAGACGAAAGACAATTTGAAGTCTAGGTTGGATTTGGTTGATATTTTTTCTCGAAGTCACCTTCATATTCTTTAGGACAGCAAAGGTCCAATACCCAATTACCGACTAGATAAGCTTTCAAAGGAAGAATTCTTCACTTGGATTATGCATTCCGTCAAATTCCCAGATGGGTACGCATCAAATCTGCGGAATTGTGTTGATCGAGGCGAAGGCAAATTTACTGGGATGAAAAGTCATGATTGTCACGTTGTGATGCAGCGTCTCTTACCATTTGCATTTTTCGGACTTCTACCTCGTACAGTACATCAAGCAATTGCAGGTACATTTATACTAATTTCTATTAATTTTTTAGATGTAGATTTAAATAATTAAATTTATTTTATATGTTATTATATAAAATAATTATTAAATATATTTTGAAAAATATATTCATAATTTTATTAATTTTTATATTGCTAAATAATTAAGTAAATTCATAATTTTGTGTTTTTTGTGTAATAATTATGTAGGGATTGGTGCTTTTTCCGGGATATATGCATGAGATCACTTACATGGGACGGTATTCACAATCTTCAGGAAAATTACCGATTATCCTTTGCAATTTGGAGAAGATTTTTCCACCATCTTTTTTGATGTAATGGAACATCTTCTAGTGCGTCTCCCACGAGAAGCTGCACTAGGTGGCCCAGTTCAGTACCGATAGATGTATCCTTTTGAGCGGTATATGTATCATCTTAAGAAAAAAGTAAAAAATTTAAGCAAAGTCGAGGGATCTATCATCGCACAGAGCATAAATGAAGAAACCTCAACCTTTGCTAAATACTATTTTTCTCCACAAGTCCGTACCAAAAGCAGAAGACCTTCTCGACATGATGATGGAGGTGAAAGACCAAATTATCCCGTGTATGTCCCAGACATGTTCACACAGATCAGAAGACTAAGTGGAAAATCGAAGAAGCGAAGACTAACAAAGGACGAATATAATCACTTGCATATGTATATTCTCACCAACTGCAATGAAATTCAAGAGTTTGAAAGGTAAATTTAAAATTTAAATATTTAATAATAATTTTTAATTATTACTTTTATATAAACTAACATTTTTTATGTGTTTAATATTTAAAGGATTTACATGGCTCAATTTGTACTTATTATCCAGAATCCACAGAGGATGATCTTCATATTGTCAAACAAAGCGAATTTGCGGAGTGGTTGCAATTTCATGTAAGTTTTAAATAATTTGCTTATTAATATTTACATATGTTAACCAAGTTTCAAATTAAAATAATAAAAATTAGAATTATTTTCTACATTTATTAGGTTTCGACATGCGAGTCTAGAGGAGAATCATTTCCATCATGGTTAATAGAGGTAGCGAGTGGACCAATATATGATATCAGATCATATCCGAGATACGCCATACGAGGTTATGCTTTTAAAATTCATCAAGATGGGAGTTCAAGGACGACTTCAGATTGTGGTGTTTCTTCTCAATTTGGTGAAAATGTGTACTACGGTGTTCTTCATGAAATTTTAGAAATTCACTATCCGGGAATGATTGGGTTGAAGTGTGTTGCATTTAATTGCGATTGGTATGATCCTTCCAAGGGGTGAGGTACACGAACAGACGAATTTGGAGTTACATCGGTACATTCTAGAAGGAGACTTCAGAATTATGATCCATTCATCCTTGCTTCACAGGCTGATCAGGTATATTTGAAATTAGTTAACATAAGTTATAGCAATTAAATTTTTATTTCCCAATATTTAATTTTTTATATTGAATTATAGGTCTGCTATATTCGCTATCAAGCATGAAGACCCTTGGATCACAGTGACTTCAATAAACCCAAGAGGAAGAGTATATGGTGTTTCAGAGCATGATCCATTCCAACCAAGCGGAAGTGGTAACATGGATTTGATTGAGAGTTCACTTGACATTGACATTGTCATTGACTTCACCGGATTTGAAGACACCGTGGTGCATTCAGAATCAGAAGAAGAAATTGGAGAATTTGATGACGATATAGATTCAATTCCATCAGACTATTCATCATCGGACTCGGATTAGTTTTTTCTACTTAATTATATTGTCGTAATTTTAATTATATAAAATTAATTACATTATGTAACTCTTTCTACCAAATATTAAATATTATTTAGGATTAGAAAAATTAATTTCATTTTAAATTTTGATATTATCTAAATTTTAAATTAGATTAAATAATAATTAATTACGTAGTTCGTCGGAAATCCGTCGGAAATTTCCGACGGATTTCCGACCACTTAGGGTATAAAATTATAAAATTTTAACAAAATTACTTAAGATGTTCCCCATTAGATGCACATTATGATTTTGAACTCTTAAAATTAAATATTAAGAATTAAATGTGAATAAAAAAGTTTTTAATGTATAAAAAAGATTTACTTGTAGATTTTCTTGAATATGGTTGCTAAATTTTGTTTCTAATTTATTTGATTTATTCGTTTCTTAGAATTTTTTTAAATTTATTATAAATTTTCATAATATGTTATGAGTTTAAATATGGTTGGTAAAAATTGTTTCACATTTTTTTGGAATTATTTCTTTTTTTTATTAATTATAAATTTCCAAATTATATATGAGGTTAATATGGTTGATAAATATTGTTTCTAATTTTTTCTGGTTTATTTTGATTTATTAAATTGTTGTAAATTTATTATTATTTTCCAAAAAAGGTACGAGGTTAATATGTTTGCTTAATTATTATTTATAGTTATATTTGGATATATTTTATTTTATTGGAATTTTTGTAAATTATTTTTATCCATTATAAATCTATTTACAAATTTTTTTAAAATATATTGTTTTCTTACATTGTGTATTTTTATCTTTATTTTGTAAGAAACGACGAATACGACGCCTTCCAACGTAGACGTGGTCGTTCTACTCAAAGTCGTAGAGCTTCAGGATCTTCGGATCAAATACGGTCCCCTTCCGTTCATGAGTCTGAGACATCTCCATCTATGCCTCGTCCCGTTTCCGTTAGAATGACCGTTCAAGAGTTGGTCGCACAACCCAGTCGGGAGTTTATGAAGAAGATTCACCCCCAGCTTTTTGATGGCGCTTCATGGTAAGTAAAATTAAATTAGTATATTTTATAAATTTCATTTCAATTTAATTATTTAATTTCTTCTAATTTTTTTTTGTAGGTTTGGGTATTCCCATAATGGGATTAGCAAGTCCGTTTTAAAGATGTTTCACGGGCTTTTGAAGAAACTATGATATGCCCCAAGAAGACCGTGAGATGTGGTTTCGACAATTCGCGGTTAGTAATTACTTCTCTTATTTTGCATAAAATTTTAATTTTAATTTTAAATAGTACTTTAACTTTTTCTTTATTTTTTTCTAGCAAAATTTTACTTGGCCATCCGAAATTACACCCATGGTTGAAGAACATTTCCATGCGTATGCTAGTACCCAATATTCACGCAACGTCAACCAATGGAAGCAAAAATAGGTAGCAGGGGAGCAACCAAAGTATGTGCACCAAGATGTTTTTGAAGGGTTGAAGATACACTGGGAGAAGTCGGACACCAAGAAACATCTACAACAAACTCGAACAACCGACGGAGCGAGCGGAAAGGGAAGGGTATAGCGGTCCACAATGCCAGAGCTACAAGCTTCTTATCCCGTGAGCAACAATTGGTATGTTTTTGTTTTTATATATTTTCTTTATTAATTTTAAAATTCAAAATATATTTCTAACTTCATATTATAGATTGAACAAAATGGTGGCGAGCTGGTCGATCATTTGTTCTTCATGGAGGATACTCATACCAACAAGAAGACGGGCCAAATTCAAGATGGTGTCGCAGCTGAGGTCATTGGGTTAGTGAAGTCGCAGAAGGAGGTTTGCCTTACCCAACTCTCTCAATATGGATCTTCAGTTTCAAATCCATTGACTCAGGAAGAAATCAACCAAATGGTTATTGATGTAAGTTTTAGTACTCAATTTTATTAACATATGTTTTTAAGTTTATAAACTTAGTACTCAATTTTATTATTTAACTTGTAGACCACTCAAACCAGCAAGGTCGTCTTTTCGGGTTTGACAACTAAATGTCCTGAAAAATGAAGAGTTCTTCGATTCTCCATCCCACCGATCCGCAAATCGTTGAAGAACTCAAACAAAAAGATGTTCAGATCATAGAATTACAGAAGGCAAACGAATAGCTTTTGGAGGAAAATTTTCAGACTAAGGAGCAAAATGAAGAAAACAAGCGTTTGATTGAGGCTAATTCCCAGCAAATGGCGGATGTTGGAGCAGAACAACAAGTGGATGGAAGCTGATATATCATGGTTTTTACCCGTTTTTGACCATGATATAAGTCCTTTTCCTAGAGTCTTTTTGGTATTTTTCGAGTCTTTTTGAGTCTTTATAGGTTGATGAACGATTGGAGCTTAATGGGAGCTTTTAGAGCATTTGGAGCATCGAGGAAAGAAGAGCCGAAGTGATCAAGTCGGAGTCGAGTTTTCAAAGCTGTGTCGATCGACACGAGCATGTCTGATGTGAAAATTAAAGAATTTCCTCTTCGGCCCACGAAGCCCATAAGTTTACAGAAAAGCCCAGTCTGAATTTTAGACCTTATATATAGTTTTTCCTTAGGCTTTTAGGTTTGATAATCCAGTTTTTAATTGAGACTTGAGAGAGAAGAGATTTGGAGAGCTTTTAGGAGATTTCAGACTTCCAGACTTTATCATTTTCGAATCTCTGTATCACTTACTCTATCTCTTTTATGCAATTTATTTCATTCATAATGTTTACTGCATCTATGTCTGAGTAATTTGCTTGTTAGGTTTAGGGTAATTCTAGGGTTTGATGAGAAATCGTTAGGATTGAAACACTTTTAGGATTTATCTTTATGTTCTTCATCTAGATTGATTTAACTCTGATTTTAGGACTGATCAACTGAAATTGGATATCGTAGGTTGCTTTAATAGATGCGAAAGTATTATTAACAACCGGACATAATCTTAGATGACCAAAATTGTCTATTCGCAAAGAGATTTGGCTTAGCAATTTTGTGAACAACTGAACCTGAATTTAATGCTTGATTTATTCACTAAGTTTGCAAAGAAATTTGGAATTTAGGGATTTAATCATAGATAATCTCTGCAACGTAAGTTGATTGGTTTTATATTCGTGTTTGAGTTCTAGAACCGCGCTTAACAAATCCTAACCGTTTTTATCCTCGTATCGATCAACACGGACATCTATGTCGATCGACACAACCATATACCGATTCTTTCCTGCGAATTATCCAGAGCCTAACCTTTTATCCAATTGATTACTAGAACCCTTATCATCATTCACTTTGTTTACGTTTGCTGTTTATTTTACATTTATCACTATTTACTTAGCATAATTTGAACTCCTTAATCGATTGTGTGTTTAGATTCCCTGTGGATTCGATCCCTAAGTACTACTACGATCTCTTAATTTGAGAGAGTAGCTCAGGGCAAATTTGAGCATATCAAATTTTGGCGCCGTTGCCGGGGAGTCAAAATCACCATTCGATTTTTAATTTTAGAATTTTGGCTAAGTTTTTTATTTTTGTTTTATTACTTACTTGTTCTTTTCTCTTTATCTTGCGTGTTTCAGGTTTATGCCTAATCGCGTTACCAGAAGCAACCAGAACGAAGAGCTAGTTGATCTCAACCTTGAGATTGGAAAATTAGAATGAGCCAACCGAGCAGCGAGAAGGTCAGCCAGAATGAATCCGTTAATTTTTATCAGAGGTGAAGATGGGTTTCTTCAGGATAGTGAGGGTCGTAGACGTAGTGCTCAGGGTCAGAGGATAGATGAGAATGGAGTTGTCATTTTAGAGGAGCCAGCTGGGTGTAGGCGTACTCTGGGAGAGTACAATAGGCCAGATGAGTTCTATGCTAATAGGGCTGCAATTCGCCCTCCTGCGTTCCAGAGGAGCGATTTTGAGTTAAAGCCTGTTTTCTTCTCACTTGTGGCTCAGCACCCGTTCCATGGCCTATCCTCTGAGCACCCCATGGATCACATTGAGAGGTTCGAGGACTTAGCATCTAGCATTAAGGCTAATGGAGTGTCAAGCGATTACCTCTACTGTAAACTTTTCCCCTACTCTCTGGGCGGAGAAGCAGCCTACTGGTTGAAGCAGCTGGAGCCGGGCTCACTGACTACTTGGGAGGACACCAAGAATGCTTTCCTCAATAACTTCTTTGATGAGGCGAGATCCGAGGATCTGAGGACTAAGATCTCTACTTTCAAGCAGGGAACGACTGAGGCATTTAAGGCTTCCTGGGGAAGATTCAAGTCCTACCAGAGAGATTGTCCTCACCATGGGTTCAGTGATGTTCAGCTGTTGGGCATTTTCTTCAGAGGTATTGATTGGAGGTATCAGATGGCTCTGGCATCTGCTAGCAATGGGAACTCCAACACCAGATATCTGGAGGATGCGCTGATGCTTATTGATAACTTGGCTTCTATCAATAATACCAAGAACGCAGACTTCGAGAGGAAGAAGCTTGGTGGGAACATGGATGGAAGTCAGATTGCTGAGGTGAAAGCCAAGATAGACTCTGTGCATAACCTTCTAGTGGGGAAGAAGTCAGTTCAGTTTGCTGCAGAGGTAGAGACTTTCGAGCCAGAAGAAAAGGATGTCAACTACATCAGTGGAGCTGGTTTTCAGGGTCAGAGGTATGGTAATCAACAAGGGTATCAGAAGAACGACTATCAGAAGCCTTTGTAGAGCAATTACACTAGGAACTACGGTTCTTCTTCTTACCAGACGCCTCCTGCTCAATCTTCAGATAGTGAGATGACGTCTATGCTAGAACAGATTCTAGAGGGTCAACAAAAGATGACAGTGAGCTTCAATGGGAAGATGGATGCCATGTACTCTGATCTGAATGGTAAAATCGAGGACCTAAATCTCCTTGTGAAGAAGCTGGACACCCAAGTTGCTCAAACCGCAGAGAATGTTAGAAGGCAAAAAGGTTTTCTCCCAGCCAATACGAAAACAAACCCGAGACTACACGTCAATGCTATCACTTTGGGGAGTGAAGAGGAGGTTGAAGAAGATGAGTTTTGCGTTCCAGACCCCCTGTCAATCGACACAGGTCAAAAATTGCAAAACTGGACACAGGCATGTCGATCGACACAGGCATGTCAATCGACACAACCCCTCTATGTCGATCGACACGGTTCCAGACGAGTCCAAACACTTTGAAACCTTCAGCCATAGCAGAGGAAAGGTTCTACAAGCCCAAGATTACATACCCACGGGCTATTAGTGTCAAAACAGCAGAGCAGAAAGGGAGACATGCTCAACCACAACTGAGGAAATCGCAAAAGATACCAAATCCATTGATGTTCATTGTTCTTTGCTCAATAAAAGGTATGAAATTCAAGAATTCTCTTTGCGACACTGGAGCTAATGTGAATGTCATGTCTCAGTCTGTTGCAAGGAAGCTGGGGATTAAGGATCTGCAACCTTCAAAGATGTCTCTCGAGTTGGCCGACTTTTCTTCAACATTTTCGAAAGGGTTCATTCCTGACTTGATGCTTCAAGTAGGAGATTGTATGGTTCCGGTGGATTTTCACATCATGGAGACAAAAAATGATAGCGAGAGACCATTGATTCTTGGGTCATCATTCCTTGCTACTGTAGGTGCGATTGTGGATTTTCCCAATCAGAGAATCTCCTTCTCCAAGGTCAACAAGAATGTCTTCTACCCCGCAGTTCAGTTCAAGGAGAATTCTTGTATGACCGTTACAAATGGAGGAAAGCAGAGTTCAGACCTTGGAGATGACACGAAGAGGATCCCATGTGCCCCACCCTTGACTTCACCCTCTATGAGATCCGATGGTGACTTGACTTCCTGCGAGGTAAAGCGCAAAAAGACTTCCAAACCTTTCTCCAAGTTCAGAATCATCATCCCCATAGAGTTGAGGGAGAAAGGATAGGTAGTTGTTCAAGAGATGCTGCAAACCACCATGAAGCTTTTCCCTGATATTGTTCCTTGGATGTCTGGAGCTAGAGAGTGATCAAATGCAAGGGTATCAACGGATGAAGGAAACAGAAGGCCTCTTAAAGATCCACCAAAAGCCTGAGCCTGACACAGTCAAGCTAGTGACTGAAAACAAGCGCTTAGTGGGAGGCAACCCATTGGAAAGTCTACTTATTCTCGTTTTATTTTCCCTTTGTTTACTAACTTTTGGTTTTGGTTTTAAGTGTTTCAGAATTCGAAAAAAAAAAAGCGACGAGACGAGGAAACAACAGTGTGTCGATCGACACGCATTACTCGTGTCGATCGACACACCCTGCAACAGGTAAGTTCTCGTTCTTTTCAATTGGTGTTTTCTTTTTCTGTTTTTTTACCAACTTCAGGCTTGATAACACTGGGGACAGTGTTGTTTAAGTCTGGGGGAGGTAGTTACTAACTTTGTGTTTGTTTTTGAGAGTCAGTCCAAAACGTTTTATTGAGTCAAAATAGTCAGTTGGAAACAATGACCCCTCCTTTAGTTTAGTGGACTGTCTCTTTCAGTTGTGTGACCATTTTTCCAGGATCAATTTCAAAGGCAGACTAATGAAAATCCTAAGGCTGACCAGTTAACTAGAGACGTCTGTTACTTCTAGCATAATCCGCCAGGTTCGAGCTAATTATGCGGTCTCCTCGGTATTGGTGTTCATAGAGCTTGACTCCTCATTCATACCTGACAAGTGCACCTTTTAGTGAAAGTAATGGTACTCCTCTCCCTTGTTCTAAAAAAAAAATTATTTATATAATGATGATTGGGGTGAAATGATAGTTCTTGAGTATAAGATGAAGAAATAAAATTTCAATGAGTCAGTACTCAAGAAATGATCACCTGGAACTCAAAAGCAGCAGTCTGAGTCCCTTAGAACGGATGTAGAGGACGAGCGATCTCACGATCCTATCTCCTCACAAGGAACAACAATAGTGAAAGCACTACTTTTGGGTCTCAGCAGTCTAAATAAAAAAAAGTATAGAGAATCAAATAAGTCTGGGGGACAGAAAGAGTACCAAGAGTTGTATGGTTCACTAGTCATGGTATAGTATGGGAATGACTCTAGAAGGCTCTTGACATCGAGATCTGGGACGAGACCCAACAATGAGGACTAGCGGGTTATGTTGAGAAGTCGTGGATGAATTTGGGAGGCTGCGAATGTTTATGGAGAAGTACATGGTGGTCTGGTTTTGAATTGGTTTTACATTATGTGGATTACTAGTTGAAATGGTCGGTCCGGCAATAAATGGGAAGGTAAGGTTCTGCGTTTTCAAACCTCTTTCACATTCTTAGTTTATGTTTGCTTGAGGGCAAGCAAATGCTAAGTTTGGGGGAATTGATATATCATGGTTTTTACCCATTTTTTACCATGATATAAATCCTTTTCCTAGAGTCTTTTTGGTATTTTTTGAGTCTTTATAGGTTGACGAACGATTGGAGCTTAATGGGAGCTTTTGGAGCATTTTGGAGCATCGAGAAAAGAACAGCCGAAGTGATCAAGTCGGAGTCGAGTTTTTAAGGCTGTGTCGATCGACACGAGCATGTCTGACGTGAAGATTGAAGAATTTCCTCTTCGGCCCACGAAGCCCATAAGTTTACAGAAAAGCCCAGTCCGAATTTTAGACCTTATATATAGTTTTTCCTTAGGCTTTTAGGTTTGATCATCTAGTTTTTAATTGTGACTTGAGAGAGAAGAGATTTGGAGAGCTTTTAGGAGATTTCAGACTTCCAGACTTCATCGTTTTCGAATCTCTGTATCACTTACTCTATTTCTTTTATGCAATTTATTTCATTTATAATGTTTACTGCATCTATGTCTGAGTAGTTTGCTTGTTAGGTTTAGGGTAATTCTAGGGTTTGGTGAGAAATTGTTAGGATTGAAACACTGTTAGGATTTATCTTTATGTTCTTCATCTAGATTGATTTAACTCTGATTTTAGGACTGATCAACTGAAATTGGATATCCTAGGTTGCTTTAATAGATGCGAAAGTATTATTAACAACCGGACATAATCTTAGATGACCAAAATTGTCAATTCGCAAAGAGATTTGGAGAGCTTTTAGGAGATTTCAGACTTCCAGACTTCATCGTTTTCGAATCTCTGTATCACTTACTCTATTTCTTTTATGCAATTTATTTTATTCATTATGTTTACTGCATCTATATCTGAGTAGTTTGCTTGTTAGGTTTAGGGTAATTCTAGGGTTTGATGAGAAATCGTTAGGATTGAAACACTGTTAGGATTTATCTTTATGTTCTTCATCTAGATTGATTTAACTCTGATTTTAGGACTGATCAACTGAAATTGGATATCCTAGGTTGCTTTAATAGATGCGAAAGTATTATTAACAACCGGACATAATCTTAGATGACCAAAATTGTCTATTCGCAAAGAGATTTGGCTTAGCAATTTTGTGAACAATTGAACCTGAATTTATGCTTGATTTTATTCACTAAGTTTGCAAAGAAATTTGGAATTTAGGGATTTAATCATAGATAATCTCTGAAACAAAAGTTGATTGGTTTTATATTCGTGTTTGAGTTCTAGAACCCCGCTTAACAAATCCTAACCGTTTTTATCCTCGTGTCGATCGACACGGACATCTGTGTCGATCGACACAACCGTATTTCGATTCTTTCCTGCGAATTACCCATAGCCTAACCTTTTGTCTAATTGATTACTAGAACCCTTATCATCATTCACTTTGTTTACGTTTGTTGTTTATTTTACATTCATCACTATTTACTTAGCATAATTTGAACTCTTTAATCGATTGTGTGTTTAAATTCTCTGTGGATTCGATCCCTAAGTACTACTACGATCTCTTAATTTGAGAGAGTAGATCAGGGCAAGTTTGAGCATATCAGAAGCAATGAAGGCAAAATTTGGAGATGTTTAGTTTTTAATTAGTTTTAAAAATAATTTTAATTTCGTATTGAATTTCTAAAATACATTTTATTTTATTTTAATGAAATTTCTCATTTATCTAATTATTAATTAGTATTTTAATTATATATAATAAATTTAATATTTAATTAAATTTTAAAATAATTAAAAAACAATTTTTGTCGGAAATCCGTCGAGATTACCATCCCATCAAAAATCCGTCGGGATTACCATCCCTTCGGAAATCCGTCGAAAATTATCTGCCGGAACACCGTCGAGACTAATTTCGTCGAAAATCCTTCGCAACTACTCATCCGTCAGAAACGGATTTCCGACGGTATTCTGATGGCTGAGTAGTTATGACAGATTTCCGACGGACATTTTTCCGACCAAGAGTCTAGTCGGAAAGTCGTCGGTCCTTTACCGACGTCATCTTCCGTGGTAAGTCATCGGTAAAATATCCGTCGTAAACCATCGGAATAAACCAACAGATTTCCGACGGATTCTCGATTTTTGAGGCCCTAGGACTGACCGACAAAACGGTCAAAATCCATCAGAAATGCTCATTTCCGACGGATTCCCAACCGTTTGTGGCTAGTTGTTGCTTATATCCATAATTGTAGATGTGGCTATATGTTGCAACAAGATACAAAATAGAATTTTGGAAATCTGTATCAAATAGCTACAAAAGAAATTGTAGCTATTATAGAGACAACTTCAGTTGTGGCCAGTTGTGTATATTTGCCACGGCAACGGTTATGGATATAGATACGATTAGTTTGTGACAAACCGTGGCTATATTGGACACAAAATATAGTTGTGTATATTTCGTAGATATAAGCCACAAACTTTGTCGTCGCTATGGCGTGAAAAAAAATCCATAAATAGCCACAACTCGTAAATAACTACAAGCTTATAGTTACGAATCTGAGTTGTTTCTGTTTGTGGCAAAATGTAAAATAGCCAGAGAATTTGAACTATAAGTTACAAATAATTTTGTGGCTATAAACAATTTTTTTTTGTAGTGTACTATCTAGTGTGTTTGCTGCCAACAAAAAAAAACATCAATACTTAAATTTGTTATAAACCCAATTAGTGGATGCCCATTACAAACCCATAATCTAGAAGGTTCTAGAAGGTTCTAACTTTCTCTCCAAGTTATTACTCTTCCCCAAGTAATTGTATTCTATATATACCTTGGTTCTCTATTGGAATAAGACACACAATTCTCTCCATTCTCTTCTTCTCTCATTCATAACACATTATCAGCACGAATAGTTCTAGTTACTCAGTAAACCCTAACCGCCTCCTTTTCTTTTCCATCTTCGATCTGATCCAAAACTAAGGTATATGAATGGACTTTGTGGTTTGATTGATAACATACAAGTGTATGCTTGTTAATCGAATAACACAAACGAATCATGCTTATTACGTTTGTTTTTTATATGATTTAACTTGCTTGTTAATTGAAATTTTGGTATTTTACACATGCTGCTTCTATTAATCACTTTGAAACATCCGTCTATATCATTCGTTGCAAATTGTCTTTATGATTATATTGGTTCGCTTTGATAAAATAAAATAAAATAAAATTCGTTTTCAAACTATATATTGATCGGTTGGTTTTATAAAGCATAAAGTATATAAAATTTAATCTTGACTTATGTTTCTCCTATTGAATCTGTCGTATATGCTTGCTTCTCTATTGTTGATCATAATCATGTTTCTTTCTTTATAATTAAAGTCAACCTCTTCTCGTTTTAGCAAATATAATAGAACTAGTTTTGTTAGTATAAACATGTCTACTTCTAGAATTATCATGAATCATGTTTAAGATTTTGATAGTATAAACATGTCTACTTCTAGAATTCTCATGAATCATGTTTAAGATAAAATCTCCACATATTGATTATATTCTCTCTGTCTTATACTTATTTAATTTAATTAGTTTTTATATAGGTTAACTTATTTAACTTATACGATTTTTGTATAATAACTTGATAATAATATGATATTATACTTGAGTCATTACACATGTTTGCTTCATCGTATTATAGTATAATAACTTGATTCAATTGCTCTAATCAAATTATGCTACTGTTACTGTTTTAGTATAAATCAAATTATGCTACTGCTACTGTTTTATGCTAATCAAATTACACATGTCTCATAGATTCAAATCTAATGCTACTGTTTGTCTTAGCATTATACTAGTGATTTATATGAATTGACTTTTATGTCAATTAAAATATTACTATCATATAGGCTCTGTTATATGGCTATGTTTGATTTATTTATAGTCTGATTTTGCCATAAACGTAATATTTTATTTATTTATTATAAAGCTTAATTATATTTTTTTTATTATTTCAGTAAACATGTCAAATTTTACAAAACTCGAATTTGAGGCTCTTGACATAAGTGGTAGCAACTACCTATCATGGGCGCTAGATGCTGAATTTCACCTGAGTGCAAAAGACCTCGGTGAAACTATCAAAGAAAAGAATACATCAACAGCCCAAAACAAAGCAAAGACAATGATATTCATTCGCCATCATCTCCACGAGGGTCTTAAGATTGAGTATTTGACCGTGAAAGATCCACAAATCCTTTGGACTAATCTAAAGGAAAGGTATGATCACCAGAAAACAGTGATTTTACCAAAAGCTCGTTATGAGTGGACTCATCTGAGATTACAAGACTATAAGTCTGTTATTGAGTATAACTCTGCTATGTTCAGAATCACTTCCAAGTTGAAGTTGTGTGGAGAAAGTATCTTCGATGATGAGATGTTGAAAAAGACATATTCTACCTTTCACGCGAATAATCTTGTCTTACAGACACAATATCGTGAAAAGGGATATAAAAAGTACTCTAAACTTATTTCTGCGCTTCTTGTAGCTGAGTAGAATAATGAGCTTTTGATGAAAAACCATGAGTTACGTCCAACTGCAACTGCACCATTCCCTGAAGCGAATGTGTTATCATACAAGAAAGAAGCAGACCATGGTAATAACAATGGTCAAAGACGTGGCCACAATCATGGACGTGGATATGAACGTCGCGGACGTGGATACAAATATGGTCGGGGTCGAGGCCGAAGTGTCTCTTTTAAGAACCCAAACTCTCACCAGAAGTGGGAAAACAGAATTGGCAACAAACAAGAAAAGCCAAAAAGAAGTGTATGTTATCGCTGTGGAGGAAGCGGTCATTGGGGTAAAACATGTCGTACACCAAAGCATCTAGTAGAGCTTTATCAGCAATCCTTAAAACAAAAAGGAAAGAATGTGGAAACAAACCCATGTACGAGGATGGCGAAAAAGACTATGATCTTGATGATTTCTTTGGTGATAAAGCTGCCCTTGAAATTGCTGATTTCCTTTCCCCTGAAGGGAATAACTAGCCTCTAAATTTAATTATAAAGTATTGTCGTTTTATTTATTATTTTTGGCTTTGATTTCTACTTTCTGGTTTTTATTTGTTTTGAGACATGATTAAATTTGAGTTATTTTATTGAGTTATTTTATTGAGTTATTTTCTTTAAGTTAATTTATGTTTATGCTTTTGTTTGTTTGAAGAACATGAATACTGCTCAAGTTCAATTGGCAATGAATCGTGAAGAATTATGCTTGGCAGACAGTGCAACTACTCATACCATTCTGAAAAGCAAGAGATATTTCTCTCATTTAACAATGAAAAGAGCTAGTGTGAGTACTATTTTGGGTAGCTCAAAGATAATTGAAGGCTCTGGAAGAGCAAATATATTGTTGCCTATGGGAATGCGATTAGAAATCACTGACGTGTTATATTCCCCCCAGTCTCAAAGAAATTTTTGAGCTTTAAAGATATTCGTAAGAACGGATACCATATTGAGACTATGAGTGAAGGAAATATTGAATACCTTTAGATAATAAATACTATCCAAGGTACCAAACGTACTTTAGAGAAATTGCCAGCATTCTCCACTGGAATGTACTACACTAATCTTAGTACAATTGAGGCAAATGCTATAGTAAACCAGAAGTTTACTGGAAATTTATTGGTTTGGCATGGCCGGTTAGGCCATCCCAGTTCAACAATGATGCGAAAGATAATCAATAATTCAAGTGGACATTCATTAAAGAACCAGAAGATTCTTCCTAATGATTTCACGTGTGCTGCTTGCTCACAAGGCAAATTGATCATTCGACCTTAACCAGCCAAAGTCACTTCTGAATCTATCGGTTTTCTGGAACGCATACAAGGCGATATTTGTGGGTCGATTCACCCACCATGTGGAACCTTTAGATACTTTATGGTTCTGATTGACGCATCGACTAGATGGTCACATGTATCCTTGTTATCAACCCGCAACCTGGTGTTTGTGAGGTTACTTGCTCAAGTGATAAGATTACGAGCACATTTTCCAGATTTTCCGTTAAAGGCAATTCGCCTTGATAATGCTGGTGAATTTACATCTCAGACATTTAATGACTATTGCATGTCTATTGGGATAAATGTTGAACATCCTGTAGCTCATGTTCATACGCAGAATGGTTTAGCAGAATCATTAATCAAACGTTTACAGATGATTGCTAGACCATTACTAATGAAATCCAAACTCCCAATATCTGCTTGGGTACATGCTATATTACATGCAGCTGAATTGATTCGCATCAGGCAAACAAGTAACCATCAGATCTCCCCATCACAAATGGTTTTGGGTCATGAACCAAATATTTCCCATCTAAAAACTTTTGGATGTGCAGTATATGTTCCAATTGCTCCACCACAACGATCTAAGATGGGTCCTCAAAGAAGAATAGGGATATATGTTGGATATGAATCCGCCTCGATAATTAAGTATCTTGAGCCATCTACAGGGGATTTATTTAAGGCTTGATTTGCAAACTGCCATTTTAACGAGTCTGTTTTTCCAACATTGGGGGGAGAAAATAAACAGCTGGAAAATAACATTAGATGGAATGAATTATCATTATCTCATTTTGATCCTCGTACCAAAGAATGTGACTTAGAGGTACAAAAGATAATCCATCTACAGAGATTAGCAAATCAATTGCTAAACGCATTTACTGACCTTAAGAGAGTGACCAAGTCACATATACCAGCTGTAAATGCTTCAATTAGAATTGATGTCCCAGAAGGACAACATCAAACTGCTAGTGAGTCTATGACACGCATGAAGCGTGGTAGACCTATTGGTTCCAAAGATAAGAATCCTCGGAAAAGAAAAGGAGCAAAAGTTGATAATGGCAAATCCGAGGAATCTAATAAAGGATCTCTAGAAGAGACCTTAGACATGACTGATAAAGAAATTCAGGTACCTGAAAATGAAGAGATCTCAATTAATTTTGTCATGTCAGGAATAAAATGGAACCAAAAGCAAACCGACGTCGATGATATTTTTGCATGCAATGTAGCAGTTGATGTTATGGATGAAAAAGAGGATCATGAACCAAATTCTGTTAAAGAGTGTACACAAAGAGATGATTGGCCAAAATGGAAAGAAGCTATAGCGGCAGAATTAAAATCTCTAGAAAAGAGAGAAGTGTTTGGACCAGTAGTCCGTACACCTAAAGGTGTAAAACCAGTGGGACATAGATGGATCTTTGTAAGAAAGAAGAATGAAAATGGTGAAATTGTAAGATACAAATCACGTCTAGTTGCACAAGGTTTCTTACAAAGACCTGGAATTGATTATGAGGAGACATATTCTCCTGTAGTGGATGCAACTACTTTCAGGTTCCTTATCAATCTGGCAATAAAAGAAGGACTTGATTTACGCCTCATGGATGTAGTCACGACATATTTATATGGACCACTGGACAATGAAATTTATATGAAAGTCCTAGAAAGATTTAAACTGCCAAAAGCAGCAAACTCTAGTTCTCGAGAACAGTACTGTATAAAGTTGAATCGATCCTTGTATGGATTGAAACAATCAGGACGTATGTGGTATAATCGCCTTAGCGAATACTTGTTAAAAGAAGGTTATAAGAATGACCTCGTCACTCCATGCATCTTTATAAAGAAATTTGAGCAAGGGTATGTAATCATTGTAGTGTATGTTGATGATTTAAACATTATCGGGACTCCTGCAGAGATTTCACAAACAGTGGAATATTTAAAGAAAGAATTTGAGATGAAAGATCTTGGAAAGACGAAATTTTGCTTGAAATTTGCAAATTGAGCATCTTAATAGTGTAATCTTAGTGCACCAGACAACATACACTGAAAAAATGCTTAAAAAGTTTTATATGGATCAAGCGCACCCATTGAGTAGCCCTATGGTTGTAAGAGCACTTGATGTTGAAAAAGATCCCTTCCGCCCGAGGGAAAATAATGAAGAAATTCTTGGTCCTGAAGTACCATACTTAAGTGCAATAGGAGCATTGATGTACCTTGCTACCCATACGAGACCCGATATATCCTTTGCGGTAAATTTGTTGGCAAGATTTAGCTCATGTCCAACTCAAAGGCATTGGAATGGGATTAAACATATATTTCGATATCTTCAGGGTACAAAAGATATGGGTCTATTCTTTTCTAACACGTCAAAGGAAGACTTAATTGGTTTTGCAGATGCAGGGTTTTTATCTGATCCACATACTGCTCGATCACAAACAGGATATGTGTTCACATGCGGCGGAACAGCCATTTCTTGGCGTTCGATGAAGCAAACTATCGCAGCTACCTCTTCCAACCATTTAGAGATTTTAGCTATACATGAAGCTAGCCGCGAATGTGTATGGTTACGATCTGTAATCCTGCACATACGAGAAGACTGCGGTATATCTACGGGAAAAGAAGTTTCAACAGTTTTGTATGAGGATAATGCAGCTTGCATAGCACAACTCAAGGAAGGATACATCAAAGGCGACAGAACGAAGCATATTCTACCAAAGTTCTTCTTCACCCATGATTTACAGAAGAATGGCGATGTACGTGTCTTGCAGATCCGTTCAAGTGAGAATCTGGCAGATCTTTTTACAAAGGCACTTCCAACTGCTACCTTCAAGAAGCTAGTTCATGGCATTGGACTACGTCGCCTCAAAGATCTCAAGTCATGCAGTCATCAGGGGAAGTAAATACGCGTTGCACTCTTTTTTCCTTAACCATGGTTTTTCCTACTGGGTTTTCCTGGTAAGATTTTTAATGAGGCAACATCTTATGCGTATTAGGATTACTTTTGCTATAATAGACATCTAAGGGGGAGTGTTATAAACCCAATTAGTGGATGTCCATTAGAAGCCCATAATCTAGAAGGTTCTAACTTTCTCTCCAAGTTATTAATCTTCCCCAAGTAATTGTATCCTATATATACCTTGGTTCTCTATTGGAATAAAACACACAATTCTCTCTATTCTCTTTTTCTCTCATTCATAACAAAATTAACCTTTTTGTAGTAAATACGTAAATATCAATCATTAATAATCATCAAATTCCATAATCCATTCGCACGTATTAATATTATATAGTTACATTATACAATATAAATGTCAACGAGTGATTATAACTACTTTCCATTGTTGTTAATTTGTATTGCATCATGTTCAAACCACTTTCCATTGTTGTTAATTTGTTGTTTTTTTTTTCCATTGTTGTTAACTTTGCATCAAAGAGTAGTGACCTAGTAGTAACACAATGGCGTTGGTTCCTTTGTATCTCGGGTTCAAATTCTCTTTGAAACGGAGAGTTATTATTTAAATCAGAATTTCCAAAGAATGTCTCCGGGTACCGAGGAGATTATGAGGCAAAGATTCAAAACTCTCACGGTTAATCAAAAAATAACTTTGCACCAATAAAACAAATTTTTTAATCCCTTAAAAAGAGGAGTATTTTCAAAGAAGATATATTAAAGGGTAACTCCAAGTCTACAAAAATTAGGGTTTACATTCGAATTTTGAAATCTATCTATACTATATAAAAGTTGAAGCTATTAGCTCTTAAAGCCGTCCACATAGGATTTAAATCAACCTATAGTGACATGACACGTCAAATATTTAGAATTATGTTAATTTTGTTTTTGTTGATAATAATTGAAAAATAAGACATGATTTCCTTATATCATTAGCTCATAATTCCAAGTAATTTCCAAATTTTTGTGGATTTAATTTCATATTTCTAATTTTAGATTAGGAAATTTCTTTAATTTAAAAGTCTTAAATATTTTTTAAAAAATGTTATTATTTCAAGTTTACGAAAAATTTAGGAAAAGTATAGATATTCTGTTATAAAAGCAAAATTAATATCACATTGTAATCAATTATTATCCCAATAGAATAAGATATTACCTTTATTCTCAATTAACTACAAAAGAGATTAGAAAAAATTTCCAACGATCTACAAAAAATCAATACAATGAAACTACAGTTTGTCTCTCCATAAAGTGCCAAATAAGCTAAATTGTGTTATGAGGAGATGACAAATCAAATTAAAAACAACCAATCAAGTTATAAGAATTAATACAGATTAGAAAATTTTGTGTCAAATCATTTTTTCATTAGACTGGTAAAAATGGGCTAAATTGTTTTTTTAAAGCTTCTTTTACATCGGACTCTGCCCAGTCTTTATCATCAGAGAAAAAAGACCGACGACATTGAGTTCCGAGATCGAGCTCCAATCGCTTCAATCACAGCAACCTAATAGGAAGACGAATTCCCCGCTACAGGAAGGAGAATCTCACGCTCCGATCACACCCGCTGAAAATGGTGGATTTATTGGTGAGATTTGGAATGATGTTGGAGAATTTGGGTCGGGTTCCGTCGAATTTAGGGAGCAGAAGGGATTTCGTGTAATGTAGATGTGGTGGAGTGAGTCTGAAACTGAAACTGGGTGAGTCTCCAGAGAGCTGGACCAGTTGATCTGGGAAGGCTTCTTACACATCTCCAGCTCGATCTAATCACCACCGATGAAGGGTTGAAAGGTAATAATTCCTTCTTCCGTATGCTTTTACTTCTTAAGCATACAAAAGTGACAAGACTTGTGTTTGTTGTTGTATTTTTTCAGCGGCAGTGCAAGAACAAAGAGCGGCTTCAACAACGGGGATGAGCTCAGTAGTTGTAGACTCATCACCTCCGTATGTGAATCTCAACATGGTTCCATCTCGAACACGGTCTAGAGGTTTTCGAGGATTCGGTACCGTTACGGAGCCGACGATGGCTAATCTAGCGGAGAAATGTGCCATTGCAGTACCGGAATGTTCTACAGAAGAGGACGAGATCGCGAAGATCCGTCATGAGTTTTAGCTGGCAAAACAGAGGTTTCTTAATATCCCTGAAGCGCTAAATACTATGCCTAAGATGAATCCTCAAGGTTTTGCCACGGATTTTCGTTTACATTTTTTTTTTTTGTGTTGTTTCTTTGCACTCACTGATTTGATTTTGGTTGATACTTTGTAGGAATTTATGTTAATAAGAATCTCAGATTGGATAACATACAAGTTTACGGATTTGACTATGATTACACACTGGCACATTACTCTTCTGATTTGCAGAGTTTGATCTATGATCTTGCCAAGTAGCATATGGTTAATGAGGTAATCTTGTGACTTGTTCATTGCGATTCAGGTTGCGAAAGTATTGTTTGCGAAGTATTGGTTCTTCATTCTTGCAGTTTAGATATCCTGAGAGTTGTATGAAATTTAAGTATGATCCTACTTTTCCAATCCGAGGACTGTACTACGATAAACAAAAAGGATTCCTCATGAAATTGGATTTCTTTGGTTCAATCGAGCCAGATGGGTGTTATTTTGGTTGTCGTAAGGTATTGTTTTGTCTCTTCTTTTGTCGTTTTAGCCCTTTCGAAGTGCTGCTTTCGGATGCAGGATTTGACCCCTCTTCATATTTGTTATTGTGCAGCTTAGTAGAGAGGAACTAGAAAATACGTATGGAACGCGACACATAGGTCGATGTACCCTAGGAGAGCCGCCGACTCCAACTACCGTCCATGTACGATCCATACAAGATCTGACCAACTGACCATCCTACCTCCTCTACGTTCTTGACAGCCCATCTTTGTCTCAGTAGAGTCGTGATCAGGCAAGAGGTCTGGTGGGATTGATGGATTTCTTCTGTTTCAGTGAGGTCAGTTTAATCAATAAGTGCATTCGTACCAAGGAACTGTGATCTCTGTTTTATTTGATACCAACATTTCTTTTCTTTTTTATTTTTTTATTGCAGACATGGTACAATATTTCGTCGACGCCAAACTTGAGTTTGATGCCTCTAATATATACAATGATGTAAATCGCGCTATTCAACATGTCCATAGAAGCGGCTTAGTCCATAGAGAAATTCTTGCTGATCCGAACAGATATTTGTTTAAAAATGCAAGTGCAAGTCCTGAAACTTGCTTTTAAGTTAAGAATATATTTACTTTTGATTGATATTTTCTGAACAGAAAGTTTTCGTCTCAGGGTCAGCTACCATGCCGGATTCGACGAGCTCGACGGCTTTGAAAGCGGCGATTGGTTTGAGGTCGTCTTGGGTTAAATTCATCGATGGCGGTGAGGCTAAGGATATCTCCATGGAGGATTTGTCCGATGTGATGAAGAGAGGATCATACGCAAGCGCCATTGGTAATTCGAGACAAAAATGCGGAATTGGGAGAAATTTGCACAAGACAAACTCAGAGGAGAGGAAAGGAATGGTGAAGAAAAGCAAGTATATGTATAGTCCCTGAAACGTTGGTAGGGAAAATGCAGAAATTTATAATGGTTAAGGAGAAACCCAGAGAGATTCCGATTCCGACAGGGAGAAATGAGGGATGAACCCCGAAGCAGAATTGGGTGGAATCGGGAAAAAGGCACGATTTTCTTAGAAATTTGGGATTGTAAATAGGAGAAGGTCGAATGAAGTGTGTGTGTTTGTATATAGAAAAGCGTCAAATTTATGCAATTGCGAAGAATAAGAAGAAGAAGAAGAAGAAGAAGAGAGAAGAATGTGTTTGTGTGGTGGTGGCGGAGAAGAGAAAGTGAAAGAGTGAAGAAGATAGGGATTCCTTCAAACCGAAGAATAAAAAGACACGAGAGAGAGAATATTTCGTATTTTTATTTCTCTCCCATATATTTGTCCTTATTTACATAAACTACCCCAAATTTTATCCACAATTCCCAAAACTGGTAATTTTTCTTTTGTCGAAATGTCAAAAAGAAAACTAAAGTGCTGCAACTTCGTTAAATAGATGAACAAACAATGCACAAAGAATTGTATCTTTAATCGCTTTCAGAGTTAATATTGCTTCTTTAGCTTCTTCGTCAAACAGAGATTTTCACAAGTCCAAAATGTTAGACTCCTTCACATCCTTCGCAAACCCATTAAATAAATATTTTGAAAATTAATTTTGATACATAAATTTTATTTGTGAAAAAGTAAATTGTTATATTGAAATATTTGATTTAAGTTTATGGTTATTTGTTTTTTGTATTGACTATACATATATACGATTTTGTTATATAATTCTTTAAAACTATTTGATTTTTTTATAATTCTTTTACGATTCACGTATTATACAAATTATCAATATCATTAAAACTTAATAATAGTAAGAGAAACGGAAAAATCAAAGCATTTGATTTGGCTACATGAATGTGATGATTAGAAAATTTGATAATTCATATTTTTTATTTTTATTTTATTTGAAAGGATTTTCCTGAGGATTAGGACTTAATATTGATTAAGAGCATCTCATATAGATACGATTCTGAAAATGGAGAAGAAGCCGCCGAGAAAATCAAGGAAAGTGAGAGTAAATAAATTTGATCAAAGAACAGAGGACGTATCAAATAAAGATGTTAGTTCAAGTTCATTACGAACGATCACTGATATAAAAGCAACTACAAAAGGGATGAAACATCAGTATTCGGGAAACCGATCATCGATGTTTAATAATAAATCACATCTAACATTGATGTATCATGTATGCAATTTAATTTTTTATTTTTTAAAATAATCACTAATAAAAATAATTATACATAATAAATTACGTTATGGAAAATGATTGAGTGTAAACGTAAAAACTATATTATACACATCTTTTAAAAATATATAATAATTGAAATTTTAAAACCAATAAAATATAAAACAAATCCCGCAGCATCGCGCGGGCAATAACCTAGTAATATAATTACAATAGAGATTATGAAATTTTACAAAAAACTGAAAAAGATGGAATGTTATAAAGATGAAGCTAGAAGGGCAATTGATATTGCAGAGAAGAACTTTATAGTGATATAGAATGATTACGTTGGAGCCCAAAAAATCATTAACAAGACTAAGTATTAGTATCCTAAGCTTGGTGGTTCAAACAATTATTGAAAATGATCAATGTTTATATCTCTGCATCAAAGAACGAAAAAGGAGATGCTAATTGGTATGGAGTTCTCGGTGTTGATCCTTTAATTGATGATGAAAAAATTAAAAAAATACAAAAATTTAACTCTTTTACTTCGTACGGACAAGAACAAGTGTAAAAGCACATAAGATGCGTTTAAGTTGGTTTTATAGTATTATAAAAAAAGTGGTTATATTTAGAATTATGGTGTTTGTTGCATGATAAAGCTAAGAGAATGTGCTTATGATCATAAGAGGCTATAAGCTCCTAAAGACATCCACATAGGATTTAAATCAACCTATAGTGACATGCTACGTCAAATATTTAGAATTCTGTTAATTTTGTTTTTGTTGATAATAATTGAAAAATAAGACATGATTTTCTTATATCATTAGCTCATAATTCCAAGTAATTTCCAATTTTTTGTGGATTTAATTTCCTATTTCAACTTTAGATTAAGAAATTTTCTTAATTTAAAAGTCTTAAATATTTAAAAAACGTTATTATTTCAAGTTTAAGAAAAATTTAGGAAAAGTATAGATATTTTGTTATAAAGGCAAAATTAATATCACATTCTAATAAACTATTATCCCAATAGAATAGGATATTACATTCATTCTCAATTAACTACAAAAGAGATTAGAAAAAATTTCCAATGATCCACAAAAAATAATATAATTACAATAGATATTAGGAAATTTTACAAGAAACTGAAAAAGATGGAATGTAATATATGCGAGTCATGCGTTTTTTTTATATGGTATCGTTCTATCGTATGATATATCGACATAAGTTTATTGCTTTATTACATGTATCAAGTAAAGTATTTGTTTCACCGCGCGATGATTTATTTGCTTCATTTGATGGATTTTGCGATTAATAGGGTCACATGTACTTCTAATTATTTGAGGTGAGGTTTGTCTAAGCATGTGATATTATTTACATGATCATCAAGTTTCTTAATTAGTAAGCCATCAAATTATTCATCAAATCTTTCTTCATGTTATATTTTGTTCTTTAAGACAATAACATATCCTTACATCGCATGAAAATGAGACCTTAGAAACAAAATTTTATGTATGAAATTTAATAGAATACATAATATATAGATATCATTTTTCTATGATACTCAATTTCTTTTGTACTGAAATTGATTTGTGTACTAAAGCAAGATCCGCATAAAGAATCATATGCAAGTTCATTCAAAGAAAACATGGATGCTTGAATGGGAGGAATATAAACCTTTTTGACTTTGGTTTATGAATATATGCAATTTTGAAGTTCGTGTTGTTTTTTTCATTAGATTTTACAAGGAGTAAATCCATTTTTCTTCCACCACAGTCTATCTCAGAAACTACATTTTAAGGAAGTCATTTTGGAACAACATTGTGTTATGTCTATTTAGATTTTGTTTTAAACGATTTTTTTCTACTACTAAGTATGGATGGTAGTTAACTATACTTTTGTGTAGCCATTTGAACATGAAAATTGAAGGTACATGTTTGTACAAAAATGAGAACTTTGGAAAAAAATCTCTTGAAAGACGATGACTTTGCAAGCTTGAAAGACGATGACTTTGCAAGCTTGAAAGAAGAAGATTCTTTGTACAAAAATGAGAACTTTGGAAAAAAATCTCTCGAAAGGCGATGACTTTTCAAGCTTAAAAGAAGAAGATTCTTAACTGTCATTAACTTTTTACAAGTATAAAAAAAATTGGTGATGAAGAGGAACTGAGAGAGCGTTTGGATAAACATTTAGCCAATGATTATTTAAAAACAAACTGCTAAATTTCCAGCAAATTGCAGATTGTAAAAGAGTGGCAAGCTGCTCAAGATGAGCTGCCAAAGAGAAGTGTCTTCGTTCTTTCAAACTACAATGAGAATATGCTAGGGAATGGTACGGTCTCCTTTACTGATGCTTCTTAGAGAAAGAAAGTGCAAACTTAGGATGGTTTTTCAAGAATGAAGCTTAGAAAATTAATGAGGAATATGTCGACTCCATCTCAAATGTTCCATCGGTCTTCGCAGCCGAATCATGGGCTGTGATCAATGCACTACAGAAGGCTCGAGAAAAAGGTTTTGAGACCTTACACGTATGCTCCGATTCTCAGGTTTTGTTTAACCTTCTTTGAAAGAAAAAATCACATATGGAGATACATAACCTTCTTTTCGAGATTAGTATGTAAGCTACCCATTTTAGGCAACTTTTGTTTCTTTTTGTTCCACGAAAATCCAATATGTTGACGAATTCGTTATCTAAAAGAGCGTTTTCAGCTCTTGATTGTCGATGGGTTTGATGTAATAATAAAATATCATCTTCTTAACCAACCAAAAAAAAAAGAGGGGTGACAAACAAAACTTGGCAATAGAAAGAAAAATTGAAGTTGGTTTCAGTGAAATACATACATCTCTTTCTCTATCACGAGGCCACTCTAATAAACCATTTTTAAAACCGTTATATTTAACGAGGTTTTCGAGTTTTTTGGTTGCATTTTAGTAAAATCGTTACTTTTCAACATCTTTTTCTCTCATTGATTGATGTATTTTGTCATCGATGCTAACTTAACAACAACATCGTTTTGTGACAGGTTGTATGGTGTCTGTAAATAGAATCCTATGGTTGCAATAATTGGAAGATTAGTACTATCTCTTTATTATACTACCTAGCGGTGAAAATTCAGTTTTATATGATCACAATCATGAGAGGTAAACCCTTACGTAACAATATCACTTTTGGTGTGTACATTTGTAAAAATACCATTTTGGGTTGTCCATTTGCAAAAATGCCACTAATTATGGATTTTAAAAGATCAAATCTTCCGACCAAAAAAATAAAAAAGATTAAATCTTAAAATTCTAAACCCTAAAAATGTTTTTACCCCTATATCATCAAAACTAAACTCTAATACAACATAATTAACCTAAACACAAATAATATAATGAATATATAGTTTTTAAAAAGTGGCATTTTTGCAAATATTTTGAAAATGTGGCATTTTTTAAAAGTGGCACTTGAAAAGTTGCATTTGAAAAATGGCATTTCTTAAATTTTCTTTTAATTTTTATGGTAAATTAATTATTTACGATTGTTTCACTTTTTAACATAACACTTTTGTATTCGTAAATATATACGTCTACCTAATTTAAAAATTAACAAATCCAAATATATATATTAAATGCGTATATTGGTAACACAAACCCATGCGTAGCGTGGGTAAAAAACCTAGTCTATGTGGATGATTGGTTCGGCTGTAGCTGTAGATTAATTGCTGTAGAATTTTTGCTATAAATGTTTTGACTGTAGCTGTACATTTTTTAGACTGCAGATTTTTTTGCTGTAGATTTTTTTGCTGTACATATAAAGCTATAGCTGTAACTATTGGTAACTATAAAATATGTGCTGTAGTTTTAATTAAATTAATTTATGAAAATAAAAATTGTTAAAATTTAGAAATTTTATGCTGCTTTTAACATAATAAATAATGAATTTATGAATCATTCATAATAAGTAACATCATTAAAAAAATCCAACAATCCTAAAATTAAAACAAAATTTAAAATCATGAAAATTTATGAGTTCTTAGAGAAATATATTATTATCATGAAAATTATTATTACTTACTATCAACAATCTACTTTATAATCACAACTCTTAAAACCCAAAAAATAGAGCTTTATGTTTTTGACTTGTTACAGCAAACAAGCAAAAGTTTTTTTTTTTTTTGTAACTTTAAAAAAGAAAGCTACATCATGATTGGTAAGAATAATACAAAATCTGTAGTTTTAAGAAATAAAGTTACAACTTGATTGGTAAGGATATGATGATTTTTAAAAAAATAAGACTGTAGGATGGAGTTAAAGACCAACCAATCATCCACTATACTTATAAAAGAGAAGTCACTTTGCTTATGTGTCTCCTTGAGAGTGATTTTCGAAATTAATTTAAATTCAAAATATATCTTTCTTTAATGAATCAAATTAATTACTCTTCTTGCCATCAAAATTATTTTTATTAAACCACTCTTATTCGATTGATTGAATTAATTTGTTTGGGTCTAATTGTTATTTGAATCTTAAATGATTTCGTATAGCCCATCATTTTATATAAAAATATATTAATTTTGGATATATTTGAATTTTAATCTATACTTATAAAAGAGAAGTCACTTTGCTTATATATCGCCTTGAGAGTGATTTTCGGAATTAATCTAAATTAGGAATATATCTTTCTTTAATGAATCAAAATTAATTACACTTTTTGCCATCAAAATTATTTTTATTAAACCACTCTTATTCGATTGATTGAGTTTAATTTGTTTGGGTCTAACTGTTATTTAAATCGTAAATGATTTCATATGGCCCATAATTTTAGCCCAAATTTTATATAAAAATATTTTAATTTTGAATATATTTGAATTTTAATGATAATATTCCGTTATTGGCTTATCATATATTTTATTTTTGATACACTTGGATTTTAATGATATTATGAATATTAATATCAAACTTGGTCGTTTTGATATGATCAAATTAATATGGAAATTTTCCATATTTAACTTATCATAATTAGTGAATATTATATTTTAATATTTGGTAATTGTCGTAATATATGCGTATCCCTAATATATGATCGAATTAACAAGACAATCTTCCATATTTATCTTATCAAGAATTATTATATTTTAATATTTGGTAATTATTATAATATATGTGTAGATCTAATATTTTTGTATATATATGGATATGTGTTCAATCACTTCATAGAAGTCGTTTTCTAGTTTTTATTCTTACGTTTTTGCTAATGATTACGTTCTTACTAATGATTTTTGTTTGTTGTTGTTTTTTTCCCTCTTATTTGTAGGTTCATCTCATAGTTTAGGTACATATTGTATTTTTTTCGTAGGTCTATTCTCTATTACTCGATAGCTTCACTGAATTGATGAACATGTACACAACTTATTCATTTTATGTTTGCTTTTCTTTCTTCATCGTATTGTTCTTTTTATTTAATTGTTCTTTCTTTGGATTTTCGTTTATATATTAATTAGTATATTCTAATTCATTAATTTACTATACTTAGTAAATTATTTTATTTGCTAGCATGTTATATCTTTTTAATAAAAAACGTATTCCGATCTTATATAATTTATGATTTTTTTTTTCTAGATTTATTTTCCTTATGATAATAGAAATCATTATCCTATGGCTCATCGTGTTCAACCAAGTTATTTGATTCGAAGGAATTCAAGGTTAATATTTTTATATATTTTTATATTATGTTTATTTATCTTTACATACATTTAGTGTTTTTAAATTAGATATAATTTCTTCTTTTAGTTTTCCCATATGAGATACAATGCTATAGAAAAGTCCTGATTTGTGATTCAATATTTTTGGTTGATTTTGATGATTGTTTATTCCTTTTAACTCTATTAACTATAAATTTCAGTGAGGAGACCACATTTCATGACTGTTTAAAACAATGATGCAATTTTAAGCCTAACTCTGTGATTGTGTCTTTTTTTCTTTTTTGGATTCCAGAGAAGAAAAAAAGTCTCCAAACGAAGAAAAATATGGAATCAAAAGAGAACTATTAAAGGTGATTAGAGCATCGAAACAAAATGATGCAATTGTGGTGTTGTATCTCCTTCTCTCTTTTTCTTTCGGTGAGTGAATAGAAGTTATAAATGAAATTTCTTATTTTTGTCAAACCTAAGGTGTCATATGTGATGTATATATTTATCATGCAAGTTTTTAATATTCCTTATATATATAATTTCGTTTTCCTATATTTTCATGTTCTTGTGTGGTATATATGCCGGTTATTATAATATTTTTCACTGTCGCATATAATTGAAGCTTGTGGTTTGTGGATGTGGTTTTCTAAATACGTTAAACAATTGTGGAAGATTTTGGTAACAATGGTAATGATATTTGTATTTCTGATCCTCTAATGACCCTAATTTCTAGAAGACCAAATCTCAACTAGCCTGGTCTTAACAAACAATATCTCTAAAAGACAATGGAGGGAAGCAGGGAGAATAACGATCAAGTGAAGCCGGTCTTTCTTTCCACTATGCTAATCTAATTAGTTCCTGGTGCGTTGTTTGATGATAAGACATACTTTGCTAATGATTCTTGGCAGAAATCCCACTTTGACTCTTGATTCTCATTAGGTAGCGTGAGTAGCAAGTTTGAAAATCTGTTAAAGTTCTTTTCCTTTTTCTTCAGTTCTTTGTGCTGAAACTGTCTTGAAACAATAGATTTGTATGATTTTAGGTACTACAAAGTTTATGCACATGTTACTCTTCTTCTTGAATCTAACAAGTTGTGTTTCTGGCTCATTAAGTTGCAAGAATTGCATTTGTGGTAGAGTTGAGATAGAAGTGAATGGTGTGAAATTGATCCTCACATTGGAACACGTCAAGATTCCACAATCAGCATGTGGCAGCGTAAGCTTCTTTACCCATCTCTTTCTTTGCATTCGATTTTTGGTTTTACAAGACTGGAAATTTCTTAAACAACTTCTTCAGTATTGTAGAGGTTTGGTGTTATTTTCCATATACTTGGATACGTGTGTATATCTCTATAAGATTACACATCATATAAGCAACAATGAAAAAGTTAAATGAGTCACATGGGTCGATGACTAAGATGAAGAAGGAAAAGAATATCAAGATTTAAGTGTGAATATTTGTGATTTCAAAGAAGAAGTTATGTCAACCATTACATAAAGCATGACAATAAGTATTAGGTTTGTTTGTCTTTCTGGTTTTTTTATCAGATCTGAATAAGAAAATCAATTTGTCTTCATGGTCTTGTATGGATTTGATCTGTGGTTTTATTGTTTTAAATTTTTAGCTCCTCTCTTTAATATTTGTTACTCTCTTTGATTCTGTATAAAACGGAAAAAGATATGTTTCCTAGAAAGGAGAACGAGGAATTATCTTAAGTTAGTATTTTTGTTTATAATAGTTTGATGTTTGTGCAATACATAGCCGATGGAAATTATTGGTAGAAGCTGCTTTGATTAACATTTTTATTTTTTTATTTTTTTGAATGAATTTAAAATTGATTCAACCCAAAAAACGTTTTTACATTTACTGCAACTTTAAGTAAAATTTAACAGAGGTCAATGAGACGAAGCTGCTTTGATTAACTTACTCATGTAAAGGTGGAGATGACGAGACGGTGAGATTACGGATAATTCAATGAGATCCTATAAATTGTTCACTGAAATGAGTTTGTTTTGCAATGAAAAAAAGCTAAATCTTTACAATAATATCAAATTACCACTGATTTTTTGTTCACAGCTCTTATTTCTAAACTCAGATATTTTTATATTTTTGTGTGTTTACTATGTCTCATTCCGTAGGTTAATTGTTGTTTAAACGGTTCTTCTATTATTTACAAGATGATTTCGTGCACCATGACTTTGTGGCTCTTTCTTCTCCAATGTAAAATCCAAATCTTTTAAAGTATAATTGGTTGTTTTATTTTCATGATATGTTTTTGTCTTCAAAGAATAAGAAGAGAGTCATAGAATTTGGTCTGATTTTCGTTTGATGTTTTCTAGATTTCGCCCTATATATCACGAGATTTCGTGAATATTTTCAATGAATTTTAGTATACCAAAGGCTCACTTAGGTCCAAACCCTAATTTAAACTTTCTTTGATTAAATAATGACCTGGTTACAAAAAATGACCCTAAAATTGATTTTAAATATAAATGTAACCCACATATCTTATGTTTGAGAAAAATAACCCAAAAGGGTAGTGAAACTACAACTACATCCTTTATGACCAAACAATAAAACGGAGGCATAATGACTGTTTTAACCTAGAAAAGTCTGCTGAGTAATATAGAGGGGGTTTAGTAGACTACCAAAGCAGTCTAGTATATAAATATATTTTAAATTTAAATTTATAAATTAACAAAAAAACTTTTGTTAAATTTTTTTGATTGATGACCTTAATATTAACAATTGTGAAGTATGAAAAATAAAATTTCACAAAATTAAACATACTTAAACCTACTTAGACAAAAAAAGTTATGAAAACTACTTTTGTGGTTTAGTAGACGACTACAGAAGTCTACTATATAATTATATTTTAAATTTAAATTTATAAATTAACAAAAAATATTTTGATAAAAAATTTTGATTGATGACCCTACTATAAACAATTGTGATGTGTGAAAAATAAAATTTCACAAAATTAAACATATTTAGACTAATTAGGTTATGAATGAAATACATACTATACTAAACAAAGAGTTACCAAATAAGGTACATCATAGGTTGCAAACATGTTTTTACATTTAGGGTTTATCATTTTTATATTTAAAATGTCAAATTTGCATAAAAGTGTTAACTTTTGAGTGAATATATTATACGTTTTGAAAGTTTTGGTATAGGGTTTCGAATAATCATTGAAAATAATCGATTTATGTGAAGTAGACTTAATTTAGAGGATGTGTATTTGCTGGCATCATCAAAGCCCAGTAGGTTTGTGAGAGGATGTGTTTTTGTTTGCATCTCTCAGTATGTTTGGTAATCAAAGGTTTCCAAATCGAAGGTCTTCACTATGTTTCTGTGCTTTTATTTTCTTATACGATGTTTGGTTTTGGATACAGCAGACTTCTCTAGTAGACTTCTGCAGTAGACTTCTCCAGTAGACTTCTTCAGTAGACTTTCCCGTAGACTCCTCCAGTGGATTTCTCCAGTAGACTTCTCCAGTAGACTTATCTAGTAGATTTAAATCTGCATTTAGAAGTCTACTAAACATGTGGAGGCAAATTTGAATTTTTTTAAAAACATTTTAAAAATTTGAATTTCTTAAACATTCATCAAATCGTGTAGTTAAGCTGAACCAAATTGAACTATTTTTTTTACCCATCCAAATTAACCGAACTTAACCAATGTATTTACCCTACCTATAAAACCACAAAAATGCGGTTTAGTTGAAAAAAAATTTACAACCTAAAGCTACAACCTTTTGTCTCCAAACAAGAGATCTACAACCTTCCGTCTCCATCATCACCGTCGGTTACAATTCATGCCTTCTTTTCATTCTCTCAACTCTTTTTGATTTTACTATCTCTTACTCGCTATTTCTCTATCTGATTCGAGAATCTAACCTTTTTTTTTTCACTCTTCTTTGCCGATCTGCCGCCGCCAGAAAGTACGAATTTGGTTTAACTTCATCGAAATATAGTGGATTTCGCCAGCAAACTTCTTCAGACGATGGATATGGATGGAAGAAGTTTCCCGTCAAGACTTTATTCCAAAGGAGATGAGCCTGAACCGGATAAAAACATACACTACTATGCTGGAAATACACAGTTGTTTGAATCTCTAGGCAACGTCTTAAAGAAAGATGAGTGGGAAGAGCTTTTATTCTCTCTATTGGGTGTGGTGCTACGGTTCCATGCTCTCAAGTTTGGCTGGACATCGAGGATGGTTCATTATATACTAACTGCTCAGCTAGAGTGCAAGAGACCCCATGAGATATGGAGTCTGATTGGTAACAAGCCATTAAGGTTTTCATTGCTTGAGTTTGAGGAGATTACCGGTCTGAATTGCCGCGACGTTCCGAATTTGGATAACCCAGATGTAGAGGTCACTGAAGAAATGCGGCAATTTTGGACCCTTCTAGGAGTTGATGTCGACAGGGGTCCAACTGTGAACGAGTTAATAGAAGCTTGTGGTTTATGTGCAGAGTGGACACGGTTGGACCGCATCAGGTTGGGATATCTATGCATATACGCCGGTTACATTGAAGCTAAAAAGGAGACAACACCCATCAATGTTAACTTTGTTAGGCTTGTGATGGATATCACTGCCTTCCAGAACTACCCATGGGGTAGGGTTGCATTGAAGTTCCTTATCAAGTCAGTGAAGGAGAAAGACTTGGCAAAGTTATCGTATACAGTGGAAGGCATCGTACATTTTCTCCAAATATGGGTGTACTATTCTCTACCGGATTATGCAGCCCAATATGGTGGTCCCTTTCCACATAAACCTACTCTACCTCTACTGGCTTTCAAGGGATCCAGAGGCAAGAGATACATGAAACAGAACATGTACAAACAGGTCTGATTATTTCTCTTTGTAGACTTCTCCTTCTCCAGTAAACTTCTCTACTATACTTCTCTTCTCCAGTAGACTTCTATTGTAGACTTCTCCAGTAGACTTCTCTTATCCAGTAGACTTTTATTGTAGACTTATCCAGTAGACTTCTCTGGTTAATCGGTCTACGTCTTATATGTCTATTTTGTAGGTGAATATCCTAAGCTGTGTGATGAAGGATGAGTACGAAGATATGTTCCCAAGGTGGGATGATGATGTTTACGACCAGAAGATAATTAACATAATCTCAGCTATTTCTGAACTATGCTAGAGATGGACCCATGATTACTGGCAAGTGACGGGTGTGATTGATTCCGCTAATGATAAAAAAAGCAGGGTGTGAAGTCAAGGGTGAAGCCTGATGTGAAAAATGAAAGCAGCATGACCCTTAGCCTTGTCAGCTTACTGGAGAAGAGGAGTCGAGAAGAATTTGAGTCTGGTTACACGGCGGAACTACCATCATTGGTGCAGAGCATACAAGCACACTTTGATCAGGATTTTAAGAACTTGTCAGAGAAGGTTGATGCTGGTTTTAAACGCTGTGAAAACAATTTCAAACTCTTCAATAAGATCAACAATATTGAGGAACGCTTGGAACGCATTAAGGCTGTGAAAGAAGGAAAAGAAGAGGCTGTGAAGACTGGAAAGGAAGAGCAAACCAAATCCAACCAAATTGCCCCAGCTCTTCATGTGGGGGTCTCCAATGCACCGGCTGCTGATGATAACAAGATTGTTCCTGATATTAGGGTTAGTGCGTAATCTTGTTTAGATTTTGTAATCTCTTTTGACATTTTCACATTTCTTCCCTTTCTTGTTTGGATGATATATTCTATTTTTATAAAAAAATTGGTATATGATTCGACTTTGATCCTCTACTTGCAGAGTAAAATATTTAACAAGGAAACATTTCAAGATGGCTAGAGTGCGAGTGTCACTGGTGCGGATCCGAGTGTTATCATACCACCTCCTAAAAAACTACAACCGAATTTACCGCTTCAGAAAGCTAAACAAGAGGAGAAGAAGGCAGCCAAGGAAACACTTAAAGATGATGGTCAGAGTGCGAGTGTCACTTGTGCGGATAAGAGCCTTATCATTCTACTTTCTCAGAATCTACCTGCGAATTATGCTGAGATTGCAAAATCTAAACAAGAGGAGAAGAAGCAGGCGGTTATAAGAAGAGCAAGGAGTGACAGGCTAAAGAAGCCGGGCCTGGCAAATAAGTCACCTTTCGAAAACAAACTTGTCAATTCAAAGGTAGGAAAAGGATATGATCGTTTTGCTACCATTGATGAACAAATGACGAGGAAACTTGAAGAGTGGCTGAAGCAACAACCGTAAGTATAAAAAAGACCTTAACTCATTGTTTAACCTTGTCAATTGCTGAAATTTCCTTGCTAAACAGGGATTATGGCGAAGAGATCATTCCGTTCACTACTGTAAAGTGGTTTTGGACTCTTCGAACACCGCAACAATGGCTAAGAGACACGGTAAGCCTTCTCTTCTCTTCTCTCCAGTAAACTTCTCTTGTAGACTTCTCTTCTCAAGTAGATTTCTCGTAGACTTCTCTTGTAGACTTCTCTTCTCAAGTAGACTTCTCTTGTAGACAGACTTCTCTTGTAGACTTCTCAAGTAGACTTCTCGAGTAGACTTCTTCAGTAGACTTCTCTAGTAGACTTATCTAGTAGACTTCTCCAGTAGACTTCTGTTGTAAACTTCTCTAGTATACTTCTTCAGTAGACTTCTATTATGTCTTTGATGTTTAACATTGATTCTTTTGGTTGTTTTGTCGCAGCACCTGGATGTTGCGTTGAATATGCTGAGGAAACGGTACAAGGAACATCCAAAGTGGTTTAGGAGTGACAAAATTTGCATCATCGACTGTACTCTAGGCAACATATGGCCTACTCGGTACAATGACTTTAAAAACTCAGATCCCAATCCTGACGGGAGTGGAAAAGCGCTACCAGGTGGGGCGTGGGATTACTATGCAGGTCTACTCTCCGAGTATGCAAAAGTACAGAAGACGTGGGGGACTGGAGTGGAGGACATTTATTTACCTTTAAATGTCAAAGAAGATCATTGGGTGGCTTTGTGGATATCACTCCCACGGAGACACATTGTGGTGTGGGACTCTATAGTCTACCATACAACGCTCGCGAAAATCAAAGAGAAGGTCGATCCCATTGCCGTTATGTTACCTTATCTAATTCATACAGCATGTGCAGTAGAAGATAGACCCAAGTGGCCATTCACCAAATTCATGCATGAAAGGTGGCCAGCATCCAAAGTACCACAAAACAAGAAAGTTGGGGATTGTGGAGTGTATTGTCTGAAGTACATTGAATGCCATGCTCTCGGCATTCCATTTAGTGCGACTGTATTGTTTGATGCGAAGATAAAGCGTATTAGGGAAAAGCTTGCGGCTAATATATTCGCCGAGACTAATTTCGTGGGGCAGACGTCGGTATATATACTGGATTGGATGCTTATGACTAATATAGGGTTTCACAATTTCAGTATTGTAGATATATTGCATATATATTGTAGATGTAAGAAAAACTCATCTTTATTTTTTGGCTACTATGGCGGGATGTGATATGTACAAACTAATGTTAACGAACGTAATCTGATATGTTATTAACTTCTCTCTAAAAACTTCTCTTGTAGACTTCTATAGTAGACATTTGTTTCTGTACATGAATCTTCTCGTGTAGACTTCTCTAGTAGACTTCTCCGGTAGAATTCTCCAGTAGACATCTGCTTCTGTACATGAATCTTCTCAAGTAGACTTCTCTTGTAGACTTCTCCAGTAGACATCTGCTTCTGTACATGAATCTTCTCAAGTAGACTTCTCTTTTACACTTCTCTAGTAGACTTCTCCGGTAGATTTCTCTAGTAGACATATTCTTCTGTACATGAATCTTCTCGTGTACGCTTCTCTTGTAGACTTCTCGAGTAGATTTCTCCAATAGACTTCTCTAGTATATTTCGCCAAATATCACGGTTCCTCTCTCCTTTATCTGAAAAACCTAGGTTCCGAACCAATGTGATATGTACAAACTAATGTTAACGAACGTAATCTGATATGTTATTAACTTCTCTCTAAGAACTTTTTTTGTAGACTTCTATAGTAGACATTTGTTTCTGTACATGAATCTTCTCGTGTAGACTTCTCTAGTAGAATTCTCGTGTAGACTTCTCTGGTAGACATCTGCTTCTATACATGAATCTCTAATGTACGCTTCTATTGTAGACTTCTCCTGTAGACTTCTCTAGTAGACTTCTCCGGTAGACATCTGCTTCTGTACATTAATCTTCTCGTGTACGCTTGTCTTGTAGACTTCTCTAGTAGACTTCTCCGGTAGACTTCTCTAGTAGACATCGGCTTCTGTACATGAATCTTCTCTAGTAGACTTCTCTAGTAGATAAAACCAAATATCACGGTTCCTCTCTCCTTTATCTGAACAAAAAAACCGTCAACAATTCCTTTATCTGAAAACCCTAGGTTCCGAACCAACGGGGCTCCTCACTTTCTCCTCTCTTGCGAAACAAAAACTTAAAATCTCAATCAATCACCTATAATGGTCTCTCCGTCACGATCCCCAAATCTGGAACCGGATTCTTCCTTTGAAACTCGGTTCCCTAGACCCGAGAGGGTTGGATATACCATTAACTTCGACGTAGATCCATGTAAGTCTCTTCGTCTTCCCCTGTTCAAGATCTTCATGGTTCTGACTTACTTCTCAGTGTCTGACCCCTTTTCTCTTTCCCTTTCTCTACGAACCAACAACAACCACTGAAGCCCCTTAGGAGATTGTTGACTACACGATAATGGGAGGAAATCTCTTGTAAGTTCCATGAACCAACCCTGTTTCTCGCCATTACAAACCTACATACTTCTAACTGCATACATGTTGATTCAAACACCAATCTTAAATTTTGCATTACTAATCTGAAATCTGTTTCTCTATTGCGAGATGACCAATCGATAGGGCCATCGACAACTATGCCTGAAAGATGTCATGAAACGGAGAGAGCTTTTTGTTGTATGAGGCAATTCTTGAAAGAGTTTCCAGGTAAACTCTTAGTCAACATTTGTATTGTATTGAATGTCGAATTCTGTCATTATGTGTATTGTCATGTTATGAAATGTCGAATTCTTTGCAAGACAAATTTTCGTTGTTTTCAACCTGGTGAAATTAATACTGTCAACTTGTGATATTCCTTGTATTTTGTTTGTTTCTCGTTGTGCAGTAACTACCGAAACTTTCTCGCTCAAAGGAACAGAGCTTGGTTCGAAGAGGAGACGCCGAAAACTAGAGATGAAGGCGAATCATCTCGCCGGAGTCCAAATCAACCACCAAATCCGAAGAAACACAGAGCCGATACCTCGTCGTAGCAAACCGGCACGCCAATTCGACTTCTATCTCAAGCTTTCTGTAAAACATTGAACTTTTTAAGTTTTGTATGAGAAGTCTGCTACTATATCTCCTCTTTTGTATGATAAGTCTGCTACTATATCTCCTGTTTGAAGACTTCTCTATCTCGTCTACGAAATTATTTTATTGGCTAATTAGTGAAGGTGAGGATTACCTAATTCTTTACATTGGCCGTTGTTGGTAGACTTTTATAAACAAGAAATTCATGGAGAAGTCTACCAACAACAGCTAAGTAATACTCAAACAAGAAATTTGATTTATACAATAAGTATTGAACCTAAATATGTCAAATTCATACAGAAGGAAAACATTATATAACACACATTTGGGAGAAAGAAAAATTAAAAAATTCATTATAAATAAGTTTTAAATGCAATTATAAGAAAATTAAATCAGAAGACTTCTCTATGAAGTCTACTGGTAGACTTGTTTAGAGAAGTCTACCAGTCGACTTCATGGAGAAGTCTACGAACAACATGTAAGCAACAACAGCTAAGTACCACAATTCGGCTTTGTATGTCCCGGTTGGTTGCAATTTGAACAATTGTATTGAGCATGAATCTTCTGTTGTTTAGTACCTTTCATCCTTGCGATTTCTAACCAAGTTTGCCACCTTGATTTCTTCTTCTGACCCGGACGCGTCTTCACATCAGGAGGCATACATGGGGTTGATGCTATATATTCACCGACTGGGTTTTGCGGAAAAATGCTTTCCGCGTAGGCCCAGTACAAAGAATCCCTTCCATAAGTCGGAAACACCGGTAGCGACATCTTGTTTACTCTCTACCAAAGCGGCAATAGCATGCGAGCAAGGTATCTTTTCGATGTTGAAGACACCACATGTACATTTGTTTTGGCCCAAATCAACAATACATTCACGTGCTCCTCCCTCCACATGGAACTGAAGATTATTAATGCATCCCACTTTCATCCGAGATGCGTAATCATCACGAACCGCCAACAAGTATTCAACTGCTGTAGACTTCGTAGTGAAGTTTACTAAGTGACTACTTATAGACTTCACAGATAAGTGACTTCATAGAGAAGTTTGCCAACAACAACTAAGTACTACTCAAACAAGAAATTTGATTTATACAATAAATATTGAACCTAAATATGTCAAATTAACACAGAAGTTAACGCATTATATAACACACATGTGGGAGAAAGAAAATCTAAAAAATTCATTATAAATAAGTTTTAAATGTAATTATAAGAAAATTAAATCAGTAGACTTCATCGAGAAGTCTACGTAATGGGTTAGTTTTGTAATTACGACAAACGCTAGTAGACTTCAGCAGCAGTCTATTAGTTTACTTTTGCATTTGACCAGAATTTGACTAGAATTTAACTTTTTCAAGTAGACTTCTTAGAGAAGTCTACTGAATAAAAAGGTTATTTTTGCAATTGACTAAAGTTTTGACTTTTATTTAGTAGACTGCAATAGAATTTTGCTGAAATGTGTAGACTTCATTCTGAAGTCTACTCAAAAGGCCGGGTTACATTTGCAGTTGACCATATTGTTGACTTATTGAGTAGATTTCTCCAGAAGTCTACTCTAAAAAATGTTAGTTTTGTGTTTGACCAAACATTTATCGGCAGACTTCTAATGCAGTCTACTACTAATTTAAGAAGTCTACTGATTTATTTAAGAAGTCTACTGATTTATTTAATAAGTAGTAGACTGCATAAGAAGTCTACTAATAAATATTTTTCTTTGTCAATGTCTGAGATTTTGGTCAAACGCAAAACTAACCCGTCCGTACATAACAGTCTGACCTTGCAGTAGACTCTATTTGCAGTCTACTGGAGAAGTCTACTCTTTAAAGTCAAAGTTTTGGTCAAATGCAAAACTAACTCATTTTCAAGTAGACTTCATGTGCAGTCTACGAGTGTTTTTTTTGTTATCAAAGGAAAACAGGTAGACTTCACGAGCAGTCTACTTTGATTATTTTTAAAAAAGGTCAATTGCAAATCTAACCTTTCATTGACTAGTAGACTTCTGGTGCAGTCTACCAAATCGGAAAACACGATTTTTTGTTCTTTATCACACGTAGAGCTCGGTTTTCAGCTCTTTCAAACACCTGAAACTTCTAATATGACCGTTAACAAAGAAGCCTAGCCGTCATTTATGAAAAAACCATTGAAAATCGATAGATTATGAGAGAAAGAATTTTGAAAACCAAATTTACTTAGTTTTTTGGATGAAATTGGAGAGAAAATGGATAAGGAAGAAGTTATGAGCTCACAAATGAAGCTGTAATCCTTTCCTAATTAGTTGGGGAAGCATTTAGAGCTTCATTTTGGTTGTTCATGGTGGTTGGGAATATTGATGATAATGGCATTTTCGTAAATAAGTTAATATATTTGGTTGTTTATTTTATAGTTTAGAATGTCTGATTTAAAAAAAAAAATTAATTCAAATATAATGGCATTTCCGTGAATAAGTTGAATTTTATGGTTGGTTTGATAAAATTTTGAGGAAAGAGAAAGAGGGGGTTACATTTGCAATTAACCTCAAATTTGAGGTTATTTCAATAAGCCTCTCTTAAATAATAGAAAAATACTTTTATAAGTCTGACTAATATCTCATGATTTTGTTCTTGATAGGAAACAAAGACGAGGGAGTTAAACTTTTGGATGCAGAAGAAACAAAGTAAATTCATCATTACTAAACGAAATACACTTTTGTGCTCTCAAATTCTAGAGGCTATAGTGAAAACATTCGGGTGAGTAAAAGCTTAAGCCTTTCATCATATGTTTTCATGGGGGTTTGGTTTTTGGTAAATCTAAATAGGGTAAACCATCACGTTGGTTTTGTTGTCGACGAGGTACGTTTTCTAATATTTGGTGCGATGGTATCATTGATTTTGTAGACCATGTTGTTGGGTCTTTCGTGCAAGCTCCTCTATGCACTGTTCTTTAAACTGCCGTAGAGAAGAAGTAAGTGAAGAAGAAGGTGAGGATATGATTAAACTATTTTCTGTCACCAAATCTTACGTTGGTTGTTGGAACGATTTAGAATATTAGATATTAATATGTAAACATGTGTAGTGGATGTGCAGTGTGAAGTTTGCATGGCAAGCTCTCATGTGTTTGTCCAAGAAGGCATATACGATAAGGTTGTGGAGAAGTTAGTGGCAAAGGCTACAAATTGGATTGTTGGTGACCCTTTTGATTCTACTTCTCTTGAAGTAACTCAAGTAAAAAAAGTCTAACTAATTATATGTTGATTGATCTTGAGTCGTATATTACACGGTTGATTGTTTGGGTTTCTTCAGGTTGGTAAAACTTTGGAATACATTCGATTAACTTTTTTTTGCGGTAAAACCTTAATGTAAGCCAAGTCTTTTTAATATATTTTTTGGCAAATTTTTTTGTTTGGTAAAAGTATCGTGCTTGATGTATTGCGTTTTTCACATTCTAACCAACATTTTCAAATGTTTTTCGAGAATTTTTTATGTCTTAAAAGTTTTTTCAGGTAAAAACACGTTTGGATGAAGTTTAAGGCAAAAAAGCAAAGAATGGAAGCAAAGGCGCAGAAAATGGTCAGAAGTTTGGTATTCGTTGAAGTTCTTTACACCGATGTATCGACCTTACAATTTGACACAAGCTAGAGCATCGAGTCAACTTTCATCTAGAAGGAACTGGAGGTCATTCCAACGGTGCGATCGAAAGTTATGAAAGGTTTAGTGAAGACATGTCCGTCTAGCGAGCAAAAAAGCAAGTGCAAAGAAAAAGAACAAATCGACCGATCCTATTATCAGTCAAATCATCAGAAGAGCGACAGATCGGCCAATGGAGACAGGATCGACCAATCCACACTAGATCGATCATTCTAGTCAAAACCGACCAGAATAAGGAAATTTGCAGTTTTTCCTATTTTGGTTATGTTTTGTCATAGATTTTTTTGGAGAACAGGATTAGACCTATTTATTCTAATTTTAAGCCATTGTGGACGCTACGCTTTTATTTTCAATCATATTTTTTGGCTTTTGCACTTGTAAGCTTTTGGGGAGACGAATCTCTGACTCTACACCTTTTGAGAAGAATTCTGAACCCTTTTTTATGTCTATTCAATTGATTTGAGTTGTTATTCATCTCTCTCTCGTTTCTATGCATCCATGTCTGAGTAGATCCATAGTTAGGTTTTAGGGTTTCAAGGGATTTCATAAATCGCAGAATCAGACATAGATAGGGATTTGTATTTGTCTTGATCTATAGTTGTTTTTATTGCTTGAACTGGACTGATCACCTAGTTCATGATGTTATGATGTTTAATGCACCAAAAGTGTTTGAATAAATGCCTGAAAAAACATAGATGAGTAAATTGTCTTTAGCCAACGAAAGCTGATCCTAAGATAATTTGTGAACAAATCGAACCTACTCATTAATGTCTGTTTAGAATTCTAGGTTCAAACGACAGTTTAGAATCCTAGGTTGCTAGATAAAGTGATTGATATCACGACAGTGGATTGATTATACATTTATGTTTGAGTTCGAGACTGCGCTGAATTGTTCCCTGAATAATTGTCTAGTTCATGATTTCTGATTCTCTGCGAATATCTATAAAGCCTGACGCTTTTAATTCATAAGTTTACATCGTCATTTGCTATGCTCATTTACATTATTGCATCAAAAACTTATTTTCTAGTCTTAGCTTAATTTCATTCTCATATTTTTGTAGTGTAACACTTGGTCCTTGTGGATTCGATCCTATAATCTTTAATTGCTATGCACTTGTAGTGTTATTTTGGGTTTAAAACCTGTATTATTAGTGTTCATGATAGTGTATAAAACTTTCTCATGTTAAAAATTTAATTAACAACGGTACTCTGATAAATAAGTACCATTGCGACTGTGGCACAATTTCCTCCATGTACATATATCTATATCTATATATATATATATATAAGTATTTATGTGTGTGTGTTGTCGTATGTATTGATCGTTTTCGAAAGCTATTCTATTGAATGTGATGATTGTGGCCAAAAAGGTGCAATAAAAAGTCAAATTAAAGTAAAACTAATTGGATTCTGCTAATATTACGTTTAATGTTTATATTTAAACATATACTTCTCTGTTATACCAGAGAAGGCTTCCGACTTTACGTCTTGATGACGTAGGGTTACTAAAAGGATGATTTTTTTATGAATTTGTATTTTAATCTAAGCTTTGATGCTAAAGTTTGGTTTAGGGTCTCTTTATCGTTTTAGCCTTTACGTGCATTTATGATGGTTTAGACTTCATATTAGAGTTTACTTCTTATGTTAGGATTTAGTATTCTTTAGATATATATTGTGTTCCTCTAATTCTCCTTAACTTTAAATATTTTCTTAAAAACAATATTAATGAAAATTATTAAAAAAAATTGGTGGTATATATATATATATATATATATATATATATATTTTGTTCCTCTAATTCTCCTCAATTTTAATTATTTTCTTCTAAAAGAATATTAATGAAAAGAATACATAAATAGAAATACTTTTGATAATTAATGATAATGGAAGATGGTATTGAAAAAAGCTTAATAATAGTAGAAAAACCAAAATATAAAAATATAATTGATTATCTTCAAAATAAATTAAAAAAATACATTTTATATACGTAAATTTGTGAGGGTTTATGCTGTCATGTTAGGGTTTAGTAATTTTATTCTCAATAAGTTGATGTATATTCAATTTATGGAAGATATGGGCGTTATGACTAGAAAAGAGGTATTGGCCTAGCTAGAAGCCAAGATAGGTGCCATTCTTTTATAACTCAACAAAAACAAGAAATAGAGGAATATGATCTTTGGGGTAGAGACAGAAGGAAGAGGAGACAAAGACAAGAATCAGTAGGGAACACTTCAAAGAAGAAGCAACAATTGGATACTCCCTTAAAACTATTTTCATGAAATTCAATATCTAGGAAGAGAGTTTCAACATGTAAAGTTTTGTCTTCAATAATTATCTTGGATAATATATTGGTATACCTTGACGAAATAGGTATACCTTGATGAAAAACATACCATATCTATAAAGCTGTTGGATGGTTTTCTGAAAATGTAATCAATGATTTAATATCTATGCTTTCAACTACTATTGGTGAGGGTCAATGTAATAGGATAATTGTTGTTGCATGTCGTGTCCTGGCATATTGTGGTTTAGAATATGACTTTTACCTTCACATGTAGTCTTTTGAAGATTATCTTCGTTTGTTATAAAAATTTTAGATTCTTTTTTTCAAATAAATTTATTGGATATTTTATATAGATTTGTTTTTTCTATCTTATCTTCGATATTTTAATTTTTTTTTATTGTAAACTTATTATTTATCTCATATATATGTTATATATACCTTACGAAAATATTATCTGAGATAATTGTTCCGCGCAGAACGCGGATACTGTACTAGTTATTAAAACGAAAAATGTTCTCAAATTTATGGTATAGTACTAATTACTTTATAGAGATTTCAAAGGAAGTTTTTTGTTTCCGGAGTTCCACTGCTGTGCTTGAATACGTACGCAAATACATATATAGACATGTCTCACGGGTACTATTTTAAATAAAGATAGTAAAAATGAAGAGGGAGTAGTGTTAGCTATTATTTTCCGACCGACATGAGGCCTCTATGTGATCTTAGTTGGTTGTACGTGCAAAAGGTTTCGTCCTTTGTTTTATTTTTTTCACCAAGGTATTATAAGATTAAACCTGTCAGGTGTTTCCTTGCGTCAGTGGTCTGACTGAAAGAAGTTTATTAAAATAAGGACAATCCCACATAACTGTTTTACCCCCCATATCATTTATTTTTTGGTTTGAAATTGATTGGTTGTAGGTTTGTAGCCAATGTTCAATATTTCGTTAAGACACTAATCGAATTTTTGGGAAGGAATAGTGTGGATCAAGGCTGCACCTAACGTCTGATTAATTGAACGGAAACAATGTAAAAATGTTTTCTCTCTCTTCCTCCCCTTATCGAGGAAGCGCTTTTGTTCTTGAAACAATCCGACCCGTTTTTTTTTTTTAATAAAGTAGTATTTCCATAAATACTAATTCCCAACACTTAGCAATTCAACAAGCAACCAAACATAACCAGCAAAAATCAACTCAAACCAATTTAACAATTCAATCCATAAAACCAGCAACCTAGCTGTTCTAAATAATCACATAAAGCAAATAAACGAGACTCTAGATCATCTCCTCTTCAGAGCCTTGATTCCACGATCACATCTTTTTCTTATCTGCATCACATGGTTAAAAAAGATGCGTGAGTATTAACACAAATACTCAGTGAGACGTTCATCCCATCTACTTGGCTATACACATAGACATAAAGAAAAAACACAATACCAAGCGATCAATTAACAACGCATAGCATAAAAAAATAATCAGTAATCATTCATCAATCCATTCCAATTCACAATCAAACGCATAATGAATACTCTGATTACCCAGATAAGCCATGGTCACACGCTCACCTTGATTCTGGATCGATTCTAGACAAGTACAGCCACGAAAAGAGACCTCTCTGCCACCTACAGCCCCTGCTATATCTTTCCTTCCTCACGAACCAACAAAACCTCGATCCTTTCTCCAAAAAACTCCTAAACCGAAGTAGGGTTTCAGAAAACAGGCACAATACGCTGACTTCGAAAGCACATTGAGAACCAAGATTACCTCAGAAATCAGGATCAGAAACCTGATCTAGAAACTAGATAGAGAGAGCTATCTAGCGATATGCGGATTGTTCTCTGACTCCTTCTGGTTCGACGAGAATCCTCCTTTTAAGTGGACTGATCGTTGATCCGAAACTGCACAAACCTCTTTCAGTAAAACAATTATAACTCCTAGGATACACATCCGATTGACAAACCGTTTTCTCCTATATCAATATCAGAGAGTGGAAAACTTAACCTGAAAGTTTTGCTCCAATCCAATCTGTTTTTACTGGCCGCTATCCTCCTCTTCTAAACCCGGACAGAACTGTCTCCAAAGCCTCAATCACGCCTTTTCTTAGCCTTAAGGAACAAGAACAATCAAGGATCTATTTCTCTTTTCTCTGGAACTTTGAAACTCAGCGTTTCTCTCCTAAAAACGTGACTGAAATACGGCCCCCTGACTTATATAGGTGAATCCTAGGATTCCCTTAAACCAGACCGCAAACCGACGCTCAAAAACTGAACCAATCAGTTCAATTCGCAACCTTTGTCGATCGACGCACACACCCTGCATCGATCGACGCACTCACCCTACATCGATCGACGCACACACCCTGCATCGATCGACGCACTACCCAAAAATCCCAATTTTGGTTCGCGGGCGTTACAGTTCTTCTGATCGTAAATCATATATATATATATATATATATATATTTTTTTTTTTTTAATAACTCATAGTAAATCTCAGTCTATGAAGAGGTCCAGACTAATCTCTAGAGTAGGTGCAGTTAGCCCTGGACATAGTAGGTTATGGTTCGGTTTGGTTCGATTATTTCAGTTATGGGTTATTTTGGTTATTGAATTTAGGATCCATATAGGTATGTACTTAATTTTCGATTTGGTATTTTTCGGTTTGGTTTGGTCTGGATATTTTGAATAATAACCAATATAAAACCGAAAATAGTAGGTATTCGGTTTGGTTCAATTTGGTTTGGATATTTTGAACAAAAACCAATATTTTGAGTACAGCATTTTTGGCTCATTTTGAACAAAAACCGAAAATAAAAAGTTCCAATATTTTTCTTACAGATTTGAGTTGAATTTGGTTTATATTTTGGCCCATTAAAATTTATATAATAAATCAAAAACTAAACATAGTAATTTGTAACATAATGAGTAATTATTAATAACATTATTAGCATATATATAAGGTAATGTATATAAAAATTTTGGTTTTCGGTTAACCTATTGGATATCGGTTACTAACCGAACCAAACCAAAACCAATGGATCGAAAGGATGAGATCTACTAGAATAATTTATATGTATCCGAATCCGACCAAACCACCTTTTTAGGTTTGGTTTTTCGGTTTTGGTTAAAATGTCTAGGGCTAGGTACAGCCCACGGATAGATCTTTTGTCCATATATGTAAATGGGCCGAAAACAAGAGTCTATATCTATGTAGGTGTCCAAAGCAATGTGTTTTAGTTTCATGCAACAGGTGGATCGAATTAATCGCGTGTTAGCGCCACAAGCCCGTCTTTTTACCACTCGACCACAAATCCCTGGACGTAAATCATATCCTTTTCAGAAAATCTCTGATTTAATTTGTTTTTCTCTTTTATCTTTCAATCTAAATCGGATTTGTTTAACTTTTTGTGTTTTTATGTCTTTGTACAGAGCTTATCAAGCCACAAATGGTGGTGTAGCTTTCGTTTCTTCAACTTTTACTCAAATGTTTTTTTTATCTAGAAGTAATGTTGTCTTTACTCCTCTATAGAGATGTTAACATGGGCTGCAGCCCGCGGGCTAGGTCCAAGTAAGACCGCAACAGGGCGGGTTTGGACACACATTTATGAATCCGCAACCCGTGACGGGCCAACCCATATGAGTTGGAAATTTTCTTGGTCCGTAATGGGTTGGCCTATTTGGACGCGGGCTAACCCATTTGGCCGTCTAAATTTTTAGTTTTGACTAAATGACTTTAAGTTTAGTGTTTTTATGTGTTTTTCTTGTTAATGATTTGAGTTTTTGTTACAAAATTTAATAAAAGATTTTTCTTTAATCATGAATACATGTTTGATTTCAATCTATGTTTATTTAAAATATAAATAAAACAAGTTAGTCAAAAGGAAAAATCCATTAATACATCATTTCTATCGACCAATATTTTTACGTTTATATTATAAATAAAAAACATATAACTTATAACACTAACCAAATTTAAACAACAAATTCTTTTCCATTTATTAATCGCAAACAGAACAAAAAAATATCATCAAATTATATTAATTATAGAACGTATATAATAGATGTGAATGTGAGGCTAACCATAAAAGTGAAACATAAAAATTTACGTACATACTAAGCCAAAAAAACATATACAATACAAATTGATATGGTACTATGACAAATCATTGAAAATCATGTTTGATTTGTTATAATTGTTTGTTGCCTTCTTGGATATTAGTTTAAACTTTTATTTTAAATTTCAAGCAGAGATTAAGTTGTTTGAGTTTTAATTTTGAGTTAAAGACTATGACTCAATTTGGATTTTTAAAATTTGATATTTTGATGTGCTATTGATGTTTTTAATTTGATCTGGATTGAAAAAAAGACCTTAGACGAGAGTTTCGTTTTGATTCACATAAGCTTTGTATACTAGATATTTGAAGTAGTTAAAACTCATTTCTTTAGTCTTGGTTAATGTATTCACGTTTGACATGTGTACACAACAAAGCATTAGATGAGTGCTTGCTTCTAATAAACATTAATTTTGTTTCATTCATATCTTGTTTTTCAATGTTACACTTTTTTTTGTATGTTGTAGCAAGACTATCATAACCCGCTGGGTGGCCCGTTAGTCTGTTTGTCGAAGTAATATGGGCCTAGACATATATTTCGAACGCGCAACCTGCGACGGGCTAGCCCGTATGGGTTGAAAAATAATTGTGTCTGTTACAGGTTGGGATATTTGGATGCGTGCTGGCCTGTCTGACATCTATACTCCTCTATGGATGATTACAGGTCCTGCTAAAGATTGTGGGGGTGAAATGTCCGATGATGAAAATCAATAATTTAAACAAAAAAAATTGACCCGATAATGGGATATTAGGTTCAATAACATAAAAAAAAATATATAATTAAATTCCTAGCTATTTAACTTAAATCTAATGAATATATTTAGGCCACAAGCTAATTTTAGTTAGTTTGGTAATCGACCCAGCAACGATCCCTCTTCGTTTCTAATAGCCTCTCACGCAATCACAAGCCTCAAGAATGATCAAAACTTCTCCAGAAATCACCAGAACTCACTCAAACTCTCTGATTCTGATTATCTCCCAATTCTCTCTGTTTCTCTTCTGAAACACGGCCCAAAAGAGAGACAAATCGCGTCTGAACACGTTTTATATCGGACCCTAGGGTTCCCTAAACCAGTCCGCCGACCCGGACAATTGGAACCAAACTGGTCGGTCCAAATTCAACTCGTGTCGATCGACACACACCTGCTGTGTCGATCGACATAACGCCCAAAACCCAAATTCTCACAAGTCACAACACTCGTGTCGATCGACACACCAACCAAAATTCCACTTTTTGGTTCACGGGCGTTACAATTCACCCCCACTAACACGGATTCGACCTCGAATCACGCGACTCCGTTTCATTAAGGTTAACACTTCTGAAACGACCCGACCCAAAAATTTAAAAATTTTCACTTCAGATTATTATCATCACAGATAATAATCCTCGATTGGGCCAATACAACATGCGGAAAACATAATACAATTAGACCAATTCAATCAATTCAATAATCTCATACTTATTAAATCTAACCGGTTCAATTCAACAATCCAAACAATAACCAATAACCAATAACCAATTAACCAATTAACTACAACTCAGAATTCACTAGCAACCTAGCAATTCTACAACAGCACATAGCCATATGAGACCCTAGATCAACTCTCCTTCCTGGCCATGATTCCACGATCACATTTTCTTTTTACCTGCAACACATTGCAAAAAGAGTTGCGTGAGTATTATCACAAATAATCAGCAACGCGGTCATCCCGTCTACGGTTTATATAAGTATAGACATAACAATCAATACAATACCAGGATGAGCACACAAGCAAACAACAAGAACAACCAACACGAACAAGTACAGGGACCCTGTGTCGATCGACACAACCACTAGGTGTCGATCGACATGACTCCGTCCTATGTTGATCGACACGCCACCCTGGTGTCAATCGATATGACTCTGACCGTGTCGATCGACACACCAGCCTAGTGTCGATCGACACGACAACCCAAAAACGAGCCTATCCTCTCGTGGCTCGAATCTGTCGCAATTCGTCAAATCACCTGCAAAATTCCATCCACAAACACATGAAACACCAAGCAAAAGCATTTCATCAATCCCTATGCCCACACATATCCACGATCACGCACTCACCTCGAAGAATCAAAATGAGAATGGAACCAACGGTTACAAAAAGACTTGTACACGACGAACCACTGGTCCAAAACCAAAACGGACAACTGTTCTGGAAACTAGACAGACAAAGCTACGCGTTGGTATGCGGATCACTTCCAGAATCGTTCTGGTTCGATCGGAAATCAACCCCGAAGCCGACTGATCGTAGACAACTAATCTGCACAGGCACAACGAGTTCAAACAGCCATAACTCGATGAATAATCAACGAAATGACGAACCGTTTTCGCCTATATCAAGAGCAGAGATCGGAGAACTTACTCACCAAGTTTCACCCCAATCCGTCTCGAATATCCCAGCCGTTTGCCCTCTCAAACTTCCGAACAGAAGCTATTCTCACTCACAAAACCTCACACAACTCCTTTGATCAAAAGACTCTCCCTCAAACCCTCTTTCTATCTGAGTTTTCGGCCAAAACGAGGACAAACGCGACTGCACCAACCTTTTATACAAACCCTAAGGTGTCCCCTAAACCGCTCTCCAAACCGGCAATCAGAAACCGAAACCGTCGGTCTGATTTTAACTCGTGTCGATCAACACCCACCAAAATCCACTTTTTGATTCATGGGCATTACAATTCTCCCCCACTAACACGGATTCGACCTCGAATCACGCGACACCGCCACACTACGGTCTCAACCACCTGACCCGCACCTGGCCAGTATCCTTCGAGATTACACTCGAATCCCACAACCCGTCCTGCTAAGGCTAACACTCTCGCCTAAAATTTGACCAGATTCACCCGGAACATCAACGATGCACGCCCCATGGTCCGGATTAGGGCTGCCCAATTGACCGTCCAACAATCAAACAAGAACATGTCCGACCAACCGTTGACCCCGCATTGGACCAAATGATCGTAAAAAAATCAAACAAGAAGATGTACGACCATCGGCGTAACATATGCTACCAGGATTGTCCGAACCGAATCCAGACTCCAGTAATAACCCCAAACTCGACGTTCACAACACACCCCTGGCCCTCATCCAGCACCACTCGTGATCACACCTGATCCCCGAGTTCTACTAGGCTCACACTAGCCTCATTGCACCGTCTCACCATGGCTGCAATCCTGACCCAACCCGGTCAGCACCACCTGAGATCCACTCCCGATCCCCGAAGTTCATACAGTCTCATGCTTACAACCACATTACAGATACTATTGCTCATACTCATATCTATATACAACACTACGCTCTCAGGATCATCACCCTTTGAGCTCTCGAAGTATATCATACCCCTCCACCTTCAGGACCGCCGTCCATCCAGCTCTCGGTATGCTCCAACCCCTCTCACTCTCAGGACACACAGTCCGTCAAACTCGGCTGCAGAGGAATCACACATCCCCTGGAGAGGCTTTACCCCTCAAAGTATATGCAAGGGTGATATACCCTATATTTTACCACTTTTTCTATCTATTTTAGTATGGTTTTTATATATATTAATAAAGCTTTTGAGCCAAAAGAGGTAGTTTTCTCGTATATGTAGATTTTAAGGACTTAACAGGTTTTATCATCAAAAGGATGTAAAAAGGAGCAAAAGGAGTATCATATATGATGAAGCTACTTATACAAGTCAAAGGAACCAAGCCAAGTCACTTTATCTTGAAGATAATGCACATTCCCCTACTGGACAGAACGCATACGCCAGAAGTTTGCTGACAAACGGAGGATCAAATCATTTGGAAATTTAATGAAACTTGGTGTGAACATAGCCCTTTGAGTTAGCTTTCCAATGGAGTTGGAATTTCATCAATTGGATCTGTACTTTAGAAGATACACCCGAAACACTGAGGACATGTCAAACTGCCTTCGAAGTGAAGTTAGTGCAAAATGGAGCCAAGCACCGGGCCAAGCCATGGGCCGATATCCAGCCTTTGTATGACCTTCTAGAAGCTCCCTAGAAGCTTCCAATATCGGTCACGAAGCTTGATCCTTATCCTGACCGAAATTGCCTCAGTTTTTGACCTGAAAAGACGTAATTGCCCGAAGAAGCCCTAACCGACTTAAGCCTTCTTAACCCCTATATATACCTGCTTTTAGCCTCTCTAGGAACTCAAGCAGCTGGCCTTAACAGCCTAAATCAATACCTAAACAATGTATTTCGTTTATCTCTTGTTCTTCATGTTTATTTGATTCTGGAAGCCTTTAAGGATAGGTTGATCTTTACCCTATTGCAAAGAGATGAGATCTAATTCCTTACGCTTAGATAGATCAATGAATTATACTGTCTATGTGATTTAATCTCGCTGCTATGTGTTGCAAAACATGTTAGAGTTATAGCTTTGATTTGATTTCTATTCATTCTCTTAATTCTATGTTTTTACGCATTTAATCGTTTAGGGATTTATTCTAGAATTGATTCTTCATCTTTATTTATACTCAAAGCATGAATTGGTTTAGCTACCCAAGGACTGATCTTAGGTTGATATACTTTCCAAAAGCTTGTTATATCTCCGGACCTAGTATTCGATGAGCTATAAACCTTAACAATTCGAAAGGTTAGTTAAGGAGTTTAGTGACCAATCAATCTTGACCAATAATGCATGTTTTCACCTTATAATAACCTGCGATAGTTGAGTCTATTAGGGTGTAAAAATGATACGATCCCAATCGATGGACCGAAACTTTGATGCGGAGCCGAGTCTTAAACGAGGAACGGATCGGATGAGAATGGATGGTGATGAACGATCGATGGTGATGATGATAAAATCACACAACCTATGGATGGATTGAGTGAAGGATAGATTGTCTTCTTCCTCGGATACCCACCGTGAGAAAACATGATCTTCTCTAGAATCGCTTCTAAGAGAAAAGGTTGTCGGATTCCACCAACGGTAGTGAACACAAGTAGAAAAGAGAGTTTGATTTTTACTTAATACTTGGTTGATCTTATTATGAGAAGGACGTGCACAATATATAGGCCAAGAGAAGTGTACATGCACACTCTCTTGGAAATAACACAACAATAAATTCGGTTTGACTAATAAATGCAAATGCATGCAAATGGCTTTGGAAAAAGGAACTTTGACTTGAAAGTTCTTATCAAAAACGTGATGATGATGGACTTGATGGGCTTCATGGATTTGAAATGGGCTTGGCGAAAATAGGCTTGAAAAAGGGTGAAAAAGGCCCACGTAAAAACCAAGGAAAATTACTAAGTGAAAGGGGTAAGTAACCTAGCTTGCCTCATTAAAAACCATGTTCGGAAAACCCATTGGGACAAAACCGAAGATGGGAAAAAGAGTACAAACTAGGCACTTTGTCACTTAGACATTTCCTTGATCTTTTTCCTCTGCGTGCATGAACGTCACGATCCGGCTTGTCTTGGCTTTTCCTCCGTCTTGTGCTTTCTCGAGCATCCTTTGAATCGCTTTTATGAGTTCCTTTGCTTTGGTCCTCGTGATTGGTCCTTGTGAAAGATCCATTGCACTTGCGTTGTCCCGAACCTCGCGGTTGCTGGCCAGGATCATATCATCCCCTCCCTCTTGAAAAGGATTTGTCCTCAAATCTGTTTTATCTGCAACAAAACGGACTAAGTTATAAATATGAAAGGAGTTTGACACATGGTACTTACCTTGAAGATTCGATGGATACGCATCGATCTTTTTGAGTCTCGGCTTTGGCTTAGCCTTTTTCGCAACGTCTTTCTTGTGCGGCAAAGAGAAGTGATAGAGGACCTTCTTGATGGTCTTGGTGATATCAAAAGACCACATAAATTCACGTCCATGGGCTGACCTAAACAACAACTCACAAACGGCAGCAATAGACGCATAAATTTTATCGTAAAACAAATAAAAATCTGCCCTAAGGTAGTGGTCGCTATAAAATGTTTAACAAATGTTATAAAGCTTCTCAAAGCCTTTAACACGAACATAAATTTCCTCCAAATTTCCAAAATCAAGGATTATATTATGAGGAGTAGAGAAACGTTTGTACCTCTTTAACAATGTGTCGATCACATCATTGTCCTTACCTTTCTTGTGTGTGATAAAGTAAGGTAATGTCTCACTGAAGTTTGCACACATGATTGGTATTTTATGGAGATCTGGTGGTACTTTACTTTTGGTGAAGGTTTCAGGATCATCGTGGATGACTAGCTCCTTCATTTTTACGGATTCGGCTTGATATGCGGTTTCGAGACATGAGATGTCTTGAACGTATGGCAATTTTTTTGGATTCTTGTCATCATGTTCCTGCAAAACATCAGTCACCGCACTCGAAAATACCGGTGGAAGGTTAGAGAAACTCATGAGAGTCTCTTTATACACAAAAGGAATTTGAGATTTATTAAAAGAATAAGTTTGTTCGATCTCACCCGAATGGATCAAGAGATTGTTGCTCTCGGGTTTGGCTTCCTCTTGCCTTTTCTTTATACATAGCTGGTCTTGATACACCTCGTGAGGCGTCATTGGAATGAGAGTGATTTTCTTACCTTTGAACTCGAACGAGTGCCGATTAGTGAATCCATCGTGCATCACATTTCGATCGGATTGCCATGGTCTTCCCAAAAGGATGTGACTAGCTCCCATGGGTAACACGTCACATATGACCTCGTCCTTATACTTGCCAATGCTCAATGGTACCGTGACTTGATTGGAAACTTGCAATTTACCTCCCTCGTTGAGCCATTGTAGCTTATATGGCCTCGGGTGCTTTCTCATTTCTAATCCGAGCTTCTTGACCATTGTGAGACTTGCCACATTCGTTCAGCTTCCTCCGTCAATAATAAGGCTGCAAACTTTGTCTTGAACCACACACCGAGTGTGGAAAAGATTCTCGCGTTGCTCTTGCTCATCGTCTTTCGTTTGAAGGCTCAACGTTCTTCGAGCAACAAGTAATTTCCCTTTGGCCGGTGGTTCCTTAACAATAGACTCAGCTTGTGTGAGCTCTACACACTCACGCACTTCTTCAACAACTGATTTTTCAATAACTTCTACAAAATCAGATTTTGCGTCGATAACCCTCTCGGTTTCGTCTCTCGGTTTTTCTTCTTTTACCAATTACGGATGAGATTCTAACCATTGAGACACAATCTTCACTGATTTCAGCTGCTTCTTGTGACGTTTGGAGTTTGAGAAATCATGGAGACGCTTTTGCCTAAGTTCTTCAATTTGGTCAAATAGAAGTTGATCCATCTTAGCCTCGATCCGTTGCATCATGCGGTTAAGGAATTGATCCTCTTGTGTGTTGCTGGCCTCTTTCTCCATATCTAAGACACAAATTAACACAAAGAAGTATCAAAATTCTTTTAAGAAAAGATTTCAACACAAAAGCGTACGAAATTCAACAAATCGAATACATAGAAACGATTTAACAAAAATCCGATTTTCGATTTTAAAAATAAATAAAAATTAAGAACAGATCGGAAAGGTTAAGAAACTTAGCTCTGGATCAAAGCGTGCTCTGATACCACTTGATACGATCCCAATCGATGGACCGGAACTTTGATGCGGAGCCGAGTCTTAAACGGGGAACGGAGCGGATGAGAATGGATGGTGATGAGCGATCGATCGTGATGATGATAAAATCACACAACCTATGGATGGATTGAGTGAAGGATAGACTGTCTTCTTCCTCGGATACCCACCATGAGAAAAAAGGATCTTCTCTAGAATCGCTTCTAAGAGAAAGGGTTGTCGGATTCCACCAACGGTAGTGAACACAAGTAGAAAAGAGAGTTTGATTTTTACTTAATACTTGGTTGATCTTATTATGAGAAGGACGTGCACAATATATAGGCCAAGAGAAGTGTACATGCACACTCTCTTGGAAATAACACAACAATAAATTCGGTTTAACTAATAAATGCAAATGCATGCAAATGGCTTTGGAAAAAGGAACTTTGACTTGAAAGTTCTTATCAAAAACGTGATGATGATGGGCTTGATGGGCTTCATGGATTTGAAATGGGCTTGGCGAAAATGGGCTTGAAAAAGGGTGAAAAAGGCCCACGTAAAAACCAAGGAAAATTACTAAGTGAAAGGGGTAAGTAACCTAGCTTGCCTCGTTAAAAACCATGTTCGGAAAACCCATTGGGACAAAACCGAAGATGGGAAAAAGAGTACAAACTAGGCACTTGTCACTTAGACATTTCCTTGATCTTTTTCCTCCGCGTGCATGAACGTCACGATCCGGCTTGTCTTGGCTTTTCCTCCGTCTTGTGCTTTCTCGAGCATCCTTTGAATCGCTTTTATGAGTTCCTTTGCTTTGGTCCTCGTGATTGGTCCTTGTGAAAGATCCATTGCACTTGCGTTGTCCCGATCCTTGCGGTTGCTGGCCAGGATCATATCAAAAACATAGATGGTTAGTTACTTCACGATAGTGGGATGACCTTACCTTAGTGATATGAGTTATAAAACAACTAGTATTAAAACCTTAAATCGATTGCTTGTGTTTGCATATGTTTTATGAACTGTTTGATTTCTAATCTTAATTGATATCTATCCCTTTTACGTTTATTGATTTGTTATTTGTTTCCATAAAACCCCAAAACCAAATAATATTTTCCCTTAGTTTAATCCAAATCATATAGGTTTGTAGCGCATTCATCACTTAGTCCTCAGTGGATCGACCCCTAAGTACTACAATTGTCTTAACTGTGCACTTGCAGTTCCATAGGGTTATAAATTTAAAGACCTAATTGCATAAACCCTACATGAAAGTCTTATGCACATCAAAGAGAACCACTTTCCCCTGGAGAGAAACATCACTGTCCCCTCAAGTATACCCAGGAGAACCACTATCCCTTGGGGCAATCACTCTGTAACATGCATCTTAGGCACCTGTCGACTGAAATCACCTCTCGTGGTCATCCGAAACAACCCAATCACCAGGGTGTTTCGCAGAGTCCCTGGAAAAGACGATTCTAACTCACATAAAAACCTTTTTCCCTGACTCTCCCTAGGAAATAGACAAGTTCTAACGCGCGTAGAGCTTACATTTCCAGCCACTCCTGGAACATGTACAATCTCATTTCCAGCCACTCTTGGAACATGAGCGATCTCATTTCCAGCCACTCCTGGAACATGAACGATCTCATTTCTAGCCACTCCTAGAACATGAACAAGCTCATTTCTAGCCACTCCTAGAACATGAACAAATCTCATTCCCAGCCACTCCTGGAACATGAGCAAGCTCTAAGCCGCGTAAAACTTCTATTCCTAGCCGTCCTAGCCGATAAGCAAGCTCTAACTCATATTGAACTTCTATCGCTAGACCTCCACATGACCTACCAATCATTATAAACCATGACATCACTAGTCATCTCATAAGAACACACGTCTTAACCACACATTTAATAAGACAAACTCATCTTATTAAATCTCAAAATGCATACTCGTTACATCCACAACGAAATACAATATCACAATCAAAGCAAATTGCTAATACAGACTCTGAAAACCAGAAAAAGAGCTCAAGCCACCGCTTGCTTCTCGAACCAGAGAACTTCCTCTTCATCGACGCTTCTGGTTCCCAAGTCTCCTCCTCAATACCATCACAGTCCCACACGACTCTCACCAACGGTATACTCTTCCAGTGCAGAACCTTGACTCTCCTCTCGAGAATCCTCACAGACCTCGCCGCCAACGTCATGTTGGGCTGAAGATCCTCCGGAATCCTAGCCAACACCTCTTCGGACTCATGTAGACACTTCCGTAGCATCAAAACATGGAAGATTTTGTGAAAAGCCTTCATACTCAGAGGTAACTCCAACCGATAAGCCACCGGTCCGACCCGCTCCACAACCCTGAACGGACCCATAAATCTTGGACTCAGCTTATTCTCCGAAATAGATCTGTTAGGACCCCTCAACATAGCTGCCTTGAGATACACCATATCTCCCAGCTCAAACTCCAGCTCTTTCCGTCTCCTATCGGCCGTAACTCTTCTACCGATCCTGAGCCTCTCTCATGTTCAACCTCAAGACACGGATCTTCTCCGTCGTCTCCTGAACAATTGCACCAAACATGCTCCTCTCCCCCACTTAAGTCCAGCATAGTGGTGTCCTTACTTAAGTCTAGCATAGTGGTGTCCTACATGGCCTCCCATACAGAGCCTCATATGGAGCCATCCCAATACTCGTCTGGTAACTGTTGTTGTACGCGAACTCAACCAGGTTTAGATGATCTGCCCAATGGCCACCATAATCTAGCACACACATCCTCAGCAAATCCTCCAAAGTCTGAATCGTCCTCTCTGACTGCCCATCTGTCTGAGGATGATACGCCGTGCTCATATGCACCTTAGTGCCCATCTCTGCCTGAAAAGCCCTCCAGAACTCTGAAGTAAATCTCAGATTCCTGTCTGACACAATACTCGCAGGCACACCGTGCAGCCTCACAATCTCCCGCACATATTTCCTAGCCAAAACTGCCGCTCCATCAGTCTTCTTGATGGCCAGAAAATGTGCTGACTTGGTCAGACGATCCACAATAACCCAAATAGCATCAAAAGTCCGTGACACCGGCAACCCCGTCACAAAATCCATGGTAATCATATCCCAGTTCCACTCCGGAATGGGCAAACTCTGCAACATACCACTCGGAACCTGATGCTCAGCCTTCACTAGCTGACACATGTTGCACGCTGTAACCCAGCTAGCTACATCCCTCTTCATCCCGACCCATTTATAATACCGCTTCAGGTTACGATACATCTTGGTCGCTCCCGGATGAATCGACAACATGCTCGAATGAGCCTCCCTCAGGATCTCTTGCCTCAGATCCTCGTCTTTGGGTACATAGACCCGCCCGTTCACCAGTATCATCCCACTCGCTGAGACCACATACTCTGAACCGGCCGCCTGAGAAGCATCAATCAAACTCTGATCATTCTCCTGAACAACCCGAATCCTGCTCAACAGATCTGCCTGGTTAGCTGCCTCCAACCCCAACGGCTCCTGTGAGATCACACACAACCTCAACGTGCTGATCTCGCTAACCAGAGCCTCCATATCTCGCTCCTAATCTGAAGCCGCCCTCTTCTGACTCAACGCATCTGCAACCAGGTTAGCCTTACCCGGATGGTACCCAATCTCTAGGTCATAGTCTGCAACTAACTCCATTCAGTGCCTCTGTCTGTGGTTCAGCTCCGGCTGAGTGAAGAAATACTTCAGACTCTTGTGGTCTGTGAATACCTGCACCTTCCCGCCATACAGATAAGACCTCCAAATCTTAAGTGCAAAAATCAGCGCAGCCAACTCCAGATCATGGGTAGGGTAATTGCACTTATGCTTCCTCAACTGCCTCGAAGCGTACGCAATAACCTTCCCCTGCTGCATCAACACACATCCCATACCAACTTCTGAAGCATCTGTATACACCACATATGGCTCACCCGGCTCGGGTAACACCAAAATTGGTGTACTAGTCAGCATCTCCTTCAGCTTCCCGAAACTCTCCTCGCAAGCTGAAGACCACACAAAGAGAACATCCTTCCCTGTTAGCTTCGTCATCGACTGCACCATATTCGCAAACCCCTTGACGAAGCTGCGGTAATAACCCACCAACCCAAGAAAACTCCTGATCTCGGTGGCACTCCTCGGTCTAGGCCAACCTCTGATAGCCTCAATCTTAGTCGGATCCACAAACACTCCCTCTGCAGACACAACGTGGCCAAGAAAGCTTATTTCCCTCTGCAAGAAACTGCACTTACTCAACTTCGCGTACAGCTTCTGCTCCCGCAGCTTCTCCAGAACCAACCTCAGATGCACCTCGTGCTCCTCTGGACTCATCGAGTATACCAAAATGTCATCTATGAAGATGATCACGAACACGTCCAGATACTCCTGGAACACCCCGTTCATCAACCGCATGAACGCTGCTGGGGCATTCGTCAACCCAAATGGCATCACTGCAAACTCATAGTGTCCGTACCTCGTCCGAAAGGCCGTCTTCCTGACGTCCGCCTCATCAATCGGAATCTGATGGTATCCCGAAGCCAAGTCAATCTTGGAGAAGCAGGTAGCCCCTCGCAACTGATCCAGCAACTCATCAATGCGTGGCAAAGGGTACCTGTTCTGTACAGTGACCCGGTTAAGCCCCCGGTAATCGTTGCACAACTGGAAACTCCCATCCTTCTTCTTCACAAACAACACCGGTGCTCCCCACGGTGAAACACTAGGCCGGATAAAACCCTTACCCAACAAATCATCCAGCTGCTTCTTCAGCTATGCCATCTCTGCTGGAGCCATACGGTAAGGCGCCTTGGATATAGGCGTCGTCCCGGGTTCCAACTCAACCAAAAATGGATCCGACCGCGGCGGTGGCAATCCCAACAACGACTGAAAAACATCTTGGAATTCTCGAACAACCTGAATATCCCCAACTGTAACCTCTCCAAAAGTCTCCAGCATCACTATCGTCGCTAGATACGCCTCACAACCCTTCTCAATCAACTGTTCGGTCTGTATCGCTGAAATCACGAGACTCCCGGAAGTCGGTCTCACACCCTGATAAACCAACCTTCCTGTATCCCGCTCGAACAAAACGCATCCTCGATGATAATCCAGATGGACTCTGTACCGATCCAACCAATCCATACCCAAGATAACATCATACAGTTCCACCGGACTAATGACCAGGTCTACTGGCATCGATTCTCCCGCCACCAGAACATCCACATCACGAGCTCGCCCGAAAGTAGCTAACTTCCTGCCACCAGCAACTTTAACTACTCCCGTCTGCTCTCTGGAATCGCTCCGGATCCCACTGTCCTCCGCACACTCTAGAGTAATGAAGCTATTCGTAGCTCCCGAATCAAACAACACGTATGACTCACATCCGCCCACAACTAAGGTCCCTGCACAAACCCCATGTGCTTTAAGACCCGACACTCTAACGCAAACTCACAATTTTTCCCACAAACTGATTTCAAGCAAGACAAGAATTTAAAAGAAAAGGATCAAGTCTGGAATATACATGTGATCGGTCTGGCGCTAGAACCGCCTGCCTAGGCCGAAGTGAAGACCCGCGGAGCTACTGCAATCTGAGCCAATGGCTGCACTGCTGCTACCGCTATCTGCTGTAGTCTAGGACAGCTGGGCTTGATATGCCCTGGCTCCCTGCAGTGATAGCACACCTGAGCCGCCCGCTCCTCTCTCCTCTTCGGACAGTCCGCCACCCTGTGGCCCGTGCCACCGCACCCGTAGCATCCCAAACCACCCTGACCTCTCTGGCTGGCTTCTGAAGTGCTCTCCCACTTCCTCTTCTGACCCTGAGCAGGCTTGCCGCCCCTGCCCAAAACCGCCTGCTGCTGAGATCTCCTCTGCTGTTGCTACTGCACCGGTGGATTAACCACCACAACCTGCTCTCTGAGGTCATCCTCAATCACCGCAGCAGTCTCAACCAGCTCCGCCCTCAAGGCGAACTTACTCGCCCTGCAGCGAGTCCTCAACTCCGGTCGAAGTCCCCCGAGGAATCTCCTCACCTATGCCTGATCGCCCTCCATGCCCCTACCAGCATGTACCAGGAGTCGGCTGAACTCCAAATCAAGCTCCCTCACAGTCCGATCTCCCTGAGTCAGGTTCAGAAACCTCGACTCCATCCTGTCCACCACTTTCTGTGGGAAATAGTTGGCATTATACTCAGCCAAGAAATCCTCCCAGACCATCTCGGCCTGCACTCGCCTGGCCTCAACGCCTCTCCACCTGAGATGCACGTCACCATCCAGATAATGGACTGCCAGATCAACCCGGTATCCCTCTGGACACCTGATAGAGTGAAAATTACGCTCCAACCTCCGCCGCCACTCATCCGCATCCTCAGGCTTGGCACCACTCGAGAAAAACCCGGTGCCAATACTCTGCATCTGCTTCATCATCTCCAGGTAGGATGGAAGTTCCTCCGCAACTGCCACTTCCGGCTGCACCCCAGCCACTCTCGGCTGAACACCAGCCCCACCTGGCTGAACTCCCGGATCGTAACCCGGAGCCGGTACCTGACCCGGAGCCGGTACCCCACCTGGTAACCGCTCCAGAATCAACTGCAGCAAACCCGCCAAACGATCATCTCGGTCTTGGGCCACACCTACGGGAGCTCCCCCACCTAGGCCCCCCGCACCACCAGCTACCTCGGGACCCACACTGGTCCCACCAGCCCTCACACTGGCACTCGTAGCAGTCACACCCACAGACCCCTCCTGAAACGCCAGCGAGTCTGCCACCTGCTCCTGTGTGGTCTCCTGGGCCACACTCACGGCATCTGACTCACTCTGAAGTCCTCGCCCACGCCCACCACGATCACCACCGCCACCATGGCCCCTACGACCTCTGCCTATAACACCTCTAGCCATAACTCTACACTCACAGCAGATTACTAAGTACTAGAACAAAAACATAAATCATTCAACACTTACCGTGGAATCTCATTGAAGGCTCGGAAGAGATGATCTATGTCCCCAAACCCACACATCAATCAATCAATTTTCACACAATCAATTAATCAATCACCCGCCCTAGAACCATAAGGGCTCTGATACCAAACTGAAACGACCCGACCCAAAAATTTAAAATTTTTCCCTTCAGATTATTATCATCACAGATAATAATCCTCAATTGGGCCAATACAACATGCGGAAAACATAAAACAATTAGACCAATTCAATCAATTCAATAATCTCATACTTATTAAATCTAACCGGTTCAATTCAACAATCCAAACAATAACCAATAACCAATAACCAATAAACTAATTAACTACAACTCAGAATTCACTAGCAACCTAGCAATTCTACAACAGCACATAGCCATATGAGACCCTAGATCATCTCTCCTTCCTGGCCATGATTCCACGATCACATTTTCTTTTTACCTGCAACACATTGCAAAAAGAGTTGCGTGAGTATTATCACAAATACTCAGCAACGCGGTCATCCCGTCTACAGTTTATTTAAGTATAGACATAACAATCAATACAATACCAGGATGAGCACACAAGCAAACAACAAGAACAACCAACACGAACAAGTACAGGGACCCTGTGTCGATCGACACAACCACTAGGTGTCGATCGACATGACTCCGTCCTGTGTTGATCGACACGCCACCCTAGTGTCAATCGATATGATTCTGCCCGTGTCGATCGACACACCACCCTGGTGTCATCCAGAAACGAGCCTATCCTCTCATGGCTTGAATCTGTCGCGATTCGTCGAATCACCTGCACAATTCCAATTACAAACACACGAAACACCAAGCAAATGCATTCCATCAATCCCTATGCCCACACATATCCACGATCACACACTCACCTCGAAGAATCAAAATGAGAATGGAACCAACGGTTACAAAAAGATTTGTACACGACGAATCACTGGTCCAAAACCAAAACAGACAACTATTCTGGAAACTAGACAGACACAGCTACGCGTCGGTATGCCAATCGCCTCCAGAATCCTTGTGGTTCGATCAGAAATCAACCCTGAAGCCGAGTGATCGCAGACAACTAATCTGCACACGCCCAACGAGTTCAAACAGCCATAACTCGATGAATAATCAACGAAATGATGAACTGTTTTCGCCTATATCAAGAGCAGAGATCGGAGAACTTAACCACCAAGTTTCACCCCAATCCGTCTCGAATATCTCAACTGTTTGCCCTCTCAAACTTCCGAACAGAAGCTGTTCTCACTCACAAAACCTCACACAACTCATTTGATCAAAAGACTCTCCCTCAAACCCTCTTTCTCTCTGATTTTTCGGCCAAAACGAGGACAAACGCGACTGGACCAACCTTTTATACAAACCCTAAGGTGTCCCCTAAACCGCTCTCCAAACCGGCAATCAAAAACCGAAACCGTCGGTGTGATTTTAACTCGTGTCGATCGACACACAACCCCTGTGTCGATCGGCACAACGCCCAACCCGACTTCTCACAAGTCCAAAAACTCACGTGTCGATCGAAACACACACCCTGTGTCGATCGACACCCACCAAAATCCACTTTTTGGTTCACGGGCGTTACAACTTCGGCCTAAAACCCGACCAGATTCACCCGGGAACATCAATGATGCAACACCCCTGGTCCTGATTAGGGCTGCCCGATTGATCACCCAACAATCAAATAAGAACATGCACGACCAACCGTTGACCCCGAATTCGACCAAATGATCGCACAACAATAAAAAAAGAACATGTACGACCAACAGTGCTACATATGTTACAAGGGTTGTCCGGACCGAGGTCCTAAACGTCAACAAAAACCCTAGACTCGACATCCACATCCACTCTCCTGACCCTCGGTCAGCACCACTCGAGATCACACCTGATCTCCGAGCTCTACTAGGCTCATACTAGCCACCTTGCACCGTCTCACCACGGCTGCAATCCTGACCCCAACCCGGTCAGCACCACCTGAGATCCACTCCCGATCCCCGAAATTTATCCAGTCTCATGCTTACAACCACATTACAGATACTGTTGCTCAAACTAATATCTATATATAACACTCCGCTCTCAGGATCATCATTCTTTGAGCTCTCGAAGTATATCATAACCCTCCACCTTCAGGACCGCCGTCCATCCAGTTCTCGATATGCTCCAGCCCCTCCCACTGTCAGGACACACAGTCCGTCAAGCTTGGCTGCAAAGGAATCACACATCTCCTGGAGAGGCTTCGGCCCCTCAAAGTATATCCAAGGGAACCACTTTCCCCCGGAGAGAACCTCACTGTTCCCTCAAGTATACCTAGGAGACCCACTATCCCCTGGGGCAATCACTTTGTAACATGCATCTTAGGCACATGTCGACTGAAATCACCTCTCGTGGTCATCTGAAACAACCCAATCGCCAGGGTGTTTCACAGAGTCCCTGGAAAAGATAGTCCTAACTCACATAAGACTTCTATTCTAGACTCCCCCTAGGAAATAGGCAGGCTCTAACTCACATAAAATCCCCATTTCCCAGCGCCATCTAGGGTATAACAAGTCATAACTCACATAGAACCTCATCCCTAGATAATCCTCCTAGAAGATGGACAGCCCGAACTCACACCAAACTTTCATTTCTAGCCTCCCTAGCCGATAGAAAAGCTCTAACTCACATTGAACTTCTACTGCTACACCTCCACATGATCTACCAGTCATCACAATCCATGACATCACCAGTCATCTTATAAGAACACACGTCTTAAACACACATTTAATAAGGCAAACTCATCTTATTAAATCTCAAAATGTATAATCGCTACATCATCATCAAAACGACAATACACATAACTCATAGCCACCGGCTAATACAGACTCTAAAAACCAGAAGACACTCAAGCCACTGCTTGCTTCTCGAACCACTTCAAGAAGTTCGACTTCATCAATGCTTCTGGTTCCCAAGTCTCCTCCTTAATACCGTCACAGTCCCACATGACTCTCACCAACGGTATACTCTTCCGGCGCAGCACCTTGACTCTCCTCTCCAGAATCCTCATAGGCCTCGCCGCCAATGTCATGTTGGGCTAAAGATCCTCTGGAATCCTAGCCAACACCTCCTCAGACTCGTGAAGACACTTCCGCAGCATCGATACTTGAAAGACCTTATGAAAGGCGCTTATACTCTAAGGTAACTCCAACCGATAAGCTACCGGTTCGACCCGCTCCACAACCTTGAACGGACCCATAAACCTCATACTTAGCTTATTCTTCGAAATGGATCTGTTAGGACCCCTAAACATAGCTGCCTTGAGATACACCAGATCTCCCAGCTCAAACTCCAGCTCCTTCCGTCTCTTATCGGCATAACTCTTCTACCGATCTTGAGCCTCTCTCATGTTCAGCCTCAAGACACGGATCTTCTCCGTCGTCTTCTGAACAAAATCTGCACCAAACATGCTCCTCTCCCCCACTTGAGCCTAGCATAATGGTGTCCTACACGGCCTCCCATACAGAGCCTCATATGGAGCCATCCCAATACTCGTCTGGTAGCTGTTGTTGTACGCAATCTCAACCGGCTCGGGTAACGCCAACATAGGTGTACTCGTCAACATCCCCTTCAGCTTCCCAAAACTCTCCTTGCAAGCTGAAGACCACTCAAAAGGGACATCCTTCCCTGTCAACTTCGTCATCGACTGCACCATACTCGCAAACCCCTTGACGAACCTTCGGTAATAACCCGCCAACCCAAGAAAACTCCTGATCTCGGTGGAACTCCTCGGTCTAGGACAACCTCTAATAGCCTCAATCTTTGCCGGATCCACAGAAACTCACTCTGCAGACACCACATGGCCAAGGAAACTCATCTCTCACTGCCAGAAACTGCAGTTACTCAACTTTGCATACAGGTTCTGCTCCCGCAGCTTCTCCAGAACTAATCTCAAATGCACCTCATGCTCCTCAGGACTCTTCGAATACACCAGGATATATTCTATGAAGATGATCACGAATACATACAGATACTCCTGGAATACCCTATTCATCAACCGCATAAGCGCTACTGGCGCATTCGTCAACCCGAACGACATCATTACAAACTCATAATGCCCGTAACTCGTCCTGAACGCTGTCTTCTGAACATCTGCCTCATCAATTGGAATCTGATGGTAAACCGAAGCCAAATCAATCTTAGAGAACCAAGTAGCCCCTCGCAACTGATCCAACAACTCATCAATGCGTGGCAGAGGATACCTGTTCTTTACAGTGATTCGGTTAAGCCCCCGGTAATCAATGCACAACCAGAATGTCTCAGCCTTCTTCTTCACAAACAACACCGGTGCTCCCCACGGTGTAACACTAGGCCGGATGAAACCCTTCCCCAACAGTTCATCCAGCTGCTTCTTCAGCTCTGCCACCTCTGCTGGAGCCATACGGTAAGGTGCCTTGGATATCGGAGCCGTTCCCGGTTCCAACTCAATCATAAAAGGATCTGACCGCGATGGTGATAATCCCAACAACGACTGGAAAACCTCCTGGAAATCCTGAACGACCTGAATATCCCCAACTGCAACCTTTCTCGATCAACTGCTCGGCCTGTATCGCTGAAATCATAAGACTACCGGAAGTCGGTCTCACACCCTGAAACACCAACCTGCCTGTCTCTCGCTCAAACACCACACGTCCTCGATGATAATCCAGGTGAACCCTGCACCAATCCAACCAATCCATCCCGAGGATTACATCATACAACTCCACCGAGCTAATAACCAGGTCTGTTGGCATCAACTCTCCTGCCACCATAACCCCCACACCACGAGCCCGCCCGAAAGTAGCTTACGTCCTGCCGCCAGCAACCTTAACTACTCCCAGCTGCTCTCCGCACACTCCGGAGTAATGAAGCTATTTGTAGCTCTTGAATCAAACAACACGTGGGACTCACATCCACCCACAACTACGGTCCCTGCACAAATCCCATGTGCTTTATGACCCGACACTCTAACGCAGACTCACAATTTTCAAACAAGCTAAATTAAATCACCACAAGAATTAAAAGACAAGTCTGAAATTTACCTATGATCGGTCTGGCACTAGAACCGCCTACTTCCGCCGAAATGAAAACCCGCGGCGCCGCTGTATTCTGAGTTAACGGCTGCACCGCTGCCACCGCCATCTGCTGAAGCTTCGGACACTTGGGCTTGATGTGCCCCGGCTCTCTGCAGTGGTAGCACACCTGAGTACTCCGTGCTGCACTCGTCTACGGACAACTGGCCACCTTGTGACCCAAGCTCCAGCACCCAAAACATCCAGGACCACCCTGACTGGCCCCGGAAATGCTCTCCCACTTCCTCTTCTGACCCTGCACAGGTTTACCGCCCATGTTTGAACCCGTCTGCTGCTGAGATCTCCTCTGCTACTGATGCTGCACTGGTGGACTAACCACCACAGCCTGCTCTCTGAGGTCCTCCTCAATCGCCGTAGCAGTCTCAACCAGCTCCGCCCTTGTGGCGAACTTACTCGCCCTGCAGCGAGTCCTCAAGTCAGCTCGAAGTCCTCCCAGGAACCTCCTCACCTGGGCCTGCTCGCCCTCCATGCCCCTACCAGCATGTACCAGGAGTCGACTGAACTCCAAATCGAACTCCGTCACTGACCGATCTCCCTGAGCCAGGTTCAGAAACCTCGACTCCATCCGATCCACCGCCTCCTGCGGGAAATACTTGGCATTAAACTCAGCCAAGAAATCCTCCCAAGCCATCTCGGCCTGTACCCTCCTGGCCTTGATGCCTCTACACCAGAGATGCGCGTCACCATCCAGATAATGAATCGCTAGGTCCACCCGGTATCCTTCTGGACACCTGATAAATTTAAAGTTCCGCTCCAACCTCCGCCGCCACTCATCGGCCTCCTCAGGCTTGGCACTACCCGAGAATAACCCGGTGCCAATCCTCTGCATCTGCTCCATCATCCTCAGGTAGGATGGAAGCTCCTCTGAAACCGCCACACCCGGCTGCACACCAGCCAATCCCGGGTGAACCCCAGCAACTCCCGGTTGAACCCCAACCACTCTCGGCTGACCACCAGCCACTACTGGCTGCACTCCTGGAGCCTGACCCGGAGCCGGTACCCCACCTGGTAACCGCTCCAGAATCAACTGCAGCAAACCTGCCAAACGATCATCTCAGTACTGGGTCCTACCTGCGGGAGCACTCCCATCTGGGTCCCCCGCACCACCAGCTACATCGGGACCCACTCTAGTCCCACCAGCGCTCACATTGGCACTCGTAGCAGTCTCACCCACATACCCCTCCTGAAACGCCAGAGAGTCCGCCACCTACTCCTGCATGGTCTCCTGGGCCACACTCGCGGCATCAGACTCATTCTGCATTCCTCGCCCGCGCCCACCACGCTCACCTCGGCCTCCACGGCCCCCACGACCTCTGCCTCTAGCACCTCTAGCCATCACTCTGCACTTACCATCAGACTACTAAGTACTAGAAAAACAGAAAATCAAATAACACATACCGTGGAATCTTATTGAAGGCTCGGAAGAGATGATCTAGGACTCCATACCCACACAACAATTAAACAATTAACTCATACAATCAATCAATTGCACCCGCCCTAGAACCATAAGGGCTCTGATACCAAAATGAAACAACCCGACCCAAAAATTTAAAATTTTTCCCTTCAGATTATTATCATCATATACAATAATCCTCAATGGGTCAACAAAACAATCAACTGCGGAAAACAACAATAATAAATCAACAATTTTCAATTCAATAAATCTCATATTTTATTAAATTACTAGCCCAGTTCGAAAGGACATAAACCATAATCCGATAACAAATTGAAGTTCCAGAATTCACTAGCAACCTAGCAATTCTAACAATATCACCATACAAGCGAGACCCCAGATCATCTACTCTTCCTGGCCATGATTCCACGATCACATTTTCTCTTTACCTGCAACACATGGCAAAAAGAGTTGTGTGAGTATTATCATAAATACTCAGCGACGCGGTCATCCCGTCTACAGACTATTTATACAGACATAAACAATAGATACAATACCAGGATGAGTATACACAAGCATTCACGAAACAATAAACACAAGCCAGTCCTGGAACTCTGTGTCGATCGACACAACCTCTAGGTGTCGATCAACACACCACCATGGTGTCGATCGACACGACATCGCAGAATCCAGGAACGAGCCTATCCTCTTATGGCTCGAATCCATCGCGATTCATCGGGTCTCCTGCATAATTTCATTCACAAAACACACGAAGTCCACCAAGCAATCACATTCTATCAATTCCTTAAACCTATGTACGCCTACGGTCACGCACTCACCTTAATTTCGGATTGAAAAGAGGAAAAACACGAAGAACGAGCGAAGAACGCGGAGAACACAGACCCGCACCCTTCTAATTTCATTCCCAAACACGAAATCGACCCAGCAACGATCCCTCCTCATTTCTAATAGCCTCTCACGCAATCACAAGCCTCAAGAACGATCAAAACTTCTCCTGAAATCACCAGAACTCACTCAAACTCTCTGATTCTGATTATCTCCCAATTCTCTCTGTTTCTCTTCTAAAATACGGCCAAAAACAGAGACAAATCGCGTCTAAACACGTTTTATATGGAACCCTAGGATTCCCTAAACCAGTCCGCCGACCCGGATAATTAGAACCAAACCGGTCGGTTCAAATTCAACTCGTGTCAATTGACACACACCAGCTGTGTCGATCGACATAACGCCCAAAACTTGACTTCTCACAAGTCACAACACTCGTATCGATTGACACACCTTACTCGTGTCGATCGACACACCAACCAAAATTCCACTTTTTGGTTCACGGGCGTTATAGTTATTAAGCCTGAAGTTGGTGAAATAACAGAAAAGAAAAAGAAAACACCAATTGAAAAGAACGAGAACTTACCTGTTGCAGGGTTTGTCGATCGACACGAGTAGTATGTGTCGATCGACATAACGCCCAAAACTCGACTTCTCACAAGTCACAACACTCGTATTGATCGACACACCTTACCCGTGTCGATTGACACACCAACCAAAATTCCACTTTTTGGTTCACGGGCGTTACAGTTATTAAGCCTGAAGTTGGTGAAATAACAGAAAAAAAGAAAACACCAATTGAAAAGAATGAGAACTTACCTGTTGCAGAGTGTGTCGATCGACATGAGTAGTGTGTGTCGATCGTCACACTGGTATTTCTTGTCTCGTCGTTTTTTTTTAATAATAAAATCCTGAAACACTTAAAAACAAAACTAAAAGTCAGTAAACAAAGGAAAAATAAAACGAAAATAAGTAGTTCTTACCAGTGGGTTGCCTCCCACTAAGCGCTTGTTTTCAGTCATTAGCTTGACTGTGTCAGGGCTCAGGTTTTTGGTGGATCGGTGAAGGGAACAACACCTGGAAAGAGCTTCATAGTGTTTCCCACCATCTCTTGGATAACTACCTCTCCCCTATCCCTTAGATCCATGGGAAGGATGATCTTGAACTTAGAGAAAGGTTTGGAGCTCCCTTTGCGCCTTACCTTGGGTGCAGCCAAGTCTCCATCACGACGTGCTATGGAAGAGGTCATCTTGCTCTTAATGTCATCTCCAGGGTTTGAGCATTACTTCCCTCCATCATGAACAGTCATACAAGAAGTCTCCTTGATATGAACTGCGAGGTAGTAGACATCCTTGTTGATCTTGGAGAAAGAGATTCGTTGATCGGAAAAATCTACAATCGCACCCGAAGTAGCAAGGAAGGATGACCCAATAATCAATGGGTTCTCGCAGCCTTTCTTCATCTCCATCACATGAAAGTCCGCATGAACAAGACAATCTCCCACTTGAAGCATTAGATCCGGAATAATGCATTTTGGAGTTGTAGAAGAGGCGTCTGCAAATTAGATAAATGCCTTTGGAGGTTCTAAATCAAGTATTCCTAGGTTCTTTGCAACGAACATAGACATGACATTCACATTAGCACTTGTATCATAGAGAGAGTCATTTAATTTCATACCATTAACTAAACATGGAACAAGAAACCTCTCTGCATTTGTTAGTTTAGGCAGTTTCCTCAGCGACGGTTGAGCATGTTTCTCCGGAGTCATGTTTTGAATTGCTGCACATACTTGTTCAGAGAGCATTTCAGCACTTTGCTCAGGACTCAAGTTCTGGCTAGCCATCTTCTTCACACACCTTCTGACCACTGGAGAAATTCTTACAGCATCAAGCAAGAGAATCTCCACAATAAGCCTATCTATGATGGCCTTGCATCTACCTTCCTCCAGCTCTTGTCTAGACACCTCTGTGTTCCTAGGATATGGTATCTTAGGCTTATAAACCCTTTCCTCTGCAGTTGCTGAAGGTTTCATCGCATTTGGACTCGTTTGGGACTTGCGTCGATCAACACAGAGGGGCTGTGTCGATCGACACACTTCTTTCTGTGTCGAGGATGTGTCGATCTGTGTGTCGAGCTGTGTGTCGATCTTGGTCGAGGCAAAAACGATTCCGTATTTTCCTGTGTCAAAATTTTTTACCTGTGTCGATCGACACACGGGCTTTGTGTCAATCAACACACGGGCTTTGTGTCGATCGAAACACGGGCTTTGTGTCGATCGACACAGAGTCTGGAACAAAAATCTCGTCTCCTTCTTCCTCCCCTTGAAGCTTCATGAGTTGCTCTGCATTAAGACCCTTCTCTAAAGCTTATTCAGCCTCTGTTTCGCACCCCAAAGTGATCGTATTGACGTGTAGTCTTGGGTTTGTTTTCGTTCTGGCTAGGAGAAATCCCTCTTGTCTTCGAACATTCTCTGCGGTTTGAGCAACTTGAGTGTCTAGCTTCTTCACATGGAGATTGAAAGCCTCAATTTTCCCATTCAGATCAGAGTACATGGCATCCATCTTCCCATTGAAGCTCACAGTCATCTTCTGTTGACCCTCTAAAATCTGCTCCAGCATATATTTCATCTCGTTATCCAAAGATTGAGCAGGAGGTGTCTGATAAGAAGAAGAACCGTAGTTCCTGGTGTAGTTGCTCTGGAACGGCTTCTGGAAATCATTCTTCTGATACCCTTGTTGATTACCAAACCTCTGACCCTGATAACCAACTTCATTGATGTAGTTGACATCCCTTTCTTCTGGCTCGAAAGTCTCCACTTCTGCAGCAAACTAAACTGATTTCTTCCCCACTAAAAGGTTATGCACATAATATATCTTGGCTTTCACCTCAGCAATCTGACTTCCATCCATGTTCCCACCAAGCTTTTTCCTCTCGAAGTCTGCATTCTTGGTACTATTGCTAGAAGCCAAATTCTCGATAAGCACAAGTGCATCCTCGGGGTATCTAGTGTTGAAGTTCCCATTGCTCGCAGCATCTAGAGCCATCTGGTACGTACAATCAATCTCCCTGAAGAAGATACCCAGTAACTGAACATCACTAAACCCATGATGAGGATAATCTCTCTGATAATACTTAAATCGCACCCAGGAAGCCTTGAATGCTTCAGTTGGTCCTTGCTTGAATGTGGAAATCTTCTCTCTCAAAATCCTCTGAACGTGCCTCATCATAGGAATTGTTGAGGAATGTGTTCTTCATATCCTGCCAGGTAGTAAGCGATCCCGGCTCCAACTGCTTCAGCCAGTAAGCAGCTTCTCCACTAAGAGAGTAGGGGAAAAGCTTGCAAAACAGATAATCACTTGACACCCCATTAGCCTTGATGCTAGATGCTAAATCCTCAAATCTCTTTATATGATCCATTGGGTGCTCATAGGGAAGACCATGGAATTGATGTTGAGCCACAAGTGAGAAGAAACCAGGCTTCAGCTCAAAATCGCTCCTCTGGAATGCAGGAGGGCGAATTGAAACCCTATTAGCGTAGAACTAATCTGGTTTGTTGTAGTCTCCCAGAGTTCGCCCACGAGCAACCACCTCCTGACCCAAACATCTATCCTCAGCGCACGGTTCAGGGATCACGTTTCCCTCAGCATCCAGCTTCTGACCGCGCTCATTGCGCCTGTTCCCTTCACCATAAACCAACAATCTAGCTGCATCTTGAAACAAAACTAACGGAAGACGCTCCATTGCTGCTTCTCGTGTAGCTTTTCTGTTGGCTCTTTCTAGAACTCCTAACTCAGAAACAAATTCCACTAACTCTTGATTATGGTTGCTTCTGGTCTTACGATTAGGCAAGCACCTGAAACACACAAAAACAAAAGAAAACGGAAGTAAGTAAACAAAAATTAAAACTTAGACAAAACTCTAAAATCAAAAATTGATTGGTAATATCGAGTCTCCGGCAGCGGCGCCAAAATTTGATATGCTCAAATTTACCCTGAGCTACTCTCTCAAATTAAGAGATTGTAGTAGTAGTTAGGGATCGAATCCACAGGGAATCAAATCACACAATCAATTATGAAGTCGAATTAAGCTAAGTAAATATGTATTAATGTAAATTAAACGACAAAGCAGGAAAGCAAACGATGGTAATTAGGGTTCTAGAAATCTATGAGACAAAAGCTAGGCTTTTGGGAAATCGCAGGAAACTCGAAACTGCAGACAAGTTAATTGTTAGGAGAATTAAGATCCGTTCTTGAACATGAAAACTCTGTAAAGCTAACCAACTTTCGTTGCGAAAACTATCTATGTCTAACTTCTTAAATCCCAAATTTCTTTGCAAATTCAATAGGTTAAACAAGCATTAAAGCACAAATTCAATTGTTCACAAATTGTCTAAACCAAATTTCTTTGCGAATAGATAATTTGCTCATCTAAGATTAGGTCCGGTAATTATTAATACTTTCGCATCTAACAATTAACCTAAGATCTAAGTTCTAGGTGATCAAACTAGAACTAGCATTAACAATAATCTAGATGAAGAATCCAAGTGATGTTCCCTAACAAATCTAACAGATCTAACAATTTCTCATGTTCCTTTGACTAACCCTAAGCCTAACAAGCAAACTGCTCAGACATGGTGATTGAAACAAACATCATGAATAGAAAAGATTGCATTAAAAAATAGAGATAGAGATACAAAAAGGGTTTGAAATTTCTGCAAAACAAAGTGCAGATTTGTCTCCCTAGAGCTCTCAAAATCCAAGTCTCAATTAAAAACAAGATCTCCACATGAAAGCCTAAAAGAAAACTATATATAATGTCTAAAAATCGGATTGGGCTTTTCTGTAAATTTCTGGGCTGCTTGGGCAAAAGAGAAAATTCTTCAATCTTCACATCGGGCATGAGCGTGTCGATCGACACAAGTCTCCGTGTCGATAGACACAACTTGAAAACTCAATTTGTTCTCGTATCAGACATGCGTGTCGATCGACACACATGGCTTGTGTCGATCGACACAAGCTCCAAAGTTTGTCTCCGACTTGGTCACTTTGGCTCTTCTTTTCACAATGCTCCAAAATGTTCCAAAAGCTCCAATTAGGCTCCAATCGTCTATCAACCTATAAAGTAATGAAAAGACTAGAAAACACTAAAAAGACTCTTATGAAAAGGACTTATATCATGGTCGAAAATGGGTAAAAACCATAATATATCAATAGTATCCTTGTATGCTTACATACAATGTTGTATGTATACATAAAATGATGGTAGATTTTTATAGTTAAATACAATGATGGTACACTTGTATGGTTACAAACAATGGTTGTAGATTTGTATGTTAACTTGTATTTTAATATGACGAATTTCTAACGCAAACACTAGTCGCAGACACCTTCGATATATAAGTCTACCATCATTTAGAAAACAAATCTACCATGATTTCAAATGCAAACACCAATCACAACCGTCAATTGCAAACACATATCATAAATTCAGTCACCAACGACAATCGCAAACGCTGGTTATAAACGCTAATCACAAACGACAGTGGCAAATACTAATCGCGATTGTTAATCGCAAACGCATGTCACAAATGCCAATCGTCAATCACAAACACATGTCACCAAGGTTGGACCCTCATCCCAAAAAAAGGCAGAAAAAAGGCAGAACGACGTTTGTATACAGTGAGAACGCAAGTCTTGGTGGAAGGCAAGGCTGATGATTTTTCTAAAAACCGCTGATTAGATTAAACTCGTGTTCTATCTCTCGACTGAATCTATGGAAAATATGCCTTGTAGTTTACCTTCTATTTTAATGTTTGGCCTTTTTAGATTGAACTCGAAAATCTTGCGTTATGTGCGGTTAAATATTTTTTTACAAATCAAATAAATTAAAATGTATTATTCCATGATTAAAAATTGCTAATGATGTTTAATTTGGTTTAAGTTTAATTTTTTTATATGAAATAATATCTTTCCTTTTTCCGTTTGTTGGCACTAATTCTATTTTTATTAATAACATTGACAATAAGTTTATTTACAATTCAATTACCAAAAAAAAATTGAATTAGTCATTAGATCCAGTTTTATATCGTAATAACAAAGTACGATTTTGTCGTTTTTAATTTTTTTCCATTTCTATTGATGTTATAGTGTCGACGTTGTCGTTAACATATTACACCAAACTACTACTATTGTGTGTGTAAATTATTTTAAAGCTTGTAAAATTGACAAAACAAAACATGACATATTGTGATCAATTGTATTCAATATCCATTTGGTTAAACCCGTGTGAATTATTCTATTTGTGAATAACAATTTCTAAAATGAAAAATATATACTATGGATAATATTTTTGTTTAGGTTCAGTAGTGAATTTGGACATTTAGATTATACATTTTTTTTAATTTAACATAAATTGTAAAAATACTCATATTGATATTTTTTCACTTGCTTATAACTTTATATATATAAAATATGAAGTTTACTACAGAAATAGAAATGACTTAAAACAATAGTTTAAAGTTTGCTTATTAGTTAAATAAATATGTAAAACTTATATTTATTTGAATTATATTATAAGTATAAATTATGTTTAATTTGGTTTGTCTAAATATCTTTAGTAGAATTTAGAATACAAATGAATTATCTAATGTTTTTAAACATTAAAATGCATTAATATATATTAGATAAATGAAACATGGATTAAAAATATTTTTTTGTTATTTTTGGATTAAAAAATGTTTTTGTTACTTCCAAATTGTCTTGTGTTAAAAGAAAATATTTCAAAAGAATAATTATATTTGTTGTTATAAGTTTTGGAAGTTTTTTTCGTAAAACATATCAAAATTATTTATTATTTATTTCAAAAAGAATATATATTTTATAAAAATATTATAGAATTTTATTATTACAATAATCAATTTCTAAAATATTTTTAAAGGAGAAACAAAAATTTATATATAATTTTAGAATGAAAAACGAAAATCTGATAAATTTAAGTAGTTTTGTGAGATTTTGAAAATGTGGCATTTTTGAGAAGTGACATTTGAAAAATGATATTTCTTAAAATTTCTGTAAAGTTTTTTGGAAGAATCACTTCCCAAATAATGTATAAAATTTTTTGAAAAGTGGCACTTGAAAATGGTATTTTTTTAAAATTTTGTAAAGTTTTTGGAAGAATCACTTCTCAAATAATGTATAAAGGATAGTCGTAGCCGTGTCTTCTACTTTAGTATCTCACACTAGCTATAGCATATTTTGTGTACTGGAATCATTTATCTTCCAAATTAGCTGTGGAAATATGCCATCATAAAAGCTCAAACAAGCCATCCTGATACGATATGGAATTTGTATCTACAAACAAGTTGGTTGAATTCTTGACAAGAGTTTCTTGTAGTATTAGTAGACAACAGATTATAAAATATAAATTTTTGATGTATGAAAGATTGTTTGCATCACGGGTAATATATCTTCTATCCACGGAAAATTAGCATCTCCACATATGGAATTACCAAGCTAAGGCATGAGAGTTTGTATTTTAGATAGAACATTGAAAATTTAAGACAAACAGACAAAACAGTTTTTATTATAGAGACAACATTGAAATTTGAAGACAAACAAACAAAACGAGACAAAGAGACTCTCAAGCCTCTGTGGTTATTAGGAGAAGCCATTAACCGTAAAACCACCATCAACACAAATGGTTTGACCAGTAATATATGAAGCTGCAGGTAGACACAAGAAGACCACTAGTGATGCAACTTCATTCGGCTCACCAGCGCGACCAAGTGGAGTTCTACCGAACAATCCCTCCGTGAAACTGACGTCCTCAAGATACTTTGAGACACAAAAATTGAGAGATGGTTAGAGGAACTGAGGTTGTTAAATTTATAAAATCAGAAAGTAAAAGTTCTCCGTTTAAATAATTACAGATTGAGTGGCAGGAGTATTGATAATATTAGGGGCAACAGCATTGGCTCTTATGCAATCTTTTGCCCATTCACATGCCAAATTTCTTGCTAGCTGATTCAAAGCTCCTATTAAACAAATCAACCAAACATTTTTTTTTTTTTAAACTCCTTCGTGATTGACACATATGATGAGTATTGATAATATTAACTGCAACCAATAGTAACTGGAGTTACCTTTTGTTAGACTATAAATGGATCCAGCGCCAACTGAAACAATCCCTGCAACAGAGGAAATGAAGACAATGCTTCCAAATCCCGAAGCCTTTAGGAGAGGATGTGAAAGCTGGCAAAAATTGAAAGCAGCTTCCAAGTTTGTTGAGATATGGAAAGCGAAATCGTCTGCTTCATATTCTGTTGTTGGCTTTGCGCGAAGTGTTGCCACATTATTTACCTATGTTGAACAAAAAAACGAAGATTTTTTTATTCTCTAAGGGAATCTTGAAACGAATTTACTTAGGTCATTTACTTACGAAAATGTTCAGTTTTCCATTGAACAGCGAAGAGACAGTTTGCATAACTTTTTCTCTCTCGGGGCAAGAGGATACATCACAGACTGAGCCACTCACTTGAAACCCTTTCTTTTCCCATTCGCTTAAACTTTGATTGAGCAGAACCTCAGAAATGTCGCATACATGGATTCTTGCTCCAAAACCAGCTAGCTCCTCTACTATGGCATACCTAAACATTCCACAAATACCTAAACATACTTCAAAGCCTGGCGTTCTAGGATGTTACATATAAACAGTACAAGAGGTGACATAGAGGGAACAGAGAAAGAAGACGAACCCGATTCCGCTGGCTCCACCGGTCACAAGAGCAGCCATACCTTGAAGACTCCATCTTTTATCCATTTTTGGTTTTTGGCATTTGAATAGCAATGACCAGAAATGCAATAGATTAGATATATATATATATACATATACAGTTATGCAGTTGGTTTTGACTTTTGAGTATGCATATGTGGTTGACACGTTATGCAATTGGCTATATAATTGAGTTTGGTCTTGTATATAACATAAGTAGGATGTGTATATTTAAAAGTCAACGAAAGTTGTAACTAGGAGACAAAAACGTGGGACGCTGTCGAAAACTAAAAAACGCTTTAGACAAGCACACGAAACGTAACATGGTATAGAAAAATCAATATACAAGTTGCATTAAAATTAAGATTTAAAATCAGTGAGCCGGCCTTGTCGCAGACCGGAAGCTAGAATATCGTTTTCACATATTTCTATTAACAAATGGGCAGTTATGTAGAGAGAAACAGTCCTGAATTTTAGAAGATAGCAAGCCTATCAATTTGATCTGGTTGGGCTGAAGACCGAACCTGAACAGCCAACGGTAATATATCCTAGCAATGCTACATATTGGAGGCCGTCGACTATAGCTTAGGTCCACGTTCCTCGTATATTGTTATGTTAAGTTGCTATTTTCCGATTTTATAGCTTAGTGTATGCGATAATCAATGGAGGCAATGTTGTAGCCCGAGAGCGGAACAATGAAGTTATAATAGATATGAGGTCGGAGAATGTCGTATATTAAGAAATGAGTGCGGAATATGATTGTTACAGAGCAGTTTGGAATTGATAGACCAGACAGATCCCGGGCTATCAGATCGCTATGAAATAGAAGAAAACTGTAGTCCGGACAGATCCCGGGCTACAAGATCGTTGCGAGTTGTTGTAAAGAATGTCTTTTCTGGTGTTTCCCGGTCAGCGGTAGCTGTCCGAAAGTGTCCTTTCGGAGTGAGTCAGAGTCCTGAAAGAATGTTTTCTGGTCCCTTGTACTCTCTTCTGAGGAATAATAGATGAATTTTCACATCACCTTTCCCCTATTTATAGTAAAATGTTGAAGCTACATCCTAGGTTTAATTAACCATGGTTTTCTATTCTGACCTTTGTTTGACCACCCCCTGGTCAGAATATGAGTTGGGCTACAAGGGCATATTGGGCTTCCAGATCGCACAAGTCACAGGCCCTGGCCCAACAGTAGCGCCCCCTAGTCAACAAAATGAGATGGGCCGAGCTTCGTTGTGAATGGATTTGCGATCTAGATCCTGGGCGAATTGATCTTGCCACGTGTCGACGTTTGATTGTTCTCTCACGCGGAGTTCGGAGTTTTCGAGGTGCGACGTTTCGGTTTCCGCTCTGGATCTATAAAACGGGGTCTCCGCTCTTCCTTTTCTCATTTCATCCTGCCCTGCTTCTCTCTCTAAGGTATTTTCTTCTCCTCTCTCTCTCTCTAACTTCTCTGGTTCTTGCTTTTGATAGATTTTGTTGCTGTCCCATCATCTGGTCTTTTTGAGTTCTCCGATCCATCTTCAAATAAACCACTGTGTTCATATGATCCATGGCTTCACCGACCCAGACCGATTCCCAGAATGATTTCTCCTCCGAACAAGCTTTCGGTAGTTCTTCTTCAGTATCGACCTCGACTAATCGTACTGCATCGGGGCAGGAGGCTGGGACTGAGTCCGTCGAAATCCCTCAGAGGGGCTGGACCACGAGGAGGTTGGGACCTCCGAGCCCGCCAATCCCAAACCTCGCAAGGCGGGGCGTCGACCTCCCGCTCACGATCTAGCCGGTGGAGGTCGTACCGGAGGTGCGGACTACTTTGATTTGTCAGATTTCCCCCAGGAAGGGATGGATTCTCCGGGACCAGGCCTAGGTCGCAATATCGTGCTAAGGCGTTATGACGATTTCGAGACGTTATCCGATGAGACGTCGCTGACGATTATGCGATCTTCTCGGAATTTGCCGGACAGCGTGGAGTTCATAATCCCGGGAATCGCGACCGCCCCTGGTCTCCTCCAGAAGGATTCATGTGTCTATACAAATCCTTCTTTATGGACAGCGGGCTGTTTTTTCCATTACCGCGACTGTTGATCGAGTACTGCGCTCGACGCGGCATAGCTATATCTCAGCTCACCCACGCGTCGATTCGTAACTTCATGGTATGTATGACGCTGGCCGCTGAGCACGAGCTGTAATGTGACTGCGACTCTTTTAAGATGATGACTTACTTCAAATGGAGGAGGCCTACGGGTCGCTTTTACGTATCAGCTCGTCCGAAATTCAAATTGATTGACCCGGACTCCCATAGTGACAAGTCCGAGGACTGGGAACGATACTACTTCTTTGTGAAGATAGATGCAGCGTTGGTTGCGAATCCAAGATGGCCTATTAGGGCTAGCTGGAATATTAGATACAATATGTTTTAACCTCCGATGTATTTATACTCTTCTTGTCCGGGCTGACATCTAATTTTTTCCTTTGCTGGCAGATTCTGTCGTTTCCAGGATTCTTCTTCCGCCGAAACTCGGAGAAGATTTGCTAACTGACGTTCTGAGAAGCGTGATGCCTCAGCTTTGGCCAGAATTCCTCGAACAACGGATTCAAAGGTGCATAGGTCGGATCTTGACAGGTCAGTGCTTTACTTTCTTGCTGCGTTTCGATTTTGATCGAGCTATTTATTTAAATAAACTCTCTTGCTTCCTGCAGGCTGTTTTGACTTAGAGCTTGCTCCGCTGATCAAACCCAAAAGAGTTCGTCAAAAGAACGAGGCGAATATGGTTAAGAAGAAGGCCACGTAAAGGTGAACTATACCGAAGAGATCGGGGCGTCTGGTTCCGGAAAGATAGCGGGCTCGAAGGAGGTCGATACCATGACTAAAAAGGTCGGTCCTCGATCTAGCGAGCAAGCCGAGGCCCTTGCTAGAAAAAAGGCTGGGGCTTTGTGTGCCGAGAAGATTGGCTGGAAGAAGATGGCGGTGATATCTAAGGAGACCGCGAAGGAGATCCGAGAGAAGAAGGAGGAAAAGAAAAGGACGTCTGAGGGGACTTCTGGCGGATAGAAGAAAAAGGCTCGTGTTGAGGAGGCGCGAGAAGAGGAGGTCGAGGCCGATCCTACCGCGGAAGACTTGGAGGCCTATGATCTGACCTTCAATTACAGTGGGCGGGAGCACATTGGCGATAATTTGCGAGCATCTGCCGATCTGCTTTCCAGGATCCCTTGCGATATGGAGTATGATTTCCCTGATCCGGAGTCTTTGGTGGAGAGGGATGCGTACAAAGTGTTTCCGAAGAGTACGATGGAGGTGAGCTCGCGAAGTGCAACGAGAAGTTGGTTAGAATCAAGAAATCGATCTCGGACTCCGAGGAAGTAAACCGTCTTTCGGCCTTAATGAATCAAACGATGGCAATTACGGACTACCTGGCCGTTTTGTCAGGGGAAGGAATCGCCATTCTTGACGACAAGCCGAAAGGTCTCGAAGTGAATTTTAAGAAGTTTGAAGATCAATTCGAGGCGTTGGACGTAGAGGAGGTCACGGAGGCGAACTTTGTGATATCTCCTTCCTGTTTTCTGCTCGCGATCCCTCCTCGAACTGACCTTGTGGCCCCTTTTGATGAATATGGGACTCAGATGACTGCCGCGGACAGGGAGGATATCGAGCTTGGCCGCGAAGATCCTAATGCAGCTCCTAGAGACTCAGCCACGGGTGACGTTCTCGCTCCTCTTGATGGAATCCCAGTTATTCCGGATGTCTAGGCATTCTCTCTCTTTTCTTTGTTGTTGTTTGTTTCTTCTCTTTCTCTTTTTTTTTGCTTCCAGGCCGCATGTGGTCTTATTACTCTGGTTTGTAAGGACATAACACTTTTCATTTATGTTAACGCTTTTACCTTTTGGTAATTTGGTGAGTTTGTAGATCGTCGTTCGACTAAGCTTGCGGGGTCTGGCCGGCTTACAAACTTAGGTATATCTAGGTCGTACTTAGGGTACTTAGGATTTTCTAAGTGTGCCCATTTTGTCTGTGACTCTGAGGTCGGCTTGTGACAATACCCGTTACGTGACTAAGTATGCGAGGAGAACTCGGCTTAGGGTACTTAGACATTTCGGGACAGGTTGCGGGCCTGGTCCCGGCTTACAGGTCGCTAGGGAAAGTTTTTAAGCTTCTGTCCTAGCGACATGGTTGATCAAACCACTTTTGTTCATGTGGAACGAAATTTGGTCGAATGCTTAGCCGAAGCATTGACGCGAAATGAGCTCGGAGCTTTCTGGACTGGGAGTACCAGCGCGCGAAATAAGTTTGATGATTAATCGTAGGCATAAGTAAATAGACGAGGAGTTGACGAACTGAATATATATATATATATATTTTTGATTAATAGTTGTGCCTTTTTACGGGCTGCCTACGTACCCATTGTGATAGGGATCAAGCCAATCGTAGTTCATTTACAAAAAGTGACAAAGTGAGCTCGTAGAGCGTTCTTTTTTTTTTGAGTGGGATAGGTGATCGGTTGTCCGCGGTCTGTAGCGGCGGGCTCAATCGGTCTTCAGGCTTTGTTTGTGTTGGGGAGCTTGGTGTCGTAGTAGTAGCTTTTGAAGCTCATGGAGTTCCAAGACCGCGGGATCATTTCGCCATTTAGGGTCATCAGTCTGTAGACTCCAGGTCGGACGATTTCGGTGACCTGGTAGGGTCTTTCCCAGTTAGCTCCGAGTTTCTCAACATTGTATTCTGCCGTGTTTTCATAAACCTTTCAAAGGACGAGGTCGCCAACATTGAAGCTCCGGTTGCGGACTCGTTTGTTATAGTATCGCATTGCGAGCTGCTGATAGTTTTGTATCCGAGCTAGAGCTGCCCCTCGCTCCTCTTCGATGTGGTCGAGGTTGTCAACAAGCATATCGTCGTTGAGGGTAGGGTTCTCAGTCATCATTACGCGGCGTAAGCTGTTGACATTTACTTCGGCGGGTGCCACTGCTTCTAGACCGTAGGCGAGGGAGAACGGTGTACGGTTGGTTGACTGTCGGGGAGTAGTTCGGAATGACCAGAATACGCCGTCGAGTTCGTCTGCCCAGAGACCCTTCTTGTCCTCAAGTCGCTTTCATAGACCGTCGACGATTATCTTATTTGATGCCTCCGCCTGCCCGTTGCCTTGGGGATACCTTGGTGTTGATTTGCTTAATCGTATCTTCCGAATCGGTAGCTGTAGAAAGCGGTTCTGTCGGGGAGTTGATCATCGGACCGTGACATTGGCACTGTTCGCAACAACGAGCGTGCTCGGCACAGTTTTTTAGCATTGTTGGCCAAAAGAAACCCGAGGTGCTTAATTTTGATTGCTAGAGCCCGACCTCCGGAGTGGTTGCTAGTAGCCCTGTCGTGCGTTTCGGCCATGACCCGATATGTCTCATCGCCAGCCAAGCATTGGAGTAATACATCAGCGGTGTTCTATCTGTAGAGCTCATCTTTAATGATGATGTAGTGCGCACTGCGGGTCTTCAGCCTTCGCGCTGCCCATTTGTCCTTCAGGAGTTCGTCAGACACGATGTATGCGATGATCTCCTGTCGCCAGTCCATCGTCGGATGCGGGCGGTCTGTTGTGGCGGTATTTCCACGGTGTCGGGTAGATAATCAGATACGGTGTTTATGCTGCAGATACCTTTAGGCAAAGTAATGCTTGGTTCGATGATTGGCTCGATCGGAATTACTCGGCGTAGATCGGAATCTGAGCTGGAACCTAAGGAAGCGAGTGCATTGGCTTGAGCGTTGTTTGCCCGTGGAATCTTTGTGACTTTGAAAGTGTTGAAGCCTTTGGTCAGCTCGCGGGCAAGTTTTAGGTACGCCTCCATCCTTTCGTCCTTGGTGTCGTATTTTCCGTTGAATTGGTTAGCTACGAGCCGGGAGTCGTAAAACGCGTGGATCTCTGAAGCGCCGACCTCCTTTGCTAGTCGTAGCCCGACAAGTAGAGCTTCATACTCGGCTTCATTGTTTGATACCTTGAATTCTAACCGGAACGACTGTTCCAAGATTTCCCCAGTTGGCGATTCGAGACGGATGCCGATGCCCACTCCGTACCGCGAGGAAGATCCGTCGACATGAAGAGTCCATTCATGATTGGTTGAGCCGGTCTCCGGGGAGACCGGTGGTAGTTCGACTAGGAAATCGGCCACGACCTGGGACTTGGCGCTGGTACGATTGCGAAACTCGATGTCGTACTCGCTAAGCTCTATCGCCCACTTCGCCATCCTACCGAATACGTTCGGGCTGTAGAGGATCGTTCTCAATGGTTGTGTGGACATCACGATGATCGAGTGAGATTGGAAATACGGCCGTAGATTGTAGGCTGCGACGATGATTTCCAGTGCATGTTTCTCGAGGAGGGGGTAGCGTAATTTTGCCCCATCTAAAGACTTGCTGACATAAAGGACTGGTCTCTGGTCACCCCGGTCTTCGCGCACCAATACCCCACTGATCGCCACGTTGGTTACAGAAACATAGAGATACAGCGTTTCGCCTAGTTCGGGCTTGGCCAGCACGGGTGTTGTAGACAAGTAGGCCTTGTGTTCCTCAAACGAAGCCTCACATCGATCATCCCAGAGGAAGCCCTTATCTTTGGGAGTTCACAGCAATTGATAGAACGGCAAGCTTTGGTCTGTGGATCGGGAGATGAATCTGTTCAGGGCGGCGATTCGACCTATAAGTCGTTGGACCTCTCTTTTATTTTTTGGCGAAGGCAGGTTGATGATTGTGGTTATCTGCTTTGGGTTTGCCTCAATGCCGCGCTGAGTGACAATGTAGCTTAGAAATTTGCCCGAGGTGACCCAGAATGTGCACTTAGCTGGGTTGAGTTTCATTCCGAATTCATTCAAGATCGCAAAGCAGTCTCGGAGGTGGGAAACGTGATCGCTGGCCTTCTGGGATTTGACTAGCATGTCGTCAATGTAAACCTCCATTGTATCGCCGATCTGATTGGCAAACATCTTGTTTACCAATCGTTGATAGGTCGCTCCGGCGTTCTTGAGGCCGAAAGGCATTACTCGGTAACAGTATGTTCCGCGGTCTGTGATGAACGCTGTTTTCTCACGGTCGTCAGGATGCATCATAATCTGGTTATATCCCGAGAAGGCGTCCATAAAGGAGAGAAGTTCGTTGCCAGCCGTCACCTCGATGACCTGATTTATGCGACGGAGAGGGAAGCTGTCCTTAGGACACGCCTTGTTCAGATCGGTGAAGTCGATGCAAACTCGCCACTTGCCATTCTTCTTTCTAACAACGACCGGATTGGCAAGCCACTCCGGGTAGTGTACTTCCGCGATTGAGCCTACTTCGAGCAGTTTGCCGACCTCTTCGTTTACGACCTGGGCCCGTTCTGGGCCAAGCTTCCACCTTTTCTGTTTGATCAGTTAATACACTAGGTCAACGTTTAGCTCGTGCGTCGTTATGACTAGATCGATTCCCTTCATGTCCTGCATCGACCATGCGAAGGTTGCAACATTGGTGCTTAGGAACTGGATCAACTGTTGTCGTAGTGGTTCTTCAAGCTCGGCGCTAATCCTGACCTTCCGCTCAGGGTGTCGCTCATCAATGTCAACTAGGATGATAGCCTCCTGTTGCGGGCTGTGGTTCGCCGGTTCACTAGATTGGTTGATGTTGCAGGTGACCCTACGCATTTGTTGTTCTGTGACAAAACACGATCTGGCGACTTTTTGACTTCCACGGATTATGAAAACTTCCGTGGAGGTTGGAAACTTGACGCACTGGTGGTAGGTAGAGGACACCGCTCGGAGAGAGAAAAGCCAGGGCGTTCCCATTATGACGTTATACACTGCTGGTTTATCAACCACGACGAACTTTACGACCTTGGTGATAGTGCGTAGACCGCCATTTTGATAGTGCCTAGTGTCATTGTCGTCACTCCATCAAAACCGGTCAGCGGCTTCACACTAGGCTTTATTTTGTTATCGCATATGTCCTTCTTTCGTAGCGTCTTTTAAAAAATGAGGTCGATCGAACTTCCCGTATCAACCAACACCCGAGTGACGTTGCAGTCTTCGATTTTCAGCTCGATGACCAGTGGGTCGTTGTGCGACATTGATACGTTCTTGGTATCGGCCTCGCTAAAAATGACCGGCATATCGACCTCGGCCTGCACGCAGCAATCTTGTTGCAAGGACTGAATTGGAAGTTGTCCGGAACTCGCCCATTATCATGTAAATTTTATGCTTTGAAGCGGGCTGACCCTGGCCAGAGCCCTTGTCGTCATCGGATCGTTTCGGAGGGAGGGGGAGATCGACGTTGTTGTCCGGCCTCTGCTCGTGCCGCCTACCGTGCTCCTCAGCTTGCCGTTTATCGTACTGGTTTTGAGGTAGATCGACTCGTACCTCTCCACTGCTAAACTTGGCCATCAGCTTATCCTTCAATTGTCGGCACTGGTAGGTCGAATGGCCATAGATTTGATGATAATCGCAGAATGACCTGGTGTCCGACTCTTTTTCTTCTCCGCGAACGAACTTGAACTTCCACTTCTTGTTTTGGTTCTGAGCCGGGCTCGGCGTCTGGTTTTGCTTGTTCGCGACTAGATTGGTCGTGAACTTCTTCTTGGTGTCCTTAAAGTCTTGGTCGAGGTGTTGCCGAGGCTCAACGTAGTCATCTTCCGCGGGCTCCTTTACTTTGGCTTTTTGGCCGCATCTCTTTCTTCCTATGATAGCTTAACTCATCCCATTGCGATGGTCAAGGCGGTCATGAAGTGCTTTGGGTTAGAGGCACCAGCGTAGGTTTGCAGGCGAAACTTTGACGTATATCTGAGTGGAGTGGAGGTGATCCGCTCCGTGAAGGGCGTTCGCTGGGTTTCCTGGGAGTTCTCGGGGGCTGAGCTAAGAGCCCTGTGAACTTGAGAGTTCATATCTCGAAGTTTAGCTTTCAGGGCCTCGATCTCAGATCCCTGGAACGAGTCATGGTCGGGTGGGGCAATTGGCTGACCGAGCTGAGAGCTAATCGGAGTTCGCGATAGGGTATTGAGGTTGATTACCCGATGGTGATTCAGAGGTCGTCCGTGTCGTTCTGCCGCAAATGAATGCGTTCGGATTTGCTGCGCTGGTGGAGGAGAATCCAACTGTTCTTGAATAACGTTCTAGGCGTTTGATAGCTCGTCCAGGCGGATGTTCGTTTGACTAAACAGATCGTCATGCTGATCGAAACACCGCATGAGGGATTTCAATATTGTGGCGAAGTTGACCTGCTCGTTTGTGATAGCTGCGGGTTCGCTTCTTCTGGGCTCGATCACGGCGGGGGCAGTTTCTTCGTTAGCTGATGTTTGGTTGGTGACCGTGCCTTCTGTCATTGTAACTGGAGAGATTGTGTGGATGATTTCAGCGGCCTCCTGAGGTGTCGCATTGTCAACTAGTCGACTGGTTGATGCTTCCGGACTCATAATTCTTTGCGTTAGAAAATCTCCATCCCCTACCTGGCGCGCCAATTGTTGTAGCCCGAGAGCGGAACAATGAATTTATAATAGATATGAGGTCGGAGAATGTCGTATATTAAGAAATGAGTGCGGAATATGATTGTTATAGAGCAGTTCAGAATTGATAGACCAGATAGATCCCGGGCTATCATATCGCTATGAACTAGAAGGAAATTGTAGTCCGGACAGATCCCGGGCTACAAGATCGTTGCGAGCTGTTGTACAGAATGTCTTTTCTGGTGTTTCCCGGTCAGCGGTAGCTGTTCGAAAGTGTCCTTTCGGAGTGAGTCAGAGTCCTGAAAGAATGTTTTCTGGTCCCTTGTACTCTCTTTCGAGGAATAATAGATGAATTGTCGCATCACCTTTCCCCTATCTATAGTAAAATGTTGAAGCTATATCCTAGGTTTAATTAACCATGGTTTTCTATTCTGACCTTTGTTTGACCACCCCCTGGTCAGAATATGAGTTGGGCTACAAGGGCTTATTGGGCTTCCAGATCGCACAGGTCGCAGGCCCTGGCCCAACAGGCAAGATATTCATTCTCCACATGTCATGGTAACATAGCCGATACGCAGCTAACCCTAAAAAATTGATTGAAGAAGCGAAAAAGATGTGTAAGTCATGTCTGGAGCGACGAACGAAGAAATAAGCATGGTGAAAGCAGTAACCTTGTAATTCAAAAAAAGAAAGAAAGCAGTAACCTTGCCACAACACAATGATACTATCTCCACAAGTCAGAAGGACCTGGAAAGTTGATCACGATGGTACAACTTGGGGAAGAAAATTAGGAAGATTGGAAAACCCATGGAACATTGTGTTGAAAGGTAAATTTGATCAAATTTAATTATTGGACTAATCCAATAACATGTTAAGGCCAATGATATAGAGAACTTAACTTAAACAGCACATAAATTAGGTAATATTACTAGAAATATATAAAACTTTTTTTATTACTGATTTATTTTAAATGTCCAGCGTGCCCTTGTAATTACGTTCTAACAAGTGCCCTTGTAATTACGTTCTAACAAAAAACCTAATTACAAGAATGCCATTACTTTTGAGTGCCACGCCAGATAAAATTCGGCGCCACATAGGAAATCGCTGACGTGTATTAATGAACTCAGCCTTAAAGCATTACGGCGGTATTGACGGCTGAGTTATATATACGATGTGGCTGACTTAAAAAAATTGGGTGATTTACATATACAAATAAGCCAAACGTTACGGTTGAGTTACAAAACGTGGCTGATTTAAGATCTTCTGGCTGACTTAAGATTTATGTGATGGCTGAGTTTACAAAAATCTGCCTGATTTATGAGCTAATGGCTGACTTACGTACATATATGACGGCTGATTTGTACAACGCCTGGTTGAGATATTTTTCTCACGATGATGGAATGATCATCGATTGGCTGTGTTACTAAACGGACGGCTTACCTATGAAAGGTAGTTACGGCTGATTTAAGTATAATTAGCGTAAATCAGCTGTGTTTAGCTTGATTAATAGTAAACTCGGCCTTATTACGTCTGATTTATTAGCGAAAGATTAATTACTACAATAACATTCATTTGACGGCTGATTTATTGGACGATACAGTTGACATAATATTTTCCAGCTGATTTACGCCCTTTTATGGCCTCTTTTCGAACCCGCTTTTTGTTGTTTTTATTACTGAAATAGTATTCACGTTGCAACTGACTTACATTTGCATTTGATGACTGATTTAGTTAGACTGATTTACGTTTTCGTTTTGTGGCTCACTTGCCATATAAGCAAAAAATTAATGACATCAAATCCGATTTTCCATGTCATCAGCTCCTATTTTCCATGTCATTTTCCATGTCATTGTTAGAGTTTTATGTTGTGACGCCGTGTCTTCTTCTTTTTCATCTATTTACCTTCTTTATCATCTGATACCCAGAAAATTAATCGTCACCCTCTTCATCTATTTTCCTTCCTCATTATTTTTTTTCATTGATCTTTGTTCGAGATCTTATGGATCCGGTAATTATTGTTTCCGGTAACTGGGTAAAAAAAAACAGATACGTATTCAACGCCGACGGTAGAGGGTGTAGAGTTCTGTATTTAAATGATGAAACAACACACGACGAACTTGTGAAGTCTGTACCTGATTATTACGGATTGAACGAGTCGAGCCATCAGATTCAGCTGAGCTACATGTTCTCGAATAAAACTTTGAAAACAATGGCGCACTATACTCCACCAGTTTACGTCTCCAATACTCGAAAGTTGATAGGTTTTCTAAGCCTAAGGAAATTCGAACAGATACGTCTCTGTGTAGAGATTACGGAGAAAAAGGAGAGCGAAATTAGTCGGAATGACGAAGTGAGAGAGAAGAAGAAAAGGTTATTCAGTTATGGCTCGAAAGTAGAATCTACATACGAAGATTACGGTGGTTTAAGTAATGAGAATTGTCCTGGTGTTGAAACAAAATACGAAGATAAACGCGACGATGAATACATGGATTGCGCAAGTAAAATGGAAGGTAAAGAATACGAAGTAGGCGGAGAATCCGAAGTAGGCGAACAAGACGAAGAAGATGATGAATTTGAAAGCCAATTTGATATGTTCGACGACTCGGATGGTGCTTCATCTGAAGATGATAACTTCAGTTCATACGGTGAGTCTCCAACACAAGACAAAGATTCACCGACGCTACCACCTAAGAAGAGAGCTCACAACATGTCGGTGAGCGGATCGGAAAGGAATCCAGAGGTTCTAAGGTTGGAGATGTCTTCGCTAAACCTCGTGGTAGGGCAACGATACAAGAGTATAGCCGATTTGGAGAAACGACTGAAACTTCTTACGGTGAGAGATCAATTTGATTTTGATGTAGACGTATCCAATTCGGACACACTCATTGTTAAGTGTTGGGTTGATGGATGTCTCTGGAGAGTTCGTGCTTCTACACAAGGGGAATTACCGGCATTTTATGTTCGTATTTACGATTCAAAGCATACATGTTCAGTAACTGAGCGTTCTAATCGATCTCGACAAGCAACACTAGATATTTTAGGCCAGTTGTACAGGATTATCTCGGCGATGTTGGTCCGTCAGTTCAACCTAAGAGTGTCGGAATAACTATCAATAAGCATTTTGGTGTAAAAGTAATTATCAGTACGTTGCAGCTGACTTATTTGTATAGTACAGCTGATTTTTTAGTACGTTTAGGCTGACTTATTTGTATATTACAGCTTATTTATTCGTACGTTGCGACTGACTTCTATTTTCAGCTGATTTTTAGTACGTTTTGGCTGACTTATTTTGATATTTCAGCTGATTTTTTGGTACGTTGCGGCTGACTTCTATTTCAGCTGATTTTTAGTACGTTTTGGCTAACTTATTTTTATATTTCAGCTGATTTATTAGTACGATGCGGCTGACTTATTTTCCGTGTGGACAGATGGATTATTGGAAATCACATAGGACACTAAAATTTGCAAGGGAAATCGATATGGGAACTCCTGAGAGTGGGTTTGAAGACTTGCCTCCTTACCTATATATGATAAGAAGGGCAAATCCGGGTACGGTTACGCGTCTTCAAATTGATGAGTTTGGAAGATTCATATATGTGTTCCTTGCGTTTGGTGCGAGCATAAATGCGTTTCCTTTCATGCGCAAAGTTGTCATTGTCGACGGTACGTTTCTTAACGGTAAATACAAAGGGACACTTCTCACAGCACTAACTCGGGATGGTAACTTTCAGATTTTCCCAATAGCCTTCGGTGTGGTTGACACTGAAAATGATTATTCATGGCAATGGTTTTTTACGCAACTAAAAATTTTGATTCCTGACAGGCATAATTCGATAGGAAAAGCAATTGGAAATGTGTTTCCGTTCGCTTCTCGTGGAATTTGCACTTACCATTTATATAAGAACATTTTGCAACGGTACAAAGGAAAAGATGTCTTTCATCTGGTGAGGAAAATGGCAAAATGTTTTAGGGTTTCTGAATTTAATATGTTGTTAGAGGATGTTGAAGCGATTAATCCTGAACTTCATGACTACCTCCAAAGAGCTGATGTCCGACTGTGGGCGCGTGTTCATTTTCCGGGCCAAAGGTACAATTTGATGACTATGAACATAGCAGAATCAATGAACAGAGGACTGTCAAATGCTAGAAGTCTTCACATTGTTCGACTATTAGAATCGATACGGGTTATGATGACCAGATGGTTTGAAGAACGGAGAGAGGAAGCGAAATCGCAGCTAACCACGCTTTCGCGTGGTGTCGAGAAACTACTACATGTAAGTCAGCCATTGCAGTTCATAAGTCAGTCGTTATTGTTCCATAACCCAGCCTTTATGATAAGCCAGCCGTAATGTTTAATAATTTTTTATGAATAAATAGGGCCGTGTCATTGCCGCCAGACTTATGACGGTACAAAGGATTGATCCTTATCACACGGAGGTTACATATGGATCGTCTTTGCATATTTTGAATTTGGAAACGAGAAAATGCACATGTCGGCGTTTTGAACACGAGAAATTACCATGCGTGCATGCAATCGCAGCTGCCGAGGACAGGAAAATTTGTCGTATATCCTTGTGCAGTCCTTACTACAACAACAATTATTTGGTAAACGCATACGCTGAGTCGATCATGCCGATAGATTCAGCGCTCCAAGTTTCAAATAACGTTGCTAACCAACCGTGCTTGCCCTTGCTTGTGCATCAACAACCAGGAAGGCCTAAGAAAAGTAGGATGAAATCTGCTTTAGAAGTTGCCCTTGACAAAAAACGTCCTAGGAAACGACACGCATGTTCCCGTTGTAAACAGTCTGGGCATAATGCAAAAACTTGTCCGATTTAAAAGTGTTGTTTGGATATGTATGGATTTGTGTTTTTGTTAATGCGATAAATCAGCCGTAAAGATTGAACTATTGTCAATAAACGACTGAGTTATGATTACAACACGGCTGATTGTCAATAAACGACGATGAGATTGGGTTAGATGAGGAAGAAGATGAAGATGGTAACTCGTCCAACCGCGTAATATTTTAAAAACAAATCATAATATTTTAAAACAAATAATATTTAAAAAAGATTAGAGTTCCCAAAAGATTAATCATTACTCCTAGTATATGGAGCCATATAACAGTCAGTATAGCGTCTCGAGAGTACGAAACGTGATAAAATTGAATAAATAATGTTTTTTTTCCGCCGAAAATACGAAACGTCGCGAGATAAATTGAATAAATTGAGTTTTTTTTTCCCGCCCAAAATACGAAACATTGAGAGATAAATTACACGTTTCGACTGACTTATATGCACCTAATGGCTGACTTATGGCATGTTTCGGCTGTCTTATACGTTGAAAGAGAACATATGCCTCAACATTATTTATCTCGATTTTAGGGTATGTTTGAGGTTTGGCTGAGTTATATACACGACAGGGTTGCGGTATGTCTTAGTAAGGGCTGATTTTTGTTTTTGTTACATCGATAAATCAGCCGTCAATTGAATTATAATACGACTGAGTTATGTAGACTTCTCGAGTAGTCTATGGATGACACTGTTGATATTTAAATTTGGCAAATTGTTGTACTTAATCTATAAGGTTATAAATTAATAAGCAAGAGTTTCATCCAAAAGAAGCTTTAGTTTCATCCAAAAGAAGAAAAAAAAACAAGCAATATAGTTTCATCCAAAAAAAAAAAAACAAGCCAAAGTTTCATCAAAACAAAAAAAAAAAGAGGGAGGGAAGAACTTGGTGGAAGGAAACTAGAGGCATCATGGCTCGATCTTGGAGCAGAACTTGAGCATAGGAGGAGATGCTTTGTCTTCCCAAACCAACTCCAACACAAAAGATTCGTACGCCTTAATGTCAATAGCCTTGAAGAATTCTCTAACCCCTGAACCAAAGCGCAACCTCATACGTATGTCTGGCACGCATAGATACACTGGCCACTCTACTCCATGCTGGTCCAAAAGAATAATCTCCTTCCCTCCTGCTTTTTCCATCTGGTGAGCCCTAGTGAAGCTCAGTGGAATATGCTGCATAAGAAAGAGACAATAAGCTCTTGACAAAGCATCAATAACGAAAAAAATAAGGGAACAAAACTCCTTCAAGAAAGTTTACTTAAACTTACAAGTCTAGAATCTTTTAGACTAGTTGGTGTGACAGTTAGTGTTACAAATTGGTTTTCACTTTGACTACTCTCACTGGTTTCTCTCTTCTTCTCTTTGTCCTCCTCCTCCTCCTCCTCCTCCCCCTCCACATCATCATCATCATCAACGTTGTTGCTAGACTGTACATATTGAATCTCACAGCAACTAGGTCCAAGACCAGTGACGTGGAACAAAAAATCTCCTTCGTGTCTGAAAATGACGAAGTCTCCGACTCGGAAATCATGAGCAACTGCAAACTCTTTCCATCCAAAGGTGAGTGTCCAACCTTCCATCTTAACTTTCCATGTTTTCTCAGACGCGTCCGACTTAAGCTCCATCATATTTCTTTCATTTCTTCCTTCTATGTATTTCGAGAAGAACTTCACCAGAATGCTCTGCAACAAACACAAACCGTAAAGAAGAAAAAAGACATTGAGAGGGAGGGAAGAAGGGAGATTACGTACGAGGTGGGAGTGGAAGCCGGGAAGAAGAGGTTGAAAGAAATGTGGGTTTGTAGGAGATTTACATACTTGATCCGCCATTGTCGAAGTTTGAAAAGGAGCTTCAAAGATAAAAAAAACCCTAAGTTTATGAGTGCTGTTCGTAATCCTCCTAATACTTATGGAGTATACTCTCTACATGGTTCAAAATCTTGAACAGAGGAAGTCGAAGAGACTTACATGGATCTTCTTTCGTGAAGTTCGCAGAGGAAGTCAGAAATTTTGGTTTCACAAGAGAGGAGAAAGAGAGGAGCCGCGTTGTTTCACAACCTAGGGTTTAGAATCAAAAGCCAAAGGTGGAGATTTTATATGTTCTGATTTTTTTTTTCGTGTCTATGATTAAAGGGTTACTTATCTAATGCGTGTAAAAGTGAAGGCATGAACGAAGTTTTGGCTAAGTTATATCAAATGTTAGACTGTGTTATTACGAAGAATTTAGGCTGAGTTATTACATAACATAAGACTACTAAAACATAAGTGGCTGAATTATACTCCCTCCGTTTCGGTATGTAAGTAGTTTAAAAAAAATGGGTTTGTTTCACAATATAAGGTGTTCTCAAAACCCAAAGCAATAAAATAATTTAAATAAATAGTATTCCACTAAGAACTTAAATGTCTTGTCGTTAGTCTTCAATGTTTTTGAACACAACTTACAATGTTTAGTCAACTAACATTTATTAGTGTAAATTCACTATAAATACTAACGTAAGTGTTGTCTTATTTCCATTAGTTTTACTTTCAGATTGTTGGTATTACTTTCAAATTTTTATTAATTTTATTACTAACAGTAATCTCTCTCTAATTAAATGTGCAGACAAAATGATTGTCTGCAATAAACAAAAAAACGTTGTTATTGCTGTTTTAGAAAAGGTTAAAATTTCTTAATACCCGCGCTTTTAAGCAAAACTACTTACATACCGAAACGGAGGGAGTATTTAATACACGGCTGACTTATATATACTACACGGCTGACTTATATATACTACCCGGCTGACTTATATATACTAAACGGCTGACTTATATATAATACACGGCTGACTTATATTTACTACACGGCTGAATTATATTTAACAGAGTGCTAACTTATCTCATGCATGTCAAAAGTGAAGTCATAAACAAAGAAACAAAGGATTAGAGTACCAAAAATACATAACTGATCTGAATTACATTATAAAGGAGGAAACAATAGTTTATATTACAACACCCAAAGCCTAGTGTCCGGCCAATATATAATCGGCTTAAAATCACGGTAAAAAAGACCTAACTCTTTGATCCAAAAGCATCGGTCACACAATTTGTTCTCCTTACTGTCTTCAATGTACCAAAGATCCCAATCTCGGTCCACCAATGGAGTACATGTGCAATTATAGAACAAGGTTAATTCCTTTGACATGAACTCATACTTCTTTGTTAGAAACGCATCAGTGTGAGACGTTCCCCAACCCCAGTCTAGAGATCTAACAATCTTGCCTATCCTCTGAACAGATTCCCTTGTGAAAAGAGATAAATACTCCTCACTATTCCAAAATACCTTACGTGTCATTGCATATGTATACAAAGCACGCTCGAATCCTGCATATGACGCTCTCTTAATCAAAGCAATGCCTTCATCTTGGAGGTCGAATGTGAAGAACTTCTGTACACCCTCTAAGAACAGTGTACTCGGGTTTCCATTAGCGTAGCAAACTACAATCACCAAGCTAGATAGATGTATGTACGAAGGGAAGGTAAACACATCTATAGATGCATACACTCCGGGCCGGTCTGTTAGTTCCTTCATAGACTTGCATGTTGCTCTCAATCTATATAGATCTGCAATAGAGTTAGCGGCCACACGTTTGGCCACTAAGGCTTGGATTTCTTCAGGTAGGGCGGTAAGAGGGAATACTTCCATTACAAAGTGTATTTCTCTAGAGATTTAAAGTTAATGAAAATCTAAACAGATGGTGTGTATTTCTCTAGAGATTTAAAGTTAATGAAAATCTAAACAGATGGTATTTATAGATTTAAAATATTCTTACAATTTAAAACATTTAAAAAATTTAAAAATTCGGTTACTGAGAAAAGCTTGACTTATGTGTTAGTCAGCCTTTACTCTCATTAATAGCGACTCTTTGGTTACTGAGTAGTCACGAAAAACAACTGGTCGGTAACTGAATAGAAAAACAAGTAGGGTTTATGACTAGTTAATGAGTATTTAAATGGTATTTACAGATTCAAAAAAAAAAAAAATAGCGACTCCTCGACTCTTCGTTTTCGACCGTCAGTTTAGCGTCTCAGTTTAGTGTTTCGGCTGAGTTATGACAGCTTCGTGCAAAAGAAGCGGCTAACTAAAGGGTCAGGGTCTCATACGGCTGAGTTATAAATGAAGTTTAGGCTGAGTTATGTTAAAGGTTAGGCTGAGTTATGATAAAATAAACAAATTCTGCATTAGAGTACTAAAAATACATAAAAATTTGAGTCATAAGCATTACATAAACATAAGCATTAGCATTAGATAAACATTTAGTCAGCCATATATTTTGCACCAAGCTTCATCCAATCAATTTCTGGAACTTCGACTTTGGCCATCTTTTCTTCGGCTTCAACGAGTTTATGAGCAAGTTTGTCCAACTCAGCAAATAAGTCAAACTTTTCCTCCCCCATAATTTCTTCAAGCAAATCCATTTTCGCATTAATAGATTTCACTTCCATCATAGCATCTTGCAATTCATATTTAGCTTTCATCTGTTCCTTGACCAAGAGGATCAACGACTTGTAATGCTCCTCGGTTTCCCTTCTGGCCTTTTTAACATCGTTTGCTCCATGGTCATCCTCCATTGGACGCTTCATCATCTTCATCGATTCTGCCATTGATGCTTCATCATCTTCATCGATTCTGCCATTGATGCTGCATGTATATCGAAAATAGGATGTTAATATATAATGTAAACATATAAACATATAAACAAATCAAGTTGCAAAAACATGAATTACATATATGTGGAGAACAAGGAAAAACTAACTTGTATTTGAGATTGCAAAAGGAGAAAACAAGTTCAAAGTTAATAAAAACGAATGTTCAGTTACTGAGTGTTCATAGAGAAAAAACGAAAACTGTTGGGTTACTGAAACTGTTCGGTTACTGAATAGTTATGACTGAGTTATTAGTGACGTAAACGTGTTAAGGCTGACTTATTTATTAGAGTTCCTAAAAGTTCAATCATAAGAGCAGGTACAACGGAGTCTCTAGCATCAGTTTCTCATCAAATAAAAAAGTATAAAATAATAAAAAGTTGGAGAGAAAAGGGAATTGAGGTTCTTATTTGAGAAACAGTTTTAGCCATACCCTCCACGAACATATGTTCATTTTCTATTGGATCCACGTTTTTCTATTAATTTAAAATTTAAACAAATAATGAAAATGAATATAATACTATTTTTTAGAGATTCATCAAGTCTCTATCCGTTGTACATGCTCTAACTCCTAGTTCCCAAAAGATTAATCATTACACCTATGATATAGGAAGCGTCATATAGCTCGTCAGATTAGCGTCTCGAGAGTATTAATTTTGGTTATGATTACGTATTCAGACGCCACAATAAATCATATATTCTCTATTTATTTAAATTTAAAAATGTGTAACTTAAGGTTAACTTCACGGCTAACTACACGGTGGACTTATAATATATTTAATACATGGCTGACTTATCAAATGTTAGGCTGAGTTATATCAAATGTTAGGCTGAGTTATATCAAATGTTAGGCTGAGTTTCGGCTGAGTTATATCAAATGTAAGGCTGAGTTTCGGCTGAATTATATCAGATGTAAGGCTGAGTTATATCAAATGTAAGGCTGAGTTATATCAGATGTTAGGTTGAGTTTCGGCTGAGTTATATCAAATGTAAGGCTGAGTTATTACGAAGAATACTAAAACATAAGAATTAGATAAAGTTAGATAAACATAAACATAAAAACATTAGACTACTAAAACATAAGCATTAGATAAACATATTTCTGTACTTAGCATGAAACTTTATCCAATCAAGTTCTTCAACGCTGGCGTTATACATCTTTTTTTTGGCTTCAACGAGTTCTGCTGCAAGTTTGTCCAACTCAGCAAGGAAGTCAACCTTTTCCTTCCCGATAAATTTTTCAAGCAAATCCATTTTCGCAAAAATAAACAGAACTTCCACAAAAGCATCATGCAATTCAATTTTATTATTAATCTGTTTCTTGAGCGAGAGGATCAACGTCTTGTAATGGTCCTCGGTTTCCCTTCTTGCCTTTTTAACAGCATTTGGTCCATGGTCATCCTCCATTGGACGCTTCATCATCTTCTTCGATTCTGCCATTGATGCTGCATGTATATCGAAAATAAGATGTTAATATATAATGTAAACATATAAACATATAAACAAATCAAGTTGCAAAAACGTGAATTACATATACGTGGAGAACAAGGAAAAACTAACTTGTATTTGAGATTGCAAAAGGAGAAAACAAGTTCAAAGTTAATAAAAACGAATGTTCGGTTACTGAGTGTTTACTTGGTATTTATAGAAAAACCGAAAACTGTTGGGTTACTGAAACTGTTCGGTTACTGCGTAGTTGCCAAAAATATTATAAAAAATAGAGAAAATTACTCAAATAGCATAGAAAAGGTTAATATGCTTAGCGTATTGAGAGTACCAAACGCGTGCGTAACGATTACGTACATATATTCACACGCCATATTTATATAATAGAGAATAGATGATTTATTATTTATATAATTATATGATTATTTAGGGTTTAGGGTTTAGGGTTTTGTGAGAACAATGTGTATCTTTTGCTATACATCTAGGAATTATGGTTTAGGGTTTCGTTTAGAGTTTTGTGAGAACAATGTGTATGTTTTGCTATACCTCTAGGAATTAAGGTTTAGGGTTTAGGGTTTAAGGTTTTGTAAGAACAATGTGTATCTTTTGCTATACTTCTAGGAATTATGGTTTAGGGTTTCGTTAGAGTTTTGTGAGAACAATGTGTATGTTTTGCTATACCTCTAGGAATTAAGGTTTAGGGTTTAGGGTTTAAGGTTTTGTAAGAACAATGTGTATCTTTTGCTATACTTCTAGGAATTATGGTTTAGGGTTTCGTTTAGAGTTTTGTGAGAACAATGTGTATGTTTTGCTATACCTCTAGGAATTAAGGTTTAGGGTTTAGGGTTTAAGGTTTTGTAAGAACAATGTGTATCTTTTGCTATACTTCTAGGAATTATGGTTTAGGGTAGGGTTTAGGGTTTAGGGTTTTGTAAGAACAATGTGTATCTTTTGCTATACTTCTAGGAATTATGGTTTAGGGTTTCGTTTAGAGTTTTGTGAGAACAATGTGTATGTTTTGTTATACCTCTAGGAATTAAGGTTTAGGGTTTAGGGTTTAAGAACAATGTGTATGTGTATAATTTCGTAGACGATATAGGGAAGTCTTCAAACAGGAGATATAGTAGCAGACTTATCATACAAAACAGGAGATATAGTAGGAGAAATTTCATACAAAACTTAAAAAGTTCAAACTTTTACAGAAAGCTTGAGATAAAAGTCGAATTGGCGTGCCGGTTTACTGCGGCGAGGTATTGGTTATGTGTTTCTTTGGATTTGGTGGTTGAATTGGACTCCGGCGAGATGATTCGCCTTCATCTCCAGTTTTCGGCTTCTCCTCTTCGAACCGAGCTCTGTTCCTTTGAACGAGAAAGTTCTGGTAGTACCTGCACAACGATAAACAAACAAAATACAAGGAACATCACAGTTTGACAGTATTAATTTCACCAGGTTGAAAAAAAACAATACACATAATGACAGAATTCGACACATGATGACAGAATTCGACATTCAATACAATACATATATTGACTCATAGAACAAAAATCTTTCTCCGTTTCGTGACATCTTTTGGGCATAATTGTCGATGGCCCTGTCGATTGGTCATCTCGCAATAAGGAAACAGATTTCAGATTAGTGCTGCAAAATTTGAGATTGGTGTTTGAATCGACATGTATGCAGTTAGAAGTGTGTAGGTTTGTAATGGCGAGAAACAGGGTTGGTTCATGGAACTTACAAGAGATTTCCTCCCATTATCGTGTAGTCAGCGATCTCCTGAGGGGTTTCAGTGGTTGTCGTTGGTTCGTAGAGAAAGGGAAAGAGAAAAGGGGTCAGACACTGAGAAGTAAGTCAGAACATGAAGATCTTGAACAGGGGAAGTCGAAGAGACTTACATGGATCTGCGTTGAAGTCAATGGAATATCCAACCCTCTCGGGTCTAGGGAACCGAGTTTCAGAGGTAGAAGAGGAAGAATCCGGTTGCAGATTTGGGGATCGTGACGGAGAGGCCATTATAGGTGATTGATTGAGATTTTAAGTTTTTATTTCGCAAGAAAGGAGAAAGTGAGGAGCCCCGTTGGTTGCTAACCTAGGGTTTTCTGAATACGTAATTATATTGAAATTAATACTCTCGAGACGCTTCCTATATTAGGTGTAATGATTAATCTTTTGGGAACTAGGAGTTATGATTGAACTTTTAGGAACTTTTATGATTAATCTTTTGGGAACTAGGAGTTTCAACATATAAGTCAGCCGAAACGTGGCATAAGTCAGCCATTAGTCAGTCGCAAATGTATAATTTTGTCTCGCGACATTTCGTATTTGAATATCTATATATATCTACTTTCTCGTAAACCTTCTCGTAAACCTTCTCTCTCCCATCACATTCTATCCAACACTATTTTCTCCCTTCTCATAAATCTATCTGTTTCATATTCCTTTTCGACATGTCTGTTGTCCCACCCTGTAGTTCCAAGTTATTCAGCAGTGTCGATGCCATATTATACTCCGCTGAGCGGGATCACCTCCCTGTTCTAAACCCTGGTATTGGTATTATTGATAAAACAACCATCACGTGGTTCAAATTTTTACACGAGCTCTCGAAGGCGATCCTGGAGATTCTTCGAGAAGGTTGGGTTCATGAGTGGCCGACTTACCGCTTCATTCCCGATTATTTTAAGGAACGATGGTTTCTTACACTCGCTGTAAGCCAACCCTAATATCTTTCTTTCGGGTTCATATTATGAACAACAATAATATTTCTTTTTTTTTTATTTTGTAGCGAAAATACAAATGGGAACCGAAACACACTTTGACGATTTGGACAAATTTTAATCTGCTGGCTAGAATGCTATTTCGAACTCAAATGCGCACGTTAAGGAGGATATGGGCGCATGGTGGGGAGAAGCTAGATTGGATAAACACTATAGTTTGGACGAATCTGGTCGATATGTTTGAAGAGTTTGGCCCTGATAATTTTGGTTTTTGAATGTAATTTAGTTAGGAGACCCTTTAGTTAGTTATTTGTTTTTTGAATGTTTAAACCAGCCGTATCTTTTGTGTTTTGAATGTATAAATCAGCCGTATCTTTTGTTTTTTACATGTATAAATCAACCGGATAGATAAGCTAGTTATTTGTGTTTTGAATATTTAAACCAATAAGTAAGCCGCTTCTTTTGCACAAAGCAGTCATAACTCAGCTGAAACACGAATTCGTCACTTTTAGGTCAGCCATGCACAATTAGTCAGTCATAACTCAGCCGAATCCCGAATTCGTCACTTTTAAGTCAGCCGCTTCTTTGCGCAATCAGTCAGTCGCTATTAAGGAGAGTAAAAGTTGACTGACACATAAGTCAGCCTTTACTCAGTAACCGAAGAGTTGCTATTAAATTTTTTTTTATATCAATAAAATACAATCTCTTTACTGTTTCACAAAATCCTAAACCCCAAACATATTATAAGTTCCTTCATCGAGGATATCTGATGCCATCTTCACCCGTATACCCTGAATATTCGCATCATTTATCCCATCGAAAGTAGTGCCAAGAGCTAGACACTCGACAAACTTCAATGCATACACCCCACAATCGCCAACTTGGACGTTTTGTGGGATGTTTTTGCCTTTCCTCCTTCGGAACCCAAAGTGCTTCAATCTTGGCTTTCAGAGATTGATAGGAACTAAGTCGTTCATCATAACTGGGAGCATTTGCGTAAACGGCCTAAATGAATCTAGGATTTTCTATTCACTTTCGGGTGTCACTTGTCCAATGATGGGATCATAAGCTTCGATCTTCTCATTAAGAAGGTCCACGTGAAATGCCACCCAATGATCTCTTCCAGTCTGTACAATTCCGTACAAGTGATCGACATCTTCTAACCACTTCTTGTTTGTTTGCAGGTCTGCCGGAACTTTGCCGTTTACTAAATCCTCATACCCAACACCTTTGAACTTAAACATCTTTGGTTTGATCTTGAACTGGTTGTAATCCATACACCATTGTGCAGTAAACCAAGAGTCCAAAAGTACAATTCGCTTGGAGTAGAATGGGCAGGGATCTAGCATGGATTTTTTATGAGGATTCTCATATATGCGGAAATATGTTGTACAAAGAGAATCAAGTCAGCCCAAAAATTAAACTTAACTCAGCCCCATATAATATATAACTCAGACATTAAGTATATTTAACTCAGCCCCATATAATATATAACTCAAACATAAAGCATACTTAAGCCTACATAACTCAGACATATAATAAATAACTCAGACATTAAGTAAATTTAACTCAGCCCCAACAGTTCACTTACATTATCATACAACCATCCATAATCTATAGTTGGCCAATACTTTCTCTCAGTAATGAGAATTCTGAAGAACTCGATCTCCTCAGAAGCCTTTTTAAGTGGAACGTCCCTAAAACAATTAACCGTATTAACACATGCTCTAAAGGGTCATACTTGAATGGCTTTAGGTGATCCAAAAGTTTATCCACTTTAACTGGATCAGCAGGTGAGAAAGGATCATAGATTGCCGGTGAAGGTTCATAATTTTTCTTCATGCACATCATTCCATTGTCTCCAATATAAGGAAAAACTCGTGCTTGAGGAGGATCATTTGCTAGCCTCTCTGAAGACCCATCAGGAGATAATTTCACACTGGACTCCCGATAAGCCTTAATTCTGTCAGACCTAATCCTTTCCTCTTCTTCCTCAGACTCCGGCAACAGTTCGTTATATTTTGCGACAATTTTGCTGGTGACATCCTCAATCTCACTGTCGTCTAAAATCTGTTTATTCTTTGCTGGGATAGTCACTTCCGTTGGTTTCGGATCGCCTTTACGATTCCTCGTTAACCTCCTTCTTACTTGCCCCTCATTTCTTAAAGCGGCCTCCTTCTTTAAAGCAGCGGCCTTCTTTAAAGCATCGGCTTCTTTCTTCTTTAAAGCAGCGGCCTTCTTTAAAGCATCGGCCTCCTTCTTCTTTAAAGCAGCGGCCTCCTTCTTTGAAGCATCAGCCTCCTTCTTCTTTAAAGCATCGGCCTCCTTCTTCTTTTTAACCTCAGCCTCCTGCTTTTTTGCCTCAACCAATTTCTTAGCAGGAGAAACAGTAACGAAATCAACTGTTTCATCTTCGTCATTACTGAACTCCTCAGCCAATTTCTCTTTGGTCTTATGAACTGGTTCAGTACTTTTAAGCTATATTAACATATAAACATAACTCAGCCAGAATAAAAAGAATAAATCTGTCGCTATCTAACTATAACTCAGCCGTCAAATAGGTAATAAATCAGTCGTCAAATAGGTTATAACTCAGCCGTCAAAAGTAACCATAACTCAGCCGTAAAAAATAAACATAAATCAACTGTAACGTACATTATGCAGGGGGCTGTTGACTGGTTCAGGACTTTTAAACTCGTCCTTCTTCGGCTATATTAACATATAAAAACAACTCAGCCGAGACTAATAAGGATAACTCAGTCGTCAAAAATAAACATAACTCAACTGTAACGTACCTTTGGACTATTAACGCATTTCTGCGGGATGTTGTTCACTTTTGATTGGTTATCATCCTTTTGAGTACTGTTCCGTGCCTTGAGAGCATTCAAACGCTCTCTCATTTGCATCCGATCATTCTCAATAGATGCAACTCTTTCTTCCACAGCAGCTCGGACTGTATCACCAATCATCTTCTTCAAATCTGACAACTCTCCAAATTTTGTGTTGTAGGCGGTTAACTGCGACTCAACACTCTCTATTCTACTAGCAAAGTTGTCAAACTTGTCAAATCTTCTGACAAGGTTTTCCAAGACATTGACTACGGTCGTCAAATCCGTCTCTTTCCCCATATCCTCCTCACTAACATGCTGCAACACAATCTCACTGTTGCTTACTTCCTGTTTTTTCGTAGCTTTCTTCTGTTTTTTTGCGGGGGGTTGATCGGAATCTAACGAAACTGCAGCTTTCATTTTTTTCTTCTTCTCATCGCTCTTCACATCCCAAAAACCTCTAACAAACCTATCCGCATGTATGTCTGTTACCAGATTTACAACTTCTGGGTCATTTTCTTCACTTGCCCACTGCAGAAACAGCTCTTCTACATCCTCTTTCATAACCATTTTCTTCACACGCACCTGCATAGTAAATCAGCCATCAAGTAACTCATAAGTCAGACATCAAATAAATGATTCATAACTCAGCCATCAAGGTAGTTCATAAGTCAGTCATCAAATGATTTATAACTCAGCCATCAAGTAACTCATAAGTCAGACATCAAATGATTCATAACTCAGCCATCAAGTAACACATAAGTCAGACATAATAAAAAGATCCATAACTCAGCCAAGTCAACCTTCTTACCTCACCATGGTCTCTGATCTCCTCAGCTATGGCTGTAGTAAGACTTTTACGTGTACGGGTTCCACCCCATCGCAAAAGAGGAATTTCGTTCTCATTGACTACTCTTCCAAAACGCTCTCCGAAGCAAGTCACAGATTCATACGCCCAAACCAGCAACACGTCCTTCATGCCGCTAATGGTGTACGACTTTCCTTCTGGATTCAACATCTTAATTGAACCAACCAGAACTTCAAATGCAGTCCGACCCCACGGATAAGTCCTCAAGGCTTCATCGTCGAATACTCTTTTTGCACTTTCAAAGGGTATTCTAGAATTATGATGCAAGCCATAAAGTCTCATGGCTTGAAGAAGCAACAGCCCTAACCATTTCCTCTTTTCAAAACTCTAGCCTCGACAGACCTCTAACGCTGGCCTCAGTTCATCTAACTTGGGTCCTACCCCAAGCGGCACCTTCAACTCCTCCCAGAACGTTTTGTATTGCTCAGGTTCAAAACTTTCTGTTGGCAGTGGACCTGTGTTTAGACCCGTGAGCGCACCAAATTCGATTAAGCTAAACCTGATAGGTTGATCAACAACGAGAGACCAAATCTCCTTGTCATGTACTCGTAGCTATCTACATAGTAGATAGTGTACAGTCTTCCCAGACCACACCAATTGGCTATCAGCTAGCTTAGCAACTACTCCAAGAGGAAACTGCTTCATGTGTTCCCACACATCATGTCCTATTGCGTCTCTGACTCGAGGGAAGTCTCCCAAATGGACATTGTGATTAATTTTTTTATTTTCCAGGTTAGAAGCCCCTTCAGCGCATATTCTTGGAGGGTAATCCCTTGCTTGATCTTCAGGAATTGCTTGATCTTCAGGAATTGCATGATATTCAGACATCTGAACATAAAAGACATAACATATTAATGATAAATCAGCCGCAACAAAATTCAAACTCAGCCACAACTAACAAATAAACCAGCCGCAACCAAACACAAACTCAGCCACAACGACACATAAATCAAGCATAACATAAAGTGGAGCCACAATAGCATTGCACATGTAAATCAGCCGCAACACAACACAAATCAGCCACAACATAACAATAAATCAGCCGCAATAAATAACTTAAACAGCCATTAGCAACGAAAAACAAGCCGCCACAGAATAATAAATCAGCCACAATACCGTTAACAAGCGACAAACACTTTCGATTCCTCAGATTATACTCAAAATAAAATGAAAGAAGATGAAGAATCCCCACTCCTCTGTTTATACTCTCACCTTCGACTAAAATCCGACTGTGAAAATGAGAGCAGACGTTTCGACGACAACGGCGGTGAATGTTTCTCAGAAACCGACTAGAGCGAAAAAAGTAGAAGTTTCGACGACAACACACAAAGTTTTAATTTTTTCGTCCTTTGAGTTTCCTACTCTGACTTGTTAACACGGTTAACCTAGTTAAGGACGTGGAACAGTGATTAGTGACGTGAATTAGTTAATCATTTTTTAATTATAAATAACCTCAATTAAAAAAAAATAACCAAGGGTGTTTATTGTAATTTACTAGGCTTTAAAAACTTTTGAGTAATTTCCAAAAGATGTATGATATTCTAGTAATATAACAACTTTTCTATGCTATTTAAGTACTTTTCTCCAATGATATATACATTATATTTTACTGGCTTTTAGTGTTATCCTAATAGGATTTAATAAAAGACATGCTTACTTTTATTTTTTATACTTTTAGTGTTTCTATAATTATGTGGAGTCTTTCACGAAATTAGAGTAATTTGTACAAAAAGAAAGATGCAAAACAAACAATTTGGAAATGGGACAGCTTTAATTTTGAATGTCAAAGCTTCCCATCGAATAGATCTTCCTCCCATTGGTCAAAATCAAATTCTATCACAATATAGTTGAGAGTGTTAACTTTTATTTCCTTGTTAATTCATGAATCCGTATTGCGTGAAGTGGGTATCTTCAACTTCCCAGTATTTTTAATCGGACGTTAGAAATCCGCCAAGTGAAGAGTGTCTATTGCGTCTCATCTAGCACGCGGTCGATCTCGGGAGCCGAGCTGAGGGCCTGATTAACTTTAAAGTTCATATCTTTGAAAGTTACTTTCATACATCGATCTCGGAGTCTTATTCAAAGATCGGATCTAGGTGTTGCGGGGTGACAGGACGTGTTACCCTTATCGTGGCAAGATTTCCCCACGAGCCTACGGCGGTTAGATTTGCCGCTCTGTTTATGGTGCTTCGGCGTACCGCTCTCTTTCGATAATGAAAGGAGAAGAGCTTCACCGATGTTGTGGGGATTCATTAGCCAACATGTTAGTTATGCCATCTAACTGGTCACAACATATTGTTTAAGCAGAAGCTAGAGCTTCAAGTTTCTCGTTGGTCCCCCAGGTTAGCTCATCTTGGCGATCGAATTGATTTATCAGGTATCGAGAATGGTCCTGCTCATCGGTTATTAAGGTAGCTTCTCTGTTAGCTGGTTCGACGGCAGTGTTTTGCTTTGTAGGAGCTTCCTCCCGAGCTGGTGGATTGACTTTTCCCTGACTAGGTGGGTTTTGACTTTTCCCTGACTAGATTATTGTCCCCCTGATTGTATCGTCATTCTGAGACTTCGTGGCCTCCATTTCCTTGTTGAATTCTTGTGTGGGAGAAATTGATAAGGTGAGAATTAAGTTTTACCCCAAATAAAATAATCTTAGACTGCAAGGGCACAACTAATCAATCGTAGTATTTAGGGATAGAATCCATAAAGATTTAAAACACACATAAACAATATGAATTAAACAATAAGAAGAAAACATTAACGCCACCCTAGTTACTAAACAACATGTGGTTTTCAGAAATCGAGCAAATGTAAAAATCTAAAATCGGTATAAACAATATGAGGAAAACTTTGGGCTTTCATGGGTTCTCAGGGATTAACAATTCGAATTATTTAGGCAAACTCTTAGGGGCAATCGATTCAATTTTTCTTCTTCCTAGAACATGAACACATAATAAGCTAAGCATACTATTGCAGCATTAACTCTTAATTCAAATTCATCCCATATCAACATAGTCTCGCAGTGACAAGGATTTATTCTAATGCAATTGTAGACAAATTCAATTGTTCATCTAACCCAATAAGTTAAGTTTCGCAACCTAGAGAATCAAACTCATCAAACACCGTATTCACTACAAAGCAATGGAACGGTTAGCACACAATACTTCGGCTAAGATCAGTTTTAAGGTAATCAATCCCTAAAACATGCAATAAGAACAGATGTAGATGAATAAATACTCTTAATCTATCAAAAGCGCCACATTAGTTACTAAACCTATTTATTGAACCATGAAATCCCTTCGATTTCATCCCCTTAGAACCCAACACTAGAACTACTCAGACATGACAAAGTTAACCGTAGCAAAAACAATAGATAAACTTATAATCATTAAGAACAGTAGTAAAAGGTTTGAGAAAACTTCTCTATAGGTTACAAAGAGGTGAGATCCTTCTCCCTTAATCGAAACAAGCAATAGAAAGAAACAAGTGAAAGAGATTAATGGGTTAAGAACTTTGTGAAGAACTTTTACCTTTGAAGGTAGATGATGATGGTGTGATAAAGTGTCGTGGCTGCTGCTCTCTTTTCATAGGGAACAAGTCGTATTTAGGGTATAATCCTTGAAGAGTAGGAGATAACGTCGAAAAAAGAAAAAATCTCAATTTCTTTGGATGAGGTGATCGGTCAATAACTAAGGTGTTCGATCGATCACTGTGTAAAATCGTCTCTGCGTCAAGACTAGAGACTATGCGTCCGATCGATCACTCCTCGCATCCGGTCGATCACCGGTGAATATTCTTGAACTGCCTTAAACTTGCTCCTTACTCGAATAGATTTCAGTAGATTGATGATATCTCAAGATCTAACCGTCGGATTTTGGCGATCGAAAATTTTATTTTGAAGCTGATTTCTTCCTCTATCTCATGGTAAAATATGAGCTTGATCTGACGGTGGGTACATCTTCATCTAGAGAAAACATCTGATGGTCATGATCTATACTTCTTTGAAAAAACTTGATTTCCCTTCTTTTAAGTCTAAAATGCTCCAATTTCCTGTATAAACTTCAAAACCCATACAAATACTAAAAGTAGCATATTAAGTCCAACTCAATCATTTTTTATTAAAACCCTATTAAAAATATAAGAAAAATGGGTAAAATATTATATGTAACAGAAATCTCAAAACCCACTATCTAGCACGCCAGGTCTCGTTTATTTAGATTTTAGCTCCAAAATATAACACTCAAAAGAGGGAAAATAGATCGTGTTACAGAGTTTATGCTATTTAATATAATTGGAAGATAAGATCAGAATCGTCTTGCCGAGTTCAAACTTTATAGCAGATCAGACCGGAAGCCGCATGTTTTACTGAGCGGGAAAGTGTCTGGTTGAAAGTATTTACCGGGCTTGATTGCTTTGCTCTACGTGGGAGTGAAATTGAACTTTTGTTGCTCTTTTCGTGCACTAGATCTTTTCCGACAATAATGATCAGTCGAAATTTTCATTGCCGAAGTTAGAGGCCTAAACGATGTATTTTGGATCCCTTAAGCTTTACTCAAGTGAGATTAATACCTTCAACCATAAAGTTTGGTTCTTATTTATAGGTAAATGTCGGTCAGTTATTATAGTTAGATCTAACTATAGTAACTCACATTTATTACACTTATGGTTAGGTCCATATCCCTTTGAGTTGAGTTTTGATGGTTCGAAATGCTTTCTGGACTTGGCCTATTTTGTTGGTGGATGAAACTCACGCCCAACACTCTCTCAAGGGAAATATGTTATTGATATAATCGAAGAGTTTGGTTTGTTGGGATGTAAACCTGTTGCAACTCCAATGGAGCTGAACCACAAAACCTCAATGGACATAGATGGGTATTTTGATACTCCTGTAGTTTATGGACGTCTTGTCCCACTTGGTGATCACGAGAAAAACACTCTCATATAATGTTCACGGTTTCACTTGGTTCATGCGCCGACTTCATCGAAAACATTGGTATGTTGTACATCGTGTGGTACAATACTTTAGTGAGACAAGGTATATCACTCTGAGTTGAAGGTAATCTACCGTTGATATAAGATTGGAATCCACCAAACTTACGTTTACAAGATAATCAAGAGTTTACAAGTTAACTTGCGGAAATGGGCGTGATGCTGAGATGGAAGGTGGTGGCTTGATTGACTCTCTCAATCCGTGGTGATTGATTCTCTCATCTGTAAACAAAAATAGATTGTTTGAATCGCACAAACAAACTAATCTCGCAGCTTCTATAGAAGTAAGTGAATCACACTTAAATCTAAAGAAAATAATACTCTGTGCAAAAAAAACACTTTGAAAAGAAAACAAAGAGTTTTATTGAATCGTGATTGAAAGATGATACATATTAAAGCCTAAGGGAGCTTATATAATAATGCTCAGATCATAAACAAGCTAACGGTAATAAAAGTAAAATGAGAAACAAATAATTTATCATAAATGTGGAATAAGGCAGGTGATTGGATGCTTTGTATCTTGATATATTAATGTGATAATCGTGCCTCATTCTCCTTCTAGATGTCTTGATTCATTTCTTTAAAGATGCATATAGCTGTTGAAGAACTAACTCTTCAAACGGGTCCATTTAAGAAAGTTGAGTCTTTGACATATCCTCCTAATCTTCTGCGCTATGGTGCAGCTAGGAGCACGTTTTAGAGCCTCTGAATGAATTAAAGGCTCTCCTAGACGCCAAATATGATTCTCCAAGGAAATAAACCATTTAGTAAAGACACTTTCCAAGGAAAGTCTTGGTGTATAAGTGGGTAAGATTGAATCCGCCGCCTGATCCAATGGTTGGGAATGAAGCTTAAGGTGTTTTTAGGAGCCTCTAGTTGTAATAGATATTCTCCTAGATTCCAAACATGTGACTGAAGTCTCCCAAAACCGAAAGGTTTCAAATAAGGCAAGCTGAGGAATGTCTTGTTTAGAAAATTAATAACTTTCTCATCTGAACTTGTATTAGTACGAATCTAACTCGTTGAACTTCTATGATGGATCAAGATTATAGAGCAATTTAGTTTGTAACTTAATTCCTTCTGTTCTGATCCTAATCCTTCATTTAATGCGCGGAGGTCTTAATCGGACAAATTGAGAATCTCCCGATTTGTAAATTGAATAACTCCTTCGTTTGAACTCGATTTGATCTGATTCTTCTTTGAGGTGTTCTGCACTTGAGGTAAGAGTATTCTCCAAGTGATTTGACGTGTTGAATCATTGTTGGCTCTTTATTCGGAGCAAAGACACTGAAAGGACCAAAAGGTACAAAGACTCATATGTGAGTCTAAAGGTTTGAACTTCAACAAAAGGTGAGCACCTACATCGGTTTCCCTTTAGATGCTTAATCAGGAATCTATTTTGTCCTTTTTACTAAGTGGAAAATAAGCATAGAATAGAACATTTTGATGTAAGACAGACATTGCAGCATCTACACAATGGAATTGTCAATTCCATCTCCGCAATGGAATTGTCAAAAATCTATGTTGCATGGAAACTCCAACCAAAGTGCGTTTCGCGTTTTGGAAACGTTTCGGAAACGGAAACGCGATGGAAACGTGGAAAAATGCGATGGAAACGCGTTTCGGGAATATTCCATTTTGGAAATGTTTTGGAAACGCGTTTCCAACACTGGAAACGTGGTTGAAAACGTAATTTTTTGTTTTGGAAACAAATTGGATAATAGATTGAAAATATTTATTTGATGGAGCGAATGAAAATGAGAATGAAGATGATAGTTAAAATATTTAATTTTAAATGTTGTTTTCTTATCTTTAGTTAAACTATTTATAATATTTTTTGTATTGGATTTGTGTTGTTTGAAATATTTTAATACCACTGATAATTTTTGTTTTGTAATATATATTTTGTTACATTATATATATATATATATATATATATATATATATATATATACGTTTCCAAAACGTTTTCCTTTCCTGTTTTTTAAAGAAAAATCGTTTCCGCGTTTCCGTTTCCGTTTCCATGCACCTTAATCAAAAATACCATTGAGTGTGTTTGAAGCAAAGACACTCAATGGCCAAAAGGTTCCAAAGACTCGGATATGAGTCCAAAAGAGCTTGGAAAGGTAAGCAACGTACGTTGGTTTCCCTTGAGATGCTTAATCAAGAATCTATTTTGTCATTTTGATGTATGAGACAGACATTGCTGCAAGTTGTTGGAGTTGCGGATGTAATAAAATCTTCTCTCCGAGCAAGATTAGCATCTCCAAAATGGTATATTCAACTCGTTTATGTTTTCGTATATAAAACTCATAGGGTGAGAGTTTTTATTGGAGAGAGAACATTGAAAGTTTACGACAAACAGACAAAACGTGACAAGGACATTCTCAAGCTTGTGGTTGATAGGAGAAGCCATTAACAGTAAGACCACCATCAACACAAATGGTTTGACCAGTAATATAAGAAGCCGCAGGTAGACACAAGAAGACCACTAGTGATGCAACTTCATTCGGCTCTCCAGCACGACCAAGCGGAGTTCTACCGATCAATTCCTCCTTAAAACGGACGTCCTCAAGATACTTTGAGAAACAAAAATTGAGAGATGATTAGAGGAATTGGAGTTATTACATTAAACAAAAATTTGGCATGTTAAAAGTTCCTTGATTTTTTAATTACAGGTTGAGACTGAGAAGTCTTGACAACATTAGGTGCAACAGCGTTGGCTCTTATCCCGCCTTTTGCCCATTCACATGCCAAATTTCTGGCTAGCTGATTCAGAGCTCCTATTAAAAAAAAACAAGGCAAAAGTCCTTGTTGATTAATTAGCCTTGCAATGAAATGCATCTAGTGGTAAGCAACTCTTCTTACCTTTTGTTAGACCATAAATGGATCCACATTCAAATGATATAATCCCTGCAACAGAGGACATGAACACGATGCTTCCGTTGCCTGAAGCCTTAAAGAGAGGATGTGAAAGCTGGCAAAAATGATAAGCAGCTTCCACGTTTGTTGACATATGGAAAGAGAAATCGTCTGCCACATATTCTGTTGTTGGCTTTCCTCGAAGTACACCAACATTATTTACCTATGTTGAACAAAAAGAAGTTTCCTTCTACACAAGTGTCTTTAAACGAATATGCTTAAAGAATTTACATGAGATTTTCAACGTGAAGCAAGTAAAACCGTTCGTCATGGTCCAACAAGTCAGGTTATATATATATATATGCTTAGCTGTTTTAAGATCTAAATCATTTACGTACAAGAATGTTGAGTTTGCCATCGAACAGCGAGGAGACTGTTTGCATCAAAGTTTCTCTCTCGGGTCGAGAGGTAACATCACAGACTGAGCCACTCACTTGAAACCCTTTCGTATCCCATTCGCTTAAACTTTGATTGAGCAAAGTTTCAGATATGTCGCATACATGTATTTTGGCCCCAAAACCAGCCAACTCCTCTACTATGGCATAGCTAAACATTCCACAAACATAAATTCATTTATATCTGGACCATTCAGGATGTTAAATAGAAGCAGAACAAGATAAGAAAGACGAACCCGATTCCACTGGCTCCGCCGGTCACAAGAGCAGTCATACCTTGAAGACTCCATCTTTTGTCCATTTTTTTTGGCTTGTGACTAGCAATGACCAGAAATAACAACAGATTATATATACATTGAATGTGGATCAGATAAGTGTGAATTAGTGAATATGCGGTGGATATACTTTACTAAAGTATCTAAGTTAGTGGTACATAGCAAATATGACTTTTATAGTCAAAATATTCAACCAAAGCTTACTCATTTGTCATTTTCAACTTCACGCACAAGCGACAACTGAATTTAAAAGTCAGGATGGTGAACAAATTTTGCTAAAAAATCCACGTGTTTAGATAACAACTTTTCAGTGTCTTTCAAATATCCAACACATCGATAGGGCTTCTTCGTTTCTTCTGTAAAACTTCTCCTAAAACTTATACTCTTGAAAATTACATATTTTCCATCGATAATTGTAACACTTTCATGCTTTGGGAAAGCTTCGAAGTTATTAAGAGAGTTTTTTTTCTTCGACTAAATGGAGCAGAAAGTTAGTGATGATGGATATTGAGCTGTCAAGGCTTATTCTTTGTTATTGGAAACATTTTGGGTGCTTATCTTCTGTTGATATCTTATGACTTTGGAATTCAAATAACTAGAATAGATTTCTACAAAATGAATTATGTGGTCTTGAACCCGAGAGTACAAACTTTTTATAGCGATCTTGATGTGTTGTTTGCACAAATTTTTCTTTAGTGCTTCTCGTTGCTGGTTTTAGAAACTTGTTGTAGCATTCGTCTCTGATCATTTTGAACCCTAGGTCTCATGCCTAACTTGCTCAACAAGCAACATACCTGCACACACTAAAAGGAGAAAAAGAGGGGTGAGCAATTTCGGGATAAAATTATTCTATGAGAAAGTTACCCGCAGAAATTCCAATACTCGAAAAACAATAAGCAGTCAGACACACTCAACCAGAAATAGATAATACATCACTCAAACTTATGACTTCATCACATTCATACTTAACATTTCCACAACACCATTTTTATTTGTCCATTATCTCATACATATATCCAAAATAGTAGGACATGTGTTTCGAGCCATTTGCAATACAATGATGACCTCATAAAATAGAGCAAAACAATATACAAGGTCCGGCTCAAGCCTGTTATAGGAGAAGCCATTAACCGTGAGACCACCATCCACACAAATGGTTTGACCAGTAATGTAAGAAGCTGCAGGTAAACACAAGAAGACCACTAGTGATGCAACTTCATTCGGCTCACCAGCGCGACCAAGTGGAGTTCTACCGAACAATCCCTCCTTGAAACGGACGTCCTCAAGATACTTTAATAAACAAAAATTGAGAGATGATTAGAGGAACTGAGGTTGTTAAATTCACACACAAAAAAAGAAGAAGTAAAAGTTGTCCTTATAATTACAGATTTAGATGCAGGAGTATTGATAATATTAGGGGCAACAGCATTGGCTCTAATGCCATCTTTTGCCCATTCACATGCCAAATTTCTTGCAAGCTGGTTCAGAGCTCCTATAGAAGAAATCAACATATAATTAAAATATAAAAATCAAACTCTTGATTGACACATAGTATTGATAATATTAACTGTTACCTTTTGTTAGACTATAAATGGATCCAGCGTCAACTGAAACAATCCCTGCAACAGAAGAAATGAAGACAATGCTTCCAAATCCTGAAGCCTTTAGGAGAGGATGTGAAAGCTGGCAAAAATGGAAAGCAGCTTCCAAGTTTGTTGAGATATGGAAAGCGAAATCGTCTGCTTCATATTCTGTTGTTGGCTTTGCGCGAAGTGCTGCTACATTATTTACCTACGTTGAACAAAAAAAGGAAGATTTATCTTTAAACGAATATGCTAAGGTCTTTCTTATATAATACAATCATTTACTTACGAAAATGTTGAGTTTTCCGTTGAACAGCGAAGAAACAGTTTGCATAACTTTTTCTCTCTCGGGGCGAGAGGATACATCACAGACTGAGCCACTCACTTGAAACCCTTTCTTTTCCCATTGGCTTAAACATTGATTCAGCGAAGTTTCAGATATGTCGCATACATGGACTTGGGCCCCAAAACCAGCTAATTCCTCTACTATGGAATAGCTAAACATTCCACAAACATAAAATTCCTTGAAATCTTGACCATTCAGGATGTTAAAAACAAACAGAACAATGGGTATATCTAGGACTAGATCAAACAGAGAATGTTGTAGCCCGAAAGCGGAACAATGAATTTATATAAGATAGGAGGTCGGAGAATATCGTGTATTAGGAAACGAGTTCGCGGGCTGTGAAACGTTACAGAGCAGACCGGAGTCGATAGCCCGGACAGATCCCGGACTATCAGATCGCTTAAGAATTAAGAAGAAAAACAATAGATCGGACAAGCCCCGAGCTGTTTAGGTCGTCGCGAGTTGTTGTGAAGAGTATCTTTCCAGGTGTTTTTGGTTGGCGGTAGCTTTCCTTAAATGTCCTTTTGGAGAGTCAGAGTCCGAAAGAATGTTTCTGGTCCCTTGTCCTCTCTTAAGTAATGAATCCTCAATTGTCACATCATCCCCCCTATTTATAGTGGAATGTTGAGGGTACAATTCTAGGTTTATCTGACTATGGTTGCCAAATCTGACCCTTGTTTGACTATACCATGGTTAGAGCATGAGTTGGGCTTCAAAGGCTTATCGGGCCTCCAGATCGCTAGGGCCACAGGTCGTGGCCCAACAGTAGCCCCCCCAGTCAACGAAACGAGATTGGCCGAGCTTCGTTGTTAATGGGTCTGCGATCTGGATCTTGAGCGAATTGATTCTGCCACGTGTCGACGATTGACTGGTCTGTCGCGGTGAGTTCGGAGTTTTCGAGGTGCGACGTTTTGGTTTCCGCTCTGGATCTATAAAATGGGGTCCCCGCTCTTCCTTCTCTCATTTTCTTCTGCCCAACTTCTCTCTCTAAGGTATTTTCTTCACTTCTCTCTCTAACTTTTGTGGTTCTTGCCCTTGAAAGATTTTTGTTGCTGTCCCATCGTTTGGTTTCTAAGTTCTCCGGTCAATCTTCAAAGAAAAACCCGCCGTGTTCATATGATCCATGGCTTCACCGACCTGCACCGATTCCGAGAATGATTTCTCCTCCGAGCAAGCTTTCGGTAGTTCTTCCGCCGTATCTAGCTCGACTGATCGGGCTACACCGGAGCAGGAAGTTGAGACTGAGCTCGTTGGAACTCCTCAGAGAGGATTGGACCACGAGGAGGCCGGGACCTCCGGGCCCGTCGGGACCTCCGAGCCCGCCGGGACCTCCGAGCCCGTTTACCCCCAGCTTCGCAAGGTGGGGCGTCGACCTCCCGCTCGCGATCTGACTAGTGGAGGTCAGATCGGAGGTGCAAGGAACCCCGACTATTTTGATTTGTCGGATTTCCCTCAGGAAGCGATGGACTCCCCGGGGCCAGGCCTAGGTCGCAACATCGAGCTAAAACGCTGTGACGATTTCGAGACGTTGTCCGACGAGTCGTCGCTGATCACTATGCGACTTACTCGGGATTTGCCGGATAGCGTGGAGTTCGTGGTTCCGGGTAAACGCGATCGTCCCTGGTCGCCTCCTGAAGGATTCATGTGTCTATATGAATCCTTCTTTTTGGACAGCGGGCTGTTTTTCCCATTGCCACGACTGTTGATCGAGTATTGTACTCGACGCGGCATAGCTATATTCCAGCTTACTCATGCGTCAATCCGCAACTTCGTAGTATGCATGACGCAGGCCGCTGAACGCGGACTAGAATGTGACTGTGACTCCTTTGAGGCGATGACTCTCTTTAAGTGGAGGAAGCCTACAGGTCGCTTTTATTTATCAGCCCGCCCGAAGTTCAAACTGATTGATCCGTATTCCCATAGCGACAAGTCCGAGGATTGGGAGCGATACTATTTTTTTGTAAAGATAAACTCGGCGTCGGTAGCGAAACCAGGATGGCCTATCCGGGCTAGCTGGAATATTAGATACAGTAACGTTTTGACCTCTGATATGTTTATACTCTTCTTGTCCGGGCTGACATCTAATCTTTCCCTTTGCTTGCAGATTCTGTCGTTCCAAGGATTCTTCTCCCGCCGAAGCCTGGAGAATATTTGCTGACCGACGTTTTGAAAAGCGTGGCGCCTCAGATTTGGCCGGAATTCCTCGAGCAGCGGATTAAACGGTGCATAGGTCGGATCCTTACAGGTGGGTGCTCTGTTTCCTTGCTACGTGTCGACTTTGATCGAGCTATCCATTTAGACAGACTTTCTTACTTTTTGCAGGCTGTTTTGACTTGGAGCTCACTCCGCTGCATCCTTACACTTTCCCACCGATCAAACCAAAAAGAGTTCATAAAAAGAACGAGGCGAAGATGGTTATGAAGAGAGCCACATTCAAGAAGGTGAACTATACTGAAGAGGTCGGGGCGTCTGGCTCCAAAACGACGACGGGCTCAAAGGAGGTTGCTGCGACGTCTAAAAGGGTCAGTCCTCGGTCTAACAAACAGGCCGAGGCCCACGCTAGAAAAGAGGTCGGGGCGTCTGGCTCCAAAATGACGGCGGGCTCAAAGGAGGATGCTGCAACGTCTAAAAGGGTTAGTCCTCGGTCTAACGAACAGGCCGAGGCCCACGCTAGAAAAGAGGCCGGAGCTTTGTTCGCCGAAAAGATAGCCGGCAAGAAGATGGCGGTGATATCTGAGGGGGCCGCGAAGAAGATTCGGGAAAAGGAGGGAAAGAAAAGGTCGTCTGAGGGGACTTCTAGCGGACAGAAGTAAAAGGTTCGAGTTGAGGAAGCATGAGGAGTGGAAGCCGAGGTCGATTCTAACAAGGAGGACGCGGAAGCCTATGATCTGACATTCACTTACAGTGGGCGAAAGCATATTGGCGACAATTTCCAGGATCCCTTGCGACGTGGAGCATGATTTTCCCGAACCGGAGTCTTTGGTGGAGAAAGATGCGTACAAAGTGTATGCGAGGAGCATGATGGAGGTGAACTCGCTCTCGACGCCTACTTTGTGAATTTTTTTCTCTTTTCCTCTTTTCCATACTAACCTCGCTTACCGAGGGCCTTTCGTCGTTTTGTTTTGACAGACGGTTACCCACGCGAACATGCTTACCCTAAGGTATGAACGTCGCGTCCAGAGGCTCATCGATAAGCTAAGGGGTTTTCCTGGTATAAAGGCGGAGGCCGAAAAAGTAGCCGGTCTAAAGGAAAAGATCGCTGAGCAGAACCGGGCGATGAACGAGCTCTCCGCGAAAGCTGAGGAGGCGAGGCAAAGGGCGAGGTCTGCGGAGGAGGAGCTTGAGAAGGCGAGGGCGAAAGCGAGGCAGAGGGCGAGGTCTGCGGAGGAGGAGTTGGAGAAGGCGAGGGCGGAGAAGAAGTCTCTTGAGGCTTTTCATGACGGCGAGATGACTCGCTTGCGATCTTCTCGAGAGTATGAGATCAACCAGATCGTTGCGAAATGCAACGACAAGTTGGCTAAAATCAAGAAATCGATCTCCGACTCCGAGGCAGTAAACCATCTTTCAGCCTTGATGAATCAAGCGAATTTCAAGAAGTTTGAGCAACGGTTCGAGGCGTTGATCGTAGAGGAGGTCACAGAGGAGGACTTCGAAATAACTCCTCCCCGTTTTCTGCACGCGATTCCTCCTCGGGCCGACCTTGGAGCCCTTTTTGATGAATATGGGACTAACATGACCGCCACGGATAGGGGGAGTGTCGATTTGGACTGCGAAGCTTCCGATGCAGTTCCTCGCGACCAGGCCACAGGTGACGTTCTGGCTCCTCTTAATGGTATACCGGTTATCCCAGATGCCTAAGAGCTCTCTCTCTTTTCTTTGTTGTTTGTTTCTTATCTCCCCTTTTTTTTGGGCCGCTTGTGGCCTTCGTATTCTGGTTTGTAAGAACGATTTTATCCCCCCTTTTTTTTTTAATTAATGCCTTCGTCTTTTGGTTACTTAATGAGTTCGTAGATCGTCGTTCAACTAAGTTCGCGGTCTGGCCGGCTTACATACTTAGGTATATCTAGATCGTACTTAGGGTTTTAAGTGTGTCCGTTTTGCCTGCGACTCTGAGGTCGGCTTGTGACAATACCCGTTACGTGGCTAAGTGTGCGAGGAGGACTCGGCTTAGGGTACTTAGACGTTTCGGGGTAGGTTACGGGTCTGGCCCCGGCTTATAGGTCGCTAGGGGAAATGTTTAGGCTTCTGCCCTAGCGACGTGGCTGATCAAACCACTTTTGTTCATATGGAACGAAATTTGGTCGAATGCTTGGCCGAAGCATTGACGCGAAATGAGCTCGGAGCTTTCCGGACTGGGTGTACCAGCGCGTGAAATATGTTTGATAAAAAATAGAAAAAGAGTCGACGAACTGAATATAAATATATTTTGATTAATAGCTGTGCCTTTTTACGGGCTACCTACGTACCCATTGTGATAGGGATCAAGCCAATCGTAGTTCATTTACAAAAATAACAAAATGGGCTCGTAGAGTGTTCTTCTTTTTTTTTTTTTTTTTTTTTTTTTTTTTGGAGATCGATTGTTTTCAACCTGTAGCGGCGGATTCAGTCGGTCTTCAGCCTTGGTTTGTATTGGGGAGCTTGGTTTTGTAGTAGTACCTTTTGAGGCTCATGGAGTTCCAAGACCGTGGGATTATTTCGCCTTTTAAGGTGATCAGTCGGTAGACCCCAGGTCGGATGATTTCGGTGACCTAGTAGGGTCCCTCCCAATTAGCTCTGAGTTTCTCAGCCTTGTACTCCGCCGTGTTTTCATAAACTTTTCGAAGAACGAGGTCGCCGACGTCGAAGCTCCGGCTGCGGACTCGTTTGTTATAGTAGTGCATTGCGATCTGCTGATAGTTTTGTATCCGAGCTAGAGCTGCCCCTCGCTCTTCTTCGATGTGGTCGAGGTTGTCAAGAAGCATATCATCGTTAAGGGCGGGGTCCGCAGTCATCATTACGCGGCGTAGGTTGTTGACGTTTACTTCTGCGGGTACCATTGCTTCCAGACCGTAGGTAAGGGAGAACGGTGTTCGGTTGGTAGATTGCCAGGGGTTAGTTCTGAATGACCAGAGTACACCGTCGAGTTCGTCTGCCCAAAGACCCTTCTTGTCATCAAGTCGCTTTCCCAGACCGTCGACGATAATCTTGTTTGACGCCTTGGCCTGCCCGTTGCCTTGAGGATACCTTGGTGTTGACTTACTTAACCGTATCTTCCACTTCGCACAGAAGTCTTCGAAGGTCTTTGAGATGAATTGAGAGCCGTTATCCGTGATGATCTCATAAGGGAGCCCATGGCGACAAATGACAAATTTCTAGATGAAATTCTGAACGTCAGTAGCCCGTATCATCGCGTAAGCTTCGGCCTCTACCCACTTCGTGAAGTAGTCCGTGACTACGATGATATACCACTTCTGCCTTGACTTGGGGAAGGGGCCCATAATTTCCATTGCCCAACGCATGAAGGGGTAGGGCGCGGTTGCAGTAGAGAGTGGTTCGGTCGGGGAGTTGATCATCGGACCGTGTCGTTGGCACTGTTCGCAGCAGCGGGCGTATTCGGCACAGTCTTTTAGCATTGTTGGCCAAAAAAAAAACCGAGGCGCTTCATATTGATTGCTAAGGCCCGACCTCCGGAGTGGTTGCCAGCTGCCCCATCGTGCGTTTCGGCCATGATCCAATACATCTCATCGCCAGCCAAGCATTGGAGTAGTATATCAGCGGCGTTCCATCTGTAGAGCTCGTCTTTAATGATGATGTAGTGCGCGCTGCGGGTTTTTAGCCTACGCGCTGCCCATTTGTCCTTCGGGAGTTCGCCAGACACGATGTATGCGATGATTTCCCGGCGCCAGTCCATTGTTGTGGTATGGGAGGTCTGTTGTGGAGGTGTCTCCACGGTGTCGGGCAGACCGTCGGATTCGATGTTGATGCTGCAGATACCTTTAGGAAAGGTAATGCTTGGCTCGGTGATTGGTTCGATCGGAATTACTCGGCGTAGATCGGAATCCGAGCTGGAACCTAAGGAAGCGAGTGCATCGGCTTGAGTGTTGTCTGCCCGGGGAATCTTTGTGACTTTGAAAGAGTTGAAACCTTTGGTCAGCTCGCGGGTGAGTTTTAGGTATGCCTCCATCCTTTCGTCCTTGGCGTCATACTCCCCGTTGAATTGGTTAGCCACGAGCTGAGAGTCGCAATAAGCATGAATTTGTGAAGCACCGACCGCTTTTGCTAATCGTAGCCCGGCGAGCAGAGCTTCATATTCGGCCTCATTGTTTGATGCCTTGAATTCCAACCGGAAGGATTGTTCCAAAATCTCCCCAGTTGGTGATTCAAGACGGATGCCGATCCCCGCACTATGCCATGAGGAAGATCCGTCGACGTGAAGAGTCCAGTCCTGACTGGTTGAGCAGTTCTCTGGGGTGACCGGTGGTAGTTCGATTAGAATGTCGGCCAAGACCTGGGACTTGGCGCTTGTACGATTACGAAACTCGATGTCGTATTCGTTGAGCTCTATCGCCCACTTCGCCATTCTACCGGACACGCTCGGGCTGTGGAGGATCGTTCTCATTGGTTGTGTGGACATTACGACAATCGAGTGAGACTGGAAGTATGGCCGTAATTTGTGAGCTACGACGATGATTGCCAGTGCAAGTTTCTCAAGAAGGGCATAGCGCGACTCCGCCCCGTCTAGTGACCTACTGACGTAAAAGACGGGTTTCTGGTCGCCCCGGTCTTCTCGCACTAAAACCCCGCTGACCGCAGCGTTGGTTACAGACACATAGAGATACAGAGTTTCACCGGGCTCAGGTTTGGCCAGCACGAGCGGCGTTGACAGGTAGGCTTTGAGTTCCACGAACGCGGCCTCGCATTGGTCGTCCCAGAGGAAGCTTTTGTCCTTGGGAGTTCGCAGCAATTGATAGAACGGCAAGCTTCGGTCTGTAGATCAGGAGATGAACCTGTTAAAGGCGGCGATCCGACCTGTAAGTCGCTGTACCTCTCTTTTATTTCTTGGTGAGGGCAGGTTAAGTATTGCGACTATTTGCTTCGGATTGGCCTCGATTCTGCGTTGAGTGACTATGTAACCCAGATATTCACCCGAGGTGACGCCGAAGGTACACTTGGTTGGGTTGAGTTTCATTCTGAACTTTACAAGATCGCAAAGCAGTCTTGGAGGTGGAAAACGTGATCACTGGCCTTCTGGGATTTGACAAGCATGTCATCGATGTACACCTCCATTGTGTCGCTGATCTGGTTGGCAAACATCCTGTTCACTAATCGTTGATAGGTCACTCCGGCGTTTTTGAGACCGAAAGGCATTACTCGGTAGCAGTACGTTCCGCGGTCTGTGATGAACGCCGTCTTCTCTCGGTCGTCGGGATGCATCATAATCTGGTTATATCCCGAGAAGGCGTCCATAAAAGGGAGAAGTTCGTTGCCAGTCGTCGCCTCGACGACCTGATCTATGCGAGGGAGCGGAAAGCTATCTTTAGGACACGCTTTGTTGAGATCGGTGAAGTCGATGCAGACTCGCCACTTGCCATTCTTCTTCTTGACGACGACTGGATTGGCGAGCCACTCCGGGTAGTGTATTTCCGCGATTGAGCCAGCTTCGAGTAGTTTGGTGACCTCTTCGTGTACGGCCTGGGCCCGTTCTGGGCCGAGCTTCCGCCTTTTCTGCTTGATCGGTCTGTACATCGGGTCGACGTTTAGCTCGTGCGTTGTTTTGGCTGGGTCGATTCCCTTCATGTCTTGCATTGACCACGCGAAGGTCGTAACATTGGTGCTTAGGAACTGGATCAACTTCTGTCGCAGTGGTTCTTCAAGCTCAGCGCCAATCCCGACCTTGCGTTCAGGGTGTTTTTCGTCGATGTTGACTAATGTGACGGCCTCTTGCTGCGGCCTTGAGTTCGCTGGTTCGATAGCTCGGTTGATGTTGCAGGTTACCTTACGCATTTGTTGCTCCATGACGAAACACGATCTGGCAACTTTTTGACTTCCACGGATTGTGAAAACTCCAGTGGAGGTCGGGAATTTGACGCATTGGTGGTAGGTCGAGGACACTGCTCGGAGAGAGAAAAGCCAGGGCGTGCCCACTATGACGTTGTACACCGCTGGTTTATCAACCACGACGAACTTCACGATCTTTGTGATACCACCTGGGTAGACCACCATTTTGATGGTGCCTAACATCATTGTCGTTACTCCATCGAAATCGGTCAGAGGCTTTGCACTAGGCTTGATTTTATCGTTGCCTATGTCCATCTTTCGTAGTGTTTCGAGAAAAATGAGGTCGACCGAACTTCCTGTATCGACCGAAACCCGGGTGACGTCGCAGTCCTCGATCTTCAGCTCGATAACCAGTGGGTCGTTGTGCGACATTGACATATTCTTGGTATCGGCATATCGACCTCGGCCTGTAAGCGACAGTCTTGTTGCAAGGATACTTCCTTTTCGTGTCTTTTCAGGGAACGGACTGAATTGGAAGTAGTTTGGAATCCACCCATTATCATGTAAATTTTTCGCTTTGATGAGGGATGATTTTGGCCAGAACCCTTGTCGTCACCGGACCGTTTTGGAGGGAGGGGAGATCGACGTTGTTATCTGGCCTCTGCTCATGCCGCCTGTCGTGCTCCTTGGTTTAACGTTTATCGGATTGGTTTGGGGGTAGATCGACTTGTACCTCTCCGCATTGGTAGGTCGAGTGGCCGTAAATTTGGTGATAGTCGCAGAATGACCTGGTGTCTGCCTCTTTGTCCTCCCCGCGAACGAACTTGAACGGCCACTTCTTGCTTTGGTTCTGAACCGGGCTCGGCGCCTGACCTTGCTTGTTCGCAACTAGGTTGGTCGTGAACTTTTTCTTGGAGTCTTTGAAGTCCTGGTCAAGGTGTTGCCGAGGCTCGACGTAGTCATCTTCCGCGGGCTCCTTTACTTTGGCTTTCTAGGCCATCGGTTTGGTGGGAGAATACTTTTTTTAGTTAGTGGCGCGGTCTTCCTCTAATGCGATGTAGCGCATTGCTCGGTGCATCGCATCTTCGAGGGTGAGGGGTTTTTTCAGGACTAGGTCGGTCCGGAAGGGCGACTCATGCCACAGACCGTTCTGCAGAGCGTCGATGGCGGAAGTTTCGTGGACGTCTAGCTCTACTAATTCCGCCTTGAAATGGGCCATATAATCACGAAGGGACTCCTTGGGCTCTTGTGCCAGTGCCCACAGGTCGGCGTCTGTCGCTCCGTCTTGAATGTACATTGAGTAGTGTTTGAAGAAAGCCGTAGAGAGCTGGTTGAAATTGTTGATGGAGGCCGGTTCAAGCCGGGAAAACCAGTCGAGTGCGGATCCTGTTAAGTGCTCAACAAAATACTGACAGTAGGCCGCATCTCTTTCTTCTGGTGATAGCTGAACTCGTCCCATTGCGATGGTGAAGGCGGTCATAAAATGCTTTGGGTTGGAGGCGCCGGCGTAGGTTTGCAGGCGAAGCTTTGACGTGTATCTGAGCGGGGTGGAGGTGATCCTATCTGTGAAAGGTGTTCGCTGGGTTTCCTCCAGCACGCGATCGATTTCCGGAGCTGAGCTAAGAGCCCTGTGAACTTGGGAGTTCATATCCCGAAGTGTAGCTTTCAGGGCTTCGATCTCGGATCCTCGGAACGAGTCATGATCGGGTGGCGCAACTGGTTGATGGAGTTGAGCGCTGATCGGAGTTCGTGACGGGGTACTGAGGTTGATTACCCTATTGTGATTCAGAGGTCGTCCGTGTCGTTCTGCCGCATAAGAGTGCGCTCGGACCTGCTGCGCTACCTGAGGGGAATCTAGCTGCTCTTGAATAACGACCTGGGCATTCGATAGCTCGTTTAGACGGACGTTTGTCTGTCTAAACAGATCGTCTTGCTAATCAAAACGCCGCATGAGTGAGTTCAGCATCATAGCAAAGTTGACCTGCTCGTTTGTGACAGCGGCGGGTTCGCTTCCTCCAGACTCGATCGCGGCGGGAGCGGTTTCTTCGTGAGCTGGAGCCTCGTTAGTGACCGCGCCTTCTGTCGTTGTAGCTGGAGAGATCGTGTGGATTATTTCGGCGGCTTCTTGAGTTGTTGCGTTGTCAACTGGTCGACTTGTCGATGCTTCCGGACTCATAATTCCTTGCGTTAGAAAATCTCCAAGCCGATTGTCAACCTGGCGCGCCAATTGTTGTAGCCCGAAAGCGGAACAATGAATTTATATAAGATAAGAGGTTGGAGAATATCGTGTATTAGGAAACGAGTTCGCGGGGTGTGAAACGTTACAGAGCAGACCGGAGTCGATAGCCCGGACAGATCCCGGACTATCAGATCGCTTAAGAATTAAGAAGAAAAACAATAGATCGGACAAACCCCGAGCTGTTTAGGTCGTCGCGAGTTGTTGTGAAGAGTATCTTTCCAGGTGTTTTTGGTCTGCGGTAGCTTTTCTTAAATGTCCTTTTGGAGAGTCAGAGTCCGAAAGAATGTTTCTGGTCCCTTGTCCTCTCTTATGGAATGAATCCTCAATTGTCACATCATCCCCCCTATTTATAGTGGAATGTTGAGGATACAATTCTAGGTTTATCTGACTATGGTTGCCAAATCTGACCCTTGTTTGACTATACCATGGTTAGAGCATGAGTTGGGCTTCAAAGGCTTATCGGGCCTCCAGATCGCTTGGGCCGCAGGTCCTGGCCCAACAGAGAAGAAAGACGAACCCGATTCCGCTGGCTCCACCGGTCACAAGAGCAGCCATACCTTGAAGACTCCATCTTTTATCCATTTTTGGTTTTTGGCATTTGAATAGCAATGACCAGAAATGCAACAGACTATAAATCTATATACGATGAGTGTGGATCAGATAAATGGGGAATGAGTATCTTTGTGTATGTTGTGGAAATGTTATGAGAGGGAACACGAATAAAATGCATTAAAGTTAGCATCCCTAGGCAGAAGTGACTTTTATAATGGAAATCTTCGAACCAAAAACTTTCTCATTTGTCTTTTTTCAATAACTTAAGAGACAACTGAATCTAGAAGTCAGAATGGTGAACAAAACTTGAGTATTTGAAGCTAAATTTTGTTATGTTAAAATTCACTTATTTAATTTTAAAATTCTCATATTTTATCTTAAAATCAAGAGAAATTTGCTAAATGACCATCATTTGAATTTCATTTTGTCCCAATATTCTACCAGATGAACAAATCTCATTAAGCCTAATTTTGGAAAAACTCGATTTAACCCTCTAATTTTGTTAAAAAATTTTAAAAAGTCGAAATAAATTCCACACAATTCCTAAAAAATATTTTTTTCTTTAAAACAAGAATAATTAAATTTTGTTAACAAATAAATTAAAATTTCAATTTTCAATTTAAAAGCCAAATTAAAGTCTTACATTTACAAAACATAATATGAATTTGAAGGTAAAAATTAAATTATATTCCAAATTTTTATTTTCGAAAACCAAATAAATTTAAGAAAAAAATCTTCAAATTTTCTTTATAAAATAGTGTGATATATGTCATTAGTGTATTTTCTACTAAATTATTTAAGATATATTTCTCTTTTAAACTATATTTATGGACCAACATTGTTTTTTAAAAATATTTCTAACAAAATTAATTTGTATGAGATATATTATTTTGAAATTTTGTAACCATATGAATTTTTCGAAGCTTTTTTTATGATTTTAGAATTTTTTAATATTTAAATTGGTTTTTCAAATTTAATATTCAAAACGTAATATTTAAAAATATTTTGTAAATTGTCGATTAAGGGAACTAAATATTTAGATCCTAGATTTAGAGAATTTAATAACTAAATTTGCAGAAAACACATTCTAAACTACTCGGTAGATGATAGAAAATGTGGTAGAATTTATATTCTAGCATAGTAGAATATATTGAGAACGGTAGATTACGTTTTTCTGGATTTGGTAGCTGTTAGTGCAAATCGTGGAATAAACACTCTACGAAGATGTAGAACATAGAGCAAGTAGTAGAACATAAATTCTACGTTTGGTAGATATACATCTACAAGACAGAACCAACAATCTACCAACCCGTAGACGTAAACGTGGATTCTGGAAGTCGTAGAAGCAAAATATACAATTATTTTTGAACATTAATTTTAACTAATAAGAATATTTTGATATATACAAATGGCTATTCTTTAGGTGTTTGTAATTATAAGATTTTTAAAATTTTTAAAACTCTTTATTTCTAATTATTTTTATTGGGTTAAGAATAGTTTAGGCAAAAATTGTCAAAAATGAGAAAAGAGTATTGGGACAAAATAAATTTCAATGTGAGGTAATTTTAAAAATCTCCTTAAAATCAATGAAGATTTCTAAATACTACGCATCTTTACTAATCAATTAAAACCTGTAATCCAATAATGCCATCTCAAAATTCTTGTATTTTTAATGTAAAAATTATTTCGTAATCTATTAAAATCTATAATGTAATGTGAAATCAAATCCTTATTAAGATCCAATGAAAAATCAATAAATGAATAATACCGAATTTAGTGCACACAAAAAAAAGAGAGAGAATAATACCGAATTTCAAATCATTACAGAAATAATACAAGATTAAATTTTTGCGGAAAAAAATTAAAAACAAAAAATAAAGTTGTATATCTTCCATATAGATAAATATATTTTATCTTAAAAAAAAAAATTTACATGACACTTAGATTGAATGTAAGCATTTTAGTGTAAATCGAATACGTTTAAGATTATAGATTATCTCAAATTTATTTGAGCTCACCAAACCTAAAAAACATTGCATTAGTACATAAATCTTCTTAAATAAAAAAAATAAAAAAATAATGATTTCCAATTTCAACCATTAATGTTTGGGACAATTACAAAATACCATTTTTTGTGTGCACATTTGCAATAATGCCACTTAGGGGTGTTCATTTGCAAAAATGCCACTAATTATAGATTTATAAAGTTTATATCTTAAAATTCTAAACCCTAAAAAATGTTTTGACCCCTAAACCCTCCTAAACCCTCAAAAGTAAACTCTAATAAAACATAGTTAATCCAAACATAAATAATATAAAGGAAAAATAATTTTTAAAAAGTGGCATTTTTGTAAAGATTTAAAAAATGTGGCATTTTTGTAAAGTGACATTTTTTGAAAATTCTCTTAATGTTTTATTTATAAAGATTTACGTTTATAACAACAGCGCAACTTTAATTAGAGTAACATGAATACAATTAAACAAAATAAAATAAAATAATTGTATGATCAATCACATATGGTATTCAAATAGACATAAATACAATTTGTATAAAGTAATTAACATTAATAAATGATTCATCATTAAAACATTATGTTATATAACATTTAATATTTAAATGTTATATTTTAATTGGATTTAAATTAGTAACATATGTGTTTATGAGTTCATGTTAAAAAATTAATGTAAATATGTAGAGATTTTCAACATGACATATATAATTAATTGAAATGTTTGATTGATTAATTTAATTGATGTGTACTTTCAAATCTTTATTGAGTGACACATAGACTTTTTCCATTTAGTATATCTTCAATTAATATATAGAGTATTCTGAACTAAAAACATAAACAAATAATAAAAAATACAATTTACATATATTTCCAGATTAATTGAAATTAGGTAATATACTAACCACTAAACCCCGTTAGTGTTTTTTTTATATGGAATATGTAGTAGTTATTCAAAGCCTAGTTATTCTAGGTTTAGATTCAGTGAAGAAGTTGCTCGACATAAAAAGCAAAGTGGATTATTGTGTCTCTCTCCTAGTTCAAACGAAAGAGACGGTTATTAATGGAGACATGTATCAATCCACTTATTCTCAATTTATTTTGATTTGAAATTTCATTAAACTTAACATGTTGTCAGAGTTCGGTTTGTTAATCAAGTTTATTATCGCTACTAAATTGATATCCCGTTCAAGATAGACTGATGAGAGCAATCATTGGAGAAGTGTAAGGATCCCGCATCAGAAAGATAAAAAATAACTAAAAATATATATGAAGAACATAGCATAACGCATTCATACCAATTGTTTTTGAGTTGGAAGGCAAACCATGAAATTTGATAGTTCTAAGCTATTATTTTTTACTTGTCTTCTTCTTCTTTGTCTACGTTTTCTTTGTTCATCATCATCTTCTTCTTCTCATCATGATCCTATAAACAGATTAGTCAATGTTCGGCTCAAGCTTGTGGTTGATAGGAGAAGCCATTAACAGTGAGACCACCATCAACACAAATGGTTTGACCAGTAATGTAAGAAGCCGCAGGTAGACACAAGAAGACCACTAGTGATGCAACTTCATTCGGCTCTCCAGCGCGACCAAGTGGAATTCTACCGAACAATCCTTCCTTGAAACTGATATCCTCAAGATACTTAAAAAAAAAAAATGATCAGAAGAACTCATGAGGATGTAAAAATGAAAAAAAAGTTATCTTTTTATTACAGGTTGAACCAAAGGGGTCCTGGTAATATTAGGCGCAACAGCGTTGGCTCTTATGCTGTCTTTTGCCCATTCACATGCCAAATTTCTCGCTAATTGATTAAGAGCTCCTACAAAGTACTTGTATTAGGAATAAATAAATAAATAAAAAACACTCCTTGTGGATTAGTTAATCTTGCCTCTCGTAGTGCTTTGGTTACCTTTCGTGAAACCATAAATGGTGGATCCAGCAGCATCAATTGATACAATCCCTGCAACGGAGGAAATGAAGACAATGCTTCCATACCCTGAAGCCTTTAAGAGAGAATGTGAAAGCTGACAAAAATGGAAAGCAGCTTCCAAGTTTGTTGAGATATGGAAAGCGAAATCGTCTGCCACATATTCTGTTATTGGCCTTGTGCGAAGTACACCGACATTGTTCACCTACATGGAATGGAAAGAGGATTTAACAATGTATTCTTCAAACGAATATGCTTAATTGTTTTTTGGTTAAGATCATTTACTTACCAAAATGTTGAGTTTGCCGTTAAACAGGGAGGAGACAGTTTGCATCAGTCTTTCTCTCTCGGGTCGAGAGGTTACATCACAGACTGAACCACTCACTTGAAACCCTTTCTTTTCCCATTCGCTTAAACTTTGATTGAGCAGAACCTCAGAAATGTCGCATACATGGATTCTTGCTCCAAAACCAGCTAGCTCCTCTACTATGGCATACCTAAACATTCCACAAATACCTAAACATACTTCAAAGCCTGACGTTCTAGGATGTTACATATAAACAGTACAAGAGGTGACATAGAGGGAACAGAGAAAGAAGACGAACCCGATTCCGCTGGCTCCACCGGTCACAAGAGCAGTCATACCTTGAAGACTCCATCTTTTATCCATATTTTGGCATGTGACTAGCAATGGCTAGAGATTCCACATATTATATATACAGTATTGCGGATCAGATAAGTGCAAATTAATCAGTATGTTTGAATATGTGGTGGAAATGTTATGCAAACTAATACATCAAAATTTAGTGGTCCCAAGCAAAAATGTCTTTTATGCACTAATTTTTATTTATTAATTTACCAATGAATTATTGCTTAATATATTTAATACAATTCTACACGTTTTGATAAGTAATAGTAATATTTGTGATTTTGAATAATAAATATAGAAAATATACTAATTCGGAGCATCATTTTCACCCTGGTCATATTTATATGAGAAATTTAAAAAAAATGACACTTTTCAAAAATGCCATATTTTCAAAATTTTGTAAAACTACCACTTTTTCAAAAAAAAAAATTTCATTATATCATTTATGTTTAGGTTAACTATATTAAGATTTAGTTTTGAGGGTTTAAAGAGTCAAAACATTTTTTAGGATTTTTTTTTTTAAGATTTATGCTTTAAGAATATCGATTAAATATTAAAATGTTATAATTTAGTTATATTTAAATTAGTAACATATATATTTGTGAGGTCATATTAAAAAATAAATGTAAATATACATATATTTTCAATATGACATATAGAATTAATTAGAATATTTGATTGATTAGTTTAATTGATATGTTCTTTAAAATCTTCGCTGAGTGACAAATAATTTTTTATTTAGTGTCTAATATATAAAGGATTATTGTGGATGAAACTCCAAGTGAAGTGTTCAAGGATATTAAAGAGAGAGCAATGAACATACTGGCAAAAGTAACTCCAAAATCTGAAAACTATCAATGGGGATTACCTACAAATTCATAGCTCTATCAATAATTTTTCTAATATACTTAATTTCTTGTGTTTCTGAGTAAACGGAAAACCAAATTTCTTAAAGAAGATCTGCCCCAATGAGGCAAACGGGCCAAGTTTCTCATGGCTTTCCCATACTCTTCCTTCTTACGCAGTAATCCTCATATTCGGCTTCTTTTTTCACAAGCTTCATCTTCGCCATCACTCCAAGTCCCGACACGGCCTAGCTTTCGTCAATTCACCCTCAATGGACTTAAAGGGGACCTTTCCCAGCAATTATCTAGGCAACTCCTTGAATCGGGGCAGTTGAATTCAATACGGTGCAGGCTGCTGAGTTGAAAAATATCGATACAGCCGGTTTTAAGTTGCTCAGCTCGGTTCAATATCGTAAAGGGCACGGCAAGGATTAGAGAAATCACAATGGCAGGAACATCAAAAGCAGCAATATGCTCCTAGATGAAGAGAGTAGGCGCAATTAGGAGATTATGTGCACATCATTACAGTTTAGATGGCAGCGAACGTTATTGAGACGGTCAAAGAGACAGTGATGAAAGTCAAAAACAGTCCTTTATCCGGTTTCAAGATTAAAACCTAGAGTTACTAATCATAGTAGAATAGTGAGGTTCGTTAAGGAACCAGCAATACGCTCTAATTCTATGGAAAACAATCTCAGCTAAGCAATTCAAGTTGGGTTTGAATGTCACAAATTAACAATTAAATAAAATGAAACAAAGGTAAAAGCGGTTGTAAACAATATTGGAAAGGCGTTAGGTCAGGGATAATTCTCAGGGATTCGAATATCAGGAACCAAGCAATTATTCAGGTACGCGATTACGACCAAGTCTCGAACTCAACCATAAATGTAAGGAGATCCACTTTCGTGGCATCTACAACTTTAACCATAAATCTAACACCCTAACTGTCGTTGAGGTTACAAATATTATCAAGCATTAGGCGATTAGGGATGATATGTTCACGAGATGCCCTAACTTCAACTTTCGTTGGCTATGGATCAAATCGCCCACCTATGTCAATTCCAGCGATTTACAAACTTTTGATAAGTAAATTCAACCTAAAATCAAAGGCTAGGTGATCAATCTAACCTAGGCAATAAGATCGACAATAGGTGGAGACTATCGAATGAATAATAAAAACCTATCTATGCTTAGTTCAAGAGATCAAATCCCATCGAAAAACCCTTAACCTAACAATTAGACTACTCGCTCATGATCAAACAATTAACAGCAGCAAGGGACATGATAAACAACATTGAAATCGGTATATAAAAGAGTAGGGTTTAGAAAACTTCGATAAGTATGTGAAGGACAAATCCAAGCTCACAAACTTCCTCAAACAAGTGTATAAATCTCTCTTTCTCTCAATGTGTTCTCTCTTTGCTGCTGTGTGTTGTTGTCGTGTGTGGCCCCTTTTTTTGGCTGCGTGAATTGCCTTTTTATAGGCCTTGGCGGCTGCCCTAAAACCTAGGGTTTTAAAATTAGGTTTAAATGAAGTTTCCATAATCAGATCTGCTGGGAGCGGGTGCTCTCTCTTCTGCACTGGGTGCTCCCTTTCTCCAGAATGTTCAAAAAGGGTCCAACTTCATTCCTTTCTAGCCAAATCCAATTGCAAGCCCCAGTCATTGCTTCCAGCCACTTTTGTACCTAGAATGACTCGATAGAGAGTAAAAGACTCGATAAAAACCTACAAAACAAGGGTTAAAACGCGCCAAAAACGCATTATATCAGACAGGCAGAGATTGTTACAAGAATAACGAAGGAGAGAATAGAAGACACGTGGCGGGAGATGATTGATCAGGAGTGGCCGTTGGGAGATTGTTACAACAAACTTTCGAAGAGGGAGAAGGAAACACGTGGCGAGTTTTGCCATGGATTCTGTTCCGAGTTGTTTTCGTTTAAATACAAAAAGTGAGAGAGGTGGAATTCATTCAGAAAAACTCTTTGTAAACTTTCTCTAAGATCTGGACTTATCTCTTTGAATACATCGGTTCATTGTTTGCAGAAGATCCTTCTCTTTCGAGATCTTCTACAGGTGGACTTCGTTTCTTTGTTTTATGAACGTTGATTCGATCTATCGGTGACTAGTGTTACCTTTAACAAAGATGTGCAACTATTTGGAGTGCTAATATTTGCGATTGTGTGCGGAAGAAGAGCCATGTAGCTGACAAGGCCACCAAAGGGGATCAGTGTGGTGAAGTTGCTGTTTTAAGGGTTCAAGAATGGTAAATTGCTACAGGTTCTGAAAACGGGACTTCTAGTTCTGGGCGCTAACCAATATCCAGAGATGTGAGGCCTGTGATGAAGACAATGTTGATGGTACATAACATCTCCCTCATGATGACTAATTCCTTGTATGGAATCTAGGAGGAAAATTGCAATTGAAGTCTGCCTTTTTGGCTAGAGTTATAAACATAAGCATGCTGAAATAGCATTCATCATTTCAGTTAATACCACATTACTACTACCACACAAGAAACAACAGAAATTAGCAGAACATGACCGTTCATCTATCAACACGAACTCAAACAAAACAAACAAATTAATTGGTTATTCTGACCGTAACAGACGGAAAATTCAGATACTAAAACTTCTCATTGGTATCTAACAAATATTTATTTATGGGTCGTGAGCACTTATGGCATTAACCAAAAGCTGAGCTGATTGCTGTAATAAAATACACAGGGAAGAAGAAGACTGACCAAATCCCACAGATTTCTATCAAATACAAGGGCAGTAATTCGTTCAAGACTCCTGTTTTCTCTTCCTCGGCCATTCTTGTGTATGAGTGAAGTTTCAAAACACAATGAAAGTCAACTCCGAGAAATCATGACACAGACTACAAGCCAATGAACACTCATGGAAGCTTTCCACCACATGCACAAACAAGAAAAAACAAGAAAATAAGTAATAAATATGGGAAACTTATTATTTCCGCTACCTGATGTTAAACTATCCTTTTCATTAACATTAGATTTAGTAGGACAACTTCAACTCTCATGAAAGCAGAAGGCAGAAAGTTGTTGAATTCTCATACGACGATTGTCTTTCACGGGAAAAAGGAGATTTAATAAAGATCAAAGAAAGGATCCCAAGAAAACTAACAACTCGATAGAGTGGCCTAATCATGTCGTGGGAAGAAACCGTTTACGGACATCCCTCCATCAACACAAATAATCTGCCCTGTAATATATGATGATGCAGGTAGGCATAAAAAAGCCACGGCAGAAGACACCTCTCTCGGTTCGCCAAGTCGACCAAGAGGAGTTACTGAGTAGACTTCTTCCATGTAGGCTTGATTGCTGAGGACCTGTGACCAAAAGACGTGAATCATCATATTACCCATCATAAATAGGATGCAAACAAGTTAGCTTAGTATTTATCAGTTTTGAATTTCGGCTTCAGAAGCTTCTATTAAATTGCAAGATATATGTATAAGTCTTATGAAACCATGCATAGAAAATTACTTGCTCCACCATAGATGTTTTGATATACCATGGCGCAACAGCATTGCTCCTAATATTGTCCTTGGCCCACTCGCAAGCCAAATTTCTCGTAAGTTGATTGATTGCTCCTAAAACATAAAGGAAAACGAAACGAACCAAAACCTTATTAGTTGAATGCTCCTTATAGTATCTAAACATCTTGATAAAACCTGAATAATTATAATGTAGCATAAGAGGAGGTCTTCCTTTGTTTCGAGACAAACAAAATACCTTTGGTTGCAGATTGGACCGACATATTCTTTAAGGAGACAAAACCAGAAACAGAAGAGATGAACACAACACTTGCAGCGTTAGATGCTCTAAGCAGCGGATAAGCAAGTTGGCATAAATGGAAAACCGATTCAAAATTCGTGGACATGAGTGTTGAAAATTCTCCAGCACTAAAATCTACCATTGGTTTCCTGATGTTCATCCCAACATTGTTTACCTAAAAGCAGAGGAAACAAAAAAAAAAAATCAAAAACAAGAAATTGCACGAAATGATCAACTATTTTTTGTTGAACAAAATCAACTTTGCCTAGTATAATATTTTAGAATTGCTCTCTCACAGACAAATAAACAAACACTTGGTGTGCATGCCTGTAACAGGAGCAGAACTTACGAGGATATGGAGCTTCCCGTTAAAGACAGAGGAAACATTCTCCATCAAAGCCTCCCTCTGAGCTCGATCAGAGACATCGCAGACTGACCAGATTCATCCTTTAACCAGCAACCACATGAGACTCTAGGGAGAGAAAGCTTCCTTCCTCTGGTAATCAGTGAAGCTGGAACTTCCACAGATAGGGGATCTAAACGCAAAGCTGAAGCCCATGATGTAGATGACCTTAGCCCGTCTAGCAAACAAAAAATGGAAGGCCAATGGAGTGGAGAGGGTTTGGTGGTTCCCCTAGAACCACCACAGCAGCCATGAAAGCCTTACATTGGAATTGTCAGGGGTTGAGGAATCCTCTGACAATTCCATATTTGAAGGATATCAGGAGACAGCACAAACCTGATATTCTATTCCTCGTGGAAACAAAAAATAATGATGAATATGTACATAAGCTAGGTGAAGAACTTGCATATGCCCATCATTTTCTTATATCACCTACTGGGCAGAGCGGGGGTATGGCTATTTTTTGGAATGATACAGTGAGTTGCAGTTTTCTTGGATGTCCTACTTTGCATCTCACTGATATGTGCATAAAGGATAAGCATCGGCAGTTTTACTTAACCTATGTCTATGGTCATCCTGTTAGACAGAAACGGCAACAACAATGGATCTCTATGGCTGCAGGTTCATCAGTGAATAAACCGAGAGTACTTCTAGGGGACTTCAATGATATTAAGGGTAATGAAGAGAAACATGGTGGACCAAAACGTTTGGAGAGCTCTTTTGGAACTTTCAGGAGGATGTTAAATATCTTGGGACTCCAAGAAGTTAAGATGACTGGAGGTAAATTTACCTGGATGGGGAGAAGATATAGCCATGATATCAAAACAAAGATTGACAGAGTGGTTGCTAATGCGGATTGGCAAGATATGTATCCAACTGCTCATGTCAAGATTTTAAATTGGATAGGATCAGATCACATACCACTTTTGCTCTGTACTGATGAACAGAGATGGAAAGGCTACAAACTATTTTGCTACGACAACAGATGGAGATTTAAGCCTCAGGTACAAGATGTTGTACAGCGTACATGGAATGAAGAATGTCAGTACCTTCCTCCAGAAAGATTTAATGAGGCTCTGAGGAAGTATAGAAATGGTATTGCATGCTGGAAGTCTACTCAGCAAACAAATTCCCAAAAAAGATTATAAGAACTGAAGCTCCTTATACAGAAGGCAGCTGATTCATTCTGTCCAGATTACGCATATATTGCTTCTCTGCGGACTGAACTTATTAAGGAATATCAAATGGAGGAGGAATATTAGAGAGACAAGAGTAGAGTCCAGTGGCTTCAAGCAGGCGACAAGAATACCAAATTCTTCCATGAAAAAACTAAGCAGAGACGAAGCTTCAACAGAATAGTTTCAATTGCTGATGAAGCAGGAAAGACATGGTTTGAGGATAAAGATATTCAAAAGGTCATTCTTAAGTATTTTGTTGAGCTATACTCTGCTGGGGAAGGAATGGATAAGGAAATGGAAGCAATTTCCTTTCTCGGACAGCTTAAACCAAGAGTAACAGCAGATATGAATAAGGAATTGATAAAGGTTGTTACTGAGGAAGAAATATATGCAGCCCTCAATCAAATGAGTATGGACAAAACCCTGGGGCCTGATGGTTTGAATTTTGGCTTCTACAAATACCATTGGAAGGCGATTAGCAAAGGTGTGGTTGATTATGTTAAGCATTTCTTTGATACTGGTTTCTTACATTCTGATATTAATCAAACGCATATTTGCCTCATTCCTAAGATAGAGTCTCCACTGGAGGTTAAGGATTATAGGCCAATTACTCTATGCAATGTAGCCTATAAAATCATCTCTAAGATATTAGCAGAACGTCTAAAACACAGATAATGTCCTAATTGCTCATGAACTGCTTCATTCACTTCAGACGAAAAAGTTGAAAACTCCTTATATGGCTCTGAAATTAGATGTTTCTAAAGCTTTTGATAAGATTGAATGGTCGTTTATTGAAGCAGTTTTGAGAAAACTTGGTTTTGCAGATGTTTGGTGTAGGTGGATCATGGCTTGCATTACATCAGTCAATTATTCAGTGTTGATTAATGGTTCACCAGTTGGTAAAATAATTCCATCTCGGGGCATTAGACAAGGTGATCCTATCTCTCCCTATCTTTATTTGTTATGTACGGAAGGTCTCTCTGCTGCCTTGCAATATTATGCTACTCAGCGTAAAATCACAGACTTTAAAGCTAGCAGAAGTGGACTGTCTATTACTCATATGTTTTTCGCTGATGATTCACTTATCTTTTGTAAAGCTCAAGAGGGAGAATGTAGGAGCTTACTAGAAGTTCTCAAGCAGTATGGTGATGTATCAGGCCAAAGAGTTAATTTTCAGAAGTCTTCCATTATCTTTGGCAAGGGAGTAGAAGCTGAAAGACAAATCACAATAACAAGACTATTGGGGATTCAAAAAACAGGAGGTTTTGGCCGTTATTTGGGCCTCCCAGAAACTGTTGGCAAAAGCAAGAAGGATACATTTTCCTTTATCAAACAGAAGGTAATGCGTAAGCTGGACAGTTGGTATTCAAAACTACTCTTTCCAGCCGGGAAGGAAGTCCTCATCAAATCAGTGGCAATGGCATTACCTACTTATAGTATGTCTTGCTTCCTTTTACCCAAAAATATTGCTGATGATATCACTAAGGCCATTAGGCAATTTTGGTGGAGAGGTAATAAGGATAGGTATAAAATACCATGGATTGCTTGGAAAAGGATCACATGTTCTAAGTTGGTTGGTGGACTAGGATTTCGGGACATTAGAGACTTTAATATAGCATTGTTAGCTAAGCAGAGTTGGCGGATTTTAGAACATCCTGAAAGTTTACTAGCTAAGGTTTTGAAGGCCAAATATTTTAGGAACACATCCCTGTTGGCTGCTAAGCGGGGCAACCAATCTAGCTATGCTTGGAAAAGCCTTTATCAAGGAACTCAATTACTTGCTAAAGGTTTAATATGGAAAGTAGGAAATGGAAAGAAAGTAAGAGCATGGAAAGATAATTGGATTCAAGGAGATACTCCAAGAACTGCCAAATGTATTGCCACTGAATTATATGCTGATCTTACAGTTTCAAATCTTCTGATTCCAGGAACTGCGCAGTGGAATACAGAAATGCTTCGTCTCATGGTTCATCCGGATGATATTCCTATCATTAAGCTCATTAAGCCTAGCACCAGAGGATTGGAAGATCAACTAATATGGGCACATACAAAGGATGGAGTTTACTCTGTTAAATCAGGTTACCATGTCCTGCGCTCTTTGGATTATTCTCAGCCTACGCCAAGCCCTGTTTTTAAAAGTCTTTGGTCACTTAACATTCCTCCAAAGATTATACATTTCTGGTGGAAAATTTTACACAATGCATTGCCTGTTGCAGAAAGATTACAGAAAAGAGGAGCGTACATTGACACAACGTGCCAAATGTGTGGGGAAGGAGAAGAAACAACAAATCACATCCTTTTTTAGTGCAGAGTATCCAAAGAAATCTGGGAGCATTCTCCACTCTATCATCTATCAGGTAATCAACTCCATCCTGAGATAACTCGTAATGTTGCAGCTCTAATGGAGAACAATGCTCCACGAGTTAAAAATTGCCCGTTATATCCCTTTGTTGGTTGGCGATTATGGAAAATGCGAAACAATCTAATATTCAATGGAAAACGGGAGATGATTCCATCTGTGATTAGTAAGGCCATTATGGATCACCATCAATGGATTAAAGCTCTAAATGATCTGCAACAAAATCAACAAGAGAATAGAAACCGTCTACATACTCAACCAAATTCTGAATGGGAGGTAGTACAAAATGTTAAAACTTGGTGTTGTTTTGTAGATAATTCTTGGGTTTCTACTACACAAAGAGCGGGATTTGGCTGGATTTTAATGGATGACAAGGGAAATAAAATTGTCCAAGGCTCGTCATCTATGGATCCGATTGCATCAGTGTTGGAAGCAGAAGCTTTTGCGTTAAGAGAAGCAGTTAATCAAGTTCAAAGGTTAGGCTATACGAGTGTAACATTTTGTGGAGACTCAAGCATAGCTTTAGAGTCAATGAAGGCTTCCAGCAAGGGACAGAGAAAGGAGCATAAAGATATAACAACCTACTGCAGGGATGTAAAGGACATGCTTCATCAGAAAATGGATTTTCGGTTTCAATACATTAATAGGAATGCAAACACTCAAGCTGATTCCTTAGCCAAAAATGCAAGGATAATGTGTAGAAACTATGTAATATCATGGTGTACTAATATCTAAGGAACTTTGTAACTTAATGTCTAATGGAATGAAACTATTGCCGACAAAAAAAAGAAAAGAAATGTTCATCCAATTTTATATCGGATAGTGGCTAACATCAACATCAAGACCAACGACTTTCTTTCACATGACAATAATCGATCCATTCTCCCGTGTGGATCAATATTTCTGATTAATAGTGATTAACAGTATCGTGTCAGAGAAAAATAAATAAAAAGTTGATATACACGATAAATTTGTAAACATATTTAGGTTGTATATGCAAAAAACATATTTAGGTTGTATATAAAAAGTTGATATACACGATAAATTTGTAAAAAAAACTTATATAAATTAATAATGTTGGGACTTTGAAATTTTATTAATTTAGAGAGATATTAATTAATCGATAAATTAATTATTAATTTATATAAAGATATCTATTTTAGGTAATAATTCTCTAAAAAAAATCAACCAACGCTATAACAAAGAATTTAGTTAAATCCATTTGTAAAAATAATATGCATTGACCGGAGATTATGATTTATACTTTTAGTTATCGCGATATCATGAATATTAATAACATAATATACTGTCCATATAAATATGATACATGTTATTAATGTTGATGATATATATTACGATACATTTGAGAATAGTTATGTATAAAGAATCAATTATCGTGCCTCTAATTTTTCATTAGTTTTGGATACCAAAAAAACAATCAGAAAAGTTTTTTTATATAATAAATAAAATAAAAAATCATTGAAACCATATTTTAGTACTTTATCATAGTTATACCTATATATGGATAATTATACATGATTATTAATTTATATTATTATTGGGACTATATCTTACCAAAGAGTTTTAAAAAAAATTATTATCTTATCAAATTTTGTTAATTTTTATATTGATCCAACGCGGAACCGGGAAAATTTATTAATTTATGGTGATTATTAATTTATAAAATATTAATTTATGGAGGTTTTACTGTAACTAGTTATTCTTTTAAAAAATTTCATTTAGGAAAAAAATTGTAGGAAACTCCACATGAAATTTTCAACGGATAATTAATAATAGGTTTGCTTAGCCATATATAAAAGTCAAATACTGTACTTAGGTTTGTTTAACTTCCTAGAATAAACAAAAATTAGGTTTGAATATGAAAAGGTCTAATTTTTTTGAAGCTATAAAAAGAGCAATGCTCATAAGTAACTTCATACACTTCTCATAAAACTATCAATGGCGCTTACCTCCAAATCGATAGCTCTCTCAATAATCTTCCTATTTTCTTGCGTCTCGAGTCAACGAGAAACTAAATTTCTCAACCATGGCTTTCTCGGGGCTAATCTCTTCAAGTTCGGCTCATCCAAGGTCCATCCTAGTGGCCTCTTGGAACTGACGAACACTTCGATGAGGCAAACCGGTCAAGCTTTTCATGGCTTTTCCATACCCTTCTTGAACCCTAACTCTTCGAATCCGATTTCTTTCTCCACAAGTTTCGTCTTCGCCATCACCCCAGGACCCGGCGCACCAGGTCACGGCTTTGCTTTCGTCATCTCACCCACGATGGACTTTAGTAAGGCCCTTCCCAGCAATTATCTGGGCCTCTTCAACAGCTCTAACAATGGGAACTCCTTGAATCGGATTCTCGCAGTTGAATTCGATACGGTACAGGCCGTTGAGTTGAACGATATCGATGATAACCATGTTGGTATCGACGTAAATGGAGTGGTCTCAATCGAGTCTGCTCTAGCCGCATATTTTGATGACCTAGAGGCGAAAAACATAAGCTTGAGGCTTGCGAGCGGAGATCCGATTAGAGTCTGGATCGAATACAACGCAACGGAGATGATGCTCAACGTCACATTGTCTCCTCTAGAACGTTCGAAGCCAAATTTACCTCTTCTCTCTAGAAAAATGAATCTTTCTGGGATTTTGTCCGAAGAACATTTTGTCGGATTCTCTGCAAGTACAGGAACTGTAACGAGCACACATATTGTTCTAGGTTGGAGCTTCAACATCGAAGAGAAAGCACAAGATTTTGATATCACGAAACTTCCTTCTCTTCCAGATCCTCCGTCTCCATCTTCTCCATCCCCGAGTCCTCCAGTTTCAGTCAAGAAGAATTCGAACAACACCAAGGTGATCTTGTTGGATGTTCCCTCCATTAGCCCATACAAATCATGAGAATAATGAAGACAACTCTAGAATTATGAAGAAGATTCTAGAATGATAAAGAAAGCTCTAGAATTATGGTGAAGATTCTAGAATGATAAAGAAAGTTCTAGAATTATGGAGAAGATTTTAGAATGATAAAGAACATTCTAGAACTATGGAGAATATTGTGGAGAATTAGAGATCTTTCTAGGCTTATCCAGATAAGTAGAGATGTATAGAGAATTCTAGAATAACCTAGGACCTAAAGCACCACTACTATAAATATGGGTGCTTGGTAGCATTTGGAAGATTAATAAGCAAGAAAGAAGACACCACAAAAGAGTGTTCACTTGTAAACTCTCCTTGTATCAAATCCTTTCTAATAATAAGATAGTTTGTCTTAAATCCTAGTTGTCGAATTCCCATCTTATTCTCACAAAAGAGTATTGGGCAACTTTCCCAACAAGTGGTATCAGAGCCAGGTCGATTTATAACATCGATATCTTGTGCGGATCAAGATGGAGGCTACCGTTACCATTGAAGGTGACATGTTCAAACTCACGGCGGACAACTACTCGTATTGGAAACCAATGATGGAAGATCATCTTTATTGCAAGGATTTGCATGAGCCCATCATCAACAAGTCCAAACCGGAAGGAAAGGATGATAAGGCATGGGAGGTTCTAAATCGAAAAGCGGTCGCTATAATTCGTAAGTACATCGATCGATCTCTTTTCGAACATGTTGCTACCTATACAAATGCTTTTGAATTATGGACAAAACTTGAGTCTATGATTCAAAAGAAAACACCTCGAAACAAGGCTCTTCTTGCTCGACGGTTGGTAAAGTTGGAGTATAAGGATGGCCAAAGCATGATGGAGCACTTGAACAATTTCAAGGGGATCATAAATCAGTTAACCAAGGTTGACATGAAGATTGAAGACGAGCTGCAAGCCCTTCTACTCCTTAGCTCGTTGCCAAAGAGTTGGGACACACTAGTTGTCACTCTCAGCAACTCGGCACCAGATGGAAAGCTTACCATGGATACCGTGAGTGATAGCCTTCTAAACGAAGAAATTAGAAGGAAGGAACGAGGTTTGAGCAGTCAATCGGAGGCGAACGTCATTGATAGACGAGGTAGAGACGAAACACGTGGACACAACAAAGGTCGAGGTCGAGATCAATCTCGAGGACGCTCCAAGTCACGTCCTAGAGTGACATGCTACTATTGTGGCAAGGCGGGTCATAGAAAGCCAGAGTGTCGATTTTTCAAGAAAGATCAACAAATGGGTGATATTAAACCAGATCGGTTTAACCACATGAAGAGGCATGACGACAAGACCACCGCAGTTGTTGCAGATAAGGATGAAGACATATATCTTGTTGGAGAATATAATCCTCTAAACATTGCCTCAGATGACACTTTATGGATTATCGATTCTGGTGCTTCTTTTCACGTCACCCCTCATGAAGACTTTTTTGCAACCTACCAAAGTGGTGACTTTGGTAATGTCCAAATGGGAAATCAAGGAAGAAGCAAAATTGTTGGAAAGGGGGACATCATTCTTACATCAAACACCGGATGTAAGATTATTCTCAAGGATGTAAGGCATGTCCCAGACATGCGTCTAAATCTAATATCAACTGGAAAGCTCGATGATGTTGGTTTAGGAAATCACTTTGGTGAAGGCAAGTGGAAGCTAACCAAAGGAAATTTGGTCATCGCTCGAGGAAAGAAAGAAGGATCTCTATACGTGACACAAGCTAAGCTTTGCAAGGAGGAGGTAAACGTCGCGAATGCTGACATAGAGTTATGGCATCGGAGGCTCGGCCATATAAGCGAGAAGGGTCTAAATATCCTTGCTCGAAAGAAATCCCTTCTTGATATGAGAGGTGTTTCTCTCGAACCATGTTCTGATTGCTTAGCTGGAAAACAACATAGAGTCGCTTTCCAAAGATCCACTGCACCGATGAGAAGGAAACATATCCTTGACCTCGTACATACTGATGTATGTTCAATGTCTGAGAAATCCATGGGTGGTGCATCATATTTTGTCACCTTTATCGACGACCACTCAAGGAAAGTATGGGTACACCTGTTAAAATCAAAAGATCAAGTTCTTGATGCTTTCAAGGAGTTTGTAGCTCGAGTAGAACGAGACACGGGGCAAAAACTCAAGTGTGTTCGATCAGATAATGGTGGTGAGTACCGAGGTCCCTTCGAAGCATTCTGCAAAACTCATGGAATCAGGATGGAGAAGACTCCACCTAAGACACCACAATTAAATGGAATTGCTGAGAGAATGAACCGAACCATCGGAGAAAGAGTTCGATGTATGCTCTCTCATGCAAAACTACCTAAGTCCTTCTGGGGAGAAGCAATAATGACCGTGGTTGACATTATCAACCTTACACCATCAGTTCCACTGAATGGTGATGTCCCAGAGGAAGTTTGGTCAGGAAAGAAGGCTTCTTACAACCATTTGAAGGTTTTTGGATGTAGGGCGTTTGTTCATATTCCTAAGGATGAACGAGCGAAGCTAGACTCCAAAACTAAGGAGTGCATCTACCTTGGCTCACCAAAAGATGAGTTTGGCTATCGGCTTTGGGATCCGATAAATAGAAAGGTCATCAGAAGCAGAGATGTTGTGTTCTTCGAGGATCAGACTATCGAAGACATTAAAAGATCAGAGAAACCAAAGCTAAGGGTTAGAAGAGACATAGATCCTGAAAAATCACATGCTGACACTGGAGAAGCAATCGAAGACGCTGATGTTGAGCATGAAGAAAGTACTACTACTTCAGATGAAAATGGTGACGAAACCATAGAACAGGAGATTGAACCAAGACGATCAACCAGAGGTAGAATACCATCAACACGATATACTCTTGATGAGTATGTGACCCTTACGGATGAGGGGGAGCCTCAAAGTTATGAAGAAGCTATAGTCGACACTCATAAGGATGAGTGGGTAAAAGCCATGCAAGATGAAATGGAATCCTTGCAAGAGAATCACACATACGAGTTGGTAAAATTACCAAAAGGAAAAAGAGCTCTTAAAAACAAATGGGTGTACCGGATAAAGTTCGAAGATGGAAGCTCAAAGCCTAGATACAAAGCTCGGTTGGTCGTGAAAGGATTCAACCAGAAGAAAGGCATAGACTTTGAAGATATATTTTCTCCAGTGGTAAAAATGTCGTCTATCCGAGTTGTTCTTGGTCTAGCAGCGGTTCTAGACCTGGAGATTGAACAACTTGATGTCAAGACAGCATTCCTTCATGGTGACCTCGAGGAGGAAATCTACATGGATCAACCTGAAGGATTTAAGGTCCCAAGCAAAGAAAATATGGTGTGTCGACTAAAGAAAAGTCTTTATGGCCTCAAACAAGCTCCAAGACAATGGTACAAGAAGTTTGACTCCTTTATGATGGATCATAACTTCAAGAAAATCAAGAATGACCATTGTGTCTTCATGAAGAGGTACGCTGATGGCGACTTTCTTGTACTCCTGCTTTATGTTGATGATATGTTGATTGTGGGTCATGACCACATCAAGATAGCTGCTCTAAAGAAAGATTTGAGCACGTGTTTTGCAATGAAAGACTTGGGGCCAGCAAGACAGATTCTTGGGATGAAGATTACTCGTGATAGATCGAAGAAGCTATTATGGTTATCCCAAGAACGATATATTGAAAAGGTATTGGAGAGATTCAACATGCACAAGGCGAAGCCTGTGAGCACTCCACTTGCTGGCCATTTCAAGCTAAATACGAAGCAAAGTCCAACAAGTGAGAAAGAAATGGAAGAAATGAGGAAGACCCCATATGCATCAGCAGTTGGGAGCCTTATGTACGCCATGGTGTGTACAAGACCTGATATTGCTTATGCAGTTGGAGTTGTGAGTCGCTACCTAGCCAATCCAGGAAAAGAGCATTGGAAGGGAGTTAAGTGGATACTCCGTTATCTACGAGGCACAACTAAAAGATGTTTGTGCTTCGGTAATGAGAAGCTTGAGTTAAAGGGCTACACTGATGCAGACTGGGCTGGTGACAAAGATTCCAGGAAATCAACATCAGGATATGTTATTACCTTTGCAGGGGGAGCTGTTTCCTGGCAGTCAAAGCTACAGAAGTGTGTTGCCTTGTCCACTACTGAAGCAGAGTATATCGCAGCCACTGAAGCTTGCAAGGAGATGTTATGGATGAAGAACTTCTTGCTTGAGCTTGGAGTAAAGCAAGATAAGTATATCATGCTATGTGATAACCAGAGTGCTATTCACTTAGCAAAGAATTCAATTTTGCACTCCCGCTCAAAGCACATCGATATACGTTATCACTGGATTCGAGAAGTTCTGGAAGAGAAACTCCTACATCTCGACAAGGTACACACAGACAAAAACTGGGCAGACATTTTGACCAAGGTGCTACCAATCAAAAAGTTTGAAGATTGTTGTCAAGGCATCGGGATCGAGACAACTTTGGGCTAAGTCAGGAAGGGGGAGATTTGTTGGATGTTCCCTCCATTAGCCCATACAAATCATGAGAATAATGAAGACAACTCTAGAATTATGAAGAAGATTCTAGAATGATAAAGAAAGCTCTAGAATTATGGTGAAGATTCTAGAATGATAAAGAAAGTTCTAGAATTATGGAGAAGATTTTAGAATGATAAAGAACATTCTAGAACTATGGAGAATATTGTGGAGAATTAGAGATCTTTCTAGGCTTATCCAGATAAGTAGAGATGTATAGAGAATTCTAGAATAACCTAGGACCTAAAGCACCACTACTATAAATATGGGTGCTTGGTAGCATTTGGAAGATTAATAAGCAAGAAAGAAGACACCACAAAAGAGTGTTCACTTGTAAACTCTCCTTGTATCAAATCCTTTCTAATAATAAGATAGTTTGTCTTAAATCCTAGTTGTCGAATTCCCATCTTATTCTCACAAAAGAGTATTGGGCAACTTTCCCAACAGATCTTAATCGTCGCTGTATCAGGAACGGTTGCAATCATGATCCTAATTCTCTTAGGGTTTTGGTTATTCCGTGGGAACCAAGTATTCTTCACAGGAGGCGCACGGAAATTCTCCTACCAGACGATTTCCAGCGCAACTGGAGGTTTTGACAGCTCTAAGCTTTTGGGAGAGAGAAACTCTGGCAGTTTCTATAAAGGGCAGCTTGCTCCTACTGAGATAATCGCAGTGAAGAGAGTTATTTGCACCACAAGGCAGCAAAAGACAAACCTAATAGCTGAAATTGATGCAATCTCCAAGATAAGACAAAGAAACCTTGTTAACCTACTTGGTTACTGCAGCAAAGGAAACAAGGTTTACACCGTTTACGAGTATATTCCCAATGGAAGCCTAGACCGGTTCTTATTCAACAATGACCGACCAGTTCTCACCTGGTCGGACCGATTCTGTATCATAAAGGGGATTGCATCAGCACTTAAATACCTTCACAGCGAAGGTCAAAAACCCTTGATTCACGGAAACGTAAAAGCCAGCAACGTACTCTTAGATGAAGAGCTAAACTCTCGACTTGGAGACTATGGACAAGGCAGCAGACACAGCACCACGGGATACGTGGCACCAGAACTAGTCGAGACGGAAAAAGTTACAGGTGACACGGATGTGTTTGCGTTCGGAGTGTTAATGATGGAAATTGTATGTGGAAGGAAAGCCATAGAGCCGACAAAACCACCCGAACAGATCAGTTTGGTGAACTGGGTGCTTCAAGGGTTCAAGAAAGGAGACCTGTTACAAAGATGCGACTCGAGAATAAAAAGAGAGGAATTGGTGGCTCGTGAAGTGTTTCTGGTTCTGAAAACTGGAATTTTGTGCGCAAACCGGTCTCATGAAGCTAGGCCGATGATGAAGAACGTGTTGCAGTATCTCGACGGTACAGAACGTCTCCCTCATGACGATTTTCTCTTCTATGCAGTCTAAAAGGTGATCTCGAAACGTGGTTTTATTGAAGCGTTTGCGTTTTGGGGTTGTGTGAATTAAAGATTTGACCAATACTCATAAGCATGATGATTTGAATAATACCTGGTATACTCAAATTGTAAAATGTAAAATAATGATTTCTCATTTTGAGAAATATTCTTGTCGAATAACAATCTTCTTACTAATCAAGGAAAATAAATATTTCTCTGATCTAATCTAAATGGTATTTTTTTTTTTTGCTAAATAATCTAAATGGTGTTTGTTCGTCATTTTAGATAAAAGGTTAATTTGTATTGTTTGAGGAAAGGTAAGCAAATATATATGACTTCGTGTTGAATATTAAGTACACATATTTCTTAATGAAAGTTGAGATTATTAATTATACTGTGGAACTTTTATGTGACTACATTTACATATGGAATATATATCCATGAAAACTGTTAGAATTTGTGAGTGTTTGTCTCACATAACAAAAAAAAGCAATCAACTTGTGATTGTGTTCTTCATTAACTAACTAAAGAACTCACTCTCAACAAGAAAAGCTATCACTAGTATGTAACATAATCCGATTATAGAAGCAACAACACTTAGAGTTTATGCTCTAAACAAGGGATTAGCTCAGTAATTTAGTGAAGAGAATAAAGAAGATTTTAGTGTTTATTTAAGGTAAAGATTGACAAGCAATGGTCTGCCATTAGGCAGACCCAAACCGCATAAACCTCTCTTTCCACATTGCTAACATTTGTTTATGCAAAAGTAAAGAAGAAGAGAACTATATGAATTCAATCACACTACTTGTCTTTTTTTTTTATTGATTTTTTGTGTCAAATACAAGAGAGAACGTGCCATTATATAGGCATGAGCATCAAATTCGAATTTCAAATAAAGGAGATAAAGATTTTTATATAGGCAAGAGCATCAAATTCGAATTTCAAATAAAGGAGATAAAGATAGAAGGTTGATGATAAAGTGTCCTTTGTCCGTTATTAAAGATAAGGTTGATGATAAGGTGCCTTTGTCCTTTCTCCTTTGTTGATGATAAGATTGATGATAAGGCTGATGATTAGATCCAATAACGTTTATGTATGACCGTATGTATGACCTGTACGGCCATGTACGACCATGTACGGATCCGTACCGATAAACAAACTAACAGCTCCTTCCTCTGTTCTTACAATCTCTCTGCTCTTAGAGTCAGAAGCTGAATCGGACGCTGAAACCGAAACTGAGACTGTGGCTGGCAAGGCTCATCCATCACTGAACCCGAATGACGAGGAGGAGAAGAAGACGGTGACAAAGCCTTATCAATTTCAAAAACTATGGAAAGACGTAGAGGAACTCGTCGTCTTGCAAGGTATGATCGAGTTCAAAAAAGATAAAGGCAAGAGTCCAAAAGAAGACAAGGAAGGATTTTACCATTTTGTTGAGGAATCAATTAGCTATGAGGTTAGGAGTTTGAAGCAACTTTTCGACAAGATTAGGAGAATGAAGATCAAGTATTTGGGTATTGGCAAGTCTTTTTCTAGTGATCATGATCTTAAGTGTGTGGAATTGGCCAAACTTGTATGGGGAACTGATTCACTTGGTAAGAAACCTAAGGAGAGAGTGATCAACAAGAAGAAGATGAAGAAGGAGATGGAAGAAAAAGATGAAGAGGAGGTTTTCGAGAAGTCGTGTCTCATACGGGCGATTTTATGTTTAGGTGTAGAGAAAGAAGAGTGTCTTAGGGAAAGATGGGGTACAGTGTCTATGAAGAAAAGGATGACAATACAAGACACGTTGAAGACACTGGAGGATGAAGAATTTCATATTGCGACTCGAAAGGCGACAGTCTTGCTTGAAGCTATGGCCGAGATGGATAAGGCATCATCTACTTAGGATCCTTGGGTTTTCAATGTTGTTTGTTAGTTTTCTGGTTTTTGTTTTCTCGGATTTTATGTTTAGTTTTGAACTTTGTTTTGTTTATTTTGGTGTTTGTTTGCTCGTATAGTTATGTTTATTTTGGATTTTTCTAGGATTCTCTGGTTATCTATCTAGTTTGTTAATCGGATGAAATCGACTTATTTTGTTTTGTCAGATTCTATGTTTAATTTTCTGGTTATCTGTCTAGACTATAACCAAACCGTGAACCTGCCTCCCTGCTATTGAAGCTGCCAAATTAGCACAAGCGCCAAGGATGCTCGAAAGAACATGAAGAGTTCTTTTTGAGTTCTTGTTGAGTTCAAGAAAGAAAGACAAAGAAAATACATGAAGAGTTCTTTTTGCAACCGGAAACGTAGGCTGATTTTAACAAGTTAAAACATGATATGATGAAACCAAATTGAAGAACCAGAAACAAGAGGGGATTGATTAGAATATAATCTAATAAGAGAATCACATTTTTCTTGTTCATCATGGTTTGCATTAAGAGAATGGGTTTAGCTTCATGTGATTAAACTTATTGAATTTGGTGTTCTGTCGCAGATGTTAGCTTTAACTTCTTCATTGAATCTTTAGTCCATCACGCTAATTCAATTTACTAGAACCATTTGCATCATTGTCGATTGTCTATGGTTTTGCCACTTTTTCATACACTATGTGCGCAGTGAGTAATGGTTTATTGTATAAAAAATGTTTCCTTTCCAAATTGTATACGTGAAAGTGTGTTAGTTTTATACGATGAAACGATAAGAAGCATTCAAGAAGGAAGCTATTATGCCAAAAAGACTATCAATTTGTACAATATTCTAAGTAAGCCATCATAAGAGATATTTTGTTTACAAAGATCACATCTAAAATACTAATAATTTGTTCGAGTAATCTCCTCTCTATCTTGCAAAGTTATGATCTGATTCAACGTAAAATCATAAATTCTATCAGCAAAACAATCTGTAAGAGGATCACAAATTACCTCTTACATGCATAGCTCATATATTATATATTCATCTCTACTAAATTTTAAAATATGTATTTCCAATTATTGTGAAAACAACTAACAAGAAAAAGACAATGCATGCAACCCGCACGTAGCGAAGCATGAAGAGAAATCCTTATAAAGAGATCAAGATCGTCTGCTATTCATCAAGAGAAATCCTTATAAAGAGATCAAGATCGTCAACATAGCAGACGAAAACAGAAAACGGGTATATGGGTTTTTTGATGGAATATGCGATCTTCCTTCGCCTGTCGAGTCGACCAACATTCAGGGTGAGTTCCTTCATGGTAAGATACTCTCAAAACAATATCTATATATAATAGGAAAACATTTTTTTTGGTTCTGATGACGTCATCTTCTTTTTTATAGGAAAAAAAAATCTCATCTGACTGTTGATATAGTTTCTTTAAATCAAATGGATGGTCAAGATCAATCAAGAGGAAAAGTTCTTCTTGTTCAGCGAATAGGTATGTCGTCAGGGATAAGAACCGTTAGAAATTCTAAAACCGCTTAATTGATTGATCAAAAGTTGCGATTTTCTATAAGAGTTGTAATTTTCTGTTACTATTTATTGAAAACAATTCTTAAATCGTTTGACGAAAATCACAAAATTTCTATTATTTTCGACTTGTCTTCTTCTTCGTCTACGTCTTCATTGTTCATCATCTTCTTCTTCTCATCACGATCCTATAAACAGATTAGTCAATCTCGAAGCAATATCTGTTTTCTCTTCAATTTGTAGGGTTTAAACTTAGTTCTTAGCATCGAGAACAACAGAGGACAAACCTTAATATCAAACTCCCTTATAAAAATTTCCAGACCGGGATAATTGAGAGTCTCGCATCAACCACTCACATTCGGCTTCACCATTCTCTTAAAGTTGTAACATTCAATCGCTCTGGTTCGTCCCTCCTCTCTTCTTCATGTTTTTTACAATTTTTTTTGATTATTTGAAAATTATTGGAAGTTGTCATTACTCGATCACTTTGTTATTGATCTCTAATTTTTAATTCTCAGGTCAAATTTGTTGATATTTTGTTGCTATACAAAAAGTGTTGTCTATTGATGTTGACTATGGTGTGTCTTTAAGAGTTTGTATATGTTTGTGAGAACTGAGAACAATTGTTTGTATGCTTGGCCCCATGTTTTTGAAGTTTCCCTTTTGTCTTTCTATTTGTGAAACCGTTTCTTGATCTAAATCACACATCGATACCATTGTTGACAAGATTATATCGAACCTCTGAACTGGTTTTCGAAAGCCAAGATGCTGGATTTGTTTCAACACTCTCTTCTTACATACCAATTTTTCTATTCCCCAATGTAATGAATTCCCTGGTTTGTTGGACCAAGTAATATTCACCATAATTTCTCTGCAATTAGAGCAAAAGATTTTGATAAGAACCCAATCCAATTTTTATTGATATCAAAGAGGATTACACGAAATCTAGTCAAGGGCTCCTCAAAACCTTGACTAGCTAACAAGATCTCTCAAATCAAACTTCTAAATGAACCAGAGGGTCTATTTATAAGGCATAGCCCTTAACAAAATCTATTGCACGGAGACTTAAAACTCTTAAGTCCAGGACAACTTGATCTTCTAGCTCATCTCAGTAATACTTGCATCCTATCAGATTCGTCCTTAAACTCATAGTTCAGAATTTCAGAATTTTATCTTCGATTCAAGCCATGTTCTTCTTTGTGTGCGTCAGAGACAGTGCAAAACAAGTTTAATGACAGTGGTGGCGGAGGTAAATTTGTGTCACTGCGTCTCGTATTATGATCACGTTGCACACGTAAGCTGTCGCCAGAATTTGTAGCGGCCATGAAAGACGACACGGACAACACCTGCGGCCACTTTTAATGACTGTTTCAGTAACTTTTATCTTCACCATAGAGTTGTGCTTTGTCGTTGACGCAGCCGTAGCGACTGGCACACGAACAGAACATCATTTGACTATGGAAGAAGGAGTGCAATTCTGCCGTTTGTTTGAATGGATTCTTAATCAGTTGAGGTTCTAAATGTTGATATCATTGGCCTAAATAAAGATAAAATTTTGTTCTGTTTTATTTCTCCACCCCATGGGCCACATGTTGAAAATTGAGTCCATGATTAAATCTTGTAATGTCATATATATTATAGTTTATATATATGTAAAGTCAACGCATGTACACATACGAAAGGGTGTGTGTAAGAGATGTAACTTGTTGCATAAGTTACAACTGTTACCAATGGTTATGTGAACATCTATATAAGTGTACATATTGTAGTCATGTAAAATTGTTGAGAATAAAGAGAATTTTTCAGATTTTTGGCTTTGTTCTCTTGTTCTCTTCCAACATGGTATTAGAGCGTTAATGATCCGAGGGCAAAATCAAGCACAAAGCACAAATAAAAACATAGATCACGACAACAAGGTTGCAACAAGTGATTCTCATGTTCGATGGAAAGAATTTCTGGTGTATTAAGATGAAGACCATCTTAAAGATAAGAGAATTGTCGGCGATGGTGGAAAACGGTGTTCCGATCCAGCTGACACAAACGGAGAAGACACTCGAAGATTTATCATCAAGCATTTGATGGCGATGCAACGTTTGCAAACGGCCGTCATGGATCATACATGTCCTCGTATAGTATCATCAATCACATCGAAGGATGTTTGGGATGTATTGGAGTCAGAATTTCAAAGATCTCCGCAAACAAGTTAATTGATTTGGGAAATCAATTTAGGGTGGAGAAGACGGATTATCAAATTTTAGAAAATCCTAATCAAGAAGAAGAGAAAGATGGAGACGACAATTAACGGTGAGAAGCCAAAAAAAAAAAAAAAATACAAGAAGAGGAGGTGACAAGACAGAGAACCATCTACCTTCACAACCACATTCACAAGCCATACCTTCAAGAAGAAGGCTCCAACAGCGATGAAGAAAATAGGCAATTTTCTCAAATGGCAATGGAGAATACGGATGTGGAGATGGAGTTGTGGAAGGAGAAATCTGGAGTTTTTAGACGGCAACGTCTTGGTCGTATAACAAGGATGCGGAGAAGGCATCACTCGATGAAGTTGAGAAAACAAATAGTTCTTAAAGTAAATCAAGACAAAGGAATCCGAGGCTGGTGATCAACGGAAGACACCAAGCAAGGAAAGAGGCTTACCTAAGAGGAAATATGGAGCAGAAGCCGGTTACACAGATAACCGAAGAAGACGTGGAGAAGATTCATGCACAAAACGGGAATCGGTTATAGTGATAATCGAAGAAGATGTGGAGAAGTGGAACTGGTTATAGTGATAACCGAAGAAGACGTGGAAGTCGTGAGGAAAGCTCACGAGAGACTTGAAGGAGACATGGAGAAAGCTCGCGGGTAAGAAAAACCCAAGAGTTCCAATGTCTGAGGAAGAAACAATTGACATAAAGGTGTCAATTAGAAAGCCGTTATCGAGAACCTAAAAAAGACGTGGAGAAGATTGACGCACGAGACATCAAGGAAGGAGACGTGAGGAAAGCTCACGAGAAACTTGAAGGAGAGATGGAGAAAGCTCGCGGATAAGAGAAAATCAAGAGTTCCAATGTTTAAAGAAGCGAATCAAGAGGGAGAAAGAGAAGGCAAGCTTACAAATTAATTTTTTATCGTCGTGAAAGGGATTTGACCAAGAAGAGACAAATCACCATAGGCAAACAAGGAGCGATGGAAATGAAATTGGAGATTTAATCAAAGGACTCAAGAGGAAGTGTTGAAAATTGAGTCCATGATTAAATCTTGTGATATCATATATATTATAGTTTATATATATGTAAAGTCAACGCATGTACACATACGAAAGGGTGTGTGTAAGAGATGTAACTTGTTGGATAAGTTACAACTGTTACCAATGCTTACGTAAACATCTATATAAGTGTACATATTGTAGTCATATAAAATTGTTGAGAATAAAGAGAATTTTTCAGATTTTTTGTTTTGTTCTCTTGTTCTCTTCCGACACCACATATGACTGGGAGTTACTTTTTGTTAATCACATGGTATACCATATTACGAATGCTTTGTTCACTGTTTCGGTATAATTTGGATGTGGGAAATTATAGACTTGTTATTTACCCTAAACCAGGAAAGGCTCTCCGCTGTTGATACTTGGTATGATTTAAGTTTAGGACTAAGTTGCAGTTTATAGAACCGCAATCTTTTGTGGTAGTGATAACACAGGTTTTAACCCTATATAACTACTGCAAGTGCACATCAAATGGTTGTAGTAATGCAGGGATCCAATCCACAAGGACCAAATATCACACTACGAATTTATGAGAATGAAACTAAGCTAAGACAAAAATATGATTGTGAATGAAAATAGCAAGTATAATATGTAAACTTATGAATAACAAGCATTGGGCATTAGGAAATTTGCAGGGATTCAGAGATTCAGAAATAGATAAATTGTCAGGGAAAGCAGTAGTAATCGTTCTAGAACTCAAATCACAAAATCAAATTGATCTACTGTCGTAGCATCAATTACTATGCCTAACCACCTAAGATCCTAAACTGTCGTTTGAATTCAAGAGGTTAAACATGCATTATGGTCAAGTTTGATATGTTCACAAAACACCCTAACATCAGCTTTCGTTGGCTAGGGATGCTTTGCTCAAATAAGTTATTTCAGGTTTTTAAACAAACACTTTTGATGCGTTAAACAACCTAAGATCAGAAACAAGATAGCTAATCAAGTTCCAGCAATACGAACAACCTAGAAGAAGAAACCAAGTTATCAATCCCTAAATCAACATCAATCAAACCCTGAAATCCCTTTGAAACCCTAAAACCCAATTAGAAAACTACTCAGACATGATAGAAATCAAATCATAAGAAGAATTCATGAAAGACATAAGAAAATCAATAGATAAACAAGAGGGTTTAGAAATCTTCTCCGAATTGTCAATAGGGTTAGAGATCTTCTCCCCCAAAAGCTTAGAAACAAAAAGTCTGATAGAAAATAAAGCGTAGCCTAAACAATGACTAAAAATTAGAATAAATAGGCTAAATCACGTTTTTGGTTCAAACCTAGTCAAAATAGGTTAATTTCCAGCAAACCGGTCGGTTAAGGCAGACTGACATTTCTTCACTAAAACTCCAAATGAAAGCTAACGCGACTCTCTGTCTCGTGTTCAAATTTTAGTTCGATCCAATGGCGGAAAGTCACTCAACGAATGCCAAACTTCTGACCATTTTCTGCTCCTTTTCTTCTTATCCTTGCTATTTTGCCTTAGACTCCATCCAAACGTGTTTAAACCTGAAAAGATTCTAAAGACATAGAAAAGACTCGAAAAACCATTAAAAACATTGGTTAGAATACGTCAAAAACGCAATACATCAGGTAGATCAATGAAATAGACTTGTTTTGCTTTAGGAAAGAACTGTGGTGCTTAAGGTGATGGTTTTGATAGATTGTTTGTATATTCGCCCTGAAGACATGTTTTATGATCGATATCTTATGGTATTGACTGGAGTTCTAATAGCTTTAATCTGTTTCTTTACTTTTTCATTTCATTTGTTTTTTCTGAAACAACTTTTTATGGTCGTAATTGACATGTTTTTTTTTTTAATATAGTTTCTATTTTTAGTAGTATAAAACAATAATGTATTGTATTAACTACAGAAAATGAAAAAAAAATCAGAATCACAAAACTATATTATGAAACCCTAAACCCTAAATCTACACTTATCTATTCATAAAAGCCAAAACTATGTATCAAACACTCATTTAAGCATAAGTAAACCAAGTAGTGTTTAGGGTTAAGTATTCAAATCCATAAGTAAACCAAATTTTTTTTCAAACCTTATACACTTAACTCCAAATCCTATGTCCTAAACTCTAAATCAAAGTCTCACTAGGTTTTCCTTCTTCTTTTGTACTTAGTATGAAACAATCATTTTGTTGTGTTGTGTTTTTTTAAGTGGGAAGTAGGTAAAACAAAAAATATCTTACAAATGTGGATACCTAAATATGATGTAATACTCATTAATTCATAAATTGTACTCCCTCCGTTTCAAGTGTATGTTGTTTTGACAATCCTAGATATCTTTTAACTTTATTGAATATTGTGTGACCACTAGTATTTTGAAGTCTTTGTGTGATTTGTCAAATTATGTTTATTAAATATATTAAATGATACTTTTAGTAGAAAAGTAGTTTTTTAATATACACGCTTTTAGCTAAAACTACTTACATTTTGAAACGGAAAGAGTATTATACTTGTATTGTTAATAGCAATAAAAAATTATATTCCATACCTATATCCTATACACTTATTATACCCTAAACTCAATACCCTAAAGTTGAAATCAAAGACTGACTAACTTTTCATTCTTATTTTAAATTTTTGCAATTTTTAAATTTATTTTATGTTCTTAGTTTAAAAAAATATTTTATAACTATATTACTCTATACCCTAAATCAAACACTAATTAGTCCAAAACATTTTTAAGAACAGATTTGTGAAGACTGACCCAATTACTCACCATTGAAGTCGTTCAAACCTCCAAAACTGATCTTGTTTAAATCCCAAGTAACGGGATCAAGTCAATAGTCAAAATATATTCAATATTTCTATCCTAATTTCACTTTAGGATTAGATTAAGTTTCCTTTAGCTTGATTCTAATTTTGTATGTAAAGGCACTGATGTACTCTCTTTTCATTAATGAGAAAAACACTTCTATTATCAAAGTGTTAATATGGTATCGGAGCTCCTAACAACTCCTAACAACTCCTAACAACTTTCTCATTCAATTTTCTCGGGAAAATTCCTAACAGTTTATTGAGCATCAATTTCTTCCGCTTCATCAAATTTTTTCACAAAATCATCGATTCACATCGAATCGTTCATCATCTTCATCTTTTCTCCTCGATTTGAGCTTCAATTTGAGCTCATGAATGTTTCAATTCATCATCTCCTTATCATCATCTTCGTAAATCTTCTTCATTTTCTTCTTCTTCTAATATCTGTTGGGATTACTGTTTTCCTTGCGATTTCCGTCGGATTTCTGGATCGATTGGTTTGATTTCTCGTAATCTTCTGCAATCTGAGCTTTTCGATGGATTCTACTTCGATTCCGAGGCCACCGCCACAATCAACATCAACAAATGAATGTATGCGTATCTTGGTGGATCAATATGATAATCCATATTATCTAAATAACTCTGATCATGCTGGTTTGGTGCTCGTCTCGGATCGTCTTTCTTCCGGTGCGGATTTTCATTCTTGGCGTCGCTCTGTTCGTATGGCACTCAATGTGCGCAATAAGCTTTGTTTCATTGATGGTACTATCTATAAACCTCTTGAAACTCATCGCGATTATGGTTCTTGGTCCCGTTGTAATGACATGATAGCTACATAGATAATGAATTCTGGGCAAAGTCTTTTGTTCATTTCTACTGCTGAGGGAATCTGGCAAAATCTTATGTCAAGATTCAAGCAGAATGATGCTCCTCGTGTCTATGAGATTGAGCAACGGCTAAGTAGTATAGAACAGGGATCTATGGATGTTAGTGCTTACTATACGGAGTTAGTCACGTTATGGGAATAATATCGTAACTATGTGGAGTTACCAGTTTGTACTTGTGGCAAGTATGAGTGTAGTGCACCAGTTTTATGGGAAAAATTGCAGCAGAGAAGTCGTGTTACTAAGTTTCTGATGGGTTTGAATGAAGCTTATGAGTCTACTAGGAGACATATCTTGATGTTGTAGCCTATACCATCCATTGAAGATGTGTTTAATATGGTCACACAAGATGAAAGACAGAAGAATCTTAAGCCATCCTCAAAGGCTGGTAATGTTGTTTTCTATACATCAGACACTCGTACTGATTCGTCTTCGTCAGTTCCTGCTCAAGCTTCTCAGGTTGACTCGTTTGATAGCCATGCTTATGCTACTGCGATACAAAATAATAGGTTTCGTCCCAAGTCATCTAGACCTGTTTGTACTCATTGTGGTCAGATGGGATGATATATCATGGTTTTTACCCGTTTTCGACCATGATATAAGTCTTTTTCATAGAGTCTTTTTGGTATTTTTCGAGTGTTTTAGAGTCTTTACAGGTTAAAGGACAATTGGAGCTTTATGGAAGCTTTTGGAGCATTTCGGAGCATCGAGGGAATACGAGCTGAAGTGATCAAGTTGGAATCGAGTTTTCGAGTCTGTGTCGATCGATACGGTCCTGTGTGTCGATCGACACAAGCTCGTCTGACGTGAAGATTGATGAGTTTCCTTTTCGGCCCACAAAGCCCAGAAGTTTCCTGAAAAGCCCAGTCCGAATTTTAAACCTTATATATAGTTTTTATTTAGGATTTTATGGATATATCTTGTTTTCTACTTGAGACTTGGAGGATCAGAGATTTGGGGAGACTTGAGACTTTCAGAGATTTCGAAACCCTTTTGTATCTCTAACTCTATCTTTAATGCAATTTATTTCATTCATTATGATTTCATCATTTATGTCTGAGTAGTTTGCTTGTTAGGTTTTGGGAAGTTCTAGGGTTTGATGAGAAATTGATAGGATTGAAACCCTATTTAGGATTTATCTTTATGTTCTTCATCTAGATTGGTATAACTCTGATTTTAGGATTGATCAACTAAAATTAGATATCATAGGTTGGTTAATAGATGCGAAAGTATTATTGATAACCTGAAATAATCTTAGATGATCAAAATTACTTATTCGCAAAGAAATTTGGTTTAGGAATTTTGTGAGCAATTAAACTTGAACTATAAAGCTTGATTTAATTCTCTAGGTTCGCAAAAAAATTTGGGATTTAGGAATCTAAACATAGATAGTCTCTGCAACGAGAGTTGATTGATTTTACATTCGTGTTTATGTTCTAGAACTGCACTTAACAAATCCTAACGTTTTTATCTCTGTGTCGATCGACACGATCGATTTTGATTCATTCCCGCGAACAACCCATTGCCTAACTCCTTGTCCAATTGATTACTTGAAACTTTATCATCTCTCATTTGTTTACTTTTTGTTTTCTACTTCATTCATACATTTTTGCTAAGCATAATTTGAACTCACGAATTGGTTGTGTTATTCGATTCCCTGTGGATTCGATCCCCAAGTACTACATTGATCTCTTAATTTGAGAGAGTAGCTCAGGGTAAATTTGAGCATATCAAATTTTTGGTGGTATACTCTCTTAATTTGAGAGAGTAACCCCGGCAACGGCGCCAAAATTTGATATGCTCAAATTTACCCTGAGCTACTCTCTCAAATTAAGAGAATGGGCGTGGGCGTACTCTGGGAGAGTACAACAGGCCCGATGAGTTCTATGCCAACAGGGCAGCAATCCGACCTCCAGCATTCCCTAAGAACGATTTCGAGCTGAAGCCAGCTTACTTCTCACTCGTAGCTCAGCACCCATTCCATGGCCTTTCTTCTGAGCACCCCATGGATCACCTAGAGAGGTTCGAGGACCTAGCATCCAGCATCAAGGCAAATGGAGTTTCTAGCGACTACCTCTACTGCAAGCTTTTCCCATACTCTCTCAGTGGAGAAGCAGCCTACTGGTTGAAGCAGCTGGAGCCTGGATCGTTGACTACTTGGGAGGACACCAAGAATGCCTTCCTCAACAACTTCTTCGATGAGGCAAGGTCTGAGGATTTGAGGAACAAGATCTCTACTTTCAAACAGGGATCTGCTGAAGCATTCAAGGATTCTTGGATGCGATTCAAGTCTTACCAGAGAGATTGTCCTCACCATGGGTTTAGTGATGTCCAGCTGTTGGGCATCTTTTCAGAGGGATTGACTGGAGGTATCAGATAGCCCTCGATTCAGCTAGCAATGGGAACTTCAACACCAGGTACCCGGAAGATGCACTGATTCTCATCGATAACTTGGCTTCCAGCAACAGTACCAAGAATGCAGATTTCGAAAGGAAGAAGCTGGGTGGAAATATGGATGGAAGCCAAATTGCTGAGGTAAAGGCTAAGCTGGATTCTGTGCATAACTTTCTCGTCGGGAAGAAGTCAGTTCAGTTTGCTGCAGAGTTAGAGACTTTCGAGCCAGAGGAAAAGGATGTGAACTACATCAATGGAGGTGGCTTTCAGGGCCAGAGGTTTGGGAATCAACAAGGGTTTCAGAAGAATGACTTTCAGAAGCCATTTCAGAGCAGCAATTACACTAGGAACTATGGTTCATCTTCCTATCAGGCACCTCCTCCTCAGACAGCAGAGAGCAGCGAGATGAAATCCATGCTAGAGCAGATCTTGGAAGGGCAGCAGAAGATGACCGTGAGTTTCAACGGGAAAATGGATGCGATGTATCAAGATCTGAATGGGAAATTCGAAGCTCTAAACACCCATGTCAAGAAATTGGATATCCAAGTTGCTCAAACGGCGGAGTCGGTGAAAAGGCAAGAAGAATTCCTACCGGCTAAGACTGAGACGAACCCAAGGTTGCATATCAATGCAATCACTGTGGGGTGTGAGGAAGGAGAAGTCGCAGATTTGGAGACAGTAGAGCTCGTGTCGATCGACACGACAGGTCTGTGTTGATCGACACAAGCCCTGAATTGCGAGTCTAGTTTCACAGAGAGCATCGTGTCGATCGACACAGAAGCCTGTCGATCGATAGAGTGTTACGCAATCGGTGATACATCGGACAGGAAGTCTCCTGTCGATCGACACACTACCTGTGTCGATCGACACGCTACCCAGGACTGCCTAACTTCGTCCCAGACTTCAGCCAAAGCAGAAGAGAGAGTTTACAAGCCTAAGATACCATATCCTAGGAGGTCTAAGCAAGAGCTGGAGGATGCTAGATGCAAGACCATCATGGATAAGCTTGTTGTGGAGTTTCCATTGATAGGTGTTGAGAAGCTCTCTCCGGTGGTCAGAAAGTGCTTGCAGAGGATGGCTATCAAGAACTTGAGTTCCGAGCAGTTCAGTGCTATACTTTCCGTAGAAGTATGCGCATTGATTCAAGACTTGACTCTGGAGGAACCTGCTCAACCATCGTTGAGGAAGCTGACTAAACTAGCAACTCCAGGGAGGTTTGTTGTTCCATGTTTAGTCAATGGTATAGAACTAAAGGACTCTCTCTGTGATACAGGTGGTAATGTAAATGTCATGTTTATGGCTATGGCGAAGAAGCTAGGAATTACAGATTTGGAACCTCCAAGGGCATCTCTGAAGTTTGCAGACTCTTCTTCTACAAGTTCGAAAGGTTTCATTCCGGATCTAATGCTTCAAGTGGCAGATTGCCTTGTTCCTACTGACTTTCATGTGATGGAGATGAAGGAGGACAACGATGACCCATTTATTTTTGGGCAAGCCTTCCTTGCCACTGTGGGTGCGATAGTGGACTTCCCAAACCGGCGAATCTCCTTCTCAGAGATCAACAAGAATGTCTTCTACCCTGCAGTTCATGTCAAGGAGAATTCTTGTATGACCATCAATGATGGAGGAAAACAATGCTTAAACCTTGGAGATGACGTGGAGAAGATCCCCAGAGTTCCTCCTTCAACTCCTATCTCCCAGCGATCTGACAGAGTCACCAAACCAGCGAAGTCCAAGCGCGAGAAGACTTCCAAACCTTTCTCCAGGTTCAGAATCATCTTTCCCATGGAGCTAAGGGAGAAAGGAGAGGTAGTAGTTCAAGAGATGTTGCAAAACACCATGAAGCTCTTTCCTGGAGTTGTTCCCTTCACTGATCCACCATAGTCCAGACACAGTCAAGCTAATGACTGAAAACAAGCGCTTAGTGGGAGGCAACCCACTGGTAAGTGTATATTATTCTAATTTTTAGTTTTCACTAACTTTAGTCTAGAGAAATTATGGATTTTGTGAAGGAATTTTCGGCAAAACGAAAAGAAGAACGGTCATGTTGATCGACACGGACCACAGACAAGCCAGCCCAGCACACGATAACAAGTAAGTTTTCTTCTCCTTCCTCCTCATAAACCCTTCGACGGAATCATATCGCTCGACATCGCTCCATATCTTTTTCAAATCTTCATCAAATTAAGCGATTTTTGGCTCTAACCTACTCCATTTTTCATCCTCTTTGTGATTCTACACACCATTTACTCGATCTACAAAGGTATGACACCCTATTTCTACTTTTTCAGTTCGACATTCATAAGGAAAAAGGGTGATTTCGGATTGTTTTGGTCCAAATTGGATGATTCGATTGCTTCGGATACACTTTTAGAGTGATTTTGGACCTGCTTCATGCGTTAACTACGTTAATTTTGGTGGTTAGGTTCGAATTTGGGAATATTTGAGGTTTTAGGTTGTTAAAGAGGTGAAAACGAAATTGGTTTGTTTTGGGGTTGCTATTGTGTCACATTGGACTCCTGTGCCTGCTAGATATTGTGTAGAGGTGTTGTGTTGAATATGGCGAATGGAGACCTTGATTTGCAGCCATCGGAATTGTTTAGTTTGGTGTCGATCAACACGGTCCTTTGTGTCGATCGACACAGACGCCCAGAACACCCAACGTGTACTGATTTCAGATTTTTGGTTGTCTGTTTTTTTTGTCTTTGGTTGCTCGCAGATGGCCACACAAGCTACCAAGCGTCAGCGAAAAGACAAGGCTGCTGCATCTGGTTCTGGTGCACAAGCAGAGTCTGTTGCCTCGCGTCATCCATGGCCACGACCTGAGGGGGAGAAGATCGCCATTCAGAGGCGATGGAGTGAGGTTCCTGCAAAAATTCTGATACGCGATGATGTGGTCAACAGAGAAATAACGGAGGACTGGGACGATTATGACTCGCTCCTGTATAACGAGTGGCTCAAGGTGAAACTTTCTCCGACCAGAGTTGCAGATCCAAGAACAGTCAGTGGTTTGGGTCTCAAGGCAAAGCTGTTGCGACTACTGCGGAATGCGGGACTGGGGACCATTGCCCTCGCAATTACGATTTGTACCCTGATTTGGTCCGTCAATTTTTCGCCTCAGTGCGACTTTGTTCTGTAGACAACGGTGATGAGGACACTGATGAGGAGAGGCAGCGGTGTTTGAGCTTTAAGATCTGAGGAGTCCGTTACTCGCTCACTCTCCGGAATCTTTGCAGGGTATACAGCTTTGACGAGGATCGAGATTATTATGGACTCCCGGAGAACATCCCGGATGTACAGGCCTTTTGGGCGCGATTTGGGACTGGAATATATGCTCCCGCTTCCTCTACGCACACTGATGTGCGGCATCCTGTCATCCGCTACCTGCTCCGCCTATTTTCCACCACGATCCTGTATAAGGTGGAGCCCGGGAAGATGCGACTTCAGGAGCTGGTCCTTTTATCATATGCTCTCCGGAAGGATATTCCAGACACGGCTTGGGAAGAGTCACAACCCTTAACCTGGATGGAGCCTGACCCTAACATGGGGGTCGTCTTCGCACGTCATTTGATCTCCCTGAAGAACACGCCACTTACTTTGAAGAAGAGCAACAAGCCCTTTGCAGCTGGTAGCCTTCTCACTCCTTTATTCACATTTTGTCAAGTTGATACATCAGTTTGCACTGTGGAGACGATGTGGTGTACTGTTGATATCGATTACCTGATGAGAGCCACCTGGCTCAAGCCAGACGAGCACTGGGTCTTCCGTCCCGTTCCTGGAGAGCAACGGATGGTGAAGCTGCCCATTCCTGAGCTGATGAGGATCTCTGAGGACCCCACTTTGCTGGTTTTCAAGCCAGACCCGAGACTTGTACGCCCAGTTGGAGCTGGGCGCAAGCAGATTACTCGGGGCACTACTGCAGCTGGTCCCTCAGACACAGGCACCTCCAGTGTTCCATATCAGATTCCTCCATTACCACCAGTGCCTGATCGCCCTACGGAGCAGCACGAGTTTCAGAGTTGGGTCGTTCAGAGTTTCCAGACGCTATTGACCGCCATGTCTACCTGGCCTCGCTGTGGATGCATCCGTCCTCGCCAACCTACTCCACGACCTTCATCATCATCTGAGGAGGATGATTAGATCACTTATCCTTTTTCCTGTTTCTCTTTATTTTCTTTTATTATCTAACTTTGAGTCTATTTTTCTGTTTTTCTTTGAGTCAGTTTGTTTTATGTTTCTTTAGGATTTCAGAACTGATGAACTAATGATATTCGCCTATGTTTTCCTCTTAATCACGTCTTTTGAGTTGAGTTTTGCAGAATGATTAGCTTGAAATTTATTTCAACGATGGAAGATGCTGACCAAACTTGCGGAAATATCCAGAGAGACCGTGTCGATCGACATGGACCTGTATGTCGATCGACACGGTTCGACATTTTGTCTCCAATTCCGCACAACTCATGATACGATTCGAATACCTGTGTCGATCGACACGGTTTTCTATGTCGATCGACATGGGGAAAACACTTGGTAACATTTCGTTTTCTCTTCTCAAGTTCGCTATCCTTTTGATTCTTTATGCCGAACTCAGCTTGATAACACTGGGGACAGTGTTGTTTAAGTCTGGGGGAGGTAGTTGCTAACTTTGTGTTCGTTTTTGAAAGTCAGTCCAAAACGTTTTTATTGAGTCAAAATAGTCAGTTGGAAACAATGATCCTTCTTTTGGTTTAGTGGATTGTTCTTTTCAGTTGTGTGACCATTTTTCCAGGATCGATTTCAGAATCAGACTAATGGGAAATCCTAAGGCTGACCAGTTAACTAGAGACGTCCGTTACTTCCAACATAATCCGCCAGGTTAGAGCTAATTATACGGTCTCCTCGGTGATTGATTTTCATAAAGCTTGATTCTTCATTCATACCTGAATAGTGCAAATTCCTGTTGAAACTAATGGTACCCCTCTCCCTAAATTAAAAAAAAAAATGATGAAGAATGGGGTGATATGATAGTTCTTGAGTACCAGATGAGGAAATACAATTCCAGTGAATCAGTACTCAAGAGGTGATCCCCCAGAGCTCAAAAGCAGCAGTCTGAGTCCCTTAGAACGGATGTAGAGGACGAGCGATCTCACGACCCTGTCTCCTCATAAGGAACAACAGTAGTGAAAGCACTGCTTTTGAGTTTCAACATTCCATTCAAAAAAAAAAAAAAAAAAAAAAAATTTCGAATTAAATAAGTCTGGAGGAGAAAGGGTACTGAAAGTTATATGGATTCACTAGTCATGGTATGGAATGGGAATGAGTCTAGAAGGCTTTAGGCGTCAAGATCTGGGATGAGACCTTGCAATGATAACTAACGGGTTATGTTGAGTAGTCGTGGATGAATTTGGAAGGCTGCGAATGTCTATGGAGAAGTACATGGTGGTCTGAATTTGGATTGGTTTTGCATTATGTGGATTACTAGTTGAAAGGGTCGGTTCACTACTCCAAGGGAAGGTAAGTTTCTACGTTTTCAAACCTCTTTCATATTTTTAGTGTATGTTTTGCTTGAGGCAAGCAAATGCTAAGTCTGGGGGAGTTGATATATCATGGTTTTTATCCGTTTTCGACCATGATATAAGTCCTTTTCATAGAGTTTTTTTGGTATTTTTCGAGTGTTTTAGAGTCTTTACAGGTTAAAGGACGATTGGAGCTTTATGGAAGCTTTTGGAGCATTTTGGAGCATCGAGGGAATACGAGCTGAAGTGATCAAGTTGGAATCGAGTTTTCGAGTCTGTGTCGATCGATACGGTCCTGTGTGTCGATCGACACAAGCTCGTCTGACGTGAAGATTGATGAGTTTCCTTTTCGGCCCACAAAGCCCAGAAGTTTCCTGAAAAGCCCAGTCCGAATTTTAAACCTTATATATAGTTTTTATTTAGGATTTTATGGATATATCTTGTTTTCTACTTGAGACTTGGAGGATCAGAGATTTGGGGAGACTTGAGACTTTCAGAGATTTCGAAACCCTTTTGTATCTCTAACTCTATCTTTAATGCAATTTATTTCATTCATTATGATTTCATCATTTATGTCTGAGTAGTTTGCTTGTTAGGTTTTGGGAAGTTCTAGGGTTTGATGAGAAATTGATAGGATTGAAACCCTATTTAGGATTTATCTTTATGTTCTTCATCTAGATTGGTATAACTCTGATTTTAGGATTGATCAGCTAAAATTAGATATCATAGGTTGTTTAATAGATGCGAAAGTATTATTGATAACCTGAAATAATCTTAGATGAGCAAAATTACTTATTCGCAAAGAAAACTTGATTAAACTTGAACTATAAAGCTTGATTTAATTCTCTAGGTTCGCAAAGAAATTTGGGATTTAGGAATCTAATCATAGATAGTCTCTGCAACGAGAGTTGATTGATTTTACATTCGTGTTTATGTTCTAGAACTGCACTTAACAAATCCTAACGTTTTTATCTCTGTGTCGATCAACACAGACATCTGTGTCGATCGACACGATCGATTTTGATTCATTCCCGCGAACAACCCATTGCCTAACTCCTTGTCCAATTGATTACTTGAAACTTTATCATCTCTCATTTGTTTACTTTTTGTTTTCTACTTCATTCATACATTTTTGCTTAGCATAATTTGAACTCACGAATTGGTTGTGTTATTCGATTCCCTGTGGATTCGATCCCCAAGTACTACATTGATCTCTACATTAAAGTATCGATCGACACAGACTCGAAAACTCGATTCCAACTTGATCACTTCAGCTCGTATTCCCTCGATGCTCCAAAATGCTCCAAAAGCTTCCATAAAGCTCCAATCGTCCTTTAACCTGTAAAGACTCTAAAACACTCGAAAAATACCAAAAAGACTCTATGAAAAGGACTTATATCATGGTCGAAAACGGGTAAAAACCATGATATATCATGGGACATGTTATCCAGAAATGTCTCAAGTTACATGGATATCCGCCTGGCTATATTCCTGGCTTTAAGAGCATGTCTTCTGGTTATGCGAATTTCCAAAGGTCTTCTACTCCTGCTCTTAATCTCAGAGGCAAATTTTTTGATGTTAGGCCTCCCCCTCCTGTTGTTGCTAATGTCATGACTGGAACAGTCTCTCAATATATTCCTGCTCCAGCAACAACAGCAATGAATCTGGATATTGGTCAACTTAATGAGGCTCAAATTAAGTCCTTAATTCAACAACTATCCACTCGTGTTAAAGTCTCAGAACCAACAGTCTCATCTCCATTAATCGCCACAGTCACAGATCATGGCATTATGGCTCCACAATCTACATCTGGTACTGTTTCAATTCCATCTCTTTTTCCTTCTATTTTTCCATCCACATCTCTCAAATATGAAAATAATCGTCTCACTTTCCAGAATCAATGTCTTTCATCTCTTTCTAATTCAATTCCTCATGGTAGTTGGATTATTGATAGTGGAGCTACTAGCCATGTTTGTTCTGACCTGTCATTGTTTGCTCAAACTGTTGCAGCCTCTGGAGTAACAGTTTCATTACCTAATGAAGCTAGAGTGGCTATTACTAATTGTGACACTGTGCATCTTTCACCATCTCTCATATCGCATGATGTGTTACATGTGCCATCTTTCAAGTTCAATTTTATTTCAGTTAGTAGCTTATATTACAAAAGAATAAATATTCAACTCATTTTTTCCTTGATTTTTGTTATATTCAGGAGTATATTCGGGGCTTGATGATTGGTAGAGGCATTCTTCTACACAATCTATACATCTTACAACTTGATTCATCATCACATACATTTTTGTGGGATCCTTGGAGGTTGATGGACATCTTTGGCACCAATGCCTAGGACACCCATCTTCTGACAAGTTAAAGCTTCTCTCTAGCTCATTGTCTATGTCTAAGTCCAGGTTTTCTCATGACTCTTCTTGTTCTGTTTGTCCTTTGGCAAAACAGAAGAGATTACCTTTCGATTCACATAATAATAGGTCTAAGTTTCCTTTTGATCTTGTTCATATGGATGTTTGGGGTCCATTCTCTACTTAATCCGTTGATGGTTTTAGATATTTCCTTACAATTGTAGATGACTATACAAGTGTAACATCGATTTACCTATTAAGAAATAAAAGTGATGTTTCTACTGCTTTTCCAAATTTTATTCAGTATGTTCATACTCAATACAACTCTGTAATTAAGGCTATTATAATTGACAATGCTCCTGAACTTGCATTCACTGAATTGGTTAAAGCTCATGGCATGCATCATCAGTTTTCTTGTCTTTATACACCTCAACAGAACTCTGTTGTAGAAAGAAAACACCAGCGTATTCTTAATGTAGCAAGGGCTTTATTGTTTCAATCCCATATTCCTCTTTGTTATTGGACAGATTGTATTCAAACGGCAATTTTCTTAATCAATGAACTCCATCTATCACCTACAAAATTTGACACCTTATGAACTCTTGACTAAGAAACCACCAAATTACTCATTTCTTAAAAACTTTGGTTGTTTGTGTTATGTTTCCACCTTACAAAATGATCGCCATAAATTTAGTCCTCGTGCTAATTAATGTGTTTTCTTAGGCTATTCTTCAGGTTATAAAGGATATAAGGTGTTGCATTTAGATACTAATCCCATCTCTGTTTCTAGGAATGTGATTTTTCATGAACTTGTATTTCCATTTCACAGTGATAAACCCGTTTATGATGCATCTCCTGATATCCTTGGTCATTATATTCTTCCTTTATCTACTCTTGTTGCTTTGGATAATACTAGTTCTGCATCATCTCATTTGCCATTTGCATCAACTCCCACTGCTGATCCTTCGTCTCCTTTGTCATTTGCATCATCCTCTACTGCTTCTCATTCCACCAGTGCCACACATCCTTTGCCCTCTAGTGTCACAGGTGGTACTGCTACTGTTGCTACAGAGGCTCAGATAGTTCCTGCAAATAATGGTCGGCTAAAATGTTTAGCTAAAGTTCCAGGTTATCTTTCTGACTATCATTGTGCTCTTGCTCAACTTGCTACTCCTTCTCCTAAAATCTATACTACTCCATATCCTCTTTCCTCTGTTTTATCATATTCTAAACTTCAGCCTTCTTTTCAGTCCTATATTTTCTCCATTTTTGTTGAAATATAACCTACAAATTTTAAACAAGCTATAGTGTCAGTGAGATGGACTAAGGCAATGGATTTGGAACTTGAGGCTATGGACCTTAACAAGACGTGGAGTGTTGTTTCTCTGCCTCCTGATAAGAATGTGGTAGGATGCAAGTGGGTTTACACAATTAAATATCTTGCTGATGGTACTATTGAGCGCTATAAAGCCCGTTTAGTTGCTCAAGGATTTACTCAGCAAGAGGGTGTTGATTACTTTGATACGTTTTCTCCAGTTGCAAAATTAGCTAGTGTAAAGCTCATACTTGCTTTGGCAGCTAGACAAGGGTGGAGCTTGACTCAAATGGATATCACTAATGCTTTTTTTGGATAGTGAATTGGATGAGGAGATATACATGAGTTTTCCTCAAGGGTATACACCTTCCCCTGGTGTTTCATTGCCTCCCAATCCTGTGTGCCGCTTACATAAATCTATATATGGATTAAAGCAAGCCTCACGCCAGTGGTATAAGTGTCTCTCTCAGGCGCTTCTTGATGATGGTTTCTTTCAATCAGCCTCTAATAATACTCTATTTGTTAAGCTCACTGGTACGTCTTTCAATGCTCTCCTGATTTATGTGGATGATATACTCATTGTGAGTAATAATGATGATGAAGTTAAGTCAGTTCAAGCTACATTGGCTAGTCATTTCAAGACCAAGGACTTAGGTCCTACTCGCTTCTTCTTAGGCCTTGAAATTGCTCGCAACTCTGATGGAATCTCTGTTTGTCAGAGGAAGTATTTGCTTTGTGATGCAGGCTTGTTAGGTTGTAAACCTAAATCCGTCCCTATGGATCCTAAAGTTGCTCTCAGTAAGGAAACAGGCACACTTTTGCTTTATGCTACTCCATATAGAGAATTGATTGGACGCCTCTTGTATCTCTGTATTACAAGACCGGATATTACATTTGCAGTTCATCGTCTCAGTCAATTCCTCTCCTGCCCTACTGATGTGCATCTTCAAGCTGCTTATCACATTTTAAAGTATCTCAAAAACAGTCCAGGTCAGGGTCTGTTTTACTCTGCTTCTACAGAGTTGTGTTTGAATGCATTTGCGGATGCAGATTGGACTGCTTGCCAAGACACTCGTCGTTCAGTCACTGGTATGTGTATCTTTCTTGGTACTTCCTTAATCACTTGGAAATCTAAGAAACAGGAGACGGTTAGTTGTAGTAATGCAGAAGTTGAATATCGTAGCATGGCCTTAGCTACTAAAGATCTTCTCTAGTTTCGTCAAATGTTGCGTGATTTGCACATTAGTGTTGAGACTAAAACCAAGTTGTTCTGTGATAACAAAGCGGCTTTGCATATTGCTAATAATCCAGTGTTCCATGAAAGGACTAAACATGTCGAAGTTGATTGTCACACTACTAGAGATCAGGTGAAGAATGGTTTTTTGCAGACAATGCATGTCTCTAGTGGTAATCAACTTGCTGACATCCTCACCAAGCCTTTACACTCTGGTCCTTTCCATGCCCTCCACCAACGGATGACAATTTCAAGCCTCTTCTCGGCTTGAGGGGGGTCTATTAGATATATATATTGTATATACGGTTAAGTATATAATTAGGATTGGATTAAGTTTCCTTTAGCTTGATTCTAATCTTGTATATAAAGGCACTGATGTACTCTCTTTTTTCATTAATGAGAAAAACACTTCTATTATCAAAGTGTTAATAGGTTAGTTAATTAACGCACTACTGTACTAAACACAATCCATTAATTCTTTATAAAATCATAGCTTTTTCTCTACAGAACTTCAATATCCAAAACAGAACAAAACTTCTCCTCACAATTCACATCACACCATGCGTCGTCGTCATCATCATCTATGCAATTGCAAACTCATCACCTTCTTTTTCTTCTCCTTCTTCTTCTTTATCCATCTCAATCTCCATATCCCCAAAACATCGAAGCTTGTAACCCATCTCAAGCAGGCCCGGCCTTAGGCTAAAGCCCATAAAGCAAGGGCTTGGGGCGCCACGATTTATTAAATTTTAGGGGCATATTTTACAGCAAAGTTTCTATGGTCTAGTGGCTCTATGTACATCTTCTTTCTCCTCCAGGCCCGGGTTAGAGGTACACCTCTATCCAAATTTTTTTCGTATTTAATAAAGACAAACTGTGCCAATAACTAAAAGATTTGATAATAACTAATTTATTTCATCGAAAGATTCATTACCTTTTCTAAAACAAACCATTTTCCTTATATATTATATTAATGATAATTACATAAATTACAATAACTACTTATTTTTTATTTACCAAAACAATTGACGTTCTATCTCCCTCTTCTTTTTCAACCTTCTTGTTTATTCTTCTCTGCAGATCAATCATAATCCACCTTCTCTGAATCTATGTAAGTTTTGCCTTTTCCTTTATTTATTTAGTTTTCGTTAACTTTTGTGAAAAATCTGAAATTTGCTTAAATATTTTAATGTTTTTGAATTGTAGTCTGTAGAGAATGCTTCCAGGAAATAGAATAAGAAATCAATCAAGTGGAGCTAAAAATAGGAAGAAAAAAGCCAGACAAGATGAAGTGATAAAATCTCAAGCTAATGCTATGCTTAAGTATGTCACAAGAATTAAAAGTTCTAAAGCTGATGAAACTTCTAAAGCTGAAGAGGACAAATAAGATGAAGAGCTTGGTTTTGAAGAAGATATTGATGAGAAGAGTGAAGAAGAAACTGCTACAGATGATGCCGATTGTATGAATATTGACAGAGAACAATCTGGGAATGGGAATGAAAACATAGAATCCCAAGAGAAAGCTGATGATATTAGAAGCTTCCATGAGGATGTTGATATGGATGATTTTGGAAACTGGAAGAAAATTGAACAGAGAATGAGAGATTATTTGGTTGAAAGAGGTTCACCTACAAGACCTCCGGTTGATTATCCTTTTCCGAGAGATGGTATTGAAAGATGTTTCACTTATTCATGCTATACAAGAAGAATGAGCAATGGAGAGAAACAAGACAGGAGATGGTTAGTTTACTCAAAATCTAAAGATAAAATCTTTTGTTTTTGCTGTAAATTATTCACTCAAGAAACACTTCCTCCTCTTTTGGTAACTACTGGATATGGCGACTGGAGAAATTCTTCACATAGGCTGAAAAATCATGAAACTACTTACAACCATATTGTTTGCATGAGCCGCTGGATTGAGCTAGAAACGAGGCTGAAAAAGAGTGAAACTATTGATAAGCATTTGGAGGAGGCAATTAACAAGGAGAAAAAACATTGGAGAGATGTGATGTTGAGGATAATTGCAGTGGTAAAGACTCTAGCAGAAAGAAATTTAGCATTTCGTGGAGAAAATGAAAAGGTTAGTGATCCAAACAGTGGAAACTTCTTGGCTTTTATTAAGATGATTGGAGGCTTTGATGAAGTAATGAAGGAGCACATTCGACGGGTTGACAAAGGTGAAACCCAATATCATTATCTTAGTCATAAGATTCAGAATGAGTTGATAGAATTACTTGCTAATGAGATTAGGATGGTAATCCTAAAGAAGATTCAAGAGGCGAAGTATTTTTCAGTCATTTTGGATTCTACTCCTGATATTAGTCGCAAAGAGCAGATGACTTTTTTAATTCGATGTGTTGATGTTTCTACGGATTCACCTAAGGTTGAGGAGTTCTTTTTGTCATTCTTGGAAATCAAAGACAAAACAGGAGAAGGAATTTTTACCACTCTTCAAGATGCATTGGTTGATCTTAAGTTAAATATCGGTGATGTAAGAGGACAAGGTTACGACAACAGGTCTAATATGAAAGGAAGGCATAAGGGTGTTCAAAAAAGATTGTTGGATATTAATCCAAGGGTATTTTATACTCCATGTGGGTGTCATAGTCTCAATCTTGCTCTTTGTGACATGGCTTCTTCAACTGAGAAAGTAGTTGAATTTTTTGGCATTGTGCAATGGTTATACAATCTGTTTTCATCTTCACCAACAACTGAGAAGTTTACAAAGAGATGGTGAATGGTACTACTTTTAAACAATTATCACAAACTCGTTGGGAAAGTCGTATTGATAGTGTAAAACCAATAAAGTTTTAAGCTGTGAAGATACGAGAGGCTTTGTTTTACTTAGCAGAGAATAGTGATAATCTTGGACATCGAAGTGATGCTGAGTGTCTTGCAGTAATTGAAACACATGGAATTGGAGGATTTGAATTCTTGTCTGGAATGGTAATTTTTGGTATGATCTTCTTTATGTTGTCAATACAGTGAGCAAATCTGTACAATCAGAGGATATGGATCTTGAGGCTGCTATTATCCTGTTAGGAGGGCTTGTTGGTTACTTGAAAGGCTACAGAGAAACTGGTTTTGAGAAAGCAAAAGCTGAAGCTATGCAAATTGCCATTGACATGGAGATTGAACCAGCATTTTCTTCAAAGCCAAAACGCTTGATAAAAAAGAAAAAGCATTATGGTGATGATGCTGAAACAGTTGATGATAGTAACCAGTTATGCGCTGAAGAGAGTTTTAGGATCAATTATTTCATCAACATATTGGATCAAGCTACAATGTCACTTGGGGTTAGATTCGAGCAATTTCAGCGGTACGAAGAAATCTTTGGGTTTTTGTTTGGCTTGAAAAGGCTAAAGTCAGCAAAAGATGATGAGTTGATGATATCTTGTGTCAAGCTTGAAGCTTCTCTAGAGCATGGTGGGCATTCTGATGTAGATGGAAAAAATTTGTTTATGGAACTTCAATATCTAAGAGGAATGTTGCCAAAGGAAATTACAAAGGCGATCAAGATGTTGGAATTTCTAAAAAGAATGGATGGTTGCTATCCAAACACAGAGATTGCTTATCGTATATTACTAACAATTCCGATTTGAATTGCTTCTGCAGAAAGAAGTTTTTCAAAGTTGAAGCTGATAAAGAATTATCTACGTTGGACTATGTCTCAGGAGCGTTTAATGGACTTCCATGATATCAATAGAGCATGAGTTAGCGGAAAAAATTGATTATTCGAAGTTGATAAATGATTTTGTAGGGAAAAAAGCAAGGAGAGTTATCTTTCATGAATAATGTATTACTTCTTTTTAATTTTTATTCTATGAGAACAATTTAAACTTTAATGATATTTTACATTATCCGATTATGTATTCATATTTATACGAAAAAAAATTATAGTTAGGGGGCAACATATTGGGAGTGTGCTTTAGGCGCCATGGATGTCCGGACCGGCACTGAACTCAAGTCACGATCAATAAACCATTCCGTAAAGACCAGGTCACTATACCGGAAATCAAACTTCACCTTCACAATTTTGATCAAAATATTAAACTTATCAGTTTAAAAAAGGGAAGTACCTTTCAACTTATCAGTTATCAGAAGATTAGGAAAGGATGAAATCGTTAAGCAGATCGAACTTCGCTTCGGCCGTGGCAGGATTGAAAGCACCGACTTCGAGAATAGGTAAACGAAGGAGACGAGTCATCGAGCGAAGGAGCGAGCATAGGCAATACATAAAGAGAAGTAGAGGAGAAAGGGTTTTGGTGAGCTTTTGCTTATTGGTTTTTGATTTGCCTTTGGGATGGGCAAGCTTTCGCGTGATGCATATCACCGATCTGGATCCGCTCAATTTCTCTCTGCTCTGTTCATGAATGTGTGAAGGAGAGGAGTGAATGAGGAGAAAGAAGCGAGAAATAGGGGAAAGTTAAAGGTTTTTGTTTTACAAAAAACTCAATTAATTATAATATGTTATAAACCCATTAGGTGGATGTCCATTATAGGCCCATGTTCTAGAACATTCTAGAATTACTTGTTCTTCAAGTTGTACTTTCTCCCCAAGTATTTGTAATCCTATATATACTTTCTATTATTGATGGAATAAGACAACACAATTCCTTCTCTCTTTCTCTTATTCATAACACGTTATCAGCACGATAGTCTAGCCGTCTGAGCACGAAACCCTAACCACTGAGTAAAACAAAAACCCTAGTCATTTGAAAACCCTAGCCGTTTGTTTCGTCTCTGTTTGTTCAAAGTCTCCTATTTTCACTACGTTTCTATCGAGATAAGTTGGATTCTCTCATGCTTTACTAATTTATGTTATCGAGTATTGAAGTACTGTTTTATTATCGATCTGGTTTATTGGTTTGATAAAGCATGTTTCACTATTTGTTTCATTATTGACTATTGCTTAATCTGATTTTCACGCTTCATGGTTTTATTTGATTTGTGATATAATACGTTTTTGGCGCATTCTAACCTTTGTTTTGTAGGTTTTTATCGAGTCTATCAATCTCTTTTGTGTCATTTTAGGTTAAAAAGTGGCTGGAATAGAAGAATGGAACATGCAAATGGACTTGGCGAAAAAGGAGGAAATATGGATCTTTTTGAAGATTCTACCCAGAAGGAGCACCTGTCGCGTGTGATGCTCCTGCTCCCCAGAAGATCCACTTATGAGAATATTCATTAAACCTAATTTCGGGCCCTAATCTTTTCCAGCCGCCGTGGGCCTTTAAAGACAGAGATTTTCGATGCTTTGGGGAATCACGCAACAGCGCAGACAGAGAGAGAGAGAGAGAGAACGAAATCGCAAGTGAGAGAGAGATTTGACACTTTTTTTGAGAGTTGTAAGCTTGAGGATTATCTTTCACGTTTCCATTAAAGTTTTCTTAAACCCTACTTTATTTTATTTCAATTCAATGAAGTTTCTTATGTCTCTTGCTGCTGTTGTTTGTTTAATCATGAGCGAGTAATCCCCTTTGTTAGGTTGAGGGTTCAAGGGGGTTAGAGAATCATAACTAAGCATAGATAGGTTTTGAAATATCACTTGATATCTCCGTCTATAGTCAATCGTGCCTATACTAATTTAATCACCTAGTCTCTGTTGAATTCACTCATCAAAAGTGTTGTGAATTGCTGGAATTGACATAGATGGGCGAGTTGTCTTTAGCCAACGACAGTTGAAGTTAATGCAACTCGTGAACAAATCGATCCTGAACGTTTAATGCTCATCATTCCTTGTAACCTCAAACGACAGTTTAGGGTGTTAGATTGATTGTTGAAGTAGTTGATGCCACGACAGTGGGTCCTCTTGAATCTATGGTTGAGTTCCAGATTGGTTCATAACTTGATAACCTGAATAATTGCTTGGTTTTGATGATCTAATCCCTGAGATTTATCCCTTTGCCTAACGCATTTAACTTATTGTTTACATCAAATTTTACTTTTGTTTGCTTGTTAATTCGTGACACTTAAACCTCTTTTGATCGCTTAGCTGAAATTGTACTCCATAGGATTAGAGTGTATTGCTGGTCCCTTAACGAACCTTTACTATTTCTATATCGATTTAGTGAATCTAGGTTTTAATCTTTGAAACCGGTAAAAAGACTTTTCATCAATTTGCAATGATCGAAACATGTTTTACATACGATTCATCCATGTTTTAATTTCTTTATAGCTTTATTGATTGTCTCAGAATGTTTGTCTAATATGTTAAGCTATAAGTGATAGTTGTTACTTTATATGTTACGAAACACAGAGTCCTTTATTGTTCAACTGATAATATGCAACTGCAACTATGAATAAGACGAAATATTGACCTAAATAAGATGCTCTGTTAATTTAATTTATAAAGTGGAAATCTAATGCATCGTTATATGATATTTATATACTAATTGATACATAGTTCGTGTTTTATTGATTTATGATTATGTCTAGGTCATAATATGATCTGCTCTCATTATAATACATGATTGCATTATCATTACATGATTTCTTTTATAGTTTGAATATCATAATATGATCGGACTACGAAATCCAGTGGGATGGACTCCCAAAAGATTGATGACCTTACTGCTAAGGTCAATTTGTTGCTCAAGGCTAACCAAATGATGGTTCACTTTGCAGATGAGGATGGTAAGCCACTCACTGAGGAGATAGTTAAGGAGACAGTGATCAGCAGGAGGTCAGCTACGTGAATGGCCAAGGGTTTGTGCGAAACTGCGGGTTCAACCAAAATTACAGGAGTCACCCAAATTTCTCCTATCGAAGTACGAATGTCGAGAACCCACAGGACCAGGTATACCCACAACAAACCGGCCCCCAGAACCAGAAACCTCAAGATCAGACTTCCCAAAAGACCTACCCTCAGAATTTCCAAGGAAAAACGTTTCTCCCCTTTCAAGGTCAGAAAACGCAATTCTCTAACTTTCAAGCTCTTGCGAGCTCCGGAAGTAATTCTCAGGATGAGTTGAAGGGTATGATGCAGCAACTGATCGTTAATCAACAGAAGTGTGCTACTGAGATCAACACTAAGGTTGATGCTATGTATTCGGACCTTAATGGTCGGCTTGAGGCGGTTTGCAACCACGTGATGAAGCTCGACACTCAGGTTGCTCAAACGGCCGATGCAATCAAAAGGCCACAAGGAGTGCTGCCTGGTAAGCCGGATACAAACCCCAGAGAGTTTGTACATGCTATTAAACTGAGAAGTGGAAGAATTTTACCAGCAGTCGTAAGGACAAAAATTGCAAACTCCCCCGAAGGAGCACCTGCTCCAGCAGACGAAGCACCTGCTCCGGAAACAGAAGAGGATGAAAACGTTTCTGGATCAACTTCTAAGGTATTAAGGCCAAATGAGATTATTGATAAGGTTCGTTCTCGTGTTTACAGGCCCCCTGTCCCTTACCCAGTACCTCCAAGGAAGTCGCAGAAGGATTTGGAGGAGGCAAAATGTAAGGAAATGTTACAAGACTTGACGGTTAAGCTGACATTGGCAGATGCGATTCAGATGATGCCGTCCATGAAGAAGTACGTTAAGGGCTTGGTCACTGGATGGATTTCTGCATAGCAGAGCGCCATAATTGTAAGCAAGAATTGTAGTGCTGTGCTACAAAACAAGGCCATTAAAAAGCAAGAGGACCTAGGTAAGTTCGTGCTCTCTGTTGATATTGGTCCTGTGCGATTTGCTTATTCTTTGTGTGATTTAGGGTCCAGTGTGAACCTCATGCCCTATTCGGTTTGCAAGGAAGCTTGGGTACACAAAATTTAAACCAACACGAATTTCATTGGTGTTTGCTGACAGATCTATTATGTTACCTGTAGGAATTTTGGAAGATTTGCAGGTCAGGATTGGAAACATTTTCATTCCAGCAGATTTCGTGGTGTTGGAATTGGACGATGAACCAAAGGATCCCCTGATTTTGGGATGTCCTTTCTTGCGCATAGCTGGTGCGATCATTGATGTAAAGAACGGAACAATTGGTCTTTACCTGGGAGACATTATCATGGAGTTTGAGATGGATCGGATGTTGAAGAAACCAACCATTGATGGGCAAACGTTTGCCATTGAGGATAACCTTGAAATCTCAGAAGAAGAGATTGAAGAGATTCTTGCTGATGATCCCTTGGATGTTGCATTGACAAAAGCTGAAAGTGAACATGGGTATTTGAGTGAGGACACTATTGGTTTCACAAGGATGTTGGATTCTGGTCAAATGGAAAAATCAACAGACTTTTTGAGACTTGAAACAGAGGGAGAATATGGAGCACCTGCTCCTGGGAACTCTGCTAACGACCCTTGGAGCGAGCTGAAAGCTCCAAAACTTGAGCTCAAAACCTTGCCAGCTGGGCTAAGGTACGCGTTTCTCGGTCCCAACTCTACATATCCTGTTATTATTAATGCTGATCTGAATAATGTGGAATCTGCCTTACTTTTATGCGAGCTTAGGAAGTATAGGAAGGCTTTAGGTTATTCGCTAGATGACATCCCTGGAATCTCACCTGATTTATGCATACATAGGATACATTTAGAGGATGAATCTAGAACTTCTGTAGAGCACCAAAGGAGGCTCAACCCGAATTTGAAAGATGTTGTTAAGAAAGAGATTATGAAATTACTACAAGCCAGAGTTATTTATGCAATATCTGATAGTAATTGGGTAAGTCCTGTGCATGTAGTGCCTAAGAAAGGCGGAATCACTGTGATCGCCAATGATAGGAATGAATAGATACCCACTAGGACTGTCACAGGACATAGGATATGCATCGATTATAGAAAGTTAAATGCAGCGACTAGGAAGGATCATTTTCCCTTACCATTCATTGATCAAATGCTCGAAAGACTAGCTAACCACCCTTACTACTGCTTTTTAGACGGTTATTCAGGTTTCTTTCAGATTTCCATTCACCCGGATGATCAGGAGAAGACAACCTTCACATGTCCCTATGGCACCTTTGCGTACCGCAGGATGCCATTCAGGCTATGCAACGCCCCTGCCACTTTTCAAAAGTGCATGATGTCTATCTTTACTGATTTGATTGAGGATATTATGGAGGTTTTCATGGATGATTTCTCTGTCTATGGGAGTTCTTTTTCTGTGTGTCTGTCTAATCTGTGCAGGGTGTTTTAACGCTGTGAGGAGAAGCATCTTGTACTAAACTGGGAGAAGTGCCATTTCATGGTTAGGGATGGAATAGTTCTAGGTCATCGAATTTCAGAAAATGGTATTGAGGTTGACCGAGCAAAAGTTGAGGTGATGATGAGTTTGCAACTGCCGGATTTAGTCAGAAGGATACGAAGTTTCCTTGGTCATGCGGGTTTTTATAGACGTTTCATCAAAGACTTTTCAAAGATAGCGAGGTCGCTCACTCAGCTTTTGTGTAAGGAGACCAAGTTTGCATTAGATGGAGCTTGCCTTGAGGCGTTTCATACGATAAAGTGAGTGCACCCATTGTTCAACCACCGGATTGGGATCTACCTTTTGAGGTGATGACGGATGCTAGTGATTACGTTGTGGGAGCAGTTTTGGGGCAAAGGAAAGACAAAAAGCTCCACGTGATCTATTACGCTAGCCGCACGCTGGATGAGGCTCAATGTAAGTACGCCATTACTGAGAAGGAGCTCCTAGCCGTGGTGTTTGCCTTTGAGAAATTCAGATCGTACCTTGTCGGTTCAAGGGTCATTGTTCATACTGACCATGCAGCTTTGAAGTATTTGCTCACCAAGAAGGATGCGAAACCGAGGCTTTTGAGATGGATTTTGTTACTCCAAGAGTTTGATCTACAAATCATTGATAAGAAAGGTACTGAGAACGGGGTTGCTGATCACTTATCTCGCTTGAAAGTCGATGAAACAATCCCGCTTGATGATGCATTACCAGATGAACATGTATATGCTATTGGAATATGTGTTCTGGAGCACCCAATTCAGGACGGAGCACCTGCTCCAGAAGTGTTTTCTGCTGCTGTTTCTAAGTCAGTTGCCCCGAGTTTTCCATGGTTTGGAGAGATAGCGAACTACCTTGCTGCTGATCGTGAACCGGCTAATTTTGTGGGAGACAGAAAGAGGAAGTTTTTGCGAGACATCAGGAGATACTTTTGGGACGAGCCATACCTTTACAAGCAATGCTCGGATGGCCTTTTTAGGAGATGTGTTCCCGATGAGGAGATTCCAAGAATCTTATTTCACTGCCATAGTTCGAGTTATGCTAGGCACTTTGCGACTTTCAAAACAGTATCCAAAGCACTGCAAGCTGGGTATTGGTGGCCAACAATTTTTCGGGACGCACACGCTTTTATCTCAAGATGCGACAAATGTCAGAGGCAAGGAAACATCTCGCGACGGAACGAGATGCCTTAACACTTCATCCTGGAAGTTGAAATGTTTGACGTATGGGGAATAGACTTTATGGGACCGTTTCCATATTCCTATGGAAACAAGTACATTTTAGTGGTTGTTGATTATGTGTCCAAATGGGTTGAGGCCATTGCTTCTCCAACTAATGATGCCGCTGTGGTTTTAAAGATGTTCAAAACCATAATATTCCCCAGATTTGGAGTACCACGAGTGGTGATTAGCGATGGAGAGACCCATTTCATCAATAAGGTTTTCGAGAACCTTTTAAGGAAGAATGGTGTAAAGCATAAGGTTGCGACGACATATCACCCGCAGACTAGTGGCCAAGTTGAGGTTAGCAACCCGCAAATCAAAGATATCCTACAAAAGACCGTAGGCACCACTAGGAAAGACTGGGCCGCTAAGTTGGACGACGCGGTGTGGGCATACCGAACCGCCTACAAGACACCATTGGGGACAACGCCCTTTCATTTGGTATATGGGAAGTCTTGCCACCTTCCTGTAGAGTTTGAGTACAAGGCGGCTTGGGCTGTTAAGCTAATGAACTACGATATCAAACCCGCCTTGGAAAGGAGATCAATGCAGCTTAATGAGTTGGAGGAAATTAGGCACCTGGCCTATGAGAGTTCGAAGATATACAAAGAAAGAACCAAGATGTATCACGACAAGAGGATTCTCACCCGAGATTTTAAACCAAACGACCTGGTACTTCTCTTTAACTCTCGACTTAAACTTTTTCCTAGAAAGTTGCGATCTAGGTGGTCCGACCCCTTTCTCATAAAGGAGGTCCGATCATACGGAGCCATGGTGTTGCTAGATGCCAAGGGCAAGGAATTTGTGGTCAACGGTCAGAGGCTTAAGTTGTACCTTGCTAAGACGAACGAAGCCGAAGGAGGATTTATCTCCTTAGGCGATGCACTAAAAGCCTAAATGGCTAATCAATTCAATCTAAAGACTTTAACCAAGCGCTTGGTGGGAGGTAACCCACCGGTATGTTTTCTAACTTTTTCAATTTAACTTTTTATTACCAACCTTGAATTTTAGTTTAAGTTTTCAGATTTAAAAAAAAAAAAGTTTTATTGTGGAATACGCAAGGAGGATCGATCGATCCCCTGATCTAGATCGATCAATCCAGAGTGAGAAGTTCAACATGCATTCTAGCGGTCAAGTTCAGGATCGATCTGAACATCGATCTGCTTCCGAATTCAACCCAGAAGGAGCCAGATCGATCGATCTCTTCAGGTGGATCGATCGATGAGATCATAAACCAACCTAGTGGTCAACCTCAGGATCGACTCAGCAGATCGATCCGATTTCCAGAGAGCACCTGCTTCTCCAAAATAGAGCACCTGCTCCCCAGGCCACCAATCCGAATTTCAAATCTGGGCCCACCACGAGTAAGTCCACTAAGGGTGTTGAGATGGGCCCAAGAAATATTAAAAAGGGATTTTTCCAAATTCAAATGGAATTAAAAATTAATAAGGTGGAACCCACCGAAACCCATATTTCTCGCGCCCCTCTCTCTCTTTCTTCCCTATTCATCTTCCTTCGGTTTTTGTTCTCTCCATTGAAACGGTTTTGAAGCTTTTTACCCAAGCATAACTCCTTCAATTCGTAACCGATCTGAGCGATTATAGGCTCTATCTCACTCGATTTTTCATCACCATTCCAAATCTACATTTCGTTTGTCAAGGAGATCAAGGTAACCCTTTGAAATTCCAACTTTTCAGTCCGCCATTTTTAAGTACCATGGTAAAAGTGAAGGTTGTTTTGATTTATTTTCCTTGCTGCAATTGTTGGGTGAACTTTGAATGATTTCGAATAGGTTGGAGTTGTGTAAATTTACATGAAAAATTCTTTGGAAGTGGAAACCTAAATCATGGAATATGAAATCGAATTTAGGAAGAAGGGTTTGAATGAGATGCGAATGGATTTATGATTTGTTGGTTCTAGGGTGTTTAGAGTAGCCGAATCCACCTATTGCACACTATAACTTTGATCCGAAATTTCGCAAAATAAAGGGAATTACCTTCTGTGTCCAAATTTTTGGTTGTGTGGAATTTGAGAATTCGGTTTATGCTTGGTTTTTGCGGTTGTTGATTTCATTGCAAGATGACAGGACCACATACTTCCTTTCGCAAGCCGCCGCGTTACTCCAAGGGAAAAGGAGCATCTTCCTCTTCTCAAATCATCATCAACCCGTGGCCGCGTGAAGAAGGCCAACGGTTCTCCTTGCCCGACTCTCGCCTTCCTCATGATTCAGATGAGACATGGGATCAAACTGATGCTTACTATTACAACAACTGGCTAGACATCGCTATAGAGCCGACCCGCTTTCTATGTGGCCAGACATTGAAGGATTTGGGGCTACTTTACGACGTAGGTAGCGTGCTTACTGCCTCCCAGATGACTGACACAGCCAATCAACCGGATGCTCTATACCCGGATTTAGTTAGGCAATGTTTAGCCTCAGCCAAACTGGTCTCCTCCGACCCACGCAAGCCGATAGCCTCACAAGGGTTGCTCTCTTTCTTTGCTGGGGGAAAGAGATATGAGGTCACTATCACTGACCTTTGTGACATCTATGGTTTTGACTCTACACCGGAGAAGGTGGACCTCCCTATGCGCCTTCCAATTGCTCATCGTTTCTGGGATTTCATCGCCATTGGAGACTACTTCTCTTGTTCAGCAGCTCAATCAACAATTCGGAACCCCGCCCTTCGAATTGGGGCAAAGGCGATGAGCACCATCTTCTTTTCCCGAGATGATGCGAGTAAGGTCCGGACCGATGAGTTGATCCTCCTCTACATGGCGGTTAAAGATACTATTGAGCGCGAAGATGGGTTGAGTTGCGAGTTTGACACAAGTGTCAACATGGGAGCAATGTTTGCCTCGGTTATTGCAGATAAGAAGACTAAAATTGCCAAAGGGAAAGCTGCTGCGCACACAGAACGGATTGGGAGTCTCTTGACCAGGCTGTTCATCCATCTCGGGATCGAACTTGACTCCTACACTTGTAACCCGGAGACGGAATTTATGGACGCTGCTTACCTCATCTCTTATGAAATCTTATCTGATAGTACGTTTACAGGTTTACCACCCGGGATAGGAATGCCCAGTACTGCCGCCTTCCCCAACCGTCCTTGACTGATTTGGAGGTCGCGGCAAACGTCGATTTTACGCCTGGGACAGAGTATTTGTGCTCTGCCACTGAAGCACCTGCGCGGAGCACCCCTAAGCCCAGGAGGAGCACCTCCACTTCCACACCTGCCCCTGCTCATGCTCCAGTTCCAGATGTTCCTTTGAGCAAGACGAGGTTGAGGACTTGGACGCACACACGCAGAGGACGCAGCAGTTCAAAGCCTATTATCGACGGCCCTATGCGAGCGAGCTGACACTTGGAGACATCTCAGACAACCCAGACGACGCGGAGTACCGCCGTTGGATGGTAGCATCTACTACGAAGAACAACGGGCTGCTTCGCCGTGTTCTTCACATGCTCCAGAAGGGCTGCAACACTTCTCATGCAACGAGACGATGCCCTCCATGGTACCATCCCAACCTCCTCCTCGCACATCTGCATCCGCCGGCCCGTCCACTCGTTCCGCAAAGCGCAAGACGCCGGTCATAAGTGCAGATTCAGACGACACTTCCAGCGATTAGACATCGCTTTCTTATCCGCTATCAGTATTCCATGAACACTTTTATTTTCTGCTCTTTGCTTTTGATTTTTCTTTCTTTTTACTCTCTCTTCTCTTATTCTCACACCGGGTCGGTGTGAAGTAAGTCTGGGGGGAGTTGCTACTAATGACGTTTATTTTGGTTGTTTTCTATTTTCTTATGTAAAAAAAAAAGAAGACAGATGATGAAGAGTGGTAAATCTATAAAATAGGAAGTGTCTCTCTGCACAGCGAGTATACCCAAGGTGGATGACGGTTAGATGAGGCGTTTGAGAGGTTGGAAGAAAGAAAGAGTGGTTTAGAGAATGTGGAATATCAACGGACCTATTCTCTCTTGCAATTTTGTGCGATATCCTGCATCCTCTACGAAACATCGGGTAACCCTTAAACACTTTAAACTCCACCTCTAAATGGCCTTAACCCTTTAGCGTCGTCTACCCTAAATGGTGCCTTTAACGAGACCCTCACGCAACTTTGAATGCGTTGAGTTTGTGTTTGGGAAATGGAACTTGGTTGAGAAATGTGTTGAGGAGTTTTGGTGATGCTTTGTTATTCGTAATCTGGATTATGTGGTCTGCAGATTGAATGTTCTAAACCTGTTTCACTGAGGATGAAAGAGTTCCTACGTTTTCAAACCTTTCTCCTTCACTTGATCTTGAATTTGTTTGAGGACAAACAAAGATCTAAGTATGGGGAAATTGATATAATGCGTTTTTGGCGCATTCTAACCTTTGTTTTGTAGGTTTTTATCGAGTCTATCAATCTCTTTTGTGTCATTTTAGGTTAAAAAGTGGCTGGAATAGAAGAATGGAACATGCAAATGGACTTGGCGAAAAAGGAGGAAATATAGATCTTTTTGAAGATTCTGTCCAGAAGGAGCACCTATCGCGTGTGGTTCTCCTGCTCCCCAGAAGATCCACTTATGAGAATATTCATTAAACCTAATTTCAGGCCCTAATCTTTTCCAGCTGCCTTGGGCCTTTAAAGACAGAGATTTTCGATCCTTTGGGGAATCACGCAACAGCGCAGACACAGAGAGAGAGAGAGAAAACGAAATCGCAAGTGAGAGAGAGAGATTTGACACTTGTTTTGAGAGTTGTAAGCTTGAGGATTATCTTCCACGTTTCCATTAAAGTTTTCTTAAACCCTACTTTCTTTTATTTCAATTCAATGAAGTTTCTTATGTCTCTTGCTGCTGTTGTTTGTTTAATCATGAGCGAGTAATCCTCTTTGTTAGGTTTAGGGTTCGAGGGGGTTAGAGAATCATAACTAAGCATAGATACGTTTTGAAATATCACTTGATATCTGCATCTATAGTCGATCGTATTGCCTATACTAATTTAATCACCTAGTCTCTGTTGAATTCACTCATCAAAAGTGTTGTGAATTGCTGGAATTGACATAGATGGGCGAGTTGTCTTTAGCCAACGACAGTTGAAGTTAATGCAACTCGTGAACAAATCGATCCTGAATGTTTAATGCTCATCATTCCTTGTAACCTGAAACGATAGTTTAGGGTGTTAGATTGATTGTTGAAGTAGTTGATGCCACGACAGTGGGTCCTCTTGAATCTACAGTTGAGTTCCAGATTGGTTCATAACTTGATAACCTGAATAATTGCTTGGTTTTGATGATCTAATCCCTGAGATTTATCCCTTTGCCTAACGCCTTTAGCTTATTGTTTACATTAAATTTTACTTTTGTTTGCTTGTTAATTCGTGACACTTAAACCTCTTTTGATCGCTTAGCTGAAATTGTACTCCATAGGATTAGAGTGTATTGCTGGTCCCTTAACGAACCTTTACTATTTCTATATCGATTTAGTGAATCTAGGTTTTAATCTTTGAAACCGGTAAAAAGACTTTTCATCAATTTGCAATGATCGAAACATGTTTTACATACGATTCATCCATGTTTTAATTTCTTTATAGCTTTATTGATTGTCTCAGAATGGTTGTCTAATATGTTAAGCTATAAGTGGTAGTTGTTACTTTATATGTTACGAAACATAGAGTGCTTTATTGTTCAACTGATAATATGCAACTGCAATTATGAATAAGACGAAATATTGACCTAAATAAGATGCTTTGTTAATTTAATTTATAAAGTGGAAATCTAATGCATCGTTATATGATATTTATATACTAATTGATACATAGTTCGTGTTTTATTGATTTATGATTATGTCTAGGTCATAATATGATCTGCTATCATTATAATACATGATTGCATTATCATTACATGATTTCTTTTATAGTTTGAATATCATAATTTGTCATTTGTTGGTTTGGTTATTTTGTTAGTTCGATCGGTTGAATGGATATCATTGATTTGGAGAGATTTAGGAAATCTCTAACCGACTTTTCCGATGTCGTTTCCAACTTCATTCGCTGAATTATCTCAAAAATCATCTCAGCTCCATCGAGATAAGTAAAAATCAAGTCTTTAGAATCATGTTTTATTGAATTATAAACCGACTCATACTTAGTAGCTAATCATTTAATTATAGCCAGTCATTACCAATTTATATTTTATTAGTCTAAAGACTCTAAACGTTAGCTTTGAATTAGTTTGGTAATTCACTTGTTCAAATTGGTTAGAGTTGGTTTAGAGAATCATTGGTTTCAATATTTGGTTTAAATTGGTTCGAATATTTGCAAATCACTGGTTTGGTATTCTCATGATTGAAGTATTTTAATATAGATGTTTCAGTATCATATCTTCTTTGAAATACTGATTTAATTAGCATATTAGCATTTCGTTTACGTAGAGATAATGATTTATGATAATGATGTTAATAAAAGCATAATCAATTGTGATGAGATAATTATATTATATATCTACATTCTTTGATGAATGGTAGAAATTGTTGGATTTTTACAAGATTCATGAATCACATCTGGTGGTAGTCCATTCCCTGAAGTGAATGTGACATTTTATATGAGAAAAGAGAAGATCACACTAATAATACTAAGCCAAAGAAGTGGCTATAAAAGTTGTCTTGAGTGGTCAAGACCAAGATGTTTCTTGTTAGAAATTAAATTCTCACCAGAAATGTGAAAATAAAATAGTAACAACTTGATTATGGTTCATTCTCTGAAGTGAATGTGACATCTTATACATAAGATCACACTAATAGCACTAAGCAAAAGAATTGGCTATAAAGATTGTCCTCAATGGTCAATATCGAGATCAAAGAGTTTCTATCAAGAACTCATATTTTCACTAAAAGTGAGAAAATAAAGATGGCACTATACAAGATAGTACAAAAAACATATTGAATGCTTAAGAAGAACATATGTATATGAATGCTCCAGAAGAGCACAAAAAAATAGTGTTTCCTAGGGGATAAAAATAGTAAGAGATAAGAGAGATTTCTCTAGATGAAAGAATCTAGTGTGATTACAATATTAAGAAGTGTAAAGCTGAGTGAAAGCTCATGAAGAACAGATATAAAATTTGCATATGAGAACGCAACTTAAATCATTGATGCGTTATACTCTCCCAAATCTCAAAAGTTAAGTATTAAAGAATGTTGTTGATTCTAGAGTGGCAATTCGAGATTGATGAACCTGAAGTTTCACCATCTCGAGGGGGAGAATTAGAGAATCTCACATATACAATAATTGACATATCCAGAAAGTTATGTTCACTAAGTTTTTCGAACAATTCTAAAAGAAAAAGTGTGATCACCAAAATGTGATATTAAAACTACATGACTTGAAGTCTGTAAGTGAATTTAACTCAGCTATGTTGAAAGAATATCTCTAATGCAGACTATCATAAAGCAGTCTGTTCTCTCACAACTCCCACCATTAGCTTTGGATTTTTTAGAAGTAATTTTGATTATGATATCCCCTGAAGGGAGTAAGTGATTAACGAAGCAAAGTAAACCAGAAGTTTACTACGAATGTAAAGTAAACAAGAAGTTTACTAAGATTAAATATTTGGCTTAACCAGATTGGTCATCCTGGTTTAATGATGAAGCGAGAAATTATGAAAATTTATGTGGACATTCCATGAAGATCTAGAAGATTCTTCTTAATGATTTATCATATGTTACTTGCTTAGAAAGCAATATGATAATTTGGCTTTCACCAGATAAATAATTTGGAATCTAATAGTTTTCTAAAATATATACAAGGAAATGGTTATGGCTGATCACCCACTATGTGACATTTAGATACCTTATGGTAATAATAGATGCATCGCTTCAATGGACGCATTGACTCGATTGACACATCAACTAGAAGGTCACGTTTATCCTTGCTATAAATCTGCAACTTGAAGTTTGCATTGTTACTTTCTTGATTAAATTTCAAGAGTATTTCAGAAGTCATGTTTGAATTCTAATTATTGGATGTCCATTAGAATAAGTGTTGAACATCCTGAAGCTCATGTTCAAATACGGAATGGTTTAGTAGCATTGATTAGCATCAAGTCAATGTTTATCTAATTATTCTCCCCATAATTATTGGTTTAGGGTCAGAAACCAAATAGTTCTCATCTTAAATCTTTGAATGTGAAAAGAGTGCTCCACCACAGCGCTATAAGATGTGTCCTCAATGGAGGATAAAAATATATGTTGGATATGAATGATACTAAGTATCTAGAGCTATCCAAGAATGATTTATTTAAGGCTCGATTTGAAGACTCATTTTAATGAGTCAGTTTTTTTAATATTTTGGGGAGAAAGTAAAATAGCTGGGAAAATATATAAGTATCTATGAATTATCAATGATCCTCGGACTAAAAGATGAGAATTAGAAGTCCAAAAGATAATTTCAAATTTAACGTATTGATTGCTAGACGCATTTACTGACCCAAATAGAGTGATGTAATCACCTATACCAGCTGTATATGCTCTAATTAGAATTAATGTCCCAGAAGGACAATATGAGACTGCTAGTGAGTCTAAAGATCGCATGAAGCGTGATAGACCTATTTGGTTCCAAATATAAGAAACCTCATAAAATAAAAAGAGCATATAATTAGAATGACCAGATCGAGGAAATAAAAATTTTGAATGATCTCCAGAAGAGATCGAATGAGCTCTAGAAGAGACATAAACATGACGAATGAAAATATTCAAGTACTTGACAATGAGAGAGCTAGCTAGCTATGTCATGTTTGAAATAAGATGGAACCAAAAAGCAAATCGACGGCGTAATATTTTGCATGCTATGAGCAGTTGATTTTATGAATAAGAAGAGGATCATGAAAGTCTATTGAAAAGTGTACACAAAGTAATGATTGGCTAAATGGAATGGAAGAAAATAGACGTATAATCTCGCGCAGAGAATTAGACCAGTAGTTTATGTACGTGAAGTGTAAAACTAGTGGAAGATAAATGAGTATTTGTGTGAAACAATAATGAAATTGTCACAAAGACAAGGAATATTTTATGAAGGGATATGTTCTCTTATGGTGGATGCAATACTTATGAGTCTGGCAATATGTTATTGAACACTGGATGATTACATATGATTGCAATCCTTGAAGGATGTGAAAGATATAATCCCCGACGGATTAAGAGTATCAGAATTATGTTCCCGGGAACTCTACTCAATCGAATGAATAGAAAATATGTATCATGGGGTATAATCATGTATTTATTAAAAGATTTTGATAAAGTGATTCTTAATTGAAGATCATCGAAACTCCAGCAGAGTTATCACAAGTAGTATTATGATAAAGATCACTAGATAATGATACTTATGAAAGTCTCAGAAAAATTCAATGTAAGGAGATTTCGTAAATGATTTGCTATAATAGCAATATATGTGATGTTTTGAACACCACTATAACTCCTTAAGAGATTAATATCTGAAGAAAAGATTTGAGAATATACTTTGGAAAGATAAATTTATCTTCAGATATCTCAAGTTGAACATCTAGCGCAAAAGATGTTGTCTCAATAAATCCTTAGAGGATTTTACAAAAAATGCTCATATATGTTTGGTCTTGAAGTACTATACATAAAATGCAATGAGATTTTGTATGATAAAGGAAAAGATGGTATAAACCAGAAGTCCAATCATCTGAGATATCATATGACAATTATATGAGTTTTAAGGCTCTGTTTATAGTAATTTTGAAAGATCGGAATTCATCTCCTGAAGAAGATTTTTCCGAGGGGAGATATATAATGATGAGGGTGAATGTACTCTTTTTCCCATAGGATTTTTCTGTGAAAAGGTTTTTAACGAGACATCAAAGAACACGCAAATGATAGACACTTAAAGAGAAATATTATCATTACAATGATATATGAAAGTCTATCAATCTCCCAAATGAATATCATATACTTGAATGATATTGAGAAAAACAAAGAGAATGATTAAGATAAATCATCTGAAAGACCCATGATTTGCAGAAGAAAGGCGATGTACATGTTCTACAGATTCGTTCAAGTGAAGCTTTGGCGGACTTATTTTCCAAGACACTTCCAGTTAGTACTTTCAAGATGCAAGTTCAACATTTGGGTATGTCGTCACAAAGATATCAAGTAATGTACTCATCAGGGGGAGAAATAGCGCGTTGCACTCTTGTTCTCTTAGCCATGGTTTTGTCCCAATTGGATTTTTCTGGTAAGGTTTTTAATGAGGCAACATCTTATACGCATTAGGATTATTTTTACTATAATGACATCCAAGGGGGAGTGTTATAAACCCATTAGGTGGATGTCCATTATAGGCCCATGTTCTAGAACATTCTAGAATTACTTGTTCTCCAAGTTGTACTTTCTCCCCAAATATTTGTAATCCTATATATACTCTCTATTATTGATGGAATAAGACAACACAATTCTTTCTCTCTTTCTCTTATTCATAACATAATCTCATTAGTTTATATTTCCTTTGTTTTTTTTTATTTTTCTTTTAGTTAACATTTTGAGTATCATATTTGCTGGCAAATGATAGAACCAAAAATTAAGCGCCACTACGAAACTGTTTTCACTCCCATGTTACCATAACACAAATGCTATGTAAAATTTTCCAAAACTCAAATATAGCAGAAACATTAAAAATGTTCTGCTATTAATATCTATATTTCCTATAGTGCTAAACTGGATAAGTGAAGCTTGGCAATGGAAACACTGATTTGATGAAGTGCAATTCGATGGACAAAGAGAGTTTTTAAGAAATCTGCAGATTTTCTTGCTAAGTTACTATGCAAGATCCCTATATTTCTTTCACAATATTTTCAAGAAGACTATGCAAGATCCCTTTTTTGTTTTTTTTTGTCGTCAAGAGTTTCATTCCAATATCAAAATTTACATTGGCCACTTTACAATATAGCTTTGAGAGCTTAATCTTGTTTGTTTAGCTAAACGATCAGCGTGATCATTTGCTTGCCTAGATATCCAAAGAAAAGTGAAATTACAAAGCTTGGCAATTCTAATAATATCATGTAGGTGAACACTATGAGGAGAGTACTTAACTTGGTGAGAGTGCATATCCAATTCCTTGCATTGAAGCAAACTATAGATCTTTTGCAAGTCCCCACACAGAGTAACGTTTCTATAACCAAGCTTATGTAACTCCACCACAGCTACTCTCAAAGCTTCCACCTCTGCCATTTCTGAAGACTGTAAAAGAGGTAAAGATCCCGATCCACATAGCACATGTTGTTGATTACAATCATATAAAGTCCACCCAATACCAATTTTTGCAGTTTGGGAAATCCATGAGGCATCAACAAAACATCAACTCTGTTGGCATCTATCGAAATCTTGAGGCAATGTTTTGGGTACTGCTCTAGAACAGCTCATGTTATTCTGCAACCCTCCAATATTAGATGCACTGTTCTGGTTAAAATCTAAATCCATAGCATCCGACCACAACTTATAATCCAGAATTGTTCTATTAATAAGTAAAGGGATAGGTATTCTACGATGATTGAAGATTACCTCATTCCTCTGCTTCCATATGCGCCAGCCCAAGAAATGCAGAAATGCAATCTGGTCAGTGGAGTCTTTATTGGCCTGCAAAAAAGCTTCATAATTTTCCAGTAATCCATTCACTAGCATGCTTTCTACATTAGGCTTTTCTAATGGTGCAAGGTCCTAAATCTCCTTACTCACTTTACATTGGAAAAGTAAATGATTAATGGATTCATCCTTATAACCACAAACAGAACAAGTGTTATCATTAAGAATTTTCTGCTGCTTGAGTTCAAACAATACAGGAATAGCCTGATGTAGCACTCGCCACCAAAAATGTTTAATTTTTGGAGAAAACCTGCAGAGAGCCGAGTACAATCAGAAGTGAAAATATCCTTTAAATAATCAACAATAAGCGTAGTAATATCCTCCTGCGAAAACATATAATGACCAGAAGCATTGGACAGAGAAAGAATACGATTGAAGGCTCTCCTTTGTCTGGTTTTTGCATGAAAGAATTTGGTATTCTTATCACCCGCCTTCAGCCATAGAACCCGACTTTTAGCTCTCCAAAACTCTTCTTCTAATCTGTATGCATAAGATAGAGCAGATTTAATCTCTCCTAGAAGCTGATAATCAACAATTGGCTTCTCATAAGCCTCCTGCAGTAATTTTTTTTTGAAACAACCCGACCCAAAAATTTAAAAATTTTCCCTTCGGATTACTATCATCACAGATAATAATCCTCAATGGGCCAAACACAAACGATGTGGAAACAATTAAAATAAATAACAATAAAACAATCAATTAATCTCATACTTTATTAATCACTAAACCGTTCAATTCCATAAATCAATACCAATAACCAATTAAAATAACCAAACAATAACCAAGTATCAATTCCAGAATTCACTAGCAACCTAGCAATTCTAACAACAAGGCCATGAAACCGAGACTCTAGATCATCTCTTCTTCCCGGCCATGATTCCACGATCACAATTTCTCTTTACCTGCAACACATGGCGAAAAGAGTTGCGTGAGTATTATCACAAATACTCAGCAACGCGGTCATCCCGTCTATAGATTATACACACATGCATAAGCAAGAGATACAATACCAGGATGAGCATACAACAAGCATACACGAAACAATCAACATGAACCCGTACAGAAGCACTTTGTCGATCGACACAAGCACTAGGTGTCGATCGATACACTATACCCGTGTCGATCAACACACCACCATGGTGTCGATCGACACGACATCGCAGAATCTAGGAAACGATCCTATCCTCTCATGGCTCGAATTCCATCGCGATTCATCGATCTCCTACATGAAATTCATCCACAAACACACGAAATCCAAATCAAACAACACAAGCAATTGTATCCCATCTAATCCTTTACCCAGATAAACCTACGGTCACACACTCACCTCGAAAATGGATTGAAAAGAGGAAAAACAACAAAGAACACGAAGAACACATGAAGAATGACCACGAACAACCTCTGATTCCGTCCCCACGACCCAAAATCACCACAGCAAGGATTCGTTCTCGTTCTAAGAACCTCTCAAGATCAATCCTCCTCAAGAATACTCAAAATCTCTGTCAAATTCTGATTTCTCTCTGTTTCCTTCTGATTTTCGGCCAAAACCAGACAAAACGCGACTGTTCACGTTTATAAACTGGAACCCTAGGGTTCCCTAAACAAGTCTGCCAAACCAAACAATTGGGACCAAACCGGTCGGTCCAATTATAACCCATGTCGATCGACACACTCCACTCGTGTCGATCGACATAACGCCCAAAACCCGACTTCTCACAAGTCCAAAACACACGTGTCGATTGACACACACACCCTGTGTCGATCGACACCCAACCAAAAATCCACTTTTCGGTTCACGGGCGTTACAATTCTCCCCCACTAACACGGATTCGACCTCGAATCACGCAACCCGTCTCACTAAGGTTAACACTTCTGTCTAAAACCTGACCAGACTCACCCAGAACCATCAACGATGCAACACTCCCTGGTCCGGATTAGGGCTGCCCGATTGATCGCACAACAATCAAACAAGAACATGCACGACCAACCGTTGAACTAAAATTGGACCAAATGATCGCGCAACAATCGAAAAATAACATTGATATATCCCATATTTTACCTATTTTACTATATATTTTACTATGTTTTCTATACATTTATCTATGGTATTACGCCTTTAGAGGTAGTTTTTCTCGTATTTGTAGTTTTAGAGTCTTAACAGGGAAATTAAGTAAGAAGGAGCAAAAAGAGCCAAAATAGGTGTATAATAAGTCACAGAAACTTTCATAAGTCAAAGAAACTATCAAGAACCAAGAATTCACAAGATACAACATTCTACCAAATTGGACAGAACGTATACGCCAGAAGTTCAGCAGTTAATGGAGGATCAAATCAATTTGGAATTTGATGAATCTTGGTGAGAAGATAGATCTTTGAGTCATATTTACAATGAAGTTTTAATCAAATCATTTGGAGCTGTGAGCAGAAAGATACACCCGAATTACTAAGCATATGTCAAACTGCCTCGAAGCTGAAGCGAGTCCAATTTCGGACCAAATACCGGTCTGCACCATGGACCGATATTCCAGACATTTTCAACACACGAGAGAGGACATTTAACCCCCAGTACCGGTCACAAAATTGGACCGGTACCTGTGACCGGTATTGCTTCAGTTTTGACGTAAAAAGTCCGTTTTGTCCTAAACTAAACCCTAGGAAGACCCTAAGCCTCTATATACTTGTTTTTAGCCTCTTGTTAGAAGTGTGCCGAAATATTTAGATTAGTTTCATCAGAAGGAGCAGCTACCACGAGTTCTCTTGGCGTTCTTCATTAGATTTGGATTTTAGAGCAATCCGGTGGATGATCTCGCTTTGTATCTCGATATAGAGAAGAATCCTATTACCTTTACTCTTTAATTCAAGTTTATATACTATGAATTCATCATCTATCTTGTGTCTTTTTTGCACCATGTTTGAGTAGTTTTATTTGTTAGGTTGTAGAAAGATCAAAGAGTTCATGAATTGTTAACTTCTATCGAATGAATTAAGAATAATCTATTACGTTCTTCATCTTTATTTGCTCATAATGCATGATTGCTTTTCTGATCAACTAGCATCTGATTTTAGATTGATATACTCTCCAAAAGCTTGTTATATTGTCTGAACTGGTATTTGATGAGCTATGCGTCTTAACAATTCGAAAGGTTAGTTAAGTAGTTTAGTGAACAATTGAATCTTGAACTTACTGCGTGTTTTGTTCTTGTAATAACCTGCGATAGTTGAGTCTATTAGAAAGTTAAAACATAGTAATTTGAGCCATGACAGTGGGAGGATTATACATCCGTGATTTGAGTTCTATAACACATCTCTCTAAAAGGTCCCTATAATTCGATATGTTGTTTAATGATCCATGAATCTCTGCGATTGATCTACGTCCCTAACGTTTGTTTACATTGAATTCTAATCCCTTTACTTAGTTATTTTCGTGCCTTAATTTACATTCCTAAAAACCAAAACCATATTTCTTGTTTTAGCTTGATTTGATTCCTAAAAAGTTTGTAGTACAATTACGAGGTCCCTGTGGATACGATCCCTAAATACTACCGTGATTGATGTGCACTTGCAGTTATATTTAGTGGTTAAAACTTTCACCCACATCAATTTTTTGGCGCCGTTGCCGGGGACCTTTGATATTTTGTCTACAAGCTTTGGACTAAAATCTAATCTAAAATACTTTTCTTTTACTTTGCTAATTTAGTTTTTGTTTCTCTTTGTTTTTGACTGTTTCAAGTGGATTTTTGAGCAAGTATGGTGAGTCTAGTTCATAACCAGCAGCCCCTACAACCTCATCAACTATTTGGAGAAGCCCAATACGGACACCAAGCTCTCGAGAAAATCCAAGACCAAACGTTTGGGTTAGAGCAAGGTTTTGACAAATTTCGTCATGGCTTCGACATGGAACGGCTGGCGCCTAACCATGAGACCATGGGAGACACCCACTCATCATCAACACTTCTCATGGACCAAAATCCAATCCACCTCACGCAAGAAGACGTGGACTTTGAGATTAAACCTCGCGTTATCTCCCTTGTGAAGCAAGCTCAATACTACGGTCTTCCACAAGAAAATCCATTGGATCATATTGATTTCTTTGAGGATCTATGCGGAGCAATTAACACAAATGGAGCCCCTTTTGACCATCTTAGATGTCATCTCTTCTCTTTTTCTCTAGCGGGAGACGCATTTCGATGGATGAAATCACTTGCACCTCAATCGATAACATCATGGAGAGACTACAAGCAAGCTTTCCTTGAAAAGTTCTTCACTAAGAAGAAGTTAAGTGCATTAAGGAACAAGATTTCGGGTTTCCAACAAGGTCCTATTGAGCCTTATCACGAGTGTTTGGAACGCTACAAGGAGTACATAAGAGATTGCCCACAACATGGTTTTGTGGAAGCTAAATTGTGGAATATTTTTTATCAAGGAGTTAATAGAGAACACAAGCGATTTCTCGACATTTGCAGCAGAGGGAACTTCATGCAATAGTCCGTGAGTGAAGCGAAGATTTTAATAGACAACCTAGCTGCAAGTGATAGCATGATTCAACCAAGCTATGGCGAAACCGTTAGAGCAATCAACATCGAGCCTACGGAACTTACGGAGATCAAGGTGATGGTTTCTCAAATTCTAAAGAATACAATGCAATTTAAGGCACATGAAGTCGTGACAGCCCCTCATGAAGATCTTAATCAAGATTGCATTGGAGATTTTTTAGCTTGTGACCTGAAGGAAGTGAACTACATAAGCACGCGATATCAAAATCTTGGAACTAGGTATCACGACCCTCATTTCTAACCTAAGGGACGTTTTTATGCTCATCAAAACGTGCCTCAAGAGAACTATACCGAGCCCAAACAACAGTTTGCTAGTGGAGTACAACGCACGCATGCGACTGGTTTTCAAGGCCCTAAATCAAAAAAAATTTCGGAGGAAGATTTCGAACCTTTGATTAATGGATTTCACTATGAGTTTGAAGAATTCAGAAGAGAGATTCATACTAAGATGGATAGATTGGGGCAAGACATTAACAACAAGATAGAAGAAATTTTATCTTATGTTAAGCAAATCGATCTCCAAATTGCCTATATCGCCGGTACCATTGGGAAACCGGATGGTTTTCTTCCTGGAAAAGTTGAGGTGAACCCGAGAGGTGAACACGTGAAAGCCATAACATTGAGAAGTGGAACGCAACTGGACGAAGTGTTAATGCCAAAAGAAACCGAAGAGGATATTGTCATAAAGGTGTTGGAAGAAGATAAAATACCTGATACAGAAAATGTCCATGAAACTCCAGGAGAAGTCGAGATCCCACCAGAGGTAACTCGTGTTTACAAGCCTAAAATACCATTCCCAAGTGCCTTGAAAAAGCCGAAGAAGGAGAAGGAACAAGCTAAGCTAAAAGAGCTTGTAAGTCAACACACCGTACGGTTACCTTTTGTTGATGCTTGTATGATCATCCTTGCTTTGAGGAAGTATATGAAAAGCATTCTAACAAGCAATATAAGCTTAGAAGAAGGTGTGATGTTGATCACTCAAGAATGTAGTACAAGACTTCAAGACAAGGAATTTCAAAAATTGGAAGATCCGGGTAGTTTTGTGCTTCCATGTGAGATTGGAGGTTCTACATTCCAGCGCTGTCTATGTGATTTGGGATCAAGCGTCAACTTGATGCCATACACAGTAGCTAAACGCCTCGGTATTACCAACTTCAAGCCTACAAAAATCCAGCTAGTGTTTGTGGATCGTTCGGTGAAACGCCCGGTTGGTATTATAGCCGACCTACAAGTCATTATTGGAGATTGTTGCATTCCGGCAGATTTTGTCGTATTGGAGTTAGATCAAGAGCCTAGAGATCCTATAATTCTTGGACGTCTTTTCTTAGCAACCGCTGGAGCTATGATTGATGTTAAAGGAGGAAAGATCAAACTGAACCTAGGGGATCTTATACTAAATTTTGAAGTCGACGAAGCTCTACAAAGACCAACAATAGATGGAAGTGCTTTTTGGGTGGATCAATTGAGTGAAGCATCTGTTGAAATGTGTGAAGAACTCATTGTCAATGATCCTTTGGAGATAGCCTTGACAAAAATAGAAGGAGAAGATGGATACTTAGAAGGAGAGACTAATGAGTATGCCAAAATACTCGATTCAGCGAGCACATACGATAAGTTAGTAACTCACTTTGAATCGGATGAGGACATAAATGAAGCCACACAGCCTAGGACCCTTCCTAAAGAAATACAAGATCCTTGGAGTGAGTTAAAAGCCCCTAAGGTCGAACTTAAGGAGCTCCCTGTTGGGCTACGGTACGCATATCCTGGAGACAATCAAACGTATCCTGTGATTGTTAATTCTAATTTGAGTAATGTTGAGTCAGACTTACTTCTTTGTGAGTTGAGGAAGTACAGGAAAGCTCTAGGATATTCTCTTGGTGACATCACGGGAATATCTCCGGATTTATGTATGCATAGGATCATACTAGAAGATAAATCTGCATCCTCCATAGAACATCAAAGGAGATTGAACCCAAATCTCAAGGATGTTGTTAAAAAGGAGATTATAAAACTTGTAGAAGCAGGGATTATTTATGCTATTTTAGATAGCACATGGGTAAGTCCAGTTCATGTAGTCCCTAAAAAGGGAGGAGTAACAGTGGTGAAAAATGAAAACGATGAGCTTATCCCTACCAAGACGATTACCGGTCATCGAATGTGTATCGATTACAGGAAGCTTAATGCGGCGACTCGAAAAGATCATTTCCCCCTTCCCTTTATAGACCAAATGCTTGAACTTCTTGCTAATCATCCTTATTATTGCTTTCTAGATGGATACTCAGGATTTTTCTAGATTCTGATTCATCCCGATGACCAAGAAAAGACTACGTTTACATGCCCCTATGGTACATTTGCTTATCGAAGAATGCCATTTGGATTATGTAACGCCCCAGCCACATTCCAGAGATGCATGATGGCAATCTTCACGGACCTAATAAAAGATATAATGGAGGTATTTATGGATGATTTTTCTGTTTATGGCTCTTCCTTCGAAGCTTGTTTGTCAAATCTTGGCAGGGTTTTACAACGATGCGAAGATAAACATCTGGTTTTAAATTGGGAGAAGTGTCACTTCATGGCGAGAGACGGAATTGTCCTTGGACATAGAATCTCCGAGAAAGGAATCGAAGTTGATAAAGCCAAGATAGAAGTGATGGTCAGTTTGCAACCTCCATCAAACGTTGAGGGTGTACGGAGTTTTCTAGGGCACGTCGGTTTCTATAGAAGATTCATCAAAGATTTCTCCAACATCGCTCGACCTCTTACAAGACTACTGTGTAAGGACACTAACTTCAAATTTGGCAAAGATTGTCTCATTGCTTTCAACAAGATCAAGGAGGCGCTTATAAGAGCTCCGGTTGTTTAAGCTCTGGATTGGGAACTTCCATTTGAGATCATGTGTGACGCAAGCGACTACGCAGTTGGAGCCGTGCTAGGTCAAAAGAAAGATAAGAAGATGAATGTTATCTATTATGCTAGTAGGACTCTTGACGAAGCGCAATGCAATTACGCAACTACGAAAAAGGAACTACTTGCCATAGTTTTCGCCTTCGAGAAATTTCGATCTTACTTGGTTGGTTCAAAAGTGATCGTTCATACTGACCACGCTGCTCTCAAGTACCTTTTAGCAAAGAAAGATGCTAAACCACGACTCATAAGGTGGATACTCTTACTCCAAGAGTTTGACCTAGAGATTCGAGACAAGAAAGGTGTAGACAATGGAGTGGTAGATCATCTTTATCGAATGAAGGTCGATGAACCATTACCAATGAATGATTGCTTAGCAGAAGAGAATGTTTACACTATGAATGCTATACCTCGTAGCAACATAAGAACCTCCTCTCGCCGAGCTAAGAAGAAAGAAATTTTCGGAGCACTTTGGTATCGACATATCGCAAATTACTTGGCCGCCGATATTGAACCCCCTGATTTCTTTGGATACAAGAAGAAGAAGTTCCTTAAGGACATTAGATTCTATTTTTGGGACGAACTCTATCTCTACAAGATGCAAAGATAGTTTGTTTCAAAAATGTATTCCGGAAGAAGAAATTTCGGGGATCTTACATGGATGTCACGGATCAGCCTATGCAGGACATTTTGCAACTTTTAAGACTGTCTCCAAAGTCTTACAAGCTGGATTTTGGTGGCCTACAATGTTTAGAGATGCCCACGCTTTCATTGCAAAGTGTGATGCGTGCCAAAGAATGGGTAATATAAGCAGAAGAAATGAGATGCCACAAAATTTCATTCTAGAAGTTGAAGTCTTTTATGTTTGGGGAATCGATTTCATGGGTCCTTTTCCCATGTCGTTTTGCGACCAATACATTCTTGTGACAGTTGATTACGTGTCTAAATGGGTTGAGGCGATTGCAACACCAACCAACGATGCTACTGCCGTGATCAAGATGTTCAAGTCTATCATTTTTCCACGTTTTGGAGTGTCAAGAGTAGTAATAAGTGATGGAGGGACTCACTTTATTAACAAGGCTTTCGATAGTCTTTTGAAGAAATATGGATTCAAGCATAAAGTAGCTACTGCCTATCACCCTCAAACAAGTGGACAAGTTGAAATATCTAATCGAGAGATCAAGGCAATCTTACAGAAGACCACAGGCAAAACAAGAAAGGATTGGTCGGAAAAGCTAGATGATGCTCTTTGGGCATATAGGGCAGCTTTCAAGACACCACTAGGAACAACTCCTTTCCACATAGTGTATGGTAAAGCTTGCCATCTTCCGGTGGAGCTTGAATACAAAGCTGTGTGGGCAGTAAAAGAATTGAATTTCAACCTTAAAACAGCCGCCGGAAGACGATTGATCCAATTGAATGAGTTAGAAGAAATTCGCCACTTGGCATACGAAAGTACCAAGATCTACAAGGAAAAGACCAAGGCTTACCATGATAAGAAAATCATACCAAAGAAGCTCGAACCTAATGATAGGGTTCTTCTTTTCAATTCTCGGTTAAAGCTTTTTCCAGGTAAGCTTCGATCTCGAAGGTCCGGTCCTTTCACAATCAAGGAAGTTAAGCCATATGGAGCCGTAATCCTCTGGGATAATTGCGGGAATGAGTTCACTGTCAATGGACAACGTCTAAAGCTTTATCTTGTGGACACCGACCAAGACAAGAACGTATCTATTGCCTTGGGTGAACCACCCGACATCTGAAATTAAAAAGGAGTCGAGTTAAAGACTTTAAACAAGTGCTGTGTTGGAGGCAACCCACATTTTTATTTATGCTTTAAATAGTTTTTGAAATTTCAATTTTGGTTTTCATAAGTTTATTTTACACTAATCTATTTTATTTTGGTTTTACAGGATTTATAAAAAAAAAAATAAGATGGGCTTACCGCGGGACGATACCGGTCGGACGTATCGGGCGACGTCCTTGACCGGTATCGCGAAAATCTTACCGCGACACAGAAGGCTCCACATCGGTCGAGCGTATCGGTCGGCCGACCCGACCGGTGTTCGGGACACGATGCCTCGACCGCGTCACGAGTTCTTACCGCGATGACATATCCATTACCGCTTCGCAATCCCGTCGAGTCCTTACCGCAACATGTCCCGTCCCACGTCCTGCATCTCATGTGTTCTGATCTCGGACACAATATCGGTCGACACAACCGACCGGTATTCAGGCATTTCTGTCGCTTTCCGCATGCCTCGCCCATCTTCCAGTGCCGGCTGAAATACCGGGCTGCGTCCCCGACCGATATCGCGTAAAATGCGTACCGCGATGCAAATCGCCCCGTACCGTTCGCGTGTATCGGTTGGAAAACCTGACCGGTACTCGCGTGTTTTAGCCTCGTCCGGCGACGCGCTGAAGTCTTTACCACGACACAATCCTCGACCCGCATCTCGACCGTCCCGCACCCTTATCGCAACACGACGACTCGATCTTTCGGTCCCAATTTCGGACCGCGATACCGACCGGTATTCGGACCAATATGCAATCCCGATCCGTCCCATCCCCTCTCGACCCACGACACACGCGACTCGATACCGGCCCACCCCGCCGACCGGTACCGCCTCCGGTTTTACCTCGTCCCACGACTCCACATCCACCGACCATCGTCTCGTACTGCGTCTCGCCTTGGAACCGAGCCACACCTCGACCATCCTTGCCGCGACTAGCCACCCGACACCTAGACCGGTTTTGGCCAAACCGCGTCCCCATCAACCACCATGACTAACCGGAGTCACGAGCCATGGACCACCGAACCACCTAGCTCGGCCAACCACCCACCTAACCATGGTCTATAAAAAAGTAAGTTTTTGTTTTTCTCTTTAATTTATTCAAAACTAAGTTTTAAATTCATAAGTTTAACCAAATTTTATTTTTAATTTTGCATTTTCATCATTCTTCATCTATATAATTCATTAAATTAAATTTGGATGGATTTATTGCTTTATGAACTTTTGCATTTTTAATATTGAAATTTTTGGTTAGATTAATTTAGTTTATGAATGAATTTCACATCTTAACAAAGTATTCCTCATTTTTTCACTATTTCACTTGTATTAGGCCATTTTTATCGAATTGAATTCTTCTTTAGGATTTAATTTTTTTTTTATGGTTTATCTTATGAAATCTTGGAGCTAGACTTCAATATACCTCTAGATCGGTCTAGATCCAAGAAGAATTTAACAAGTGATTTTAGGTATTTTTGCAAGGATAATTTGTACTTAAGCAGGATTTGACTCAAGATATTTTGTTGTGATGCGCACACTTCCAATCGTTTTAAGCATTATCCGCCATTCAAAGAAGATGTGAGGGAAAAGAGAAGTCATTGGAGACACCTCGCCTAGTTATGATTCGTGCGGAATACAATAAGCTCAGAATCGAAGAAGATCTCATATTGCTCGCGACAATCCTAAGATTTTCTCGATCTCAGCTTACAAACAGACCACGTGGAGGATTTTTATGGGACATTTACCTATCCACTAGAGCAAAAGCCTTCAAACTTCACCACGTGAACTAAAAAGGTATGTTTTATGATAGATTTTAAATTTGGCTCGAGAATTTCTCTACTATTTTGCAGATGGTTCGATAATACCCTTCCGGCGAGTCGAATCGCCCCATTCAAGGACCATACGCAAAACCGTACGAGCAAAAGTGTTCAAACATCACCACGAGCTTTAAAATACCTTATAACTCGATGAACTTCCAATATGGCTCGAGAAAAACTTCAAGGTTTGAAAGATGGCCCATGAGCTTCTTCCGGTGACCAAAATCACTATACCGTGAGCCAATTTTCCAACGATGAGGAACCAGCCAATGAAACCTTGAGATGAACTGTTTCTAAGGACATAAGGAAGCTTTTAGGAGTGTTCATTCACCCCTGGAGATAGCCGAGTCCAAAGATGTTTCATACCAACCAAAAATGGGACATTTTTCGATCTTCAAGACTTTTTTGGGGGGATTGTTGTTTACTAACACGTTTGTTCGTGATTGGTTTTTATGTTTTTAAAAGAGTTTTTCAAAAATTATTTTCTAAAAACGTTTTATTGAGTCAAAATAGTCAGTTGGAAATGATGACCCTTCTTTTGGTTTAGTGGATTGTCTTTCTCAGATTAGTGACCATTTTTCCAGGATTGATTTCAGAGTCAGACTAATGAAAAATCCTAAGGCTGACCAGTTAACTAGAGACATTTGTTACTTCCAGCATAATCCGCCAAGTTCGAGCTAATTATGCGGTCTCCTCGGTGATTGATGTTCATAGAGCTTGACTCCTCATTCATACCTGACAGGTGAAATCTTTGTTGAAAGTAATGGTACTCATCTCCCTTGTTCTAAAAAATATATAAATAACTGTGGTGATATGATAGTTCTTGAGTATAAGATGAGGAAATAAAATTCCAGTGAGTCAGTACCCAAGAGATGATCACCCGGAGCTCAAGAGCGGCAGTCTGAGTCCCTTAGAACGGATGTAGAGGACGAGCGATCTCACGACCCTGTCTCCTCACAAGGAACAACAGTAGTGAAAGCACTGTTTTTGAGTCTCAACATTCTAAAAAAAAAAAGGAAAAAAATCAAATAAGTCTGGAGGAGAGAAAGAGTACCAAATGTTGTTTGGTTTAGTAGTCATGGTATAGTATGGGAATGAGTCTAGAAGGTTCTTGGCATTGAGATCTGGGAAGAGACCCAGCAATGATGACTAGTGAGTTGTGTTGAAAAGTCGTGAATGAATTTGGAAGGCTGCAAATGTCTATGGAGAAGTACATGGTCGTCTGATTTTGAGTTGGTTATGCATTATGTGGCTTACTAGTTGAAAGGGGTAGGTCCGATATTCAAACTTCTTTTCTATTCTTGAATTTTGCTTGAGGACAAGCAAGGTCTAAGTCTGGGGGAGTTGATATATCCCATATTTAACCTATTTTACTATATATTTTACTATGCTTTCTATACATTTATCTACGGAATTACGCCTTTAGAGGTAGTTTTTCTCGTATTTGTAGTTTTGGAGTCTTAACAGGGAAATTAAGAAAAAAGGAGCAAAAGGAGCCAAAATAGGTGTATACTAAGTCACAGCAACTTTCATAAGTCAAAGAAACTATCAAGAACCAAGAATTCACAAGATACAACATTCTACCAAATTGGACAGAACGTATACACCAGAAGTTCAGCAGTGAACGGAGGATCAAATCGATTTGGAATTTTATGAATCTTGGTGTGAAGATAGATCTTTGAGTCAGCTTTACAATGAAGTTTGAATCATATCATTTGGAGCTGTGACCAGAAAGATACATTCGAATTACTAAGCATATGTCAAACTGCCTCGAAGCTGAAGCGAGTCCAATTTCGGACCAAATACCGGTCTGCACCATGGACCGATATTCCAGCCATTTTCAACACACGAGAGAGGACATTTAACCCCCAGTACCGGTCACGAAATTGTACCGGTACCCGTGACTGGTATTGCTTTAGTTTTGACGTAAAAAGTCTGTTTTGTCCTAAACTAAACCCTAGGAAGACCCTAAGCCTATATATACTTGTTTTTAGCCTCTTGTTAGAAGTGTGCCGAAATATTTAGATTAGTTTCATCAGTAGGAGCATCCACCACGAGTTCTCTTGGTGTTCTTCATTAGATTTGGATTTTAGAGCAATCCGGTGGATGATCTCGCTTTGTATCTCGATATAGAAAAGAATCCTCTTACCTTTACTCTTTAATTCAAGTTTATCTACTATGAATTCATCATCTATCTTGTGTCTTTTGTGCACCATGTTTGAGTAGTTTTATTTGTTAGGTTGTAGAAAGATCAAAGAGTTCATGAATTGTTAACTTCTATCGAATGAATTAGAGATAATCTATTACGTTCTTCATCTTTATTTGCTCTTAATGCATGATTGCTTTTCTGATCAACTAGCATCTGATTTTAGATTGATATACTCTCCAAAAGCTTGTTATATTGTCTGAACTGGTATTTGATGAGCTAGGCATCTTAACAATTCGAAAGGTTAGTTAAGGAGTTTAGGGAACAATTGAATCTTGAACTTACTGCGTGTTTTCTTCTTGTAATAACCTGCGATAGTTGAGTCTATTAGGAAGTTAAAACATAGTAATCTGAGCCACAACAGTGGGAGGATTATACATCCGTGATTTGAGTTTTATAACACATCTCTCTAAAAGGTCCCTATAATTCGATATGTTGTTTAACCATATTTCTTGTTTTAGCTTGATTTGATTCCTAAAAAGTTTGTAGTACAATTACGAGGTCCCTGTGGATTCGATCCCTAAATACTACCGTGATTGTTGTGCACTTACAGTTATATTTAGTGGTTAAAACTTTGACCCACATCAAACATGCACGACCAACAACATTACATATGCTACCAGGGTTGTCTGAACCTAGGTTCTAAACGTAAGTAAAAACCCTAGACTCGACATCCACATACACACTCCTGGCCCTCGGCCAGCACCACTTGAGATCACACCTGATCCCCGAGCTCCACTAGTCTCATACTAGCCACATTGCACCGTCTCACCACGGCTGCAATCCTGACCCCTACCCGGTCAGCACCACCTGAGATCCATTCCTGATCCCCGAAGTTCATCCAGTCTTATACTTATAATCACACTACAGACTCTATTGCACAATACTCATATCTATATACACCACCCCAGCACCTCAGGATCGTCACCCTTTGTGCTCTTGGTGTATATCATACCCCTTCTGCCTTCAGGACTGCAGTCCATCAAGCTCCAGGTATGCTCCAGCCCCCCCACTCTCGGGACACACAGTCCGTCGAACTTATAGGCTGTAGAGGAATCACACATCCTCTGGAGAGGCTTCGGCCCCTCAAAGTATATGCAGGAGAATCACACATCCCCTTGAGAGAACCTCACTGTTCCCTCAAGTATATCCAGGAGAATCACACATCCCCTGGAGCAATCTCTCTGTAACATGCATCATAAGCACTAGCCGACCGTAATCACCTCTCGTGGTCATCTGAAACAATCCAATCACCAGGGTGTTTCCACAGAGTCCCTGGAAAAGACAGTTCTAACTCACATAAGATTTCTGTTCCAGACTCCCCCTAGGAAATAGGCAGGCTCTAACTCACATAAAACCCCTATTTCCCAGCGCCATCCAGGGAATCACAAGTCCCAATTCACATAAAACCTCATCTCCAGATAATCCTCCTAGAACACGGACAACCCTAACTCACATAGAACTTCCATTTCTAGCCTCCCTAGCCGATAGACAAGCTCTAACTCACATAGAACTTTATCGCTAGACCTCCACATGACCTACCAGTCAACATAATCCATGACTCCACCAGGCATTCCATAAGAACTCACATCTTATAACACATTTAATAAGGAATAACTCATCTTATTAAATCTAAAAATGTATAATCGTTACAACAACGCCAAACAAAAATACATACAACTCATAGCTACAGGCTACAACAGACTCTGAAAACCAGAAAATAAACTCAAGCCATTGCTTGCTTCTCGAACCACTTCGAGAACTTCTTCTTCATCATCGCTTCTGGTTCCCAAGTCTCCTCCTCAATACCTTCACAGTCCCACACGACTTTAACCAACGGTATACTCTTTCGATGCACCACCTTGACTCTCCTCTCGAGAATCCTCACAGGTCTCGCTGCCAACGTCAGGTTGGGCTGAAGATCCTCCGGAATCCTAGCCAACACCTCCTCAGATTCATATAGACACTTCCGCAGACTCAATAAGCTACCAGTCTGACTCGCTCCACAACCTTGAACGGACCCATAAACCTTGGACTTAGCTTATTCTCCGAAATAGATCTGTTAGGACCCCTCAACATAGCTGTCTTGAGATACACCAGATCTCCCAGCTCAAACTCTAGCTCCTTCCGTCTCCTATCGGCGTAACTCTTCAGCCGATCCTGAGCCTCTCTCATGTTCAGCCTCAAGACACAGATCTTCTCCATCGTCTCCTGAACGAAATCTGCACCAAACATGCTCCTTTCCCCCACTTGAGTCCAGCATAATAGTGTCCGACACGGCCTCCCATACAGAGCCTCATATGGAGCCATCCCAATACTCGCCTGGTAACTGTTGTTGTACGCAACCTAAACCAGCTTCAGATGATCCGCCCAATGACCACCATAATCCAGCACACACATCCTCAACAGGTCCTCCAATGTCTGAATCATCCTCTCAGACTGCCCATCCGTCTGAGGATGATACGCTGTACTCATATGCACCTTAGTTCCCATCTCAGCCTGAAATGCCCTTCATAATACTCGCTGGCACCCTATGCAGCCTCACTATCTCCCGCACATACTTCCTAGCCAACACCGCCGCTCCGTCGTTCTTCTTGATGGAAAGAAAATGTGCTGACTTGGTCAGACGATCCATAATCACCCAAATCGCATCATACGTCCGTGACACTGGCAACCCCGTCACGAAATTCATGGTAATCATATCCCACTTCCACTCCGGAATAGGCAAACTCTGCAATATACCACTCGGAACCTGATGCTCAGCCTTCACCACATGACACACGTTGCACGTTGCAACCCAGTTAGCTATATCCCTCTTCATCCCGACCTAGTGATAATACCGCTTCAGGTCACGATACATCTTGGTCGCTCCCGGATGAATCGATAACATGATCGAATGAGCCTCCCTCAGGATCTCCTGCCTCATATCCTCGTCTTTGGGTACACAAACCCGCCCGTTCACAAGTATCGTCCCATTTACCGAGACCACATACTCTGAATCTGCCGCCTTAGAATCATTAATCAATCTATGATCCTTCTCGAATTCTGCTCAACAAATCTGCCTGGTTAGCTGCCTCTAACCCCAACGGCTCTGTTGAAATAACACACAATCTCAATGTACTGATCTCGCTCACCAGAGCCTCCATATCCCGCTCCTGATCTGATGCAACCCTCTTCCGACTCAACGCATCTGCAACCAGATTAGCCTTACCCGGATGGTATCTAATCTCCAAGTCATAGTCCGCAACTAACTCCATCCAGCGCCTCTGTCTCTTGTTCAGCTCTGGCTGAGTGAAGAAATACTTCAGACTCTTGTGGTCTGTGAACACCTACACCTTTCCGCCGTAAAGATAAGACCTCCAAATCTTAAGGGCGAAAATCACCGCAGCCAACTCTAAATCATGGGTAGGGTAATTGCACTCATGCTTCCTCAACTGCCTCGAAGCATACGCAATAACCTTCCCCTGCTGCATCAGTACACATCCCAGACCAACTCCCAAAGCATTTGTATACACCACGTAAGGCTCACCCGGCTCGGGTAACGCCAACACGGGTGTACTCGTCAAAATCTCCTTCAGCTTCCCGAAACTCTCCTCGCAAGCTGAAGACCACACAAAAGGAAGATCCTCCCCTGTCAACTTTGTCATCAACTGCGCCATACTCGCAAACCCCTTGACAAACCTCTAATAATAACCCGCCAACCAAGAAAACTCCTGATCTCAGTGGCACTCCTCGGTCTAGACCAACCTCTGATAGCCTCTATCTTAGCCGGGTCCACATAAACTCCCTCTATAGACACCACATGGCCAAGAAAACTCATCCCTCGCTGCCAAAAACTATACTGACTCAACTTCGCGTACAGCTTCTGCTCCCGCAGCTTCTCCAGAACTAACCTCAATTGCACCTTGTGCTCTTCCGGACTCCTCGAATACACCAGAATATCATCAATGAAGATGATCACGAACACATCCAGATACTCCTGGAATACCCCATTCATCAACCGCATGAACGCTGCTGGCGCATTCGTCAACCCAAACGGCATCACCACAAACTCATAATGCCCGTACCTCGTCCGAAAGGCCGTCTTCGTAACGTCCGCCTCATCAATCGGAATCTGATGGTATTCTGAAGCAAAGTCGATCTTGGAGAACCAAGTAGCCCCTCGCACCTGATCCAACAACTCATCAATCCGCGGCAGATGATACCTGTTCTTCACATTGACTCGGTTAAGTCTCCGATAATAGATGCACAACCAGAAACTCTCATCCTTCTTTTTCACAAACAACACCGGCGCTCCCCACGGTGAAACACTAGACCGGATGAAACCCTTTTCCAACAAATTATCCAGCTGCTTCTTCAGCTCTGCCATCTCTGCTAGAGCCATACGGTAAGGTGCCTTGGATACAGGAGTCGTCCCAGGTTCCAACTCAATCGTAAATGGATTCGAGCGCGATGGTGGCAATCCCAACAATGACTAAAACACGTCCTGGAAATCCCGAACAACCCGAATATCCCCAACTGCAACCACTCCAACTGTCTCCGGCATCACTATCGTCGCCTGATACGCCTCACAGCCCTTCTCAATCAACTGTTTAGCCTGTATCACTGAAATCACAAGACTCCCGGAAGTCGATCCCACACCCTGATACACCAACCTTTCCAACTCCTGCTCAAACACAACCCGTCCTCGATGACAATCCAGATGAACCGTGTACCGATCCAACCAATCCATCCCAAGGATGTTATCGTACAACTCCACCGGATTGATAACCAGATCTACTGGCATCAACTCTCCCGCCACCAGAACATCCACACCACGAGCCCGCCCGAAAGTAGCTAACGTCTGCCACCAGCAACCTTAACTACTCCTGGCTGCTCTCTGGAATCGCTCCGGATACCGCTACCCTCCGCACACTCTGGAGTAATGAAGTTATTCGTAGCTCCCGAATCAAATAACACGTGGGACTCAAATCCGCCCACTACTAAGGTCCCTGCACAATCCCATGTGCTTTAAGACCTTAACGCTCTAACATGGACCCACCCGGTGCTGCGGCCTCCTCTGCTGCTGCACCAGTGGACTAACCACCACAGCCTGCTCCCTGAGGTCTTCCTCAATCGCAACAGCCATCTCAACCAGCTCTGCCCTCGTGCCGAACCTACTCGCCCTATAGCGAGTCGTCAAATCAGCTCGTAGTTCCCTCATGAACCTCTTCACCTGAGCCTTTTCGCCCTCCATGCCTCTACCCGCATGCACCAGAAATCGACTGAATTCCGCGTCGAACTCCTTCACTGACCGGTCTCCCTGAGCCAACTCCAGAAACCTCAGCTCCAACCGAACCACCGCCTCCTACGGGAAATACTTGGCATTAAACTCAGCCAAAAAATCCTTCCAAGCCATCTCGGCTTGTACCCTCCTGGCCTCAACACTTCTCCACCAGAGATGTACATCACTATCCAGATAGAGCAAAAGTTACGCTCCAACCTCAACCGCCACTCATCGGCCTACTCAGGCTTGGCACCACCCGAGAAAAACCCGGTGCCAATCCTCTGCATCTGCTCCATCATCCTCAGGTAGGATGGAAGCTCCTCTGCAACCGCCACACCCGGCTTCACACCAGCCACTCCCGGCTGAACCCCAGCCATACTCGGCTGCACACCAGCCATACCCAGCTGCACACCAACCACACCCGGCTGAACCCCAGCCATACCCGACTACATGCCTAGAGCCTGACCCTGAGCCGGCACCCCACCTGGTAACCGCTCCACGATCAACTGTAGCAGACCCGCCAGACGATCATCTTGATCCTAGGCAACATCCGCAGCAGCACCCCCACCTGCGCCCACAGCACCACCAACTACACTGGGACCCTCACTAGCCCCTCCAGCCCTCACACTAGTACTCGTAGCGGCAACACCCACGGACCCCTCCTGAAACGTCTGCGAGTCAGCCACCTGCTCCTGCGTGGTCTCCCGGGCCACCCTCGCGGCAATAGACTCACTCATAAGTCCTCGCCCGCATCCACGCCCACCACAACCACCTTGGCCTCCACGGCCCCCACGACCTCTGCCTCTAGTACCTCTAGCCATCTCACTCTGCCTTACCCAGCAGAACACTAAGACTACTAGAAAAACAGAAAGTCAAAAACACATACCGTGGAACCTCATTGAAGGCTCGGAAGAGATGATCTAGGACTTCATAACCACACAACAATCAATTGACTCAACCACCTAATCAATCAATCAATTACCCGTCCTAGAACCATAAGGGCTTTGATACCAAAATGAAACAACCCGACCCAAAAATTTAACATTTTTCCCTTCGGATTACTATCATCACAGATAATAATCCTCAATGAGCCAAACACAAATGATGCAGTAACAATTATAATAAACAACAATAAAACAATCAATTAATCCCATACTTTATTAATCACTAAACCGTTTAATTCCATAAATCAATTCTAATAACCAATTAAAATAACCAAATAATAACCAAGTATCAATTCCAGAATTCACTAGCAACCTAGCAATTCTAACAACAAGGCCATGAAACCAAGACTCTATATCATCTCATCTTCCCAGCCATGATTCCACGATCACAATTTCTCTTTACCTACAACACATGGCGAAAAGAGTTGCGTGAGTATTATCATAAATACTCAGCGACGCGGTCATCCCGTCTACAGGTTATACACACATGCATAAGCAAGAGATACAATACCAGGATGAGCATACAACAAGGATACACAAAACAATCAACACGAACCCGTACAAAAGCACTGTGTCGATCGACACAACCACTAGGTGTCGATCGATACACTGTACCCGTGTCGATCGACATGCATCTGTGTCGATCGACACACCACCATGGTGTCGATCGACACGACATCGCAGAACCTAGGAAACAAGCCTATCCTCTCATGGCTCGAATCCCATCGCGATTCATCGATCTCTTGCATGAAATTCATCCACAAACACACGAAATCCAATCCAAACAACAAGCAATCGTATTCCATCTAATCGTTTATCCAAATAAACCTACAGTCACGCACTCACCTCGAAAACAGATTGAAAAGAGGAAGAATGACGAAGAACACGAAGAATGACCACGAACAGAACCGAAATTACCACAGCAAGGATCCCTTCTCGTTCTAACAACCTCTTAAGATCAATCCTCCTCAAGAACACTCAAAATCTCTCTCAAATACTGATTTCTCTCTGTTTCCTTCTGATTTTTGGCCAAAACTAGACAAAACATGATTGTTCACGTTTATAAACGAGAACCCTAGGGTTCTCTAAACCAGTCCGCCGAACCAAACAATTGGGACCAAACCGGTCGATCCAATTATAACCTGTGTTGATTGATACACTGCACTCGTGTCGATCGACATAACGCCCTAAACCCGACTTCTCACAAGTCCAAAACACACGTGTCGATCGACACACACACCCTGTGCCGATCGACACACACACCCTGTGCCGATCGACACCTAATCAAAAATCCACTTTTCGGTTCACGGGCGTTACATTTTAGCTCCTTAATTCGCTTCTTAGTGTTTGTAACATTCTGAGTGCGCCATGACGCAAGGCCCTGTCTACAAATAGCCAATGCCTTACTAAAATGATAGCTAGGGATACTTTTACATTTAGTATACAAAATGTGCTGGATATTCTGATTAAAATTAGGATCAAACCGCCATCTACGATCAAATTTAAACAATTTCTTACGTTTCCATGAGTCAGTGTCAGTGTGTAAAATTAAAGCTCTATGATCCGAGCATGCCCATGGAAGGAGCTGTACCAATGCAGTGGGATATTGATCAAACCAATCACAAGTAGCAACAACTCTATCTATCCTTGTTCTAACAGTATATGAATATCTCTTGCCCACCCATGTATATAAACCGCCTATCACTTTAACATCATGTAAGCCGCATTGAGCTAAGAAATTTATAAAAGGAAAATAAGTATGTTCAGACCTGCAAACACCACCTTCTTTCTCATTTTGAAACTTGATATCATTGAAATCCCCTAGCACCAAACGAGGAATACACCCATAGTGACCCTTATCCACTTGATCAATTATATCCCTCCATTTCCTGTAACGGTAAGAAGTGATAGGATTACCATAAATATAAGATAAACAAAAGCATTTATCACCATCATTAATATACATATCATTTTGATACAAGGAAGGCATTGAAACAAGGCTTAGCTGGATATGTGCATCCCAAAAAATAGCCAGTCCACCCGAAAGCCCATCAGTTGGCAAAACAAAAGAGTGGGCATAATTTAGATCCTTACATAACTTATCGACAACATTATAACCGTTCTTTGTTTCTATGAGGAACATGACGTCAGATGTAGAAGACTTCCTAACGTCCTTAAGGTACTGAATTGTCAAGTCGTTCCCCAAGCCTTGACAATTCAGATGCATAAGCTTCATGGTTGGAGTGGTGGTTTAAGGGGAACCACCAAACCTTCATATGTATTAAGTTCACCTATATTCTGCCCCGATGATGCCTTTGTACCTTGAATGATTAGCTTCTCCTTGCTAGATTGTCGCTTTGAAGAGGATGGTAATGCATCTATATCATCCAACTTCCTCTTCTTCCATTGATCTGAACCTTCTGTACCTACAGCTCCGCTAATAGCTGGTACTATCATAGCAGAAGGTGCCTGCCCAAGACCATGCTCCACTAAATATTCAGCAATTGGCTCTAACATAAGCGGTAGAGGCTGCAAGTTACTAGACCTGTCACCAAGGTCTTGTCCAGTGTTAAGGCCTTCAATGGCAGCTTGTCTTTCCTGACCAGTAATAAATGGAGCATTACCAATCTCAATTAAAGCACCAGCAGTAGCAGAGAGAGTGGAAGCTTTAGGACATACATCATAACTGTGTCACATGCTTCCACATTTAGTACAAAATTTCTATAACTACTTATACTTAAACTCCAACTCAACAGGTTCGCCTTATGCCTTTAGCTGAACATTCCTAACCAGGGATATTTCACTTTCTATAGACATAGAAACTCTTACCCAGATCTATGCCGGTTTGCTCAAGCAAAGATTAGGCTCGATGATTTTGACTTCATCTACCTGGCCAATCTTTGAGCCAATGCTTCTTACAATATATTCCCTTTGATAATCTTCAGGAAGTTTTTCAATCTTAATCCAGAAGGGAAGCTGTTGAAGAAAACTTGGGTCATTTCTGTGGCTCCACCTATCAATAGCGACCATCCAGCCCCTGTATTCATAGGGAGCGCCCTCTAGAATCGCCATCAGCTGGTACCCTTTCGCAAAGTAGAAATTAATAGTACCATCATCGTTAATCTTGGCATCTACACAGCCCTTAGATTCCCAGGTGCCTTGCAACACTTTCTTGATGCCAGCCGGGTTTTGATGATTCAAATTCATCCCCTTTGCAACAATACAAAGCTGATGTTCCGTCTCAAACCTCGATTGGGCATCTTGATGAACCTCCCATTGTTCTCGTTCAGACCCAAGCCGAAGTCACTAGAGAGCTTCCCAAATCGCGCGTTGCGACTCCATACCCTGAGGACTCAAGAAGAAGAAGTGAAATTGAAAAAAAGAGGAAGAGATTGTGAGAGAAATCAGTCCAGATTAGGCTGAAAGGAGATCGATCGGAGTCGAATCCCAAATCGCTCGAAGGTTCGCGAAGAGAGAGTCCAATTTTTTCTTTGCAGTTGTTCTTGGTGATTACCTTCGATTATGCAAGATCCGTTTATTATCAATAAATCCGGATGTTACAAAAAAAAAAGGGGGGGGAAGACCGAAAATAAGGTTTGTCTAAATCTTTTTTACTAGAGCCTGTACAAATATATTATCAAGTTGAAGTACTAATATACAAATTTTTATATCAACAAGAATTTACATCAATTTTCTGTAGAAGAATATGTGATGTATTTGCCATAATCATTAGTAAATCATGTTTTTTATGATTGTGCATGAGTTTTACCATCGTTTTAACTATATGTTACAAAATTGCTAAAATTCACATATATATAAAGATATAAAAAAATGGCGACCGAGAGCTCTGGCGATGCTAGGGTTTTGAGAGACCAAGATGCGATGATGATGGATGTTACGGAAAAGGGGCGGCCGCCGGGTGAACCTCCAGATCAGCGGTCTGGTTCATGGGCGGAGAAAGTTACTAGAACGAGTGTTGGAGGAAGGCCGGTGCCGGAGACGGTACTAGATGAGGAGTTTGTTTCAGCACGGTTGAGTGTCAAATTTCCAAATGGGGAGGATGGAGAGTCGGTGGTTACGATTGGAACCGAGGTGCTAGATGTGATGAATGGATTGTGGAAAAATTGTATGATTGTTAAAGTCCTTGGGAGGAATATTCCGATCAAAATATTGACAAGAAGGCTTCGAGAGATGTGGAAACCGAAAGGGACGATGTATGTTATGGATCTTCCTCATCACTTCTTTATGGTTAGATTTGGAGAGGACGAGGAGTACTTGAAGGTGTTAACAGGGGGTCCATGGCGGGCATTCGGAAGTTATCTTATGGTGAAAGAATGGTCACCGGAGTTTGATCCAACGAAGGACAAGATTACCACGACTCCAGTTTGTGTCCGTTAATCTAATATTCCGATTAAATTTTACCATAAATCCATATTGATGGGCATTGCGAAGGGATTGGGGAATCCATTACGGGTGGATGATACGACATTGAACGTGGAAAGGGCTCGTTTTGCTAGAGTATGTATTGAAGTTAATTTGAAGAAACCTCTTAAAGGCACGATGATGATTAATCAACAGAGATATTATGTGACATATGAAGGGCTGACGAATATTTGTTCGCTTTGCGGATTATATGGACATTTGGTGCATAATTGTTCGAAGGGAGAACCAGTGCAAGTGATGGAGAAACCAGCAATGAATGCGGATGGTCAAAAGACGGTAAACCAGGGTGAAGTGGATGGGTTTACGGTTGTGAGGAGGTCGGAACGGAGGTCTGGACCACTAGCCAAGCCGGTGAATGCCGCTGCTGGTGGGTCGAGGAGTGGACCGGGACAAATTTTAAGGGAAATTCCTAAAAATCAGGAGATTGCATTAACTAACGTATTTGGAAGATTGGATGAGGATATGGTCTCATCGGATCTAAGGGAAATTGCTATATCTACGGGATCGAATAAGGAAAATGAAAATATTGTGATTGCTCATAATAATGGGCAGCAGATTATGAGCGTGAAGGAGGGAGTTTCGGAGGGAAGTTTTCAAAGTAGGAAAGGGAGCAACAAGGGAGGAGGAAAGGAGAAAAGGGCCGTGCAAGTTAAGAAATTGGAAGCTAATGGGCCTAAAAACAAAGGGAAACAAAATAAGCCCACTAAGGGTCTTATTTTCGGCTCACAGAGACAGGAGCCAGAGTTAATGAGCTCGGGAAAGAGACTGAGAATGGAGAGTACAGGTGCAGGTCGACCTGGTGGAGTTTTTGTGTTAGGGAAGGGAGTGGATGCAGAGATGGAGATTGTTAATTCGAATCCAGTGATAGAATTCACAAGGACAAAGTCCACCTCGGAAGACGCGCAGAGGAGTGCCGATGAGGTTGATGTAGCGCCACCATCGGACGAAGTGATGGGATTGGTGAAGGCATAACAGTTTGCCCCGGTGGTTCGATCGAATCGAAAGTTATATATCATAATGAATTTACTATTATGGAACTGCCGGGGGGCGAATAAACCCAATTTTAGAAGATCAGTTCGTTATATGATCAAGAAGTTTCCTATGGATATTCTTGCTATTTTTGAAACACATGCGGGAGGAGATCATGCGAGGCAAATCTGCCATGGCTTGGGGTATGAAAACTCGTTTAGAGTTGATGCAGTGGGTCAAAGTGGTGGCATTTGGTTATTGTGGAGGAATGGTATCGGTGTGGTTACCGTTATTGAATCATCGGACCAATTTGTGTATGCGAAGGTCGAAGAAGGAGCAGAGATAATGTATTTGGTGGTGGTTTATGCTGCTCCGACAGTAAGTCAAAGAAGCAGACTGTGGGCAAAATTGAAAGGAATAATTGAGAATATAGTTGAGCTGGTTATTGTTGGTGGAGATTTTAATACTATTATTAGGATTGATGAAAGCACTGGTGGAAATGGTCAACTATCATTGGATTCCTTGGCTTTTGGAGATTGGGTTAATGAGTTATCATTGATTGATATGGGTTTTAAGGGAAATAAGTTTACATGGAAGAGAGGTCGGGATACAAGTACATACATTGCAAAGAGGTTGGATCGAGTCTTTTGTAATGCAAATGCGAGGCTTAAGTGCCAGGAGGCTTCGGTTACTCACTTACCCTTCCTCTCTTCGGATCATGCTCCCCTCTTTGTGCAAACTTGTGAGCCGGTTATAGGGAATCCAAAGAGGAGGCCTTTCCGTTTTGAGGCGGCTTGGTTAACACATGATAGCTTTAAGGACTTGCTACGAAATTCTTGGAACCATGAAATCTCAACGCCGCAAGCTTTGAGGAGGCTGAGTGAGAACCTCAAGAGATGGAATCGGGATGTGTTTGGAAATGTGTATAAACGCAAAGATGAATTACTGGAGAAAGTAAAGCAAGTTCAAGATCAACTTGATGTTGCTCAAACAACCGCTCTACTGGAAAGGGAAAGGGAGCTAATTAAGGAGCTTGATGTGGTTTTAGAACCAGAAGAAATTCTTTGGTTTCAGAAATCACGGGAGAAAGGGATAGCGCTTGGAGACGTAATACTAGGTTCTATCATACAACGACGATAATTCGAAGAAGGCGCAATCGGATTGAGATGTTGAAAGACAATGACGGGCGTTGGATTTCTAACCCGATAAAGCTTGAGAATATGGCAGTGGAGTATTACAAGAGGCTTTACTCTATGGGAGATGTTGAGCCGGTGGTGGATTCTCTACCAGTAGTGGGTTTTACCGCGTTAGCAAGACATGATTCTCATGGTTTGAGTAGGCCTTTCTCAAATTCAGAGGTTGAGGATGCAATAAAGAGTATGGGAAAGTTTAAAGCCCCCGGACCGGATGGCTTTCAACCAGGATTTTATCAGGAGTGTTGGGATGTTGTTGGAGGCTCAGTGCAAAAGTTTTTGTTGGAGTTCTTTGAGACGAGAATTTTACCGACAGGATTGAATGATGCGTTGTTAGTATTGATTCCGAAAGTGGGTAAACCAGAAACTATTACACAATTTCGTCCAATTAGCTTGTGTAATGTGATTTTTAAGATCATTACTAAAGTTTTGGTTACAAGAATGAAGATGGTGATGCCACAGCTTATAAGGCCGGCGCAATCTAGTTTTATACCCGGCCGGTTAAGCTCGGATAATATCGTTATTGTCCAGGAAGCGGTTCATTCGATGCGGAGAAAGAAAGAACGTAAAGGATGGATGCTGTTAAAACTTGATCTTGAGAAAGCGTATGATAGAATCCGTTGGGACTTTTTAGAAAATACGTTAATCGCAGCGCGGTTTCCAGAGATGGGTCATGAATGTGTGTCACGGGTTTGTCTATGAATGTGTTATGGAATGGGGGAAAATCGGAATCGTTTCAACCGATGCGTGGATTAAGACAAGGTGACCCTTTGTCACCGTATCTCTTTGTTTTATGTCTTGAGAGGCTTTGTCATTTGATTGATCAAGCGACGTGTTCGGGGGGTTGGAAACCGATTGTATTGTCTCACGGAGGGCCGAAGCTCTCTCACGTTTGTTTTGCAGATGATCTTATTTTATTTGCTGAAGCTTCAGTTGGGCAAATAAGAATCATTAGGCGAGTCTTGGAGAGTTTCTGTGCCGAGTCGGGCCAAAAAAATTTTCTCAAGCAATGTTAGCCGTGAATGTGGGAAATTAATAAGCGACGAGAGTGGTATCAAATCCACGCGGGAGTTAGGAAAGTATCTTGGGATGCCGATCTTGCAAAAATGGATAAGTAAAACAACGTTTGGAGATGTTCTGGAGAGGGTTTCATCACGGCTGGCGGGTTGGAAAGGGAGATGTTTGAATTTTGCGAGGAGAAACACGATGACTAAAGCGGTTCTTTCATCGATTCTGGTTCATACTATGAGCACGATTCTATTACCAAAATCAATGCTTGATAAGTTGGAAAGAGTGTCGCGGTCTTTCCTTTGGGGGAGTGACAATGGAAATCAAAAGCAACATCTAGTGAGCTGGAAGAAGATATGCAGGCCGAAGTGTGAAGGGGGGCTGGGAATTCGTGCAACGCCGGATATGAATAAAGCCCTTATTGCTAAGCTACGATGGAGATTATTACATGATCGTCAAAGTTTATGGGCAAGAGTTCTAAGATGCAAATATAAAGTGACGGATGTTCATGATCCATCTTGGAGGAATCCTAAGAGTTGGTGGTCGTCGACTTGGAGGAGTGTGAGTGTGGGGTTACGAGAAGTAGTGCTTCCGGGAATGTGTTGGGCTATTGGTGATGGGAAGAAGATACGGTTTTGGGAGGATACATGGCTGTTGGATCGACCGTTGAGGGAGGTAGTTACAATGCCGTTACCGGCTGGCTTTGAAGGAGTACTGTTGTGGGATCTATGGCAAAATGGGACAGGTTGGTTGTCTCCGTATATTGGTCCGTATGTGTCCGAGGATATTATCTTACGGCTTGGCTTGGTGGTGCTGGATAATGTAACTGGGGCGGAGGATAGGATAGCATGGGGAGGCAGTATGGATGGGCTCTTTACGGTTAAATCGGCATATTCACGGCTGATTATGGATGAGAAACTGAGACAGAATATGAGCGCATTGTTTCGGTGTGTGTGGCGGCTAATTGTACCAGAGAGAGTTCGGGTTTTTGTTTGGTTGGGTGTGAATCAAGTGCTGATGACAAATGTGGAGCGTCAAAGGAGACATCTAAGTGACTCGGGTTTATGTCAGGTTTGTAAGAGTGGTGATGAAATGATCATCCATATTCTCCGTGATTGTCCGGCAATGGAAGGTGTCTGGCGCAGATTGGTACCGGCTAGGTCGAGTAGAGACTTTTTTACTATCACCCTGTTGGAATGGCTATATCGGAATATCGGGGATCATGCAAGGTTGGGAGATTGTACGTGGTCTACTTTGTTTGCTATGAGTATTTGGTGGGGGTGGAAGTGGCGTTGTGGAAACGTCTTTGGAAACTATGGGAAATGTCGAGATCGGGTTCGGTTCTTGAAAGAGTTGGCGCAGGAGGTATCTTTAGCTCATTTGAAGGTAAAGAATAAAGTACAAGTTCATCCGGCCCGGATTGAGAGGTTGATCGCTTGGGTTAGACCAGGAGAGGGATGGATGAAGTTGAATACGGATGGAGCTTCGAGGGGTAATCGTGGATTGGCCACGGCGGGAGGGATTTTACGAGATGGAGATGGTCTTTGGTGTGTGGGTTTCGCTTTGAACATAGGGATATGCTCGGCCACTTTAGCTGAATTATGGGGACTCTACTATGGTCTAGTTGTTGCTTGGGAGAGGCGAGTTACACGGTTAGAGGTTGAGGTGGATTTGGAGATAGTAGTGGGGTTTCTTGAGACAGGGATTAATGCTTTACATCCGCTGTCATTCCTGGTACGCTTGTGCCATGGCTTTATATCGAGGGACTGGATAGTCCGTATTTCTCACGTGTATAGGGAGGCTAACCGTCTAGCTGATGGGCTAGCAAACTATGCATTTACTTTACCGCTTGGTTTTCATTTACTGGAGTTGGTTCCTGATTCAGTTAATGTGATGTTACTGGAGGATAGGAGTGGAACTACGATTTCACGACAAGTCCGAATGTAATCGTTTTAGTTTCTTTTGTAATAAAATGGGGGAGACCTTATTGTCTTCCCATCTTTCGACCAAAAAAAAAAAACTATATGCTGGTTAATGATTCATATTTTATGATATTTTCTATTATTTTTGCGGATTCGCTTTCTCTTTCTCATTTTACATTTTAAGGTTACAATTCGCTTTCTCTCTCTCAGCATGTAAAAAACACAAGAACATTCTTTATATTATATCATAAAAGTATATAATTCAATTAATTATTATTGTGTAAATATACGAATGTCGGTAGGCCAAAAAATTGTCAGCTTAATTTTCCAATAATCAATTATTCATGGGAGACTGAATCAAATAAACTAAACATTATATAACTGGAACACAAACCATAAAAATTTTGGAGTTTATCATTCTTAATCTTTTCACATGTGTACTTTTTTATTTTATTTGTAATCTATAATTTCTATTGTAAGTGATTACATGAAATGATCTTTTTATTTTATTTTGTAAGTTATTGTATAATAGAGTTAATTAGATTTTAAAATACTTTATATATTTAATTTTTTTTAGAATATTTTGATAATCTTAATTACAAAATAAAAGTTAGTTTTCAAATTTTTGAAAACATGGGTTAGTTTTCAAACTACACAAAATTTTGGTCATATTTTTACAAATTAAATAGATTTTTATTACACAATAGTAGACATATATTTGCCCCCAGTGATTAATTAGCATATTTTGAAGAGAAATGAGCTTTTCTACCCTTGATCTTTCTAAATTAGTTTTGCATTTAAAATAAAAAATCAATTAGATAAAATAAAAAATAAAATTATTTGGATAAAATGTAACATATTTTTGTTTATATATAAAGTTTAAACATTCAAAAATCGATTGACCAAACAAGCTCACTTTCAAATTTTAAAGAAATGAATGGTAAATTTTCAAATATGAGTACTACTGAAAAACATTCTTTGGTTTTATCTTTAAATGAAGTAAACGGTGAAATTTGAAACACCATTGGAGATTATCTTAAGCTTGGTATTCATAATGTAATTGTAGTGATTTAGATTATGATGGCGTTGTTTTATAAATATCAAATGATCACTTCCGTTTGCAGAGATTGCTTGTGCCACAGAAGGACATACTTACTTACTTCAGTTTGCAGAGTCCTCTATGAAAGGGTTATCTCGATTTTCGTCAGAAAGCTCTTTGTTAGTGATCAGATTCATTCTTTTACCACTTGGTTTAATTTTTAAAAATGCAAAGTTATTTAAAAATATAAAAGTATATATATTTAAACCAGACAAATAGGTAAGTTTTACCGAAACCTATGTTGGAAATTAAACTATAGACATTTGAATATATGATCAAATATTAGTGTATTAAATAGTTAAAAGATTATATTACACATTATCCCACGCGCAAGATTGTTTTCTAGTTTATTGTAGTAGTTTTTCTTAAGATGACATCAGTGAAGAGAATGCCGTCAAAATATAAGAAGAAAAGGAAAAAATGTACATTGATTCACTAAAAATGTGAGATCAATTAATCTTTTGTATAGCCTTCCGTTGGTAACACTAAATTCAATATGATTACGTACGACATGTATTTAAGATACAAAGGAAAAGTCCACGACTGGTGTTGGGTGTATATTTTATAGATTTGTATAGTAACATGCCTAACTATATTTTAAAGAGGAAGATATACTTTTATAGTTCCATCTATGGTGGAAGAGAACGAGATAATTTCATAAGGTGGACGTCATGATAATTGGCTAAAATGATGAATATAATAACAGCTAAGAGAAATACAAAATAAAGATAGATAGGAATTGTTGTTGCCAGGAAATGGTGACGGCAAAAGGCATAGATTGGTAACCAAGGGAGAGTAACATAAATGATGTCAGAGCTATTGGATAAAGAGGAGCGGTAAGGTAAAATGTCTTAGCGGAGAACTGAGAGGGAAAAATAATGGAATTTTTTGCCTTCTCGGTATTTAGAGTTATCATTCAAGTTTTAACTTTTCAATTCTCACTTTAATGTGTTGATGTTTTTATGCTGGTTCCTTATACAAGTATTTAATTAGACGATTTGTTGAGTTGTGTTCGTGTCTTTTAGTTGGTTTGCTTTGTGTCATGGCTTTCCGTAAGATTAGGAATAAAGAGACTAGTTCTCTATAGATTTAATGAGTCAAATTCTGTTTCCGTTTATTTAGCTAGTGATTGAGATAGTAGAGTTATGCTCTGTTTCAGTTATATGTTTCAGCAATTGTAGCCTATAAAAGGCATTGAAAGAGTATGAGTAAAGTCAGATCATTTCAGTGCAATATTTGTGTCTTCTCTGAACTTACAACCACATTTGGTATCAGAGCCAAACACAAATCGAAGTGATCAAAGAGAAAAAGAGAGAGAAAGATGAGCGAAGACAAAACACTCACGAAGATTCCACACTTTGATGGTCATTGGAGTGAGTTGATGGAGAATCTCTTGCGAGCCAAGGGATTGTGGAGCTTGGTAGAAGAAGGTGTCACCGAGCCAGCAGCCGGAGTCGAGATAACTGCAGCCCAAAAGAAGAGTCTCGATGAGCTGAAGATGAAGGACGACCAAGTCAAGCATTACCTGTTCCAGGCGATTGATCGGGTTGTGTTTGAGCAGTTTGGAGGTAACGAAAGAGTGAAGCGATCTCTTCTCCAAACCTTAAGGAGAGATTTTGAGGTTCTTTCCATGAAGAATGATGAGACCATTGAAGACTACTTCAAAAGGGTGATGATTGTTTCCAACAAGATGAGAAGCAACGGGGAAGATATGCCAGATTTGAAGCTCGTGGAGAAGATACTTCGAACTCTGACCAAAAAATTCACATATGTTGTCGTGTCTATAGAAGAGTCCAAAGACACAAGGAGCATGACGATCGATGCTACAGAGCTCGCTATCCGTTCACGAGAAGAAATTCAAGAAGAGCAACTATGAAGAAGAAGATCAAGCTCTCAATGTCGGAGGAAGAGGGAGAGGATCCTACAGAGGTCGAGGCAGAGGCAGAGGACGCTCTTTAAACAAGGCAATGATTGAGTGTTACAACTGCCACAAACTTGGGCATTTCGCATATGAATGTTCAAGTAAAGATGGTGCACACTTTGCAAAGATCGATAAGAAGGAAGAAGTTCTTCTTATGGCTTATGTGGAACTTCAAGGGACCAGAAGAGGAGATGTCTGGTTCGTAGATTCTGGATGCTCAAACCACATGTGTGGTGAGAGAAACATGTTCTCAAGCTTGGACACTGCGTTCACACACAATGTCAAACTCGGGAATAATCACAAGCTGGTGGTCGGAGGAAAAGGAGTAGTGAAGATAACACTCAATGGAGTAAGCTATGTGGTTAATGACGTTTATTATGTCCCTGAATTAAAGAATAATCTGGTGAGTGTTGGGCAACATCAAAAGAGAAGGGGCTGGACGTGTTGTTCAAAGGATGAGAACGAAGAATATATAGCATCTTTCATCCCTCAAAAGAAAAGATAGCAGAATCCGTTATGAGTGGAAATCGGATGTTCATTCTGCTGGGCGAGACGAGTGATAAGGCAAGGGAGGAAAGATGCCTACAGGTTGATGTTGCAAACAAAGAAGAGCTATGGCATCATCTATATGGTCATCTCAGCAACAAAGGCCTTCAAACCCTGTGTAACAAAGAGATGGTCACCGGTTTACCGGATATTGGACAAGTGAAGATCACATGTGAAGCATGTGTCAAAGGTAAACATCACCAAATCTCTTTCCTAAAAAGGAGCAAATGGAGAGCAACTGAGAAGCTGCAGCTTATCCACTCTGACCTGTGCGGACCAATTACTCCATCTTCACTCAGCCAAAAAAGGTACCTAATAAGCTTTATCGATGATTTCTCAAGGAAGACGTGGATATACTTTGTGGTAGAGAAATCAGAGGCTTTTCACATTTTCAAAGAGTTCAAGGCACTCGTAGAGAAGCAAACAGGCAGCTTCATTAAGTGTCTACGAACTGGCAGAGGAGGAGAATACAACTCTATCGAGTTCAAGGAGTTTTGCAAAGAACACGAAATCAAGCGACAACTGACAACTGCGTACACTCCGCAGCAAAATGGAGTCGCTGAGCGCAAGAACAGAACAATCATGAATATGGTGAGAGCAATACTATCGGAAAAGGAAGTGCCAAAGAGTTTCTGGGTAGATGCAATACAATGGGCAAATCATGTTCTTAATCGATCTCCTACAACGATCGTGAAATACATGACACCGGAGGAAGCGTGGAGTGGATCCAAGCCATCGGTTGAGCATTTTAGAGTTTTTGGCAGCATTGGATACGGTCATATCCCTGATGTCAAAAGGACCAAGCTTGATGACAAGAGCGTGAAATGTGTCATGATTGGATACAATAGCAAATCAAAGGCATTCAAGATGTTTGATCCGGTAGAGAAGAAGGCTCACGTTAGCAGAGACGTGATATTTGAAGAAGAAAAGAAGTGGAATTGGGACGGTAGCTACCTGAGTGAACAAAACATGGAACTCGAGTGGGAAGAAGAGTACGAGTGTGTTGAAAATGAAAACGAAGAAGAGGAAGTAGAACCAGAAGAAAATTGAGATCAAAGTGAGGAAGAAAGTGTTGATCAAAGTGAGGATTTTCCATCGCCCACTCCAAAGTAGATACAGGAGTTGCAACTTCAAGTAGACTAAGAAGACCACCTGTTTGGCAAGCTGATTACACCTCTAGAGTCGAATTATCTGATGAGGAGGCAAACATGGCTAGAATTGGATCGTGGCATTCATGGTCATTACAGATCTAACGACTTTTCGAGAAGCTACAGGACATTTGAGGTGGAAAGAAGTGATGGATGCAGAAATAACTTCGATCGAGAAGAATCAAACTTGGTCGTTGGTGACGCTTCCAGATGGAGCAAAAGCAATCGGTGTGAAATGGATCTACAAAACCAAATTCAATGAGTTGGGAGAAGTCGACAAATTCAAAGCCAGACTTGTAGTGAAGGGTTATGCTCAAGAATATGGGATCGATTATACGAAAGTGTTTGCACCTGTGGCTCGAATGGATACTGTGAGGATGATTATTGTGATGGCAGCTCAACGAGGTTGGGGAATTCATCAGCTGGATGTAAAATCAGCATTCTTACATGGCGAGTTAAATGAGGACGTTTTTGTGGAACAACCTCAAGGATATGAAGTAACTGGGAAGGAGCATATGGTTTACAAATTACACAAGGCTCTGTACGGCCTAAAACAGGCGCCACGAGCCTGGTTCAGTCGTATTGAAGCTTACTTTATCAGAGAAAGGTTCGAGAGTAGCACCAGTGAACAGACCTTGTTCATTAAGCGTGAAGGGGGTAAAATTCTCATCGTTAGCATCTATGTTGATGATGATGAGTTATTAGCTGAGTTTAAGCATTCCATGAAAAAGGAATTCGATATGATTGATTTCGGGAGAATGAGAGATTTTCTTGGCATAGAAGTAGTGCAAAAGAACGATGGTATTTTCATTTGTCAAAGGAAATATGCATCAGAGGTCATCGAGAGATTTGGAATGCAGAACTTCAATTTTGTCCGCAATCCAATGGTTCCTGGTCAGAAACTTAGCCGAGACGAGACAGGCGTGAAGGTTGATTCAACTCTGTACAAGCAGATGGTGGGAAGCTTGATGTACTTAACGGCAACACGTCCTGATCTAATGTTTGTGGTGTGTCCCATCATTCGGTTCATGGCCAATCCCACACAGTTGCATTTCGCTACAGTAAAGAGGATCATACGATACTTGAAAGGTACCATGGAGTTTGGGATTTGGTACAAGAAAGAGGGAAGAACAGGGCTCGTTGGTTACACGGATAGTGACTATGCGGGAGACATAGATGATAGCAAATTGTTGTAGCCCGAATATGGAAACAATGAATTTGTAGTAGGTAAGGTCGGTAAATTTCGTGTATTGAGGACTGAGCGTTCAAGTTAAGTGCATTACAGAGCGCTTTGGAGTTGACAGACCGGACAGACCCCGGGCTATCAAATCCTTAACGATTTGAGAAAGAATAGTGTTTAGACCGTCGTGGGCTGATTCACGAGGACGGGTTTGTAACTTTTCTCTGGCGAGGAGCGATCTCCTGAAGGATTCTCTGGAAGAATTAGAGACCTGAGGCGATCTCGAGCTCAATCCAAGATGTCTTGTCACATCACCTCATTCCTCTATTTATAGTACAAGGATATGAGGGTACATCCTAGGTTTTATTAACCTCAGGTGCTGAATCTAACTCCTCTCTTAACCAGACCGCGGTTAAGTGTTGGATTGGGCTTTTATCAGTTTTCTGGGCCTCCAGATCGCATGGACCGTAGGTACAGGCCCAACAGTAGCCCCCCGGTCAACGAGCGAGATGGGCCGAGTTTTGTTGTTCGATAGATTCTGCGATCTGGAGCCTAGATGCCACGTGTCGATGTCTGAGTGGTCTGTCACGTGATGTTTGTGGTTTTCGAGGTGCGACGTTTCAGTTGCCGCTCTGGGTCTATAAAAGGAGGTTTTCGCTTCCCTTTCTCGCACTCACTCTACTTGCTTCTCTCTCTCTAAGGTAGTTTCCGCTTCTCACTCTTGTTTTTGCTTTTAGTTGTTTTATGCCTGTCACGTCAGCCAGTCTTTAAATTCTCCGATCTATCCTCAAAGAGTCCACCGTGTTCATCTGCCCTATGTCTTCGTCGGCTCAATCTGATTCCTAGAACGACTTCTCCTCTCCCAACGCTTCCACTAGCTCGCCTTCGGTGTCCTCTTCGGACTATCATACTGCGTCGGGGGACGAGATAGAATCCGAGCCCGTCAGAATTCCTCAAAGGGGGCTCGACCACGTTGAGGCCGGGACCTCCGAGCCCGCCGCCTCTAAGTTTCGCCAGGGAGGGCGCCAGCACTCTGCTCGCGGTCCATCTAGGGGAGATCGGATCGGAGAGGTAAAGAACTCCGATTGGATTAATTTATCGGATTTTCCCTAGGAAGGAATGGATTCTCCAGGGCCGGTACTAGGTCGTGATATCGTTCTGAAACGTTTTGAAGATTGTGAGACGCTATCCGATGAGTCTTCGCTGTCGATTATGAGGATGGCCCGGAGTTTGCCGGATAGTGTAGAGTTTTGGGTTCCGGGCGATCGTAATCGCCCGTGGTCACCTCCGGAAGGATTCATGTGTCTGTATGAATCCTTCTTTTTGGAGAGCGGGCTGTGGTTCCCATTACCTCGACTACTGGTCGAATACTGCGCCCGACGTGGTATTGCTATGTCTCAGCTATCCCACGCATCAATTCGTAATTTCATGGTGTGCATGACGTTGGCCGCCGAGCATGGGATGGAGTGCGACTGTGATTCGTTCGAGGCGATAACTCTTTTTAAATGGCGGAAACCTACGGGTCGTTTTTATATATCCGCGCGTCCAAAGTTTAAATTGATAGATCCGGACTCCCACAACGACAAGTCCGAGAGCTGGGAACGATACTTCTTCTTTGTGAAAATCGATGATGCGTCGGTCGAAAATCCGAGATGGCCCATTCGGGCTGGCTGGAATATTAGATACAGTATGTTTAATCCCCGATGTATTTTGAACTTTCCCCCCGGGCTGACATCTAATCTTTTTCTTTGTTTGCAGATTCGGTTGTCCCTAGGATCCTTCTTCCGCCGAAACCTGGCCAGAATTTGTTGACCGACGTTCTGAAAAACGTGACGCCTCAACTTTGGCCGGAATTTCTCGAACAGCGAATTCAGAGGTGTAGGTGTCGGATCCTCAGAGGTCGGTGTTCTACTTTTGCGATGTTTCGATTTTGAACGGGCTGCTCGTTAACGTAACTTATGCTTTATTGAAGGTTGTTTTGACTTGGAACTCGCTCCTCTGCGTCCTTACACTTATCCTCCAATTAAACCCAAGAAGACTCGTCTTCCGAAGGAAGTGAAGATGGTAACGAAGAAGGCTGCGTTCAAAAGGAATACTTATACTGACGTGATCGGGGCGTCTGGCCTCGGAATGTCCGTAGGCTCCAAGGAGGTCGCACCCGTGACCAAAGAGGCCGGTTTCCCTTCGGGTGTGCAGACCAGGAGGGCTGCTGATACGAAGGTCGGAGCCCGTCTTGCAGAAAAAGTCACCGGGAAGAAGGTTGCGGCAACCTCCTCCGAGGTCGCGAAAGAAGTCCCGGAGACGAAGAAAGAGGCAAAGAAAAGAAAATCCGCGGATGCTTCTAGCGGGCAGACGAAGAAGGCTCGTGTCGAGGGAGCACGGGAAATGGAGGTCGAGGCTGATCCTTCTACTGAAGTCATGCAGGCCTACGATCTGACCTTCTCTTACAAAGGGGAAGAACACATCAGAGAAAACTTGCGAGCGTCCGCCGATCTTCTCGCCAGGATTCCCTGTCATGAAGAGCTCGATCTCCCAAATGTGGATGACTTGGTGGAAAAGGACGCATATCAACTCTGGGCGGGGAGCGCGATGGAGGTGAGCTCCCTTTCATTTCCTACTTTGCAGTTATCTGCTTCTTCGTACCCATTTTGCTTACCAAGCTTATTGCCGTTCTGTTTTGGCAGATGGTTACTTATACGAACCTGCTTACCCTAAGGTACGATCGTCGCATTCGAAAACTTGCTGACAAGCTCAAGGGTTTTTCGGCGATAAAGGCGGAAGCCGACAAGGTTGCTGGGCTTGAAGAGAAAATCTCTGCGCAAAATGAAGCCATGAAAGATATGTCCGCGAAAGCCGATGAGGCGAGGAAGAGGGCAAGACTCGCTGAGGAGGAGCTCGAAGAGGCAAGGAAGAGGGCAAGATTCGCTGAGGAGGAGCTCGATAGAAAGAGTGCGGAGAAGGAGTCCTTGCAGACCTTTTGTGATGCCGAGGTCGCTCGCTTGCGAGCTTCTCGGGAGTTTGAGGTCAATCAGATTGTCATGAAGTGCAAGGACAGGCTGAGAAGGATCAAGAAGTCGATCGCGGACAACGATGAAGTGAACAAGTTTTCGGGCTTGATGAACCAAGCAATGGCGATCAAAGATTACATGTCCATGTTATCGAAAGAGGGGATTGCTATTCCTGTTGACAAGCCAGCAGATCTCGAGGAGAATTTCAAAAGGTTTGAGACTCAGCTCAAGGCGTTAGAAGTCGAAGAGATAACCGAGGAGGACTATGTGATATCTCCTCCTCGCTTTATGCGAGCGATCCCTCCTCGGACTGACACTGAGGCTCCTTTCGATGAGTACGGGACACATATGACCGTCGAGGACGAGGAGGATATCGACCCAATCGGAGGAGATCTTGATGCAGCTCCTAGGGACGTTTGCCACGGGTGAAGTTCTCGCTCCTCTTGATGGAGTTTCGGTTACATCGGCGGTCTAAAATTTGTTTCCCTTTTCTGTTTATTTCCTCCAGGCCGCTTGTGGCCTTGGTATTTTCTACTTGTAAGGATTTAAAACTTTATTTTCTGCCCGGACGGGTTCCGAATGAGACTCTGTCTTTTGCTGTTATAGAGTTTTGTGAGCTCGTAGATTATCGTTTTAATTAAGTTGGCGGGGTTTAGCCGGCTTACAGACTTAGAAATAGATAGGTTGTGTTAAAAACCTGGGTTTTTTCAAGTATTTCCCTTTTTGCCTGCGACTCTGAGGTCGGCTTGTGGCAGTGTCCGTTTTGTGACTAAGTGTGCGAGGCGGACTCGGCTTAATGTCCTTAGTCATTGCGGGACGGGTTGCGGGTCTGGCCCTGGCTTACAGGTCACCAGGGGAAGTTTTAAATTTCGGATCTGACGACGTGGTTGATCAAACCACTTTTGTTCATGTAGAACGTAATTTGGTCAATTGCCTGGCCGAGGCATTGACGCAGAATGAGCTCGGACCTTTTTGGGCTGGGAGAGTCAGCGCGCGAGATACGATAAGTCGGGATCATAAGGAAATGAGAAAAGTTTAACGAACTGGATAAAAATTTTTTTAATATTAATAGCTGTGCCTTTTTACGGGCTGCCTACGTACCCGTTATGATAGGGATCAAGCCAATCGTAGTTCATTTACAAGAGTAACAAGGTGAGCTCGTAGAGCCCTCTTTTTTTTTTTTTTTTTTTTTTTGGGTTGAGATGCGGGGTAGGTGGCTGGATGCCGTGACCTGTCGAGGCAGTCTTCAGGTGTTGTTCGCACTGAGGAACTTGGTGTCGTAGTAGTACCTTTTGAGGCTCATGGAGTTCCAAGATCGTGGGATCATTTCGCCGTTAAGGGTCATCAGGCGGTAGACTCCGGGTCAGATGATTTCAGTGACTTGGTAGGGTCCTTCCCATTTCGCGCCGAGTTTCCCGGCCTTGTATTCTGCCGTGTTTTCATAAACTTTTCGAAGGACGAGGTCGCCGACGTTGAAACTCCGGTTGCGGACTCTTTTGTTGTAATACCGCATTGCGAGCTGCTGATAATTCTGTATCCGGGCTAGAGCTTCCCCCCCGCTCTTCTTCGATGTGATCGAGATTGTCGATAAGCATTGTGTCGTTGAGGGTGGGGTTTTCGGTCATCATTACGTGGCGTAAACTGTTGACGTTTACCTCGGCTGGTGCCATTGCTTCCAATCCGTAGGCAAGGGAGAATGGTGTTCGGTTGGTCGACTGGCGGGGGGTGGTCTGGAATGACCAGAGCACGCCGTCGAGTTCGTCTGCCCAGAGTCCCTTTTTGTCCTCGAGTCATTTTCGTAGACCGTCGATAATTATTTTGTTTGACGCTTCCGCCTGGCCGTTGCCTTGTAGATATCTTGGTGTTGATTTGCTTAACCGTATCTTCCACTTTGCACAAAAATCTTCAAAAGTTGTTGAGATAAATTGTGAGCCGTTGTCCGTGACGATCTCGTAGGGTAGCCCGTGACGGCAGATGACAAATTTCCAAACAAAATTCTGTACGTCGGTAGCTCAAATCATCGCGTAGGCCTCGGCCTCAACCCACTTGGTGAAATAATCTGTTACTACGATAATGTACCGTTTCTGCCTTGACTTAGGGAAGGGACCCATGATATCCATTGCCCAACGCATAAAAGCGTAGGGTGCTGTCGCTGTGGAGAGTGGCTCGGTCGGGGAGTTGATCATTGGTCCGTGGCGTTGGCACTGTTCGCAGCAACGGGCGTATTCGGCGCAATCTTTCAGCATTGTTGGCGAGAAGAAACCAAGACGTTTAATTTTGATTGCTAGGGCCCGACCTCCGGAGTGGTTGCCAGCCGCACCCTCATGTGTCTCAGCCATGACTCTGTAAATCTCGTCGCTAGCCAGACATTGGAGTAGTACATCAGCGGTGTTCCATCTATAGAGTTCGTCTTTAATGATAATGTAGTGCGCGCTGCGGGTCTTCAGTCTACGCGCCGCCCACTTGTCTTTTGGGAGTTCGCCAGATATGATGTATGCGATAATCTCTTGTCGCCAGTCCGTTGTAGATTGACAGGCGGCCTGTGGTGGAGGTGTTTCGGTGGCGTCGGGTAGATCGCTGGGAATGATGTTTATGCGGCAAACTCCTTTGGGCAGATTAATGCTTGGTTCTGCGATTGATTCAATCGAAATTACTCGGCGTAAGTCGGAGTCCGAGCTAGATCCTAGAGAGGCGAGTGCATCAGCCTGAGCGTTATCCGCTCGTGGAATCTTTGTGACTTTTAAAACGTCGAAGTCCTTGGTCAATTCACGGGCAAATTTTAGGTATGCCTCCATCCTTTCGTCTTTGGTGTCGTACTCCCCGTTGAATTGATTAGCTACGAGCTGTGAGTCGCAATACGCGTGGATCTGTGAAGCGCCGACCTCCCTAGCTAGTCGTAGTTCGGCAAGTAGAGCTTCGTATTCGGCCTCGTTGTTTAATGCTTTGAATTCTAGCCAGAACGATTGTTCCAAAATCTCTCCCGTTGGAGATTCGAGACGAATGCCGATGCCCGCTCCGTGCTGTGATGAGGATCCGTCAACATGAAGGGTCCACTCGTGACTGATTTCATCGGACTCTGCAGAAACCGGTGGTAGCTCGACGAGGAAATCGGCCAGGACCTGAGACTTGGCGCTTGTACGATTACGAAACTCTATATCGTATTCGCTAAGCTCTATAGCCCACTTCGCCATCCTTCCGGACACGCTCGGGCTGTGGAGTATCGTTCTCAGAGGTTGCGTGGACATTACTACGATTGTATGAGATTGGAAGTACGGTCGTAGTTTGCGGGCTGAGATGATGACCGCTAGTGCGAGCTTCTCGAGGAGGGGGTAGCGAGATTCCGCCCCGTCAAAAGACTTGCTGATGTAAAAAATTGGTTTTTGCTCACCACGGTCTTCGCGTACTAGCACCCCACTGATCGCTGCGTTGGTTACCGAAACATAGAGATACAGAGTTTCTCCTGGCTCAGGCTTGGCCAGCACAGGTGGTGTAGATAAATAGGCCTTGAGTTCTCCGAACGCGGCCTCGCATCGATCGTCCCAGAGGAAGCCTTTTTCTTTGTTTGTCCGTAGCAACTTATAGAACGGTAAGCTTCGATCCGTAGATCGAGAAATGAATCTGTTGAGGGCCGCGATGCGGCTTGTGAGTCGCTGGACTTCTCTCTTATTTTTAGGCGAGGGTAGGTTGATGATTGCAGTGATCTGCTTCGGGTTGGCCTCGATCCCGCGCTGTGTGACGATTTAGCCTAGGAACTCGCCCGAGGTGACCCCAAAAGTACACTTGGTCGGGTTAAGCTTCATTCCAAATTTGTTCAAGACCGTAAAGCAGTCTTCGAGGTGGGTGATGTGATCGTCGGCCTTTCGTGACTTGACGAGCATGTCGTCGATATAAACTTCCATAGTATCGCCGATCTGATTAGCGAACATCTTGTTTACCAGACGTTGGTAGGTCGCGCCGGCGTTCTTGAGATCGAACGGCATTACCCGATAGCAATACGTGCCGCGGTCTGTGATGAACGCTGTTTTCTCACGATCGTTGGGATGCATCATGATTTGGTTATACTCCGAGAAGGCGTCCATAAAAGAGAGGAGTTCATTACCAGCTGTTGCCTCGACGACTTGATCGATGCGCGGAAGCAGAAAACTGTCCTTCGGGCACGCCTTGTTCAGGTCTGTGAAGCCGATGCAGACTCGCCACTTGCCACTCTTCTTTTTGACGACGACTGGATTAGCGAGCCATTCTGGATAATGAACCTCGGCGATCGATCCTGCCCCGAGCAATTTGGCGACCTCGTCGTTTACTGCCTGGGCCCACTCCGGACCGAGCTTCCGCCTCTTTTGTTTGATCGGTCTGTACGTTGGGTCGACATTCAGCTCGTGAGTTGTTATGACTGGGTCGATCCCTTTCATATCTTGCATCGTCCACGCGAAAGTTGTAACATTGGAGCTCAGGAATCGGATCAACTGCTGTCGTAACAGTTCCTCAAGCTCGGCCCCAATCGGACTGAGGTTCGCGGGCTCGGTCGGCTGGCTAATGTTGCAGGTGACCCTACGCATTTGTTGCTCCGTGACAAAACATGACCTCGCAACCTTTTCACTTCCGCGGATTGTGAAGACTCCAGTGGGAGTCGGGAATTTGACGCACTGGTGATAGGTTGAGGACACCGCTCGCAGAGAGAACAGCCAGGGTGTTCCCACTATAACGTTGTAGACTGCTGGTTTATCGACTACGATGAATTTGACAATCTTGGTGATACCTCCTGCGTAGAGCGCCATTTTGATGGTGCCCAGCGTCATTGTCGTTACTCCGTCGAAACCGGTCAGGGGCTTCGGGCTAGGTTTTATTTTGTCATCCCCTATGTCCATCTTTCGTAGTGTTTCGAGAAAAATGAGGTCAACCGAGCTTCCTGTATCGACCAACACTCGAGTGACGTCGCAGTCCTCGATTTTCAGCTTAATGACTAGTGGATCGTTGTGTGGCATTGACACGTTCTTGGTGTCAGCTTCGCTAAAAATGATCGGCATATCGACCTCGGCTTACAGGCGACAGTCTTGTTGCAAAGACTCTTCCTTCTCGTGCTTCTTGAGAGAGCGGACCGAATTGGAAGGAGTTCGAAACCTGCCCATTATCATGTAAATTTTGCATTTTGATGAGGGCTGGCCCCGACCAGAGCCCTTACCGTCGTCGGACTGTTTTGGAGGGAGTGGGAGGTCGACGTTGTTATCTGGCTTTTTCTCGTGCCTTTTTCATGCTCCTCGGCTTGTCGCTTCTCGGACTGGTTAGAAGGTAGATCGAGCCGTACTTCTCCGCTGTTGAATTTGGCCATCAGTTTGTCTTTTAACTGCCTGCATTGGTAGGTCGAATGACCATAAATTTGGTGGTAGTCGCAGAATGTTTTGGTGTCAGACTCCTTCTCTTCTCCGCGAACAAATTTGAATGGCCACTTCTTGGTTTGGTTCTGAGCCGGGCTCGATGTTTGATCTTGCCTACTCGCGACCAGGTTAGTCGTAAGCTTCTTCTTGATGTCTTTAAAGTCCTGGTTGAGGTGTTGCCGGGGTTCACTGTAGTCATCATCCACGGGCTCTTGTGCTTGGGCTTTTTGGGCTACTGGCTTAGCGGGAGGATATTTTCTAGAATTAGCTGCCCGATCTTCCTCCAATGCGATGTAACGCGTCGCCCGGTGCATGGCATCTTCGAGGGTGAGGGGTTTTTTGAGGACCAGGTCGGTTCGGAAGGGTGATTCATGCCACATGCCATTCTGTAGAGCGCCGATGGCAGAAGCGTCGTGGACATCCAACTCTGCCAATACTGCCTTGAAACGAGCCATATAGTCCGCAGGGACTCTTTAGACCCCTGGGCTAATACCCATAGGTCGGCATCCGACGCGCCGTCCTGAATGTACATCCTGAATGTACATCGAATAGTGTTTGAAGAAAGCTGTGCAAAGCTGGTTGAAACTGTTAACGGAAGATGGTTCGAGCCGAGAAAACCAATCGAGCGCAGACCCGGTTAGGTGCTCCACGAAATACTGACAGTAGGCCGCATCTCTTTTTTCCGGGGAAAGTTGAACTCGCCCCATCGCGATGGTGAAAGCGGTCATGAAATGCTTTGGGTTGGAGTTTCCAGCGTAGGTCTGCAAGCGAAGCTTTGACGTATATCTGAGTGGGGTGGAAGTGATTCGATCTGTGAAGGGTGTTCGCTGAGTCTCTTCCAGCACGCGATCGATCTCAGGCGCCGAGCTGAGAGCCTAGTGGACTTGGGAGTTCACTTCTCGTAGCTTGGCTTTCAAGGTTGCGATCTCGGCTCCTTGAAACAAATTTTGGTCGGACGGGGGTGGTTGGCCGAGCTGAGCGCTGATCGGTGTTCGGGATGGTGTGTTTAGGTTGATTACCCGATGGTGAGTCAGGGGTCGCCCTTGTCGTTCTGCTGCGTATGAATGTGCCCGCGTTTGCTGTGCTGGTCAGGGAGAATCTAGCTGTTCTTGAATAACGTGGTGTGCGTTGGACAATTCATCCAGGCGAACGTTCGTTTGTCTGAACAGATCGTCCTGCTGATCGAAGCGTCGCATGAGGGAATTTAGCATCATGGTGAAGTTGACTTGCTCATTCGCGGTGGTCATGGGTTCGTTAATCTTGGGCTCGACCGCGACGGGAGCAGCTTCTTCTTGAACCAATGTTTGATTAGTGACCGCTCCTTCTGCCATTGTTGAGGCGGGGGTTATTTGACTTATCGATGCGGTCTCTTGAGCTGTTACGTTGTCGACTTGCGGACTGGTCGATGGTTCCGGGCTCATACTTCCTCGCGTTAGAAAATCTCCAGGCCCCTACCTGGCGCGCCAATTGTTGTAGCCCGAATATGGAAACAATGAATTTGTAGTAGGTAAAGTCGGTGAATTTCGTGTATTGAGGACTGAGCGTTCAAGTTAAGTGCATTACAGAGCGCTTTGGAGTTGACAGACCGGACAGACCCCGGGCTATCAAATCCTTAACGATTTGAAAAAGAATAGTGTTTAGACCGTCGTGGGCTGATTCACGAGGACGGGTTTGTAACTTTTCTCTGGCAAGGAGCGATCTCCTGAAGGATTCTCTGGAAGAATTAGAGACCTGAGGCGATCTCGAGCTCAATCCAAGATGTCTTGTCACATCACCTCATTCCTCTATTTATAGTACAAAGATATGAGGGTACATCCTAGGTTTTATTAACCTCAGGTGCTGAATCTAACTCCTCTTAACCAGACCGCGGTTAAGTGTTGGATTGGGCTTTTATCAGTTTTCTGGGCCTCCAGATCGCATGGACCGTAGGTACAGGCCCAACACAAAAGCACTTCGGGTTATGTGTTTATGATGGGTGGAGGAGCTGTTGCATGGTCGTCACGAAAGCAGCCCATTGTGACAATATCAACCACTGAGGCAGAGTATGTTGCAGCAACAACTTGTGCTTGTCAAGCTATTTGGATGGGAAGAGTTCTAAAAGAAATTGGATACGATCAAGGAGGAGAAATGGTGTTGTTATGTGACAATACTTCCACCATCAAGTTGTCTAAGAATGCTGTTCTACATGGGAAATCCAAACATATCAGGGTTCGTTTTCATTTTATAAGGGACTTGGTTAAAGAAGGAGTCATTAAGCTCGTTTATTGCAACACTGAGGAGCAGCTAGCAGATATCATGACAAAACCTCTGAAGATGGTGACGTTTCAGAAAATTCGAGAAGCTTTTGGAATTAGTGTTCTAAACTGATTCTTTGAGAAGGTTCAGTTCAAGGGAGGGATTGTTGAGTTGTGTTCGTGTCTTTTAGATGGTTTGCTTTGTGTCATGGCTTTCCGTAAAATTAGGAATAAAAAGACTAGTTCTCTATAGTTTTAATGAGTCAAATTCTGTTTCCATTTATTTAGCTAGTGATTGAGATAGTAGAGTTATGCTCTCTTTCAGTTATTTGTTTCAGCAATTGTAACCTATAAAAGGCATTGAAAGAGTATGAGTAAAGTCAGATCATTTCAGTGCAATATTTGTGTCTTCTCTAAACTTACAGCCACACGATTTAGGAAACGTACAAATAGTTGATGATTCTGTAAATAGTTTTACAAATACAGTTTACATTTTCATTATTTAGAGCCACTTTAGAAGTCTCATTTATTTGACTTTTAGAAAAAAAAAACAGAATATAAAAGAGTAAAGAAAACAGAATGTCGTTAGTTGGAACTGTAGAGAAAGAAAGGAATGTACCAAATAAAGTCTCGAGAGTTGTGACCAAAAACAAAAAGAAAAAAAGTCTCGAGAGTTGTGTTTTTGTGCGTTTTCAAAATGGACTCTTCGTAAACAAAAGTGCCTGTATTAATTAAAGAATACACCGAACAATTAGACCAATCACTAATTACTCTTATTAATGCATTAATTACTTTTTTTTTATTTTGTACTGTTATAAATACTAAAACATCAACTCATATCCTGGACGACAAAACAAACAAAAATTTGACCCAAAAAAAAAAATTGACCCAAAAAAAACAAACAAACAAAAAAACCCTAACAAATACTAAGGTTTTTGTTTTCATTTTTTCACTATTCCGAATCTAACTCCAATGGCGAAGAAGAAGCATGCAAAAAATGCAGTGCCGGTTGATGACATTTCTCCGGTGAAAAATTCAGTGACTCCAAAGAATCAGAATCGCCATGCAGGGAAAACTTCAAAGTCCAAGAAGACGAAGCCTGTGGAAGATCCTGCGCCTTTGGAAGATACAACCATGCAATGTTCAAGCGAGGACAAAGCGCCTGTGGAAGAACTTTCTCTGGTGAAATATTCAGCGACTCCAAAGAATCCGAATCGCCGTGTTGTGGAAACTCCTAAGAAGTCCAAGAAGAGGAAGCATGCGGAAGATCCAGCCATGCAATGTTCAAGCGAGGACGATGTTGAGATAACAGGTTCTTCTTTGACTTAAGTTTGAAGAAAGCTTGAAGATATCCTAATGGGAATAGGAAATTGAGAGAATAGGGAATTTTCCTAAAGAGAAAAATGAAATTTGTTTAGGTCTATTCTTATATAAGGCTTATATAAGGAGATGTCAAGGTGTGACATAATTTATGAGTTTTGGGAGAGAGATTGAGAGCTTTAGTTTTGAGTGATTTTCTAAAGTAAATAAAGAGTGTTATTCTTTATCAATCTTTGTGTTCTATTAAACGTGTTTTCAATTCTATATTTGGTATCAGAGCTTGTGAGATCATTCTGACATAGCTAAGGGTTGTCAAGATCGTGGAAAAGAGATGGGAGACGTTGTTGTAGCAACGGTGAAACCTAAAGAAGGAGGAGGACCTTCTTTAATCATGTGTCCTATGCTTAACACAACGAATTATATGGTATAGGCCATGAGGATGAAGATAGAACTCAAAGTTCATAAAGTTAGGGAGGTCATAGAGGAGATTACGGTTCAAACCGATGTGGAGAAGAACAACATGGCCATTGCTCTATTATTTCAATCCATACTTGAGACGCTCATCTTGCAAGTTGGAGAACTAGATACGACGAAGAAAGTATGGGAAGCAATTAAAGCGAGATATGTAGGAGCAGAGAGAGTCAAAGAAGCAAGATTATAAACTTTAATGGCTGAATTTGATCGACTTAAGATGAACGACTCCGAGACAATTATAACTTTGTAATCTATCTGAAATTTCCTTAAAATCACCTGCCTTAGGAGTCAATATCGAAGAATCCAAATTGGTTAAGAAGTTCCTTAATAGCCTTCCTCGGAGAAAATACATACACATAGTAGCTTCCCTTGAGCAAGTGTTAGATCTGAACACTACAGGATTCGAAGACATTATAGGACGTCTAAAATCCTATGAAGAACGTATCTTTGAAGAAGAAGAAACTCAAGAAGCTCAAAGCAAATTAATGTATGCAAACTTTGAGACTCAAACAGGCCAATCAAATCGTGAATTCAATCGTGAATTCAATGGTGAATATAGAGGCAGAGGTCATGGAGGATGATCCTATTACAGAGGAAGACGTCGTAGACGGTTTAATGGAGGAAGAGATACTTCAAAAGTGGTATGCTTTAGATGTGACAAGGTAGGTCACTTTGCCTCAAGTTGTCCTGATTGATTATTGAAGTTACAAGAAGCTAAAGAAAACGACAACAACGATACACAAGAGGCGGATGAGCTTATGATGCATGAGGTGGTCTACTTAAAGGAAAAACGTTATATACCCAATAAGTACGAGATAAACACCAGGGATGAGAATATTTGGTACCTTGACAACGGGGCTAGCAACCACATGACAGGAAATAAGAGATATTTCTTTGATATTGATAACTCTATTTCTGGGAAAGTAAGATTTGGTGATGATTCTTGTATAGACATCAAAGGAAAAGGCTCAATTTCGTTCATTGACATAAATGGCGAACCAAGGACGATGACAGATGTCTACTTCATCCCATATTTGAAAAGTAACATCATTAGTCTTTGACAAGCTACAGAATCAGGGTGGGACATAAGAATGAAAGGAAAATGTCTAACAATGCATGATCACGATGGAAAATTGCTTGTCAAGGCTAACATATCCAGAAACCGCCTATATAAGGTCCTTATAAGAATAAGAAGCATGAGATGTCTACATCTAAAAACAATAAGTGAGTCAAGTAAATGGCATGCAAGGTTGGGACACATAAATCTTGAAATATTAAGATCTATGATACAAAGAGAACTTGTTCAAGGAATTCCGCGTGTTAACATTGAAAAGGAAATTTGTGGTCCATGTCTTCTTGGGAAGCAACAAGACAAGTATTACCTCAAGCTACATCATACCGAGCAACCAAGACACTAGAGCTTATACACACAGATCTTTGTGGTCATATAACACCAAGTACGATCGGTGGAAATATGTATATCTTCGTGCTCATTGATGATCATTCTAGATATATGTGGACGATTCTATTGAAGGATAAAGGTGATGCGTTTGATAAATTCAAGAAATTCAAGTGCTTCGTGGAACAAGGCGCATGAGCAAGAATACAAACTTTCAGAACAGATAGAGGAGGAGAATTTGTATCACAAGAGTTTAATTCATTATGTGAAAATTTCGGCATACAACATCTCACCGCTCCATACACACCCCAATAGAATGGTGTGGTTGAGAGGCGTAATAGGACCTTAATGGAGATGACAAGAAGCATCATGAAGCATATGCACGTACCCAACTACCTATGGGGAGAAGCTATAAGGCATTCTACATACCTCTTAAATAGAATAGCCACAAAAGCACTCAAGGATAGAAAGTCGTATGAAGTATTCCGGAATAAGAAACCACATGTCAATCACCTCAGAATTTTTGGTTGCGTTGGATACGCAAAAGTAGAGAATCCCAACTTAAGAAAACTAGATGATAGATCGGGCATGCTTGTTCATCTAGGTAAAGAACCAGGATCGAAAGCATATCGGTTGTTTGATCCTCAGACTCGGAAGATAGTAGTGAATCGAGATGTTGTGTTTGATGAAACAAAGGGATGGAAGTGGAATCATAACTACTTGGAGCAAGACCATGATGAATCTTTCAAGGTTATTCTTGGTGAATTTGGTAACCGTGGGATCCAAGAAGCAAGTGAGAATATTGATATTGAAACAAAGCAAAACGAAGACACTATAGAGCACTCTGAAGAAACTGAAGTTGTTCATGAAGCAAATAATGATTCTGTGGAATCACCCGAGCCAGAAATAGAGAATATAGAAGCTCAAGGTCAGCCTCATGTTGGTCCGAGAAGATCACAAAAAAAAAGAGCATACAACTAAAATGCCTTGAGGACTACATATTACTTGCCGAAGAAGAAGGAGAAAGATTGTTGTTCTGTTTAAACAATGAACCAAGAGAATTTTACGAAGCAAAGGAGTCGAAAGAGTGGATGCTTTCATGTGAAGATGAAATTCACTCGATCAAGAAGAATGATACTTGGAATCTCGTAGATCTTCTGTATGGAGCAAAACTGATTGGTTTAAAGTGGGTGTTTAAACTGAAGCCTAATTCCGACTGTAGTATTAACAAGCATAAAGCTTGACTCGTTGCTAAGGGATATGTACAACGCTATGGAGTTGATTTCGATGAAATATTTTCTCCAGTAGCTCGGATTGAGACAATACGACTTCTTGTCAATCTCGCAGCATCGTATGGATGGGAGATACATCATCTTGATGTTAAAACGGCGTTTCTTCATGGAGAATTGAAGGAAACCGTCTACGTCACACAACCGGAGGGCTTTGAACAAAAAGGATGTGAAGACAAGGTTTATTAAGCTAAATAAAACCTTGTATGGTTTAAGACAAGCACCAAGGGCATGGAACAACAAACTAAACCAAATTCTGTTGGAACTTCAGTTTAAAAAATGTTCAAAAGAGCCATCGGTCTATCAAAAGGAAGTAAGTGAAAACATTCTTCTCATAGCAGTTTATGTAGATGATTTATTTGTCATAGGGACATGCTTAAAAATCATTGATGAGTTCAAAAAGGAGATGGCTTCTAAATTTGAAATGAGTAACCTCGGGAAATTGACATACTACCTTGGGATTGAGGTGTATCATCACAAAGGAGGAATAACGTTTAACAAGAATCGTTATGCTTTGAAAATCTTGGAAGAAGCTGGAATGAAAGACTGTAATTTGGTTCATACACCAATGAAAACCAGACTAGAATTGTCTAAATCTGGAAACGAAAAAGAAATTGATGCTACAAGGTTTAGGAAGAATGTTGGTTGTCTCCGCTACTTACTTCATACAAGACCAGATTTGTCTCATTGCGTAGGAGTATTAAGTCGATATATGCATACGCCTAAAGAGTCGCATGGAACTGCAATGAAACAATGTTTGAGTTATTTAAAAGGAACCACTACTCTTGGGTTAACATTTGGACGTTCAACTTCAGAAGTACCAAAACTGGTAGGCTACGCGATTTGGCTCCAATATATACTTGGCGAAGTCACTGGATCACCATGTGAGAGAGTCGTCATTCGAGTTGATAACCAATCAGCAATTACTCTTACTAAGAATCCGGTGTTTCACGGTCGGAGTAAGCACATACACAAACGATATCACTTCATAAGGGAATGTGTCAAAAAATGGACAAGTAGAGGTAGAACATGTTCCGGGAAGTGAGCAAAAGGCGGGCATTCTTACAAAAGCTTTGGGAAGAGTCAAATTCAGAGAAATGAGGGAGCTCATAGGCGTTCAAGACTTGGAGAAAAGAGACTTCAAGCTTAAGGGGGAGAATGTTGACTTAAGCTTGAAGAAAGCTTGAAGATATCCTAATGGGAAAATAAAATTGAGAGAATAGGGAATTGTCCTAAAGAGAAAAAGAAATTTGTTTAGGTCTATTCCTATATAAGGAGATGCCAAAGTGTGGCATAACTTATGAGTTTTGGGAGAGAGATTGAGAGCTTTAGTTTTGAGTGATTTTCTAAAGTAAATAAAGAGAGTTATTCTTTATCAATCTTTGTGTTCTATTAAACGTGTTTTCAATTCTATATCTTCTTCCTCTAATCTCGTCACTAACAACTCCTTCCTCTGCTCTTACAATCTCTCTACTCTTAGATTCAGATTCAAGCACTGAAACTCAGACTGTGGCCTTCAACGCAAAGGAGGAGGAGGAGAAGAAGACGGTGACAAAGCCTTATCAATTTCAAAACCTATGGAAAGACGATCTCGTCGTCTTGCAAGGTATGATCAAGTTCAAAAAAGATAAAGGTAAGAGTCCAAAAGAAGACAAGGAAGGATTTTACCGTTATGTTGAGGGATCGATTAGATATGAGGTTAGGAGTTTGAAGCAACTTTCCAACAAGATTAGGAGAATTAAGACCAAGTATTTGTGTATTGGCAAGTCTTTTTCAAGTGAACATGATCTAAAGTGTGTGGAATTGGCCAAACTTGTATGGGCCGGGGAATTGATTCACTTGGTAAGAAATCTAGGGAGAGAGAGATTCGCAAGAAGAAGATGAAGAAGGAGATGGAAGAAGAAGAAGATGAAGAGGAGGATGAAGAATTTCATGTTGCGACACGAAAGTCGAGTGTTTGAAGCTATGTCAGAAATGGATAAAGCATCATCAAGTTAGGATCTTTGATTTTCAATGTTGTTGGTTGGTTTTCTGGTTTTTGTTTTTTCGGATTTTATGTTTAGTTTTGAACTTTGTTTGGTTTATTTTGGTGTTTGTTTGCTCGGATAGTTATGTTTATTTTGGATTTTTCTAAGATTCTCTTGTTATCTATCTTGTTTATCGGATAAAATCGATTTATTTTGTTTTCTCGGTTATTTTGAAAAGACACAACTCTTGACAAAACGGTTATATAAGAAAAACGCACCTTTTAAAGATTACCACAAAATAGTATTTTACGAAAAGACACAACCCATAAATATTCATTTTTAGGATTGTTATTATAAAATTTTCCATAAAATTTATATTGTCTAAGAAATCCAAAATTCTTTACACAAATAAAGAATATTTAGAACTTCTATAATAGTAAAAAAGATCAATACTTATAAATAATTTTAATTAATATAATATAAGAATGACTTTTTTTTATTTTTGTTATGTTTTAAGCGAATTATAGTTCCAATAGTCATGACTAACAAAATGTTCAACGAGAGAAAGAGTTTAAACATATATATAGGCGAAACGGACTTTTTTCGAAGAAACGACGTAACCCTTAAAAATAACCATAAAGCGGTTATTTTGAAAAGACACAACTATTGACAAAATGGTTATACTGAAAAACGCAATTTTTGAAAGAAAAAAAAAACCATAAAACGGATATTTAGAAAAGACATAACTCTTGACAAAACAGTTATATCGAAAAAATAAACTTTTAAAAATAACCACCAAACGATTTATTACAAAAATACACAACCCAAAAATATTTTTTTTTTACGATTTGAAAGTAACATTCAATGCTTAACACTTACAAGTAATGTTCGTCCATTTTTATATTCGATAGTGGCTAAAAACCGCATTGAGCCAAGAGGAAAGACTAATCGATTTATGTTTCTTTCTTTTTTTCTCTCCTAAATTGTGTCGGAGCTGTGGTAAGACAAGTCAGCCGAATGTGGTCTTGAATGGCCATCGGGTCATGTAGCTTTTGCGGATATATATGATTCATTTTGGGCAAAAGAGTGATTGGTGGGCAATGTCTAATTTGCGGCTAAACTTAGAAAAGTGTTTTTTTTCCTTGGTCAAGGTTTGATTTCGTTATTCAACTTAAATAGTTAAGTACAGAGCTCTTTTAGCAAGAGTATCAACTTCAACATTGGAAAGACGTGGAATAAAAGAGAAAGAAATCAAACGAAAGGAGTTCGCTAAATCACGAATATCGTAAAGAACTCTAAATAAATCATTGTGCTCAGCTCCATAGTTGAGGAGATTAATGAGCATTTGCGAATCAGAGAAGAGGTGAAGATCCTCATAGCCCTTTGCCTTTGCATCAGTGAGGGCAGCTTTAATTGCTTCTGCTTCGGCTTCTAGTGCCGAGGGTACATTGCACAATGAGCCTGTGGCTTCACTAAGAAACCCATCTGCAGGTGATTGGAAGACCCAGCCCAAACCACAGCCTAGTGAGTCTCTGTTCCAGGCAGCATCGACGAAACAGAGGTAACCAGTGCGGTGATCCATTTGTCTCGTCGGCTGGGGAACATGCTCACATCCTCTTGGTCGGGCAACTTGCGCTTCCTGCCACATCTTGGCATCATCAATCGCCTTTGTGATGATCTCAGCTTCTGAGAACTGTCTTGCTTCAAAGATCAGCTGATTTTTAGAGGTCCGTAGTGTCCACAAGATCCAAGCAAACAGGTCTGAAGCAGCCAGTCCTGTTGGCGGAGATTTCAAAAATGTTTGGCTTCACTGAGGAAAGCTTGAAGAGTAGAGGGGAGGTTGAACTGTCCTATTTGAATGGGAGCTAGCTCCCATACTTTCTGTGCGAAATTACACAATAACAGAGCATGGTCTACACTCTTTGGTTGACCACATCTCTTGCAAGTAATCTCCAGCCCTACTCCTCGCTTAGCTAGTTGCTCTCCCACCGGAATAGCTCCCAACATAGCCTTCCATAGAAAGGTTTCGATCTTTGGTTGTGTTTTGACGCGCCAGATGCACTTTTGTCATTCAAATTGTCTAGCACCTTGCTGTAGAGGGGTCGTCATGGCTAATCCGTAACCAGTTCTAGTTGAGTAGGTTCCATTTTTTATCTTGAGCCAAACCATTGTATCCTGCCTTCGACCCCACACCAGAGCAATCTTACGGATGATGACATGCTCATAGGCAGGGAGATGGTTTCGGATTGCAGTCCAATTCCATTGGCACGAGTCTTCATGAATGAGATCTGAGACCTTAAGGTCGTTGTTGGCTGTTGTAGGTGGACCGACAAGCTGTAAGGATGCTCTGTAGAGAGCCACGGATCATCCCAGACTCGTACATCCTTACCATTATTAACTAACCAGCCCATACCCTCTTGAAGAATTCTTCTTCCAGCAATGATTCCCCTCCATCCATGGGACGAATTTGATGGGAGAGAGCACTCCATAAAGGAGGATTTGTAGCAATACTTGCTCATAAGAACCCGAGAAACCAGGAAAGTTGCAAATTTAAAGTTCTCCAACTGAGTTTTGCTAGCAAATAGCAATGAATCATTAAACGCTTCGATGTCCCTGAAGCCAAGCCCTCCTGCATTCTTTGGGAGAGTTGGCCGATCCCAAGACACCCAATTCATCTTTCGTTTATCGGGTTTTTCATCCCACCAAAACCTTGTGAGAGTCGATTGGATTCTTTTGCAAAGAGAGGAGGGGAGTTTAAAACACGACATTGCTTAAGATGGTATCGCTGAGGGGACAGCCTTGAGCATAATCTGTTTTTCTGCCGCTGTGAGGAACCGCGATGACCAACTATGCGCCTTTTGTCGGATTCTGTCCACAATAGCCGTAAAAATATCCCTTTTACGACGACCGAAATGTTCGGGAAGGCCTTGCCTAATCCTCATGGTTCGTTTAACTTTTTCCCTTTTCTCTCTTGGTGTTCTAGATGCAAAGGTGATAGAAGATTTCATCAGGTTAATTGATTGACCTGAAGCCCTCACGTAATCCCCCAAGATCTTTAGCAAATCCTTACAACTATTATCATCAGATTCGACAAAAAACATTGTATCGTCGGCGAACAACATATGGTTCACCGGGGGGCTATGTTGCGAAACCTTAACACCTGGGAGTTGTCCTGTTGTTTAAGCTTGACACAGAGACTAGAGAAAACCTCCGTATTCAAGATAAACAAGTAAGGCGAGAGAGGATCGCCTTGTCTTAGTCCGCGGGAAGGGCGTATGTTACCAAGTGGCGAGCCGTTAATGAGAAAAGAGTACGAGACATAAGTCATGCACTCCATAATCTAACCAATCCAAATACTATGGAAACCAAGCCGCTGTAAAACTACTCTAAGGATGTCCCATTCAATCTGATCGTACGCTTTGCTCATGTCCATTTTAACCGCCGTAGCCCCATGTTTTTTGGCCTTGGAGAGCCGGAGACTGTGGAGAATCTCATGAGTAATTAACACATTATCTGAGATAGCTCACCCAGGGACGAAAGCCGATTGATTTTCTGAGATGAGCGAAGGCAAAATCGGTTGCAACCTTTTCGTTAATGTTTGTAGCCACTTAGAGAAGTGTTATATGTTGCTTTTCGTTAATATTTTTTTTTTTTTTTGCAAATGAGGTTCACGCGTTGTATATTCTATGTTGCTTGGTATTTTTTTGGCAGAGATTGATTATGTATGTGGCAAACCGGAATTCACTGAGCAATTAGTGTTCACGACTCTATGTGTTTTACAGGTAATCGATAGTGGGATCTTTCACGGGGCTGAAGAATCTTAGGAAGGTTGGTATAAATTGTCTGATTTTTGCAAAACAAGTATGTGTTTATGTAGTAAAACTCTTTTGAGTACTTATGCTTGTGGCCGCAACATGTATAATTGGTTTAGTAAACTATTGTAAAAACTAAGTGTAAGTATGTATAAAAGGAGGTTTGCTTAAGTTTGGGTTGCATATGATACTAGTGCTAGTCGGGGACAACGTAACTATTGCTCATAACTCGGGACTCGATGGGTTGCACAACAATAAAAAGGTAACATGCGCAACCAATCATAGAACCAAAACCTGACCCAAGATGCTACAAATGTGCACTTTGCCTTTTGTTCTAAGGTTCTTCTAAGGTTTTAAAAAAGCAATTTAGAAATCCTATACAAAATGTCCAAACATACATTTTCTATCAAACATCTTCTGGTGGTAGGTGGTTAGTGGTGCCATCCCAATGGCTAAAAAATAACATCAAAGGGAATAAGGTTGATACTAGATGCCAAATGTGTGGGATGGAAAGTTAATCTCCCAACCATGTGCTATTCTCCTCTGCAATTGTAAGACATGTTTGGGCCATTTCTAATATCCCTTTCCTTGATTCAGTGAATCTTTTCTCAGAACATTCACTACCTGTTACAACTAATCAAAAGATCTCAAATTCTTAAGGCGATTAAGAGAACCTTCCCTGGATTTTATGGATGCGTTGGAAAAATTGTAACAACCTCATCTTTTGATAGCTTGAGTTTCATCTTGGATCAGACAATTGGGAAGGATAGAGAAGACACTAATCAATGGTTCTTGGCCATGGAATTGGACCAAGTTGAAAGAGATAGAGAAAACATGACTAGTAATCATATACGTGGACAGTGGTCTCCTCCATCTTCATGGTTGAAATGCAACATTGGTTCATCTTGGAATTTAAAAAAAAAAAAAAAACTTGGAGGTGTTTCTTGGGTGCCTTCTAATAATGAATGATTTATATTAAAGCATAGCCGTAGGGACTTTACATCTAAGAGTGACTTAAAAGCTGGCTATGGACGATAAAATGCATGAAGAGTTTGAGAGTGTCTCGAGTTATTTTTGCGGTTGAAGCCAAAGATCTCATTGAAGTTGTGACAAGACCTCCTGCGTGGTCATTTTACAAATGTTACTCCTCATCTATTTGGCTTTTTTGGACACAATTTTAGGTTGGAAGTTAATTTTTGAAGGTAGAGTAAGGAACAAAGGTGCATTCCTGATAGCTTGTTGTGTGGCAGACGAGGATCGCTTGCAATCATATGTAGCCTTTGGGTTTCCTTCGTGGTTGCAAAGTCAATTTGCCCTTTGGATCGTGTTGCCTCGGTGTAATGTGGTGTACAAAAAGAAAGTCTTATTGGTATGATCCTTCATTATTTTAGCAATGTAATAAAACTGTTTTCCATCTAATAGAATTAATCATAAAACCACGTATACGAAAAATCTTAAACTTAGTTATAATATAATATTTCATAATTTAACGCAAAGAAATACATTACAGTTTTGTGGAGTAGATGGATATCGCGAGAGATTGATTTATAGAGAGGGGAGAAAATTCTTCCTTTTTTCGAAATGGTGTGTCCTTTTTCATCTGAATTTTTATTAAAATTTGGGTGCAAACATAGCTGGTGGAAGAAAACAAACTTACTAGTAAAAATAGCCGGTAGAAAACATGATTTTTCCATACATCGAGTACTAAAAAAGAGAAGCATACAAGACTACTATTATCCCGCAAAAAAACTGAATACTAATCGAGATCAAAACCCATAACTATGATAGACAATGAAACCCGAAACAAAAGAACCACATGACTTAGCCATTGAAAGCGATAAACTGAGGGAGCCCAAAGTGTTCAAACCACCAATGAAAATAACCTCCTATAGTGATCAGTTAATACTTCTCTAAAGATAAATTCATAGGGTTCATAATCCAGCAATACATATTAAATTGTGCGCCTACCACAATTCGAACCGTTTTTAGCATACCAGATCATGAACAAATTTTAGTAGAAACAAGGAGCGATACACAATCCTACAGGGAATCAGCAATCTCAAGACCCCACGATTCGCAAACCGAACGAAACAACATGGATTAAAACGCCAAAAAAGAGGAAGAAATGAAGCCTAAGAGTACTACTCAGTAATATATTTTAATGATCAAAGCTATACTTTTACAATGGGGCGAGTTATGCTTATATAGAACTAAGTCGCTTTTATATATTTTAATGATCAAAGCTACGCTTTTACAATAGCCTAAAATAAGAAACCAAATCGCAAAATTAAAAGAAAAACTAGCTGTTGGATTTAATGAGAAATCTGACCAAATAAGGCAGGTTGTGATGATGCTTGAGTCTTGAGAGATTGAACATGAATATATGATGTCTTGGGATGTGCAGATTCATTGAAAATGTACTCAAGTCGTCGCTGCATAAAGGAAGGATATAGCCGCGGGAGAGTTATGACACCAAATGAGAACATGTTGAATGCGTTTAGGCCTAGATAAGGAAAGACGTCTAATTACTCTGCATCTCTAATCCATCATGTGCATTTTGGTAGAAGTAGAGACGTATTGAATATACAAAAAAAAAAAAAAAATTACACATATTTCTTGATGAAAGTCGAGATTATTAATCTCTATAATTACGAGAGCAAAAGTTGGTTTTCAGTTATATAAAGGTATATTGAACTTTATGTCACTACATCTACATTTGAAATTTTCATGAAAAGTCTCTCGATTTTATAGTTTATATTTTTGCATAAAATCTGCAAGTTATCTAACGAAACCTTTTTTTTCTTTTGGTGCAAAACAAAATTAAATAGTCAGTCTTCGTTTTCGTATCTTCAAATTGACTGATTTGAGCATCTTTATTTATAAACAATATTTAAAAGTTCATATTGTTACAGTTTCAAGAAATGTTCATCCGCATGTTCAAGAATATTAACAATATATCGGAGAGTTGCTAACATCAAGATCAACGACTTTCTTTCACTACATGACTTTTATCCGCATGAAATTTTCGGCAGATATACTAAACTGATCTTAATAAATGGGTTTTTTTATAATTTTGGTCCTAAGCTTTTATAATTACTAGAACGATTTTAAAAAAAATTTAAAACCCGATTTGCCTTTATTTCTTTTGATAACAAAAAACGTATTTACGAAACTGTCATTAATGAGCTTCCCGTCAAAAGTGAATAAGTCTACCGCTCACGTGGTAGACTTAATTTACTGTAGTGGTAGACTTAATTATCTGTTGTGGTAGACTTATTAATCTATGGTGGTAGACTTAATTATCTGTTGTGATAGACTTAATTATCTGTTGTGGTGGTAGACTTAATAATTTGTAGTGGTAGACTTAATAATCCGTCATGGTAGACTTATTCATATGCTGTAGTAGACTTAATAATATGTAGTGGCGGTAGACTTAATTATATGTTGTGGTAGACTTATTAATCTGTGGTGGTAGACTTAATTATCTCTTGTGGTAGACTTACTAATCTGTGTTGGTAAACTTAATGAAACGACCCGACCCAAAAATTTAAAATTTTTCCCTTCAAATTATTAACATCACAGATAGTAATCCTCAATTGGGTCAATACAACATGCGGAAAACATAAAACAATTAGACCAATTCAATCAATTCAATAATCCCATACTTATTAAATCTAACCGATTCAATTCAACAATCCAAACAATAACCAATAACCAATAACCAATAAACCAATTAACTACAACTCAGAATTCACTAGCAACCTAGCAATTCTACAACAACACACAGCCATACGAGACCCTAGATCATCTCTCCTTCCTGGCCATGATTCCACGATCACATTTTCTCTTTACCTGCAACACATGGCAAAAAGTGTTGCGTGAGTATTATGACAAATACTCAGCGACGCGGTCATCCCGTCTACGGGTTATTTAAGTATAGACATAACAATCAATACAATACCAGGATGAGCACACAAGCAAACAACAAGAACAACCAACACGAACAAGTACAGGGACCCTGTGTCGATCGACACAACCACTAGGTGTCGATCGACATGACTCCGTCCTGTCTCGATTGACACGTCACCCTGGTGTCAATCGATATGACTCTGCCCGTGTCGATCGACACACCACCCTGGTGTCGATCGACACGACAACCCAGAAATGAGCCTATCCTCTCGTGGCTCGAATCTGTTGCGATTCGTCGAGTCACCTGCACAATTCTAACCACAAACACACGAAACACCAAGCAAACGCATTCCATCAATCCCTATGCCCACACAAACCCACGATCACGCACTCACCTCGAAGAATCAAATGAGAATGGAACCAACGATTACAAAAAGACTTGTACACGACGAACCACTGGTCCAAAACCAAAACGGACAACTGTTTTGAAAACTAGACAGATACAGCTACGCGTCGGTATGTGGATCGCTTCCAGAATCCTTCTGGTTCGATCGGAAATCAACCCCGAAGCCGACTGATCGCAGATAACTAATCTGCACAGACCCAACGAGTTCAACAACCATAACTCGATGAATAATCAACGAAATGACAAACCGTTTTTGCCTATATCAAGAGCAGAGATAGGAGAACTTACCCACCAAGTTTCACCCCAATCCGTCTCGAATATCCCAGCTGTTTGCCCTCTCAAACTTCTGAACAGAAGCTGTTCTCACTCACAAAACCTCACACAACTCCTTTGATCAAAAAGACTCTCCCTCAAACCCTCTTTTTCTCTGATTTTTCTGCCAAAACAAGGACAAACGCGACTACACCAACCTTTTATACAAACCCTACGGTGTCCCCTAAACCGCTCCCCAAACCGGCAATCAGAAACCGAAACCGTCGGTCTGATTTTAACTCGTGTCGATCGGCACAACGCCCAACCCGACTTCTCACAAGTCCAAAAACTCACGTGTCGATCGACACACACACCCTGTGTCGATCGACACCCACCGAATCCACTTTTTTGTTCACGGGCGTTACATTTAATTATCTGTTGTGGTAGACTAATTAACTTATGGTGGTAGACTTAATTTACTGTTGTGGTAGACTTAATTATCTGTTGTGGTAAACTTAATAATCCGTCATGGTAGACTTAATTATCTGTTGTGGTAGACTTAATTATCTGTTGTGGTGGTAGACTTAATAATCTGTAGTGGTAGACATAATAATCCGTCATGCTAGACTTATTGATCTGCTGTAGTAGACTTAATAATATGTAGTGGCGGTAGACTTAATTATATGTTGTGGTAGACTTATTAATCTGTGGTGGTAGACTTAATTATCTTTTGTGGTAGACTTACTAATCTGTGGTGGTAGAATTAATTATCTGTTGTGGTAGACTTAATTAATATGTGGTGGTAGGCTTAATTATCTGTTGTGGTAGACTTATAATCTGTGGTGGTAGACTTATAATCTATAGTGGTGGTAGACTTATTTCCTGCAGATATGTAGTGGTAGACTTAATAATCTGTAGTGGTGGTAAACTTACTAATATGTAGTAGTGGTGGTAGACTTAATAATCTGTGGTGGTAGACTTATTGATCTGATGTGGTAGAGTTATTAATCTGTGGTGGTAGACTTAATAATACGTGGTGGTAGACTTAATTATCTGTTGTGGTAGACTTATTAATTAGTGGTGGTAGACTTGTTTAGATTCGGCATGGTAAACTTGTTTGTGGTAGCTGTAGACTTGTTGCGAAATCACTGTTTTCCCCTCAGGCGGAACTTGAACGGTGAAGAACTAGGGTAGCCGCCGCCATAGCTTGTTTTCTTCATTTGGACGAACCTCCTCTCTTGAATATCAAATTCTTACCTCAACCTTTACATAGTCCATAGACTTAATAATCTGTAGTGATGGTAGACTTATAATCTGTAGTGGTGGTAGACTTATTAGTCTGTGGTGGTAGAGTTAATTATCTGTTGTGGTAGACTTACTAATCTGGTGGTGGTAGACTTAATTATCTGTTGTGCTGGTAGACTTAATTATCTGTGGTGGTAGACTTAATTTACTGTTGTAGTAAACTTAATTATCTGTTGTGGTAGACTTAATTATCTGTTGTGGTAGACTTATTAATCTGTAGTGGTAGATTTATTAATCTGTAGTAGTGGTAGACTTATTCAAAAAGGGTAAAATCATAATTTACCCTTCATCTTCTTCAACCCAAAAACTGTCAAACCCTAACAATGGCGGCCAACCTGTATTTAGCTCATTTTTACAGTATTTTAACTTATTTTCAACTGGATTTAGCCTAAAACTAGTAGATCTAACATCATATATCCCTTATCTAACCAAAAATCAAAAGATTTCAATTTTTTTTTCTAACCAAAAATCAAAAATCGGATTTTTAATCCGATTTTATCTAAATCCGGCGGCACATCTCCGCCGAGCGCGTCTCCGATACTTCTACAGCCTCTGCGGTCGCGTTTGTGTTTTTGAGTTTTTGAATTTTTTTTTTTAGTTAAAAATGGCAATGGCATTTTCGTAATAACAAAACATAACCCTGGTTTTTATGTCTTATAAACTTTTTTTTAGTATTTTAAAACTTGTGAAGGTCATTTTAATAATTAAACCATTTATCAAGGTCGTTTTAGCAATTATTCCTATTAATAAAAGATTTGTTTAGCAATTTATAAAAGTTTCGACCAAAAAAAAAAAGCAATTTATAAAAGTTAAATACTCAACTTAAGTTTGTTTAACTTCTTAGTATAAACAAAAAGGTTTGAATATGTAAAGGTCGAAGCTATAAAAAGAGATAGCAACGCACATAAGGAACCTCTTACTCTTAAAACTATCAATGGCGCTTACCTCCAAATAGATAGCTCTATCAATAATTTTCCTATTTTCTTGCGTCTCAAGTCTGGAAACCAAATTTCTCAATCATGGCTTTCTCGGGGCTAATCTCCTCAAGTTCGGCTCATCCAGGGTCCATCCTAGTGGCCTTTTGGAACTGACGAACGCTTCGATGAGGCAAACCGGTCAAGCTTTTCATGGCTTTTCCATACCCTTCTTGAACCCTAACTCTTCGAATCCGATTTCTTTCTCCACAAGTTTCGTCTTTGCCATCACCCCAGGACCCGGCGCACCAGGTCACGGCTTTGCTTTCGTCATTTCACCCTCGATGGACTTTAGCAAGGCCCTTCCCAGCAATTATCTAGGCCTCTTCAACAGCTCTAACAATGGAAACTCTTTGAATCGGATTCTCGCAGTTGAATTCGATACCGTGCAGGCCGTTGAGTTGAACGATATTGATGATAACCATGTTGGAATCGACCTAAACGGAGTTGTCTCCATCGAGTCTGCACCGGCCGCTTATTTTGATGACTGAGAGGCGAAGAACATAAGCTTGAGGCTTGCGAGCGGAGATCCGATTAGAGTCTGGATCAAATACAACGCAACGGAGATGATGCTCAATGTCACATTGTCTCCTCTAGAACGTTCGAAACCAAATTTACCTCTTCTCTCTAAAAAATGAATCTTTCTGGGATTTTGTTCGAAGAACATTTTGTCGGATTCTCTGCAAGTACAGGAACTGTAACGAGCACACATATTGTTCAAGGTTGGAGCTTCAACATCGAAGGGAAAGCTCAAGATTTTGATATCACGAAACTTCCTTCTCTTCCAGATCCTCTGTCTCCATCTTCTCCATCCCCGAGTCCTCCAGTTTCAGTCAAGAAGAATTCGAACAACACGAAGCTGATCATAATCTTTGCTGCATCAGGAACATTTACAATCATGAACCTAATATTCTTAGGGTGGCTCTTCCGTAGAAACAAAGTACTCATCACTGGAGCCGCATGTAAACTTTCCTACCTGAACAGATCAGTTTGGTGAACTGGGTGCTTCAAGGGTTCAAGAAGAGAGATCTGTTACAAATATGTGACTCGAGTATCAATAGAGCGGAATTGGTGGCTCGAGAAGTGGTGCTGGTTAGAAACCAGCTAAGTCTACTTCGTCGCACGGACAATCAAAACTTTCGCGAGGGCCTCATCAAATGGTTTGAAACAAGAATGCCATTGTAGGAGTTTTTCACAAACTAGGCAATCTTGTAAAAATTAGCTACCACTTTTAAAAACATTTTAACTTTCAATGTAACAAAGTTTCTTTTGATTGAATAAGAATTTAACATTCATTCAAAAAAAAAAAAAAAAAAGAGAAGTGGTGCTGGTTCTTAAAACCGGACTTTTGTGCACGAACCGGTCTCACAAAGCTATCCGATGATGAAGAAAGTGTTGCAGTATCTTGACGGTACAGAACGTCTCCCTCATGATGATTACCTCTTCAATGGAGTCTAAAAGGTGATCTCGAAACGTGGTTGTGAACAAAACCAGCTGGAACGTATACTCAATTTTTTTTTTTTTTGTCAACTGGTATACTAAATTGTAAAATTGAAAAATAATAATTTCTGGTATTGTGAAATATTCTTGTCGATTAACAATCTTCGCACCAGGAAAATGAACATTTCAAAATATTTCTCTGATCTACTCCAAATGATGTTTGTTGGCCATTTTAAATTAAAGTTTGTATTGTTTAAGAAAAGATAAGTTAAATAAGAAAATACAAGTTAATATAATTTAAGAAAAGACCGGTTTTGCAAGCATCAGTGGACAAACAGAAAAATAGAGAGATTCAGAAGAGAATGTACAACAAATCTGATTGTAGGAAAGAGATTGTGTACTTCACCTGAGACTAGTCACAAATCAGAGGATCCGCAAAAATATCCCCTTAAACCAAGTTCTGTAGTTGACACTAAAAAAGATCCAAACCAAGTTTCAGTACAAAGTGACATTTGGCATTTTAGTTCTTCAACGATTAGTATTACACGCAATGCAAGAAACTATTACCAGAAGATCAGCCATGAATGTCTGCAACTCAAGAATAGCAGAGTAATTGTCACTTGTCCAATTTTGCTGCCACCAACAAACAGAGTACATAAGCAAAAAGCTTGGAGAAAATAAGAAGCACAACATAAAAGATAAATCTACCAAAGGCAGTGTATCATGTTCCATAAACGCTGGATACTCAGATAACAGGATAAGGATTTAGTGGCTCATTCCCTTCTTTGCTTTCAATGACTCGAGTGCTTTGTTTCGCAACTCAATCTCAAGCCTCTTTGGATCTGACTCCTCCCCTTTCTTATTCTTAGGATGGGTCTCAGCTTCACCCTCCGAAGAATCAGAATGCTCTCGACTCTTATGTTTCAGCTTCTCACTACGACGTTCTTCCCTTTTACGACGTCTCTCCTCTCGCCTGCGTTTCTTCTCTTCCTTTCTCGTTTTCTTTTCCTCTTTCCTCCTTTTAGCCTCCTTCCTATCTTCTAGGTCAGAGTCAGAGCTGCCATTATCATCTGAGGATACTTCTTCTCTCTCGGACCTTTTATGCTTTCTTCTCTTTTTATCCTTAGTTCGATGCCTGCCACTTTCCTTAGAATCAGAAGAAAGGTTTGCATTCAGGTCGCTGTTATTTTCTTTCTCAACCTGCTCACTGTCCTTCATTTTATATCTCTTTCCTTCTGAATTTTCTACTCTATCGGAGTCCTTTGGCGAAACTGGGGACATCTGTGAACCCTGGATTCGATGACCAGAACGCCTCTCTGGCAACTTTCCACTGTTAAGAAGATGAATAGACCAACTTTAACAGACCATAAAATCTGAAGTCAAACGAATATCATATGGAAAAAGGAAAAGAAACAAAATGCACCTCTTTCTCTTTTGCTCCTTCGCATGTTCTACATGCCCAACTTCTTGCACCTTCTCCGGTAGTTGTTTCCTTTTATCAGATTCAGGTGACTGCACTGAAGTTTTCTTTAACAGCTTGGATTTTTGATCCATGTCCTCTCTGTACGCAATGCAAAAGCAGACAGATGGTAAAAGAGTTAACAACTATAGATAAGAAGACTCTGCACGTAACTTAAAAGAGTTTATAGCACCTTATGTTAAAAAGCATTTACACACATAAAACAAAAGAAGTAAATGGAGACGAGAAGAGTGTACCTATCTTGCTCTTCAGATGAATGTCCAGGAGATCTTCTGTCCCTCCGCTGCTTTCTTCCACTTGGCGAAGGAGATCTATGATGAACAAGAGGTGAGGGCGACCTAGACAAAGATCTGCTCCATGATGGAGAGCGTCTCCTACGGCTGTCATGTGGTGATTGTGAAGCAGATGGCAATCTGCGCCGAACAGGAGAGCGCGCTTTCTGGCGTCGAGAGGAAGGAGAAGATCTACCTCGATCTCTAACAGGTGACTTCAATCCACCCTGCTTGACATGTGACGGGGATTCTGCTTCAGAGCGCCCAGCTGGTGACAAGGAGCCTTGCTCTTTGGTAGGTGTCAGTGAACGGCATCCGCTTACAGGTGGAGATGGTAGTCCTTTTTTCCTACCGGGAGGAGACAGTGAATTGGATGATGGAGATTCAAGGTGATTGGCTGAATGAGGTCTTCCTATCCTAATTGGTAAAGGTGATCCTGCACGTCTAGGGGGTGGTGAAGGCAACCTTTGCCCAGCGGGTGGTGAAGGCAATCTTGGCCCAGCAGGAGGAGAGGGCAACCTTTGTCCAGTGGGTGCCCTGCGCCTAGCCACTGGTGAGTCAGACCTTTCACGCTTAGCTGGTGGTGACCGTGACCTGTTACGCCTATACAGTGGAGACGGAGACCTGCGTCGCCAAGGAGACCTATGTCGCCTAAAGGGCAATGGAGACCCGCGACGCCTAGCAGGCGGTGACGGTGACCTGCGTCGCTTAGCAGGTGGTGATGGTGACCTGCGCCTCCTAGCAAGTGGGGATGGTGACCTACGACGCCTAAAGGGCGATGGTGACCTATGGCGCCTAAAGGGCGATGGAGACCTACGGCGTCTCTCAGGTGTAGATACACGGCGGCGCCTTTGTAGTGATGGTGATCTGTGACGTCTAATAGGTGACCGTGACCTGCTTCGATAGGGAGAATGAACTCTACGTTGTCGAGGAGACAGAGACCTGCGCAAGGAACGTGACCTGGATCTACGCTTCACCAACGATGATCTTTGCTTTCTGGGTGAGATGGAGGCATCTGATGATCGAGATAAGCTCCTTGATTTCCGGTCACTGTTGTACAAGAAAAATCAGAGCCATTAGTAAACACTGCACTAGGATTTACAGGAAGGAGATAAAAGATACAGAACTAACGAGTCTGGATTGAGAAAAATAATAACGGAAGGCACATACCCAGAGAAACTTCTGGATCCTGATTTTGTTCTGCTGATCGACCTAGAACGTGAACCTCTGCGACGTGGAGATATCAGATCCCTGCATCAGGGTGGCAATGTCAAAACACACTCACATAATACTCTTAGACACATAGATACTTGAACAAACATAGCCAGCGAAAAATTGATAGAGATTAATCACGTACAACAGAAGGATGGACTCAATCAAGTATAACAGGACACATTCCCAGACTCCAACTACACAAAATGATTAAGAACACAAGGACATATAATGATGGATAGAAAACAGAGGTGCTCTATCTAATTTCAATAAATTACGCCTGGTATTTGCAAGATAGGTAGTGGAAAAAATAGGCATTAGTAGAACTCTACCTTCTCCTTTCTTTTACTCCATTCTTCTCATCAGCCCTTCCCTCATCCTCTGGACGATCTCTTGAAGGTTTTGTCTCCATGCCATTTGTCACCTTGGATTCAACGCCGCTGTCCTACAGTAGTTTGAGGTAAAGCACATGAACCCTAATAAGCAGAAGCTATCTGAATAACATGAAAAGAACAGGCGAATGTTAAAACCAAAAGAGCATCTGAAAAGACTGAATCTCTAGCATGAATAAGTTAGTCTTACTATTTTCCTCAATATCTCTTGCTCACGGTTCTTAGTTTCTCCCTCCCTCCTCCTTATTTCGCTAAGAAACTGATCTGCTTTTTCTATTGCTTCTTCCTGCCACAAAACGAAAATAATCATGAGACAACAGGAGAAACAAAAGAGTCATTCAGCATCAATTTTAACTTCAAAAAGACTTCCCAAGAATACCTGTTTCTTCTTTGTTTCAGCTTTTCTAGCATCTAAGAACTGCTGTGGAACACCACTTGAATTATTCTGTGCGCTTAGAAGAAGTGTCCAGAGTTCTTTCATGAACTTGCCAGTATTTTTCTCCATGAATCCAGTTAGCGATATTTGAATCTCCTTACCGTTGACTACCTACATTAGGAACACCATTCAATTGGGTATTAGTCCAGTAAATTTCAGAGAAACAAGTTTCTGTCGAATAAAACAAAGTTAAGGAATAGAAAAAGCAAAGCTTGGTTATCAGCTACCTTCCCCTCAAGCAGACCGTATATAAAGTTGATCAGCACTTCATCTTCAAAACCAAGAAGCTCAGTGACTCTAGTCGCAATCCAAGGTTTCATAACATCCATCTTCACTTTAGTCACATCGACCTAACACCAAGCCAAGCAGAGATGTCAGTTACCACAACCTAACATTAAGCCCTCCCCAGAGCTAATTTCATCGTAAAATATGCACATGATTATCCAGGAATTGAATCACAAAATAAGAAAATCAGATGAAATAACCTATGAGTTTAGACTCAAATTCATATAGAATTCAGGAATGCACATAACTATTTATGAATCGTTAAATTGGAAGAGTACACAAAGAACTTGGGTGAAAAATTTCCCTAATCTTAGCCTGGAAAGGAAACTGACCAGATTCTCCAACTCCGGAGCGAATTTCTGGCTTTTCATCAATTTCGCTTGCTTGTTAGAAAACCGAGTATCCTGCTCGGCGGAAGTACCCTGAAACTCAGACAAAAGAGAAATCATAATCAAAACCCATGGGGCTCGAGAAATTTGAATTGCATCGATCTGGATCTAAAAGATGATACATCAATCGCAGTATTCATGAAAGACGATGATCGAAAACTCACCCGGAAGAATCCGCCGGACATCTTTCAGGGTTTGTAGGAAGCAAGCTCGTTCTTCTTCTAAACCCAGACTTGTGAGGTCGAGGAGAAAGATCGAAGCCTGAGAGATGTAAAAGAAGAGAAGAGGGTTTCACAAGAGTTTTACGAGCCCTAGCTATAAGGCTCCGCGGAATTTTTGTTTTTCCATTGTTACCCTCAAACTTTTATTTAAATCACGTTGTTGCCATTTGTAGGAAAACATTGTAAAATGAGTTAATTAACATATACGTCGCCTGGAATCAAAATTGGATACGAGAGCGAAGCATTTAAATGCGGAAAATCGATTTTTTAAAAACTTTTTAGCAAGTGGTATGCATTGGAAGCTTAGATAAGAAAACTTCTAAAAAAATTAAAAAAAATGTCACTTTTCAAATATCGATTTACAAAAATACCATATTTTTAAAATCTTTGTAAAAATACCAGTTTTTGAATTTTTTTTTTATATGATTTATATTTGGGTTAACTATGTTCAATTAGGATTTAGTTTTGAAGGTTTAAGAGGATTTAGAAGTCAAAACATTTTTTAGAATTTATAATTTTAAGATATAGGCTTTATAAATCTATAATTAGTGGTATTTTTTCAAATGAACACCCCTAAATGGCATTCTTGCAAATCTGCACACAAAAATTGGTATTTTTGTAATTGCCCAAACTTCAAATACCAAACTATATTAAAAGAAATTGTTTTAGAGTAAAATAATAATAAAATATAAAATCATAACATTCAGAGAATTGTTTTCAGCCTCATTTTCATCACCTCCATCAAACATAACTGCTTCCAACTCTAGTTCATCAAGAGAAAGATCCTCGAATTCAGGGCTTTCAAGGTTAATATCTTCCAATGAGTTAAATTGATCACCACCAATACTTCATAATTTTATTAAGACCTTCTTTGTAAGAAAAACTTCTTCTATATAAAAGACGAAGGTTAGTACGTACAAATACATTTTGTCTTTATTTATTTACGCTTAATATTATTTTTAAATTTTTGTAATTGTTTATTTTTTATACTTCCGAATTTTTTTTAAAAAAGCTTCCAAAACGCTTCCAAAATTTGATTTTACTGGAATCGCGCTTCCGAGAGATTCTAATTCCCGTTCCAAAGCACGAATCTTCGATGAAGTTTTCGTGCAACCTAGATTAAGATTTTCTCCTATCTCACCTTTTCAACGAGAGATGGATTTTTTTGTCATATGAAATTTTAATGGGTTAACTAGACTAATATAACAAAAAAAAATTATAATTAGGTGATTTTCCGCGTTATATGCTGGAATAATATTTTCAAAAATAATTTAAAGCAATTTGATATTATGAGTAAAGTGTTTTTTACATATTGAAAAATAATTAGATACATGTTTAATATATCATACTCTTATTTGATGTTTTAGAGATTTTTTTTATATATATCAAATTAGATGTTTTCATTTTTCTAAGTAAAAAAACTAATATCTTGTATCTTTTGTGATTATATGAATTTACAGTATTTTATGTGGTTGGTTGAATTAATATTATGTAAATAATAATTAATTGTTTAGTGTTAAAAGTACATAAAAATATATTAATTATGTATTTTTAAAAAGTGTGCAACGTTCTTAAATATCACATATAGTAATAGAAAGATAGAACTTAAATATTTTATTCATACCATACTTAATTGTAAATATCATTTTTAAAATAAATAACACATTTGGTGTCTTAGAATTAAAAAAAATATATATTTGATATAGATTCTCACTCTTTTTTTTTCATCTTCTCCGTTTTTAACATTTTACCGTTTCATCTTTTAGTTTTCTTTATAACTTGGTTTGTCTTTTTTTTTTTTAAATACTTCTTGCAAATTGTTTAAGCAAGATATAGTAATGGTTAATACAAATTTAAACTCTCTTTTTTTTGTAAATTTTGAATTAATTTGATTAATTAATAATTTTAATTATTATTATTTTAATTATTATTATTTTAATCAATGAATTTTTACCAATAAATTTTATGCACGAAATGCATGATAAAAATCAATCACTGGTTGGTCAAATCGCATCAAACTTCATAGGTTTACATTTTTTTGAAAAAAAAATCTATGTAAACAAGTAGTAATTAAAAGTTTGTAAATTTGGTAATTAAAAGAATACGTATTTTTCTAACAGTTCAATCACAAAATTGGGTAAGCAATTTATACATATATTTGAAAAAAAAAGGAGCAATGTACAAAAAGTAGTAATTATAAGTTTTTTAATTTGGTAACTAAAAGAATATGTATTTTCTGATAGTTTTTCAATCACAAAATTTGGTAAGTACTTAGGGAATATATGCTTGGAAACTCAATGCTCCGCAAAAAAAACCGCCATCTTATATGTCAAAAGATTTGACATATTATATCTGAACACTTAGCAGTTACGAAAAACCTAGTGCATACAAGAATGTAGTGTGATAACCATTGCCCTAGATGTGGAGCCCTAGATAACACCCAAAGCCATGCTACCAAAAAATCCTGGATTGACAGATGAATGAGTGAGTCTCAAGTCTTTTCAGACTCAGACTTCAGAGTCCAACTGCAGACTTGGGCACAAGCTACAGCCCGCCCCCACCTTGTATATTTCCCTACTTGTACCCTCTTTACGAACCTTGATTACCTTTTCTGGAGGAAATTAGAGGGGGTTATGGATGAAGACCGAGAGGGTGTTGACCCATATTTGTAGATAATTTTAGAAAGTAAAGAGCAAGAAACTCTTTAGAGGAATCTCCCGAACATTGTCCCACTTTCTTAATCCAAGTGCTCTGTATTTTTCGAGGCTAGTGATTGGCCGAGTGCCCCTCTATCTACTAGAGGACCTTCAAGAGTGCAACCTCCTACATTAAGAAACCTATGCCTTGTAGTTGGGTCTTGGTCTCCGATAGACTAAAGCAGTGGACTAGGTTAAAGTTGGTGCAGATCAAGTAGGGGAATCATCCTCCGGTGGACAAAAAGTTAGGCTCATAGAGTTTCTTCCCTACATGCGGATCTAGAGGCTCTAATTTGGGAGATGAAATATCAAGCGAGACCGTAATGATAAACCATCATTTAGTATTGAGTGTGAAAACGTTCTCAAATGATCGTGAACCCAAAAAAATGGTTGAGTTTCGTCACAGAGCTAAGCGAAGTGTCGCGCTCTAGGTCTTTTTACCCAAACTTCGCTATCACCTTATATCCTTGGGCTATCATTGTTGAAGTGGATCTCCTGGCTCGTTTAGCTAGCTCTAATACCATGTATGTTCACTTTGTATAATAAAAATAAAATAAAAAGCATTATATTAAAGAACATATATATCACTTCGAATCATACAAACAGAAATCATGATACTCAAAAACATAACTATGTTCAATGAACATGGTAAAAAATTTGATAAAATTACAAACGAAACCTTAAAAATTGACATGATATGATTATAAACCCAAACCATACAATCGAAGAACATAGATATGTGTGGGAGTCAGACCTGCACAGTTAAATTTGTTGAGGATTAGAGAATTCTATGCTGCAAACTCACTTAGAACACAAACTGAGAATGTGCTTTCTTTATTATTGTTTCTGTTAAGCTGTTGTTACAAGAGAGTTTCTCTGCTAAAAGTTCTCTACCCCTTTTCGGGTGAATACATTGAGCTATATATAGTTTTATTAAGTAAATAAGCCAACTAATTGTGGGAGCCAAGACTAGCACAATTAGATTTGTAAGGGTTTCGAGAGGAAGCAGAGATTTCTAGGTTAAACTACAAAAGAAAACGATGAGCAAAGAGATGTATGTTATTGCTATATATGGTTTTGTGAACAAAGTTGCGGATACCCTTCCAAGGGTTTGTATATTGATATATATAGCCCCTTAAGTCGGCTAAGCCTTTTCATAAGAGATAATGCTAATTTTTCTAAGTCTTCGCGGATTTTCTTTTCTTTATGTCGGTTGGGTCGAAGAGGGCTTCGTAACCGGACCGGGCTTTTGATGCAGGGAACCTTCTGGCCTTTGTCAATATCCTGGCAGGTCTCCAGTAGCCAATGTCATCGCTACTCGCGATGACATCGCTGGCACAGATGACATCGCTGGCAGCGTGACGTCGTTGGTAGCGAGACATCTCTGGCACTGTGACCTCGCTGGCATTGTGACTTCTGTGGCACTGCATTCATGATTTCTCCTGCGAGTAGAGAGGACTCAGAAGGCTCCCTTCTCGGATGGAGAAGACTTACGAAAGGAGAGCTGCTTCACCTTCTTGTTGGGAAATGACTTAGGGGAGTCACATGATATCCTGTATGTTAATGCGACTCTGCATCCACGCGTTGCGCACTCATAGTTTCGGACTTCAACGTTGACCGGGTGAAATTCGACCCCAACAGTTAGCCTCCAGCTCGGTAGTGTTAGTGATGACAGTATCGAGTTACAAGCTTCGGATATCGACGTTGCTATCCAAAACCGCAGTGGAGGATGGTTTTAACGATGGAGGTTTTAAGATTCCGTATATTTTTTATTGAAGATTTTAAGACTTTGTGTTCCCGTCGCTGAAGCTGACCGCGTTGCTGCTGCAACGAGAACGACGATTTTTTTTTTTTGCGTTCCGATCATCGACGTCTTTGGCGATGGGAAAAAGATTTATGGGAGTGATAATGTTCTTAACGAGTCCGAGACCCGCTAATGAGATGGGAAGAGAGAAAAACCCTTGTTTCTTTTTTTTTTTAAATAAGATTTTTTTTCCTTCTTCCTCTTCCTTTCTTTCTTTCTCCTCTTTTCTCCTCTTCTCTCTCGCCGCCGTCGCGAACAGAGATCGCCGCCGTCGCCCCTCTTCTCTTTTTGGGTGAGTTCCTCTAGATTCTCACAACTTTTGAACTCTCCAAGTTTGTAGATCTAGATTTTTCATGGAGAACAAACTTTGTGTGTTGGATAACAAGTATTTGTTGTTGATTGTTAAGGGGAATCCTTGACTCCTTGCTTGTGTTTGATTAATCAAGCTTTGATTGTTGATGGAGTAGGTTTTGGGTTGTGTTAATTCTAGATCTATGGAAGATGAACAAGTCTTGCTTATTGTTGACCATCGTTTGACCTTTGATCTCTAAACTTGATGTTTGTAGATCAATTTGTGGATATGGAAGATCAATCCGATGTGGGTGGTCGCGACTCTGAAGTACTCGAGGACGCGAGGAACCCTTCTCGCAACTCCGAAGGCGCGAAGACTTCTCCTCGCGGGCCCGATAACTCTCTTCGTGAACCCGATGACAATGAGAGAAATGAAGACCCGAGGATACCTTCCTGCGGCACCGAAGACTCGGGGACCCCTTCCCGCGACACCGATGACCCGAGGATTTCAACCCGCGTCACCGAAGACTTGGGAATTCCTTCCCGCGATGCCGACGACCCGAGGATTTCAACCCGCGACACCGAAGACCCGGGGATCCCTCGCTGTGACGCCGATGACTCGAGGATTTTGACCCGCGGCACCAAAGACTCGGGGATCCCTCCCCGTGATGCCGATGACTCAAGGATTTCGACCCGCGGCACTGAAGACTTGAGGGTTACTCATCGCGGAACCGAAGGCTCCTGGTTTGTTGATGACTTGGACCCGCAACTTCCACCTGGCGCTGCTGACGCGTCATTATCGTCGCCCTCTTCTTCTTCGTTCAACTTGCGAACTTCCAGTATGGAGAGAGATGAGGGAGCTACACTCATTGAGGTTGAGCAAGCAATAACGACTAAGAGGAAGCAAAAGGCAGTGACCCGACCAGACCCTCCTGGGTCTTCTCTTTCAGATACGGAGTCGCTACGACTTCACTGGGGGAGGTGCAGGATCTCGAAGGAGATTGTGTTTGTTGCCCCTGACTTCGTTGACAGAGTTGATGCCCCACCTTCGGGGTACTTCACTCTTTATGAGAACTATTTCGACCAGTGCTTGCTCCAGTTTTTGGTGCCCGGTGCCTTCTTCGTTTTCTAGCGGCAAATAATGTTTCCCTTGCTCAAGTTAACCCGAGGGGTCTCAGAAAACTCATTGGCGTCTATGTGCTGAGGAGAAAGCATGGCGTTGAGATTAGCACTGAGCACTTGTCCTGCTTGTTGGACTTCAGGACTCGTGGTCGGAAAGAGGAGCTTAAGTACAGTATCACTCCCATGGTTGGCCGGAGACTCATCGACGGGTTTCCCAACAAAGACGAGCACTTTGAGGACCATTTTTTCTTTGCTGAGATTTCAGAGAAAACCGCTGAAGTTGATTGTGTTGCCCTTGTTAAGGCGAGATGGAGGAGAAGAGGTAACACTTAGTTTTTTTTTAATTAACACGTGTTAGCTCACATGTTAACTCTCGGATTGTTGTCGTTCGTAGTGAAGCCAGTGTTTTCCCCATGATCGATGCTATGCACAGGGCTTTCACCTCCGAGAAGGGTCATTGGCTTCGATCGTTCAGTCGTCAGAGGATCAAGACAGCGCTTTCCACCATGGTCATCCTGGGAAAGACTCTTAGCCGAGGCGAAAAAAGATTATCGTCTCGCCAGAGAGCAGAGATGGCGAAAACGTCGACTGCCAGCCAATCGAAAGTTGTGGCACCGACGTCTATAGCACCAATGACATCTTGTCGTGGGCGAGGGCTTTAACGGGTGCAGCACCAAAAACGTCCACCGCGTCAGTCCTGTGTCCTCATTCTTCCTCCCTCGCTCCTGACGAGGTTGCGAGATGGCGTGAACAATCACGGAAGATACCTCTTCTCTCTTATGGCAAAGGAGGAAGTGTCCCCGAAGGAACTCCCCCGAAGAGACAGAGAGTGGGTACATCCCCTCCAGCCGTTGCTGAGAAGGCAGCACCGGTGAGCAATGATGCATCAGCCTCTGTCAGGCTTTCGTTCCCAGAGCTGTTCTCCCACCAGCCGGCAGGTTGCTTCCCGGGGAGGCCTACACGCTGACGAAGTCCAAGGCTTCTGAGGTTTGACTCTCCTCCCATATAATGTTTTTCTTATGACTTAGCCCCTTCTGTTTTGACACTTCATCTCTTTTTTTTAACAGCTTTTTATCCATCTGAACCAATTGGTTGGAGATTACGATAAGGATGTTCGTGCCAAAGATAGTGAGCTTAGCGAAACCAGAGAGGCCAACATTGTCTTGCAGTCTAGACTAGACGAGCTCATCGAGCGGAACAAGGTTCTTGAGAGTGACGCTCTCTCTACGAAGAGGAGCAAAAAGGAGTTGGATACTAAGTTGATGGAGATCGAGTCGGAGCGTGCCAAGGATAGGGAGGAGATAGCTTTGATGAAGACCCATCTGAACTTTGCTTAAGATATCCAGGATGCTCGGGTTGGCGAGGTCGTTGCCAAGGCAAGAGATGAGATGACCCGCAGCTTTGACGGACGGGTCAGAGAGCTCTCCAAGTTACTTGCAGACATCGACGTGAAGGCAAAGGACAACATGTTGGACCTCGCAAAGATCGACGCGAATATGGAACTCATCGAGCTTCTTTAGCAACTGGAGGCACCAGCTCTGAAGGATGAAATCGAGGAGCTGCAACGGCGACAGTCCCCAATTTACGATGCCCGCAATGTGTTTATGGATCTCATTGCCAAAGCAAGAAGGGTCTGGAGACTCCTGATACTTCTGCTAATGCCGACGACGACGTCGAGGCGGACACCGCCGACGACGAGGTGGATGATGAAGACGGCGAGAAGGAGGATGACGAGGAGATCGATGAGTGACCATCTCATTTCAGACTTAGCTTATTTTGTGCTTTTTGCTTATGACTTTCATTGGATTTTCAGATGTTGTTAACCATGACTTTCAATAATGGCATTGGATGGTTTGTATCCATGCTATGATTATGTTTACCTTGCATTGTAGCGAATGCAGGATGATAATGCATGCGGCTTTTGTTTCTTGCCTTTCTTATAAGCTAAGCTCGTTCTGCTCCTTGATAGGTCTTGAGAATTTCAAGAGTAATAATACTCGCTCTGTTTACTAAGTCTTTAGATGGATTTGTAAGTTTGTGATTGTTTACACTCAAGATGTCTTTTCGCATCTTAGAATGCTTTATATCGTGATTGTAAAGTAGCGAACTCGCGAATGCGTTTACGCTCTGTTTCTACCAACGTTGTTGTTGGGCTTGTGGAATGGTGCTGCCCTCTGAACACGTTTGTTCGAGAGAGAACACACCTTTGGGTTTTTTCCAATGTGTTGCTGGGTTTTCAGAATGATTATTCGGTCTAAAAACCGACTAACCATTGGCAGCTGCTTTTTACCAATGATGCTGTTGGGTTTCCGAATGATCATCTGAATTCGTCCGCCCCAATGCTGAACATTAGTACTTATATAGCGCGCTATGGATCCGATGATGGATGTTAATGTGTTCAAATTCACACATCGTCGTTGTGGCCAACAGCAACGGTTGTGGAATGAACTAGCTGGCGTCAATGACAATCTCGTGGAGGATGTAGCTGACGAAGTCGGTGAGACTTTTGTCAAGTGTCTGACGTTTCCAGGAGAGAATTTGTTAAAGATAGGAGTATATGTACCCCACTCCCCCTTTTTTCGGAGGGGGGCAACTGAACGCGTCTGGAGACAGGCTGCCTACCTACCCTTTTCAGGGATCAAGTCGCCCCGTAGTTCGTTGCGAAGGCCCGTAAAGAAGACTAGTGATAGTACTTCTTCAAGTGCTTCGCATTCCAGGAGTAGAGGATTGGTGTGCCAGTCATGGTGGTGAGTTCGTAGACACCTGGGCGGACGACGACGGTGATTTTTTAAGGTCTTTCCCAGTTAGCTCCGAGCTTGCCTGCGTTCCGCTCTACTGTATTCTGGAATACTTCGCGCAAGACTAAGCCACCCTCGCGGAACCGTCTTTCCTGGACCTTGGAGTTGTAGTATCTGGAGGCCGTGTTTTGATAGTTGGTTATCCTGATGAGTGCTTGATCACGTCTTTTGTTAATGAAATCCAATTCATTTAGGAGCAGCGAGTGATTGAGCAACTCATTTTTGGGTAAGAGATGACATCACACTCCGGAATAACGGATCTCCGATGGGATTACGCATTCGGTGTCATAGACAAGGGCGAATGGAGTCTCGCCCATTACTCGGCGGGGTGTGGTGCGGTGTGACCACAGTACGCCTTCTAGCTCGTCAGCCTAGCGACCTTTCTTTTCATCCAAGCATTTTTTAAGACCATCGAGAATTGTCTTATTGATTGCTTCCGCCTGACCATTGCCTTGAGGGTAGCGGGGCGTAGACTTGCTAAGTCGAATTTTCCAGACATATGATGTTTGGTCGAAAACGAACTGGGAACCATTATCTGTATCGATCTCGTAAGGTACCCCATGACGACATATGATGTTTCTCCAGACAAAACTCTTAACTTGGGCATCCTTGATACTTGCATAAGCTTCAGATTCTACCCACTTCGAAAAGTAGTCTGTTAGAACAAGTAAAAAGCGCTTCTGTTTTGAGGGATGCAATGGTCCAACGATATCCATGGCCCATCTCATGAACGAATAGGGAGAGGTGACAGAAGAGAGCATCTCGGTTGACTGATGAATCTTTGGAGCATGTCTCTGATATTTTTCGCACTTGGCTGAAAACTTCACGCAGTCGCCTACAATAGTAGGCCAGAAGTGGCAATGCTTTGCCTCCCGAATGATTGCCGCAAGAACCGCTGTGGATTTCTTCCATGACCCATCTGGCTTCCTTTCCCTCCACGCATGTGAGCACAGGGACAGAGAATTCCCGTCTGAAGACATTACCATCCAGCAGGACATAACGAGCAGCTTGCCTCTGCAATTTGCGAACTGCTCACTTGTTACTTGGCAGTTTTCCATCGGCAATGTATTCACGAATCTGGTCCATCCACCTCTTGTCGTAGCCGTACTCGGGTTCTCCATCATCTTCGTCCATTGGGATAGGAACGTCCTAGACTTTGGGACCAATTAGGAGGCTTTCCGGTAAAACTGCTTCGTACAGACATGAGCCGCCGACGGTGGAGACATCGGCGACAAAGATGTCGGTGGCGGAGACCTCGGGGCCACTGTCACTGGCGAGTACTCAGGTTCTGCGTGTGGAGGTAGAAACCAACACAATCAAATTTGTTAGGGTTTTTGGAGGAAAGACGAGATCTCTGAGTTAGAAACACAAGACGAGAAGCTGTTAAGGAAGCTTTATTGATTTTTTGCTAAGTGTTTTTCTGCGCAAAATTGCCGATCCTTTTTGCAAAGGAATTACAAGAGTATTTATACAAATCCTAGGTCGGGTAGGCCAACTCCTAAAGAGATAAGTAAGATTTCCTTGTTTCTCGAGATTCCCTTATGCGGACGTCGGCGCTCGTTGTCTTGGGCTCGGCCCTGCCATCTCGCCGTCCTGGCCTTTTGTGGTCCTCGGCCTAATGTCGCGTAGCTGGCTAAATGGGCTAAGCCGCACTCGGCCCATCTCCCGGCTATTGATGGGGGCGTTGTCGCCGAGCTGCCGAGCACTTTTGGTTGTAATGTCGGCCACCTGGTAGCCGGCACAACGGCGGTCGGCAGAAATAGCGGCTGGTGAACGGCCTAGCTCTCTAGGCGGTGACGTCGGCCGTCTCCGTTCAGAAGTGGGCAGGCTTATCAGTCGGCGGAATTCAAGGCAAAGATGGTTCAATCCGACGAGGTCTCCAGGTCCTTAGAGTGAACTTGGCACCGCTTCATTTCTGCCAATTTCCATACTTAGTCATTTTACCGAAAATAACTGTCGGTGGGAGTTTTGACCCCAACAGTTAGCCCCCAACTTGGTAATTTGCGTCAGGGAAGTGCCAAGCTTAAAAAGCCGAGAACAAAATTGATGTTACCAGACTCAACCTTGTATTAAAATGATATCGGGTCGAAACATTTGATCATTTTGTCGAGCTAATATCCTTCTGAAATGTTCATCCTAACTTGTATATATATACCTTTTATTTTTTACTAGACTTGCGTATATTGAGATTTGCTGTCCTGCTGAGGTTACCGAGCTTACATGTCTTGAAATGTTTTACTCGAAAATTTTGTGTTCCGAAAAGAGCTTAAATGTCACAGTGGTGAATTGCTCTTTCCCGAGGTGTCATGGTGTCATAATGATTTTTTTGGCTATAAAAACCCCCACTTCTCTATCTTTTTCTCTCAACTCCACTTCTCCAAAAAAAAAAAAAATACTCTCCCCTTTCTCTCTCTCTCTTTCTCTTTTTTTTTAGAGTTTTGCAAGAATTTTTTTATTTTTCTCTGCCGCCGCCGCCGAGTTCTTCTTCTTCCTTTCCGGTGTCACCGAGCTCCTCTTCTTCCCCTCTAACGTCGCCATCCTCGGACCCGCGGAGTTGCTTGCCCGTTCGTTGCTCTCGGCCCGATCTGCTCTCGGCTAAAACCGCGGAGTCATTCGCATGCCGTCTGTTCTCGGCCCGAACCGCGGGTCATCATCCGTCCATTGCTTGGTCGGATCCACTCTCGACTCGATCCACGAGGTCCTTGGCCGTTCGCTGCTTGGCCTGATCTGAGGGGTCATCACCCGTCTGTTGCTCGACCGGATCTATGAAGTCATCGCCGCCCCCTCACTCGTCTGTTCGTGCCGAGCTATCTTTTCCGTTATCTGCCTGATCCGCGGAACCGTTCGTTTTTGGCCCGATCCGCAAAACCGTTCATGCTGAGGTTCTTTTCATGGGCGGCCCCATCCGTGCCGAGGTACCGTCTGTTCTCAGGTTGTCTCGCGTTGTCTCGCGTCAGCCCGTGTCGTCATCTCGCGTTGGCCATCTTATTGTCTCGGCGTCGGCCTGTGTCGTTGTGGCCATGGTCGAGCACTCGTGGCCGAGCACTTGTGTAGTAGCCGAGCACTTGTGTCCTGTCGTGATCGAGCACTCGTGTCGTGTCCGAGCACTTCTTGTAGCCTAGTACTTCTTCGTGGCCGAGCATGCCAAGGGCTTAGCTAGAGCGGATAAGCGATTTGAGCAGCTGGTGTCTAAGGTGGATAAGGCTTTGACTCTCAAGCCTGTTGATGACCTTGCGGTGAGTGCTGGAGTGGCCGAGCCTTCTGGCTCGAATCAGGATGCTCCGGGGATTGCGGATTTCACTACCAAAGAATTGTGCAAGGATTCGCTGCCGACAGAGGCCGTTGAGGGCAAGCCGTCTGAGGCGAAGGATGACCCGAGTGCTGAGGGCTCCAAAGGCTCTTCCGAGGAGACCCTGGAGGAGTTTCTCACTGTCACGGCCAAGGAGAATGCCGGCGGGATCATGGTTAGTGACGAAGGCAAGATTATCTACGATGATGAGGCGAAAGAATCCAAGAAGGCCGACGAGACCAACGAAGGAGGACCTGAGACGGCCGCTCAGTTTCTTTTGATAGTTTCTACTTTTCTCGCTTTTCATATTTTGCTTTCTTGGATGTTATTTTCATTTTGTTCGTCGAACATATGACTTATTGTTATTGTTGTTTTACCTTGCATCACGTATGATGCGAGATGACTTATGATTACGGCTTTTAACTTTTATTGTGATGACTTTTAAGGTGATAACCGAGTTGTGGTTAGGTAGAGTAAGATAATCAATTGTTGCGGTGAACTATTTTCTTAATACGAAGCTGCTTAAGTAATTCTCGAATGTTTGCGCCTTGGCGTTTTGTAGAAAAATGTAAGCTACTGGGTTTTCTGATGATCATTATGGTTCACAGGCGAGCCTGCTCCAATAATGAAACACGTTATCGTATTACGACCAACGATTCGATTGTTGGGTTTCAAGATGATCATTTCGGGTTACGCACACACCCTTCTTTGAATATATCCACTTGATAACGATCACTTAGCGATATGACCAACGGTCCGTTTGTTGGATTTAGAAAGACCATTTTGGGTTACGCATATATTTCTCTTTGAACATATCCGCTCGATAATGAACCTTAATACTTGTATAGCGCGCTGTTTGACCCTGTGAAGGGTGTGATAGTCAGATCTGAAGGATTCGTGTATGCTTGTTGCTGTGGCTAGCAGTAACAAAAGTGATTGTGAAATGTCTGATTTAACCGATGTATAACACGATACGGACAAAAAGTGGGTGAACGGTTGACTCTCAATATATCGCAAAGGAAAACTTTACAAGAATTGGGAGTATACGAGTATACGTACCTATCCCCCCCTTTTTAGGAGGGGGGACAGTTGAACCCATCTAAAGACGTGCTGCCTAAGTACCTTTTGCAAGGATCAAGCCGTCCGTAGTTCATGTCAAGTAGGTTGACTGCCTTAGTAGAAGTATCGTTTCAAATGACGCACATTCCACGAACGCGGGACTGGTTCGTTTGCCATGTTGGCAAACTTGTATACACCGGGTCTGACCACCGTACTGATTTTATAAGGTCCTTCCCAGTTGGTGCCGAGCTTTCCGGTGTTACGTTCTGCCGTATTCTGAAATACCTCGCAAAGGATAAGATCTCCTTCGCAAAACTGGAGAGGTCAAACGTTGGAGTTGTAGTACTACGCCGCGGCCTGCTGGTAGTTAGTGACGTGGACTAACGCCTGATTGCGCTGTTTGTTGATGAGGTCGAGCTCGTCGAGCATTAAGAGGTGATTAATTGCCTCCTGTCCGGAGAGAAGTCTTCGTCGAACGCCGGGGAATCGTACTTTTGCTGGGATTACATATTCGGTGTTGTAGACAAAGGCGAACGGAGCTTCGCCGGTTGCTTGACTAGGGGTCGTTCAGAGCGACCAGAGTACTCCTTCTAACTCGTCCACCCATCGGCCCTTCTTTACTTCAAGTCGTTTCTTAAACCTGGCGATGAGAGTTTTGTTAGTTGCCTCGGCTTAACCATTCCGTTGAGGATACCGCGGGGTGGACTTGCTCAAGCGTATCTTCCACCTTGCACAAAATGCCTCGAATTGCACTGAAATGAACTGGGAACCATTGTCAGTGACGATTTCGTAGAGAACCCCGTGGCGGCTGCCAGATGAAACTCTTGACCTGAGCGTCCCGGATTCTAGCGAACGCTTCAGCCTCCACCCACTTAGAGAAGTAATCAGTGAGAACCAACAAGAAACACTTTTGCCAAGACTTGTGCATAGGCCCGAAAATTTCCATGGCCCATCTGATGAAAGGGTACGACGATGTAACTGATGAGAGAAGCTCCACTGGTTGATGAATCTTCAGAGCATGGCATTGACACTTCTCGCACTTAGTCGATAATTTTTCGCAATCTTTCACCATATTGGGCCAGTAATATCCGTGGTGTTTGATTTTAATTGCGAGGCCTCTTGCCATCGAAATGGTTGCCGCACGAGCCGCTGTGGACTTCCTTCATTACTTCTTTGGCATCGTTGCCTTCGACGCAAGAAAGCAATGGCCTTGACAGTCGCCATTTGAACACATTTCTGTCGAGAAGTATATAACAAGCGGCTTGTGCTTGAATTTTTTGTGCTGCCCACTTATCGCCAGGTAGGACACCATCGGCTATGTAGCTTCTAATCTTGTGAAGGCAATGTTTATCATAACAATACTCAGTATCGTTTGAATCGTCGTTTGCGCCAATAGCCTCCTCTTCCACAAGTGGGCGAGAAGGTTCTGCCGGGATGTTCGTGTCTGGTTGGTCTTGTCTGTGCTGGGCTGGGGGTGCATCGCCAAGGTCATCCGGAAGATCAACTTCCATGTCGTCAGGATGGTCTGCCATACCGAGCTCATCTGCCGGCGGTTCTGAGATGTCTGTTACAGGCGAACTTGCATCATTTTTCGGGAGTCGCCTCCTGAGCGGGGGCCGGTGCGTTGATAGGCTCCTCCACATCCATACTTTCGGTGCTACTAGTTGTTTCTGCGTAGATGGGAAAGGGTGAACTAGCAGGTGGTTCCACATCCATAGCTTCGATGTTGCGTGCTGCATCATCGCGGTCCCTTGCCCTTTTTGCGGCTTGAGAACGGGTGAGGACATTCACTTCGTGAGGCAGAGCGATACTTGGATGCTCGAGAAATTCAACCGGGATTACTCTTTTCAGGTTGGGATCGGATGTCGAGGCGAGGTCTGCCAGTGCGTCAGCATTGGTGTTTATCCCCCTGGGAATCCTTATAAGCGTGAATTATGTGAACTCTGTGGCCTGTTCTCTGACCAGCTTGAGATATGCTTCCATTTGATCGTCATTGGCTGCATATTCGCCATTGAATTGATTTACGACCAACTGTGAGTCGAAAAAGGTGTTAACCCGCTCAATCTTCAATCCCCAAGCAAGCTTCATGCCAGCGACAAGGGCTTCATACGCGGCCTTATTGTTTGAAGCGTGAAAACCTAGCTGAAATGGCTGTTCAAGAACTTCCTTGGTTGGCGATATTAAGCGTATGCCGATGCCTGAGCCATTCTTGGATGATGACCCATCCACGTGTAACTGCCAAGTATAACTCGGATCTTTGATGACGCAGTCTTCATCTCGAAGCTCGATCAGAAAGTCGGCTAGCACCTGTGACTTAGCGCATGTCCTTCCCCGATATTTGATATCATACTTGCTTAGTTCGATGGGCCATTTTGCCAATCTGCCACACAGGCTTCGGCTATGCAAGATGGACCGTAACGGGAACGTGCTGAGGATGACGATAGAATGGGACTGGATATATGGTCTCAGTTTCTGGGCTGACATGATGACGGAAAGCGCCAATTTCTCCATTTGAGGGTACCTTATTTCGGCGTCGGTGAGCGTTTTCCTCACATAGAAAATTAGCTTCTGCTCCCCTCGCTCTTCGCGTATTAGCACGCCGCTCACCGCTGTCGCAAACACTGCGGTATATAAGAATAGCGGTTCACCCTCCAGTGGTTTAGCGAGTACGGGAGGGCTAGCCATGTATATCTGCAGCTCCTGAAAAGCCTCTTCGCACTGTTCCGTCCACTCGAATTTTTTGTTTCCACTTAAAGTATTATAGAAAGGTGAACATTTATCGGTGGAACGAGAGATGAACCTGTTGAGGGCGGTGACTCTTCCCATTAGCCTCCTCACCTCCCACGTGTTTCTCGATGAGACCATCTGAATGAGGGCATCGATCTGCTTTGGATTCGCTTCAATACCATGGTGAGTGACTAGATAGCCGAGAAATTCTCCTGAAGTAACCACAAATCGACATTTCGTTGGGTTGAGCTTCAATTTGTGCATATTCAATTGGTTGAAGCAATCTTCTAAGTGGCTGATGTGGTCTTCTTCCCGGAGTGACTTGACGAGCATGTTGTCGATATATACCTCCATTGTTTTCCCGAGCTGATTGGCGAACATCTTGTTCACCAACCTTTGATACATGGCGCCAGCATTCTTCAGTCCGAATGGCATAACCTTGTAGCAGTAAATTCTTCGGTCCGTAATGAACGTTGTCTTGTCGCGGTCGTCGGGATTCATGAAGATTTGATTGTACCCTGAAAAAGCATCCATGAACGTCAGGAGTTTGTTGCCAGCTGTAGCTTCGACTAGGCGGTCGATGCGAGGGAGAGAAAAGCTGTCTTTTGGACAAGCTTTATTCAGGTCAGTAAAATCTACACACACTCTCCATTTCCCATTCTTCTTCTTAACTACGACCAGATTAGCTAGCCAGTCTGGGTATTTAACTTCCATAATGGATCCAACTCGCATAAGTCTTTCTACCTCGTCGTTAACTGCTTTTGCTCATTCAAGGCCTAGTTTACGCCTTTTCTGTTTGACGGGTTTGAATGTATGATCTACGTTTAGTTCGTGATTGGCGATGTTGATGTCGATGCCGGGCATATCTTCTGCAATCCAGGCAAACATTTTGATGTTCTTCTTTAAAAATGCGATAAGCTCTTCCTTGATCTTGGCGTCGAGCTTTGCACCGATCTCGACACATCGTTCTGGAATGTCATTGTCGATACAGACTAAGATGACGGGATCGCTAGTTGGCAGAGGACCTTCTTTCTTGCGATCCTCGTCAATCTGTAATTGCTATAAGAGTTCGGCGCGGGCCTTTGCAGGCTTGCGATCAGTCTTCATCTTCTTTTTCTTTCCTTCCTTGGTGGAATTGGACAGAGGATGTCGGAGCTTATGCTCGGCCAAATCATCTTCACACCGTCTGGAGTTGGGAACTTGATGCATAGACGATACTTTGACACACGGCGCGCATCGAATTAATCTAGGGAGTCCTTATGATCACGTTATAAATTATCGGATGGTCTGCTACAAAAAATTTGATGATCTTGGTGAGGTTACCTGGTCGGACGGGTAGGTTCATCGTCCCCATGGTCATTGTCGTAGCGCCAGAGAATCCAGTCATTGGCTTGGGTGAGGACTGGATTCTAGAGAGATCGATGCTCATCCTCTGAAGAATGTCGCAAAAAATTACATCTACCAAACTTCTTGTGTCGATTAGAACTTGCGCTACGTTTCGATCATCGACAATTAGCTGTATGACGAGGGGGTCGCTGTGTGGTCGATCGATGCCGTTGGTTTGGTGCTCCTCGAAGGCAATTACGTCGTTTGGATACTTAGAGGGTGTAGACCATTTGGAGCCGATGTCAGCACGTCGTTGATATGCTTTTATCGCGGTCACCGTATTGGCACAATAGTGGGAGCCTCCCATGATCATGTTAATTCGCTGGCGAGGTCCCCCATGGTTTGCCTCTTCGTTTCTCCTTCCCCTCTTTGGAGGAACATCATTGGCAGGTACGGTTTCATCAGTGTTGGGTTCTATTTCAAAGTCTTTAAGGTCGATATCACCCTTCAGGGTGCCAGCCGTAAGCTTAGCGGCGAGTTTTAAGCCTAGGACGCGACAGTTAGCCATCGTGTGCTCGAAGCGCGGTGATGCTTGCAGTAGGCTGTCTCGTCATAGTTGCTTTGGTTCCTCGTCTAAGTATTACTTCGGCCGCCTCGTCCGTGGCCTTGACCCCGTCCTCGGCCATAGCCTGGAGTGTCGAATTGGAAGTTATGAGTGCCTCTGAATCCTTTTTTGCTATGGATGAAACTGGATCCCTGGCTGATGTTCCTCTTCGTCTTCTGAGGATGCGTGGTCTAGGCGGCATTGTTAGTTTGCTTCGACTTGCCGTGTTTCTGTGTAAATATCTGAACCTCTTCTTTATTTTTTGTGAAACCAGTTGCCCAATGTAGAGCATCTTGAATCGTAGCTGGTTCGTTGACAGAAATCTCTTTTTGGAAGTCTCACTCGAACCATAGAGCCTTCTTTAAAGCCTCTATTACCAATTTGTCATTGAGTCCTTCTATCTTGGATAGAAAAGTCTTGTATCAGTCGATGAAACTTCAAAGAGACTCATGCTACCCCTGCACCATGGTCCACAAATCAGCGTCGGACGTTCTTCGTTCCATGAATATCCCGTAATGCTTCAGGAATGCAGAAGAGAACTGGTCGATGTTATCGATAGAATTTCTTTCCAACTTGGAGAACCATTGGAGAATTGGTCTCTTAAGGCTCTCCACGAACAAGAGACACTTGTCGATGTCCTTTTCATGCTCCTTGAAGTTGGCTCGTCCCGTTGCTATTGCGAATGTCAAGAGGTGATCCTTAGGGCCAGTATTCCCTTCGTAAGGGGTGATCTTAACTCTTCCAGGGTCGGTGATCCTTAGGGCTCTTGTTATCCGAGCAGTGAAGGGAGAAGTTCAAGCTTCTTCGAGCACTCAGTTAATCTCAAGTGCCTTACTGGTTGCCCGGTGCATCTGCGATTCAACATCCCTAAGATTGGCAGCGGTGCAATCCATGTCGGCTCTTATTGCAGCCATCTCGTCCTTCTGAGCTTTAACCAGAATTCACCGTTCCTCGTCGAGTTGGGACCTTTCGACCCAGCAGATATTCTCTTCCTCCTTAGCGAGTTCTCGCTTGGAGTCGTTGTTGTTTCGCCGGGCACGCGTTCATCCTTCTTTTGGGTTGCCGAGTTCTTCTGAATTGCGCTCGCCATCCAGGTCGTCTTCCAGATTGACCACTAATTGTGCTCTGCCTATCGGTCCGCTTGTCGTCATCCCTGGCTCGGCGGTGTCGAGTCTGGGGTAGATCGATGGTAACGTGCGGATTCTCTGCACGCTCCCTAGCATGTAGAAGTTCAGCACCATCAGGTCGATGTGCATCGTAGATCTCGCCACATGACCCATCCTTCCTCCTCGGATTTGGCCTGTCATAGCGGAGGCCCTTCATTCGTTGTCTATCGTCGCGTTTCGCGCATCTTGTTTGGCTAATTTTTTTAGCAGCAGCTCCATCATCGCCTTCATCTCGTTGAGGAATTCTGGGGTCGCCCCTGGTGTCTCGGCTGCTTGATTTGTTCTGGCGGCTTGGTTTGCTCTCGGGTTTCCAGTACCTATGTTCTCAGTGCCAGTGTTGTCAACGTCGCTCGCATCAGCACCGCTTTTGTCGGCATCAGTGTTATCGACGCTAGAATCCTTCTCTCCAGTTGGATCATTCTTGGGGGGTTTGAACTCGTCGTTGGTGGTCATTGTCGTTAGATCGTACGTTGAGTGGCTCTTTCGTGTAAAAAATCTCAAGTTTCCCCTTAGACGGCGCCAAACTATGGAGGTCGAAACCAACACAATCAAATTTGTTAGGGTTTTTAAAGAAAAGACGAGAATAAAAGATATGCAATTGCTGTTAAGGAAGCTTTATCGATTTTTTGCTAAGTGTTTTTCTGCGTAAAATTGCCATCCCTTTTGCAAAGGAGTTGCAAGAGTATTTATACAAATCCTAGGTCGGCTAGGCCAACTTCTAAAGAGATAAGGAAGATTTCCTCGTTTCTCAAGATTCCCTTATGCGGACGTCGGCGCTCGTTGTGGGCCTCGTTGTCTTGGGCTCGGCCCTGCCATCTCGCCATCGTAGTTTTTTGTGGTCCTCGGCCCAATGTCGCATAGCGGGCTAAATGGGCTAAGCCGCACTCAGCCCATCGCCCGGCTATTGATGAGGGCAATGTCGCCGAGCTGCTGAGCACTCCTGGTGGTGACGTCAGCCACCAGGTAGCCGACACAACGGCGGTCGATGGAGATAGCGGCTGGTGAACGGCCGAGCTCTCTAGGCAGTGACGTCGGCCGTCTCCGTTCAGAAGTGGGCAAGTTTATCGGTCGGCGGAATTCAAGGCAAAGATGGTTTAATCCGACGAGTTGTCCAGGTCCTTAGAGTGAACTTGGCTCCGCGTCATTTCTACCAATTTTTATACTTAGTCATTTTACTGAAAATAACTGTCGGGGGGAGTTTTGACCCCAACACTGCGTCTATAGTAGCTTCTGCCATCTAAATGTCTTCGTTGCCTGTTGCAGGTGACTCAGCGATGGCGCTTGCCCGTTTAGCGGCTTGGAATCGCGTAGAGATAGCGAGTGTCGCATCTTGTTGAATGCTAGAGAACTCAATGAACTCGACTGGAATAACCCGCCGCAAAGCTGGATCTCCTGGGGGAGCCGAAGTGGAGACAAGGTTGGCTAATGCATCGGCGTCAATGTTTTCCCCTCAGGGAATTCGTGTAAGTGTAAACTCCTTGAATGTCGAAGCAAGATCCTTCACTATCTTCAAATAAGCTTCCATACGATCATCTTTCGTCGCATACTCGCTGCTGAACTGGCTAGTAACCAGCTGTGAATTGCAAAATGCGCGGATGTGCCCGATGTGAAGTCCTTGAGCGAGTCGCATGCCAGTGATGACAGCCTCATATTCTGCTTCGTTGTTAGAAGCTTTGAAACCCAGACGGAATGACTGTTCAAGTATCTCGCCTGTTGGCGAGGCTAAGCGTATCCATACTCTAGTCTTATTTTTGGAAGACGAGCCATCGACGTATAGTTGCCAAATCCCAGGCTGTACTTCCTTCGGGTCTCTATCTTCTGGGAGTTCGATGAGAAAGTCTGCCAGCACTTGCAATTTGTTGCATATTCGCCCTCTGTACTCGATGTCATATTCGCTGAGTTCTATGGCTCACATAGTCAACCTCCCAGATTGACTTGGGCTGTGTAAAACTAAACGCAGCGAGAAGGTGCTAAGGATAACAATAGAATGAGATTAGAAGTAAGGCGTTAGCTTTCATGATGCCATGAGAACGGATAGCGCTAGGTTCTCCAGTTGAGGATATCTTATCGCAGCATCTATAAGAGTCTTGGTGACGTAAAAAATAGGCTTCTGTTTGCCTCGTTCTTCGCGGACAAGCACGGCGCTGACAGCTGTTTCAAAAACGGCGATGTAGAGGAAGAGAGGTTCTCCAATCATCGGTTTAGCGAGGATGGGCGATGTTGCCAGGTACTCCTTGAGTTGCTGGAAAACATCTTCACATTTCTCAGTCCACTCAAACTGTTTGTTCTCTCGCAACATGTTATCAAAAGGGAGGCACTTTTCAGTGGAACGTGAGATAAACGGATTGAGCGCAACCACTCTCCCAGTAAGCCTCTGTACTTCGCGCTTATTCTTTGGAGATGCCATCTGGATTAACACGTCGATCTGTTTTAGATTAGCTTCAATCCCCCGATGGGTAACTAGATATCCAAGGAATTCTCCTGAAGTCACCGCGAATCTGCACTTCGTCGGGTTTAGCTATATGTTGTGGAGATTGAGCTGGCTGAAGAATTCTTCCAGGTGAGAGATGTGGTCTTTCTCTTCCAGGGATTTTACTAACATATCATCGATATAGACCTCCATGGTCTTCCCTAGCTGATCCTGGAACATCTTGTTCACTAGTCTTTGATATGTTGCGCCAGCGTTCTTCAAGCCGAAGGGCATTACCTTGTAGCAGTAGATCCCGCGGTCTGTGATGAATGCTGTCTTTTTGCGGTCATCATGATGCATCAAAATCTGGTTGTAACCGGAGAAGGCATCTATGAAGGTCAAAAGCTTGTTTCCTGCCGTTGCTTCTACTAAAGGGAAGCTGTCTTTCGGGCATGCTTTGTTCAGATCTGTGAAGTCCACGCAAACGCGCCACTTCCCATTTTTCTTCTTTACCACGACTGGATTAGCAAGCCAGTCGGGGTACTTGACTTTGGTGATTGATCCAACTCATAGGAGTCTTTCGAAATCGTCATTTACGGCCTTTGCTCGCTCAGGACCTAGCTTTCTCCTCTTTTGCTTCACGGGTTTGAATGTTGGATCAACATTGAGTTCATGGCTGGCGATGTTAATATCAATCCCAGGCATGTCTTCTGCGGTCCAGGCAAATGTATTAACGTTCTTTTGGAGAAAAGACACCAAATCCTTCTTAAGCTCTTCGTCAACTACAGCTCCAATTTTGACACATCTTTCTTGGAGCTGTTCGTCAATGCACACAGAAACTACAGGCTCATAGGTGGGTCGCTTTTCATCCACGCGGGTGTCTGCGAGCTGTAATTGCTATAAGAGATTGGTCAGGTCTTTGACCTGCTCAGGGCTGGTTTTTGCTCTCTTTTGTGATCCTTGAGGTGCGATGTCGTCCTTCGTGCCTTCAATATTGTACAGTTCTCGGCCATGAAGCACATACGAGAATCTTTCTGGTTCCCTTATATTGTTTTTATACCGAGACTCGTTGGAAATTTAAGGCACATGTAATATGTTGAAGGCACAGCTCGCATCTGATTGAGCCAGGGAGTTCCCATGATCATGTTGTCGATCGCGGGATGGTCTGATACTGTGAAGTCAACCATCTTCTTAATGTTGCCAGCTGGGATGGGAAGGCGAACTGTTCCCATCGTCATGGTTGTTTCTCCAGAGAAGCCTGTTACGGGCTTGGGCTGTCCTCTGATCGTAGACAGGTCAATCTTCATTCGTTCCAGCGTATCCTTGAAGATAACATCCACTGAGCTTCCACTATCAATGAGAACGCGAGCAACATTGAAGTCATAGACAGTCAGGTTGATCACCAAAGGGTTGTTGTATGGATGGTCGAGACCCTCAGCGTCTTGCTCATCGAAGGTAACGGGGTCGTCAGAAAGGTTAGGCTTCGCGGGTGCTGATATGTTAGCACATACCTCGGTGCATCGCTGGTATACTTCGATTGTAGAAACGTTGTCAGTACAGTATTGTGACCCCCCCCATTATCACGTAGATGGTACCATGTGGGTCCCAGTTTTCTGGATTGTCATCGCGGCGTTGGTGCCTGGGGTTCTCCACCTGTAGTTCGGTGTTAGCAGGAGCTTTCACCTCTTCTGGCTTGAAGTCAGACAAGCTAACGTCGTCCTTCAGAGTGCCACCAGCTAGTTTAGCTATCAGCTGTCATCCTAGTTTGCGGTATTTTGCAGTCGAGTGCCCGCGTACTTTGTGGAACTCGCAATACAGCTTCTCGTCGTACTCTTTCTGGTCCCTAGTCCAGGTATAGTTTCCTCTACCGCGGCCTCGTCCACAGCCTTGACCTCAGCCGTAACACGGTGATTCTACTTGGTATTTGTGAGCTCCCGCGGATCCCCCTTCATATTGGATGAAATCGCGATTGCCCTTCTTAGGCATAACAGGGTTCAAAGCCTGAGCGGGTTTGCTTGATTGTTTAGTCTTTCCGCCCCTTTAAACACGGACCTCCTCTTCACTTCGAGCAAAGTCTGTAGCGCGGTGGAGAGCATCCTGAATGGTCGTCGGCGGGTTGATAGTTAATTCGTGCCAGAATGGGGACGGACATCAGAGCGATCTTCTCAAAGCTTCCAGTGCAGATGTGTTGCTAATACCGTCCACCTTTGATAGCGTGTGCTTGAACTTTGTCATGAAAGACCGTAGACTTTCATTTTCGCCTTGTCGATTGGTCCATAATTCAGCGTCGTAAATCTTTCGTTCCGCGAAGATGTTGTAATGCTGCACAAACATCTCTGAGAGTTGGTGAAAGGTGTGAACTGAATTCTTCTCTAGCTTTTAGAACCATTGGAGGGCAGGCCCTTTGAGGCTTTCCACAAATAGCTTGCAATAGCCGATGTCTATTTTGGCTTCTCTGAAGTTTGCCCTCCCTAGAGCTACTTCGAACTCCATCAGATGGTCTGCAGGGTCTGTGGTTCCTTCATAGATTGGTAACTTGATTCTTCCAAGATTAGAGATTTTAGTCCTCGCGATCCGCTCGGCGAAAGGCGTGTTCCTTGCCTTCTCGAGCACATAGGCGATTTCAAGAGCATTTCCCGCATACATCTGCGATTGGGTAGTCTTTAAGTCGGAGATAACCCGCTCCATCTCGGCTTTTAACTCAGCGACCTCCATGCTTTGAGACCGTTGTAGCACCCTATGCTCCTGCTCCCTCTTGTATAGCTCTGCTACGGAGGGTCTGCCTTCATCGTTGGCATCGGGGTAGTCATCGTACCTCGAAGTGTCTTGCATGGCCTCCATCGGAGAATACGATGACGCTCTCTGACTGTCTGACCCGCGTGTTTTACGTGGACCGCTAGTTGCATTATCTGTCCGCGCGCGTCTTCGAGGAGCTGGTTGGTCCTCGTCCGAGATCTCCACGAAGCGTTCGGGAGTTCTGTCAGATTCTCATCGCGGCGGTGGCGGCGGCAAGTCGCATGTATCTCTTCAGGCGGTACGAGGTGTCAAAAAGTTGAGGCGATGCGGGTCGAAGCGACCCCTCACTCTTGTGGTGTCGGGTCTTTCGCGTTTTCTTCGCGAAAGAGTTGTCAGCTCGTTCGTAGTTGCTTCGTTGAACTTCTTCTACTCGTTGGATTCCTTGAGGAGCGTCTGCAACATCTGTTTACCTCGGTCATGTCTCCTGGGTTTGCAGTGACGTCAGTAGCCGGGGCTTTGACGGAGCTCTCCTTCTCTTGGTTATTATTGTGAGACGAGGATTCCACGCTGCTATCGCCTGATCTACCTTCTTCGCCGCTCATCTTCTCAGATCTTGTGAGTAACGTAGCATTTTCATGTGAGAAATTCTCCAGTTCCCCTTAGACGGCGCCAAATTGTGGGAGCCAAAACTAGCACAATTAGATTTGTCAGGGTTTCAAAAGGAAGTAGAGATTTCTAGGTTAAGCTACGAAAGAAAACAATGAGCAAAGAGATATATGTTATTGCTGTATATGGTTTTGTGAACAAAGTAGCGGATACCCTTCCAAGGGTTTATACATTGATATATATTGCTCCCTAAGTCGGCTAAACCTTTCCATAAGAGATAATGCTAATTTTCCTAAGTCTTCGGGGATTCCCTTTTCTTGATGTCGGTTGTGTCGAAGTGGGCTTCTTAACCGGACCGGGTTTTTGACGTAGGGAACCTTCTGGCCTTTGTCGTTATTTTGGCAGGTCTCCAGTAGCCAATGTCATCGCTGGCTGAGATGACATCGTTGGCAGCGTGACGTCGCTGGCAGCGAGAGATCTCTGGCGATGTGACCTCGCTGGCATTGTGACTTCTCTAGCACTGCATTAATGATTTCTGCTGCGAGTACAGAGGACTCAGAAGGCCCCTATCTCGGATGGAGAAGACTTAGGAAAGGAGAGCTGCTTCACCTTCTTGACGGGAAACGACTTAGGGGAGTCACATGATATCCTGTATGTTAATGCGACTCTGCATCCACGCACTGCGCACTCATAATTTCGGACTTCAACGTTGAGCGGGTGAAATCTGACCCCAACACTAATAAGATAGGCTTTGCCCATAATATATCTAATTTAGGCACATAATTTTATTAAGCCCATTTTGATTGTAGGTTTAAGTCATTTTGGGCCTAGGTTCAGACTGGACCCTTGTAGATTTGATCTGATATCGTCAAGACGCTGCAAAGTTGATCTTGTCACTATATCGATCTCATATGGGTGAAATCCGACCCCTACAGTTAGCCTCCCAACTTGGCAGTATCGAGTTATGATGATGTCGAGGTAAAAGTTGCTGAAGTCTGAGATCGATATGTTGGACTGTGAATTTGCTAGACGTGGATGTCTTGTCACCGAACTAGGGAAATTTCCTCTATTCAATGTTGAGCTGGTGTCACCATGTTTTCCTAGACTTCTTGTTTGTGATTTTTTTTTAGAGGACTGAGGAGGTTAATGGTCTTGTTGTGTTAGTGGGCCTTGAGGCCTGATGAAAATTTTTTGGAATTTTCCCAAAAACAAAGTGATTTTAGAAAATTCTCAAGTATAAATAACTCTTACTTCCTTTGAGTTATTTTCTACAAATTCATTTTTTTTCTCTAAGCAAAAGGTAAAACATCCTTTCCCCCTTCTTCCTTTCTTATTCTATTTTATTTTTTTAGGGTTTTTCATTTTTTTTAATTCTTTTTTTTTCTTCTTCGAACGAGCCGTTGTCGTCGTCATCTTCTTCATCTGTCTTCGGCCTGCACGACTTCCGGCGAAGACCTCTTCTTGATTTTAAAGCTGGGATATTTGCGTCAAGGTGAAGCTCGCGGACGCGACAAGATCGTGGCTATGACAGAGGCTAGGCGGAGGAGAAAACAGCCGCCGAGAGAAGAGATTTGGTCTGGCAAAGCTCGAGATCGTGGCTACAGCAAAGGCGAGGCGGAAGAGATTCGGTCAGGCGAGGTGAGACCGGTTGAGACAGACGGTGGCTCGAGATCTGGCGAGTTGACTCAGTGATTGAGTCGACTCGGTGACTGAGTCAACTCGGTGACTGAGTCAACTCGGTGACTGAGTCAACTTGGTCACTTTTTTTAACTCGGTAACAAGGCTGGCTTTGCGGAGCAAAACTGACTCGGATAATTTCTTTTTGATTCAGCAGATAAGTAAATTAAGAAGAATGGTTTCTGATTCCATGGACTCGCGACTTGACCGTTCGCACGACAAGGAAAGCAATGAGACTACTTCAGACTTAGATGATTCCGGAGAGATGGTCGATGATCCTATGCTTCTTGGAAGGAGGATGGTTCTTTCTCCGGAGTCCGACGCTGGTAGTTCGACGAGGTTGACCTACTCCAATGCTCTAGTCACGGTTGGAGAGGTTAGCAATGAGATTTCAGTTTTACCGACTACCACGAGGCGGAGGTCAAGGTGGAGAGAACCTGATCTGCCAGGATCTACCATGTCAACTCTAGAGTCTTTGGATTCCCCTATCGCTCGCTTTGGTGTTCCCGATGGGGTTGAGCTAGTTGTTCCCTGCCTAGATGTGCAAGAAGATCATCTTCTAGAGGGCTACTTTACTTTGTATGAAGCCTACTTTCATGCGTGTTTCTTGTGGTTCCCGATCCCTGGTGCAATTTTCGACTTTTTGTGGAGGACCTATCTTGCCATTGCTCAAGTCACGCTTTGCGGGATGTGCCACCTAATCGGGATTATGGTGCGCAACTATGAATGTGGCTGTGAAGTCAGAGTAGACCATCTGTTGAGTCTCCTGGAGGCTAGGAAGACAGGCTCCAAGTGCAAACTCCTTTATTTCCTTAACGGCAAAGTGGATCTCCAAGTCATTGGGGATTTTCCCAACACATATCGTTTATCGTGAAAATCAATGAAGCTTATGTCGGGAATGAGCATCTTGGCAAGCTTCGACGAAGATGAGGGACTCGCGGTAGCCGACTTTATCGCGCTACTGTTTTTAGCTTAGATTTATTTTTTAAAATTACTGTTCCTTTGCGATCTTGCTTGCTTACATCCTTGGTTTGCGATTCTAACCCTTTCCTTTTGTTTGTTTTGCAGTTTTGAGTCGCATTGCGAAGTTGTCGAGTGATCTATTTGATATTTGCGATGACCTTGCTGCTGAAAAGTGTAGCTGGAAAGAGGACTTTTCTTTACGCAGAGTTAGAAAAGCTTTTGTTCGTCGCTTCGGAGTTACTTTGTTGAATTCTTCACTAGAGATGTCGGAGAATGTGAGGAAACCGTCTACTCGTGAGAGGAGAGCTATCGAGGCTAGGACACGATCTAACGCGAGAGTGTCTCATCAAGCTAGACCATTGACATCAGTCCCCATAGCTGGCACTACCAGAACCCTTGAACCTAGGCTGCGTCATCCTGAGTTAGAGCAAAAAGCTGCCGTTATAACCGATCGTCAACCTGAGTCATCGCATAGGCGTCACAATGACATGAGGAGAATGGATGATGATGCAGTGGCAAGTCATAAATGTTTCCGAGAAGACAAGGAGAAAGGCAATGCTGATGGAGAGGACTTGGACACATCGAGGCATGCTTCAACTTTTCGGCTTGATCGTGTGGTGATGACTTCGACTATTCCTTCTAGTACGAAGGAGTCATTTGGTGATGTTGCGCGAGCGGCATCGCATTTATCCAAGATCATCTTCCCAGGCACTGAGTTTTCCCCTCCACGAGAGATGTCGAAGAAGAGTTCTTATTCAAGCATGGCCCTTCATTGCATGATAGTATGACTTCGTGGCAACTCTTGTGGGATTCCAATTTCCTTTTTCCTTCTTTATGATCTTCTAACTTGTTTCCAGTGATCTATTTCTTTGTTTGGTAGTTCTTTTCTTCACTTAACAAGCTCGCCATTGACTACGAGGTGACTGCTCGCTCGTAGACTCGTCAGCTTGCTAATTTTCAGAAGGCTTGTGATGATTTTAAGAAGCAGAAAAGGAATGCCGAAGACCGCATTGCTGATCTTGAAGCCGCCATGAAGAAAACCGAGGATAGGCGTCACGAGATGGATGAGACATTTACAAATTCAGAAGCTGAGAAGAAGCACCTAAAGAAAGAAGTCGCTGACCTTACCAGCCGCCTAGATGTTTCCACCAAGCTTCAGGATGCGGCTGTGCAGCGGGCTGTTGAAGAAGCGAAGCGCGAGCTGGCGGCGAGGTACGATGCAAAGATCGATCACGCTAAAGAGAAGATCAAAATGATCAGTGACCAAACGAGGGTTGACATAATTAATCTTGCTGAAGTCCAGAGTAACATTGAGTTCGTAAAGTTGTTTTAGAGTGACAAGGTGCCTGATCTTGGTGAAGAGCTCGTTGACCTTGAGAAGCAGGAGGCGGACCTATCACACGAAGATGAGGTGTTTGCTAAACATATGTGCGAACTTGAATGGATTTTTAAGAATTGGCCTGTTAGCACGACTCGTGATAGATTTGAGGAATTAGACGCTGATGCCGTTGAAGAGAAGGCTGACTCGGATTCAAGTTTTTCTGATTTATCAAGTGATGTGACTTGTCAAAACTCTACGGCGGCGATTTTTTCTCAGCAAGCCGTCTAAATTGTCGACGACGTTGAGGAGACCGCGTCTTAGTTGATTTTTGTTTTAGCACTTTATCGTACTTTTGATTTTAGACTTAATATTTGATTCAGCTTGGATGGTGTTTATCCTTTAGTTTATAGTTATCATCGTTTTTGCCTTGCGCTATTTGAGATAGAATTTATGAATGCGACTTTTATGATTCTTATTCTTGCCTTTCGGGTGAACTGTTTTACTGCTAAGTCTTTAAACTTTAGCGCCGATGCACTGATGAGTCTGTCGAGAAGTCGGCCCTAACAGGCCTGCCCCGACTATGTTGTCTTTTTAAAGTTAGCGATTTGAGTTGGAATGATGGTCGTTCAGGTTTGAAGATAGGCTGTCGTTGATTGGATAGTTTCCAAAGGTCAACTATATTGTTATTGGGACCAGCGATAAGTTAGCTGAGTTTTATGATGATCATTTTGGTTTACGGGCGAGTTCGCGTCGATGCACTCGCTCTGAGAATGACCGCGTTATTGCGTAATGACCAACGATTAAGTGTTGGGTTTTTGATGAACTTTTTTGTTTACGGGCGAGTCTCCATCGACGCGTTCACTTCAAAGAATGAACACGTTATTTCATAGTGACCAACGATTACGTTGTTGGGTTTTCTAATGATCATCTTAGTTTATGGGCAAATCTATGTCGACATGCCCGCTCTACGAATGAATATGTTATTGCGTAATGACCAACGATTAAGTTGTTGGTTTTTCTGATGAATTTCTTGGTTTACGAGCGAGCCTCCATCAACGTGCCCGCTCCGAGAATGAGCACGTTATTACATAAGGACCAAAGATTAGATTGTTGGATTTTCTGATGATCATTTTGGTTTATGACAATGTACTACATCGACACGACACTCCTATAATGAACACTTTAGGTTTATCACGTAATGACCAACGATTTAGTTGTTGGGTTTCTGAATGAACATTTCGGTTTACGACCATGTATTACAACGACACGGCCGCTCCTACAATGAACACTTTGCGATGATACCAGCGAGGTTTGCTGGGTTTGGGGCAATCACTTCAATTTACAGAAGTGTTTCCTTCTGAACACTTCCGCTCCTATAGTGATTACCAATTTATATAGCACGCTTTAAACCCATGGAGGGTGTAGTAGTTAGATCTGAGTGGTGAAATAAGTTCGTCACCGTGGCTAGCAGCGATGGTGGTAGAGTCTGATTGAGTTAAAACTTAACATAATTCGTGATGGACGTAAATGAGATGCAAACGAGAAGTAAGCAGATCTTTTATCTTTATTAATCATAGCATTTGTTTTATAAAATGGGAGTATACATACCCACTCTCCCCCCCTTTTTAAGACGAACTGCCTACGTACTATTTTAAGAGATCAAATTGCCACGTAGTTCATTGGAAGTAACTTAGTGGTAGTACTTCATGAGATGCCTGGCTCTTTCATTTTTGCGATCCTCGTCGATCAGTAATTGCTTATAAGAGCTTGGAAAGCTTCTTCACCGGCTCTGTGTCTGTTTTCATCTTCTTACACTTATCTTTCGAGGTTTATTCAGGTACAAGGTTGCGGTGCTTATGTTCTGCCAGAATGCATACGCGTGAATCCTTTTGGTAGCCCAGGATTGTCTTTGTTCCTTGCAGGGTAGAAAATTTCAGGCATAGGTGGTAAGTCGATTGCTACTGCGCGCATGGAGTTAAGCCATGGTGTCCCCATGATGACGTTATAAATTGTTGGGTTGTGTGTCACCGAGAATTTGACTACCTTCATGATTCCGCCAGCTTGGGCAGGTAATTGGATTGTGCCCATTGTTATTGTCTTGTCTCCGAAGAAGCCTGTTAGAGGCTAAGGGAAAACCTTGACCATAGATAGGCCAATCTTCATTCTAGTTAGAGTGTCCCAGAAGATCACATCAACCGTGCTACCAGTATCTACCAAGACTCGTGCCACATCACGGTTGTCGATGATTAGCTCGATCACAAGAGGGTCATCGTGCGGTCGATCTATACCAGTTATCTCTTTTTCTTCAAACACGATCACGTCGTTTGGGAATTGGAAAGGCGCTGAGAAGATGAAGTTGACGTTAGCCCGTCGTTGGAATGCCTTGATAGAAGAGACCATGTCGGACCAGTAACGAGATCCGCCCATTATCATGTTTATCCGCTGTCTTGGTTCTTGCGATGGTGGTTCGTCGTCGTTTCTCTATCCTTGCTTCTGGTTATCGTCGTTTGTTCGATCAGGTTCGTCAGTGTAGTCATCCATCTCGAGATCCTTGATACTAATGTTGCCCTTGAGAGTGCAAGCGGCCAATCTTGTTTCGAGTCTGAGTCCCAAAATACGGCACTTTGCAGTAGAGTGCCCAGCAGTTTGATGGAACTTACAGAAAGTTGTTTCGTCATAAGTGCTTTCGTCTCTTGTCCATGTGTTATTCCAGAGACCTCTGCCGCGACTTTGACCTCGGCCACGATAGTATCCTGGCAACTCGATCTGATAATTATGAGCTCCCCTGAATCCTACTTCGTGTTGGACGAAGCCGGAACCATTGTTGTTCTTTTTTGCAACAATAGGGTTTGTGGTCTGTTGTGGATCGCTTGTCTGCTTGGGTTTTTCCAGTTTTTGAGATAGTGTCCAGACCTCCTCTTCGTTCTTGGCAAAGTCCGTAGAGCGATGGAGGGCATCCTGGATGGTTGCCAGCTCTTTTATGGTCATCTCTTGACGAAAAGGGGAGGGACACCATAATGCTTTTCTCAAAGTCTCTAGTGCGGAGGTGTTACTCAAACCTTCCACTTTGGATAGTACCATTTTGAACCTCTCCATGAAGGTTCGTAAACTCTTATGTTTTCCTTATTGTATAGTCTAGAGATCAGAATCAAAAAAATTTCGCTCCATGAATATACTGTAGTGTTTCGCGAACATTTCAGAGAGCTGGTTGAAGTTGTCAATCAAATTCTTCCCCAGCCTGTAGAACCATTGGAGGACAGGTCCCTTGAGGTGTTCCACGAACAGCTTGGAGTAACCGATATCCCTTTCTTCTTCTCTGAAGTTAGCTCTTCCCATGGCTACGGTGAATGCCATAAGGTGGTCTTTTGGATTAGTATCTCCTTCATCGGACTACATCTTGATTCTTCCGGGATCAGAGATCTTTGCTCTCGAGATACGTTCTATGAAGAGTGTGTTTCGCGCCTACTCGAGCACATGGTCGATTTTGGGTGCCTTGCTGTTGACCAGGTGCATTTGGGACTGTACGACCCTTAACTCAGAGGCAGCGCGCTCTAACTGTGCTTGCAACTTGGCCATCTTGTCATTTTGAGTCTGGATCACGACCCTGTGTTCGTGTTCAAGCTCGAATTATTCGTTCCAGTAGAAATCTCCTTTTTCGTCAGTGAGGTCCTGGTCGCGCTCGATGTCTGCGACCAGGACCTCAGGTGCGCTACGATTATCTAAGGTGTGTGTCCTACGTGGGTTGTAGTCTGTGCCAACCGTCCGCGCGATCCTTCCTAAAGCAGCTTGGCGTTCTTGCGCGATCCCTCTTGAAGCAGCTGGTCATGTGCTCGTTGTTCTGTTAACTCGCTCCGGAGATGGATCTGTTGTCCGCAGCGGTGATGGTAGGTCACCTCGGGTTCTTCTCGCGGTGTGAGGCATCGACAAGCTAAGGGTATGCGGCCAGAACCGCCCGAGTGACCACCGCGGTCTGCCAGTCCTGGTGGTTTTCTTGCGGGCCTTGCTAGCTTGCCTTCAATTAACCTCTCGAGAAGTATCTTCATCATGTCTTTTAGCTCGTTCAAAGCTGCCAGATTTGTCGCGGGGATGTTGACAGTGTCTTCGCCCGCCTGGCTGCCCCTGGGCAGCCGTGTTGTCTAGCCGTGACGCCGAGGAGCCATCGCTGCGTTGCCACTGCTATTGTCGTTGGTGGTCATCTTCTCCTGTCTAGTGTGTGAAGTGATTCCTTTGTGTTAGAAAGTCTCTAGGGTCCCCTTAGACAACGCCAAACTATGCGAGTCGGACCTGCATAGTTAAATTTGTCAAGGGTGTTTAGAGATTAGAGAATTCTATGTCGCGAACTCACTTAGAACACAGACTGAGAATGTGTTTTCTTTATTGCTGTTTATGTTAAGCTGTTTTAACATGAGAGTTTCTTTGCTAAAAGTTATCTACTCTTTTTTGGGTGAATATAATGAACTATATATAGCTTTATTAAGTAAATGGACCAACTAATAAATGAGTTTGACCCATTACACAATATATCTAATTTAGGCCTTTAATTTCATTAAACCCATTTTGATTATGGGTTTAATGTTATTTTGTGCCTAGTTTCAGACTGGGCCTTTGTAAACTTGATCTGATTTCGTTAGTACGCTGCAAAGTTGATCTTGTTGCTATATCAATTTTATAGGAGTGAAATCCGACCCCTACAATATGGTCAACGACATGTTAAAAGATTTGACAAATTTTTAAAACTTTTTTCATTAAAAATAAATATAATCTAATATATATATAAGTAAACAACTTTCATATATTGAATATATACTGAAGTTGCAAAGTTTTGTCGTAGAGTTTGTCTTGAGTTTCTTATGCTTCGTTTGATATCTTATTATATACTGTAAAAGATAATGTGCGCGATAAGAACGTGACACACATGCAAAATTATAACTCACCAGATTACGACACATATAATTGTTAATATTAACAAAAATTTGAAAATGAAAATAGAAAATATATATTTTAAACAAGGATTATGGAACAAATAATAAAAAGGGAAAAAAATGTCATACCAAAAAAGGTAATATTTCTAAATTTTTATATTACAAAATACATTATTTCTATTTCAAATTATCTAAACTTCCAACAACAAAAAAAAGTCTTTTATCAAATTGCCGAACAAAAAAATAGTTAAAGGCAAAAAAAAAGATGTCATATTACAAGTGTCATTTTGATAATATAGTAACGTGTATGAGACAATTTAGTAAGAGATAAATATAATAAATTAACGATTTAATAATAAAATAAATTTTTAATATTTGTGCGGATCATGATTTAGAATCTAACTACATTAGTCAAACTATAGGAGTTATCAATTTCAAAATCAAAAATATTTACCGCAATGCATTTTTATATGAGTTTGACACGTAAGCAAAATTATAACTCACGAAATCGCGATACATATCTAATATTGATCAGATAATGACATATGTTAACACTTAAAATTAATTAATAAAAATTAAAAATTAAAATGGAAAACTAACAAAATAATTATCAAGTTAGTAAACAAATAGTAAAAGTAAAATTTCTAATAATCCATACTAATTAAGAAAAAATAACTAAGATGAAATATGGAGAGGACATGAGCATAAAAGAAAGAAATAATACATAGATAATAAAAGAATCATTTAAAATAAATAAAGATGAATAATAAACAAAAAACGTATATAAATTGGAAAAAGTTAGAAAAATTATAGAATCCGCAATTTAAAAGTTTAAAATAAAATAAAAACATAAATCTTTAAGCATACCTATTTTATAAGTATTGAGATATAGAATATCACAAAAATATAGAAATCTGCGTACGCCATCAGTACTTTCCAGTGTTAGAAACAAGAAAATTGTATATATTGAAAATTTATATAATATAAAAATTACAAAAATAGCACAAAAAAAATACCTATAAGCATACCTATTTTATAAATATAGAGTTATAGAATATCACAAAAAAATATAAATCTTCGACCTATGACGCCATTAGTACGTTTGTGATTGAAAATTAATAATATTATATTTACTATTAAGTTAATTGAAACAACACGACCCAAAATTTTAAAAAAAAATTCCCGTCAGATTATTATCATCACAGATAATAATCCTCAATTGGGTCAATACAGCATGCGGAAAACATGAAAACAATTAAACCAATTCAATCAATTCAATAATCCCATACTTATTAAATCTAACCGGTTCAATTCAACAATCCAAACAATAACCAATAACCAATGACCAATAAACCAATTAACTACAACTCAGAATTCACTAGCAACCTAGCAATTCTACAACAGCACACAGCCATACGAGACCCTAGATCATCTCTCCTTCCTGGCCATGATTCCACGATCACATTTTCTCTTTACCTGCAACACATGGCAAAAAGAGTTGTGTGAGTATTATCACAAATACTTAGCCAAGCGGTCATCCCGTCTACGGGTTATTTAATTATAGACATAACAATCAATAGAAATACCAGGATGAGCACACAAGCAAACAACAAGAACAACCAATCACGAACAAGTACAGGGACTCTGTGTCGATCGACACAACCACTAGGTGTCGATCGACATGACTCCGTCCTGTGTCGATCGACACACCACCATGGTGTCGATCGACACGACAACCCAGAAACGAGCCTATCCTCTCGTGGCTCGAATCTGTCGCGATTCGTCGAGTCACCTGCACAATTCCAACCACAAAACACACAACACACCAAGCAATGCATTCCATCAATCGAAGAATCGAAATGAGAATCGAAATGCATTCCTATGCTACACAAACCCACGATCACGCACTCACCTCGAAGAATCGAAATGAGAATGGAACCAACGGTTACAAAAAGACTCGTACACGACGAACCACTGGTCCAAAACCAAAACGGACGACTGTTCTCGAAACTAGACAGACACATCTACGCGTCGGTATGCGGATCTTCTCCAGAATCCTTCTGGTTCGATCGGAAATCAACCCCGAAGCCGACTGATCGCAGACAACAAACTGCACAGACCCAACGAGTTCAAACAGCCATAACTCGATGAATAATCAACGAAATGACGAACCGTTTTCGCCTAAATCAAGAGCAGAGATCGCAGAACTTACCCACCAAGTTACACCTCAATCCGTCTCGAATTTCCCAGCCGTTTTCCCTCTCAAACACTCGAGCAGAAACTGTCCTTCACCCTCAAACACACACAACTCCCAACCTCTCTCGATTCTCTCTCAAATCCTCCTCTTTCTCTGATTTTCGGCCAAAAAGAGACCAACACGTGTCTGTTCCAGCCCTTTTATACAAACCCTAGGGTGTCCCCTAAACCGGCCCACCAAACCGGCAATCAGAAACCGAAACCGTCGGTCTGATTTTAACTCGTGTCGATCGACACACAACCCCTGTGTCGATCGACACCCACCAAAAATCCACTTTTTGGTTCACGGGCGTTACAATTCTTCCCCACTAACACGGATTCGACCTCGAATCACGCGACACCGCCACACTACGTCTCAATCACCTGACCCGCACCCGGCCAGTATCCTTCGAGATCACACTCAAATCCCACAACCCGTCCTACTAAGGCTAACACTCTCGCCTAAAATTCGACCAGATTCACCCGGAACATCAATGATGCACGTCCCATGGTCCGGATTAGGGCTGCCCGATTGACCGTCCAACAATCAAACAAGAACATGTCCGACCAACCGTTGACCCCACATTGGACCAAATGATCGTACAACAATCAAACAAGAACATGTACGACCGTCGGCGTAACATAAGTCACCAGGGTTGTCCGAACCGAATTCCAGACTCAAGTAATAACCCAGACTCGACGTCCTCAACACATCCCTGACCCTCAACCAGCACCCCTCGTGATCCCACCTGATCCCCAAGCTCTACTAGGCTCACACTAGCCACATTGCACCGTCTCACCATGGCTGCAATCCTGACCCCACCCGGTCAGCACCACCTGAGATCCACTCCCGATCTCCGAAGCTCATCCAGTCTCATACTCCGACCACGCTCAGACGCTACTGCTCCTAACTCATACTCATAACTCATAAACATATACACCACACATATGCTCGCAGGATCGTCACCCCTGAGCGACAGTGTGCAGGAGACCCACCCGTCCCCTGGAGAGACCTACTATCCCTCAACGTATATGTAGGGAACCCACCCGTCCCCCAGAGAGAACCACCAACTCTCGAGTATATGCAGAGAACCCACCCGTCCTCTGGAGAGATCCACTATCCCTCAGTATACAGGAACCCACCCGTTCCCTGGAGCAATACTCTGAAACATGCATCATAAGTACCTGTCGACTGAAATCACCTTTCGTGGTCATCCGAAACAACCCAATCACCAGGGTGTTTCGCAGAGTCCCTGGAAAAGACGATTCTAACTCATATAAAACCTCTTTTCTAGACTCTTCATAGGACATAGACAAGTTCTAACGCGCATAGAGCTTACATTTCCAGCCCCTCCTGGAACATGTACAATCTCATTTCCAGCCACTCCTGGAACGTGAACGATCTCATTTCCAGCCACTCCTGGAACATGAACGATCTCATTTCTAGCCACTCCTAGAACATGAACAAATCTCATTTCCAGCCACTCCTGGAACATGAGCAATCTCATTTCCAGCCCCTTCTGGAATATGAGCAAGCTCTAAGCCGCGTAAAACTCCTATTCGTAGCCATCCTAGCCGATTGGCAAGCTCTAACTCACATAGAACTTCTATCGCTAGACCTTCACATGACCTACCAGTCATCACAAACCATGACATCACTAGTCATCTCATAAGAACCCATATCTTAACCACTCATCTAATAAGGCAAACTCATCTTATTAAATCTCAAAAATGTATACCCGTTACATCCACAAACAAAATACAATATCACAACATAGCAACATGCTAAGACAGACTCTGGAAACCAGAAAAGAAACTCAAGCCACCGCTTGCTTCTCGAACCACTTCGAGAACTTCCTCTTCATCGACGCCTCTGGTTCCCAAGTCTCTTCCTCAATATGTCAAAGTCCCACACGACTCTCACCAACGGTATACTCTTCCGGCGCAGAACCTTGACCCTCCTCTCGAGAATCCTCACAGGCCTCACCGCCAACGTCATGTTGGGCTAAAGATCCTCCGGAATCCTAGCCAACACCTCCTCAGACTCATGTAGACACTTCCGCAGCATCGAAACATGGAAGACCTTGTGAAAAGCCTTCATGCTCTGAGGTAACTCTAACCGATAAGCCACCGGTCCGACCCGCTCCACAACCTTGAACGGACCCATAAACCTCGGACTCAGCTTATTCTCTGAAATGGATCTGTTAGGACCCCTCAACATAGCTGCCTTGAGATACACCATATCTCCCAGCTCAAAATCCAGCTCTTTCCGTCTCCTATCGGCGTAACTCTTCTGCCGATCCTGAGCCTCTCTCATGTTCAGCCTCAAGACACGGATCTTCTCCATCGTCTCCTGAACAAAATCTGCACCAAACATGCTCCTCTCCCCCACTTGAGTCCAGCATAATGGTGTCCTACACGGCCTCCCATACAGAGCCTCAAATGGAGCCATCCCAATACTCGCCTGGTAACTGTTGTTGTACGCAAACTCAACCAGGTTCAGATGATCCACCCAATGAACACCATAATCAAGCACACACATCCTCAACAGATCCTCCAACGTCTGAATCGTTCTCTCTGACTGCCCATCTGTCTGAGGATGGTACGCTGTACTCATATGCACCTTAGTGCCCATCTCTGCCTGAAATGCCCTCCAGAACTCTGAAGTAAATCTAGGATCCCGGTCTGACACAATACTCGCTGGCACTCCGTGCAGCCTCACAATCTCCCGCACATACTTCCTAGCCAAAACTGCCGCTCCATCAGTCTTCTTGATGGCCAGAAAATGTGCCGACTTGGTCAGACGATCCACAATAACCCAAATAGCATCAAAAGTCCGTGACACCGGCAACCCGATCACGAAATCCATGGTAATCATATCCCACTTCCACTCCGGAATGGGCAAATTCTGCAACATACCACTCGGAACCTGATGCTCAGCCTTCACCAGCTGACACATGTTGCACGCTGCAACCCAGCTAGCTACATCCTTTTTCATCCCGACCCAGTGATAATACCGCTTCAGGTCAGGATACATCTTGGTCGCTCCCGGATGAATCGACAACATGCTCGAATGAGCCTCCCTCAGGATCTCTTGCCTCAGATCCTCGTCTTTGGGTACACAAACCCGCCCGTTCACCAGTATCATCCCACTCGCTGAGACCACATACTCTGAACCGGCCGCCTGAGAAGCATCAATCAAACTCTGATCCTTCTCCTGAGCAACCCGAATCTTGCTCAACAGATCTGCCTGGTTAGCTGCCTCTAACCCCAACGGCTCTTGTGAGATCACACATGATATGTCCCAGATCTGCCTGGTTAGCTGCCTCTAACCCGAAACTTTAAAGGTTTTTCTAAGTTCAAATTATTTTCAAACCTCTTTTCTATACTTGAATTTTGCTTGAGGACAAGCAAGGTTTAAGTCTGGGGGAGTTGATATGTCCCATATTTTACCTATTTTACTATATATTTTACTATGTTTTCTATGCATTTATTTACGGTTTTATACCTTTAAAGCTAGTTTTTCTCGTATTTGTAGTTTTAGAGTCTTAACAAGGAAATCAAGGCAAAAAGAGCCAAAACAGGTGTAAATCAAGTTACAGCAACTTTCATAAGCCAAAGACACCATCAAGAACCAAGAATTCACAAGAATCAACATTCTACCAAATTGGACAGAAAGTATACGCCAGAAGTTCAGCAGTGAACGGAGGATCTAATAGATTTGGAATTGGATTAAACTTGGTGTGAAGATATATCTTTGAGTCAGCTTCACAATAAAGTTTGAATCATCTCAATTGGATCTGTGAGCAGGAAGATACACTGAATTTAGTGAAGATACGTCAAGCTACCTCAGAAACGAAGAAGGTGCAGAAACGGTCAGAATACCGGGCCACTTCATGGACCGATATTTCAGACCAATGTTGACACAAATCAAGGCATTTTGAGCCCAATACCGGTCGTGATCCATGACCGAAATCTCGACCAACATTTGGGCGGTTTTGACGTAAAAAAACCAATTTGACCAAAAGGAGACCCTAGAAAACCCTAGGCCTATATATACTTGTTTTTAGCCTTTTGTTAGGTATGCACCACGAAACAATAGAGTATTTTATCATACAGTAGCAGCCATCAAGAGTTCTCTTGGTGTTCTTCTTTAGATTTGGATTCTAGAGCAATCCGGTGGATGAATTCGCTTTGTATCTCGATATAGAGAAGATTCCTCTTACCCTCACTCTTTAATTCAAGTTTATTTATCATGAATTCATCACTTATCTCTGGTTTTTCGTGCATCATGTCTGAGTAGTCTTGTTTGTTAGGTTTTAGGTTTTCAATGAGTTTCATAATTCGATAATAGATTGATGATTGTTTAGGGAATACAATAGAGACTTCATCTTTACTTATACTTAATGCATGATTGCTTTACCACGCATTTAGCGATCTGATCTTAGGTTGATATACTTTCCAAAAGCTTGTTATATTGCCTGAACTAGTATTCGATGAGCCAAAAGCCTTAACAATTCGAAAGGTTAGTTAAGGAGTGCAGTGAACTTTATCAAACTTGAGCTTTACTGCATGTTTTCACCTTGTAATAACCTGCGACAGTTGAGTCTATTAGGGTGTTAAAACGTAGATGGTTAGTTACATCACGATAGTGGGATAACCTTAAATCAGTGCTTTGTGTTTTAGACAATTCATAATTCCTAAATCCCTAAAATAAATCAATCATTATCGTTGCATGATTCTCTGTGAAATACCTAAGTCCTAACGCCTTTTCTTTATTGATTTTCATTACAATTTACATTCGTTGCTTGCTCACTTTATTTTCAATCACAAAAACGACAAAAATATCTTGTTCTAGCTTAGTTTTATTCATTACAATTTGAAGTGTGGTTAAGAAGTCCTTGTGGATTCGATCCCTTATCTATACTAGCCGTGATTGCTGTGCACTTGCAGGTAGTTAGTTGAGAGGTAAAACTCGACTCGCAATCAAGTTTTTGGCGCCGTTGCCGGGGACTTCGAAGAACATCACCATCAAATTTTTGACTAAAACTCAGTCTAGAACGCTTTAATTTCAGTTTTTCTTTTATTTCAATTTTATTTCTTTCTTTTTCGACTTTGATTTCTCGTCTTTCTTTTATCTTTTCCGTGTGTTTCAGGTGTTTATGCCTAGAACTAGAAACTCTAACGAGAAGAATCTAGTTATACCTGAGCAAGAAATAGATAAGCTTGAACGAGCCCTTAGGAGACAAAGCCAACTAAGGATGGCCGATCAAACTGACGAACACGTAATAAATGAGGAGGAACGAACCCTCGCTGCTGCTCTTGATAGAGTGAACCAACCCGTGGAGCAACCACCTGGTGCCCACCTAAACCCACCTGTTCGTAATGATGCTATTCGTAACCCTCCGGAAAACATTGTTAGGAATCCAGTTGGTGGAAACGATCAACATCTCATTCCACCTGGGAATATGAGAATGCAACAACAAGCTCCACATCTTCAACCTCAAGGGAACTTAGATTTCCAACAGCCCTTGTATCCAAGACAGGCACAACAAGTCCAACATCAAACTATCGGAGATGTCGATTCCTCCGATGCTTTCTTCTTTGATAGAAATGCCATCCGTCCACCTCTACCTCAAAGGAATGATTTTGAAATCAAACCTCAAATCATTTCATTGGTGAAGCAAAACCAATTCCATGGGCTGTCCACGGAACATCCTCTTGACCACATCGACACTTTCGAAGAAATTTGTAGTACGACTCATGCTAATGGAGTTCCCGCTGACTATTTTAAATGCAAGCTCTTTTTGTTTTCTCTAAACGACAAGGCACTTAGATGGATGAAATCTCTACCCCCACGATCCATCACTACTTGGGACGAATACAAAGGAGCCTTCTTGAACCAATTCTACACCAAGCAGAGATCGAATTCTATAAGGAACAAAATCTCAAGTTTCAAGCAAGGACCAACCGAATCCTTCTTTGAAGCCTTGGAACGTTTCAAGGAGTACACTAGGGACTGCCCTAATCATGGTTTCTCGGAAGGAAACCTATGGAATATCTTTTACAATGGAATCGATTACAAGCACCAAACATCTTTGAATGCTGCGAGTAATGGGAATTTCATGACCAAGCTTGTACCGGAGGCAAAGCTTTTGATTGAGAACCTTGCTGCTAGTGATGCTAATTGTTCTCAAGACTACAATAGGAGCATCAACACCACTAGATCATCAACCGATTCAACCCAAATTGCGGAGCTCAAGAACATGGTTTCACAACTACTTAAAAATCAAAGAGGAGTTCATGCTGTTGAAGATGTTAATGATGCAAGTTATGATCCCAATATGGAACGTATTGGAGATGGAACGGAAGAGAATCAAGAGGAAGTAAACTACATAAGAGGAAACTACGGAAATCAAAATTTCAACAACAACTTTCGATCTCACCCAAATCTGTCCTATCGGAGCAACAATGTTGAGAACCCTCAAGATCAATTATACCCTCGACAAAATGTCAACCAAGGAGGCCAATATCAATCCAAGCAACCATTCTTTTCTAAAGGAATGTATCAAGTGAAACCACCATTCAACCCATCCCAACCAACCGTATCGGTTTCTTTTGATGCTAAACTTGAAGACATGAAGAACCAAATGCTAGAAGCTTTTGGCCAACACAAAAAGGACGTAGACCAAGTGGTGGAAAGAAGATATTCTGAACTTAACACTAGAATCGAATCTATTGTTACTCATCTCTCTAAAATGGATACACAACTCGTTCAAACTTCGGAAGCTGTTCGAAGACAGGACGAAGAGAAAGCAAAGAAGTTTTGCAATGTTGCCTCTACTAAGGAGGAGAAGGCCGTGGTCACTCCTAAACCACATGGAGAAGAGATTATCTTGATTCAAGAACCAAAAGAGGAACGCCTTCCCGGCGAATCTAAGAGAGCTTACAAGAGAAGATTAAAGAGGATACCTTTGGAGAAAGTCAATGATTCGGGGAAGTTTGTTTTTCCATGCTCTATTAATGGAAAGGAGATCCACGATTGCTTGTGTGATACTGGAGCAAACGTCAATGCCATGTTGCTAGCCATGGCAAGGGAACTTGGATTGGCCGATTTCAAACCATCCAAAGTCTACATAGAGTATACCGATTTGTCGTCCTCTACACCGTATGGAATGCTTGAAAACGTCATGGTCAAAGTAGGAGAGGGGATTGTTCCTACTGATTTTCAAGTATTGGAGATGAAAACCAGAAAGTTGAATCCATTAATACTTGGATTACAATTTTTAGCAACCGCCGGAGCCATTGTTGACTTTCCAAACCGAAGAATCTCTTTCGCGAATATCAACAAGAATTTCTTCTATGATGAAATAGATGCTAAGCGTATACCAAGCTCGATTGGAGTAAAGGATATGAAGCTTAGTATAAACCCCGGAGATGCCAAGAAAGAAGTCAAAGAAGGAGATCCTAAAGCTAAAATGAAGATAGTTGCGAAACTGTCCAAAGAGAACCATAAGGACGTCTATAAAGATGTCAAGACAACTTTGACACCCATGAATGGTGCTAAGAATGGGAAAAAAGCAAAGGAGAAGTTTATCTTTGAAAACATGGTGATAAAGATCCTCGTCCCAAGAGAAGACGAGATCAACAGGGAAACTATCAAGCTTAAGCTTGAAAACACTTTGAAGCTTTTCCCGGAAGCATTAGTTGTCAAGTATGACAATGAGGATTCACTTGGAGTCATCATAGAGGCCGAAAGATCAAAGCTTAATGAATCTAAAGGAACCACCATTCCTTTAGCGGATCCACCGGAAGTCTAAAAATCTCCAAAGGAGTCGAGCTAATTGACTTTAAACAAGCGCTTTGTGGGAGGCAACCCACATTTTTATTTTTATTTTATGCTTTAAATAGTTTTTAAAATTTTAATTTTGGTTTTCATAAGTTTATTTTAAACTAATCTAAATTATTTTGATTTTTCAGGATAAAAAAAAAAAAAAAAAACCTTACCGCGACACGATACCGGTCGGAGGTATCGGTCGACGTCCTCGACCGGTATCGCGAAGACTCTTACCGCGACACGAAAGTCCCACATCGGTCGCGCGTATCGTTCTGGAATCGCGACCGGTATTCGGGTCGCGATGCCCCGATCTTTACCGCGACACTACACTGTACCGCAAGCCATCGCGTCCCACGATCGACGACTCGTCCCGCGCCTATGTGTCCCAAAACCGGACACAATACCGGTCGACACACCCGACCGGTATCGAAGCCGTATTGCCGCATCGATCGTCCCGATCCTTCCCGAGTCTTACCGCGACACGAGGTAGCCCTACCGCGACATAAGGTAGCCCTACCGTGACACGAGGTAGCCCTACCGCGACACGAGGCAGCCTTACCGCGACACGAGGCAGCCGTACCGCAACACGACCCGCATCGCCCCATCGTCCCGCGACACGAGCCAGTCTTCCCACGACACAGCCCAGACCTTACTGCGACACGAGGTAAGTACCGGTCACGATTTCGGTCGGTTAAACCGACCGATATTTGACCACATCCGACCCGGTAAGTTTTCTAAACCGATTTTAACCGGTTCTCAACCAATTTAAACCGGATTTAACCCAAAAACATCACAAAATCTGTTTTTAAAAGGTTTGACAAACTTCTTTTTGTCATATGCAAACACAACTTCATCTCTTTCTCTCTCAAATGTGTTCTTGAGCTCAAGAACCCTAAAAATCCAATTTTGGGGTTTTATCTCAATTCACTAAAATTTGTTTAGTTTTTCACTAGGAATTCAATTTCTAATCTCATATTTCACTAAACCCAAGGTAATTTCTCTCTAAATTCTCATTTTGTCTAATTCCAAGTTTATGCAAAATTTTAATTTCCATAGATTTAGCTTCAATTGGCTAGGTTGTTGGAGAATCAATATAGGAACACTTGATTAGACATCATATATACATTATTGATTGGTTAATTACATTTGAAACACCTTTAATTAATTTTTCACAAATATGGATTTGTGAGGTTATAATTCAAAACGAATTTGGGTGATTCATGATTAGATAATGCATCTAATAGTATGGGTTTATCATATATACATAGGATTGGTATGAATTTTGACACATTGAACACTTAATTGCAAAATTTTAGTGTTTTTACCATGTCATGACCATTAAATCCGAAAATTATGATCTAATTAGAGAAAAATTATGATTTAATTATAGAAAAATTATTTTACCTTTGGTTATAATTCTTACATATTTCTAATGTCTTGCTATGCTTTATTTTAATTCAATTTCCTTTTGGAAGTAATTCTTTTGGAAATTGTGATTTTCAAGACCGTAAAATGCTTTTTCGAGATTTTTCTTTTGTAGGAACTTCAATGGAGGATGAAATTGTTCCACGGAAGTCAAAGAGAGGTCATAAACCCAAGAAACATCACGTGGCCTACCAAGATCACGAAGCTCAAGTACCTCGCCCTACACGTTCCAAACTTAGATCGAAAAAGTCATCAAAGAAAAATGGAAAGGATATTTTGGTGGAGAATGAAGAAGAACTTGGTTACCAACTACGAGATGAGGAGGATGAAATCACTCAAGTACCAATGCAGTTTGTGGCGGTTACACAAACAATACCTCACGTATCGCCCCCTAAGAAAAAGAAGAGGAAATCGCGAGCTAAGTCCAATATGGTTGTGACTCAAGCACCGAGTGTTGTTATGAAGCACGTTGGACCCAAAATGAATGCTAACGTGGACTACATGGCTGGTCTACAACAGTTTGCTATGCTTCCAACTCTTGTTATTGATTTCGAGACACTCGATTTACTCGGTATTCGAAAGGATGTTGAATGGTATCTTGAAGCATTGGGCTTATCAAGATTTGTGACTATTTCTCACCCTACCTATGGGAAGCTTGCACGTGAATTCCTAGCCACGGTCACATTGTCTTACCCCAAGACAAAGACGACCACCGCGAAGGAAGGACTTCTCGTTTTTACGGTTTTGGAGAAATCGTATACTTTGAGTATTGAAGAACTTTGTGATATTTTGGGACTTAAGTGTCATGAGAGGATCAATTTCAGTGGTAGTGAAGTTCATTATGATGAATGGTCGAAGATTGGAAGTGATAGATTGAAACCCGGAAGTTCTAAAGCATCGAAGATTACGCATCCGGCAATTCGTTATGTTTACTATCTACTTTCTCAACTCATTTTCAGTAGGAATGAGTATGGAGTGGTGAAACAAGAAGAGTTTTACATGCTAATATCACCGTTTGTGGAAAATCCCGAGAGAGTGAACCTCGCTTCACTTTTAGCTCGTCATATGGTACAAATCAAGCATGATGCCGTTAATGAGAAAATACCAAAGGGAGCATCAAGTGATTTTGGTGGAAAAATCACAGCCATACTCCATGCATGTGGTTTTGATTTTCACTTAGAAGTCCCTTTGATGGTTGATAACAAGCTTGATCTCCATGCCCTTCAAAGGAAGCATTATCTTTGTGGATGGTACGAGCAATCTACACACTTTGGGTACCTTTTCACTCCACCATATGAAGAAGAGAACAAGTGTATTCTACTCCCACATAAGGAAATCCCAGCCTTGAGTGAGGGTACGACATACTTTAACCCCACTCGTTCCACATGGTTTTATCGTTGTCCCGGATGTCCTCTTGTTGGAGTTTCGCTCTACTATCAATCCAAGGCACGGATGGCACGAAAGGAGAGGTCTAGAGGACCACATGGAGGTGGTATTTTCCAGCCTTCCACATCTCACACGCCACCCCAAGAGCAACAATTTCCAGCCGCTACACAAGCCGGTTTTAATGAATGGCTTCGCACTAGCTTTGAGGAAGAAAAGGAGAAGAGAATTGCTCTTGAAGCTACGGTTTCTAGACAAGGTAAGATGATTTCTAAGCTTGTAAAAAAAGTCAAGAAATCAATCCCACATCTCTTTAGGCGCTCCTCTAGAAGCACAACCGCCCCAACAAGCAACAACGAGTTTGGTAGCTTTTCGCTCGTCTCTACATTTGAGCATGATGAGGATGTGGATGATGATGTTTCTAGTCATCCCAACACACGTGCCCTTGATGAGACCGCCACTGCCCAGAACGGACATCGCTCATTAGTCCAGGCAACCGCTTCAGACGAGACAGAGATCGTCAACTACGATTCCGATGGAGATCACTTTCACGTGATAGTTCCGGATTCACCAGAGTCTATGTCACCCGTCTTTTGAGCCAGGTGTATCGATTTTATCTATCCTTTTATTATTTTCATTTTCATTTTATTGAGTCATCTTACCCTTATGTGACTTTTTACACCGGGGACGGTGTAAGTTAAGTCTGGGGGGATTTATCGTACTAATGACATTTTTCTATTTTCTTATGTTTTGAGTCATTTTAATGATTTTCTTTGAGTCTTTTATTGAGTCAAAAACCTATGTTCTAAACTATGATATTTTCAGGAATTTATGCGTATTTTATGATCTAATAACCATTGTCATAGGGTTTGTCCAGGATAGATGATTAAGAAACCTTCATGACTGGAACTTGCCCCATATAATTCGTCTCGCAAAAGTTTTGATGAATCCGATTTTGACTCTATTTATTCGACCACTAACCTGATTTTTAATTATTTCTCATTAAGGAGTTAGATCGGGGAAACGAATCACACATTCATGACATCTTATCCTCTTTTACCACTCTTTGTTGTCATGAATGGCCAGCTCATTTTTAGTTGGTACCCTACCTAAAACCCTTTACCTCTTTTCAGACCTCATGCCTTCTCTTTTTAGTTTCATACTTGCAGATATGTGCAAAAACGTCGGAGAGAAAAGGATCGACGCAATTTTCCAATTACTAGAAGTGCGACGATTTGGTAAAGAATGGTGGAGTACGAAGAACGATTTTATCAAAGAGCTTGGCCGTTTCATTGGATGACTAATACATGGTAATATTTCGTGCCTATACTTGACTCGTATCAAAAAAAATACCGTTTTCCCCCTTTGAAAAAAAAAAGAAAAGAAAAATAATAATAAAATAATATATATATATATATAATAATAAAAAAATAATAATAATAAAAAATAATAAAAAATAAAAGTAAGGGAAAACGGTTGTCTAAGAGTCTCAAGGCCAAAAATACCTAAGGAATGCCATGATACAAAAGAAGAGACGAGTAGAAGAGATTTCAAGTGATTCTCGGAGAAAGATCTAAGTCGGGGGGAAAAAGACGCGAAGAAAGTGGTTGGGAAATTGTGGATATCAATAGGTCCATTCTCTCTTGCGATTTTGCATAATATCTCGCACCCGGAGTCTATGGTAACCCTAAACACTTTTAACCTCACCATATATATTAGCCTTTTTCAGAATCCTAGCGTCGTCTACCCCGAATGATTTCCTTGATGAGAAATTCGCCTATATCTTAATGAATGTAGAGAGTCAAATGAAGTGCAGTTGAGATCTTTGTAGGATTGTAATTAAAACATGGAGTAGGCTGCGAAGGTTATGGATGGCGTATGATGAAGATACCCTTGGATCGATCATGTCACATACGGTATAAGTATCAACGTTATTTTCAAAAGGTTTTTCTAAGTTCAAATTATTTTCAAACCTCTTTTCTATACTTGAATTTTGCTTGAGGACAAGCAAGGTTTAAGTCTGGGGGAGTTGATATGTCCCATATTTTACCTATTTTACTATATATTTTACTATGTTTTCTATGCATTTATTTACGGTTTTATACCTTTAAAGGTAGTTTTTCTGGTATTTGTAGTTTTAGAGTCTTAACAAGGAAATCAAGGCAAAAAGAGCCAAAACAGGTGTAAATCAAGTTACAGCAACTTTCATAATCCAAAGACACCATCAAGAACCAAGAATTCACAAGAATCAACATTCTACCAAATTGGACAGAACGTATACGCCAGAAGTTCAGCAGTGAACGGAGGATCGAATAGATTTGGAATTCGATGAAACTTGGTGTGAAGATAGAACTTTGAGTCAGCTTCATAATAAAGTTTGAATCATCTCAATTGGAGCTGTGAGAAGGAAGATACACTGAATTTAGTGAAGATACGTCAAGCTACCTCATAAACGAAGAAGGTGCAGAAACGGTCAGAATACCGGGCCACTTCATGGACCGATATTTCAGACCAATGTTGACACAAATCAAGGCATTTTGAGCCCAATACCGGTCGTGATCCATGACCGAGATCTCGACCAACATTTGGGCGGTTTTGACGTAAAAAAACCAATTTGACCAAAAGGAGACCCTAGAAAACCCTAGGCCTATATATACTTGTTTTTAGCCTTTTGTTAGGTATGCACCACGAAACAATAGAGTATTTTATCATACAGTAGCAGCCACCACGAGTTCTCTTGGTGTTCTTCTTTAGATTTGGATTCGAGAGCAATCCGGTGGATGAATTCCCTTTGTATCTCGATATAGAGAAGATTCCTCTTACCCTCACTCTTTAATTCAAGTTTATTTATCATGAATTCATCACTTATCTCTGGTTTTTCGTGCATCATGTCTGAGTAGTCTTGTTTGTTAGGTTTTAGGTTTTCAATGAGTTTCATAATTCGATAATAGATTGATGATTGTTTAGGGAATACAATAGAGTCTTCATCTTTACTTATACTTAATGCATGATTGCTTTACCGCGCATTTAGCGATCTGATCTTAGGTTGATATACTTTCCAAAAGCTTGTTATATTGCCTGAACTAGTATTCGATGAGCCAAAAGTCTTAACAATTCGAAAGGTTAGTTAAGGAGTGCAGTGAACTTTATCAAACTTGAGCTTTACTGCATGTTTTCACCTTGTAATAACCTACGACAGTTGAGTCTATTAGGGTGTTAAAACGTAGATGGTTAGTTACATCACGATAGTGGGATAACCTTAAATCAGTGCTTTGTGTTTTAGACAATTCATAATTCCTAAATCTCTAAAATAAATCAATCATTATCGTTGCATGATTCTCTGTGAAATACCTAAGTCCTAACGCCTTTCCTTTATTGATTTTCATTACAATTTACATTCGTTGCTTGCTCACTTTATTTTCAATCACAAAAACGACAAAAATATCTTGTTCTAGCTTAGTTTTATTCATTACAATTTGAAGTGTGGTTAAGAAGTCCTTGTGGATTCGATCCCTTATCTATACTAGCCATGATTGCTGTGCACTTGCATGTAGTTAGTTGAGAGGTAAAACTCGACTCGCAATCAACACACAACCTCAACGTGCTGATCTCGTTCACCAGAGCCTCCATATCCCGCTCCTGATCTGAAGCCGCTCTCTTCCGACTCAACGCATCTGCAACCAGGTTAGCCTTACCCGGATGGTACCCAATCTCTAGGTCATAGTCTGCGACTAACTCCATCCAGCGCCTCTGTCTCTGGTTCAGCTCTGGCTGAGTGAAGAAATACTTCAGACTCTTGTGGTCTATGAATACCTGCACCTTCCTGCCATACAGATAAGACCTCCAAATCTTGAGTGCAAAAATCACCGCAGCCAACTCCAGATCATGGGTAGGGTAATTGCACTCATGCTTCCTCAACTGCCTCGAAGCATACGCAATAACCTTCCCCTGCTGCATCAACACACATCCCAGACCAACTACTGAAGCATCTGTATAGACCACATACGGCTCACCCGGCTCGGTTAACGCCAAAACCGGTGTACTAGTCAGCATCTCCTTCAGCTTCCCGAAACTCTCCTTCAGCTTCCCGGAACATCCTTCCCTGTCAGCTTCGTCATCGACTGCGCCATACTCGCAAACCCCTTGACGAACCTTCGGTAATAACCCGCCAACCCAAGAAAACTCCTGATCTCGATGGCACTCCTCGGTCTAGGCCAACCTCTGATAGCCTCAATCTTAGCCAGATCTACAGAAACCCCCTCTGCTGACACAACGTGGCCAAGAAAAACTTGTCTCTCGCTGCCAGAAACTGCACTTACTCAACTTCGCGTTCAGCTTCTTCTCCCGCAGCTTCTCAAGAACCAACCTCAAATTCACCTTGTGCTCCTTAAGACTCCTCGAATACACTAGGATATCATCAATGAAGATAATCACAAACACGTCCAGTTACTCCTGGAACACCCCGTTCATCAACCGCATGAACGTTGCTGGCACATTCGTCAAACCAAATGGTATCACCACACTAGATTAACCCGCATGATCTCTGAGGTCCACATCTAGCCCTATGCTTATCCACACGTTTTCAGACATTCATTGCTCCCAACTCATCAATACACCTCTCAAACTCTCAGGAACGCATCCTTTGAGATCTCGGAATCTGCAGGGGAACAACCATCCCCTCGAGAGAACTAACCATCTCCCCATGAGTTATTCGGGTATCTACTTATACCCTAGAGCAATAAATTCTTAAACATTCAATAAGCATTTCAGACCAGAGCTACCTCCTATGGTCTAATCAAGATATTCCCGAAAGTCGGCCTCATCCCTGATAAACCAACCTCCATGTCTTTCACTCCAACACACCTATCCTCGATGACAATCCTGATGTACCCTATACCGATCCAACCCAATCCATACCAAGGATGACATCGTACAACTCCATCGGACTAATGATCAGATCTGCTGGCATCCACTCCCCGCCACCAGAACATCCACACAACGAGCCTGCCCGAAAGTAGCCAACGTCCTACCACCAGCAACCTTGACTACTCCCGGCTGCTCCCCAGAATCGCTCTGGATCCCGCTACCTTCCGCTCACTCCGGAGTAATGAAGCTATTCGTAGCTCCCGGACCACTCTGACCTCCCTGGCTCGGCCCTGAAGTGCTCTCCTACTTCCTTTCTGACCCTGAGCAGACTTGCCGCCCCTGCTCGAACCCGACTGCTGCCTCCTCTGCTGCTGCACCGGTGGACTAACCACCACAGCCTGCTCCCTGATATCCTCCTCGATCGCAGCAGCCGTCTCTACCAACTCCACCCTCGTGGCGAACTTACTCGCCCTGCAGCTCGAAGTCCCCCGAGGAACCTCCTCACCTGGGCCTGCTCGCCCTCCATGCCCCTACCAGCATACACCAGGAGTCGGCTGAACTCCAGATCAAACTCCCTCACAGTCCGATCTCCCTTAGTCAGGTTCAGAAACCTCGACTCCATCCTGTCCATTGCCTCCTGCGGGAAATACTTGGCGCTGAACTCAGCCAAGAAATCCTCCCAAGCCATCTCGGCCTGCACTCTACTGGCCTCGACGCCTCTCCACCAGAGATGCGCGTCACCATCCAGATAGTGAACCGCCAGATCCACTCTGTATCCCTCAGGACACCTGATCGAACGAAAATTACGTTCTAATCTCCGCTGCCACTCATCGGCCTCCTCAGGCTTGGCACCACCCGAGAAAAACCTGGTGCCAATCCTCTGCATCTGCTCCATCATCCTCAGGTAGGATGGAAGCTCCTCCGCAACCGCCACACCCGGCTGCACACCAGCCACTACCGGCTGAACCCCAACCACCACTGGCTGCACACCAGCCCCACCTGGCTGAACTCCCGGAGCCTGACCCGGAGCCGGTACTCCACCTGGTAACCGCTCCAGAATCAACTGCAGCAAACCCACCAGACGATCATCTCGGTCTTGGGCCACACCTACGAGAGCACCCCCACCCGGGCCCCCGCACCAACAGCTACCTCGGGACCCACACTGGCCCCACCAGCCCTCACACTGGCACTCGTAGCAGTCACACCCACAGACCCCTCCTGAAACGCCTGCGAGTCTGCCACCTGCTCCTGCGTGGTCTCCTGGGCCACACTCACGGCATCTAACTCACTCTGAAGTCCTCGCCCACGCCCACCATGACCACCACGGCCACCACGGGCCCCATGACCTCTGCCTTTAGCCATTCTAGCCATCACTCTGTCCTAACCAGCAGACTACTAAGTACTAGAAAACAGAAAGTCATAAAACACTTACCGTGGAATCTCATTGAAGGCTCGGAAGAGATGATCTATGTCCCCAAACCCACACAGCAATCAATCAATTATCACACAATCAATTAATCAATCACCCGCCCTAGAACCATAAGGGCCGCCCTAGAACCGTTAGGGCTCTGATACCAAACTGAAACAACCCGACCCAAAATTTTAAAAAAAAATTACCGTAAGATTATTATCATCACAGATAATAATCCTCAATTGGGTCAATACAGCATGCGGAAAACATAAAAACAATTAAACCAATTCAATCAATTCAATAATCTCATACTTATTAAATCTAATCGGTTCAATTCAACAATCCAAACAATAACCAATAACCAATGACCAATAAACCAATTAACTACAACTCAGAATTCACTAGCAACCTAGCAATTCTACAACAGCACACAGTCATACGAGACCCTAGATCATCTCTCCTTCCTGGCCATGATTCCACGATCACATTTTCTCTTTACCTGCAACACATGGCAAAAAGAGTTGCGTGAATATTATCACAAATACTCAGCGACGCGGTCAGTCTACGGGTTATTTAAGTATAGACATAACAATCAATAGAAATACCAGGATGAGCACACAAGCAAACAACAAGAACAACCAATCACGAACAAGTACAGGGACTCTGTGTCGATCGACACAGCCACTAGGTGTCGATCGACATGACTCCGTCCTGTGTCGATCGACACACCACCATGGTGTCGATCGACACGACAACCCAGAAACGAGCCTATCCTCTCGTGGCTCGAATCTGTCGTGATTCGTCAAGTCACCTGCACAATTCCAACCACAAAACACACAAAACACCAAGAAAACGCATTCCATCAATCCCTATGCCCACACAAACCCACGATCACGCACTCACCTCGAAGAATCGAAATGAGAATGGAACCAACGGTTACAAAAAGACTCGTACACGACGAACCACTGGTCCAAAAGCAAAACGGACAAATGTCCTGGAAACTAGACAGACAAAGCTACGCGTCGGTATGCGGATCGCCTCCAGAATCCTTCTGGTTCGATCTGAAATCAACCCCGAAGCCGACTGATCGCAGACAACAAACTGCACAGACCCAACGAGTTCAAACAGCCATAACTCTATGAATAGTCAACGAAATGACGAACCGTTTTCGCCTATATCAAGAGCAGAGATCGCAGAACTTACCCACCAAGTTACACCTCAATCCGTCTCGAATTTCCCAGCCGTTTGCCCTCTCAAACACTCAAGCAAAAACTGTCCTTCACCCTCAAACACACACAACTCCCAACCTCTCTCGATTCTCTCTCAAATCCTCCTCTTTCTCTGATTTTCAGCTAAAAAGAGACTAACACGCGTCTGTTCCAGCCCTTTTATACAAACCCTAGAGTGTCCCCTAAACCGGCCCACCAAACCGGCAATCAGAAACCGAAACCGTCGGTCTGATTTTAACTCGTGTCGATCGACACACAATCCCTGTGTCGATCGACACCCACCTTAAATCTACTTTTTGGTTCACGGGCGTTACATTAATAGTGTATAAATTTTGGAGAGTATAAATCTCTATGAGAAATTAAACGATGATATTAATGAAATAAAATTATCAAATGATGGTTCACAATATTTATTTATAGTTTTTATGAGGTTACTGAGCTAAAATTTATTATTTTCAGAACTAATTATATAGTATTTTAATTGTTTTTATGTTTCTATCACATAATTCATAATATATAAAAATAGATATTTTCATTAAATTCCGATTATATATATATTTGGAGCTACATGATATGGATTAGGATATGAGAATTATGATATAAATTGACCTCTAATGGTTTTAGGATCCAAGTTTAAATAGTATTTTAAAATTCAGCATGTACTAATTAAAATTTAAATATTTATCTCATTAATTTTTAATGTATTTACCCACGTATTAACTCGGATCCTAATCTAGTTATAAATATGTGAGGATATGTTACCTTCCTAGGATTTTACACTGGAATTTTTTTTCAATTAGAATTTAGATGATCCCAAAAATATCTACCAAATTTGACAAATCATAGGATTAATTAAATTCAATAGTTTAGTTATTGAAAATTGCCAATTTACTTTTAGAAGATTTTCAACTATTTTTGGAGAGAAAATTTAACTTGTTTAAGATTTTATGAAATTTTACAAATTCATTTATTATATTTTTTCAATAATTCTAATTAATGAGTAATAGAATTATAGTGGCAAATATTCCTACGATGAAAAAAAGTTCCACATATTATTATCATTCCTCATAAAATTCAATAAATTTACAATTATCCTAAAAAAATATATTCTTCTTAGCTGCCTCTCCAATACTATTATTCAACTGAAGAATATTAATTAAGCAAATTGAAGTTAGAAATTATTGATTTTATTGAAGATTGTGATCGGGTTTTAAAAGAGACTAGATTTTGATCCGTGCTAAGCATGTGATTTTTTTTTTTTGACTACATTTTCATTGATTTCAAATCGAGTTTACAAAGTCAATATACTGAATTTTTAAAAAACAAATTATTACATTATGCGCTATATAGTGAGAAAGATACATAAAAGAAGTGAATTTGACGATGCTTTCCATAGACAAGCCTTATTCAATAACGGGTTAATAAACCCATTTATTTCCTCTTCTGTATTCGATCGTGCTCTGATGCGAATCGTGTGCGTGGATAGCATCTCTTGGCTTAATCTCCAAATTGCACGCCGCATGACAAAACATGATGCTTCTCACATTAATTCTGAAATGTCGACATAATGATACCAAAGATTTCGTATCATAGTCATTTTATAAAAAATTGACATTGTGTTTCTACCAATTTGATTCCAAATTCGCGTTATTCCTTCGAGTAGAGTGTTTATACCTATAATTCTGGGATCAAAAATCAAAATAATATCTCCACACCATGGGGTAACAATCACCGGTACGGGTTGATAAACGGAAACTACGCCAGCAAAAAAATAGATCACCGGAATCAAACACTTTACTAAGAGAGACAACACAATGATACCATATTGACATGAAGAAAATATAGGAACAAACCCGGTTCCGATTGTCAAAAGAATCGACACCTCTTCGATCATCAACATGAAATTGACACCTCTTCGGAAACCATCTACTCCTCTCGTCACGGACGCGTAAATTGTTTATGTATTGATTCATTAATGAATCTAACAAACAATATCGTGGGGAGAAAAAGAATAAGCCTTTTGTCACCGCAAGGGAGGAGATCTCGAGAAGTAGGAAAAACATCAAAGAAGATATAGAAGAAGTAACCGTCGCTGGAGGTTCGCAACCACTGCCGGAGGCCCAAACCTGACGACTACAAGGAAGATTTGGGATTCACCCAACCAATCGCATGTGATTAAAATATTTAAAAAATTATTAAAAATTTGTTTATTTATATAAAAATAGCTGATATGGTAAGTCTAATTCGCTAACGGATCAATAAACCCGTTATTTTCTTCCTCTATATTTGATCATGCTCTGATGCGAATCGTGTGTGTGGATAACATCTCTTGGCTTAATCTCCAAATTGTACGCCGCATGACAAAACATGATGCTTCTCACATTAATTCTGAAATGTCGACATAATGATACCAAAGCTTCTGTATCATAGTTATTTTATAAAAAATTGACTTTGTATTTCTACCAATTTGATTCCAAATTCGCCTTATTCCTTCGAGTAAAGTGTTTATACCTATAATTCCGGGATCAAAAATCCAAATGATATCTCTACACCATGGGGTAGGAGAGCAATCACCGGTACCGGTTGATAACCGGAAACTCCGCCGGCAAAAAAATAGGTCATTGGAATCAAACATTCTACTAAGAGAGACAACACGATTATACCATATTGACATGAAGAAAATATAGGAACAAACCCGGTTCTGATTGTCAAAAGAATCGACACCTCTTCGATCATCAACGTGAAATTGACACCTCTTCAGAATTGTTCATGTATTGATTCGTTAATGAATCTAACAAACAATATCGTGGGGAGAAAAAGACCAAGCCTTTTGTCACCGCAAGGGAAAAGATCTCGAGAAGTAGGAAAACCATCGAAGAAGATATAGAAGAAGTAACCATCGCTGGAGGTTCAGAACCATCGTCGGAGGCCCAAACCCGACGAGTACAAGGAAGATTTGGGATTCACCCAACCAATTGCATGTGATTAAAATATTAAAAAATTTATTAAAAATTTGTTAATTTATATAAAAAATAGCTTATATGGTAAGTCTAAAATATTATATTTAGTTTGGTTTAAATTTATAAAAAATGAATTAATGAACTTAGATTATAAAATTAATGAGCAAATTGTAGTTAGAAATTATTGATTTTGTTAAAGATTGTGATCGGGTTTTAAAAGAGACTAGATTTTGATCCGTGCTAAGCATGTGATTTTTATTTTTCGACTACATTTTCATTGCTTTCAAATCGAGTTTACAAAGTCAATATACTGAATTTTTAGAAAACAAATTATTACATTATGCGCCATATAGTGAGAAATATACATAAAAGAAGTGAATTTGACAATGGTTTCCATAGACAAGCCTTATTCAATAACGGGTTAATAAACCCATTTATTTCCTCTTCTGTATTCGATCGTGCTCTGATGCGAATCGTGTGCGTGGATAGCATCTCTTGGCTTAATCTCCAAATTGCACGCCGCATGACAAAACATGATGCTTCTCACATTAATTCTGAAATGTCGACATAATGATACCAAATATTTCGTATCATAGTCATTTTATAAAAAATTGACTTTGTGTTTCGACCAATTTGATTCCAAATTCGCGTTATTCCTTCGAGTAGAGTGTTTATACCTATAATTCCAGGATCAAAAATCAAAATAATATTTCCACACCATGGGGTAACAATCACCGGTACGGGTTGATAAACGGAAACTACGCCAGCAAAAAAATAGATCACCGGAATCAAACACTTTACTAAGAGAGACAACACAATGATACCATATTGACATGAAGAAAATATAGGAACAAACCCGGTTCCAATTGTCAAAAGAATCGACACCTCTTCGATCATCAACATGAAATTGACACCTCTTCGGAAACCATCTACTCCTCTCGTCACGGACGCGTAAATTGTTTATGTATTGATTCATTAATGAATCTAACAAACAATATCGTGGGGAGAAAAAGAATAAGCCTTTTGTCACCGCAAGGGAGGAGATCTCGAGAAGTAGGAAAAACATCGAAGAAGATATAGAAGAAGTAACCGTCGCTGGAGGTTCGGAACCACTGCCGGAGGCCCAAACCTGACGACTACAAGGAAGATTTGGGATTCACCCAACCAATCGCATGTGATTAAAATATTTAAAAAATTATTAAAAATTTGTTTATTTATATAAAAATAGCTGATATGGTAAGTCTAAAATATTATATTTAGTTGGGTTTAAATTTATAAAAAAAAGAATTAATGAATTTAGATTATAAAATTAATGAGAATATGTAAAAAACATGTCATATAGTTTTAGATGAAAAGTTATCATTGATTAAATTAAATTACATGTTTCTTAAATTACTCTTTGAACGACACCTGTGATTTTTGCACTATGCTTCTATGTTAATATATGGGAAAATGGTTATGCTCATCCGAAACCTAACAAAATGAGAAATTCAGAGTATAATATTGAAGATCTTTCTCAATGTCTATTCACAAAGATGATTACAGAGATATTTAGTACAAAGACTTCCCGAAACTACATCAATTACATTTGATTTACAATCTGAAATTTAAGGAAAGTGAATGAAATAGGAGCATTAGAGATGGGATATAATTTGATGTGAATTGATATCCCGTTAAATAAAAATAGTATCAAACATAAAAATTACTTTCTAAAAAAAATGCAACCTTTAGTAAACTACCACAAGGTATTTGATGTGTTATAAACGCATGGGGACGGACAATCTTTTTGGTCATGCGTTTAACCATGTGCAGTATATTTATTTTTTTAATATAAAAGTTTTAGATGAATCGTTGTTAACAAAATATTGTAAATAGTGACAAGTTATGGTAGGTCAAGTGAGGTTCGCCCTACCCGCACGAGAAGGAGAAAGAAAGTGCCATTTCTTTGGTTTCTCGGCCGGTGGCCGGAGGCTCCGCCGTCAGTCGGGATGTGTTTCTCTGGTGATTTATTTTCAGGTTCTTTGGTGTTTGGGTTACTTCGACCGTGTCGATGGTCATAAATCGCAGGTCAAAGCTTTGAGGGTTTGGTTTCTACGGCCGTGACGGTGGTCATAAATCGCCGGCTTTTTCTGCTTCGGTTTCGGGAGGTGGAGGTGGAAGCGCCGACAACGTTGAAGTGCAATATCAAAGCTCTGATATGGTTTTGGGTTTTTCCCATGGCTAATCTATGGTTGGCTTTTGACATGGATCGGTCTTTGGTATATATGCAGGTTGCGGTGTTTCTTCTCTATGGCTCTGTGGTGGGTTTGTTTTGGTTTGTGGCTTGGTTATAATGTGTAGAGATTGGGTTTTTCCGATTAGAAATAGATCTTAATCCTAGTGCTTCTACTCTGGTTTTTCTCTTCTCTTCGTTATTGGTAGTTGCCTTAGGTCGTTTGTTTGGGTTCGCCATTCGGTTAGAAGTTTGTTGTGGAGGCATCTACTTGGCATTCTTCTTGGCCTTTGGGTTTTGGAGAGGTTATCAAGACGAGTAGTGAACTTGTTCTACAGTTCTTTTCTTTGCGTGAAGGTGATCTTCCTTTAGTATGTAGATGGCTAAGGTTGGTTCGCGAGGGTCCGTGTTAATAGATGTAGTTCCTATTTGGCGTTTCCCTTTCATCGGTTATTGCTTACTTTGAGCCTAATGCCTTCTTGCCATCCTGTCTTTGGAGTTGCTTTGGGTCAGAGTAGCTTCTTAGCTGGTCCGAACTGTTTTGTTCTTTCGTTGTCATCCCTGCAGATGTTGTTGCTGGTTGAGTGCGATTCATCTTCCGGATACAAGATTTCCAGTTAGTATGGATTGTTTCGGATGTTTTATATGTCCTGTTTTCACTCATGTGATTTGGCTCTGCTCTGCACCTACATGTTTCTATGGGGAGTTCGTTGGAATGCTTCGGTTCGCCAGTTTTGGTATTAGTTGCTAGGTTATCTTATGTTTCTCTCCGTTCCCTTTTCCTTTGGTATTAGTCTTTTGTATTCGATAAGAGCTCCCTTGTCGCGGGATTATAGTTCTCCTACGGAGTGTTATTGTGTTTCTTATTTTGTATTTCAAACTTGTGGTTCTTAATAAATTCATCAGATGGAAAAAAAATTAACCAGTTATGGTTCGGCGCTAGGAATGTTGGTCTCGTTTCAAACTTTCAAGACCTTAATTCGTTGAGATGATAGCCACTAAATTTAATTTGCAATATATTTATATTCTAAGATTCTTAATCTAAGACTATTTATTTATTTTTAATGCATATAAGGTGAAATTGTTGATATGATATTTAAATTGAAGTTTTTAATTTAAATATTACTTCAAGAATTATTAATTGTAACTAGGGATGGGATAGATTCGGATATCCTAGAATTTCATCCAGATTCATGAGATCCGTGGTAAAAGTATCCGGATCCGTAGCCTCTGGATATCTTGACTTTGGATATTCACCCAAAAATCAGGATATCCAAAGTTAGATATCCGGATCCGAAATTTCAATTAAAAATAATAATTAAAATTTTGAATGATATTTTTTCATAATAAATATAATATATTATAAAGAGAACTAAAATCAATTTATATATATATACAACTAATTTCTTAAAATCAATTTCATAAAGAAATTTGAAGTTTCATACATTTTTCCCTCGTATACAACTTCTCATTTATTTGATAAGCGAAACCAAACCTTTAACTAGAAAATGTTGGCTTCCACTTTGTGGAAACCCTCCAAAAATAGGCGTATGCCACTTAGCGAAGAGAGCACACGGAATTCTTTAGTAAAAGGCGAAAGAATAGTTCGCTTTGTGCTCACCTCATGGCTGCGTGAGTTTCTTCTTCACACAGGAAATCAGTATTTATACTTGAACTTCTACTGCTACTTACTCCCAACTTCCCGATGTGGGACTCTGAAACAACACAACTTCAATCAAACTCCGCATGGGGCTTCTATGGGCCTTAACCTTGGGCTTCAAACACACATTCTCTACCCTGGGCTTCAAAAATCTTAGCTTGATTTTGAGTATGATAATTGCCTTGTTCCAGTTATTACATATTTTGCCGTGATGAATTTGGATTGGTTTTTGGTTGTCTTTCAGGAGGAAATATGGAACCATGGAATCTGTTTGATCTCAGAACAATGACTTCAAGATCTGGCAACGCCTTAAGCCAGAAAGGGAAGGTGTCAGTGGTTCTATTACTCTCCACATTTAGAAACTTTAGCATTGTGCAATTTACAAGAGACCTTGGAAGCTTCCCACTTATCTTGTTGTAGCCAACATCAAGTATGTTTAAACCATTTCTCATGTCTGGAAGTCTCCCAATGAAGTTGTTGTTACTGAGTTTCAACGCAATTAATGATACCATTGTACTCAAGCATTGGAGAATTGAACCACTGAAATTGTTGTTCAATAGATCAAGGAGCCTCAGTTTACTTACATCGCAGAATGCAAGAGGTATGTCTCCAGTAAAATTATTATTTGATGCAGCCATGACCTCGATGGTGGGTGGAATAATGGGAAAAGATCCTTGAAAGGCGTTTGCACTCAAATCTAACTCGTAAAGTGAAGAATTAAGGAGTACTTTTGGCGAACCTTCCAACAGATCGATGAAGTTGTGAAAGAGATTCACCTTTTCCAAAGAAGACAGAGCCCATAACCACTCAGGAACTTTCCCTTCAAGACTATTCTTGGAAACGTCTAACATCTCCAAGTTCCGTAAGGTTTTAATAAACGTGGGGAACTCGGTGATGTTGCAGCTCGACAAGATTAGATCCGTCAAATTTTCTGAACCGGTAATAAGCCTTGATACGCTATTCCCGGATATATCCAAAAGCTCTAGAGATTTTAAGTGTAGGAAATCGAAGTTGCTTGTGCAGGTTGTGTTCTGAAAAGATAAATCGAGATATGTGAGGTTGGCTAACTTTGAGATAGGCTCTAGGATTCGACAACTCAAAAGGTTCTTGGCCATGTCTCGAAACACAAGTTTAGATGTAGCAGAAGAACTCATATTTTCAAGAGGGTCTCTAACATATTTTTGGCGCATGTGAAGATATTGTAGGGAAGGCATTGTGAAAAGAGAAGAAGGAATGGTTTCAGAAAAGTGATTAGAGGAAAGGTTTATATAAGAAAGAAGGGTTAAATTATGTGCATGGGGAAAACGACCGATGAACTTGTTATATGCAAGGTTTAAGTAAATTAAGCGGCTTAGGTTACTGATTGAGGAGGGAACATCTCCATTGAGCTTGTTATATGAAAGGTTTAGGGTGATTAAGCGGCTCAGGTTACTGATTGAGGAGGGAACTTCCCCGATAAAACCATTTTCCGATAAATCCAAGTATTCCAACTTAGTGAGTCTGCCAAATCCGGCGGGGAATGAGGACGACTCAAACTGGTTTCTACAAAGATCGACGTGCTTGAGGTGATGCAGCTTGAAGAGGCTACTATTAGCATGGATGGTGCCACTGATACAAGCTTCAGGAAGGGATAGGGATGTCACGACACCGGTCTCGTCATCAAAGTAGTTAGCGTCTTTGGTCCAAGAGCATATATTTCGACCACAGGATATGAAATTCGGCGTGTTCCATATGCGGTTACAGTTGGGAGGTGGAAACTCATTCTTGAAAGCCAAAATGATCTCAAATTGGTCGGGACAAGGAGGAACTGGTGGAGTGGGAACTGGTACGCTGGTCACAAAGACACAACAGAGGAAACAAGTGATAAAGAAAACGGCGGCCAAATGCGATTTCATCATCTGAAAGAAAGATTTCAAACAAAAAGGTGATATATATGAAGAAGAAATTGGTATGTAGAATTTGGTTACAATATATATCTGATGATAAGACTCGAACACACTTGCTTGACTTTGGAATTGTGCAAGTCCTCCCTTGTGTATTTTGACCAAAAGTATTATTCCATGTTATTTCCCCCAATAGCGATACCTACCAAAGACAACCTATGGACCACCTACACGACTACACATGGACCTCTGTTTGCTTTTCATATTTTCTATGTGATTGGAACTGGACGTGAATATTACGTCTACTTAACGTATCGAGAGGTTACTAAATGAAATGAGGGCTTTCACATACTAGTTGGAGAATGTAGTAACAACTATTTTTTGAAACCGGAGTCTTCTAGTCCTGGATATTATACCATGGGACGTGGTAATTCGTAAGGGTTAGTCATATAGCATCATTTGGAAAATGTGAAAGTCCCAGTAGTTTATTACTATTATTATAACAATGGACTGCAGAAATGCATATACTGCCTAATAAATTGGACCGTAACCTTATACACCATTCCATGAGATTTTAATTCAAATACACCCCCTTCATTACACTTATTTTTGTTTTGATTTTTTTTTAATTCAAAAAATGGTTAAATACTAAATAGCCCTTAATGAATTTATATAAGGATCCGGGTTTGTGTAGATCATTTCCATGGGGGCGAATGACATTTGATGATTCTGTCAGAGATGTTTATTACTTGATGGGAAAGATGGAAAAGATGACGGGTGCTGTGGAAGAAAAATTGACATTTCCTGGATTTGTAATTCCTTTGGAGGTAAAGACATTATTTCTTTGAATCTATAAATGTTTTAATTCTATAATGTTTTAATTCTATTAATGCTTTAACATTTAATCTATGACGTGTTATATCTCTATATGTAGGTTCTAGCTTTCGAGTGTATACCAAATCTAAGGAGCTCATTCAGAGTAGATATTAAAGAGGCAGACGAAGATTGTCCAAGGATGTGCAAGCGGAAGTTTCGAGCTTGTAGTTTGAAAGGTTGGCCAGTGGAAGAGATATATAACTCGCTTGGTTCTACTAAGGTATTAATTTAACTAAATTCTTAATTATAATTCGTTTTGGTTATGTTAATAGTTGTTTTGTAACATTGACAGGATATTCATAGTATCTTGGAACCGAAAGAAGAAGAAAAAGCTCTTTGTGCGCGCATCTTTGTTGATGATTTAGGTTATGATGCTATGGATATGTTGCCAGACAGCTGGAGCCAACATCTTCAAGACAATAAGAAGATATGCTGGGAAAAGATGTACGAGATGGATGTGGATTCCCGAAAGCCGAAGGAGACGGTGCAAGAAGAAGAAGAAATTGTTGAACCAGCAGAGAGTGCTCATGGGATTGTTCAGCTGTTGAAAGAAATGGAAAAGAGGCTGACCTCTAATATGAAGGAAGGGTTTGATAAGCTGAAGTCTGAGATTGAGGGTTTAGAGAAGAATGTTTTGGGTGTAAGTAACAAGGTGAAAGATCTCGAAGATGAAGTATGGAGAGGTGGTAGAGAGGATGGCTGGGATTTCGATTTTGAGAGAGATGAGGGAGTTGAGGTTACCGGAGACAAAGGAGAAGAAGGAGAGAAAACAGAAGAAGAAGAGAAAGGAGAAGAAGGAGAGCAAACAGAGAAAGGAACAGAAGAAGAAGAGAAAGGAGAAGAAGAAGAGAAAACAGAAGAAGGAGAGCAAACAGAGAAAGGAACAGAAGAAGAAGAGACAGAAGAGAAAGGAGAAGATGATGTTATTACTTATGTTGTGGAACATCCAGAAGAAGAAACAGAAATGGCTATGACTCTTTTCTCAGGTGCGGTTACTTATCCACCTGTTATAACTGAGATTGAATCTGAAGAAGAAGAAGCTGAAGCAAAGAAGAAGAAGCAGAAGACGGGTGCTAGGGAGAAGAAGCTATCTGTATTCAAGAGACCACCGTATACAGCAGATGGGAAAAGGAGAACCACAAGGAACGCAACTACGAAAGAGAATGATGGAGCTGTGAAAGCGGGTGTATCTAAGAAAGCGGTTGGGACGAAAAGGAAAAAGACCGGGGATGGAGTAGCACGCAAGAAGACAAAGAAATAGGCATGTGTAATGGTTAGGAAGTCTACTAATGTTCTTTTGTAAGGAAAGTTCTTTTAGGGAATTGATTGTGTTTTGTTATAACTACGTATGGTTTCACTGCCAGGTATAACTATGTATAACTACGTATGACTGTATTTTGTTATTTTGTGGTTTTTAGGTACTTATGTGTTGTCGGGATTTAAGGAAAGTACAACTCATATTTTATTATGTTTTGGATTTGGTATTACTAGTAATACTGGATACTACTGTGTATTATGCTACTGGATACTACTGTGTATTAGCAAAACACGTGTATCACATTTTTCATCAAGAATTTTGTAATAAAAATATAAAAAAACATTTAACACATGCGCCGCAAAACTAGTTAAAAATAATATTTACTTTACTCATAGTTATACTTAGTTTTCGAGTAGTACTGGCTTGCACATAGTTATATTTCGACTGTTTTCACGTATAACCAGTAGTAAGTACATAAGATTATAACTTTTCTAGTAGTATTAACTCAATTGATCACTTTAAATATATTCCCTATCATTTCGTGTACTAAAATGTCCGAAAACACCATAACCGGATATTTCACATAAAAAAGTGGCTAGTAACTCATTCATGAACCATATGTATAAGGTATAGTTTTAGTAAAAAAATATGTTTTGCTCTAAATTCTTTGAAATTATTCGTATGTTTCCAGTGCTACCTAAGTATCAAGTAGACACAGTCCTAGGTACATAAATGGACATAGTAAGGAAACAAAACGAAATATGTAAAAGAGACAAAATACTTGAACACAGTCATACGTAGTTATACCTAGTAGTACAGACAGTGAGTTTTCCCGAAACTCATTACAAAATACATTACACAGTCATACGTAGTTATACCTAGTAGTACCAGACAGTGAGTTTTCCCGAGACTCCTTACAAAATACATTACACAGTCATACGTAGTTATACCTAGTAGTACCAGACAGTGAGTTTCTCGAGACTCCTTACAAAATACATTACACAGTCATACGTAGTTATACCTAGTAGTACCAGACAGTGAGTTTTCCCGAAACTCATTACAAAATACATTACACAGTCATACGTAGTTATACCTAGAAGTACCAGACAGTGAGTTTTTCCGAAACTCCTTACAAAATACATTACACAGTCATACACCTAAGTACTAGGTTCACCACCTAAGTAGTCATAAATATGTCCTCTTCTTCTTCCTCTTCCTCTTCCTCTTCCTCTTCCTCTTCCTCTTCCTCTTCCTCTTCCTTGATGCTCTCCAGTTGACAGGTACTGTGATTGTTGAGCGGGTCCTTTCGTTATATCATGGGTCGGAGGCTTGCCGAAGCGGATCGTTTGAAGATTTTCATTAGGTATCATCCAAGTTGACATATGGAGTAGTGTATGATATGTCAACTAGTTGTTTTCCTCTCCATGCAGTAGTGTATGATATGTCAACACTAGCTTTTTCCTTAACCATCTTTATTAGATTTTTTGGTTTTGGAGTCTCGAAATTACCGGGATACTCTTCTTGTAAAATAGAGGCAACTACTTTTGATGACCCTCTCCTTCTTCTTATCTTTGTACTTGCATCAGCTCGAGAGCATGTATGCATCTTCTCATAAGTTACAAGTTTCCAACAATCTGAATTCTTCATCGGAAGAACCCGTAAATACCACTTGCAACCTTCTTTCCATGCCCAACATTTTAGCACATATCGTCTTGGACATGTCTTATTATTTTATACTCAAAACAATTCTGATGTGAAGCTATTTGAACTAAGACCCTCACTTACTTCCAAATTCTTGACCCAAAACGATATCTACACCATCTTCCCATGGAGTGGGAGTGCATACAAGCCCAAGACTATCCACTACATCTTCTCCCTCATTATCTTCATGCATACCAAAGTTCTCCTCATTATGTTCATACATACCAAATTTATCTTCGTAATCTGTCATAAAAACAATTTCATACACTTAAATTTAGTTATACCAATCAAAGAGAACGCACAAGATAAGGCACAAACTTATTCCAAGAATACCTTGTTGAACCAACTCATAGTCTTCTGGTGGTTCGTCTGTGTAACGATTCATCATACCTTCCTCTATATCAACTTCAGTGTCTCTAACCTCTCTTATCACTTGCACACTTCTCTGAGATTGTTCAACATCTTCGACGACCTCCACGTGCAAAAGATTTCTACGACCATCTCCATTCAGTTGCATTAGGTAATTAAAAATCTCATCATCATTAGACACATCAGATGGTAACATAACATTCAGAATCATCGGAAAGAAACTGAGTTTCAGCTGTTTTGTAACTGAATCTATCTTCATCTTCTTGCCAATTCCTTCAACCAACACCGAGTAAGTCACTTCCTCTGCTCCGGTCCGTATTGCTAAGGTGTGAATTCGATCTCCTCCTGAGTTCCATCTTATGAAATCATTTTCCTTTGAATAAGATCCTCCATAATCAAAACATATGATTATGCAATTCATTCTCCCCTACAAGAGAATAAGAACATATAAAATATCGTTTACTCACTTTCAGTACTATCAGTTACACAGTTATACTTAGTTATACCTAGTAGTACCAAACAGAGAGTTGTTCCAAAACACATTACACAGTCATACTTAGTTATACCTAGTAGTACCAAACAGAGAGTTGTATCAAAACACATTACACAGTCATACTTAGTTATACCCAGTAATACCAAACAAAGAATTGTCCCAAAACACATTACAAAAACACATTACACAGTCATACTGAGTTATACCTAGTAGTAAAAAACAGAGATTTGTCCCAGAACACCTTACAAAACACATTACACATTCATATTTAACGATGTGTTATAAAGTTATAAGGAACTCGGAAATCACTCTGTTTTTGTTGGATCCAACGAATTGTTGTGCTTTTGACGAAGATCAAAGAGAGGTCCGAGAGGAGAGTGAAGTCGCAGAGAAGAGCAGTGGGATATGAAGTCGTAGAGAAAAGCAGTGGGATATGGAGTTGCAGAGAAGAGCAGTGGGATATTGAGTTGCAGAGAGGAGAGTGGAGTCGCAGAGAAGAGAGAGGGAGAAGAGATCGAGGAGAGAGATGGTGGGGTTGGGAGAGAGAAGCCGGGGTTGGGAGAGAGATGTGTCATTTTTTGATAGGTTTAGATTTTTTTAGTAGGTAAATTATTAAATTGGGAAGTTGATATATTAAATAGGTTTTTATATATAAATAATAATATATTAAAGAGGGGTAAAGAAGAAAAAATGATAAATAAGAGGTTGTAAAAATTGTGTGGGGTGTTATGAAATGTTTTCTTATAATTGGGCTTTATAAGGTTTCTCCCCTAATAAATTACACGGTAAAGGCCAATTATACTTGGAAACTGTGAAGTCTTCCTTTATGTATCAACTTCACACAGACCCACCGGGACTTTTGTCATACTGGAGGGGGGTCTTGTTTTTCATACACATCAGCTGTTGGGTCCCACGAAAAGTGAGAGACCTTTATATTTATAGTACAACTTTTGTTGATACTTCCTCGACTTTCCGATGTGGGACTCTCGTATAAAAACACCAAAAGCCGCTACTGATTTCTTCGTGGACTTTAACGGGCGGGCCTTACCGAATATTGGGCTTTGTACACAAATTATTTTCTTCTTCCGCTAGCAACAAAGCGAAATTACGATCGGGCTTAACGACGTCGTTTCGAGATTTACCTTTTTTTTTTCCTGTGTTCCCAAAACAAAAACGACGTTATCGTCTGCTGTTAACGTTTGTTAAAAAAAAAAAAAAAGTTAAAATTGATTAATTTTATACTTAATTTGGCTAAATTAATCTAAATATGTGTAATTTATGATTCATTAAAAAGTAGTGCTCTAAAAAGTATTCTAGGCATTTGCCTAGCTGGCGCTAAACCTTTATAGACCGTGGAGATTTCCGCTTTTACCGCATAAAATATTATATTATTATAATAATAATAATATAAAATTTCTTATATATAAACTATAATATCTATCTCTATAATATTAAAACAGAAGACATTTAGAAAAATGTCCAAAATTGAAAAGAATATTACTGAAATTACCATTGGATTATAACTAAATTGATTTAACTGAAAAGGGTAATTTTGGAATGATTCAATGGCAATTTCAGTAATTTTTAGGTCAATTTCGGACATTTTTCGGACTGGATCCGACTGCGGACACGCGGATCCTACAAGACCCAGTTCATGACCCGTTTTTCACTAATGGCAATTCTGTAATTATTCAATGATGCGGATCGATCGATCTGCCTAGAGGATCGATCGATCCAATAGGTTTGTTCGTGAATCGATCGATCCTGAGGTCACCCGATGAATACGTTTTTGAATCAGCAAAATGGATCGATCGATCTAGAAAAGGATCGATCGATCTGATTATTTTGTTTGGTTACGATTATGGAATTTAAATCAAATCAAATCAAATCTAAACAGGAAACAATTATTTGTACATTAAAACGGTAATATTCACCTTTAATTTTGGCTATTCAATAAAAGATTCATAATGTTAAATTCGGAAGTTATTTAATTATTTCATATTTTAAAAAGATTGAAATCTTTCTCTGCAAGTTTGTTATTATTTACTACCAAGATTTACTCTTAACAATTAATATTTTTTATTCACTTTCTATAACTAATAATATTTGAGAGAATATTCTCCAAAAACCCTTAAGCATATTCATCTCTACGATACTTTATTATAAATACCTTGAGCTTTCTTCATTTCTATTCATTCACAAACCTTTCCGAAACAAGTCAGAAATTCGTAAAAATGGCTTTACAAACATCTATCACTCAACTTCGAGATGTGAAGCCATTCAAAGCGTCGTGGAAGATTCAAGTTAAGGTTCTTCATGTTTGGAAGTCATTCCATGTAACGAATGGTGAAACTTTAGAGATTATTTTGGTTGATGAAGTTGTACGTATTTTTCTTATAAAAGCAAATTCCCGTTTACTTTAATTCTAATTCTAATTCTAACGAATATACTAAAAATCATAGACTTAAATGGTTTAACCCGTTTTTTATCACTAATAAATATAGATTTCCACGTTTGATCGGATAGCTACTATCGAATTACCAACATCGGATTGCTAAGAGTAGATCCATTTTACGAAGAGCTCAATCGAAACATTCTGATCGGTTAGTTTTATTTATATGTAAATAATTGTTTTTGAATCAGCAAAATGGATCGATCGATCTAGAAAAGGATCGACCGATCTGATTATTTTGTTTGGTTACGATTATGGAATTTAAATCAAATCAAATCAAATCCAAACAGGAAACAATTATCTCTATAATATTTAAATAGAAGACATTTAGAAAAATGTCCAAAATTGAAAAGAATATTACTGAAATTGCCATTGGATTATAACTAAATTGATTTAATTGAAAAGGGTAATTTTGGAATGATTCAATGGCAATTTCAGTAATTTTTAGGTCAATTTCGGACATTTTTTGGACTGGATCCGACTGCAGACACGCGGATCCTATAAGACCCAGTTCATGACCCGTTTTCATTAATGGCAATTCTGTAATTATTCAATGTTGCGGATCAATCGATCTTCCTAGAGGATCGATCGATCCAATGGGTTTGTTCGTGAATCGATCGATCCTAAGGTCACCCGATGAATACGTTTTTGAATCAGCAAAATGGATCGATCGATCTGATTATTTTGTTTGGTTACAATAATGGAATTTAAATCAAATCAAATCAAATCCAAACAGGAAACAATTATTTGTACATTAAAACAGTAATATTCACCTTTAATTTCGGCTATTCAATAAAAGATCCATAATGTTAAATTCGGAAGTTATTTAATTATTTCATATTTTAAAAAGAGTGAAATCTTTCTCTACAAGTTTGTTATTATTTACTACCAAGATTTACTATTAACAATTAATATTTTTTATTCACTTTCTATAACTAATAATATTTGAGAGAATATTCTCCAAAAACCCTAAGCATATTCATCTCTATGATACTTTATTATAAATACCTTGAGCTTTCTTCTTTTCTATTCATTCACAAACCTTTCCGAAACAAGTCAGAAATTCGTAAAAATGGCTTTACAAACATCTATCACTCAACTTCGAGATGTGAAGCCATTCAAAGCGTCGTGGAAGATTCAAGTTAAGGTTCTTCATGTTTGGAAGTCATTCCATGCAACGAATAGTGAAACTTTGGAGATTATTTTGGTTGATGAAGTGGTACGTATTTTTCTTATAAAAGCAAATACCCGTTTACTTTAATTCTAATTCTAATTCTAACGAATATACTAAAACTCATAGACTTAAATGTTTTAACCCGTGTTTTATCACTAATAAATATAGATCTCCACGTTTGATCTGATAGCTACTATTGAATTACTAACATCGGATTGCTAAGAGTAGATCCATTTTACAAAGAGCTCAATCGAAACATTCTAATCGGTTAGTTTTATTTATGTGTAAATAATTGTTTTCACTGTCTAATTTTTAATTTAGTTTTCATTCATTTATTTCAGATGTTATAGACCAAATTGTTAATCTCAGAGACTTGGAAACTTTACAAGTTAACAACAAAGACACTCACAAACTTGAGTTCGAACTTTGGAACGCCACGTAATGCTATATGAGAGTCATTTTCTTTTTTTGATTTTTAGATGTTTGTTAGAATCTAAAATCACTTTCCATTCACATATAGGTATGATCGTTTGGCATGTACCTTGTGGAGAAAGTTTGCAGAAGGTGTTTACAATGCCTGTCAAAATGTTGAGGATGGTTTTGTGATTTGTCTAATTCGATTTGCGAAGATTAACGTATTTCGAGGTGTTTATATTATGACAGCATATTCATAGTCTTTATATTTTGATATTGATAAGAAATACTCATAGTGTTTATATTTTTATGCTATTCTCCACACATTTCAGGTCAGCCACAAGTCACTAATACTTTTGATGCGTCTCAAGTAATTATTAATCCGCAATGCTCTGAGTTGGTTGAATTTAAAAAGAGGTTTGTGATTTATTTTGAGATATGATTAAACATTTTTATTTCTAAAACAAAACCAGAAGATATTAACGTGCGTATTTTCAGTTTGCCAGATGATAGTATGGTTATGAGAATAGATAAAAAAAGGCCCCAAAAAGATGAATTAGTCCTCAAAGAAGAATATTTTGATCAGTTTCCTTTGGTCACAATTAGTGAACTGATTAGTACTACTGAGGTATTGACGTTATACCATTTAAGTAACCTTTTATTGTCGAATGGTTTTTGATAGATTATATTCTAACAGGTTGACAGGTACAAAATCATGTGCACCATTTGCAGTATTAATTATTATTAGTCGTGGTATTATGTTACTTGCAAAAAATGTAAGCAAAGAGTTTACAAGAATATTTCAAAGGAGAAGGACATTGGTAAATTGGTGAAGAAGCAATCATTCCGTTGTGAGTTTTGCAATAACACCAATGTTACATCCGTCGTTGCAACGTATCTATTATTCCAATTACGTTTCTCAATCTTATTTTTTTTTAAATGTAATATTTTTGACATCATCTCTATAATATTAAAAGAGAAATACATTTAGTAGAAATATTTTTTTATTTGATTCGTTCAAAAAATTAAGTTTTTTCTTATGATTTTGTATCTCATGTACATTAGAAGACTTTAAAGATCTCGATCTTGCTCAAATTTTTTTTTGTTTATCGTATTCTTTCCACACAATTGTCTTTCTCATGAATAATGATTGCCTTTTTATATTGGATAAATGGGTTTAAATTTGACAAATTAAAAAACATGATTGATAATATGATAAAAATAGAGTAATTGAGCACCATTCACTCACGAGCATTGATATTGGAAGTTGAAAAATAATTCATGTAACATCCCGGTATCAGGAACTATGTGGTTCATGCGGTGAGACTTAAGAGAATTGATTTGGCTACCTATATCACCAAAGTGCACTTATCTTTTCCGTTACACATCCAGAGAGAACTCCAGAGTTAAGCGTGCTTGGGCTGGAACAATTTAAGGATGGGTGACCTATTGGAAAGTCATTTCCAGTACCGTGTGAGTGAGGACAAAACACGGGGAAAGATCACGTGGTGATTTACAGGTTAGTAAACAACGCACCGACAGTCGGAGAGGTGTGGGCCCACAGGCCGAGAGTGGGCGTGGGGCCCATTAGGAGATGAGGATTTCTCCTGAGGGGATGAGGATTTCCCCTGTATGTTATTGAGAGATGAGGATTTCTCTCGAGGGGATGAGGATTTCCCCTGCATACCGATAGCTCGACGGCGGTCGGGACGTTACAAGTGGTATCAAAGCGAACCCTGACGAGTGTGTGAGTCACACTGTCGGGAGTAACGATCCTGGTACGCAACGAGGACGTTACGATCAATTAGTGGGGGTGATTGTAACATCCCGGTATCATGAACTATGTGGTTCATGCGGTGAGACTTAAGAGAATTGATTTGGCTACCTATATCACCAAAGTGCACTTATCTTTTCCGTCACGCATCCAGAGAGAACTCCAGAGTTAAGCGTGCTTGAGTTGGAGCAATTTAAGGATGGGTGACATAGTGGGAAGTCATTTCCAGTACCGTGTGAGTGAGGACAAAACACGGGGAAAGATCACGTGGTGATTTGCAGGGTTAGTAAACAAGTCTTTCGAGCCTCCTGGACTAACGCACCGACCGTCGGAGAGAGGTGGGCCCACGGGCCGAGAGTGGGTGTGGGGCCCATTAGGAGATGAGGATTTCTCCTGAGGGGATGAGGATTTCCCCTGTATGTTATTGAGAGATGAGGATTTCTTTCGAGGGGATGAGGATTTCCCCTAGCGGTGGCTTGAGTTCTTTTTCTGGTTTTCAGAGTCTGTATTAGCATGTTGCTATGATTGAGATATTTGTATTTCGTTGTGGATGTAACGAGTATACATTTTGATATTTAATAAGATGAGTTTGCCTTATTAAATGTGTGGTTAAGACGTGTGTTCTTATGAGATGGCTAGTGATGTCATGGTTTGAGATGACTGGTAGGTCATGTGGAGGTCTAGCGATAGAAGTTCTATGTGAGTTAGAGCTTGCCTATCGGCTAGGATGGCTAGGAATAGGAGTTTTACGCGGCTTAGAGCTTGCTCATGTTCCAGGAGTGGCTGGAAATGAGATTGCTCATGTTCCGGGAGTGACTGGAAATGAGTTTTGTTCATGTTCTAGGACTGGCTAGGAATGAGCTTGTTCATGTTCTAGGAGTGGCTAGAAATGAGATCGTTCATGTTCCAGGAGTGGCTGGTAATGAGGTGGTACATGTTCCAGGAGTGGCTGGAAATGTAAGCTCTATGCGTGTTAGAACTTGTCTATTTCCTAAGGATAGTTTGGAAAAGAGGTTTTATGTGAGTTAGAATTGTCTTTTCCAGGGACTCTGTGAAACACCCTGGTGATTGGGTTGTTTCGGATGACCACGAGATGTGATTTCAGTCGACAGGTATTTATGATGCATGTATCAGAGTATTGCTCCAGGAGACGGGTGGGTTTTCTGCATACTGAGGGATAGTGGTTCTCTCCAGGGGACGAGTGGGTTCCTGCATATACTCGAGAGTTGGTGGTTCTCTCTAGGAGACGAGTGGGTTCCTTACATGTACTTTGAGGGATGGTGGTTCTCTCCAGGGGACGAGTGGGTTCATGCACACGTAACCCAAGGGGTGACGATCCTGCGAGTGAGTGTGGTGTACATGTATATAAGTTATGAGTATGAGATATGAGCAGTAGCGTCTGAGCGTGGTCGTGAGTATGGGATTGGATGAACTTTGGGGATTGGGAGTGGATCTCAGGTGGTGCTGACCGGGTTGGGTCAGGATTGCAGCCGTGCTGAGACTGTGCAATGAGGCTAGTGTGAGCCTAGTAGAACTCGGGGACCAGGTGTGACCACGAGTGGTGCTTGCTGAGGGCCAGGGGTGTGTTGTGGACGTCGAGTCTGGGGTTATTACTAGAGTCTGGATTCGGTTCGGACAATCCTGGTAGCATATGTTACGCCGATGGTCGTACATGTTCTTGTTTGATTGTTGTACGATCATTTGGTCCAATGCGGGGTCAACGGTTGGTCGGACATGTTCTTGTTTGATTGTTAGACAGTCAATCGGGCAGCCCTAATTTGGACCATGGGGCGTGCATCATTGATGTTCCGGGTGAATCTGGTCGAATTTTAGGCGAGAGTGTTAGCCTTAGCATGACGGGTTGTGGGATTCGAGTATGATCTCGAAGGATACTGGCCGGGTGCGGGTCAGGTGGTTGAGACCGTAGTATGGCGGTGTCGCGTGATTCGAGGTCGAATCCGTGTTAGTGGGGGAGAATTGTAACGCCCGTGAACCAAAAAGTGGATTTTTGGTGGGTGTCGATTGACACAGGGGTTGTGTGTCGATCGATACGAGTTAAAATCAGACCGACGGTTTTGGTTTCTGATTGCCGGTTTGGTGGGCCAGTTTAGGGAACCCTAGGGTTCAGATAAAAAGCGGAAACAGGGGAGTATGGCCGCATTTCAGAGAAGAATCAGAGAGAGAAAGAGGTTTGAGAGAGAGAGGCTTTGTTCTTGAGAGGATTGTGAGTGAGAACAGCTTCTGTTGGGAAGTTTGAGAGGGAAAACGGCTGTGCTATTCGAGGCGGATTAGGGTGAAACTTTGTCGGTAAGTTCTCTGATCTCTGCTCTTGATATAGGCGAAAACAGTTTGTCTTTTCGTTGATTATTCATCGAGTTATGGATGTTTGAACTCGATGAGTCTGTGCAGATTAGTTGTCTGCGATCAGTCAGCTTTGGGGTTGATTTCTGATCGAACCAAAAGGATTCTGGAGACGATCCGCATACCGACGTGTAGCTGTGTCTGTCTAGTTTCCAGAACAGTCGTCCGTTTTGGTTTTGGACCAGTGGGTAGTCGTGCACAAGTCTTTTTGTAACCGTTGGTCCCATTCTCATTTCGATTCTTCGAGGTGAGTGCGTGATCGTGGGTTGTGTGGGCATAGGGATTGATGGAATTCGTTTGCTTGGTGTTTCGTGTGTTTTGTGGTTGGAATTGTGCAGGTGACTCGACAAATGGCGACAGATTCGAGCCACGAGAGGATAGGCTCGTTTCTGGGTTGTCGTGTCGATCGACACAATGGTGGTGTGTCGATCGACACAGGACGGAGTCATGTCGATCGACACCTAGTGGCTGTGTCGATCGACATAGAGTCCCTGTACTTGTTCGTGTTGGCTGTTTTGGTTGTTTGCTTGTGTGCTCATCCTGGTATTTTATTGATTGTATGTCTATAATTAAATAACCCATAGACGGGATGACTGCGTCGCTGAGTATTTGTGATAATACTCACGCAACTCTTTTTGCCATGTGTTGCAAGTAAAGAGAAAATGTGATCGTGGAATCATGGCCAGGAAGGAGAGATGATCTAGGGTCTCGTATGGCTGGGTGCTGTTGTAGAATTGCTAGGTTGCTAGTGAATTATGAGTTGTAGTTTATTGGTTATTGGTTATTGTTTGGATTGTTGAATTGAACCGGCTAGATTTACTAAGTATGAGATTATTGAATTGATTGAATTGGTTTAATCGTTTATGTTTTCCGCATGTGGTGTGATCCAATTGAGGATTATTATCTATGATGATAATAATCTGAAGGGAAAATTTTTAAATTTTTGGGTCGGGTTGTTTCAGTTTGGTAATAGAGCGAACCCTGACGAGTGTGTGAGTCACACTGTCGGTGGTAACGATCCTGGTACGCAACGAGGACATTGCGATCAGTTAGTGGGGGTGATTGTAATATCCCGGTTTCTGAAAATATGTGGTGCATGCGGAGAGACTTAAGAGAATTGATTTGGCTACCTATATCACCAAAGTGCACTTATCTTTTCCGTCACACATCCAGAGAGAACTCCAGAGTTAAGCGTGATTGGGCTGGAGCAATTTAAGGATGGGTGACCTACTGGGAAGTAATTTCCAGTACCGTGTGACTGAGGACAAAACACGGGGAAAGATCACGTGGTGATTTACAGGGTCAATAAACAAGTCTTTCGAGCCTCCCGGACTAACGTACCGACCGTCAGAGAGGGGTGGGCCCATGGGCCGAGAGTGGGCGTGGGGCCCATTAGGAGATGAGGATTTCTCCTGAGGGGATGAGGATTTCCCCTGTATGTTATTGAGAGATGAGGATTTCTCTCAAGGGGATGAGGATTTCCCCTGCATACTGATAGCTCGATGGCGGTCGAGGCGTTACAATGCATGCTTTGCGTGGGGAAAAAACTGCATTCATGCATTACTTATAGAGTGCGATTTGTGGTTCCAAAACATCTAATTTGTCCATCTATTTTAGTATCGAGAAAAGAAAAAAAAGTGAAAACAACTAATATTAGCAACAAATCTCTTGATTAACAAAATGGGATATTGCAAAAAAAGTCCACAATAATAACACCTCTTAAAATATCATTTATTTTGTTAAACCCAATAAAAATTTAACTTTTATATTTATTTGAAATAAACATGAGATTTTTGTATTAAATCATTTTGTTATCCCGATTTATAAACATTTTTTAAACAATATCATCAGAAAATCACCTAAGAAATATAACGTTTTTTATATTTTGAGGAACTAAATTAATTTGTTACAACATATAAGATTTTAAATTTTTATGCATTTTTAATTAATACAAGATTTTCGTAAAAATTATTTGTATTTTTCCTATTTTAAAACAATATATAAAAGAATAACATCATAGAATTGTCTTAAAGATCTTTTTCTATACGAAAATGTAAAGAAAATCACAAATTAAAGTGAAGAAGACCAACATTCAATCGTTTTTATTTTTTTTTAGTGGAGAAGAAGAAAAAGACGAAGTAAGAATAAAATATTAGAAAATAAAGAAGCTAAAAAAGAAGTTGAATACGAAGATAAATACAAAGAAATACCACAAGAAGAAGAAAAAAAAATCAGATTAAAAACAATTATGAAGAAAAATAGAAAATAGAAAAAAAAAAGGAAAAAGAAAAAAAAAAATTAGAAAACGAAGACTAAAAAATCGGAGAAAAAAAACTAAAACTCTGGAATAAGAATATGAAGAAAATCGGAAAAAGAATACAAAGTTAAAATAAGTTTGAAAAACTATGAGTAGAGGAAGACGGTTAAGAAAAAAAGAAAATAATAAATGATAAAACAAACACGAAAACTACTCCAAATAAAAAAAATCAGAGAAAAACAAAAAGACCCAAAAAAATATAGTGATTTCGGCCGCAAGTAATAACCTTTCAAAAAACAAAAGAATACAAAGAACGATAAAAAACTAAAGAGAAGTGTAATAATATAAAGACAGAGTAACAAAGATATAAAAAAATTCAAATAATACAAAGACGACGAAAGAGAAGATAAGAGGAAGAAGGAAAATAAATGGGAAAAAGAAGACAACAAAAAAAATGAAAAGACAAAGACGATAAAAAAAGTAAGAAATAAAATAGACGAAACCAAAAGAAATAACAAATACGAAGTTCGAGTAGAAAAAAAAATCTAGGGATTTTGGACACAAGTAACAATCTTAGAAAAAACAAGAATGAAACGATTCTCTTCAGATTATTATCATCACAGATAATAATCCTCAATTGGGCCAATACAACATGCATCGCGGAAAACAATAACCATCAATAACAACCTCCAATTCAATAAATCCCATACTTTATTAAATTACTAATTCAATTCAATTCCATAACAATCCAACTATAACCAATAAACCAATTAACTACAACTCAGAATTCACTAGCCACCTAGCAATTCTACAACCGCACACAGCCATACGAGACCCTAGATCATCTCTCCTTCCTGGCCATGATTCCACGATCACATTTTCTCTTTACCTGCAACACATGGAAAAAAGAGTTACGTGAGTATTATCACAAATACTCAGCGACGCGGTCCCGTCTACGGGTTATTTAAGTATAGACATAATAATCAATAGAAATACCAGGATAAGCACACAAGCAAACAACAAGAACAACCAATCACGAACAAGTACAGGGACTCTGTGTCGATCGACACACCACCATGGTGTCGATCGACACGACAACCCAGAAACGAGCCTATCCTCTCGTGGCTCGATCTGTCGCGATTCGTCGAGTCACCTGCACAATTCCAACCACAAAACACACAAAACACCAAGCAAACGCATTCCATCAATCCCTATGCCCACACAAACCCACGATCACGCACTCACCTCGAAGAATCGAAATGAGAATGGGACCAACGGTTACAAAAAGACTCGTACACGACGAACCACTGATCTAAAACCAAAACGGACGACTGTTCTGGAAACTAGACAGACACAGCTACGCGTCGGTATGCGGATCGCCTCCAGAGTCCTTCTGGTTCGGTCGGAAATCAACCCCGAGGCCGACTGATCGCATACAACCTATCTGCACAAACCCATCGAGTTCAAACAGCCATAACTCGATGAATAATCAACGAGAAGACGAACCGTTTTCGCCAAAATCAAGAGCAGTGATCGGAGAACTTACCCACCAAGTTTCACCCCAATCCTCCTCGAATTGCCCAGCCGTTTGCCCTCTCAAACACTCGAGCAGAAACTGTCTTTCACCCTCAATCACACACAACTCACAACCTCTCTTGATTCTCTCTCAAATCCTCCTCTTTCTTTGATTTTGGGCCAAAAAGAGACCAACACGCGTCTGTTCCAGTCCTTTTATACAACCCTAGGGTGTCCCCTAAACCGGCCCACCAAACTGGCAATCAGAAACTGAAACCGTCGGCCTGATTTTAACTCGTGTCGATCGACACACAACCCCTGTGTCGATCGACACCCACCAAAAATCCACTTTTTGGTTCACGGGCGTTACAATTCTCCCCCACTAACACGGATTCGACCTCGAATCACGCGACACCGCCACACTACGGTCTCAACCACCTGACCTGCACCCGGCCAGTATCCTTCGAGATCACGCTCGAATCCCACAACCCGTCTTGCTAAGGCTAACACTCTCGCCTAAAATTCGACCAGATGCACCCGGAACATCAATGATGCATGCCCCATGGTCCGGATTAGGGCTGCCTGATTGACCGTCCAACAATCAAACAAGAACATGTCCGACCAACCGTTGACCCCGCATTGGACCAAATGATCGTACAACAATCAAACAAGAACATGTACGACCATCGGCGTAACATATGTTACCAGAATTGTCCAAACCAAATCCAGACTCCAGTAATAACCCCAGACTCGACGTCCACAACACACCCTGGCCCTCAGCCAGCACCACTCGTGATCACACCTGATCCCCGAGTTCTACTAGGTTCATACTAGCCTCATTGCACCGTCTCACCACGGCTACAATCCTGACCCCACTCGGTCAGCACCACCTGAGATCCACTCCCGATCCCCGAAGTTCATCCAATCCTATACTCACGACCACACTCAGACGCTACTGCTCATATCTTATACTCATAACTCATATACATGTACACCACACTCACTCGCAAGATCGTCACCCCTTGAGTTACGTGTGCATGAACCCACTCGTCCCCTGGAGAGAACCACCTTCCCTCAAAGTACATGTAAGGAACCCACTCGTCCCCTAGAGAGAACCACCAATTCTCGAGTATATGCAGGAACCCACTCGTCCCCTGGAGAGAACCACTATCCCTCAGTATGCAGGAAACCCACCCGTCTCCTTGAGCAATACTCTGATACATGCATCATAAGTACCTCTCGACTGAAATCACCTCTCGTGGTCATCCGAAACAACCCAATCACCAGGGTGTTTCGCAGAGTCCCTGGAAAAGACGATTCTAACTCACATAAAACCTCTTTTCCAGACTCTCCCTAGGACATAGACAAGTTCTAACGCGCATAGAGCTTACATTTCCAGCCCCTCCTGGAATATGTACAATCTCATTTCCAGCCACTCCTGGAACGTGAACGATCTCATTTCCAGCCACTCCTGGAACATAAACGATCTCATTTCTAGCCACTCCTAGAACATGAAAAATCTCATTTCTAACCACTTCTAGAACATGAACAAATCTCATTTCCAGCCACTCCTGGAACATGAGCGATCTCATTTCCAGCCCCTTCTGGAACATGAGCAACCTCTAAGCCGCGTAAAACTCCTATTCCTAGCCATCCTAGCCGATAGGCAAGCTCTAACTCACATAGAACTTCTATCGCTAGACATCCACATGACCTACCAGTCATCACAAACCATGATATCACTAGTCATCTCATAAGAACCCATATCTTAACCACTCATTTAATAAGGTAAACTCATCTTATTAAATCTCAAAAATGTATACTCATTACATCCACAAATGAAATACAATATCACAACATAACAACATGCTAAAACAGTCTCTGGAAACCAGAAAAGAAACTCAAGCCACCGCTTGCTTCTCGAACCAGTTCAAGAACTTCCTCTTCATCGACACCTCTGGTTCCCAAGTCTCCTCCTCAATACCGTCACAGTCCCATACGATTCTCACCAACGGTATACTCTTCCGGCGCAGAACCTTGACCTTCCTCTCGAGAATCCTCATAGGCCTCGCCGCCAACGTCATGTTGGGCTGAAGATCCTCCGAAATCCTAGCCAACACCTCCTCAGACTCATGTAGACACTTCCGCAGCATCGAAACATGAAATACTTTGTGAAAAGCCTTCATACTCTGAGGTAACTCCAACCGATAAGCCACCGGTCCGACCCGCTCCACAACCTTGAACGGACCCATAAACCTTGGACTCAGCTTATTCTCTGAAATGGATCTATTAGGACCCCTCAACATAGCTGCCTTGAGATACACCATATCTCCCAGCTCAAACTCCAGCTCTTTCCGTCTCTTATCGGCGTAACTCTTCTGCCGATCCTGAGCCTCTCTCATGTTCAGCCTCAAGACACAGATCTTCTCCGTCGTCTCCTGAACAAAATCTGCACCAAATATGCTCCTCTCCCCCACTTGAGTCCAGCATAGTGGTGTCCTACATGGCCTCTCATACATAGCCTCATACGGAGCCATCCCAATACTCACCTGGTAACTGTTGTTATACGCAAACTCAACCAGGTTCAGATGATCCACCCAATGACCACCATAATCAAGCACACACATCCTCAACAGATCCTCCAATATCTGAATCGTTCTCTCTGACTGCCCATCTGTCTGAGGATGGTACGCTGTACTCATATGCACCTTAGTGCCCATCTCTGCCTGAAATGCCCTCCAGAACTCTGAAGTAAATCTCGGATCCCGGTCTGACACAATACTAGCTGGCACACCGTGCAGCCTCACAATCTCTCGCACATACTTCCTAGCCAAAATTGCCGCTCCATCAGTCTTCTTGATGGCTAGAAAGTGTGCTGACTTGGTCAGACGATCTACAATAACCCAAATCGCATCAAAAGTCCGTGACACCGGCAACCCCGTCATGAAATCCATGGTAATCATATCCCACTTCCACTCCGGAATGGGCAAACTCTGTAACATACCACTCAGAACTTGATGCTCAGCCTTCACCAGCTGACACACGTTGCACGCTGCAACCCAGCTAGCTACATCCCTCTTCATCCCGACCCAATGATAATATCGCTTCAGGTCACGATACATTTTGGTCGCTCCCGGATGAATCGACAACATGCTCGAAAGAGCCTCCCTCAGGATCTCTTACCTTAGATCCTCGTCTTTGGGTACACAAAACCGCCAATTCACCAGTATCATCCCACTCGCTGAGACCACATACTCTGAACCGGCCGCCTGAGAATCATCAATCAAACTCTGATCCTTCTCCTGAGCAACCCGAATCCTGCTCAACAGATCTGCCTGGTTAGCTGCCTCTAACCCCAATGGCTCCTGTGAGATCACACACAACCTCAACGTGCTGATCTCGCTCACCAGAGTCTCCATATCTCGCTCCTGATCTGAAGCCGCTCTCTTCCGACTCAACGCATCTGCAACCAAGTTAGCCTTACCCAGATGGTACCCAATCTCTAGGTCATAGTCTGGAACTAACTCCATCCAACGTCTCTGTCTCTGGTTCAGCTCTGGCTGAGTGAAGAAATACTTCAAACTCTTGTGGTCTGTGAATACCTGCACCTTCCCGCCATACAGATAAGACCTCCAAATCTTAAATGCAAAAATCACCGCACCCAACTCCAGATCATGGGTAGGGTAATTGCACTCATGTTTCCTTAACTGCCTCGAAGCATACGCAATAACCTTCCCCTGTTGCATCAACACACATCCCATACCAACTCCTGAAGCATCTGTATACACCACAAACGGCTCACCCGGCTCGGGTAACGCCAAAACCGGTGTACTAGTCAGCATTTCCTTTAGCATCCTGAAACTCTCCTCGCAAGCTGAAGACCACACAAACGGAACATCCTTCCCTGTCAGCTTCGTCATCGACTGCGCCATACTCGCAAACCCCTTGACGAACCTCCTGATCTCGGTGGCACTCCTCGGTCTAGGCCAACCTCTGATAGCCTCAATCTTAGCCGGATCCATAGAGACTCCCTCTGCTGACACAACGTGGCCAAGAAAGCTCATCTCTCGCTGCCAGAAACTGCACTTACTCAACTTCGCATACAGCTTCTGCTCCCGCAGCATCTCCAAAACCAACCTCAAATGCACCTCGTGCTCTTCCAGACTCCTCGAGTATACCAGGATATCATCTATGAAGATGATCACGAACACGTCCAGATACTCCTGGAACACCCCGTTCATCAACGACATGAACACTGCTGGGGCATTTGTCAACCCAAACGGCATCACCACAAACTCATAATGTCTGTACCTCGTCCTGAATGCCGTCTTCCGAACATCCGCCTCATCGATCGGAATCTGATGGTAACCCGACGCCAAGTCAATCTTGGAAAACCAAGTAGCCCTCGCAACTGATCCAGCAACTCATCAATGCGTGGCAGAGGATACCTGTTCTTCACAGTGACTCGGTTAAGTCCCCGGTAATCGATACACAACCAGAAACTCTCATCCTTCTTCTTCACGAATAACACCGGCGCTCCCCACAGTGAAACACTAGGCCGGATGAAACCCTTCCCCAACAGATCATCCCGCTACTTCTTCAGCTCTGCCATCTCTGCTGGAGCCATACAGTAAGGCGCCTTAGATATAGGAGTCATTCCAAGCTCCAACTCAATCGTAAATGGATCCGACCGCGACGGTGGCAATCCCAACAACGACTGAAACACATCCTGGAAATCCCGACAACCCGAATATCTCCAACTGCAACCTCTCCAACAGTTTCCGGCATCACTATCGTCGCCAAATACGCCTCACAGCCCTTCTCAATCAACTGCTCGGCCTGTATCGCTGAAATCACGAGACTCCCGGAAGTCGGTCACACCCCCTATACACCAACCTTCCCGTCTCCCGCTCGAACACAACACGTCCCCGAAGACAATCCAGATGGACCTTGTACCGATCCAACCAATCCATACCCAAGATAACATCGTACAGTTCCACCGGACTAATGACCAGGTTTGCTGGCATCGACTCTCCCGCCACCAGAACGTCCACATCACGAGCCCGCACGAAAGTAGCTAATGTCCTGCCACCAGCAACCTTAACTACTCCCGTCTGCTCTCCAGAATCGCTCCGGATCCCGCTACCCTCCGCACACTCTGGAGTAATAAAGCTATTCGTAGCTCCCAAATCGAACAACACGTGGGACTCACAAATCGAACTCTCTCACAGTCCGACCTCCCTGAATCAGGTTCAAAAACCTCAATTCCATCCTATCCACCGCCTCCTGCGGAAAATACTTGGCGTTAAACTCCGCTAAGAAATCCTCCCAGACCATCTCGGCCTGCACCCTCCTAGTCTCGACGCCTCTCCACCAAAGATGTGCATCACCATCCAGATAGTGAACCGCCATGTCCACTCTGTATCCCTCAGGACACCTGATCGAGCGAAAATTAAGCTCCAATCTCCGCCGCCACTCATCGGCCTCCTCAGGCTTGGCACCACCCGAGAAAAACCTGGTGCCAATCCTCTGCATTTGCTCCATCTACCTCAGGTAGGATGGAAGCTCCTCCGCAACCGCCACACCCGGCTGCACACCAGCCACTACCAGCTGAACCCCAGCCACCACTGGCTACACACCAGCCCCACCTGGCTGAACTCCCGGAGCCTAACCCGGAGCCGGTACCCCACCTGGTAACTGCTCCAGAATCAACTGCAGCAAACCCGCCAGACGATCATCTCGGTCTTGGGCCACACCTACGGGAGCACCCCCACCCGGGCCCCCCGCACCAACAGCTACTTCGGGACCCACACTGGCCCCACTAGCCCTCACGCTGGCATCCGTAGCAGTCACACCCACAGACCCCTCCTGAAACGCTTGCAAATCTGCCGCCTGCTCCCGCGTGGTCTCCTGGGCCACACTCGCGGCATCAGACTCAACCTGCAGTCCTCGCCCACGCCCACCACGACCACCTCGGCCTCCACGGCCCCCACAACCTCTACCTCTAGCACCTCTAGCCATAACTCTGCACTCCCAGCAGATTACTAAGTACTAGAACAAAAACAAAAATCATACAACACTTACTGTGGAATCTCATTGAAGGCTCGGAAGAGATGATCTATGTCCCCAAATCCACATATCAATCAATTAATTATCACACAATCAATTAATCAATCACCCGCCCTAGAACCATAAGGGCCGCACTAGAACCGTTAGGGCTCTGATACCAAACTGAAACGACCCGACCCAAAAATTTTAAAATTTTCCCTTCAGATTATTATCATCACAGATAATAATCCTCAATTGGGCCAATACAACATGCATCACGGAAAACAATAACCATCAATAACAACCTCCAATTCAATAAATCCCATACTTTATTAAATTACTAATCCAATTCAATTCCATAACAATCCAACAATAACCAATAACCAATAACCAATAAACCAATTAACTACAACTCATAATTCACTAGCCACCTAGCAATTCTACAACCGCACACAGCCATACGAGACCCTAGATCATCTCTCCTTCCTGGCCATGATTCCACAATCACATTTTCTCTTTAACTGCAACACATGGCAAAAAGAGTTGCGTGAGTATTATCACAAATACTCAGCGACACAGTCATCCCGTCTACAGGTTATTTAAGTATAGACATAACAATCAATAGAAATACGAGGATGAGCACACAAGCAAACAACAAGAACAACCAATCATGAACAAGTACAGGGACTCTGTGTCGATCGACACAGCCACTAGGTGTCGATTGACATGACTCTGTCCTGTGTCGATCGACACACCACCATGGTGTCGATCGACACGATAACGCAGAAACGAGCCTATCCTCTCGTGGCTCGATCTGTCGCGATTCGTCGAGTCACCTGCACAATTCCAACCACAAAACACACAAAACACCAAGCAAACGCATTCCATCAATCCCTATGCCCACACAAACCCACGATCACACACTCATCTCGAAGAATCGAAATGAGAATGGGACCAACGGTTACAAAAAGACTCGTACACGACGAACCACTGGTCCAAAACCAAAACAGATGACTTTCTGGAAACTAGACAGACACAACTACGCGTCGGTATGCGGATCGCCTCCAGAATCCTTCTGGTTCGGTCGGAAATCAACTCTGAGGCCGACTGATCGCAGACAACCTATCTGCACAAACCCATCGAGTTCAAACAGCCATAACTCGATGAATAATCAACGAGAAGACGAACCGTTTTCGCCTAAATCAAGAGCAGAGATCGGAGAACTTACCCACCAAGTTTCACCCCAATCCTCCTCGAATTGCCCAGCCGTTTGCCCTCTCAAACACTCGAGCAGAAACTGTCCTTCACCCTCAATCACAAACAACTCACAACCTCTCTTGATTCTCTCTCAAATCCTCCTCTTTCTCTGATTTTCGGCCAAAAAGAGACCAACACGCGTCTGTTCCAGTCCTTTTATACAACCCTAGGGTGTCCCCTAAACCGGCCCACCAAACCGGCAATCAGAAACCGAAACCGTCGGTCTGATATTAACTCGTGTTGATCGACACACAACCCCTGTGTTGATCGACACCCACCAAAAATCCACTTTTTGGTTCACGTGCGTTACAAAGAAAATGAGTAGAAGAATAACAAAGAAACAATCAGAGAAGATAAATAAAAACCGGAAGAAGAAGACGAACTATAAGAAGTGACAAAGAAAACGATGAAAAAGTGAAATATTAAAAGATAAAAAAAATAGAAACTGAGAAGAATAAATAAAATAAATGTAGATAATTTACTACAATATCATCCAAAAAAACATAAATTTCAACGATTTGCTATTTCAACTTAATAAAACAAAAAATAACATTAAATCTTACTCACAAAACCCGATGAATTCACAATACCAGATTCATATGAAATGTCTAATTCGCCTCAATGTTTTACCAAACTAACTAATTGATACAACAGACATACGAACATGCACAAAACTAAATATTGTAATTTACGTATACCAACTCCAAAGACTATTCATTATAAAATTCAATACTTAACATATTTATTCTCTACCTTCAAGCTAAAAAAACTATCATACTTTTTCAAACTAATCGATTCTACTTACAAACTAAAACCATACATATCTAATCTTAGAACATATTATATATGACATAATACGAACACTAAGTATAATTTACAACATATATAACAAATGTTCCCGCACAAAGTGAAAGTGCGGGTGAGAATCTAGTTTGTACATTAAAACAATAATATTCAGCTTTAATTTCGGCTATTCAATAAAAGATTCATAATGTTAAATTCGGAAGTTATTTAATTATTTCATATTTTAAAAAGATTGAAATCTTTCTCTGCAAGTTTGTTATTATTTACTACCAAGATTTACTCTTAACAATTAATATTTTTTATTCACTTTCTATAACTAATAATATTTGAGAGAATATTCTCCAAAAACCCTAAACATATTCATCTCTACGATACTTTATTATAAATACCTTGAGCTTTCTTCTTTTCTATTCATTCACAAACCTTTCCGAAACAAGTCAGAAATTCGTAAAAATGGCTTTACAAACATCTATCACTCAACTTCGAGATGTGAAGCCATTTAAAGCGTTGTGGAAGATTCAAGTTAAGGTTCTTCATGTTTGGAAGTCATTCCATGCAACGAATGGTGAAACTTTGGAGATTATTTTGGTTGATGAAGTGGTACGTATTTTTCTTATAAAAGCAAATTCCCGTTTACTTTAATTCTAATTCTAATTCTAACGAATATACTAAAACTCATAGACTTAAATGGTTTAACCCGTGTTTTATCACTAATAAATATAGATCTCCTCGTTTGATCGGATAGCTACTATTGAATTACTAACATCGGATTGCTAAGAGTAGATCCATTTTACGAAGAGCTCAATCGAAACATTCTGATCGGTTAGTTTTATTTATGTGTAAATAATTTTTTTCACTGTCTAATTTTAAATTTAATTTTCATTCATTTATTTCAGATGTTATAGACCAAATTGTTAGTCTCAGAGACTTGGAAACTTTACAAGTTAACAACAAAGACACTCACAAACTTGAGTTCGAACTTTGGAACGCCACGTAATGCTATATGAGAGCCATTTTCTTTTTTTGATTTTTAGATGTTTGTTAGAATCTAAAATCACTTTCCATTCACATATAGGAATGATCGTTTGGCATGTACCTTGTGGGGAAAATTTGCAGAAGGTGTTTACAATGCCTGTCAAAATTTTGAGGATGGTTTTGTGATTTGTCTAATTCGATTTGCAAAGATTAACGTATTTCGAGGTGTTTATATTATGACAGCATATTCATAGTCTTTATATTTTGATAGTGATAAGAAATACTCATAGTGTTTATATTGTTATGCTATTCTCCACACATTTCAGGTCAGCCACAAGTCACTAATACTTTTGATGCGTCTCAAGTAATTATTAATCCGCAATGCTCTGAGTTGGTTGAATTTAAAAAGAGGTTTGTGATTTATTTTGAGATATGATTAAATATTTTTATTTCTAAAACAAAACCAGAAGATATTAACGTGCGTATTTTCAGTTTGCCAGATGATGGTATGGTTATGAGAATAGATAAAAAAAAGGCCCCAAAAGGATGAATTAGTCCTCAAAGAAGAATATTTTGATCAATTTCCTTTGGTCACAATTAGTGAACTGATTAGTACTACTAAGGTATTGACGTTATACCATTTAAGTTACCTTTATTGTCGAATGGTTTTTGATAGATTATATTCTAACAGGTTGACAGATACAAAATCATGTGCACCATTTGCGGTATTAATTATTATTAGTCGTGGTATTATGTTACTTGCAAGAAATGTAAGCAAAGAGTTTACAAGAATATTTCAAAGGAGAAGGACATTGGTAAATTAGTGAAGAAGCAATCATTCCGTTGTGAGTTTTGCATTAACACCAATGTTACATCCGTCGTTGCAAGATATCTATTATTCCAATTATGTTTCTCAATCTTATTTTTTTTTAAATGTAATATTTTTGACATCATCTCTATAATATTAAAAGAGAAATACATTTAGTAAAAATATTGTTATATTTGATTCGTTCAAAAAATTAAGTTTTTTTCTTATGATTTTGTTTCTCATGTAGTTTAGACGACTTTAAAGATCTCAATCTTGCTCAAAGATTTTTTTGTTTATCGTATTCTTTCCACACAATTGTCTTTCTCATGAATAATGATTGCCTTTTTATATTGGATAAATGGGTTTAAATTTAACAAATTAAAAAACATAAATGATAATATGATAAAAATAGAGTAATTGAGCACCATTCACTCACAAGCATTGATATTGGAAGTTGAAAAATAATGCATGCTTTGCGTGGGGAAAAAGCTGCATTCATGCATTACATATAGAGTGCGATTTGTGGTTCTAGAACATCTAATTTGTCCATCTATTTTACTATCGAGAAAAGAAAAAAAAAGTGAAAACAACTAATATTAGCAACAAATCTCTTGATTAACAAAATGGGATATTGCAAAAAAGTCCACAATAATAACAACTCTTAAAATATCATTTATTTTGTTACACTCAATAAACATTTAACTTTTATATTTATTTGAAATAAACATGAGATTTTTGTATTAAATAATTTTGTTATCCCGATTTATAAACATTTTTTAAACAATATCATCAGAAAATCACCAAAGAAATATAACGTTTTTTATTTTTTGAGGAACCAAATTAATTTGTTACAACATATAAGATTTTAAAATTTTATGCATTTATAATAAATACGAGATTTTCGTGAAATTTATTTGTGTTTTTCCTATTTTAAAACAATATATAAAAGAATACCATCATAGAATTCCCTTAAGGATCTTTTTCTTATACGAAAATGCAAAGAAAATCACAAATTAAAGTGAAGAAGACCAACATTCAATCGTTTTTATGTTTTTTTAGTGGAGAAGAAGAAGAAGAAGATGAAGTAAGTGAAGAAATAATAAAATACTAGAAAATGAAGAAGCTAAAAAAGAAGTTGAATACGAAGATAAATACAAAGAAATACCACAAGAAGAAGAAAAAAAATCAGATTAAAAAAAAGTATGAAGAAAAAAAGAGAAAATAGAAAAAAAAGAAAAAAAGGAAAAAAAAAAATTAGAAAACGAAGAATAAAAAATCGGAAAAAAAAAACTAAAACTTTGGAATAAGAGGATGAAGAAAATCAGAAAAAGAATACAAAATTAAAATAAATTTGAAAAACTATGAGTAGAGGAAGACGGTTAAGAAAAAAAGGAAATAATAAATGACAAAACAAACACGAAAACTACTCCAAATAAAAAAATCAGAGAAAAACAAAAAGACCCAAATAAAATATAGTGATTTGGGTCGCAAGTAATAACTTTTCAAAAAACAAAAGAATACGAAGAATGATAAAAAACTAAAGAGAAGTACAATAATATAAAGACAGAGTAACAAAGATATAAAAAATTCAAATAATACAAAGACGACGAAGGAGAAGATAAGAGGAAGAAGGAAAATAAATGGGAAAAAGAAGACAACAAAAAAAATGAAAAGACAAAGACGATAAAAAAGTAAGAAATAAAATAGACGAAACCAAAAGAAATAACAAATACGAAGTTGGAGTAGAAAGAAAAATCTAGCGATTTTGGACGCAAGTAACAATCTTAGAAAAAACAAGAAAATGAGTAGAAGAATAACAAAGAAACAATCAGAGAAGACAAATAAAAACCGGAAGAAGAAGACGAAAAATAAGAAGTGACAAAGAAAACGATGAAAAAAGTCAAATATTAAAAGATAAAAAAATAGAAACCGAGAAGAATAAATAAAATAAATGTAGATAATTTACTACAATATCATCCAAAAAAACATAAATTTCAACGATTTGCTATTTCAACTTAATAAAACAAGAAATAACATCAAATCTTACTCACAAAACCCGACAAATTCACAATACCAGATTCATATGAAATGTCTAATTCGCCTCAATGCTTTACCAAACTAACAAATTGATACAACATACATACGAACATGCACAAAACTAAATATTGTAATTTACGTATACCAACTCCAAAGACTATTTATTATAAAATTCAATACTTAACATATTTATTATCTACCTTCAAGCTAAAAAACTATCATATTTTTTCAAACTAATCGATTCTACTTACAAACTAAAACCATACATATCTAATCTTATAACATATTATATATGACATAATACGAACACTAAGTATAGATTACAACATATATAACAAATGTTCCCGCACAAAGTGCGGGTGAGAATCTAGTACTATATAAAAGTTGAAGCTATAAGCTTTTGAGGTCATCCACCTAGGATTTAATTCAACATATAGTAGCATGTCAAATCAACATTAAAAATTATGTTAATTTTACTTTTGTTGTTAATAAAAGACTAAGACAAAATTTCTTTATTTCACAAACTCATTATTAATTTAATTTTTTTGTTAATAAAAGACTAAGACACAATTTCCTTATTCACAAACTCATTATTTAAGATGATTTCCGTTTTTTTTTAAATGTGTTTTGATTTTTCTTTTAATTTGTATATACTATAGATAAGGAAATTATTGTAAGAAAAAATACAAAATAGTTAATTTCTTATATATATACGAGTTCTAGAGTCTACAATATATGCTCTTTTTCGTTTATTGTTTTTATCTCATTGCTCTTAATGTATTTTTCTCCGTTCGTATTGCTGTAGGTTTCATCTTTGTTATGGTGAGGATCTTTGCTATCAAGGTTCGATGATATACAGAGTCATATACTATTATTGCCTTCATCGCCTATATTTTAGTTTAGCTCATGAATAGTTTTTCTCAATATTTATATTTGAATAGTTTTTTTTGATTTTTTTAGTGTAATTTGTTTTATTGTATATGATATGTTATGTTCATGATTAATTATTTAAAAAATTACTGCAATTTTAAACCTAACTTTGTGGTTGTGTCTTCTTTTGTTTTAGATTACGAAGAAAAAGAAATCCTCTAACCAATATCAAAAGCAAAAACTATTAAAAAGATGATTAAAAACATGTAAATTTACAAAATTATTCCTTTTTTTACAATAGAATTTTTCAAAGACCAATGTCCTTCACATATAAAAAAATCACGATGTCAAGATCTCTAGAACACGAGTTCTCGCATGATAGAATATCAACAATGGTAAATGCAAAATAGTATACTCTTATTCAATTGATTTTGTTTATATTTTTAATAGTAAATTTGTTATCATCTATGTTGTAGAAACACAAAAAAGATATGACTCTAATGAAGAAGCTCACTGATTTTCTCATTGTATATTTCTCAAAAGGTTTTGATTTTTTTAAAAACAAAACGGTGATTGTATTGCATCCGTTAGTGTTCAATATTTCATAGCTAAGTAATATATAAAAATACATTAAATAATACGATTGAAATTAAAATTTACATATTTTTACTGTATTTCAGGGCATCAATTGTCAGATGGACAATCATTTGATCTTTCGAAAGAATGCTGTGTCGGGTCAAAGATTCATCAGTGGAGATGTACCCAAAGGAACGGAGAAAGCTTCCGGCAAAGCCTCCACAACGTTCATCAGTGATGTCATGGCTTACGTGAAGGTCAGCATGAGTATTAGTTTATTTTATATTTTTAAATAATTTATTTATTACAAATATGCCTTTAGAAATATTTGTTTACGTTTCTTTTCGAATATTTCATGCAAACGTATGAGAATAATGAAGCAACATCATCAGGCTTCTATGATAAAGAGCTTTCATTGTTTCTTGACATGATATGGCGTGAGAAATAGCAGAATCCATTAGGTTTACATTTTTTCTTTTATAAATACTGCTCTGGTTTTGGTAAAGGAGTTTGGTGTTGTTTTTTTGTTTTTTTTGTTCGGTCTATAATTTTAGGTTGTCAAATTATTTAAATCAATTGATGTTATCTATCTTAAATATGTGCTTTTGACATCAAGTCTGAATAAGAAAATAAATTTGAATAAATTTGTCTATCTCTAATTTTGTATATTGGGATCTTATAAATTTCAAATTCTTAATTTTCTTCTTTTCAAAAGTTATTTTATACTATATAAAATTTCATGCTATTTGAAACTAAAAGTGTCCACGTGAGATATAAACACACAATTCTATTAGTCCACAGAAGCATTTAGAATAATAACATTAAAAAGAAAATTGTGTATTAGTTTCTTTTTAACAATAACAAAAAATTTCCTTTTAACAATAACAAAAATTTACCTTAAAATGAAATTAGGAAAGTTTATTAATTCTAGGATAATATTTTTAGTTAAATTTCGTAATTGTAAGGTTTCAATTATTTTAGATAGAGCAAGGGGAAAAGAGTTTATGTGTATGTGTGGATTTTGGAGATTAGATGATGATATTGTTCATGTGATTTCATTGCCATACAATCAACCTAAGTTTTCTTAGAATAATACATATCTATAAGAAAAAACTGAAGATATACTCTTAGAAGGGAAAAAATGTATTGAAATTAATAAATCTTATATAATATAATAAAGATTATCGCTAATAATGTGAATAATGGTATGTAGATGGTTGTGGTTAAGAGGTAGCTAAAGATTTTTGGGAGAATTGCAAAAACCCTAACTCGAACAAAATAAAGATGAGATCAGTGTCCTATATAAAAATGTTTTTTTATCACTTTATGCCAATAAAAATAAATATCGTAGAAAAGATTTTTGTAAGTAGCCAAATCATAAACTTTTATTTTGTACAATATTTTGAAACGATATTGAAAACATAAAACACAATAGGAAGAAAATAGGTTTTTGGTAAAATCATATGAAATCCAAAATAATTATGTTTAATTAAAATTTTACTTCTATCATTTGTTGTATTATATTTTAATCAAATTAATATTTATAAAAACATTCAATAATATATTATTGAGTAAAACTTATCACTGTTGGTGTAACGCCTCGACCGCCGTCGAGCTATCAGTATGCAGGGGAAATCCTCATCCCCTCGAGAGAAATCTTCATCTCTCAATAACATACAGGGGAAATCCTCATCCCCTCAGGAGAAATCCTCATCTCCTAATGGGCCCCACGCCCACTCTCGGCCCGTGGGCCCACTCCTCTCCGATAGTCGGTGCGTTAGTCCGGGAGGCTCGAAAGACTTGTTTACTAACACTGCAAATCACCACGTGATCTTTACCAGTGTTTTGTCCTCACTCACACGGTACTGGAAATGACTTCCCAGTAGGTCACCCATCCTTAAATTGCTCCAGCCCAAGCACGCTTAACTCTGGAGTTCTCTCTGGATGTGTGACGGAAAAGATAAGTGCACTATGGTGATATAGGTAGTCAAATCAATTATCTTAACCCTCTCCGCATGCACCACATATTTCAGAAACTGGGATGTTACAGTTTGTATTAATCTTCTTATGGTAATAATAACAATCAAGTATCTCGCCATTTTATTTTTTTCATCCGTTTATGTCAATGTTTGACTAATTAAATATTATGAAACCTGAAAATATATTAAACCTAATTTCTTTATTTCGTAACCTCATTTTTTGTTTTTGGGTCAAATATTTCATAAGCTCATTATCTCCAACAATTTCTACTTTTTTATTGTTTATTTATTTTCTTTAAATATATTGACTATTCTTTTTAATGTAAAACACGATCAGTCACACTAAACTATCTAATTGACATATGTATTGGTCAAATAAGCAATTTTACAATAATACTAAAACATATATGAAAACGAAAACACACTAAATAATTAGAAACAAAAATAAATAGAAAGAAAAATTAAAAAGATATATAATTAGTATAATTATATAATTAGGTATCGAGCTGATTTATCAGTTTGTGACAAAGACAACGTCGCAACTTTCATAATCTTTGATCGTGATGCAGCAAAACTAACTGATATGAGATTCAAAGTTCATGACCGCAATGATTGTTAGATGTAGGCCGTACTTTTAAGTTTAAATGACACTTATACCCTATAACTTCAATGATGCCCACCAAACTATCACAGTTACACACATCCAAGAAAAAATCAATGTTGGTGACGAAACTATCCGAGAAGGCGTCAATGGTAGTGGCAAAGCTCTCCAAGAACACGTCAATGGGGAGACCATGACATTGATCGAAAAAGCATAGCATAAACATCTAGATCAATTGCAGTGTATGAATATAGTGACACGAAACACGATGACATGGCTGACATCAACCACAGAGAAAACATCATCCTTCACGACTGACTTACATACAACATCAACCTTTTTGAAATTTAGATTTATGAATACTTTGTTTAAGGATATGCTATAACAAGATCTAAACATTATATATTTATGGTAAACGTTATATATAAGTCTCTTTACCGATACAAATTAGTATTTACTGTAGATTAATTATTCAATTCTCTACGCTTTTTTTCATTTTCTCATCATTATACTTTTGCTTCCGTATATGACAATGTCTGCTAATTTAAAAATTAGCAAGTACAAATTTATATAAAACCTATCGATAAAACAAACCCACGCGTAGCGTGGGTATAAAATCTAGTCTTATTATAGAAAGCTTGATGCATCAAACATGATAAACAAGATCGTGATACGTATCAAGTTGGTTTATCAGATTTTGACACGTGTATACAGGTGTAAAATAATTATTTTCAATTAGATTTTACCACAAATAAAAAGATTTATCTATTTATCTTTATTTATAAAATAGTGAAAAGTGACCTAATTTAAATAGGATTAGGAAAATCTAAAACTAATTTAAATTGGATTAGGAAAATCTTATTATTTTTTCTATTTATCTTTATTTGTAAAATAGTGAAAAGTAACCTAATTTAAATAGGATTAGAAAAATTAAAATCTAATTTAAATTGGATTAGGAAAATCTTATTATTTTAAAATATGTGACATGATTTAATTGAAAATCTTATTAATTTGAAATATGTGACATAATTTAATTGAAAATCTTATTATATAAAGCTTGGTTCGCAAACTTCATAATTAATATGATCGGGACACGTGTCAAGTCGGTTAACCAGATTTTGACATGTATATACAATTGTAAAAGATTTTTTTAATTAGATTTAATTATATGTCAAAAACAATTATCTATTTATCTTTATTTATAAAATAGTGAAAAATAAATCTAATTAAATAAGATTAGGAAAATCTGAACGTAATTTAATTAGAGTAAGAAAAATTTAAGTATTTGGAAATTAAATAGGAATAAATTTATCATGATCATGACACGTGTCAAGTCGGATGAACAAATTTTGACATGTGTATACAAATATAAAATAATGTTTTCAATTAAATTTAGTTACATGTCAAAATATTTATCTATTTGTCTTTATTTGTAAAATAGTGAAAAGTAAACCTAATTTAAGTAGGATTAGAAAAATCTAAACGTAATTTAAATAGGATTATAAAAAATTAAATTATTTAGAAATATATGGAATAATTTAATTGAATATCAAATAATATAAGAAAGAAGTATGAGAATACAAAAATAGATAAATATTTGACAGACTTCTCTATAAGTAATTTTGTACAAATATTCTCAATTTTATTTTATCTCTTCGTGGGGTGACCTAATTTTGTCTTTCGTTTTTTCGTGTTTGATTAGTTTTACGGGAGTTATAAAATATTTAGAGAGTAAAAATTGTTCAAGTACCAATATGAAAATAAATTTATCAACATTTTGAGAAATAGAAATTTGAGTAGTAAAATAGAAAAAAAAATTACACCTAATTTAATTTAAATAGAAATAATAAAAACTAATGATTTGAAAATATGTGATAAAATTTTATTTTATATCAAATAACAAAATCATTAAAATTAATAAATAAATGTTATGTTTCTCAATTAGTGGGTTTACAACAACGTTTTCACTTTTAATTTGTTTATTTTAACAGGTAATTTAATTTTTTTTATACAATTAAATATTTTATTTTTTCACAAGTTTATAAAATATTAAATTACAAAATCCGCATATATGTGGGTCCTTCATCTAGTTATATATATGCTGCTATACAACGATGAATATAAATACAATATAAATTTTATTATTTATAAATTATAATTTTTTATATATATTTAATATATTATGTATTTTTGTAAAATACTTAGACCGTATATTAAATCGTCTAGGCTTTGATTAGGTATTCTAGGCACTAGGCATTGGGTCACCGTCCGCTTAGTGTCTAACTCTTTCTTAAACATTGTTAAAAAAATGATATATTTGTTGGCGCAAAACGGATAGTTAAGCATTAAAAGGGAAACTTATTGAAATAACCTCAAATTTGAGGTCAATTACAAATGTAACCCCGTCTTTCTCTCTCATCAAAATTTTATCAAACCAACTATAAGATTCAACTTATTTACGGAAATGCTATTATATTTGAATTAAATTTTTTTTTTAAATCAGACATACAAACTATCAAATAAACACCCAAATATATTAACTTATTTACGAAAATGCCATTGTCATCAATATTTCCAACCACCATGAACAATCAAAATCAAGTTCTAAATGCTTCCCCAACTAATTAGGAATGGATAACAGCTTCATTTGTGAGCTCATAACTTCTTCTTCGCCCATTTCCTCTTCAATTTCATCCAAAAACTATCTAAATTTGGTTTTCAAAATTATTTCTCTCATAATCTATCGATTTTCAATGGTTCTTTCATAAACGACGGCTGGGCTTCTTTGTTAACGGTCATATTAGAGAACTATACACGAGAAGATTCATGTACAGAAACAGATGTCTTCAAGAGATGTCTACCAGAGAAGTCTACTAGAAAAGTCTACTAGAGAAGTGTACACGAGAAGATTCATGTACAGAAACAGATGTCTTCAAGAGAAGACTACCAGAGAAGTCTACTAGAAAATCTACTAGAGAAGTGTACACGAGAAGATTCATGTACAGAAACAGATGTTTACAAGAGAAGTCTACAAGAGAAGTTTTTAGAGAGAAGTTAATAACATATCAGATTACGTTCTATAACAGAAGTTTGTACATATCACATCCCGCCATTATAGCCAAAAAATAAGGATGAGTTTTTCTTAAATCTACAATATATATGCAAGATATCTACAATATTGAAATTGTTTGGTTTTAGTCATAAGCATCCAAACCAGTATACGATGTTGTGTCTGCCCCACGAAATTCAGTCTCCTCGAATATCTCAGCCGCAAGCTTTTCCCTAATACGTTTTATCTTCGCATCAGATAAGGCAGCAACACTAAATGGATGGCCGAGAGCATGACATTCAATGTACTTCAGACAATACACTCCACAATCCCCATTTTTCTTGTTTTGTGGTACTCTCGATGCTGGCCACCTTTCATGCGTGAATGGGGTGTATGGCCACTTGTGTCTATCTTGTACTGCACATGAAGTTCGAAGTAGATAAGGTAACATAACGGCAATGGGCTCGACCTTCTCTTTGAGTTTTGCGAGCGTTGCATGGTTCACTATAGAGTCCCACACGACAATGTATCTCTTTGGGATTGATATCCACAAAGCCACCCAATGATCTTTTTTTACATTTAATGGTAAATAAATGTCCTCCACTTCAGTCCCCCACGTCTTCGCTACTCTTGCATACTCGGGGATTAGACCTGTATAGTAATCCCACGACCCACCTGGTAGTTTTTTTCCAGATCCGTCAGCATTGGGAGGAAATTCTTTAAACTCTTTGTACCTCATATTCCATATGTTGCCTAGAGTAGTGTCGAGGATGCAAAATTTTTCACTCCTAAACCACTTTGGATGAGCCTTGTACCGTTTTCTCAGCATATTCAACACAGCATCCAAGTGCTGCAACAAAACGACCAAAAGAATCAATGTTAAACATCAAGAACATAATAGAAGTCTACTGGAGAAGTCTACAAACAATAGAAGTCTACGAAGAAGTCTACCGGAGAAGTCTACTGGAGAAGTCTACCGGAGAAGTCTACTGGAGAAGTCTACTAGAGTAGTCTACTGGAGAAGTCTACAAGAGTAGTCTACTAGAGAAATCTACCAGAGTAGTCTACTGGAGAAGTCTACAAGAGAAGTCTACAAACAAGAGTAGTCTACTGAAGAAGTCTATCTATAACAGAAGTCTACCGGAGGAGTCTAAAGACAAGGGAAGTCTACAAGAGAAGTCTACCAGAGTAGTCTACCAGAGTAGTCTACTAAAGAAGTCTACAAGAGTAGTCTACTGGAGAAGTCTACCAGAGAAGTCTACAAACAAGAGTAGTCTACTGGAGAAGTCTATCTACAACAAAAGTCTACCGGAGGAGTCTAAAGACAATAGAAGTCTACAAGAGAAGTCTACTAGAGAAGATTCATGGCTTACAGTGTCTCTTAGCCATTCTTGCGGAGTTCGTAGAGTCCAAAACCACTCTACAGAAGTGTACGGAATGATCTCTTCGCCATAATCCCTATTTAGCAAGGAAATTTCATTAATTGACAAGCTTAAATAGCGAGTTAAGTTTTTTTTATACTTACGGCTGTTTCTTCAGCCACTCGTCAAGTCTCCTCGTCTTTTGTTCATCTAAGGTAGCAAAAAGATAATATCATTTTCCTACGGTGGACTTAGCCGCTCTGTTAACGAATGGTGACTTCTGTGCCGGGGCTGGCTTCCTCTGCTTGTCACTCCTTGTTCGTGTAATAGCTGCGTGCCTCTTGTCCTCTTGTTTAGCTTTCTTAATCTCAACATAATTCGCAAGTGGTTTCTGAGGAGACAGAATCATAACAGTCTTCTCCGCACTAGTGACACTCGCACTCTGACCATCATTCTTAAGTGTTTCCTTGTCTGCCTTCTTCTTCTCCTCTTGTTTAGCTTTCTGAAGCTCAACATAATTCGGTTGTGGTTTTTGAGGAGGTTGTACCATAACACTCGGATCCGCACCAGTGACACTCGCACTCTGACCATCTTGAAATTGTGTTTCCTTGTTAAACATTTTGTTCTACAAGTAGAGGATCAAAGTCGAATCATATACCAAATTTAAAAAAAAATAGAATATATCATCCAAACAAGAAATGTGAAAATGTCAAATTCTTCTTTTTATACTAATTGTTCTTCTCTACTCTATAATTCTTTTTATACTTTCTAATAATCAATTTAGATTGGGTACTAACCCCAATATCAGGGACAGTCTTGTTCTCATCAGCAGCTGGTTCATTCAAGTTCGCCACATGAGGAGCTGGGGCAAATTAGTTGGATTTGGTTTGCTCTTCCTTTCCAGTCTTCACAGCCTCTTCCTTTCCCTCTTTCACAACCTCCATCCGTTCCTCAGTATTGTTGATCTTATCACCAAGGAGTTTGATCTTCTTTTCACAGCGTTTAAAACCAATATCAACCTTCTCTGACAAGTCCTTAAAATGCTGATCAAAGTGTGCTTGTATGCTCTGCACCAATGATGGTAGATCCGGCGTGGAACCATAGTCAAATTCTTCTCGAGTCCTCTTCTTCGGTAAGCTAACAAGGCTAAGGCTCATGCTTTCATTTTTCACACTAAGCTTCACCCTAAACTTCACACTACCTGTTGCAAATTTCATATGAATAGAAATCTTAACATATGATAGAACATTTAAAACCAATTATAACAATTCTGAACACAACCTACCATTCTTTCTTTTATCATTATCGGAAGCCATCACACCCGTCATGGCCAGTGATCACGGGTCCATCTCCAGTCTGGTTTATAAAGAGATGAGATTGTATTGGTTATCTTCACGTCGTCAACATCTTCATCCCACCTTGAAAACATATCTTCGTACTCATCCTTCATCACACAACTTAGGACATTCACCTACAAAATAAGCATATAAGACGTAGAGCGATTAACCAGAGAAGTCTATAGGAGAAGTCTACAGGAGAAGAGAAGTCCACTAGAGAAGTCTACAAAGAGAAGGAGAAGTACTTTCAAACTATATGTAGAAGAAGAAATAATCAGACCTGTTTGTACATGTTCTCTTTCCTGTATCTCTTGCCTCTGGCACCGCGGAAAGCCAGTAGGGGTGGAGATGGTCTATGTGACTAGGGAGTTCCATATGAGACTGCATAATCCGGTAGAGCATAGTACACTTATACTTGGAGAACATGTACGAAGCCTTCGATGGTATACGACCGGGCTGACAAGTTTTTCTCCTTCACTGACTTGATGAGGAACTTCAATGCAACCCTACCCCATGGGTAGTTCTGGAAGGCAGCTATATCCATCACAAGCCTAGCAATGTTAACATTGATGGGTGTTGTCTCCTTTTTAGCTTCAATGTAACCAACGTATATGCATAGATATCCCAACCTGATGCGGTCCAACTGTGTCCAGTCTGCACATAAACCACACGCTTCTATTAACTCGTTCACAGTTGGACCCTTTTCGACATCAACTCCCAGAAGGCTCCAAAATTGCCGTATTTCCTCAGTGATCTCTACAGCTAGGTTATCCAAATTCGGAACGTCGCGGTAATTAAGACCGGTAATCTCCTCAAACTCAAGAAATGAAAACCTCAACGGCTTGCATCCAATCAGACTCCATATCTCATGGGGTTTCTTGCACTCTAGCTGAGCAGTTAATATATAATGAACCATCCTCGATGCCCAGTGAAACTCGAGACCATGGAACCGTAGCATCACACCCAATGGAGACCATAAAAGCTCTTCCTGCTCATCTTTACTTAAGGACTGGGCTAGAACATCAAACAATTTTGTATTTCCAGCATAGTAGTGTATGCTTTTATCCGCTTCAGGCTCGTCTCCTTGGGAATAAAGCCTTGACGGGAAACTTCTTGCATCCATATCTATCGTCTGAAGAAGTCTAGTGAAGAAATGTGAGAAGTCTACTGAAAAAATGTGAGAAGTCTGCTGGAGAAGTTTGCAGTATCCAAGACAGTCGAGAGCTCTCACAAACCTTGTATTTCGATAAGTTAAACCGAATTTTGTACTCTCCGGCGGCGGCAGATCGACAAAGAAGAGTGAAAAAAAAGTTAGATTCTCGAATCAGATAGAGAAATAGTGAGTAAGAGATAGTAAAATCAAAAAGAGTTGAGAGAATGGAAAGAAGGCATGAAGTCTAACCAACGGTGATGATGGAGATGGAAGGTTGTAGACTTCTCTTGTTTGGAGACGAAAGGTTGTAATTTTAGGTTGTAATTTTTTTTCATCTAAACCACATTTTTGTGGTTTTATAGGTAGGGTAAATAAATTGGTTAAGTTCGGTTAATTTGTATGGGTAAAAAAATTGGTTCAATTTGGTTCTGCTTAACTACACGATTTGATGAATGTTTAAGAAATTCAAATTCTTAAAATGTTTTTAAAAGATTCAAATTTGCCTCCATATGTTTAGTAGACTTCTAAATGCAGATTTAAGTCTACTGGAGAAGTCTACTGAGAAGTCTACTGGAGAAGTCTACGGGAAAAGTTTACTGAAGAAATCTACTAGAGAAGTCTACTCGAGAAGTCTACTCGAGAAGTCTACTGGAGAAGTCTGCTGTATCCAAAACCAAACATCGTATAAGAAAATAAAAGCACAGAAACATAGTGAAGACCTTCAATTTGGAAAACCTTTGATTACTAAACATACTGAGAAATGCAAAAAAATACACATCCTCTCACAAATCTACTGGGCTTCGATGATGCAAACAAATTCACATCCTCTAAATGAAGTCTACTTCACATAAATCGATTATTTTCAATGATTATTCGAAACCCTATACCAAAACTTTCAAAACGTATAATATATTCACTCACAAGTTAACACTTTTATGCAAATTTGACATTTCAAATATAAAAATGATAAACCCTAACTTTAAACCTAAGTGGAAAAACATGTTTGCAACCTATGATGTACCTTATTTGGTAACTCTTTGTTTAGTATAGTATGTATTTCATTCATAACCTAATTTGTCTAAGTATGTTTAATTTTGTGAAATTTTATTTTTCACACCTCACAATTGTTTATAGTAGGATCATCAATCAAATTTTTTTATCAAAATATTTTTTGTTAATTTATAAATTTAAATTTAAAATATAATTATATAGTAGACTATTGTAGTAGTCTACTAAACCACAAAAGTAGTCTTCATAACCTTCTTTGTCTAAGTAGGTTTAAGTATGTTTAATTTTGTAAAATTTTATTTTTCATACTTCACAATTGTTTATAGTAAGATCATCAATCAAAATTTTTTATCAAAATATTTTTTGTTAATTTATAAATTTAAATTTAAAATATAATTATATAGTAGACTGCTTTGGTAGTCTACTAAACCCCCTCCAGTAGACTTCTCATGGAGTCTACGCGTTGATTTCCTAACGGAAGTCTACTGGTAGACTTCTATATTACTCAACAGACTTCTCTAGGTTAAAACAGTCATTATGCCTCCATTTTATTGTTTAGTCATAAAGAATGTAGTTGTAATTTCACTACTCATTTGGGTTATTTTTCTCAAACATAAGATATTTGGGTTACACTTATATTTCAAATCAATTTAGGGGTCATTTTTTGTAACTCTCTCGCATTAAAACGATCGTTTCCTATTAACATATAGGATATTGATTTATTTTCTAAAGACGAATAGATTAATATGGCATGTAATTTTATGAACTTTTGTTAGGCAAGTATATTTGATGACACGTTATTTGGTGATATTATCACTTTTCAGAATATTTTACTATCTAAGTAAAAGAGAGATGATAATTGTAAATCTGATATAGAATATTAGATTCAAGGACGTTCTCCCGCCCGCTGTCTTCCTCTTCTCTTTTTATTTTTAAAATTTTTTTAATTAGGCCGTATGTGGTCTTAGTATTTTATTATGTAATCCTCCAAACCTGATTTTGTTTTGAGCCTGGATGGGTTTAAAGTATTTTATTTATGCGCCCTTGGTAGGCATTTTGTTTGATTGTTTTCTTTTATTATTTTTAAATTTCTGCTCTGTTTGAAATATTTTGTCGAATTGTGCTAGTAGTCCGTCGTCCAGCTAAGTTGGCGGAAATAGTCCGGTTTACGTACTTAGGTATATCTAGGTCGTGCTTTTCGGAGGTTCGGGATTTTCGAGTCTCTGATTGTCTGGGATCCCGAGGTCGGCTTATGACGATGTCTTTTACTTGACTAAGTGTGCAAGGATAGCTCAGCTTAGGATATTTAGACGTTTTTAGAGACTTAGTGCGAGTCTCACCTCGACTTAAATTGGGGTCGGCTTAGGGGAGACTCCACAGAGATTCCTGTCCCAGCGATGCGGTTGATCAGACCGCTTCGTTTGCGCGACATAAAGTTGGTCGGGAGCCGATGTAAGAACGCGATTTTAAAACTATAGTGCAGGAAGTATATTGAGAGTAAAGTAGTACGGGAAAAAATATATATATATATATATTTGATAAATAGCTGTGCCTTTTTACAGGCTGCCTACGTATCCATTATGATAGGGATCAAGCTATCCGTAGTTCGATTACATTGTAGATAGGAAGGATAGAGAGCTCGTAGAGCTTTTTTTTTATGGAGGGAGAGAGTAAAACAGTGCGACTGTTGTAGCCTAGTCCTTTGCGAAGGACATCAATCTTGGTGGTCGGCAACCTCTCTGGTGTTGTAATGGTATTTCTTTAAACTCATTGAGTTCCAAAAGCGTGGTATTGGTTCGCCGTTTAGGGTTATAAGACGGTAGACTCCTGGTCGGACTACGTCGGTCACTTGAAAGGGACCTTTCCAATTTGCGCCGAGCTTTCCGACCTTATACTCTGCCGTGTTCTCGTAAACTTTTCTTAGAACAAGGTCTCCGACGTCAAAACTCCGATTACGGACTCGTTTGTTGTAATATCGCATCGCCAGTTGTTGATAATTCTGAATTCGGGCCAGGGCCTAGTTGCGTTCTTCTTCAATGTGGTCGAGGTTATCCATTAGCATTTCGTCATTCAGCACGAGATCCTGGGACATCATTACATGGCGCAGGCTATTGACATTGACCTCTGCAGGAGCCATGGCCTCCAGTCTGTAAGCGAGTGACAACGGCGTGCGGTTGGTGGATTGCCGTGGAGTAGTGCAAAATGACTAGAATACGTCGTCGAGCTCATCAGCCCAAAGGCTCTCAGTAGTGCGGAGTTCGTCGACGATGACCTTATTTGACGCCTCGGCCTGCCCATTCCCCTGGGGGTACATAGTTGTTGACTTGCTGAGGCGAATTTTCCACTTAGTGCAAAATTCTTTAAAGAAAGCAAAGATGAACTGCGAGCCGTTGTCCGTTACAATTTTGTATGGTAGCCAATGTCGACAGATGACGTAATCTAGAGGAAGTTCTGCACATCAGTTGCCTTGATCATGACATAGGCTTCGGCTTCCACCCACTTGGTAAAATAATCCGTAACCACTATAATGTAGCGCTTTTGTCTCGACTATAGAAAGGGGCCCATGATATCCATTGCCTACTTCATGAAAGGATATGAAGCAGTGGCGGTAGAGAGCGGTTCTGTAGGTGAGTTGATAATCGGGCCGTGGTGCTGGCATTGTTCACAACAGTGAGCATGCTCGGCGCAGTCGTTGAGCATGGTCGGCCAATAGAACCTGAGGTGCTTGATCTTAATTGCCAGAGCGCAGATGACGAACATCCGGAGCGATGTGTGGAGATCTGTTCCACACTCAGCGAAGGCATTAAAAAGGAACTTGTCTCGTTTCTTAAAGAAAACGTCGGTACTTTCGCGTGGGCCGCCGAAGATATGCCGGGTATCGATATCATTGTGGCGAGCCACGAATTGAACGTTGATCCGAGCTTCAAACAGATCAAGCAGAAAAGGAGAAAGCTCGGACCAAAAAGGGCGAAAGCGGTCAATGACGAAGTAGAAAGGCTTCTCAGAGTTGGATCAATCAGAGAAGTCAAGTATCCAGAATGGTTGGCAAATCCCGTCGTAGTCAAGAAGAACAGAAAATAGCGCGTTTGCATGGACTTCACGGATTTGAACAAGGCGTGCCCGAAGGACAGTTTTCCTTTGCCTCATATTGATCGCTTGGTTGAAGCAACAGCTGGCAATGAGCTACTATCATTCATGGAAGCTTTTTTGGGATACAACCAAATTCTGATGAACCCGAGAGATCAAGATAAGACAGCGTTCATCACAGACAGAGGAATTTACTGTTACAAAGTAATGCCATTTGGGCTAAAAAACGCGGGAGCCATCTATCAGCGCCTAGTCAACAAGATGTTCGCTAACTAACTGGGAAAAACGATGGAGGTGTATATTGATGATATGTTAGTGAAGTCGTTGAGCAAACAAGACCACGTCGAGCATCTACGGAAATGTTTTGAGCGGCTGAACTCGCACAATATGAAGTTGAATCCGACGAAGTGTAGGTTTGCGGTAACGTCTGGAGAGTTCCTAGGTTACTTAGTCACTCATCGTGGCATTGAGGCAAATCCGAAGCAAATCAACGCACTCAAGAATATGGCTTCTCCAAAAACTAAACGAGAGGTGCAGCAGTTGACCAGAAGAGTTACGGCGCTTAACCGCTTCATTTCACGCTCAACCGATAGGTGTTTGCCGTTCTATGATACTTTGAGAGGCAAGAAGGACTTCAATTGGAACGAGAAGTGTGAGTCAGCGTTCCAGCAATTAAAGGAGTATTTGGCGAACCCACCGATACTTGCAAAACCAGTGGATGGCGAGCCACTTTTTCTGTACATCGCGGTTTCTTTAATGGCCGTTAGCGGAGTGCTTGTTCGAGAAAAAATAGGAGAGTAGAAGCCAGTTTTTTACGTCAGCAAGAGTCTCGTCGCCGCTGAGATAAGGTACCCACTAATGGATAAGTTGGCGTTAGCCGTGGTCATGTGCGCTAGAAAATTGAGATCGTACTTCCAGTCGCACCCGATCGTTATACTCAGCACTTTCCCCTTGAGGTCTGTTCTGCATAGTCCAAGCCAATCAGGAAGACTAGCTAAGTGGGCCGTCGAACTTAGTGAGTAGGATATTGAATATCGAGGCCGGACTTGCAAGAAGTCTCACGTTTTAGCGGATTTTCTGACTGAGATTTCGGAGGAAGGTCCTGAAGAAGAAGAACCAAAGCCGATTTGGAAGCTCCACGTCGACAGATCATCATCAAAAAGTGGCTCAGGAGTGGGAATAAGAATGGTATCTCCAACAGGGAAGCTCCTGGAGCAGTCATTCCATTTGGGTTTTCATGCGTCAAATAATGAGGCGGAATATGAAGCCGTCATTGCTGGAATGAGGTTAGCCTTAGGATTGAAGATCGAAAACGTACACGCATTTTGTGATTTCCAGCTCGTCGTAAACCAGTTCAGCGGCGAATACGCGGTAAAGGAGGATCGCATGGGGTTATATTTGAAGATTGTGAAGGGTTTGGCCGGACAGTTTAAGGAGTTCACTCTGACGTGAATCCCACGGGGCGAAAATACTTCAGCTGATGCGTTAGCAGTCCTCACTTTGACATCGGATCCGGATTTAAAACGGATCATACCTGTCGAGTTCATCGAGCACCCCAACATCATGACAACCGAGACCATGAACATAGTAACTCAGTCGCAAGCCGCCAAACATACGAAGGGAAGCACAAAGAAAGTTTTGACAAAGACGACATCAAATTTGGATCAACGGACATCGACTTCGGCTCCACGAAAGACAACTTCGGATCGACAGAGTTCAAATCGACAAACATTGGCTTCAGATCCACGGAGGACGACTTCTGCGGCTGATGGAGCCGAAGTCGCGACGTCGGGCCAGGCAGGATCCGATGTCGGCAAAACTGGCATGCCCACTTCGGCGCAGATTGCGAAGTCGATAGGATCTGGGACCAGCATCGCTAGCACATCCACTTCGGCGCCAGTATGCTCTTCCACTTCGGAACCTGGGACGAATCCGGGGTTGCCTGGATCCGAAGTCACCGTCCACAGAGATCCCGGCCCAGGACAAGAAGATTCAGTTATGACGGAAGCCGGGAATGATCCGACTAGCAATCCACACGATAATCATGATGTTTTCCCGATGGAGGAAGATAATCAACTTCAGGGAGATCCTGACGAGTGTCTCGATCCAACCGCTGACGAAGAGGAAATTCTGGAGGGTCACGATGATGTAACCGATCTGGAATATGGCTGCGACAAACCGTCGCTTAGTGACATTCGCGGTTACATCTACGATGGTGAACGACCTTCAGGTAAATGGGCAGCCCGCAAACTCAAAGCTCAGACCGCACGTTATATTCTGTTAGATGGAGAAGTTTTCAAGTGGTGTTTCTCCGGACCATTGCTAAAATGCGTAGAAGGCGAGACAGCTCAAAAGATCATGGAGGAAGTTTATAACGGTTCTTGCGGAAACCATTCCGGTGGACGAGCATTGGCAATAAGGATCAAACGACACGGGTATTATTGGCCAACAATGATAAGGGATTGCGAGATGTTCTCAGCTAAATGCGAGCAATGTAAACGTCATGCTCCAAAAATTCATCAACCTACGGAGATGCTCTCATCAATCACCTCACCTTATCCATTTATGCGGTGGTCTATGGACATCGTTGGTCCGCTCCATCCGTCCCGACAAAAGCGTTTCTTGCTGGTCCTAACTGACTATTTCTCTAAGTGGGTGGATGCAGAGGCATATGCGTCCATTAAGGATGCCCAAGTAGAGAGTTTTGTGTGGCAAAATATCATATGTCGTCATGGCGTACCTTATGAAATTGTCACTGACAACGGATCGCAGTTCATCTCTATTCGATTTGAGGTGTTCTACGACAAATGGAAGATTAGGCTTAGCAAATCAACGCCGAGGTATCCTCAAGGAAATGGACAAGCCGAGGCAGCCAACAAGTCGATCCTTAAAGGACTAAAAAAGCGGCTTAAGGCGAAGAAGGGGAGATGGGAAGACGAGTTGGAAGGAGTTCTATGGTCACACCATACCACTCCAGGACGAGCAACAGGAGAAACTCCTTTTGCTTTTGTGTACGAAACTGAATGCATCATCCCACCGGAAGTGCAATTCCCAGGCGTGCGAAGAAGACTTCTGCCAGAGCAGGAAGGACTGAACCACTCCTGATGCTCGATACGTTGGACCTTATCAACGAGAAGCGTGATCAAGCCCTTATTTGAATACAGAACTATCAAAACGCAGCGGCAAGATATTATAACTCGAAGGTTAAAATTCGTAGATTTCAGGAAGGAGAATTGGTGCTGCGGGAAGTCTTTCAGAATACATTGGAACTAAACGCTGGCAAGCTTGGTGCTATTTGGGAAGGACCTTACAAAGTCACCAAGGTAGTCAAACCTGAAGTCTATAAATTAGCCAACACGGCTAGGGTTCCGGTTCCGTGTTCGTGGAACGCTCGACATTTGAAGAAATACTATCAATAAGTCATTTCTAAATGAACTACGGGCGGCTTGATCCCTGCAAAGGGTACGTAGGCAGCCCGTCTTCAGATGGATTTAGCTGCCCCCTTCCCTAAAAAGGGGGGGAGTGGGGTACGTATACTCGTATACTCTCATTTCTCAAAAGATTTGAACATCCATCACGGATCAACCAGATAAATATTTGAACATCCATAACGGATCAACCAAATCAAAACGAGACACTTAACTTTTTTGTTACTACTGGCCATAGTAACGCACTGATTTCTTTTACTCACAGATCTGACTATCACATCCTAAACGGGATATTAAGCGCGCAACGATCGTTAACGGAGCAAGTTCGTTTCACGGAAACCAGCTTGTAAACCAAAAATGCTCGTCATAAACCCAACATACAAAACGTTGGTCATAATGTGATTGTAGCCGGAGCGGATATCATAACATTCCCGTAAGCCGGGTTCAATCATTAAAAAATGAAACCTAACAGACAAAACGTTGGTAGAAAATCAAAACATGTTATTGAACATAACCATCTTGCAGGAAGCAAGGAAAACATCTTACAAAAAAAGATAAAGCCGTTAAAGCACAAAATCTACATAGATAAAGGCCATCTAGGCAATGAAACATAGGAGAACTAAAGCACGAAGCAAACACGGAGGCCAGGAACCGTTCAAGGGGGATTGACTAGGGGGCAGCACCTCCATCGCCTCCACCATCACATTCGTCTTCCTCGACCTCGGTTCCATCTCCGCCAGCATCAGATTCGGCACCATCTTCATCAGTGCCGGTCTCAACGACATTTCCACCGTCATAGCCATAGCCTTCAGTGCCATCGAGTTCGCCTGCGAACCCCGTATCGGTATCTTGGACGCCACACATATCAAGCAGGCACATATCAGAAGGACCCCAGTTTGTCCCAGAGGGGAAGTGAACTCCGATTTCTGCGGCCTGAGTCTCAAACGGATTGACATCGAAGATGGAAGCATCATCGTAAGTAAAAGGAGAAACAACCAAACCGTGTTGAATCTCAGCAAACAACGCGTTGTATTCTTCGTTCCCGCCAACAAATTCCTTCTTGCACTTAGAAATTTGGGCAGTTTCATCCTCCAAGGTAGGAGCGTCATCACGCTAAAGCTTCCGGATGAGCTCGAGATTCGCATAAACTTGAGCGAGGTCATTCATCTTGTCCATAGACTTCCCAAGAGCCCTGAACTTCTCTTTGGTCCTCTCTACCTTAGACTTGAACTTGCTCATCAAAGAACGCACAATCCTCTTCATGGTGGTTTTGACTTTAGACTCGGTAGAGCTTTTCTCCAATGTAAGCTGGCCCTTGAGCGACTCGATCTCAGAATCTTTCTGGGTGCCCGAATCACGCAGTTCGTTACGAATCTTCTCTAATGACTACATGTTAGCCTCCAAAGCCTTTCTCTGAGCCACTTCGACTTCCCATTTGGCTCGAGCTTCTTCGGCCGCCTGTTCGACCTGTTCAGCCTCCCGCTTGGCGCGACGATCGTACTTACGTGCCAGCTTAGTAACGGAATCAATGAATTGGGGGAATGACAAGTATATGAGTTAGGAACAGCGGTAAGGATATAGGCAGCTCATAAGGAAGAAAGGATCACTTTGGTTCCATCAAGCGACAGCCTACCCTTAACCAAAGCTCCCTTTGAGGGGGCAGAGTGAGCCTCTTGTTCCGTAATATTGGGCGTCATCAGGCCACCCTGAGAAGCTCTAACCGTGTATTGCATCACCCCTTTTCCTTTCTCTGCAGCAGACAAGGTACGCTTCCGAGGAACCATGTTTCTCCTTATTACAGGCTCTGTTACTTCGGCAACGTTACATTCCGGCGTTAAAGAGACTTCAGATAAGGAGCGACGCCTAGGACAATTTCCAGAGGAGGACTCGGAGCGACGCCCAGGATGATTTCTAGCGGAGGACTCGGAGCAACACCTAGGACGAGGGGCAGCTACGACATCGACCTCCATGTTCTGAACGCCGCCTTCGGACTCATCAGCCAAACGGCATGCCTCGGCCTCCTTCCTTTCGCGAACTGATGGCCTCTTCTTCATGATTGCATGTGACGAACTGTTTGATGAGGTGAAACCGACGAAGTAGTGGGCTCGAGCGTCTTCGATTCGTTGGAGAGAAAAGTCTTCCTGCCAATTTCAGCGCTCGGACTCAAGTAACTCTGCTAGCGTGAGAAAGTCTAGCGGAACTTTCGGAAATGGATTGATAACTGCAAAAACGACAAACAGAGGGACCGTGTTAGTATACGTCCAACAGATCAACAAAAACGAAGACACGACTCTGGCTCAACTACCCTTTCTTCTCCACTTCTTAACTATCTTTTCGATCCACCGGGGACCGACTGATGCTTCAGTTATCGGGACATAGAAGAAGTAGTCGATCCAGTAGCTATCTTTACTTGGGAAACCACTGATGATTGAACGGTTCGCCTTAGCCAAAACTGAATAGACGAGTTTTTCCTTAGGACATGACACTCGGACATCCAACAAGTTCAGGAGATGGTAAACGTTAACCTCTTCGTCACATTCGATGCTTCTCATGAAAATACCCATCAAGTGACGAAGACCGCGGGGACTTATCTGCGCTAGGACAAGCTGATACATCCATAGAAACTCGAGAATGACTTCCGGAATCGGAAAGAAGTACAAGCACCAGTTGAAACAGCTCTCATACATGGTAAAGCAACCCGAAGGGGGATCCCATTCTCGATCCGAAGACGAGGGGAGTATCATTTCGATCTCCTCCGAAATGTCGAACTTACGCCTCAACTTCCGCAGAGATTCTTCATTGCACAGTGTGGAGTCCGGAGAGTCAGGAATATCACGTCTAACCCTTATCCTAGGAGCCTTACGCCTCGGAGGCTTCGCCGCAGCATGCATCTCATTCTCTGTATCTCATCTAGCCATTTCCACCATGGAAACCGCGAATTCGTCTTCAAGTTTTGTTCTCCTAAGATTCATAGTGTACACATTATGATCATCCGTACCGCTGCCCCGATTAATTTCCACCTGGATGTTGCGACTACACGGAATAGACCCGACTTCGACACGACCGGCACGACTTTGGTGCGCGTTCAGCACGACTTTGGTGCGTGACTTTGGTGCACGTTCCACCTCGACTTCAGCACGCGATCGGACGTCTGGATCAATTGGGATGACTTCGGCCCGTGTCGTGATCGACTTTGGTCTGCGCCACGCCAGACTTTGGTCCGCATCACGCCCAACTTCGGTCCACGTCACTCCCGACTTCGGCCTGCGTCTCGATCGACTTCGGTCTGCGTCATGCCCGACTTCAGTCCGCGTCACGCCCGACTTTGGTTCGCATCACTCTCGACTTCGGTCCTCGTCACGCCCGACTTTGGTCCACGTTACACCAAACTTCGGCCCGCATCTGGATCGACTTCGGCACCGGCACGGCCCGACTTCGGCGACAAAAAAAAAACTTAAGCTGAAATGGAGGATTTAGAGAGAAAAAGAGGGGTTACCTTCTAGAAAGAGAATGGAGAAGTGAAGAGTGAAGGAAGAGTGAAAGAAGAGTGAAGGAAGAGTGAAGGAGGAGTGGAGTATTTATAGGTGAAGATGACATCATTATCTCTTGGGAAACGTTCGGTAGCAGCACAAGTGTCAGGAAGATCAGTAACGTTAAGTCCAGAAGACAGTGGATTAATTCAACATACAAAAGCAAAAGGACAGTTCGCGGGGCCAAGCCATTATTCATCAGAAGATCAACATAATTGAACAACTGTTTTATGACTGCTAATCACCCGCTTAACACAAATCACTTCGCCACTATTTTCATAGCCCCGAGCTGGGGGCAAACTGTTGGGGTCGAATCACCCCCTGGAGAACGACAGTCATAAAATAGCTAAAGTATGGGAACCGTATTTATGATACGGTCTGGTACCGACGTTAAGCGCCGTGTGTGGCACCGATATTGTTTGCATTGGAGCCGAGGTCAGCTAAGTGATGGTTTCGATGTCGAACGATATCAGCGGCGATGTCAATGAATAACGGTGTCGATGTCGCGGGGAGATTGTTCCGATGTTGATAGACAGTGGTGCCGATCTTGGCGAGCATCGCATAGCGAAGCAGAGATATCACGTACTGATGGCAAGGCAATACGGAACCAAAGTCAACATGTCAATATGGTCGAAGTGACTTTGGCTTGCCCGAACCTGCAATGCCGAAGTGGAGAAGTCGTATATCGATGTCACATATTGATGTCGTGACATCTCGTACTGATGTCGAGGTGTCGCGTACCAATGTTGTAACGTTGCGTACCGATGTCGAGGCGTCCCGTACGTGCCGATGTCGAGTCCCGTGTCGATATGGCGCCGATATCAAGACGATGCCATGGAGCCAATGTCGATCAGCAAGGTGCCGATGTCGATCAGCAAGGTGCCGATGTCGATCAGCATGGTGCTGAGGTTGGTGCCGATGTCACGTTACGGTGCCGATGTTAGGGCATGATGCGTACCGATGTCTCGGATGAACCGACGAGCTGATCGGTACGACGAAACAAAATTGGACCGAAGTGGCATATTACAAAGCCCACGAATGAGCACCCGACTCAAGCGATTCTCAGAAGAATGGAAATTGGGAAAGGAAGAGGAAGATTTCCATTATCGTTTAGGAATAAACTAGCCGACTTAGATTACTATATATACTCATGTACATCCCTTGAGAAAGGGATCGAAAAAAATCAATACACGAACACTTGTATGCTAAAGCTTTCCGAACAGCAATAGAACAAGTTTTTGAATTCTCTTTACGTTTGTTTGCGTTGGTTTAATTCAGTTCTCTAAGAAAGTCTCTACAAGTTTTGATTGTGCGGGTTTGGACTCCCACACCGCTCATGGCCGCATGGGCGACCAAAATATAGAGGTAGAGGCATTCGCCGGGCTCCGGCTTTGCTAGGATAGGAGCGTCGATAAATACGTCTTGAGTTCCTAAAATGCGACCTCGCATTTTTCATCCCATACAAATTCCTTATCCTTGTGCGTTCACAATAATTTGTAGAACGGGAGAATTTTGTCAGTAGAGCGGGATATAAAGTGGTTTAGTACGGCAATACGACCTGTAATCCTTTGTACTTCGTATTTGTTCTTGGGTGACGGAGCTTGATAATCGCATTGATTTGCTTTGGGTTGGCTTCAATGCCCCGCTGCATGACGATGTATCCCAGGATCTCCCCCTATGTAACCTCGAAGGTGCATTTTGCGGGATTCAACTTCATCTCGTACTTGTTAAGGATCGCAAAGCATTCTCGAAAGTGACCGATATGGTCGGTGTCCTTCTGGGATTTAACCAACATGTCGTCTATGTAGACCTCCATGGTGTCACCAATCTGATTAGCAAACATTTTGTTAATGAGTTGCTGATAGGTTGCCCCCGCATTCTTGTGTCCGAAAGGCATCACTCGATAGCAATAAGTTCCGCGGTCTGTGATGAATGCCGTCTTCTCACGATCGTCATGGTGCATCATGATTTGGTTATACCCAGAGAATGCATCCATGAATGAAAGGAGTTCGTTTCCCACTGTGGCTTCCACGACTCTATCGATGTGCGGTAGAGGATAGCTATCCTTTGGGCAAGCTTTGTTAAGGTCGGTAAAATCAATGCACACCCGCCACTTACCGTTCTTTTTCTTGAGGACAACCGGGTTTGCAAGCCATTCTGGGTAGTGGACCGCGACGATCGATCTTGCTGCAAAGAGCTTGGTTACTTCCTTATTGACGGCTTTAGAGCGGTCTGGGCCGAGCTTTCATCTTTTCTGCTTGATAGGGTTGTAGGTCAGGTCGACGTTCAGTTTGTGACTTGTGATCGTTGGATTGATTTCTTTCATGTCTTCCATCGACCAAGCAAAGGTTGATGAACCAGGTGGGTCTGGGTCGGCTCCTCCAGATCCGCACCGATTTCGATGCAGCATTCGGCTCGTTGTGCATCGATGCAGACTTGGGTAATAGACTCTTGTGGTGGTTCTAGGGATAGTTGATCTTCGTTCGGGTTTCTGATGTGACATTTTACCCTTCGTAATTTTTGTTTGGTAATAAAGCATGATCGCGCGACCTTCTAGCTCCCTCGGATCGTGAAGACTCTGGTTGGGGTCGAGAATTTGATGCACTGGTGATAGGTTAAGGATACCGCTCTAAGGGAGAAGAGCCAGGGTGTTCCCATGATGATGTTGTAGATGGCCGATTTATCGACGACCACAAATTTGACGATTATGGTTATTCCACCCGCGTATACCACCATTTTGATAGAGCTGATTGTTATAGTTGTCATGATTTTAAAAACTTTTGCACTAAGTAACAATGACATTTTCCCGCTGCCTTTTTGACAAGAGAAGCTTTTTTGGATCCCTCTAGGCTGGGGATCGGGCGCGTATGCTCCACGCTGCCAGCTTTAGCTGCAGGATCAGCAATCGCAGGTTTCTTCTTCTCAACCGTGTTGTTGACTTCCTTGAAAATAGCCTTGCCCATCTTCTTCTTCCATTGGCGAGTCTTCCTTTCTTCGATCAACTCAAATGTATATGGACGGAAAGGAGTAAGCTTGATATCGAACCGATCTGTCGGAAGACGAAAAATGAGGACGGTGCGTAATAGAAATATACCAAGAAAGGCAGAGAATCAAAACGACCTAAATTGATCCTAGAATAGCAACGTTGGATCCGTTGTTCGAGCAATTCACTCCACACTTGCAGTCTTTGAAACGACCCAACCCGTTGAAAATTAAAAAAATTCTAACTCGGATTATTATTATCACAAATAATAATTTTCAACGGTCAAAACAGCAACATGCGGAACTCAACAGACAATTAACCCACAACACCATTCAATAAATCTCATACTTTATTGAAATACTAAACCAACTCCTATTAACAATTCAAACTCAAACATCCATAATTCACTAGCATCCTACCAATTCTAACAACAACGGACAAAACCCGAAGCACTAGATCATCTCCTCTTTCCGGTCATGATTTCACGATCACACTTTGTCTCTACCTGCATCACATGGTTAAAAGAGATACGTGAGTATTATCACAAATACTCAGTGAGACGGCCATCCCATCTACTTGGCTATACACACATGCATAAGCAAAAGATACAATACCAGGATGAGCAATCAACAATACAAGCACAGACAATCAACCGCAAGTTTGCCCCAAATAGGCCATGCATCGATCAACACAACCACCATGTGTCGATCGATACACACTATGTCGATCGACACAGAGCAACTGTGTCGATCGATGCACGATGCAGATTTCCAGGAACCGAACCTATCCTCTCACGGATCGATTCCTGAATGCATATCATCGATCTCCTGCACAAAACCTCACCAAAGAACACAAAATCCAACCAATAACAACAAACAATCATATCCTATCAATTTCTTGACCCAGATAAGCCATGGTCACACACTCACCTTGTTTCTGGAAGGAAAAAGGAAGAAAACAGTGAAGAACACGAAGAACGACTCCCCAAAGTCTGAAATCTCTTCTTCCTTCGCGAAGAAACGAATCCAATCACCAATCCAATCAAGAACACGAAGAAATCAATAATAATTCTTCACTTCTGTCAATCCTCTCTGAAAACTCTCTGGAACTTTTCTGGAAACCTAAATCTCCCAAAAATGCGGCCACAGCCCTTTATATAGGGAAGCCCTAGGGTTTCCCCTAAACCAGTCTGCAAACCGGCAGACTTAAATCTGGGTTGAGTACCGTTCTCTCGTTGATCCTAACAAAGAAGTATTTTATCTCCCAATGATTGGCCATGGTCCCAACTCCGACCAAAATACGATGGTTATGCCTCATGGAAATATAAAACCAATCCAACATCCTAACCCTCTTCATATGGGTTATTTCTTCGAGTTTGTCACAATTTACCGACCTCCCGATCTCAGCAGCAAGCGTCAAGATGGATGTCACATTTCTAATTGCGGCATGAGTAAGCTACGAAATCGAAATCAGACGCCAAGCACAGTATTGGATCAAAATACTAGGGATCATGAACCATAGGCCGCTCTTCGTGAAGAATGACTCATAGAGACACATGTGTCCTTCCGAAAGAGCCCATGGACGCTGGTCATCCGACGGCACAATGAACTCTATGTCGGCTGGAAGACCTCGCTCGCGGTGCATTTTTTTCAAAGAGTCCACGGTGGCCTTAGAAGCTTTGTCATCATTACGCTCCAGTTCGATGTAGCGACCGAGACAAGGGCCGAGGGATCTAGCACCAGTGTCGGACACTGAAAGATTGAATGATACGGCCTCATCTTTCACCGATTGAAGGTCGGTCGAATCGTCATCATTCAAACTATCCCGATCTGATTCTCCGGAAGCCTCACGCTCTTGCAGAGCGGCAGAGGGCCCCCCAACCTTTTTTGTAGCTTCACGATGGATGGCTAATGAAGTCGCATCATCGACAAGGTCGAGCCTAGCCCGACTATATTCTAAAAGTCGATGCTTCAATTCTCGAGTAAACGATGACGTCGAGGAACTCACTTTAGGATCACGGGGTTTTGAGGAGGTGGATGAAACGGAAATCGGAGACATAACAGCACGGGGTGGAAACGTCAGAGTTTGAGAAACGGAATAGAAAACACTATAGAGGATGACAAAGAGAGAAGTTAGAGAGAGAAAGTACTTGATTTTTGCTTCAACAGAGATGTCGAAAATGAGCACAAGGGTCTGGGTTTTATAGAAGGGGAGCGGGAAGACGAAGAATCACGCCTCGGGAACCCTAACACCGCCCCAGCCAAGCGCCCAGGACGTGACACCTCATCAACCCATAAGGAGTTTGAGTTGGGCTTACCAGACCAAAATATAACAAACTCGGCCCGCCCCGATTCGCTGACTTGGGGGGGCCTACTGTTGGACATGGGCATGCGACCCACTTATGGTGATTCAGCCTGTCAGAAATCAAAGGCCCAACTCAAAAAGATGATTAAACTCAACCATGGTCAGAATTTGATCAGAGTTATTCCCTAAGATTTTACTATAAATAGGGGTCCCCAATTCCCTTGCAGGGACACTGAATCTTCCTTGGGACCAGATAATAAAGGATAAAACGTACGTTTTGTCTTTAACTCCCAAAAGAGGAATATCCAGCTAAAAACCATTGCCGGAAGTACAAACCTTTTAACGACCTCTTTTCCTTCCATTCTTAATAGTACGTCGAGGCTTGTCCAACTTATTATTACTCGTTTTAAACCGCTCTCTTGTGGCTTCATATTTCAATAGACGAGAAATTCCGACTTCTATTCTCTTATAAATTCATTGAACGACCTACTTATTGGTTGAAAAATTAAAAAGTAGTGCTCAAAAGAGCGTTCTAGGCATTCGTCTAGGCGGCGCTCGACCTCTATAGACCATGGAGATTTCTGCTTTTTCCGCATAAAATATTATAGTATTATAATAAGAGAAAATTATAAAAATAGGCCACAAAAAAATTAAAATTAAAAAAATAGTCCACGTTTTTTTAAATTAAAAAAAATAGGCTAATGTTGACATATTTATCCCTCTTTTAAATAAACAAAAATTCATAATTTTTTATATATATAATAATTAATAAATAACAGATAAATAATCTCTAATTAAAAAATTAAAAGAGAACAATTAAAACTTTAACTCTCTTTTTTTTTTTTTTAGTCGGCAAAAGAGATATTATTAAACCAAAAGACAAAATTGGTTACAACATAAACCGGACCAAAAGTAAACCGGACCAAATGAAATCTAGCCGGAATCTTGAGTCGTTGATGAGGAACCACCGACTTTGAAGCACCGCCGCTAACTGTTGTCAGCAAATACCAAACCAAACAGCCGCCGCTAAGTAGTTTAGTGATGCCACCACTTTTGCCTTTTACCGATCCCAAAAACAGTGTTACAAACCGACTATACCAAATCAACATTAAAATCACACTGAGAATTTCTCTGTCCAGGAAGCTTCATCGCCGGCAACACCAAAATTGATGAAGACCTTGCTGATTGCTTATGCGTCGTAAGCAATTAGAAAAGCGAGGAAGATATTACTCCTCAAACAAAGAAAATCAGAGAGGCCTCAACGGATTGGAACAAGATTTAAGATCGGATTTCAAACAAAACAAAACAAAAAACCTTAAGTCCTTTACAACCGGGCAAACCGGGAAAAAAACCGAACAAAGTCGGAACGCACCAGACATTGCCGGATCTAATTAGAAGAAATCTTAAATATATACAAACCGAACCGATGACCGTAGCTTTGGAAGGCAACGATCACCGGCCGGATCTACAACCGTGATCTGCTAGGAAGAAACTTTGCTCAGAGAAAGTTTTAGAAAGAGAGAGAAAGTTCCTCTTTTGCCGACTAAAAAAAAAAACTTTAACTCTCTTTTTGTGATCGGAAAAATAAAACCTCTCCATAACCTAGCAATTTTCTCAATCTCGATTCCTTAAACTCCAATATTCCGCCAAAGCAGTACTACCCCACGGCTAAGCATTGCTCATCTGCCACCGAAATTCATTAGCTGAACTAACCAAAAACTGTGAAGAAGCTAACTCTTTAGCCGAATCGATTGTCAATCGCCGCGAAGAAGCTTAATGTTAGTGTTAATAAAAGAGTAATTCACTATCATGTTGTCATGGTTGGTAAATTTTCAGATAAAAAATCAAGCTTCTCATAGTTAGATAAACCTGCATCTCGACATATTTGCTGGCTTACAAGACATAACATAGCAACGCGCAAAGCACCATTGTCTGTGACATTGTTTCTGGACTTTTTTGAATATTTTTTAGTCCTTGTTTAACTTTTGGTATTTTTGTCATTTTCTTGTCTATCTCAGCATGTATGTTGCAGTAAACTCTTGAAGCCTTGAAACAACCTGACCCTTTTTTTTTGTTTTAATAACCGAATTAGTATTTCCATAAATACTAATTCTCAACATCAAGCAAACAAGCAAAATCATCAATTAACCAGCGGTAGTCATAACCAACTAAACCAAACAAATGATCCAATAAACCTCATAACTCATTGAACCAATAAAACCAATTCGATCAATTCCATAAACCAGTAACCTAACCAGCAATTCTAAACAATATCAAATCACAACTCAACAAGTCCCTAGATCATCCTCCTCTTCATTGCCATGATTCCACGATCACACTTTGCTTTTACCTGCATCACATGGCAAAACGAGATGCGTGAGTATTATCATAAATACCCAATGAGACAATCATTTCATCTACCGACTATACACACATACACGATGAAATACCAAGACACACAAGCAATCAACTCATCAAACAAACACACAACAACGAACAACGCCTGGTGTCGATCGACACTTGCCCGCAGAGTCTTCGGAATCAAACATTCTCCTCTCTGGTTCGATCCCAGTCTGCATCATGTCAATTTCCTGCAAAACAAACATCAACAAACACACCAAAACAACACAAAATCATCAAGGAAACATCCTCCAGAACCATCAATCATCCAATCCACACAAACAACCACGTATCATGACATTCCAGCCACCCAGATAAGCCATGGTCACGCACTCACCTCGATTTCGGACTGAAAATGACAAGGACCACGAAATCAGACCTTCCACAGCCCGAGAAACCTCTGATTTCTTCCTCCTTCTCACGAAATCAAACATTCGATCCTTTCCTTTGCTCCTACGGCCTTAATCAAGCCTCTCTAGAAACAATCTCTGCCAAAATCTCCTCTTCTCACTCTCAAACACGAAAACCTCTCTAACTCTGATTTTCGTGCTTTAAAGGCGACTGCTCGTTTATAAACACGAGTCCTAGGGTTTCCAGAAGCCCAAAATTGCAAACCGAACGATTTCAAATCGAACCGGTCAAACTGCAATCACTAGTGTCGATCGATACCTCTCTTGGTGTCGATCGACACCCTCCAAAAATTGCAGCTTCTGGTTCACGGGCGGTACAAGCCTAGTGTTTTTAATATCTCAGTTTTCTTGTAGTAACATAACCATCCTCTGTTTCAAGCTTCACTATTAGCTTCTTTCTTAAATCATCAATCATGAGTAGTGTGTGAATGATTTTGATGTTTTGTAAAACAATGTGCACAAAAATTAATGAATCGCAGTATTATGTATTCATTGTCAAATAATTTTAAATGCAATCCTGAAAAATTTAACACAAAATACATGATTTTTTTTTTCACTTTGTGATGTTTCCAAGTTCACCTCTGTTATAATATGATTTACCTCTGTTATAATATGATTTGAGGACCAAAGATTTCTTGAAAAATACTTGTTTGAAAGATCTGACATAACTTGCTGGACAAAGATGAATGAATCAACTAAAAGTTTATGTGTATTTGAACATCAAAGATTATAACGTGGATGACAAGTCACCGCATTTTGATAGAGTTGTATCTTTAAAAAGCCTCTTAGTTCTCCTTGAAACTAAAAAAAATGGAGTTTCTCTTCTTCTGGATTGCATTGTTCTTGCTTTTGTTTTCCACTTCAGGTAAGATAATTAATCTCTTGAGGTCGGGCTAGTTAATTTATCAGCTTAACCTCCAGATTAGCTCTCTGTTTCTCTAAATGCAGAAGCTTACAACAATGGTAACATCACAAGATTCGTCTCTCGCTCTTACGACATACTACTTTTCCAGCTAGTCTCTACCTTTCTTGAACTCAATCCTTTCACTAGATCGCTGAAGATCTCATACGCTGTTACGAATCCCTTCTCTTCAGCAAGCTCCACCGCCTTGGCCGTAGCTAGCCGCGGAAACATGCAATTCCCAAAGTATGTCGTCGGAAGCGGCGGATCCAACCACTTTCTGAAATCTCCGATAGAAAGAAAAGTCACGGATCTCTCCCTGATTCCTCCATGCCTTCACGAAGCAAGTCCACAAGTAGCATAGATGATGACAAAAGTCGACAAAAGAAGGAACTAATCTGGACTCGGAGACTCACTCTTCACTCGTTCCCTGAGCCTCTCGATATCATTGCAAGACAGCAAGAGCGTGGCCAAGACAACGTCGTCTCCACTCTCTCTGATGAGAAATTGAGTCCGATCACGAAAAACGTAGAGTCGAAATCAAAATTATAATGAATTTTTTGTTAATTTAAAGAGGGATAAATATGTCAAAATTAGTCTTTTTTTAATTTTAAAAATGTGGCCTATTTTTTTAATTTTGATTTTCTTTTGGCCTATTTTCATAATTCTCCCTTATTATAATAATAAAATAATATAAATTTCTTATATATAAATCATACTATTATATATCTATAAAACGATGAATATAAATACAATATAAATTTTATTATTTATAAATTATAGTTTTTATATATTTTTATTATATATCTAATATAATATGTATTTTTGTAAAACACTTAAACCGCCTATTAAATCGTCTAGGCTCTTATTAGGTATTCTAGGCACTAGGCATTAAGTCACCGCCCGCTTAGCGTCTACCGCTTTTTTGAACATTGTTAAAAAGATGATATATTTGTTGGCGCAAAACGGACAGTTGAGCATTAAAATGATCGTTTCCTATTAACATACACTACAAGAAAACAGGTAGTTAGTGACTCCCAAAAGAGTCACAAATTCGTCACAAAGATCTCATTTGCGACTACTTTGTGACGAAGACAGGTAATCGCTAAATATTCATCGCTAATTTTTAGAGTCACACATGCGTTGCAAATGTGCGACGCATTTGTGACTATTTATTATAGTCGGTAATTTATGACTACTTTGAGACGTAAATATAGAGTCGCAAAATAGCGACTAATTAGTGACACCATATAATTTGTGACTAATCGTCTTTAAATTGTGACCAATTTATGACGACTTCATAGTCGTAAAATAGCGACACTTTTGAGACTACTGTGTTAACCACTAATGATCATATGTAGTCGCATAGTAGTCACTAAAGTGTCACAAATTAACCACTACTTGGCAACGCTTTTAATTGTTTGGTCACGAATGATCATATGTAGTCGCATGTTAGTCACTAAAGCGTCACTAATTACCAACTACTTTGCGACGCTTTTAATTGTTTGGTCGTTAATGTGTTGCATATTTGCAACTATATTCTGACTTAAACACTATACATAAATCTGTATAAAATTGTGTTGTTTTACGAATCTAAAACTAAAACTACAACTGAAAGCTAAAATTACAAAGACATTGTACATTACATAACGTTTTCAAGCTTGAAAGCTTGACAAAAGAAGTTAATTATACATAACCAAAAGTTAATAAACTTGTTTGTTCAAACAAAAAACAGAAACTTAGACAAGCAATAGAAAGAAACCATCAAGTATTGTTGTCATTTGCAGGAGGGACTTGAGATTGAGCCCCCTCAATCCACGGTCGGTTGTTGAGTTGAGTCTAAGTCAGCGGGTTGAGACATGTATGTTGCGATCCGTGGATTGTCCTTCTTAAAAAAACGAGAGGAGCTTCTCCAGTTCAGAGACCTGGGCATGACTTTGCCTTAGCTCCTTTAGCTCCTAATCACGTCGTTTATTCTCCTCATCACGTCGCTTATTCTCCTCATCGTGCTCAGCTAGCTTAAGACGAGCAGATTTAAGCTCTTCTTGCATCTCTACTAGTTGAGGCGCATGAGAGGTTTCATAGCCTATCTTCCTCTTCTCTTTGTTGAACTTCCGAGATAGTCCACCTATTCCAAGAGGATTACCCTTTTGACAGAATTCAGTACACTGCAACAACAAACAAAACATATTCAATGCAAATCCAAATCCAAGTATTCAATGTAAAACATATTCAATGCATGGCCATTAAATATGATTCAACATAACAAGCAAGTTTACAATTATCTATCAAATAAGTAAAAGTCAAAATAATTCATCAATCATACTGCAACACACAATGATTCGCAACATAAAGAAAGGACACAAACAGAAACAAAAACCAGGAGAGAAAGGATTCCTTACCTGAAGGTTAATATTATTCTTCTCTTCAATAATGAGGCTCCGCTGAGTGGAAATATCAGAAGAAATGTCCTGGTTGTCTGCTCCATCTCCTGGCCGTTTTTCAATAGCCTCTGCAAGTCTCTTGTCATACTCATCAGCCACTTGATTCGCTTTTTTATCAACAAACGTGCCATCTGTCGATGTATGTGTCCTCACAAAGACTTCTCCAAACAAGACAGGTTTGCCCAGTTTCTCCTCCTGCACAAATAGATGTGAAAGATTAAGTAGATGGAGGATAATTAGATGCAGGTTATAACAGAAAGAAAGGACAAAAGTATTACCATTTGTTGCTCAACAGTCAAGTGAGATTATTGGCCAGATACGTGCTTGTAGATGCCAAGTCCACAACGAGTAGAGTTACGGGATTTTGAAGCAGTAGTGCTCTTAGCCACTGCCTCTGGAGTTTCCTAATAGGCCCACATATGTTCCCAAAGGGTTTCACCAATCCAAGTTGGCCTTACACCCTTTGTCTTAGCCTGACTCACAATTCCTCTCATCTTTTTTTGTAGCAATCCTCCAGAAATGAGCCCTAACAAGCTTATTGATCCCTATTTCCCACTTGTATTTCCCCTATACAGTAAAAAACTCAGTTAGGTATTGATCAATAGAAGTATATCAGTTAGGTAATGATAAAGAATGAAACATTACTGCAAAAATTTGGAAATATAGCTCTTGTTGTTCTATAGGCGTCACCGTCCAGCTGTAGTAAGGGTCATCAAACTTGCGATGAAATATCCCAGCAATCACATGGGTCAATAGTCCCTTGTCCCGAGTAAACCTAAGACATGAACATAAAGAGAAGTTAAGTACAAACTAACACAGACAATGATGCTAAGCTTTGTGAAATGAAAATCATTCTATAAGACAGTTGAAAACTTATACTCGATTCCTACTATTAAACCATATGAGAGTACAAACATATTTCAAGATAAACATCAGTTACAAGCCAGTCAGTAAACTTACCATAGCATATCTGGCATAAGAACCTCACTGAGGAGGGGTAGTCTCTGTCGTCCTGGAAGAGCCAAAATGTTGTCCAAGAGCTGCTGGTCGTCTAGCCCTACAAGTAAGTGATAACCTTCCAATTCTTCAGCTTCATGTTCTTCACCATCGAGTTCTTCTCCTTCATCCTCGTCATCTTCCTCATCTTCATTATCAACGCCATCTTCTGGTTGGTCAAACTGATGGGCTTCCTGTCGTGGTTGGCGATTGAAGTTGAGGCTGGGAAGTTGGTGATTGGATGGAGCTTGAGAAGTTAGGCCAGCAAATGGAAGCCTATTAGTTGAGGCTCGGTATTGCGGAGGAATAGACGTTGTTCGAGAAACTGATATAGTCGCCTGAGAGTCTGGAGTACGACCTTGTGGGTTGGAGCACTGAGAAGAACCACCGTTGCCGCTTGACCTAGGTCGTTGCAGTGGTGTACCACCACTCTTTCTGGCTGTAACATCTCCGACGTTGTGTCTCTGTGACCATGAGGTTGAACCATCTTCGACCACCGCTGGAAGCTTTCGAAGACCGCCGTCTCTCGCCGTACCCTCTCCGCTATTGTGAGGTGCTGGTGCATGTGAGGTCGAAGCATACCCGACTTTGGCTTTTACACCACCACCGGCTTTGGGTTTCACACCACCACCAGCTGGTTGTCTGTCACCACCACCAGCTGTAACTCTGTCACCACCAACACCGCCGGTTGGTCTTCCACCACCACCACCACCAGTTGTTCTTCCACCACGGCCTTGAGAACCTCCTCGGTCTCGAGAACCTCCTCGGCCTCGTGAACCTCCTCGGCCTCGTGAACCTCCTTTTCGGGTCACAACCATAGCTTAGGGTTTTCGATTTTGATCTGAATCGAATAGAGAGATCGAGAGAGAGAGGGATTAAAGAGGAAGAAGAAAATCGATCGAATCGAGAGAGGGAGGGATGAAAGAGGAAGAAGAAGATTGGATTTCCATCTCAATCGAATCGAGAGAGAGACTGAGAGAGAGATATAGAGAGAGAAGAAAAAATAGGGTTTGTGTCGAAATGATTTGGGAATTCAGATTTTCCTTTTGTTAATAAGTGTTAGAGTCACAAAAGCGTCGGTAATGCGTCGCAAATAATTTAGTTTGGTGGGAAAATAAGCCCGCCTAAATGGCCCAAAAATTTTCGCGAACAAAGCCCAAATATTAAGTTTGGAGCCAAATAAGCGTGGTAAAGTAGTCGCTAAAGGGTCACTTATTTGTGCCTCTTTTGTTACTCTTTTGCGACGCTAGAAAACAATACCCTAAACCATAAACATGTATCACCAATAGATTGTGTTTTTCTCCTTCCTATTCAACTTCTAATGTATTATTAACCATTTTATTGCTTTTGTGCATTGAAATCTCACATATCAAGTTTAATTTAACAAAATCTAACACTTAACCACAAATTACATTAAAATTGTAAGTTTCTTAGTTTTAGAAATGTGATCTCATTAATTGTAAACTGAATTTGAATTTGACCTTCCATAAATTAAACTTTTTATGACTAATGTAGTTTAGAACAATGTAATTACATAAAAATAAATTGTATATACTTCAAATATGTTGTTAAATTTCCAAAATTCTTAGGTGGAGTTGGAAAAGAGTCACTAATGAGTCACTGTTCTCCTTCGTTGTCGTAGAGTAGTCGCCAAAGCGTCACTTATTTGTGACTACTTTGTCACTGGACGCAAGGAAGGAAAAAAAAAGAAGTTGTTCGGCTGAGGGTTCAAACTCGAGTCCTCTAAAGGTGATATTCAATGCGAAAACGTTGGGCTATTGTAGTCAATCGGTGTTTTATCACAATAACTGGTATATATGTTGACATAATTTATCTTTATTAATAATAATATAAAATCTTAGAAATGCATCGAACACTTGTATTTTAACACTTCAATTATTACACACTAAATATTCTACAAACTTTATATAAATATTAAATCCCGCACATATATTACATATATTTTATATGAAATCCGATTTAAATTTCATCATCTTCTTCCGAAGATGATAAATTACATCGAAATTCATCTTGTGGCTCACCGTCGTCAATTTCGAAATCGATGTGTTCAATTGGATGATTTCCATCAATTAGACCTTCGACATTGATCTCTTCGACCGTATCCATAACTACATCGTCCTCAGTTTGTTACAAAATAACAAGCTCAATGTCGTTAAATTTTCTTTGCACACGATTCTTTGGATTAACTTTTAGAACTGAAAGCCAAGTCCCAGGATGTTAAACATTTGGGTATGGAAGATAACATACTTGATCAGCTTGAGACGCTGTAATATAAATAAAAATTCCGTTAGGATTTTGTAAATATAATTAGAAGTAGTATTATAGACATGAAATTCATACCTAATACATAAGGTTCATAGTTTGCATATCTCCCCGATTTTAGCACGTCGACAATGCCTCCCTCGCTGGTTATAGTTCCTTTGCTAGGTGTGGGGTCATAACATTTACAATCGAAAAGCACAAGTTTCAAATTCACAAATCCTGGATATTTGAGCTCAATGATTTTGTTAATGGTCCCGTAGAAATCATCTTCCTCCGGTTGAGAATAATTTTGGCCTCAGACACAAATTCCAGAATTCATTGTTTTCTGTTTTTCCCATAATCCTTCGTGTGAAATAAATACCCTCTTGTAAAATACATATGTCATAACCTAATCTTATATTCAGGACCGTTGGCTATATCGTAAACCCACATCGAAAAGTTTTCTTGACTTTTCATTGCATCCACCTATACATAGAACAATAAAAATATCACAATGGTTGAAGCGAAACATTAATTTAATAATTAAGTCATCAGGAATACATATATATTGGCAGACCCATATATGAAATTCGTTATCTCTTTTAGCTGAGACTTCATCATCAGAAAGTTCTGGATTTCAAATTGAATCTGTGTATCCACCAATTTGTGTTGCCAACACTTGATTATGAATAAAGTGGTGAAAAATATATACAATTCCTATATTAAATTTAGGAATGAAGTAAAGTTACCTTTCAAGCGGTCAGAAATATTCACAATTACGCAAAACATATGAATGTGCGCACTTGAATTCTTTCTCGATTAACCAAGATTCAGTATATTTGCCACTTGGACGACCTACTTCAGTAAATATATTCAGTACCGGTATATCATAGATAGGTACTTCACCTTCATCATACTGGGTTGCCCTGCAAAATTTCCCGAAAACAATTCATCTTATTTTAAGAAAAGCACGGTTTTTATATATAAGTCTTATATAAAAAAATTATTACCTTCTTAGAAATTTGAGAGGCAAAGTAGTGTTGTGAGAAATAAGAAATCTCATCATTCATGTACGATTGAACAATCGATCCTGCTGGATATCTTTTGTTCTTCGCTTTGCCTTTCAAATGTTTAAAAAACCTTTCGAACGGATACATCCACCTATATTGCACAGGACCACCAAGCTCGGCTTCGTATGGCAGGTGTATAGGTAGGTGCTCCATCACATCGAAGAAAGAAAGTGGGAAGATTTTTTCCAAGTTACAAAGTATTATCACAATGTTCTCCTTCAAAATTAGGACGTGACTTTGATCCAATGATCTGCTGCTTAGATCACAGAAAAATGCTCCCATTCCTGAGAATAACATATGTGTAAGTAATGTCTAAAAATATTAAAATAATATCACGATCGACTATCGGATTTTATATCTTTATATACCTGATAATGCTTGGTGCACGTTTCGCGGGAGGAGTTTTGCGAACACGAATGGAAGAAAGCGCTCCATAAAAACATGGCAGTCGTGACTTTTCATTCCAAAAAATTTACCCCCACTGATGTCTGCACATCTTGCTAAGTCAGCTACATACCCATCTGGAAATTTTACCTCATTTTTCACCTATTGTAGTAAGACATCTTTTGCTTTTGAACTCAATCTTCAAATAGGAAATGGGGGATTGCCACGATCATCGACATGCAAATCTTTCCGAGAACATAAATTTTTGATATCTAATTTGACTATGTCTTTCGATATGTCTTTAAAATTCATAACAATATACATGATGTTATCAAAAAAATTATTCTCGATATGCATCACATCAAGATTGTGCCGTAGAGTAAGGTCGCTCCAGTATGTTTTTTGCGCTTTGGCATTCCGTATACGGTGGAGTACTTAGTTAACGATGCAGGTGGGTCCTTGTTCAGTGCGTTATTTCCCTTCAAAAAGTTAACTTTGTTCTTTCATAACGGATGTTTTGTAGGCAAAAATCTTCTGTGACAGTCAAACCAACAAGTCTTCCTACTAGCCTTCAATTGAAATGCATTTGTATCATCCATACAAATTGGACATGATAATCTCCCATATGTCGTCCGTCACAATAACATCTCATATGCTAGAAAATAACTTATCGTCCACAACAGAACAACTTTAAGGTTGAAGTTTTGATTTACTGACATATCATACTAACTCTTCGATCAGTGGTTGGAGGAAAACATCAAGGCTGGCTCGTGGATGATTTGGTTCCAAGTTCTAAACGGTAAGAAACAAGTACTCCCTTCCCATGCACATTCCCGGGGGTAAGTTGTAGGGTGTCATGATTATAGGCCATAACAAATTGTTTTTTGATATACCAAAAGGATTAAACCGTCTGTACATAATCCCAGATTAACATTTCGTGTTTCCTCCGCAAAACTTGGATACATTTGATTGAAAATTTTCCACTTTACCTCATCTGATGGATGACACATTACTCCGCCTTGTGACTCGTGCTTAGCATGCCATCTCATCGATGCTGCTGTCTTCTCAGATTGGTACATCCTCATCAATCTGTCAGTGATTGGTAGATACCACATCTTGTTGAACGGTATTTTTGTTCGTCCCTGACTATCCTTATATGTTGGTTTACCACAAAACCTGCAATGCTCCAACACCCCATCTTCTTTCCAGAGGAGCATACAGTTATCTATGCATACATTGAATGTATGGTACGATAAGCCTAGTTTTCACATTAACGTTTTTGTCTCGTAATGTGAACTAGTTGCCTGATTAGGCTCTGGTAAATACTCTGTAAACAATTCCGTCTATAAATCCATGCAACTTTCAGCCAAATTATGGTCTGCCTTGATGTTCATATACCGAGCAGCTAATGATAACAGTGAATGACCATCATGACAACCATCATACAATGGCGTTTTTGCAGCATCTAACAAGTCGTAGAATTGTTTCGCCTCATGGGTAGGTTCTTCAGAACCATGATCATTTCCACTATGACCATGTTCATCTTGATGATAATCATTTAATGGTGTAGAATCAGGAAATGCATCATGGACCATCCCACCATAAACATCCCCACCATCATAGTTGATTTTTTCATAATTACCGGTACTAGAATAAGCATTTACGTAATGACTACTACTAGAACCTGCCCCAACTATATTGTAATCTTCGGTCCACACATAATAATCTTCTATAAAACCTCGTTGATGCAAGTGGTTCGAAACAGTTCTAACAAGTTTCATACCACCAGAATTTTTACATTTCGCACAAGGGCAGTATAACTTACCTCCACTGCTAATGGCCAAGTCCTGGCAACTTGCGAAATTCAGAAACTGCCTGACCCCTTCCAAAAAGTTGGTTGAGAGATTATATGTCCGCGGATCGATCCTTGTATACATCCAATCTCGGGAAGAATTCCACATAATTTTCTTCCTCAAAATCTATTTTTTTTCTCTTCTTGCGCAGAATGAGGAAGAGGGAGCTTGGTTCTTGTATATATAGAATAACATTTGCCACTACTTTGTGACTCCTAAAAAAAGAGTCACAAATTTGTGACTCTTTTATGACTGTTTTCTGATGTTTTTGTGACTACTTGGATAAATCGGTCGGCTACCTACCTCTCTTATTTATCACGTGTCACCTAATTTCCTCTCTTACCGACATACTTGCCGACATAGCTATAGTGACTACTTTGCCACTCTTTTGCCACGCCAGCCAATTGTAACAATGGCGTCACAAATTTGTGACTACTTTGCGACGCTCTCTAAGACTGAAAAAATTGTCACAGAACAGTCGCAAAGTGTGACCGATTTGCGACCACTCAAGTAAAATTCTTTATTCAGTCACTAATTTATGACTAGTTTGCGACATACTCTTGTAGTCGTAAATTTGTTACATTTTTGCGTCTAACTTTTTTTCAGTCGCTTTTTAGTAGCAAATGAGTCACAAATGAATCGCTAATTTTGTGACTGAAAATTCAGTCACAAAAAGTAGTCACTAATTATCTGTTTTCTTGTAATAATATATGATATTGATTTATTTTCTAAAGACGAATAGATAAATATGGCATGTAAATTTATGAACTTTTGTTAAGCAAGTATATTTGATGACACGTTATTTGGTGATATTATCACTTTTCAGAATATTTTACTATCTAACTAAAAGAGATATGAAAATTGTATTATACATTATCAGATTCAAAATCGTGATTGCATCAAATATAATGATACGTCATAATCGAAATCGTGAAAGTGATTCTGGAGGCAACACATAAGCGTTTTCTCCAAATTTATCTCTTATATATTAATTGAGTAGTAATTTTTCAAAAAAAAAATTAGGCGTCTTCACCAAAATCACTCGTCCAATTTTAATGTGAGATGACATCTCTTAAAATATGACATGACATTCTCTCTAATTTTTCTATTAATTCCTAATTAAAATTAGCCCAAACTCAATAATTAAAATTAGTCCAAGTTCAAAAAGAGGATGATAATGATGGCTTCATTGATGAAGTTAATAGGTGATTATCCAAAAATAATCTCACATAATAGAAGATTATTTTCACATGCTTTTTTTTATTATTTGATTAGAGATTTTATTATTATTAATTTTAAAAATAATTTTTTTTTGGATTTTAATGGATCTTATTTTATTTCCAAAAAAGTATGTTCAACCAAAAAGATCAATTAGATAATTCGATTACATTTCGTTTCGGTCCAAATATAAATTTATGTATCATCATCAACTCCAAAATTAAAAATATGATAATCATTAGTAAAACCTACACAAGATTAATCTGACATTTACAAGATTATGTAAATCGTTATCTCCACAAATTGGGACAATTGCAAAAATATCACTTTTGGTGTGTACATTTGCAACAATTTCACTTAGGGGTGTTCGTTTGCAAAAATGCCAATACTTATGAATTTTTAAAGCCTAAATCTTAAAATTATAAACCCTAAAAATGTTTTGACCCTTAAAAATGTTTTGACCCCTAAAACCCTGAAAACTAAACCCTAATACAACATAGTTAACCCAAACATAAATGATATAATGAAAAATTAGTTTTGAAAAAGTGGCATTTTTGAAAAGTGATACTTGAAAAGTGACATTTTTAAAAATTTCTCCCACAAATTTATATATCCGAAATTTAAGAATATCTCAGAAATAAAATGTTGAGCAACTAAAAATTTAAAAGTGTAGAATTTGGCTGCTTTGAAATTTATGTATCATCAATTTTAATTTTCAAATATGAAAGTTTTTAATAATTCAAAATATTGAAAGCTTTCAATAAAAGAAATTAACATTTTTCGATATTTAATTAATGGACTTATTATGGTCCGAAATTATGTATCATCAAATTCAAATTTAAAAATATGAAAATCTTTAACAAAATCTACACAAAAACAATCTTGTGGAAATATCTCAATTAAATAAGAATTACCATATTCTGATTAATTGATTGACGTTAACAACATCCAAAATCTTAGTACCATTATTTATAATTGAAAAATTAGAAAAATCGTTAAGAGTATCTCCACAAAATCGTTAAGATAGTAAAGTCTCGAAAATATTCTATGGAAATATATTAAAATATATCGCATATTTTGTGGAGATAACCTTAACGATTTCAATTATTTATCCCTACAGACGTGATTTGTGAGAAGATGCTTATGTGTCATCTCTACAATCACTCTCACCAAAACAATTATGACATGTCTAACAAAATTGTGACATGACTGAAACGACCCGACCCAATTTTTCCCTTCGGATTACTATCATCACAGATAATAATCCTCAATGGGCCAACACAAGCAACGCGGAAACGACGAAAATAAATAAATAACAATCCAATCAATAATCAATTCAACCAATAATCAATTCAATTCCAATTCAAGTAACCAACAGTAAACCAACAATAACCCAAGTATCAATTCCAGAATTCACTAGCAACCTAGCAATTCTAACTCAAGAGCCATGAAATACGAGACACTAGATCATCTCTTCTTCCCGGCCATGATTCCACGATCACACTTTCTCTTTACCTGCAACAATTGGCAAAAAGAGTTGCGTGTGTATTATCACAAATACTCAGCGAGGCGGTCATCCCGTCTACAGGTTATACACACATGCATAAGCAAGAGATACAATACCAGGATGAGCATACAACAAGCATACACGAACAATCAAACAATGAACCAGTCCAGGAGCACTGTGTCGATCGACACAACCACTAGGTGTCGATCGACATACTGCACTTGTGTCGATCGACATGATGCACCTGTGTCAATCGACACAAAGCAATTGTGTCGATCGACACGACATCGCAGAACAGAAAATGAGCCTATCCTCTCATGGCTCGAACTTTCATGCGATCCATCGATCTCCTGCACGTTTTCATCCATAAAACACACAAAATCCAATCCAAACAACCACAATCAATCGTATTCCATCTAATCCTTTACCCATATAAACCTACGGTCACGCACTCACCTCTAAAAGGATTGAAAAGAGAAAAAACGACGAAGAACACGAAGAACAACCACGAACAGCCTCTGATTTCGTCCACACGGACCCGAAATCAGCCACAAAAACGATCCTCCTTGCTCACAAGCCTCAAGAACAAGCCTCAAACGATCAATCATTTTCAAAAATCACCAGAAACTCTTTCAATCACTCTGATTCTGATTCTCTCCCAATTCTCTCTGATTTTTTCTGAAAAACGCGGCCCAACGCGTCTGTTTCTCTTATATATCGAACCCTAGGGTTCTCTAAATCGATCGCCAAACCGTGCGATCAAAAACCAAACCTGTCGGTTCATCTTAATTCTGTGTCGATCGACACACCAACCCTATGTCGATCAACACAACGTCCAAAGCCCGACTTCTCACAAGTAAAAAACACACGTGTCGATCGACACCTGTGTCGATCGACGCACCACCAAAAATCTACTTTTTGGTTCACGGACGTTATGATATGCTCAAATTTACCCTGAGCTACTCTCTCAAATTAATAGATCGTAGTAGTACTTAGGGGTCGAATCCACAGAGAATCAAATCACACAATCAACTAATAAATTCAAATTATGCTAAGTAAATATATATGAATGTAAAAATAGAAAAGTAAACAAGTGAATGATTATCAAGGTTATTAGAATTCAATGAGACAAAAGAGTTAGACTATGGGTAATTCGCAGGAACGAATCGAAATATGTTTGTGTCGATCGACCCAGATGTTCGTGTCAATCGACACATGGATAAAAGACGTTAGGATTTTATTAAGCACGGTTCTAGAACTCAAACACGAATATAAAACCAATCAACTTTCATTGCAGAGATTATCTATGACTAAATCCCTAAATTCCAAATTTCTTTGCAAATTTAGTGAATAAAATCAAGTTTTAAGTTCAGGTTCAATTGTTCACAAAATTACTAAGCAAAATTTCTTTGCGAATAGATAATTTTACTCATCTAAGATTATATCAGGTTGTTAATAATACTTTCGCATCTATTAAAGCAACCTAGGATTTTCAATTTCAGTTGATCAATCCTAAAATCAGAGTTAAAGCAATCTAGATGAAGAACAAAAAGATAAATCCTAACAGGGTTTCAATCCTAATAATTTCTCATCAAACCTTTGAATAACCCTAAACCTAACAAGCATACTACTCACACATGGTGATTGAAACAAACATCATGAGATACATAATTTGCAAAAAAAAATAGAGTTAGAGATACAGAAGGGTTTAAAATCTGAAAGTCTGAAGTCTGAAATCTCCCAAAAGCTCTCCAAATCTCTCAATCTCCAAGTCTCAATTAAAAACTCTATCCAAACCTAAAAGCCTAAAGAAAACTATATATAAGGTCTAAAATTCGGATTGGGCTTTCTGTAAACTTCTGGGCTTTTGGGCAAAACCGGAATTTCTTCGAAATTTGAAGTCTTCACGCCAAACACGTGTGTGTCGATCGACACAGACGACCGTGTCGATCGACACAGCTCGTAAACTTCGACTCCAATTTCATCACTTTGGCTCTTCTTTCCTCCATGCTCTAAAATGCTACAAAAGCTCCCATTAAGCTCCAATCGTTCGTCAACCTATAAAGACTCAAAATGACTAAAAAAATACCAAAAAGACTCTAGGAAAAGGATTTATATCATGGTCGAAAACGGGTAAAAATCATGATATATCACGTTACAATTCTCTCCCCACTAACATGGATTCAACCTCGAATCACGCGACCCCATCCCGCTAAGGTTAACACCCCCATCTAAAACCCGACCAGATTCACCCAGAAATATCAACGATGCAACGCTCCCTGATCCAGATTAAGGCTGCCCGATTGATCACACAACAATCAAACAAGAATATGCACGACCAACCATTGACCCAGAATTAGACCAAATGATCGCGCAACAATCAAACAAGAACATGCACGACCAACGGCGCTAGATATGCTACCAGGGTTGTCCGAACCGAGGTTTTAAACGTAAGTAAAAAGCCTATACTAGACGTCCACATACACCCTCCTGGCCCTCGGCCAGCACCCCTTGAGATCCCAACTGATCCCCGAGCTCCACTAGTCTCATACTAGCCACATTGCACCGTCTCACCACGGCTGCAATCTTGACCCCAACCCGGTCAGCACCATCTGAGATGTGCACTCCCGATCCCCGAAGTTCATTCAGTCTCATACTTACAATCACACTACAGACACTATTGCTCATACTCATATCTATATACACCACCCTGCTCTCAGGATCGTCACTCTTTGAGCTCTCGATGTATATCATATCACCCGACCTTCAGGACCGCTGTCCATCCAGCTCTCGGTATGCTCCAGCCCCTTCCACTCTCATGACACATAGTCCGTCAAGCTATCGGCTGTAGAGTAATCACACATCCTTTGGAGAGGCTTCAGCCTCTCAAAGTATATGCAAGGGAACCACTTTCCCCCGGAGAGAACCTCACTGTCCCCTCAAGTATATCCAGAAGAACCACTATCCCTAGGGCAATCACGCTGTAACGTGCATCATAAGCACCTGTCGACCAAAATCACCTCTCGTGGTCATCCGAAACAATCCAATCAACAGGGTGTTTCCACAGAGTCCCTGGAAAAGACAGTCCTAACTCACATAAGACTTCTATTCCAGACTCCCCCTAGGAAATAAACAGGCTCTAACTCATATAAAACCTCTATTTCCCAGCACCATCTAGGGAATAGACAAGGCCTAACTCACATACAACCTCCATCCCCAAATAATCCTCCTAGAACATGGACAGCTCTAACTCACATAGAACTTCCATTTCTAGCCTCCCTAGCCGATAAATAAGTCCTAACTCCCATAGAACTCTATCGCTAGACCTCCACATGACCAACTGGTCATCACAATCCATGACTCCACCAGTCATACCATAAGAACACACGTCTTATAATACATTTAATAAGGAAAAACTCATCTTATTAAATCTCAGAATGTATAATCGTTACAACAACATCAAAACAAAAATACATACATCTCATAGCCACATGCTAAAACAGACTCTAAAAACCAGAAAGACACATAAGCCACTGCTTGCTTCTTGAACCACTTCAAGAACTTTGTCTTCATCAATGCTTCTGGTTCCCAAGTCTCCTCCTCAATACCGTCACAGTCCCACACGACTCTGACCAACGGTATACTCTTCCGACGCAGCACCTTGACCCTCCTCTCGAGAATCCTCACAGGCCTTGCCGCCAATGTCATGTTGGGCTAAAGATCCTCCGGAATCCTAGCCAACACCTCCTTAGACTCATGTAGACACTTCCGCAGCATCGAAACATGGAAGACTTTGTGAAAAGCCTTCATACTCTAAGGTAACTCCAATCGATAAGCCACTGGTCTGACCCGCTCCACCACCTTGAACGGACCCATAAACCTTTGACTCAGCTTATTCTCCAAAATAGATCTGTTAGGACCCCTCAACATCGCTGCCTTAAGATACACCAGATCTCCCACCTCAAACTCTAGCTCTTTTCGTCTCCTATCGGCATAACTCTTCTACCGATCCTGAGCCTCTCTCATGTTCAGCCTCAAGACACGGATCTTCTCCATCGTCTCCTGAAAAAAATCTGCACCAAACATGCTCCTCTCCCCCACTTGAGTCCAGCATAATGGTGTCCTACACGGCCTCCATACAGAGCCTCATATGGAGCCATCCCAATACTCGCCTGGTAACTTTTGTTGTATGCAAACTCAACCAGGTTCAGATGATCCGCCCAATGACCACCATAATCCAGCACACACATCCTTAGCAAATCCTCCAATGTCTGAATCGTCCGCTCGGACTGCCCATCCGTCTGAGGATGATACGCTGTGCTCATATGCACCTTAGTGCCCATCTCAGTCTGAAATGCCCTCTAGAACTCTGAAGTATTCCTCGGATCCCTGTCTGACACAATACTCGCTGGCACCCCGTGCAGCCTCACAATCTCCCACACATACTTCTTAGCCAACACTGTCGTTCCGACGGTCTTTTTGATGGCAAGAAAATGTGTTGACTTGGTCAGACGATCCACAACAACCCAAATCGCATCATACGTCCGTGACACTGGCAATCCCATCACGAAATCCATGGTAATCATATTCCACTTCCATTCCGGAATATGCAAACTCTGCAACATACCACTCGTAACCTGATGCTCAGCCTTCACCAGCTGACACACGTTGCACGCTGCAACCCAGTTAGCTACATCTCTCTTCATCCCAACCCAGTGATAATACCGCTTCAGATCACGATACATCTTGGTCGCTCCCGGATGAATCGATAACATGCTCAATTAAGCCTCCCTCAGGATCTCCTGCTTCAGTTCCTCGTCCTTGGGTACACAAACCCGCCCGTTCACTAGTATCGTCCCATTCGCCGAGACCACATACTCTGAACATGCCACCTTAGAAGCATTAATCAGTCCCTGATCCTTCCCCTGAGCAACTCGAATCCTACTCAACAAATCTGCCTGGTTAGCTGCCTCTAACCCCAACGGCTCCTGTGAGATAACACATAATCTCAACGTACTGATCTCGTTCACCAGAGCCTCCATATCCCGCTCCTGATCTGAAGCAACTCTCTTCCGACTCAACGCATTTGCAACCAGATTAGCCTTACCCGGATGGTACCCAATCTCCAGGTCATAGTCCGCAACTAACTCCATCCAGCACCTCTGTCTCTGGTTCAGCTCTGGTTGAGTGAAGAAATACTTCAAACTCTTGTGGTCTGTGAACACCTGCACCTTTCCGCCATAAAGATACGACCTCCAAATCTTAAGGGCAAAAATTACTGCAGCCAACTCCAAGTCATGGGTAGGCTAATTGCACTCGTGCTTCCTCAACTGCCTCAAAGCATACGCAATAACCTTTCGATGCTGCATTAGTTCACATCCCAGACCAACTCCCAAAGCATCTGTATACACCATATAAGGCTCACCCGGCTCGGGTAACGCCAACACAGGTGTACTCGTCAACATCTCTTTCAGCTTCCCGAAACTCTCCTCGCAAGCTGAAGACCACACAAAAGGGACATCATTCCCCGTCAACTTTGTCATCGACTGCGCCATACTCTCAAACCCCTTGATGAACCTCCGATAATAACCTGTTAACCCCAGAAAACTCCGGATCTCGGTGGCACTCCTCGGTCTAGGCCATCCTCTCATAGCCTCTATCTTAGCCGGATCCACATAAACTCTCTCTGCGGACACCACACGGCCAAGGAAACTCATCTCTCGCTGCCAGAAGCTGCACTTACTCAACTTCGCGTACAGCTTCTGCTCCCGCAGCATCTCTAAAACCAATCTCAGATGCACCTCGTGCTCCTCTAGACTCCTCGAATACACCAGAATATCATCTATGATGATGATCACAAACACGTCCAGATACTCCTAGAACACCCCGTTCATCAACCTCATGAATGCTGCTGGCGCATTCGTCAACCCAAACGGCATCACCACAAACTCATAATACCCGTATCTCGTCCGAAAGGCCGTCTTCCTAACGTCTGCCTTATCAATCAGAATCTGATGGTATCCCGAAGCCAAGTCGATTTTGGAGAACCAGGTAGCCCCTTGCAAGTGATCAACCAACTCAATAATGCGCGACAAAGGATACCAGTTCTTTACAGTGACTCGGTTAAGTCCCCAGTAATTGATGCACAACCGAAAACTCTCATCCTTCTTCTTCACGAACAATACCGTCGTTCCCCACAGTGAAACACTTGGCCGGATGAATCCCTTCCTCAATAGATCATCTAGCTGCTTCTTCAGCTCTATCATCTCTGCTGGAGTCATACGGTAAGGTGCCTTGGATATAAGAGTCGTTCCCGGTTCCAACTCAATCGTAAATGGATCTGACTGCGACGGTGGCAATCCCAACAACGATTGGAAACGTCCTGGAAATCCCAAATAACTCGAATATCCCCAACTGCAACCTTTCCAATAGTCTTTGGCATCACTATCGTCCCCAGATATGCCTCACAGCCCTTCTCAATCAACTGCTCGGCCTGTATCACTGAAATCACGAGACTTCTAGAAATCGGTCTCACATCCTGATAAACCAACCTCCCCGCCTCCCGTTCGAACACTACTCGTCCCCGATGACAATCCAGATGGACCCTATACCGATCCAGCCAGTCTATCCCAAGGATGACATCGTACAATTCCACCAGATTGATAATCAGATCTGCTCGCATAAACTCCCCCACCACCAGAACCTCCACACCACGAGCCCGCCCGAAAGTAGCAAACGTCTAGCCACCAGCAACCTTAACTACCCCCGGGCTGCTCACCGGAATCGCTCCGGACACCGCTGCCCTTCGCACACTCCGGAGTAATGAAGCTATTCGTAGCTCCCAAATCAAACAACACGTGGGACTCACAGCCGCCCACAACTAAGGTCCCTGCACAAATCCCATGTGCTTTAAGACCCCGACACTCTAATGCAGACTCACAATTCCAAACATACTAAATTCAAACACCACCAGAATTAAAAGAAAAAGTCAAGTCCGAAATATTACCTGTGATCGATCTGGTGCTAAAACCGCCTGCCTCCGCCGAAGTGAAAACCCGTGGCGTCACTGCAATCTGAGCCAACGACTTCACCGCCAACAGCTGCACTACTGCCACCGCCATCTGCTGCAGCTTCAGACATTTGGGCTTAATGTGCCCCGGCTCTCTGCAGTGATAACACACCTGAGCGCCCCGAGTCTCACTCCTCTTCAGATAACTGGCCACCTTGTGATCAAAGCTCCCGCACCCGAAGCATCCTAGACCACCTTGTCCTCTCTGACTCGGCCTTGAAGTGCTCTCTCACTTCCTGTTCTGACCTTGAGCTGGCTTGCCGCCCCTGCTCGAACCTGCCTACTGATGCGGCCTCCTCTGCTGGTGCACCGGTGGACTAACCACCACAGCCTGCTCCCTAAGGTCCTCTTCAATCACCGTAGCCGTCTCAACTAGCTCCGCCCTCGTGGTGAACCTACTCACCATGCAGCAAGTCCTCAAATCGGCTCGAAGTCCCCTCAGGAACCTCTTCACCTTGGCCTGCTCGCCCTCCATGCCTCTGCCCGCATGTACCAGAAGCCGACTGAACTCCAAATCGAACTCTCTCACTGTCTAATCTCCCTGAGCCAAGTCCAGAAACCTCGACTCCAACCGATCCACCGCCTCCTGCGGGAAATACTTGGCATTAAACTCTGCCAAGAAATCCTCCCAGACCATCTCGGCCTGCACCCTCCTGGCCTCTACACCTCTCCACCAGAGATGCGCGTCACCATCCAGATAGTGAACCGCCAGATCAACCCGGTATCCCTCTGGATACTTGATAGAGCGAAAGTTACGCTCCAACCTCAGCCGCCACTCGTCGGCCTCCTCAGGCTTGGCACCACCTGAGAAAAACCCGGTGCCAATCCTCTGCATCTACTCTATCATCCTCAGGTAGGATGGGAGCTCCTCTGCAACCGCCACACCCGGCTGCACACCAACCACTCCCAGCTGAACCCCAGCCACTCCCGGCTGACCATCAGCCACTACTGGCTGACCACCAGCCACTACTGGCTGCACACCAGCCACACCTGGCTGAACCCCCGAAGCCTGACCCGGAGCCAGCACCCCACCCGATAACCGCTCCAGAATCATCTACAGCAAACCCGCTAAGCGATCATCTCGGTCTTGGGCTACACCTACGGCAGCATCCCCACCTGGGCCCACCGCACCACCAGCTACACCGGGACCCGAAGTAGCCCCATCAGCCCTCACGCTGACACTCGTAGCAGTCTCACCCACAGACCCCTCCTGAAACACCTGCGAGTCCGCCACCTGCTCCTGCGTGGTCTCCTGGGCCACACTCGCGACATCAGACTTACTCTGCAGTCCTCGCCCGCGCCCACCACGATCACCTCGGCCTCCATGGCCCCCATGACCTCTGCCTCTAGCCATTTTAGCCATCACTCTGCACTAACCAACAGACTACTAAGTACTAGAAAAACAGAAAGTCATAAAACACATACCGTGGAATCTCATTGAAGGCTCAGAAGAGATGATCTAGTACTCCAAACTCACACTACAATCAATCAATTAACTCACATAATCAATCAGTTGCACCCGCCTTAGAACCATAAGGGCTCTGATACCAAAATGAAACGACCCGACCCAAAAAATTTAAATTTTTCCCTTCGGATTACTATCATCATAGATAATAATTCTCAATGGGCCAACAAAACCAACGTGGAAACAACAAAAATAATCAAATAACAATCTAATCAATAAATCTCATACTTTATTAATCCACTAAACCGTTCAACCAATAATCAATTCAATTCCAATTCAAGTAACCAACAATAAACCAACAATAACCCAAGTATCAATTCCATAATTCACTAGCAACCTAGCAATTCTAACTCAAGAGCCATGAAATACGAGACACTAGATCATCTCCTCTTCCCGACCATGATTCCACGATCATATTTTCTCTTTACCTGCAACACATGGCAAAAAGAGTTGCGTGAGTATTATCACAAATACTCAGTGAGGCGGTCATCCCGTCTACAGGCTATACACACAGACATAAGCAAGAGATACAATACCAGGATGAGCATACAACAAGCATACACGAACAATCAAACAATGAACCAGTCCAGGAGCACTGTGTCGATCGACACAACCACTAGGTGTCGATCGACATATTGCACTTGTGTCGATCGACACACCACCATGGTGTCGATCGACATGATGCACCTGTGTCAATCGACACAAAGCAATTGTGTCGATCGACACGACATCGCAGAATAGAAAACGAGCCTATCCTCTCATGGCTCGAACTCTCATGCGATCCATCGATCTCCTGCACGTTTTCATCCACAAAACACACGAAATGCAATCCAAACAACCACAATCAATCGTATTCCATCTAATCCTTTACCCATATAAACCTACGGTCACACACTCACCTCGAAAATGATTAAAAAGAGGAAGAACGATGAAGAACACGAAGAACAACCACGAATAGCCTCTGATTTCGTCAACAGAGACCCGAAATCAGCCATAGCAACGATCCTCCTTGCTCACAAGCCTCAAGAACAAGTCTCAAACGATCAATCCTTTTCAAAACTCACCACAAAACTCTTTCAATCTCTCTGATTCTGATTTTCTACCAATTCTCTCTGTTTTCTACTGAAAAACGCGGCCCAACGCGTCTGGTTCCCTTATATATCAAACCCTATGGTTCCCTAAACCGATCGCCAAATCGCGCGATCAAAAACCGAACCTGTCGGTTCAATTTAACCCCATGTCGATCGACACATCAACCCTGTGTCGATCGACACAACGTCCAAAGCCCGACTTCTCACAAGTCAAAAACACCCGTGTCGATCGACACACTCATCCTGTGTCGATCGACGCACCACCAAAAATCCACTTTTTGGTTCACGGGCATTACAATGACAATTTTGAATCAATAAAAAAATCTTGTACAACTAAATTTATATTTGTTACCATAAATAAATCAAAAGAGTTTTTAATCAATATATTATCAGATTTTCGTTTTTATTCTAAAGTTATATACAAATTTGGTTTCTCATTTAAAAAATATTTTAGAAATTGATTATTGTAAAAATAATATTAGTGAACATTTTTATAGAATATATATTTTTTTGAAAATAATAATAAAGACTTACCAAATTTTTAAAAGAGAGTTTGATATGTTTGTGAAAAAAACTTCCCAAGTTTATAAAAAAAATGTATTTATTCTTTTGAAATTGTTTTACGCAAGACAATTTAAAAGTAATAAAAATATTTTTATTCAAAAGCAACAATTTTTTATCTGCGTTTTATTTATAAAATTTATGATTATATATTTTAATATTTTAAAATATTAAATAATTTATTTGTATTGTAAATGCTGCTTAAGATATTCGGACAAGCCAAATTTAACATATTTTTTTATCTCTAATGTATTACATTTTGATTTGACACATTTACATATATAAAATAATTAAATGGTAAAAACATTATTATTGACCAAAAAAATTAACAACAAAAGAATCAACATCAATGTATATAATAAAATCAAACAACTACATATTTCACATTTTTATAGATTAAAATTAAAAACAAAACTATATAAATAATTTATCCACATGTACACTGGAGAATCACCTAATTTCAAATATAATATTAAGGGGGAAGAGATTTTATGCAATTTAAAATAGAGTTAACTAGCTACTAATAGATAGATTGTGTATAAATTAGGTGTATGTACAATTTTTTTTTATTAAATTAGTTTGACTTTTCCATTTACAAGGAAGATGACGGTTCTGCCCTTGCTGATTATGAACCTCAAATATTAGAGACATACCAAAGCAAGATTTTTATTAGATGTTTTATTTGTCTTTCTTCTTTCTTGCGTCTTCTTTCTCTCTTTTTCTCTCTTTCATCCGAAGCTATATATAAACCATGGACAAAAGAAAAATGAGCCATTTATTAGTTTGTGGCGGAAAAATGGTGGTGGTGATGGCGTATGAGAGTATAATAGCGGCAGAGTGGATGGTGATGGAAGAAAGTAACCTATGGATGACGATGGAGATGGAGGATAGTTCATGTAGATGGTGGAGAGTGAAGACAAAAAAATGTGGAAGAAAGATACTAAAAAAATTTTGGAAAAAATCTGGTGAAAATCCGATAAGATTTCGATATAAATTCGGCGAAGCTTCTAAATATATATGCAGATACATACATACACATACATAGCATAAATATAATTATGTCCACACGCATACGACTATTAAATATGTCGTATCATATATTACTGATAAACAATTTATTATCTGCTATTACATATGTTAGCAGTCTAACTGTGAACTTAGAAGAGTTATTCAAAGATCTAACATACTTGTATGTATGGATTGTACTGTATAAACATTATATTTATCTCTAACTTTATGTTCAACACTCTAATTAAATATTTATTGCGTTAAAGGAACTTGTAACAAGTTAAGTTAATATGAAAACAAAAATACAAAGTTCGGCCTTCTCCATTATACATCGTATGTTCCACTTGCTCATCATCTAGATTCATTATTAGATCGCTAACATATATAATGGTGGATAACAATTTATTTTCCAGTGATTTGTATTGTAAGATGTTTTTATAATTGAACTTATGTTTCTTAATTAGTATATGCTAAATTCAATGATATACTCCCTCCGTTTCAAAATGTAAGTTCTTTTGGCTAAAACTGTGAATATTAAAAAACTACTTTTCTTCTAAAAAGTATTACCTTATATATATTAATAAAAATAATTTAACCAATGAAAAAGCGATTGCAAAATACTATTAGTCACATAATATTCAATAAAGTTAAAAAGTACCTAGGATTATCAAAATAACTTATATTTGAAACATAAAAAACTTCCAAAACAACTTATATTTTGAAACGGAGGGAGTATAGATAACATGACATGTGCAATAGCCGATACCAAACTACTTATTCGGCATCATCTTCGACGAAAAATGTCTTCATTCATCGGAGCATCGAATATCCACCATCGAACTCATTCACTCACATCCATCAACTAAGTTAAATCACCGAGTCAACTCGGTATACTCGAATCAACTGGAACACAATCTTTTCTCTATCTTTACTGATATCATTTTCTTTAATCTTTGTTCGTTATCTTCACCAGGAAAATCTCTCATTCCTCGGATTTTCAAAGTATTGTTGTCATACTTTCTAGTAGACTTGATGTCACATAGAAGGTGAATGGGGCGACATCACATCGTCGTTGAAATCGAAGATGGATAAACGTTTTCAAAAGACAATAGCTGCAACAAATGGAGAAATATTAATTTGAGTGAAGGAAGAAGATAGAATAAAGAGATTGAAGAAAGAAAGCAAAAAATAGAATTCATCTCTGATACATGTATAAAGATAGAATAAAGAGATTGAAGCAAGAAAGCAAAAAAGAGAATTCATCTCTGATACATGTATACTAAATACTGCAACAAATAGCTGCAACAAATGGAGAAGTATTAATTTGAGTGAAGGAAGAAGATAGAATAAAGAGATCGAAGAAAGAAAGCAAAAAGGAGAATTCATCTCTGATACATGTATACTAAATATATCTTACTTCATAGTTTGTATATATAATACTGATAGGGATAGAATTGTCTTAAATTTTGTTGTATACTGTCGCCCATAATGTTTGTATATTTGACCAATTAGCCATTTATTTGTGTATATCAATTGCAAATTCTCTTTAAAATATAAATTCTTTTATTTTTTGGATTGTATTAAATATAATACATGTCATAATAAAATTCGTTTTAAGTGATTTTGGAGGCGACATATAAATATTTTCCCCCAAAATCACTTTACAAATAATGTTAAGAATTTTTTATTCTTTTAGGAGTCTTTTGATGTTTTTAAAACGGAAACGGCGAAAGAAATTTTTAGGTTAAATGGAAGCACACGACATTTGATCATTTGCTTTCATTGTGTAATTTTTTTTATTTCATTTGATCTTTAATAACTTATAACCCATGTTTAAATAATCTTTCAAAATAGTTTGATTATTTAGCAAATTACTAATTAAAACTTAAATATTTATGTCAATAATTGTTGACATATTTACCTGTATCAACGTGGATCATAATCTAGTAACTGTAAAAATACTATATTTTTATTGTTTATTTTCCAACAGTATCGCAAAATCCTAAATTTTCCTACAATAGCACAAATTTTCATAAAACTTTAGGAATAAATCACTAGATTTTGTACCCACGCTACGCGTGGGTATGTGTTACTAATATACGCGTTTAATATATATATTTAGATTTGCTAATTTTTAAATTAGGTAGACGTAGACATTTACGAATACAAAAGTGTTATGGTAAAAAGTGAAACAATCGTAGATAATTAATTAATTAGTTTACAATAAAAATTAAAAGAAATTTTTAAAAATGCCACTTTTCAAGTGCCATTTTTAAAAAATCCCACATTTTCAAAATATTTGCAAAAATGCCACTTTTTAAAAACTATATATTGATTATATTATTTGTGTTTATGTTAACTATGTTGTATTAGAGTTTAGTTTTGATGGTACAGGGGTAAAAACATTTTTAGGGTTTAGAATTTTAAGATTTAATCTTTTTTTTTTTTGGTCGAAAGATTTAATCTTTTAAAATCCATAATTAGTGGTATTTTTGCAAATAGACAACCCAAAATGGTATTTTTACAAATGTACACACCAAAAATGATATTTTTACGTAAGGGTTCACCTCTCATGATTGTGGTATATAAACTGAATTTTCACCGCTAGGTAGTATAATAAAGAGGTAGTACTAATCTTCCAATTATTGCAGCCATAGGATTCTATTTACAGACACCATACAATCTGTCACAAAATGATGTTGCTGCTAAGTTAGCATCGATGACAAAATACATCAATCAAAATCAATGAGAGAAAAAAATGTTGAAAAAGTAATGATTTTACCAAAATGCAACCAAATAGACTTGAGACCTCGTTAAATATAACGAGATGTATGTGTTTCACTGAAATCAACCTTAATTTTTCTTTTTATTGCCAAGTTTTGTTTGTCACCCACTCTTTTTTTTTTGGTTGGTTAAGAAGATGACAAACAAGAGCTGAAAACGCTCTTTTAGATAACGAATCCGTCAACATATTGAATTTTCGTGGAACAAAAAGAAACAAAAGTTTTCTAAAATGGGTAGTTTACATACTAATCTCGAAAAGAAGGTTATGTATCTCCGTATGTGATTTCTTCTTTCGAAGGAGGTTAAACAAAACCTGAGAATCGGAGCATACGTGTAAGGTCTCAATACCTTTTTCTCGAGCCTTCTGTAGTGCATTGATCACAACCCATGATTCGGCTGCGAAGACCGATGGAACATTTGATATGGAGTCGACATATTCCTCATTAATGTTCTAAGCTTCATTCTTGAAAAACCATCCTAAGTCCCCTTGCACACTTTCTTTCTCTAAGCAGCATCAGTAAATGAGACCGTACCGTTCCCTAGCATATTCCCATTGTAGTTTGAAAGCACGGAGACACTTCTCTTTGGCAGCTCATCTTGAGCAGCTTTCCACTCTTTTACAATCTGCAATTTGCTGGAAATTCAGCAGTTTGTTTTTAAATAATCATGGGCTAAATGTTTATCCAAACGCTCTCTCAGTTCCTCTTCATCACCAATTTTTTTTATACTTGTAAAAATTTAATGACAGTTAAGAATCTTCTTCTTTCAAGCTTGCAAAGTCATCTTCAAGCTTGCAAAGTCATCGTCTTTCAAGAGAATTTTTTCCAAAGTTCTCATTTTTGTACAAACATGTACCTTCAATTTTCATGTTCAAATGGCTACACAAAAGTATAGTTAACTACCATTCATACTTAGTAGTAGAAAAAATTGTTTAAAACAAAATCTAAATAGACATAACACAATGTTGTTCCAAAATGACTTCTTTAAAATGTAGTTTCTGAGATAGACTGTGGTGGGAGAAAAATGGATTTGCTCCTTGTAAAATCCAAAGAAAAAAAAAAGAAAAAAACAACACGAACTTCAAAATTGCATATATTCAGAAACCAAAGTCAAAAAGGTTTATATTCCTCTCATTCAAGCATCCATGCTTTCTTTGAATGAACTTGCATATGCTTCTTTATGCGGATCTTGCTTTATTACACAAATCAATTTCAGTACAAATGAAATTGAGTATCATAGAAAAAAGGATATCTATATATTATGTATTCTATTAAATTTCATACATCTTTTGTGTAAAACCTTGTTTCTAAGGTTTCATTTTCCTGCGATCTAAGGATATGTTATTGTCTTAAAGAACAAAATATAGCATGAAGAAAGATTTGATGAATAATTTGATGACTAACTAATTAAGGAACTTGAAAATCATGTAAATAACATCAAATGCTTAGACAAATTTCGCATCAAATAATTAGAAGTACATGTGACCCTATTAATCGCAAAATCCATCAAACAAAGCAAATAAATCATCGCGCGGTGAAACAAATACTTTACTTGTCTGAATGAAGTAAAAGAGTTAAATTTTTGTATTTTTTTCATTGTTTCATCATTAGTTAAAGGATCAACACCGAGAACTCCATACCAATTAGCTTCTCCTTTTTCGTTCTTTGATGCAGAGATATAAACACTGATCATCATCAATAATTGTTTGAACCATCAAGCTTATGATACTAATTTTTAGTCTTGTTAACGATTTTTTTTGCTCCAAATTAATTGAAGAAATTTCCTAAACTCGGACCAATTTTTTCTAATCTCTTTTGTAGTTAATTGAGGATGAATGTAATATCCTATTCTATTGGGATAATAATTGATTAGAATGTGATATTAATTTTGCCTTTATAACAAAATATCTACACTTTTCCTAAATTTTTCGTAAACTTGAAATAATCACGTTTTTTTTAATATTTAAGATTTTTAAATTAAAAAATTTTCCTAATCTAAAGTTGAAATAGAAAATTAAATCCACAAAAATTTAGAAATTATTTGGAATTATGAACTAATGATATAAGGAAATCATGTCTTATTTTTCAATTATTATCAACAACAAAACAAAATTAACATAATTCTAAAAATATTTGACGTGACATGCTACTATAGGTTGAATTAAATCCTAGGTGGACGGCTTTATGAGCTAATAGCTTCAACTTTTATATAGTATAGATACTTGATTTAAAAGCATCTTCTAAATCTTTAGAAACTTTTCCTTTAACATTTAATTTGTGGTAATTTTAGTATTTTTCTAAAGTTGTAGTATTTTTTGGGAAAAAACCGGAGTTGCACAACTTTAAGGTACCTAAACCTAAGATCTTGCTTGTCATGTTGAAGTGTACTTTGTAAAGCTGTGCTCTAAAACCCAAACTGAAACATAAGAACAAAAGATCTCCAAACAGCTCAAACGAGGAAAATAAGGTTTTGTAATTATCTTTAACTTTTTTAAAAAAATTAATGTTTTTTTCAGTCCTTTATCCAATCGCTAGGTCAAACCAACCCTATTCGCAGTAATTTTTCTTTTTTTCGTTTACATTCCATAGTTAAATGGCACAAAAACCCTAAGGTTCTTGCATCGCCGTCGAATTTTTTCCGTCAACACTATAAAAGCCACTTTCCCCGTTGAGCTCAATTTTTCTATCTCTATCATCTAGTCGTTGTCACTCATGAAATCAATCTCGTGAATGGATTTGAGTACCGCTTAAAGTTTTGATCTTTGGATTAGTTCTACTAGAGAATTTTGGAGATTGTATATATTGAGGCATAAAGGTTTGATTTTTATGATTCGTTAAGTGTTTAGCATATGACCATAATTGATTATTTGATTTATTGGGTTTTGTTGTTGTTGTTAGGTGATTGATAATGATACCGGAACTGGGAAGAAGGCCGATGCATAGAGGTAACGAGGAGTCCTCTTTTGGGGATGATTACGAGAAAGAGATTGGAGTATTGCTCGGCGAGCAGCAACGACGGCAAGAAGAAGCTGATGAGATCGAGCGAGAGCTTAACTTGTACAGAAGCGGCTCCGCTCCGCCGACTGTGGACGGCTCTGTTACTGCTGCCGGAGGCTTTTTCAGCGGCGGAGGTGGGGCTCCTTTTATGGAGTTTGGTGGAGCCAATAAGGCAAATGGGTTTGGCTGCGACGACGATGAGTATAGGAAAGATCCTGACTACTTGTCTTATTACTATGCTAATATGAAGTTGAATCCGAGGCTGCCTCCTCCTTTGATGTCTAGGGAGGATTTGAGGGTTGCTCAGAGGCTTAAAGGGTCTAGCACCATGTTAGGCGGTATTGGGGATAGGCGAAAAGTGAATGATAGTCGATCTTTGTTCTCTATGCCACCTGGTTTTGAGCAGATGAAGCAGCAGAACGACTTTGAGCCTGAGAAAACCAGTGCTTCTTCTTCTGAGTGGGATTCTAATGGACTTATCGGTTTGCCGGGTTTGGGTCTCGGAGGCAAACAGAAGAGTTTTGCTGATATCTTTCAGGTTCGTGGAACATATTATGATTTATCGATGCTTAGATAGTGTGTTAACGTTTGTTCTGTTTGAGATGATTGCCTTTATTCCTGTTTTATTCAGTGTATCTGGCTTTATGGTGTTTGCTTCAGTAACCATGTTAATTGTGATACTGATCTCATGCCACATTTGAGTCTCCTGAATATTTCTTGTATATGTAAACTTGCTGGATTGCTTCTGTGCAGGCTGACATGGGGCATCCCGTTGCACAGCAGCCCTCACGTCCTGCAAGTCGTAATGCCTTTGATGAAAATGTCGAGTCCGCAAATAACCAGTCTCCATCTGCATCACAAGCGATTGGTGCGCCATCTCCATACAGCTATGCAGCTGTTCTGGGTTCTTCATTGTCTAGAACGGGAACTCCAGATCCACAGGCCGTTGCTAGGGTGCCTAGTCCCTGCCTTACTCCCATTGGGAGTGGGAGAGTGAGTTCAAATGATAAGAGGAACGCAAGTAATCAAAGCCCATTCAACGGTGTTACATCTGGTCTCGACGAGTCTTCTGATCTTGCCGCTGCTTTATCTGGCATGAACCTGGCAGCCAGTGGCAGGTTAGATGAACGGGGTCAGGCTGAGCAGGATGTCGAAAAGGTCAGGAACTATATGTTTGGACTGCAAGGTGGGCATAACGAATTCAATCACCAAGGCCAGTTCCCTACCAAATCTGACCAACCTTATAAGGGTTCTGGTTCTTGGAGGAATCCACAGCTGAGAGGGTCACAAGGATCTGCCTACAATGGTGGAGGAGGACTAGCTAGTCCTTACCAGCATCTCGATAGCCCAAACTATGGTCCGAACAATTACGCGTTGAATCCAGCTGTAGCTTCTATGATGGCTAGCCAACTTGGAACTAATAACTTTTCACCAACGTATGAAAATGTTTCCGCAGCATCTGCTTTGGGATTTTCTGGATTGGACTCCAGACTTCATGGGGGAGGGTTTTTAGCTTCTGGTCAAAACTTCTCTGAACCACGTAATCTTGGCAGGCTCAGTAATCGAATGATGGGAGGAGCTGCTGGTCTTCACTCGCATATTGCTGACCCAATGTATCATCAGTATCCAAGGTTCTCTGAAAATGTTGATTCGCGTGATCTTCTTAATGATCCTTCATATATGAATATACTCGAACTGCAAATGGCTTATCTCGGAGCTCAGAAATCACAGTATGGCCTCCCTTACAAATCTGGGAGCCCTAACAGCCATAGCTATTATGGGAGCCCAACATTTGGGTCTAATATGTCATATCCTGGTAGCCCCTTGGCTCATCATGTCATGCCAAATTCTCTTGTGGCACCTTGTAGTCCTATGAGACGAGGTGAAGTTAATATGCGATATCCCTCTGCAACAAGAAACTATGCGGGAGGGGTAATGGGTTCTTGGCACATGGATGGTAGTTTGGACGAAGGCTTTGGATCTTCATTGCTCGAAGAGTTCAAAAGTAACAAAACAAGAGGATTTGAACTCTCTGAAATAGCTGGCCACGTTGTAGAGTTCAGGTTTTTCCTCGAAAGTCTTTACCTTTATTCTTGTGTACCATTTGTCCCAAGCTGACGTGTATTTTGCGACCAACCAGTGCGGATCAATATGGGAGCCGGTTTATTCAGCAGAAACTGGAGACAGCAACAACGGATGAGAAAAACATGGTATATGAGGAGATCATGCCACAAGCTCTTGCCCTGATGACTGATGTTTTTGGAAACTATGTAATTCAGAAGGTAAATTTAATCTTCTTCTATGTTTTTTGGGTAGTTTCGACATTTTTACATGAAAGATTCTTGAATATCTTAATCTTCCACAGTTCTTTGAGCACGGACTACCGCCACAGAGGAGAGAATTGGCAGAGAAGCTCTTTGACAATGTTTTGCCTCTTAGCTTACAGATGTATGGTTGCCGTGTCATCCAGAAGGTAAATCAAAATTCTCACTTAGTTTACTGGTCTTTATCTATCTATCTTCCATTCTCAAGAACAGTTACAGTTTCGTTATTTTCTGTTTTTACCTTTTTAGGCAATTGAGGTGGTTGATCTAGACCAGAAAATTAAGATGGTGAAAGAACTTGATGGACATGTGATGCGATGCGTACGTGATCAGAATGGGAACCATGTCGTTCAGAAGTGCATTGAATGTGTGCCCGAAGAGAACATCGAATTTATTATTTCGACTTTCTTTGGTCAAGTTGTGACCCTCTCAACTCATCCATATGGGTGCCGTGTTATTCAGGTTTTTGCTCTTCCTAATAAAGCTAGATGACACATTTTTGGATCTTATACTTTTGTATAAAACTCTCTTCTCGTCTCCCGCTGCAGAGGGTATTGGAGCACTGCCATGACCCGGAAACACAGAGTAAGGTTATGGAAGAAATCATGTCCACTGTTAGTATGCTGGCCCAAGATCAGTATGGAAACTATGTTATTCAGGTCTGTAAAAAGTATAGAGTTTTTCTGCAATTGGTGGTTTTTATATTGTTTGCTCAAAACTGATACACGTTTTTTGGACAGCATGTGCTGGAGCATGGAAAGCCTGATGAGCGTACTGTGATAATCACAGAATTAGCAGGGAAGATTGTTCTGATGAGCCAGCAGAAGTTTGCATCAAATGTTGTTGAGAAATGTTTGACTTTTGGAGGTCCAGAGGAACGGGAATTGCTCGTGAATGAGATGCTGGGCACCACTGATGAAAACGAGCCTCTTCAGGTTTGTCAAACACAAACTTTTAGATGTTGGTCAGGGAAAATAAAGAAACAAATAAGCTCATATCTATTCTTCTTCTTCTTGTGTATAGGCGATGATGAAGGATCAGTTTGCAAACTATGTGGTGCAAAAAGTTCTGGAGACTTGCGATGACCAACAGCGTGAGCTGATACTTACTCGTATTAAAGTGCATCTTGATGCTTTAAAGAAATACACTTACGGAAAGCATATCGTTGCCCGTGTTGAAAAACTTGTTGCTGCTGGAGGTATGTACATGTGCATTATCTTCTATAGGTTCAACCCTTTCTTGGTTGAAGAAAGAGACTAGGTATTCGTAAGGCATTTCAATGTAAATGTTTTTATTTTTTATATGCAGAGAGGAGAAGTTTGCAGTCCCTAAACCAGCCTCAGGTGGCGTAAAGCTGCAAGTGTTGTACAGCTTAACTAGGGTGGATGGCTCTGCCATAGCGTGTTGAGAATTAGGTAAGATCTAAACCAAAAATCTGCGGGAAATTGTGAAAGAGAGCTTTGTTTGTTCTCCGCAAAATCTGTACATTGTGTAGTTTCTTACCGCTTTTACTATACATATAAACAAACATCCCCCCTTAGGCTGATGAGAGTGAATGAAAAAAAAAGGCAGAGAGAATGGTGTAAAGAAAATGGTGAGGATTTTAGAGTTTCCTTCACATGTACAAAAAGAATGGCACTCATGCCGATGTGCATGGTTTTAGGACGATCCCAGTTTTAGGGTTTCATCATCAAACTCTTATTTCTAGTTTCACGAGAACTTTATCGTTTCTGGAATTTTCATTTTTGTTGCTGATATTGGTCCAGTTACTTATTATGCAAGAAATATATGATATAGAAAACAATGACAGCATACAAACAAGATTGATCTTGTCACGGGCAATGTCTTAATCGACGGAAACATCTCGTTCCAGCAAAAAACTCACTACTTTACCAAAATAATTGGTTTGGTTGGGTTTGAGAAACTTTAGTTTTTACATCTTTAAGAGACAGAACTAAGCATGCGTTACTTTTAACTTTTGAAACACTCAACTCGAACAGAAAACAAAAGAAACATGATTGGTTTTAGTAGTACTTGACAATTTGTATGAGTGGCTAAAAACGAAACAAAAAGAAACAATGTTTTTCTTTAGGTTTCTTTGTGGTGTCATTCTTTTTCTCCGAGATCTTCCACGGTTTCACCTTTAAGCGTCTATGGTTGGTGGCTGCGGATTAGAGTTACTAAGGAAAAGATACAAAATTTACAATTATGCTATTCATTAAAAGGGAATCAAAAAAATTAAACAAAAAACGTCTTGTGGCCGGAGTCTAAGAAATCGGAGCAGTTAAAAAAAAAACTTGTAACTTTTTTCTCTTTGGTTTTTCAAGTTTATAATAGGTTTATATATTATGATATATCTGGATCTGATTTTTCCGGTTTATAATATCGACTCGATCTTTGGTTCAAAAATGACTTATTAAGAGGGTAGGATCTGGATCGACCATCTTTGTATGGAACGATCCGGGGATTCCGGCTCTATCATATAATTTATTACCTTTCTTTTAAAGTCAATTGTCTGATTGACCCGACTACAAAAAACTAGAACTGGAGTTTGCTTAATGCGATCATTATTCCTGAGGATGTTGCGATAATTCGGAGCATTCCATTGAGTATGAATTATACGTACATACGTGAAATCAGGGTATCAAACAACACAAATAGAGGTGTCAAAATGGGTCAATACCCATTGGTTACCCGAACCCGCCCATAATTTTAGCGAGGAAGGGTTGAATTGTTTTATCCATATAATTAAATGGGTTATGGTAGTTATCCTATTAGGGTTATGGGTTTAATGGATAAACCCATTAGGGTTGTGGGTAACCCACATGGTTTATTATAAAAATTAAAAAAAACTAATATATACTAGAGTACTTTAAAAAATTAGAGTTTCTTAAACATGTTCTAAGCTTTACTTTGTACAAATACCGGAGTCGGCTACATGTCCAAGTTTTACTTTCATACTTTGTACAAGATCTTGGTTATTTGGTTTTACAACTGATGAAAAAGGTAAATTTATCATTTATATTTACTGATTTTAATGATATACTTTATTTTCTTCTTATTTGTAGATAATAAAACTGATGATGCATCCGAGGAATCAGATGAACCCAACAAAGATTCAAGTTTTTTTTAAAATTAATCTTGGTTTTATGGTTTTATGTTTATATTGATTTTATTAATTTTACGACTTTGCGGTTTTTATTTATCTTAAGATACAAAGATGTTTTAATTTAGTTTGATACTTGCAAGTTGAAAACTTTTGTTGGATTTATTTATAATAATATGAAATGGTGTTGCTTTTTTTTTAATTAGTTTATTATGATATTTAATTTGTATTTGGGTAGCCATATAACCCATTTAGCCAACAATTTTTATGTTATTGGGTTTGGGTATATAAATTCAACCCAATAAATGGGTCGGGTCAAACCCGCCCATTAAAATCTCGAACCCATGTGGGTTTGGATCGGGTTGGGTCGGGTTACCCATTTTGACATCCCTAAGCACAAAAGTGTACCAACTCAAGAGCGGAGATGCCCCCTCATGGTCCAAACATACAACCTTTGCAAGCATATGTGTGGAAACTGAAATGTCCACCAAAGGTAAAGCATTTCTTATGTCGGTTCTATTTCGATAACATCAAATTTAAGGAATCGTAGCATTAATTGAAATTCTCAATACCATAGGTGGTGAGGAAGAAACAGTAAACCATGTCTTATTTCAATGTTCACCGGCTTTACAAACTTAGGCGTTGTCGCAAGTTTCGTCAGTCCAGAAAGTGTTTCCCTTGACATCCATCTTTGCTAATATGGATTATTCGTTTTGGCGATAACCACACTCAATATCAGAATACCCTTGGATACTTTGGTACATTTGGAAGGCAAGGAACGATAAACTCTTTCGGAACTTGGATCGAGATCCGCGAAATGTCTTACAAAAAGTGGACACAGACCAACTATGACTTTCGGCATAAGAGGTCTTAACGGAGGGAGTATATGTACCCCCAATTATCTACCATGGTAGCAACGGTTGAAGACGAACCGAGATGTTTTATTGATGGCTCGTGGAAAGCTGAGGATGATTACTCTGGTCTAGGGTGGTATTACTGTCTGGAAACCACCGCAAGAGTTTTGATGGGTGAGAGGAATCTAAGGCGCAGTATTTCCCCTCTACACATAGAGCTATAAGCCCTTATATGGACCATGTTTTGTTTGATTACCCAGCAGAAGACAGAAGTGAAGTTCGCCACCGACAGCACTAGTTGGTCCAAATGGTGAAGGAACCGAAGAAATTGCCTGCTTTCGTGGCCTATTTAGAAGATATGGAGCATTATAAGCAAGCTTTTCCTTCTTTCTCTCTTTTCTATATTCCTCGTTTTAGTAATTTAAAAGCGGATATGTTGGCACACAGTGCTCGACGACAAGATGTTTTACATGTAAACGTTGTTCTTTCGGTTTGGGTTTCTGAACCGATTAGTTTAATATATATTGTTGACAAAAAAATGATAGATCTATAGATTTTGTATGTAAAGAACAAGAAAAACGAAAAAAATAAAAATCATGTGATAAACATCTATGGTTGGTGGCTACGGATTAGAGTTACAAAGGAAAACATACAACATTACAATTATGATATTCATTAAAAGGGAATAAAAAAATAAATTAAAAAAACGTCCTGTGGGCGTAGCCTAAGAAATCGAAGCATTTAAAAAAAAAAAGAAATTTGTAAACTTAAAACACATTGAAATTGATTATTTCCTAATACATCTTTCTCATATTTTACCATTTTTTCATTATTACCCTTAAACAAATATAAATAATAACAAATAAATGATTTTTAAATTTTTTAAAAATAACAAAATAACAAAAACATAAAGAATAGTCAATTCTATATATTAAAATGTTTTTTTAAAAAAGTATTGAAATTTGTTCTTTTTGTTTTCTTCTACGCTTTGCAGAATTTACGTTTTACGACTACGTTGCTTCTACGGATTGGTAGATTATCCGTTCTGCCGATTTCAACTATATCTACCAAGTGTAGAATTTGTGTTCTACTACATCCTCTGTGTTCTACATTTCTTCAAAATGTTTATTCTACTATTTGTACAAAAATCTACCAAATCTAGAATACACATTCTACCATTCTTTATATCTTCTACCATTCTCTATATCTTCTACTATATCCAAAATATAAATTCTGCCACATCATCTATCATCTACTAAGTGTAGAATGTGATTTCTGCAAAGTTAGTTTTAAAATTCCCTAAATCTAAGACCTGAATATTCTATTTTCCTAAAATGAAGTGTTAGAAAATATGTTTTCAGATTACGGTTTTAGTCTTCTTCTTCGTTCTTCATCTTCGCTTCCTCTCCTCTTCTTCGTTTCTTCATATTTTTCTAGTCTTATTTCTTCGTTTCTTGAATGTTTTTGCATATAGTTTCTTTATTTTGGTTAATATGTTGCATATATATGTGACATGTAGTGAATGAATATCGTGAGAGTAAAGGGAATGATCACTTGGTTTGGTTTTAATGAAATAAACCAAAATTACTGGAAAAAAAATTTACTTCGCTTTGGTCCGATCGGGCACGTTGGGATCCATATCAGGCTAATGTCCCTGTTAATTTCATGTTTCATCGTGCACGTCAGCCAACCAGTTCGATCACCTTGCTGTACAGATTGCGCTGACTTAATTTTTTTGGTTTTCGTAATAATTCTTGCAAACTTTTATTTACATGAGAGATCATAAGCTCAACCTAGTTTCACTCAGAGGATGGATTGGTTTGTTCACGGTGAAAACATTTTGTTAAGAGCGAATATAAATAAAATATTTAAAGAGAAGAGAAAAGAAAGAATAATTAAATCTAGTAGTTTCAAACTAAAAGTAAAAACATTCTTACCTAAAACCTGAAAACTGAATTCTAAAAAAGTAGTCAATCTCAATCAAGCTTTACAATGGTGGAGTCACCATGCGTAGAAGGAGGTACATACTTTGACATTCGGTCAATCAACAAAGGATCATTTTTGCTTCAAACAGATCAATTGCAATCTTCGAGCCACTTTAATGTTGTCATCATCCAGCAGAGAGAAGTCTAATCCAAGCAGGTGACACTCGATGAATTTCAACGCATACACTCCGCAATGACATTTTTGGCAACACTAAATCCATACCTACAAAGAATGAAATAATAGATTTTGAGCAAGACATTAAAAAAAGAAAGCCTTTAATTACAATGAAGACAAGTTTGAAACAATGTTTTTTAAACATTGGATTACACATATATAACGAAAACAAATTCCAAATTAATCTACGTTAGCAATGAACAAAGATATCCGACATTGATTGAATAAAATTTGACAGTGAACTAAGATATCCGAGAATATAGCACTAAAAACTAATCAAACAACTCTTCTTTAGCCTCGATTAGAAGGAGGAACTAACTAATCTAACCAAAACTTTAGGAGTAGACCTTCTAAGAGTTACAATTACAATTACAAACAAAATATCAAAGTTTAATTTTCAAACCATATGAAATTCTTAAGAGAAGAAACATAAAGGATGAACACGTTCACATGGAACATAAACAAACGAAGACAAGCTACAAGAGAACCAATAAAACCAATAATTGAAATAAAAAACTGAATACAAATCAAATAAACCTATAAGAAAAGACAATCAAAGATAAGCACATGCCCGATGAGGAAGAAGTATTGTCATATGAGGAGGAAGGATGAGAATCAAAGTCGAAGGAAGAGGAAGAAGATGATGGTGAGAATCAAACTCGGCTGAGGAGGAAGAAGATTCCGGCGAAACTTTGACTCCGGGCTTTGGAATCCACGGAGAAAGTATTTTTGAGATGAAAGCGATGAAAATTTATAAATCTTTGTTTTTTTCCTATTGTATTCACCTTTTTTTTTGTTTTTTTTAAATCAATAAAAATTGTTTGTTAATATAAATCAATGTTAAAAATGGGATGTTTTGAAACTAAATTCTAATGAGATATACTTATAGAAGTAAAGGTGTAATGGGACATAATCAACTTCAATATGTATTAATTTAGCAAATTTCTATAAAAAAAAAATGTCTAACTTTTCTTATTTTGTTTTTCAGGTTTATAATAGATTTATATATGATAGATATATAGATTTTGAATGTAAAGAACAAGACAAACGAAAAAAATAAAAATCATGTGATGAACGCCTATGGTTGTTGGCTCCAGATTATTGTTACAAAGAAAAAAATATAAAAACTATAATTATGCTACTCATTAAAGGAGAATAAACAAGAGAAATTTTGAAAAATGCCGCTTGTTTAAAATCCTTATAAAAATACCGCTTTTTCAAAATTATTTATTCATTATATCATTTATGTTTGTGTTAACTATATTGTATTAGAGTTTAGTTTTGAGGGTTTATGAGGTTTTAGGGGTCAAAACATTGTTTAGGGTTTAGAATTTTAAGATTTAGACTCTAAAAATTTATAATTAATGGTATTTTTGCAAATAGACAATCCATAGTGTTATTTTTGCAAATATACAACCAAAATTGATATTTTTGCAATTTTAGCAATAAATAAATTAAACAATAAACGTTTTGTGGCTCAATCTCACGAAAGGAAGGCTTTTAATGCACACTTCCTTGTTATACTACAATGATCTTCTATCCATAATTGTGATAAACATATATAAATCTATATCAATCTTGAAAAAATTCTACAGCAAATCTCCAGTTAATCTTTATATAATTTCCGCTTAGTCAATAAGGCTCTAACTACCAATAGTCCGATTAGTGCCTAACTTAATTTGGAACATGGGTTTTATCCATTCAATTTCTCCGGTGCCAACTTCTCGAACTGGGGAATGGTCAAGTTTCTTCTATACTAAGGGGGATGTATTGCATATTGAATTTTAATGGATTTGGTAAAGTTTCTAAAATCTTTTGTTAATAAAATCTTCTGTTATTCAACCAATGATTTTTAAATCTCTTTCCAAATCCTATGTTATTAAACACGTAATTGATGTAAAATACATCAAAATAATATAGCATCCCCTGTTATTCAACTTATGATTTGTTAAACTTATATCAAATCGCATGTTATTCAAAAGTTTACAATTTTTTAAGAATAAAGATTTTTATGAGATTTGAAATTCATTTTTAGTTATAAATTTGGCTGAAAAAACCACACCACTAAAGGTGTGATTTCAATAAAACGTTTAAAAAAAAATATTTTTCAAAATATTTCCATTTCCATAATATTTTAATCTTCTATTATTCTTCTTCTTATTTTTTTTCTTCTTCTTCTTTTTTTTTTTTTTTCTTTCTTCTTCTTTTCCTTCCTTCTTCTTCTTCTTCGTCTAAATTCTTTCTTCTAACGTGGTATTGTCAACGGCTAGCCCCGTACACCGAAGAGATTATGGATCAAAGATCCAGAACTCCAACGGTTTATTAAAAAAAAATTCTTTCTTCTTTCTTCTTCAGATTTTTTCTTCTTCTTTCTAATTATTGTTTCTCCGAAATCTCAATTAATTGATGGTTTAATGTGGAATTTTTTTTTTGAAATAGTGATGATTGAGCAAGAAATACGACATATCATGGTTTCTAAGAAAAGTGTAAATTGATTAATTAGTTGATTCTTACGATTGATTATTAATGTTTGATGGCTATCTATCTCAAACACTACAATGAAAAACAAAAACTATCAAATCACCACAAATTCTCTCAAATTTAACAAATCACGCTAAATTACACACCAAATCATATAAGATAATTTTGTATTTTTAATTATTTAAAATCCAAAATCCCTAGAATTCCTCAAAATCTATATAAATCCCACCAAATCTATTAAAATTCTATATCCAATACATCCCCTAATTTTTATAGGGTACAAAGCTGCTCAAGATCTAGGAGAAAATATACTACTAACGTTTATTTTTTAGGGAATTTGCAATGAATAGCAAGGAATAATATACTAATTGGCCAAATGACAATGGAACTGTGCATCGTTTTTTGTTCCAATTATGCCCCTATGCTTAGCGTAGTGTAGGTAATAGCACTAGTTTCGTGTGTCAGAAAGAGATCTAAAAAAATTCTTTTCAAATTAAAGTTGATACATACACATATATGAACGTGATATATTTATAGATCTCTATTAGCTAACAACACGGCTTCGTGCTTGTAATGCTTCTTCTTCTTCATAAAATCTTATCTTCTTCGACCCTCCCTCGTTGGAGAAATCGCTTGAGATCTAAAGATACAAATCTCTCTCTCTCTCTCTCTCTCTCTCTCTTTCTCTCTCTCGTTTCTTCTTCTTCCTAGAGTATTTTCTTCTTCAACCCTTTGAGATCTACAAAAGTCGGAAAGTCGAAACTGATTTTTTCTCACATAAAAAATTACCAAAGATGGTGGAAGAGATTAGAGGAGAGTTCCGAGACGAGTGGTAGGGACTAGATTTGTCGACAGTCCGGCGAAAACTCCAACGGTAGGCTGACTAAGTCGTTGTTGTTTAACCGGTAAGTAGAATGGATGAGTTTTTGCGATTTGTATCAGAAATTTTTCCCAAATTTTATTTTAGAGCCATGGATGTAATAGATCTCATACTTTTTTCATAGATGTGTATCTAGAGATATTTATCCGGTATGCGTGTTCGGATACCAAGTATGCATATCTAGCATTTCAAACCAACAAAAAGGTCTTAATTTAACTGTTAATGTATTTTGTTATTCATGTATCTTAAATTTTGTATATATGATTTGAAAGGTATCTTACTAATCAACAATATACTTGTATCAATAATATATTAACCACCAAACATAATTTTAACCGACTAAATGTAGTGTAAAACATTGTACAAAGCGTAAGAAACATTTTTATTATCAATCTAACTAATCTACTTTCTGCCAAGTAAAAAATTAGCCGTCTAACATTTACTATGAATGCTAATTTGTTTTTGTTTAATATATTAGCCATATAGCTAATTTATTATCCTCAATACTTTTTTCAATGAATAACAAGTTTACCATATATATCATAAGATAAACGACTTAATCAGATTCCATATATTTAATCAGATTTCATATATTTAACTATTACAAAATTATGATATAGATTTTGGTTTAGAGTTTTGATTTAATGATTAGGGTTTGGGTTAACTATTGTAAAATTAAGTTATAGATTTTGGGGTAGGGTTTTGGTTTAGAGTTTGGGTTAACTATTATAAAATTAGGGTATAGATTTTTAGGTAGTGTTTGGGATTTAGGGTTTGGGCTTCTAGCCCCATTAAACATGTAACAATACATATTACGAACAAATAAATTATTATCTGCTACTACATATGCTGATGGGATAACATTGATTTTAGAGGGCTAATTCTATTACTAAATATACTAAATACATATCAGTTGATACAATATACTTTTGTTTCTTCATAGATTCAAGAAATGCTTTCAGTATCCGTCGCTACTTCCACTGGATCCGTCTATGCTTCTATCGGATATGTCGCTGCTTTCACTGATCGCCACGTGCCACCGGATTCGTCAATGCTTCCATTGACCGCCATGCGCCACCAGATCCATTGCTGCTTCGATTGGATCTGTCGCTGCTTCCAATAACCGCCCCACACCACCGGATCTGCTGCTCCCGTTACCACCACTTCCATGGGATTATGATTTTCTGTGAGAGAGAGGAAACTCTGTAAAAAAAATGTGGCTCGTAGCCTCTCTAAAGGTATCCTACAAAGAATCAACATTAACCTATAAAATCTATATTGCAGCCTACTAGATTTTGTGGCGTTTCCCAGCAAACAAAAGCAAGGACATATTCATCCTAAATCTGACATTGCGCTACAGTTACTCTGAGTTTTGAATTCTTATTGTTAGTTACCTAATATTGTGATTCTCCATGGTTTTCTAGCTAATTCACCTTATTTTTTATTTTATTTTTATCAACAACTTAATAAACTATCTTATCACTAGTTGATTATCCAATCAGATAGTGACAAATTTACAAAATAAATATTAGAATTAATTATGCATGCACAATTTGCTAGTCGGTTTTATAAAATTTTGTGCATCGAATGAGCGATAACCAAAAGTAAGTAATTGTTGAGCGGAAAAAGAAAAATACATTCCTCACATATCTAAATAATAGATTCTATTGGGCTTTTTGTCGGCCCATATCTAATCTCTTTAATTCTATTTTCAATTTCAAGAAGACATGAACTAACATGAACCGTTGGATGTAAATAAAACCAAAATTGCGTTATGTCCAGGATCTGAAGAAGATAGAGAGAGTGGACGAACGATGTCTGCAACAACAACACCATCTCTTTCTCTTTCGAATTTCAGACCAAGATTCCAAAATCCAGCTAAAACCCACCACTTATCTCCACTCTCTTGGTCTGTTTCAAGGACAAAGATCTCGCCTTTTCACAGACAAGCTCCTAGGGTTCTTCTTCTTCACCAGGAAAAAACTCAATTATGGAGAATCTCTGCAACTCCAGAGGAGATTGTTTCTTCTGATTCTTCTTCCGAAGCTATTGTGTCTACTATTGGTGATCAAGATGGTGTTGCTTTGGTTATACAAGTGCTTCTCATTACCGCTTTTCTTGCTCTCTCTGTTCTCACCATTGGTGTAAGTTTTATCCACAAACCAAATCTTATCTGCAACTTCGAATCTGAACCCGGTTCTCTAGTGCTCTAAACTGGTTTTCAAGATTCTGATTGTAATGTATTACAGGTTGTGTACATTGGAGTGACTGAATTTCTGGGGAAAAGGGAGAGGGAGAAGTTTGAGAAAGAAGAAGCAGCAAAGAAGTCTAAGAAAAGTGGAAAGAAGAAGGCAACGAGAGCCAAAGCTGGACCAAGAGGTTTCGGTCAGAAGATTGAAGATGACGACGACATCGATATTGATCTTGAATGATTTTGCTCCGTTGTTAGAGAGACCAGATCCCTCTTGTTTGTGAGGTTCTGCGATTGTAATAGCTATCATATGTTTCTTTTGTGACAAGTAAATGGACCGATATAAACAACAAGACTGCAAATTCCAGAAACGAAAGAGTGCCTTGCGAAATAACAAGAGTTCGATGAAACAAATTACATGGAGGGGAAAAAAAAAACTCTAAAACTGGGATTGTCCTAAAAGCATCAACATTCTCTCTTCTACACATTGGCAATTAAACAGCCATTCTCGTGTGAAGGAAACCCTAAAATCCTCACCATTTTCACAAACCCATCTTTACACCTTTCTCTGCCTTTTCTCTCTCACTTTCTCACTCTCTCACTCATCAGCCTAAGGAGGGATGTTTGGTTCTATGTATAGAAAACCGTAAGAAACTACACAATTTTACAGATTTTGCAGAGAAAACAAACCTCTCTTTCCCGCATATTATTCCCGGTTTAGATCTTACCTAATTCTCAAAACGCAACGTCAGAGCCATCCACCCTAGTTATGCTGTACAACACTTACGAACTTATTGCCATCTGAGGCTGATTTGGGGACTGCAAAGCCATTCTCCTCTCTGCATATAAGACAAAGCCATTTAGAGATATTCAACTATAGAAATGCTTATATTGTCTCTGTATAACCAAGTAAGACAATACAAATTGAAGCAGACAATAAAATTTGGGGGGTTTGAATAAAGGCTGAAACTTTGAACCCACAGAAGAGAAAGAACAGGTACATACCTCCAGCAGCAACGAGTTTTTCAACCCGGGCAACGATATGCTTTCCATAAGTGTATTTCTTTAAAGCATTAAGATGCACTTTAATACGAGTAAGTATCAGCTCACGCTGCTGGTCATTGCATGTCTCCAGAACTTTTTGCACTACATAGTTTGCAAACTGATCCTTCATCATCGCCTATACACACAAGAAGAAGAAGAAGAAGAAGAAGAAGAAGAAGAATAAGAAGCATATGAGCTTATTTGTTTCTTTATTTTCCCTGACAATCATTTGAAAGTTTGTGTTTGACAAACCTGAAGAGGCTCGTTTTCATCAGTTGTGCCCAGCATCTCATTCACGAGCAATTCCCGTTCCTCTGGACCTCCAAAAGTCAAACATTTCTCAACAACATTTGATGCAAACTTCTGCTGGCTCATCAGAACAATCTTCCCCGCTAATTCTGTGATTATCACAGTACGCTCATCAGGCTTTCCATGTTCCAGCACATGCTGTCCAAAAAAACGTGTATCAGTTTCGAGCAAACAATATTAAAATCACCAGTTGCAGAAAAAATAATATTTTCTACTAACCTGAACAACATAGTTTCCATATTGATCTTGGGCCAGCATACTAACAGAGGAGAGGATTTCTTCCATAACCTTACTTTGTGTACCCGGGTCATGGCAGTGCTCCAATACTCTCTGCAGCAGGAGACGCAAAGAGACTTAAATAAAGAAGTATAAGATCGAAAATTGTGTCATCTCTATTAGGAAGAGCAAAAACCTGAATAACACGGCACCCATATGGATGAGTTGAGAGGGTCACAACTTGACCAAAGAAAGTCGAAATAATAAATTCGATGTTCTCTTCGGGCACACATTCAATGCACTTCTGAACGACATGGTTCCCATTCTGATCACGTACGCATCGCATCACATGTCCATCAAGTTCTTTCACCATCTTAATTTTCTGGTCTAGATCAACCACCTCAATTGCCTAAAAAGGTAAAAACAGAAAATAACGAAACTGTAACTGTTCTTGAGAATGGAAGATAGATAGATAAAGACCAGTAAACTAAGTGAGAATTTTGATTTACCTTCTGGATGACACGGCAACCATACATCTGTAAGCTAAGAGGCAAAACATTGTCAAAGAGCTTCTCTGCCAATTCTCTCCTCTGTGGCGGTAGTCCGTGCTCAAAGAACTGTGGAAGATTAAGATATTCAAGAATCTTTCATGTAAAAATGTCGAAACTACCCAAAAAACATAGAAGAAGATTAAATTTACCTTCTGAATTACATAGTTTCCAAAAACATCAGTCATCAGGGCAAGAGCTTGTGGCATGATCTCCTCATATACCATGTTTTTCTCATCCGTTGTTGCTGTCTCCAGTTTCTGCTGAATAAACCGGCTCCCATATTGATCCGCACTGGTTGGTCGCAAAATACACGTCAGCTTGGGACAAATGGTACACAAGAATAAAGGTAAAGACTTTCGAGGAAAAACCTGAACTCTACAACGTGGCCAGCTATTTCAGAGAGTTCAAATCCTCTTGTTTTGTTACTTTTGAACTCTTCGAGCAATGAAGATCCAAAGCCTTCGTCCAAACTACCATCCATGTGCCAAGAACCCATTACCCCTCCCGCATAGTTTCTTGTTGCAGAGGGATATCGCATATTAACTTCACCTCGTCTCATAGGACTACAAGGTGCCACAAGAGAATTTGGCATGACATGATGAGCCAAGGGGCTACCAGGATATGACATATTAGACCCAAATGTTGGGCTCCCATAATAGCTATGGCTGTTAGGGCTCCCAGATTTGTAAGGGAGGCCATACTGTGATTTCTGAGCTCCGAGATAAGCCATTTGCAGTTCGAGCATATTCATATATGAAGGATCATTAAGAAGATCACGCGAATCAACATTTTCAGAGAACCTTGGATACTGATGATACATTGGGTCAGCAATATGCGAGTGAAGACCAGCAGCTCCTCCCATCATTCGATTACTGAGCCTGCCAAGATTACGTGGTTCAGAGAAGTTTTGACCAGAAGCTAAAAACCCTCCCCCATGAAGTCTGGAGTCCAATCCAGAAAATCCCAAAGCAGATGCTGCGGAAACATTTTCATACGTTGGTGAAAAGTTATTAGTTCCAAGTTGGCTAGCCATCATAGAAGCTACAGCTGGATTCAACGCGTAATTGTTCGGACCATAGTTTGGGCTATCGAGATGCTGGTAAGGACTAGCTAGTCCTCCTCCACCATTGTAGGCAGATCCTTGTGACCCTCTCAGCTGTGGATTCCTCCAAGAACCAGAACCCTTATAAGGTTGGTCAGATTTGGTAGGGAACTGGCCTTGGTGATTGAATTCGTTATGCCCACCTTGCAGTCCAAACATATAGTTCCTGACCTTTTCGACATCCTGCTCAGCCTGACCCCGTTCATCTAACCTGCCACTGGCTGCCAGGTTCATGCCAGATAAAGCAGCGGCAAGATCAGAAGACTCGTCGAGACCAGATGTAACACCGTTGAATGGGCTTTGATTACTTGCGTTCCTCTTATCATTTGAACTCACTCTCCCACTCCCAATGGGAGTAAGGCAGGGACTAGGCACCCTAGCAACGGCCTGTGGATCTGGAGTTCCCGTTCTAGACAATGAAGAACCCAGAACAGCTGCATAGCTGTATGGAGATGGCGCACCAATCGCTTGTGATGCAGATGGAGACTGGTTATTTGCGGACTCGACATTTTCATCAAAGGCATTACGACTTGCAGGACGTGAGGGCTGCTGTGCAACGGGATGCCCCATGTCAGCCTGCACAGAAGCAATCCAGCAAGTTTACATATACAAGAAATATTCAGGAGACTCAAATGTGGCATGAGATCAGTATCACAATTAACATGGTTACTGAAGCAAACACCATAAAGCCAGATACACTGAATAAAACAGGAATAAAGGCAATCATCTCAAACAGAACAAACGTTAACACACTATCTAAGCATCGATAAATCATAATATGTTCCACGAACCTGAAAGATATCAGCAAAACTCTTCTGTTTGCCTCCGAGACCCAAACCCGGCAAACCGATAAGTCCATTAGAATCCCACTCAGAAGAAGAAGCACTGGTTTTCTCAGGCTCAAAGTCGTTCTGCTGCTTCATCTGCTCAAAACCAGGTGGCATAGAGAACAAAGATCGACTATCATTCACTTTTCGCCTATCCCCAATACCGCCTAACATGGTGCTAGACCCTTTAAGCCTCTGAGCAACCCTCAAATCCTCCCTAGACATCAAAGGAGGAGGCAGCCTCGGATTCAACTTCATATTAGCATAGTAATAAGACAAGTAGTCAGGATCTTTCCTATACTCATCGTCGTCGCAGCCAAACCCATTTGCCTTATTGGCTCCACCAAACTCCATAAAAGGAGCCCCACCTCCGCCGCTGAAAAAGCCTCCGGCAGTAGTAACAGAGCCGTCCACAGTCGGCGGAGCGGAGCCGCTTCTGTACAAGTTAAGCTCTCGCTCGATCTCATCAGCTTCTTCTTGCCGTCGTTGCTGCTCGCCGAGCAATACTCCAATCTCTTTCTCGTAATCATCCCCAAAAGAGGACTCCTCGTTACCTCTATGCATCGGCCTTCTTCCCAGTTCCGGTATCATTATCAATCACCTAACAACAACAACAAAACCCAATAAATCAAATAATCAATTATGGTCATATGCTAAACACTTAACGAATCATAAAAATCAAACCTTTATGCCTCAATATATACAATCTCCAAAATTCTCTAGTAGAACTAATCCAAAGATCAAAACTTTAAGCGGTACTCAAATCCGTTCCTGAGATTTAACGATGATTGATTTCATGTCACTGTAGTTTAACTAAAGAAACCCTAACAAACGACAAGATTGAGAGAGATGGAAAAATTTTGCTCAACGGGGAAAATGGGTTTTATAGTGTTGACGGTAAAATCCGACGGCGATGCAAGAAGGTTAGGGTTTTGTGCCATTTAACTATGTAATTTAAAGAAAAAAGAATTAGTAGGATAATTTGGTTGTTTAACAAACTGAAAATGTGGAACTAGTCAATTTCCGGACGTTGATGAAACCCTTTTGCAATATTCCTATGTTGATGGAGAATCTTGATTTCTTTGAGTCTTTGACCATCAATAATCAACTACATTAAAATTTAGTTTTAGATGCACAAATGTATGTATGATTCTGAATCATAGCATTGAACTCTAAACTCATGTTTTTACTTTGTTTCCGATTCATGAACTTTTGTTGAAAACTCAAAACAAACTTGGAATTTGTTTGAGGATTTTTTTTAGAGTCAGAATGAAGTCTTTTGAATACTATGAGATGTTTGGGTGTAGTGATTTTTTCGTGAAAAACGACATGGAAGTCGGAACAGTTTGTGATGATATTCAGTGGCAGACATATTAAGATGAAACCGAAGTTATTGGAAAACAAAAAAAACGAAAAAATCGGAATAGATGGTAATAATAATGTTTACCACGAAACTATTAACAAGAACGTGGTCCCATTGACATAACATAATCTAGAATTTTTGGTGCCTTTTTGCAGCTAATAAACTTATATTTCACTCCTATTTATTTTTTCATATAACTCCGCAAATAAAATTATCTTTTATTTCACCTTTAATTTGGCACGTTATTTTATTGTTAGTCTATCTACATACATAGAATGTGACAACTGCGAACCAATTTCTGTGAATTTTATGCAGAAATATTGTGAAAATGGCTGAGAAAGTGAAGGAGAAGAGAAGAGAAGAGGAGAAGGAGATGAACCGTCGTGTCTAAGAAGAAGATGAAAACAGTTCAAGCCCGTTTTAGAAGAGTAGAGGAACGAACAGTCTAATCAGTTCGGATTGGAGTGAAACTTCTAGGGTAACTTCTCCACTCTCATATCTAGCTTTGGGCGAAATCGGTTTGTCAATTGGATTAGTATTCTGAGTGTTATTGTTGTTTTCCCGAGAGAGGTTCGTGCAGAATTGAATCTGCGACCAGTCCACTTCATGAGTGTTTTCCCGTCGAACCAGAAGAATTTAAGAGGCGTTCTACATAGCGTTGGAAAGGTCTCGTTCTCAAGATTCCAAATCATTTTTCCGCTCATGATTCTGAGGTATGTTCTGTTCTCAGTGTGCTTTCAAAGTTGGTGTGTTGTTTCTGTTTTTAGAAACCGTAATCCGGTTTAGGGGAAACCCCAATTGGTTTGGTTAACCAGTTTGGGTCGGTTCGGTTTAGTTAATCATATTGGTTTGGTTGGTTGGTTTAACTGACTGGTTTGGTTTGCAATGTTCATCAGGCAAAACTTGAGGTCAGAGGAGAGTTGCCAGAGGTTGAAGAAGAAGGATGGGAGTTTCCGGTTATGCATCGATTACCGGGGACTTAACCGAGTCACTATGAAGAACAAGTACCCTCTGCCGCGCATTGATGAGTTGTTGGATCAGTTGCGAGGGGCTACCTGGTTCTCCAAGATCGACTTGGCTTCGGGATACCATCAGATTCGATTGATGAGGCGTTAGTAAGACGGCCTCATCAATTATAAGGATTTTTTACCAATTATAAGGATTTTTTTACAGTTAGTTATAAGGATATTTTTACAGTTTATAAGGATTTTTTACAGTTTATAAGAGTTTCTTACAGTTTATAAATCATTTTTACAATTAGTTTATAAATTTTTTTTACAGTTTATAAGGATTTTTTACCAATTATAAGATTTTTTACAGTTAGTTATAAGGATTTTTTACAATTTATAAAAGATTTTTTACACTTTATAAGTATTTAGAAAATCTGAGATTCAGATCGCAGAGAAAAAAAGTCAAAGAGAGAGAGTTTGCGATCCGATTCGAAGATACGAATCAGAGAGATTGAGATCGAGATCGAGATCGCATAGAGAGAGAGAGTCAGAGAGAAAGAGATTGAGATCTGGTTTACAAAGAGGGTAATTTTGGAATATGAAAAAAAAAGAATGACATTCTTGCAAAATTTTTAAAAATGTGACATTTTTGTAAAGTGGTATAGAACATATGACATTTCTTAAAAATTTTCTAATTTCAAAAGTAGTCAGTTTTTAATAGGAATTTCATTTTCCTAGTTTTTTTTTCTTGGTCACCAATCAAAGTAAGAAGAGTTAACCTGTTCTATGATCGGGAAATAACCACCGACGTCGGAGAGAATAGTACCATCTGCGAGAATCCCACCTTCACCGCCGACACCAACGGGGATATCGTCACGACCCATCATGTGCAAAATATCGTACACTTGGTTCACTCCATGTCCTGCGTTGGTCCACGCATTTGCACTCAGTGTAATCCCCTGTTTTACCGAAAAACAGAGCATTTGATTAGCTGAAATCAATTAAACATAGAGATGATTGGAGAAAGTAATGGGCTTGCTTACGACTAGATTGAATTCTGATTTGTTGAGTTTCAAGAGGTAGAGTAAAGCGAATAAATCGTCTGTATCAACATCTGTGTCCAAGAGAATTCGGTGTGGGGTAGACATAACACAAGGGAGGTTTTGTCCTAAGAGCCCAATAATAGTGACTACTGTGAGGACCAAGAACCATGAACTGTTCGAAGTTGAACTCATCAACATCTTTTAGAAGAAGAAGAGCAGAGGAAGATGGATAAAGGAAACCGATGAAAGAAAGTTATGGGGATTTTTGTTTCTTGACTTAATGTAAAACGAACCTGTTTCTACAAATGAGAAGAGCCAAATAATCAAATAAAAAAACCATGACACGAACTAGGATTTTTTCTGGTCAACTACACGAACTAGGATAGAAACTTAAATCAATGAGAAAATGGTAAGAAGAATGAGAAATTTGGTTTTCTTTATTTATGGATATTGTGAAGAATCAACTTCAAGGAAATTGTTACATTAAGTCTTTGTTCTCCCCATTAGGGATGAATATTTCTCCAATATAATATTTATATATTTTTAGTATATTTGGATTTGCGAATTTTAATATAATATCTATATATTTTTAGCATATTTGGATTTGAGAATTTTACTTAAATTTTTATTTCTATAGGTAAAATTAGAGTTAATTTTTTTTTCAAGAGCTTATTACATTAAAACGGTTCAGAAATCTAAATATGGATGTACAAAATTTACATAAACATAATCCTACAAATATAGTCGAGTACTATGTGGTAATCTATCCACCTTTGTATTTGAGTCGCGCAGAAATAACGAGATACGAAAACGGTCGAACGACGCCTTACTCCTCTCGAACTTCTCCAAATATATAGAAAACGTTGGCCACTCCGCAGGTGCCGGCACAATCTTTACCAGCTTAGAGCAGTCTGGTTACAAAGGCTAAGTATGTATAAGATAGACTTTTATGCAGATTCCTAGCTCATGCTATTGATCCTTCAACATCTTCTTTAACACAATACTAACCCAATCCCAAAAAAAAGAGTTTGTCTCGTTCCAGGATACATCTATGAAACATCGACGAAACATCGATAACATGTAAAGTCCGATGCTACTGTAGCTGGGAGGCTAATTTGGGGTTCCAAATTAATAAAATTTCTTTGCGCCTGCTCCCAATACATAGCCTTATTTTCTGCAAGTTCTAAACTATAAGTAGATTTCGGTCAAATTGTTGAGTTATCAAGTAATGGTTGCACACCTTCACTTGGCATTTTTCATGTGTCATTTGTTTTTCTAAGATCGATGAACCAATTCTTCAAATGCCAAGTGAAGGTGGAAGTCCGAGAAAAGAGACGCAAGGTGAAAAGGGGAACACTAATCAAGATAAAAATTCTCTAAGAAGTACAAGGAAATTTGTGATGCACCATCCACCCTTGTGGCAGGGTAACTATAGATGGCTGTTCGCAGTGAATAAAACATTAAAAATATCTTCACCAAGTCACTACCAACGCAGCTGATTCCAGTTAATTCGTTTGACATCAAATTGGCTGACAATATCAAGTTTAAGGGGGAGTATTGAAGTTAAACTTGATTTTGGCTCAAGTTTAGTTTTGGGTCAATGATAAAATTATTCTTAATTGGAGAAGTCCCAAAATTAAGCCTTGTGTTCGAGAGAATTCTATTAGTTAAATATTTTGATATAAGTATAGAAATCTAAATAGTTGTAAGATAAAAATCTAGATGTTGTTGTAGAGAACTTCATACTTAGAAGGTATTTTATTACTTTTAGGTTTCTCGGTTTTACGGTCTTGGGCTAGTGATAAGCATTACCAAGGTTTCTTTAATCTTTATGTTGTTCCTTGGAGTATTGTTGTGTTTTGATGAACGTCTCCTGTTCTTGAACTCATTGGTTATAAATTCACTCTCTTTTTTTGTTTTGTTCATAACCCATAAAAGAGCTTTTGTACTAACTGGAGTTACTGTCTAATGATGGAAGCAATGAAGTTTCTAAACATTTTCTGAAAAATTCAGTTGATAACTGGAATCTCATTTCAATCAAATCTTTGAGCGGTTTAATAGGGTATATTTTATGTTGTTCTTGTCAACTTGGTGGTGTGTTCCATTTCTTCCTTTGTTCTTCAAAGCTTCCTATGACTGCAGATTGTTTCTTATCATCGAGTCTAGAAGCAAAACTCTCGTAGCATCCTTTCATATCTACTCTTTCGAGTATTTTTATTTGTTTTCCACGCTGTTCATCGATCAATATCTGACCATCTTTCGATTCGTCCCCTTCAGCAATCAATTTTATGTGCTCGGCTTGCAGTTTCAGCTTCAATGAAGCGTGGTCGCCTCCCAAGAAAACTGCTCCAAGAATTTCCCCTAAGAACATATCCTGCAACAACAATTTAGATTACATATTTTGATATTTATTTTCACTAAAAGACTAATTTTGTTTGCCATAAACTAGTTTTGTAATTTGTAAATCATCTAGATAAGAATAGATATATATTCAAAAACTACAATTTATAGTTTGATTCGAAGAAAAACACACCATTAAAACTTTAGAAATATAATGTAAAGAAAACAATAGAGGCCAAAATCTTTTGTTTTGTCTAATATGAAACAGAATGAAAAGAGGGATTTACCATGTGCGTGTATCTCCTGTGATTCTGATGAAGAGCTTGCAATCTAGCAAGCAGTCGTTTCACAAACCGAGCTTCTGGTGTTTTTGCCGAGGAATAGAATCTATTAAGAATAGTTTCGAAAGAACTCGATTTGCGTTGGGTTGCTAGAGGGATGAGTGTGATGTTTAGACTGGATTCAAGAACGGTCTTAGCTGCTAGAGGATCAAGAAACATATTGAATTCGGCATATGCATTCGAAGGAACCGTGAATGTGTTCCCTTTATCTGATTTATCACGGCTTATATGTCCACCCACAATGTAAACTTCCTGCAACTTACATAAGAAGCCATCATAATTAAATCTCGGATCTTGATCAATTTTTACCAAAAAAGTAAAATGTTCTTGCCTTGATTTGTGAGGATGACTTTTTATCTGATGAGATGATCTTGGCTAAGTTAGTCAACGGTCCATTGGTTAGTACAGTGATCTTAGGCACTCCATTGCCAGATTTGGTCAGATTTTGCCACACTTCAATTGCCAAAGGTTGTCGAAGTTCAGGCCGATCAGTGTCCCTTGGAGCTCCATGTGCCATTGAGTTCTGCGCAGTGGACGAGGTACATGCATTATGAGTTTGTGGTGATGCCGTTTGGGTTGACGAATACGCAAGCAGAGTTCATGAGGTTGATGAACGGGGTTTTCCAGGAGTATCTGGACGTGTTTGTGATCATCTTCATTGATGATATCCTGGTGTATTCGAGGATCCCGAAGGAGCACGAGGTGCATTTGAGATTGGTTCTGGAGAAGCTGCAGGAGCAGAAGCTGTACGCGAAGTTGAGTAAGTGCAGTTTCTGGCAGCGAGAGATGAGTTTCCTTGGCCATGCGGTGTCTGCAGAGGGAGTTTCTGTGGATCCAGCTAAGATTGAGGCTATCAGAGGTTGGCCTAGACCGAGGAGTGCCACCGAGATCTGGAGTTTTCTTGGGTTGGCGGGTTATTATCGGAGGTTCGTTAAGGGGTTTGCGAGTATGGCGCAGTCGATGACGAAGTTGACAGGGAAGGATGTCCCTTTTGTATGGTCTTCAGCTTGCGAGGAGAGTTTTGAGAAGCTGAAGAAGATGCTGACTAGTACACCGGTGTTGGCGTTACCCGAGTCTGGTGAGCCTTACGTGGTGTATATAGATGCTTCGTGGGTTGGTATGGGATGTGTACTGATGCAGCAGGGAAAGGTTATTGCGTATGCTTTGAGGCAGTTGAGGAAGCACGAGTGCAATTACCCAACCCATGACTTGGAGTTGGCTGCGGTAATTTTTGCCCTTAAAATTTGGAGGTCGTATCTTTATGGCGGAAAGGTGCAGGTATTCACAGACCATAAGAGTCTGAAGTATTTCTTCACTCAGCCAGAGCTGAACCAGAGACAGAGGCGCTGAATGGAGTTAGTTGCAGACTATGACCTAGAGATTGGGTACCATCCGGGTAAGGCTAATCTGGTTGCAGATGCGTTGAGTCAGAAGAGGGTTGCTTCAGATCAAGAGCGGGATATGAAGGCTCTGGTGAGCGAGATCAGTACGTTGAGATTATGTGTTATCTCATAGGAGCCGTTGGGGTTAGAGGCAGCTAACCAGACATATTTGTTGAGTAGGATTCGAGTTGCTTAGGGGAAGGATCAGGGACTGATTAATGCTTCTAAGGTGGCATGTTCGGAGTATGTGGTCTCGACGAATGGGATGATACTAGTGAACGGGCGGGTTTGTGTACCCAAGGATGAGGAACTGAAGCAGGAGATCCTCAGGGAGGCTTAATTGAGCATGTTATCGATTCATCCGGGAGCGACCAAGATGTATCGTGATCTGAAGCGGTATTATCACTGGGTTGGGATGAAGAGAGATGTAGCTAACTGGGTTGCAGCGTGCAACGTGTGTCAGCTGGTGAAGGCTGAGCATCAGGTTCCGAGTGGTATGTTGCTGAGTTTGCCTATTCCGGAGTAGAAGTGAGATATGATTACCATGGATTTTGTGACGGGATTGCCAGTTTCACAGACCTATGATGCAATTTGGGTGATCGTGGATCGTCTGACCAAGTCGGCACATTTTATGGCCATCAAAAAGACCAGTGAAGCGGTGGTGTTGGCTAGGATGTATGTGGGGGAGATAGTGAGGCTGTACGGGATACCAGCAAGTATTGTGTCAGACAGGGATCCGAGGTTTATTTCAGAGTTTTTGAGGGCTTTTCAGGCTGAGATGGGCACTAAGGTGCATATGAGCACAACGTATCATCTTCAGACGTATGGGCAGTCCAAGCGGACGATTCAGACATTGGAGGATTTGTTAAGGATGTGTGTGCTGGATTATGGTGGTCATTGGGCGGATCATCTGAACCTGGTTGACTTTGCGTATAACAACAGTTACCAGGCGAGTATTAGGATTGCTCCATATGAGGCTCTGTATGGGAGGCCGTGTAGGAAGCCATTGTGCTGCACTCAAATGGGGGAGAGGAGCATATTTGGTGCAGATTTTGTTCAGGAGATGACAGAGAAGATCCGTGTCTTGAGGCTGAACATGAGGGAGGCTCAGGATCGACAGAAGAGTTATGCCGATAGGAGACGGAAAGAGCTGGAGTTTGAGCTGGGAGATCTGGTGTATCTCAAGGCAACGATGTTGAGGGGTCCTAACAGATCCATTTCAGAGAATAAGCTGATTTCGAGGTTTATGGGTCCGTTGAAGGTGGTGGAGCGGGTCGGACTGGTGGATTATCGATTAGAGTTACCTCAGAGTATGAAGGCTTTTCACAAGGTCTTCCATGTTTCGATGCTACGGAAGTGTCTACATGAGTCTGAGAAGGTGTTGGCTAGGATTCTGAAGGATCTTCAGCCCAACCTGACGTTGGCGGTGAGACCTGTGAGAATTCTCGAGAGGAGAGTCAAGGTGCTGCGTCGAAAGAGTATACCGTTGGTGAGAGTCGTGTGGGACTGTGACGGTATTGAGAAGGAGACTTGGGAACCAGAAGCGTTGATGAAGACGAAGTTCTCGAAGTGGTTCGAGAAGCAAGCAGTGGCTTGAGTGTTTTTCTAGTTTTCAGAGTCTGTTTTATCATGTGGCTATGAGTTGTTTGTATCTTCGTTTGATGTTGTTGTAACGATTATACATTTAAGATTGATAAGATGAGTTTTCCTTATTAAATGTGTTATAAGATGTGAGTTCTTATGGTATGACTGGTGGAGTCATGTGTTGTGATGACTGTTAAGTCATATGGAGGTCTAGCGATAGCATTCTATGGGAGTTAGAACTTATCTATCGGCTAGAAATGGAAATTCTATGTGAGTTAAGGCTGTCCATGTTCTAGGAGGATTATCTGGGGATGGAGATTCTATGTGAGTTAGGACTTGTTATTCCCTAGATGGCGCTGGGAAATAGAGATTTTATGTGAGTTAGAACCTGTTTATTTCCTAGGAGGAGTCTGGAATAGAAGTCTTATGTGAGTTAGGACTGTCTTTTCCAGGGACTCTGTGGAAACACCCTGGTGATTGGGTTGTTCCGGATGACCATGAGAGGTGATTTTGGTCGACAGGTGCTTATGATGCACGTTACAGCGTGATTGCCCAGGGGATAGTGGTTCTCCTGGATGTACTTGAGGGGACAGTGAGGTTCTCTCCGGGGGAAAGTGGTTCCCTTGCATATACTTTGAGGGGCCGAAACATCTCAAGAGGATGTGTGATTCCTCTGCAGCCGATAGCTTGACGGACTGTGTGTCCTGAGAGTGGGAAGGGCTGGAGCATACTGAGAGCTGGATGGACGGCGGTCTTGAAGGTGGGGTGGTATGATATACATCGAGAGCTCAAAGGGTGACGATCATGAGAGCGGGGTGGTGTATATAGATATGAGTATGAGCAATACTGTCTGTAGTGTGATTCTAAGTATGAGACTGGATGAAATTCGGGGATCGGGAGTGGATCTCAGGTCGTGCTGACCGGGTTGGAGTCAGGATTGCAGCCGTGGTAAGACGGTGTAATGTGGCTAGTATGAGTCTAGTTGAGCTCGGGGATCAGGTGTGATCACGAGTGGTGCTGGCCGAGGGCCATGAGTGTGTCTGTGGACATCGAGTCTAGGGTTTTTACTTGTGTTTGGAACCTTGGTTCGGACAACCCTGGTAGCATATGTAGCGCCATTGGTCGTGCATGTTCTTGTTTGATTGTTGCGCGATCATTTGGTCCAATTCGGGGTCAACGGTTGGTCGTGCATGTTCTTGTTTGATTGTTGTGCGATCAATCGGGCAGCCCTAATCTGGATCAGGGAGCGTTGCATCGTTGATATTTCCGGGTGAATCTGGTTAGGTTTTAGACGGGAGTGTTAACCTTAGCAGGACGGGGTCGCGTGATTCGAGGTCGAATCCATGTTAGTAGGAGAGAATTGTAACGCCCGTGAACCAAAAAGTGGATTTTTAGTTGGGTGTTTTTGGACTTATGAGAAGTCGTGTTCTGGGTGTTGTGTCGATCGACACAGGTGAGGTGTGTCGATCGACACAGGTTTAAATTAGACCTTCAGGTTCGGTTTAATTGTCCGGTTTGGTGGACCGGTTTAGGAAACCTTAGGGTTTGATATAAAACGTGAACAGTCGTGGTTGTGGCCGTTTTGGGATCTGAAGTAGAGAAGAATCAGAATCAGAGAGTCTTTGGTGATTTTTGTGAAGGATTGATCGATTGAGGCTCGTTCTTGAGGCTTGTGAGCGAGGAGGATCGTTGTTGTGGCTGATTTCGGGTCTGTGAGGACGAAATTAGAGGCTGTTAGTGGTTGTTCTTCGTGTTCTTCGTCGTTCTTCCTCTCTTTATTCCTTTTTGAGGGGAGTGCGTGACCGTAGGTTTATCTGGGTAAATGATTAGATGGAATATGATTGATTGTGGTTGTTTGGATTGGATTTTGTGTGTTTTGTGGATGAAATCGTGCAGGAGACCGATGGATCGCATTAGGGTTCGAGCCATGTGAGGATAGGCTCGTTTTCTGTTCTGCGATGTCGTGTCGATTGACACAATTTCTTTGTGTCGATCGACACAGATGCATCATGTCGATCGACACCATGGTGGTGTGTTGATCGACACAAGTGCAGTCTGTCGATCGACACCTCGTGGTTGTGTCGATCGACACAGTGCTCCTCAACTGTTCATGTTTGATTGATCGTATATGCTTGTTGTTTGCTCATCCTGGTATTGTATCTCTTGCTTATGTCTGTGTGTATACCCTGTAGATGGGATGACCGCCTTGCTGAGTATTTGTGATAATACTCACGCAACTCTTTTTGGCATGTGTTGCAGGTAAAGAGAAAATGTGATCGTGGAATCATGGCCGGGAAGAGAAGATGATCTAGAGTCTCGTTTGAGTGGCTGTGTTGTTAGAATTGCTAGGATGTAGTAATTGTGGAACCACTGTTTTATTGTTAATCGAATGGAATTGATGGAACTGGATATCGTTATTGGATAATTGGTTGATTGGTTGATTGATTATTTGGTTATTGATATTGATTTATTGAATTGAACTGGTTAGGATTTAGTAGAGTATGAGATCTATCGAATTTGTTTAATTGCTTAGTTGAATTCCGCATGTTGAGATTGGACCATTGAGGATTATCATTTGTGATAATGATAATCCGGGTTTTTAGTTGGAATTTTTTTAAATTTTCGGGATGGGTTGTTTCATATAAAAAATATATAAATGTTATTCAGTTGAACTTAAATTTGTGACATATGTATTTGTGAATTTTCGTTAAAAAATAATAAAAATATGGGAAGATTTTTTACCATGACATATATAATTAATTAGAATATTTTAATTGGTTAATAATTGATATATCCCCTAAATTTTTCTTTGATTGACACATAGGATATATAAAGATCTCCAACATGACATATATAACTAATTAAGATATTTTGATTGGTTGATTTAATGGATGTGTCCATTAAATTACTCATTGATTCACACATAGGATTTTCACCTTAGTGTGTCCTCAATTAATATATATAGACTAGATTCTCACCCACACTATGTGCGGCAACATTCGTTGTATATGTTGTAAACTATACTTGGTTTTCGTAGTTTATCGTATAGAACATGTTCTAAGTTTAGATATTCTATGTTTTATGCTTGTAGGTAGAATCAATTATATTGAAATAATATAATGGTTTTTGTTTTTAACTTGTTGGTAGAAGTCGAGTAGTTTAAAGTATTGTATTTTATATTGAATAGTCATAAGTAGAAATATAGATAGTTGACTATGTTGTATTAAAATGTATAAACAAAAATCGAGTAGTTATAAATAAGTTTATTGTTTTTCATTTTGCAGTCCGATTCGTAAATTAATAAATTAGGGTATATTTAAGTGGTTTTAGTTTTGAATGTTGAAACTTAACTTTAGTTTTGTGGTATCTGTGGAACATTTGAAAAATGGTGGTATTTGTTTGCGACTAACCGCTGGTAACTTCTTAGTACAAAAAAATAAATTTTTTAAGCCAAACAAACTATGCAATTTGATTTTCCTTCTAACATAGTTAAGATATGTATGGATTAACCCGTTAAAAACTTTGAAAGTGTATATACTTCTCTAAATGATACGTATGGGTTAATCCGTCAAAGATTCTTTTTCTTTTATTTTCTCTTAGTCAAATACTTTGAAAGTGTATATAATTCTCTAAAATATTTTTCAATGACTCGTTGCTTTCTTTATCTTAATAGATGTTTTAGAGATTTTTTCTTTCATATTAGATGAAGTTTTCAAATTTCTATGTAAAACAAATTGTGTTTTTGTTGCTTTTCACTGTTTAAATTATGCTTATTTTTTTTAATTAGTTCCATGATTCGTTGCTTTATTTGACCCTTGTATAGTACTCTTTCCGTATCTTAATAGATGTTTTAGAGAATTTTTTCTATTTCATATTATATGATGTTTTCAATTTTCTATGTAAAACTAATTGTCTGTTTGTTGTTTTTGACTGTTTTAATTATGCTAATTTTTTTTAATTAGTTGAATTGTTTTGGAGTTGATGATAAAATTGTCATTGCATCTGTCCGAAATTTTTTACAAATATATCGTAAAAAATAAAAATATATTATAAAAAGACAAAAAAACAAATATATTATAAAAATCAAAAATCAAAATTTAACTACGCACTATTAACTAATTGATTTTCATTGCATCCTTAATTGTTTTTAAAAATTGAAAAGATATTGTCATAATTCATAGAAAAACTTTAATTTTTTTTTTGGCAAAAATGGTTTATTACGATTTTTGTTAAAACAATAAAAATATTAAAAAGAAGGAAGAACAATTCTGGTAGGAAAAATAATATCAATGATAACCATTCTCCAAATCACCGGCTTTTACAGAGAAGAGAAGAGTGGCCTATCCATCTAAACCAAAATCAAAAATCAAAATTAGATATTTTCTTCAAAATAAACGTAAATACAAAAGCTTAACTGAAAACAAAATGGATTCGATTAACAAATTACATGATTTATATATTGTATCAAAATCAAAATTTAACTACATACTATTGACTAATTGATTTTTATTGCATCCTCAATTGTTTTTAAAAATTGAAAAGACATTGTCATAATTCATAGAAAAACTCTAAATTTTTTTTGGCAACAATGGTTTATTACGATTTTTGTTAAAAAAATAAAAATATTAAAAAGAAGGAAGAACAATTCTGGTAGGAAAAATAATATCAAGGATAACCATTTTTCAAATCATCGGCTTTTACAGAGAAGAGAAGAGTGGCCTATCCATATAAATCAAAATCAAAAATCAAAAATAGATATTTTCTTCAAAATAAACGTAAATACAGAAGCTTAACTGAAAATAAAATGGATTCGATTAAAAAATTACATGATTTATATATTTAAGAGGATGTTTCAAAATAGGAACTCTAAAGAAAAGGATAGTATACAAATATATTAAACGAAAAAAACAAAATTACGGTTTGACTAATTTCTTTTAACCGTAGTAAATAATTTTTTAAAATAGAAAAGGCTTTGTCATGAATCATATAAAAACTATAATCTCTTTGGAAACTATGATTTATTATGGTTTTTGTTAAAACCATTAAAATATTAAAAATAAGGAAGAACAATTAAAAAGGGGAAAAAATTAAAAATTTACAGCATTGAAATGAGAGAGACATTTACATGATTTTGCATTTGCTATATTCAGAGGATTTGTTATGGTGTTTTGAAGAGGCAGATGCTGAAGTTGATGATGGCGTGACAAACAAAAATAATTGCTAGGCAAAAAAATAGAGGAAACATAGGAAAGAAAATACGTCGATGAGCAAATATACCTTGTCAAGAACCAAACTGCACGCATTACGTAAATCAAAAACCTGCTTTAAAACACCTACAAAACAAAACCTAAAAGTCAGAATTGATCATTAACGAAGTATTTTGCATAAAAAAAAGCAATTTCTCCTACTATATGTAAAACATAATTTCCTCTAATAAAAATGCAATAATGAATGTTTAATATGCATAAACTCGAAGAATGTGAAAAAATGACGGAACTTTTTAGTGGAATTATATGATCTTATATAGTGGCTAGGGAGGTGTCGAGTTAGGGTTTGTAGAAATAATATTTTTGATAAAATTAATTATTTGAGAAGCTTGCTCCACAATAATAGGAAACAAATTTTAACATATTACTTGAAATATCAAGATATTTAATGTACAAAGATACTAATTGGATTTAAAAAATTTGATTTAATCGGATTTGGTATGTTTCATCGAATTTGGTCATTAAGATATCTAATTTTTACACAAACTTTATGGAAATTAATGTATATATATTTAAGTAAGTTTATGATTCAATAACATTCCAATATGCTCCTATAAAAATTCACATTTTAAAAGAAATTATAGGGTTGTTAAGGAATCCACAATTATCGTGATTGTAATCTTCGATAAACTTGCCTAGAAATATTTCAATCTTTTTAAAATATTAAATATGTGTAAGAATATAAATTTTGACGGATATTTATTGTTTGAAATATATATGTATGAAAACCTAATATTGATGTATACTTATTTTGTTTTGAATCTATTGTTAAGATACTTACATAACTCGATTTGAAATTTGATTATATTTCGAATCCAAAATTTGATCCAATTCATAACTCGATTTCTATTAATGGGTGATATACTCAGATAAAGTGTTTAAAACTTGGATTGTAACGTCCGTGAACCAAAAAGTGAATTTTGGTAGGTGTCGATCGACACAGGGTGTGTGTCGATCGACACGTGAGCTTTTGGACTTGTGAGAAGTCAGGTTGGGCGTTGTGTCGATCGACACAGGGGTTGTGTGTCGATCGACACAAGTTAAAATCAGACCGACGGTTTCGGTTTCTGATTGCCGGTTTGGGGAGCGGTTTAGGGGACACCTTAGGGTTTGTATAAAAGGTTGGTGCAGTCGCGTTTGTCCTCGTTTTGGCCGAAAAGTCAGAGAGAAAGAGGGTTTGAGAGAGAGTCTTTTGATCAAAGGAGTTGTGAGGTTTTGTGAGTGAGAACAGCTTCTGTTCGGAAGTTTGAGAGGGCAAACGGCTGGGCTATTCGAGGCGGATTGAGGTGAAACTTGGTGGGTAAGTTCTCCGATCTCTTCTCTTGATATAGGCGAAAACGGTTCGTCATTTCGTTGATTATTCATCGAGTTATGGCTGTTTGAACTCGTTGGGTCTGTGCAGATTAGTTGTCTGCGATCAGTCGGCTTCGGGGTTGATTTCCGATCGAACCAGAAGGATTCTGGAGGCGATCCACATACCGACGCGTAGCTGTGTCTGTCTAGTTTCCAGAACAGTCGTCCGTTTTGGTTTTGGACCAGTCGATCGTTGTGTATAAGTCTTTTTGTAACTGTTGGTTCCATTCTCATTTCGATTCTTCGAGGTGAGTGCGTGATCGTGGGTTGTGTGGGCATAGGAATTGATGGAATGCGGTTGTTTGTTGTGTTCGTGTGTTATGTGATTGGAATTGTGCAAGTAACTCGATGAATCGCGACGGATTCGAGCCACGAGAGGATAGGCTCGATTCTGGGTTGTCGTGTCGATCGACACCATGGTCCTGTGTCGATCGACACAGGACAGAGTCATGTCGATCGACACCTAGAGGTTGTGTCGATCGACACAGAGTGCCTATACTGGTTTGTGTTTGGTTGTTCTTGTTGTTTGTTTGTGTGCTCATCCTGGTATTTGTCTATTGTTATGTCTACACTTAAATAACCCGTAGACGGGATGACCGCGTCACTGAGTATTTGTGATAATACTCATGCAACTCTTTTTACCATGTGTTGCAGGTAAAGAGAAAATGTGATCGTGGAATCATGGCCAGGAAGGAGAGATGATCTAGGGTCTCGTATGGCTGTGTGCTGTTGTAGAATTGCTAGGTTGCTAGTGAATTCTGAGTTGTAGTTTATTAGTTATTGGTTATTGGATTGTTGAATTGAACCGGCTAGATTTAATAAGTATGGGATTATTGAATTGGTTTAATTGTTTTATGTTTTCCGCATGTTGTGTTGACCCAATTGAGGATTATTATCTGTGATGATAATAATCTGAAAGGAAAAATTTTAAATTTTTCGGTCGGGTCGTTTCAATTTGGTATCAGAGCCCTAGCGGTTCTAGGGCTAGAATATTTAATTGATTATGGGAGTTAGTCAATTGATTGTTGTGTGGGTATGGAGTCCTAGATCATCTCTTCCGAGCCTTCAATGAGATTCCACGGTATGTGTTTTATGATTTCTGTTTTTCTAATACTTAGTATTCTGCTGGTTAGGGTAGAGTGATGGCTAGAGTGGCTAGAGGCAGAGTTCGTGGGGGCCATGGAGGCCGTGGTGGTCGTGGTGGGCGTGGGCGAGGAATGCAGGTTGAGTTTGATGCCGCGAGTGTGGCCTAGGAGACCACGCAGGAGCAGGTGGCGGACTCGGAGGCGTTTCAGGAGACGTCTGTGGGTGTGACTGCTACGAGTGCCAATGTGAGGGCTGGTGGGGCTAGTGTGGGTCCCGAGGTAGCTGGTGATACGGGGGGCCCAGGTGGGGGTGCTCTCGTAGGTGTGGCCCAAGACCGGGATGATCGTTTGGCGGGTTTGCTGCAGTTGATTCTGGAGCGGTTATCAGGTGGGGTGCCGGCTCTGGGTCAGGCTCCGGGAGCTCAGCCAGGTGGGGCTGGTGTACAGCCAGGAGTGGCTGGTGTACAGCCAGTGGTGGCTGGGATTCAGCCGGTAGTGGCTAGTGTGCAGCCGGATGTGGTAGTTGCGGAGGAGTTTCCATCGTATCTGAGGATGATGGAGCAGATGCAGAGGATTGACACCGTGGTTTTTCTCAGGTGGTGCCAAGCCTGAGGAGGCCGATGAGTGGCGGTGGAGATTGGAACGTAATTTTCGCTCGATCAGGTGTCCTGAGGGATATAGAGTGGACCTGGCGGTTCACTATCTGGATGATGACACGCATCTCTGGTGGAGAGGCATCGAGACCAGGAGGGTGCAGGCCGAGATGGTCTAGCAGGATTTCTTTGCAAAGTTTAACGCCAAGTATTTTCCACCGGAGACGGTGGATAGGATGGAGTCGAGGTTTCTGAACCAGACTTAGGGAGGTCGGACTGTGAGAGAGTTCGATTCGGAGTTCAGTCGGCTATTGGTACATGCTGGGAGGGGCATGAAGGGTGAGCAGGCCCAGGTGAGGAGGTTCCTCGGGGGACTTCGAGCTGATCTGAAGACTCGCTGCAGGGCGAGTAAGTTCTCCACGAGGGCGGAGCTGGTTGAGACTGCTGCGGCGATTAAAGAGGACCTCAAAGAGCAGGTTGTGGTGGTTAGTCCACCGGTGCAGCAGCAGCAGCAGAGGAGAGTTCAGCAGTAGGCGGTTTCGGGCCGGGGCGGCAAGCCTGCGCAGGGTCAGAAAAGGAAGTGGGAGAGCACTTCGGAACCGAGTCAGAGGGTTCAGGGTGGTCCGGGATACTTCGGATGTGGGAGCATGGATCACAAGCTTGGAAGTTGTCCTAATAGGGACGAGTCGCAGGATTCGGGTGTTGAATCCTGTCTGTTTTGGAAATTATGTGTCCTATGATAAGTGTTAAGGTTCTTTGGCACATGGGAATTTGTGCTGGAACCTTATTAGTGAGCAGTTTGAGTCTGACGTGGGCTTGATTCTGGAGCTGCGAATTGCTTTATTACTCCGGAGTGTGCGGAGGGCAACGGGATCCAGAGCGATCCAGAAAAGCAGCCGGGAGTAGTTAAGGTTGTGGGTGGCAGGACGTTAGCTACTTTTGGGCGGGCACGTGGTGTGGATGTTCTGGTGGCGGGAGAGTTGATGCCAGCAGATCCGATCATTAGTCCGGTGGAGTTGTACGATGTCATCCTTGGTATGGATTGGGTTGGATCGGTATAGGGTCCATCTGGATTTTCATCGAGGACGGACGTGTTTGAGCGAGAGTCTGGGAGGTTGGTTTATCTGGGTGTGAGGCCGACTTCCGGGAATATCATGATTTGGACTACATGAGGTAGCTCTGGTCTGAGATGCTTATTGAACGTTTAAGAATTTATCGCTCTAGGGTAAGAGTAGATACCCGAACAACTCATAGGGAGATGGTTAGTTCTCCAGAGGGGATGGTGGTTCCCCTGTTTTTATAGTATTTCACTAGGGGATGGTGGTTCTCCTGTGTTATACTGAGAGATGGTGGTTCTCTCGAGGGGATGGTTGTTCCCCTGCAGATACCGAGAGCTCAAAGGATGTGTTCCTGAGAGTATGAGGGGTGTATTGATGAGTTGGGAGCAATGAATGTCTGAAAACGTGTGGATAAGCATAGGACCAGATGTGGACCTCAAAGATCATGCGGGTTGATCTAGTGTGGTGATACCATTTGGTTTGACGAATGCGCCAGCAGCGTTCATGCGGTTGATGAACGAGGTGTTCCAGGGGTATCTGGATGTGTTCGTGATCATTTTCATTGATGTTCTCCAGGTATATTCGAGGTGTCCGGAAGAGCGCGAGGTGCATTTGAGGTTGGTTTTGGAGAAGCTGTGGGAGCAGAAGCTGTATGCGAAGTTGTGTAAGTGCAGTTTCTGGCAGCGAGAGACAAGCTTTCTTGGCCACGTTGTGTCAGCAGAGGGGGTTTCTGTAGATCCGGCTAAGATTGAGGCTATCAGAGGTTGGCCTAGACCGAGGAGTGCCACCAAGATCGGAAGTTTTCTTGGGTTGGCGGGTTATTACCGGAGGTTCGTCAAGGGGTTTGCGAGTATGGCGCAGTCGATGACAAAGCTGACAGGGAAGAATGTTTTATTTGTGTGGTCTTCAGCTTGCGAGGAGAGTTTCGGGAAGCTGAAGGAGATGCTGATTAGTACACCGGTCTTGGCGTTACCCGAGCCGGGTGAGTCGTATATGGTGTATACAGATGCTTCAAGAGTGGGTCTGCGATGTGTGTTGATGCAGCAGGGGAAGGTTATTGCGTATGCTTCGAGGCAGTTGAGGAATCATGAGTGCAATTACCCTACCCATGATCTGGAGCTGGCTGCGGTGATTTTTGCACTTAAGATTTGGAGGTCTTATCTGTATGGCGGTAAGGTGCAGGTATTCACAGACCACAAGAGTCTGAAGTATTTCTTTACTCAGTCAGAGCTGAACCAGAGACAGAGGCGCTGGATGGAGTTAGTTGCAAACTATGACCTAGAGATTGGGTACCATCCGGGTAAGGCTAACCTGGTTGCAGATGCGTTGAGTCGGAAGAGAGTGGCTTTAGATCAGGAGCGAGATATGGAGGCTCTGGTGAGCGAGATCAGCACGTTGAGGTTGTGTGTGATCTCACAGGAGCCGTTGGGGTTAGAGGTAGCTAACCAGGCAGATCTATTGAGCAGGATTCGGGTTGCTCAGGAGAAGGATCAGGGGTTGATTGATGCTTCTCAGGCGGCCGGTTCAGAGTATGTGGTCTCAGCGAGTGGGATGATACTGGTGAACGAGCGGGTTTGTGTACCCAAAGACGAGGATCTGAGGCAAGAGATCCTGAAGGAGGCTCATTCGAGCATGTAATCGATTCATCCGGGAGCGACCAAGATGAATCGTGACCTGAAGCGGTATTATCACGGGGTCGGGATGAAGAGGGATGTAACTAGCTAGGTTGCAGCGTGCAACGTGTGTCAGCTGGTGAACGCTGAGCATCAGGTTCCGAGTGGGATGTTGCAGAGTTTGCCCATTCCGGAGTGGAAGTGGGATATGATTACCATGGATTTTGTGACGGGATTGCCGGTGTCATGGACTTTTGATGCTATTTGGGTTATTGTGGATCGTTTGACCAAGTCAGCATATTTTTTGGCCATCAAGAAAACTGATGGAGCGGCAGTTTTGGCTAGGAAGTATGTGCGAGAGATTGTGAGGCTGCACGGTGTGCCAGCTAGTATTGTGTTAGACCGGGATCCGAGATTACCTCAGAGTTCTGGATGGCGTTTCAGGCTGAGATGGGCAATAAGGTGCACATGAGCACATCATATCATCCTCAGAGAGATGGGTAGTCAGAGAGGACGATTCAGACTTTGGAGAATTTGCTAAGGATGTGTGTGCTAGATTATGGTGGTCATTGAGCGGATCATCTGAACCTGGTTGAGTTTGCGTACAACAACAGTTACCAGGCAAGTATTGGGATGACTCCATATGAAGCTCTGTATGGAAGGCCATGTAGGACACCACTATGCTGGACTCAAGTGGGGGAGAGGAGCATGTTTGGTGCGGATTTTGTTCGGGAGACGACGGCTGAACATGAGAGAGGCTCAGGATCGGCAGAAGAGTTACGCCGACAGGAGACGGAAAGAGCTGGAGTTTGAGCTGGGAGATATGGTGTATCTCAAGGCAGCTATGTTGAGGGGTCCTAATAGATCCATTTCAGAGAACAAGCTGAGTCCGAGGTTTATGGGTCCGTTCAAGGTTGTGGAGCGGGTCGGACCGGTGGATTATCGGTTGGAGTTACCTCAGAGTATGAAGGCTTTTCACAAAGTCTTCCATGTTTCGATGCTGCGGAAGTGTCTACATGAGTCTGAGGAGGTGTTTGCTAGGATTCCAGAGGATATTTAGCCCAACATGACGTTGGCGGCAAGGCCTGTGAGGATTCTCGAGAGGAAGGTCAAGGTTCTGCGTCGGAAGAGTATACTGTTGGTGAGAGTCCTGTGGGACTGTGATGGTATTGAGGAGGAAACTTGGGAACCAGAAGCGTCGATGAAGAGGAAGTTCTCGAAGTGGTTCGAGAAGCAAGCGGTGGCTTGAGTTTCTTTTTCTAGTTTTCAGAGGGTGTATTAGCATGTTGCTATGTTGTTGTTATGTATTTCGTTGTTGTGGTAACGAGTATACATTTGGAGATTTAATAAGATGAGTTTGCCTTATTAAATGTGTGGTTAAGACGTGTGTTCTTATGAGATGACTAATGATGTCATGGTTTATGATGATTGGTAGGTCATGTGGAAGTCTAGCGATAGAAGTTCTATGTGACTTAGAGCTTGCTTATCGGCTAGGACGGCTAGGAATAGAAGTTTTACGCGGCTTAGAGCTTGCTCATGTTCCAGGAGTGGCTGGAAATGAGATTTGTTCATGTTCTAAGAGTGGCTAGAAATGAGATTTGTTCATGTTCTAGGAGTGGCTAGAAATGAGCTTGTTCATGTTCTAGGATTGGTTAAAAATGAGATCGTTCATGTTCCAGGAGTGGCTGGAAATAAGATCGCTCATGTTCCAGGAGTGGCTGGAAATGAGATTGTACATGTTCCAGGAGTGGCTGGAAATGTAAGCTCTATGCGCGTTAGAACTTGTCTATTTCCTAGGGAGAGTCTGGAAAAGAGGTTTTATGTGAGTTAAAATCGTCTTTTCCAGGGACTTTGCGAAATACCCTGGTGATTGGGTTGTTTCGGATGACCACGAGAGGTGATTTCAGTCGACAGGTGCCTAAGATGCATGTTACAGAGTGATTGCCCCAGGGGATAGTGGTTCTCTTGGGTATACTTGAGGGGACAGTGATGTTTCTCTCCGGGGGAAAGTGGTTCCCTTGCATATACTTTCAGGGGTGAAGCCTCTCCAGGGGATGTGTGATTCCTCTGCAGCCGAGCTTGACGGACTGTGTGTCCTGAGAGTGAAAGGGGCTAGAGCATACCGAGAGCTGGATGGACGGCGGTCCTGAAGGTGGAGGGGTATGATATACTTCGAGAGCTCAAAGGGTGACGATCCTGAGAGCGAAGTGTTGTATATAGATATGAGTATGAGCAATAGTATCTATAATGTGGTTGTAAGCATGAGACTGGATGAACTTCGGGGATCGGGAGTGGATCTCAGGTGGTGCTGACAAGGTTGGGTCAGGATTGCAGCCGTGGTGAGACGGTGCAATGAGGCTAGTGTGAGCCTAGTAGAACTCGGGGATCAGGTGTGATCACGAGTGGTGCTGGCTGAGGGCCAGGGGTGTGTTGTGGACGTCGAGTCTGGGGTTATTACTGGAGTCTGGATTTGGTTCGGACAATTCTGGTAGCATATGTTACGCCGATGGTCGTACATGTTCTTGTTTGATTGTTGTACGATCATTTGGTCCAATGCGGGGTCAACGGTTGGTCGGACATGTTCTTATTTGATTGTTGGACGGTCAATCGGGCAGCCCTAATCCGGACCATGGGACGTGCATCGTTGATGTTCCGGGTGAATCTGGTCGAATTTTAGGTGAGAGTGTTAGCCTTAGCAGGACGGGTTATGGGATTCGAGTGTGATCTCGAAGGATACTGGCCGGGTGCGGGTCAGGTGGTTGAGACCGTAGTGTGGCGGTGTCGCGTAATTCGAGGTCGAATCCGTGTTAGTGGGGGAGAATTGTAACGTCCGTGAACCAAAAAGTGAATTTTGGTAGGTGTCGATCGACACAGGGTGTGTGTCGATCGACACGTGAGCTTTTGGACTTGTGAGAAGTCAGGTTGGGCGTTGTGTCGATCGACACAGGGGTTGTGTGTCGATCGACACGAGTTAAAATCAGACCGACGGTTTCGGTTTCTGATTGCCGGTTTGGGGAGCGGTTTAGGGGACACCTTAGGGTTTGTATAAAAGGTTGGTGCAGTCGCGTTTGTCCTCGTTTTGGCCGAAAAGTCAGAGAGAAAGACGGTTTGAGAGAGAGTCTTTTGATCAAAGGAGTTGTGTGAGGTTTTGTGAGTGAGAACAGCTTCTGTTCGGAAGTTTGAGAGGGCAAACGGCTGGGCTATTCGAGGCGGATTGAGGTGAAACTTGGTGGGTAAGTTCTCCGATCTCTGCTCTTGATATAGGAGAAAACGGTTCGTCATTTCTTTGATTATTCATCGAGTTATGGCTGTTTGAACTCGTTGAGTCTGTGCAGATTAGTTGTCTGCGATCAGTCGGCTTCGGGATTGATTTCCGATCGAACCAGAAGGATTCTGGAGGCGATCCGCATATCGACGCGTAGCTGTGTCTGTCTAGTTTCCAGAACAGTCGTCCGTTTTGGTTTTGGACCAGTGGATCGTCGTGTACAAGTCTTTTTGTAACCGTTGGTTCCATTCTCATTTCGATTCTTCGAGGTGAGTTCGTGATCGTGGGTTGTGTGGGCATAGGAATTGATGGAATGCGGTTGTTTGTTGTGTTCGTGTGTTCTGTGATTGGAATTGTGCAAGTAACTCGATGAATCGCGACGGATTTGAGCCACTAGAGGATAGGCTCGATTCTGGGTTGTCGTGTCGATCGACACCATGGTTGTGTGTCGATCGACACAGGACAGAGTCATGTCGATCGACACCTAGAGGTTGTGTCAATCGACACAAAGTGCCTGTACTGGTTTGTGTTTGGTTGTTCTTGTTGTTTGCTTGTGTGCTCATCCTGGTATTTGTCTATTGTTATGTATACACTTAAATAACCCGTAGACGGGATGACCGCGTCGCTGAGTATTTGTGATAATACTCACGCAACTCTTTTTGCCATGTATTGCAGGTAAAGAGAAAATGTGATCGTGGAATCATGGCCAGGAAGGAGAGATGATCTAGGGTCTCGTATGACTATGTGCTGTTGTAGAATTGTTAGGTTGCTAGTGAATTCTGAGTTGTAGTTTATTGGTTATTGGTTATTGGATTGTTGAATTGAACCGGCTAGATTTAATAAGTATGGGATTATTGAATTGATTGAATTGTTTTAATTGTTTTATGTTTTCCGCATGTTGTGTTGACCCAATTGAGGATTATTATCTGTGATGATAATAATCTGAAAGGAAAAATTTTCATGGATTTCTTTTCTTATTTGTATCGCTTTAGATTATAAGTAATCTGTTCAATTTGATAAATTATAATATATATTCAAATTTGTGCCTATTAGTGTTTCCAATGAATGTCTCTTTCTTTTTTGTTTCGATGATAAATCATAATATATTAGAGGCGCCTTACGATAATCATTAGAAAACATTGACACTATAGTAAATTATGTGTTAACAAACAGATAGTCTAGTCGTGTTCCTTTTCCATTGGACCCAAAGCCAATTCATTGAGCATCTTGCATGTTTGACGATCCGAGATTCCGAGTCTTGTCTTCTCAAAGCAGAGTATCACGACTTAGCCAGTTGTAGTATCTTAGATAATGATCTATTTTCTTTGTTATTAAAATGGAAAAGCTCGAGCATCGTGGTGGAGATTCAAAACTAGTGATATTTTAAACAAAAAAAAAAAAAAGATAACCAAAATAATGTTTACATAACTAAACGATAATTATAGTACAAAATTAGGTGAAAATTGACAACAATAAATACAAAATCTAAAAATGAGAAAATTATTAACGGTTTACTCTAGATTTTGTAATTTAAGGGTGCTCTTCTTGTTTTAAAATATTCGATAAGTTTATTCATTTAATTAGTGAATATTCGTTAACCACTCTATTTTGTTGAAGATTTTCCTATATTATTGCATCAGTTTTCAAAAATTAGAATTTTAATGCTCGTAATTATAGAAATTTTTCTAACTAATTTAAGTTTCTTGTCTTGTCAAATTTCAAATCTTTACTTTTTTTTGTATTATGGAATTATAATATTCATGATACCTAATCGATTGACTTGGAAACATTATGATTCCTTTGGGTAAACTATAAATGAAAAAATAAATAATTATGAGTCTATGAAAATTGAAACGTGGAATTATTTTTATATTTCATTGATTATTATATTCCATATATTAACTAACCGAATATGTATTACGGTACTTAAATTGATTTGGGCTTTAACCCACGTAAATTAGTCCGCAAATTAAAATTTCGGATTGATAAAAATATTTGATGAAATTAGGAAAATGTCATTAATGAAAAATGGGTAATGAACCGTGTCACACAGGATCCGCGTCCTATCCATCAGATCCAATTAAAAAAATGTTCGAAATTGATCTCAAAATTACTAAAATTACCATTGCATTAGTCCAAAATTATCCTTTTCAATTGAATAATTTTAATTATAAGGCAATGACAATTTGAGTAATATTGATATACATTTTGGACATTCTCCTAAATGTACTTCTGCTTTAATATTATAGAGATGATTGTTTATTTTGGAGAGGTTACTGTTAGATTTTGAACATTTTAGTTTGTTAAATTTATTAATCAGTTTTGAACATCAAGAAAATAATTTATCAAAAGGATTATGGTTTCAATTTTTTATAAATATAAAATTATTATAGGTTAATTAATACTAGACTAGGACCCGCGTTGATACACGGCTAAACACATTATAAATATTTAATTATTAGTTAGCAACCCATTGAATTCTAAACATATTTTGAAGTACTATTTAAAAATAAGTTTTAAATCATTAGAGATTATTTAATATCATAATGCTCACGTCTTAATTCATATCATGCAAATCCATATATATAATTATGTAATAAAATCTTAAAAAAAAATTAAATATTATAAATTTAAATAAAAGAAAACCATGTGATTAATCTCATAGAAGCCTATATAATAGTTTATAAATATTTTATCAAACATCACATATAAATCAATGATTGATAAATATATATCATTGATATCATTGGTCTATTTCTCATAGAGATCTATACTCGTCAAACTTCAAACACTATTAGATCTTAATGACAACTATATTATTATTATTTTTAATGTGTATAAATATTCATTTTTGACAAGTTTTTTTTTTAATATTGAAAAGTACCAACACTGTCATAGGTAGAATATTTTTATTTTCTTTGTGATATTTTAAAACTATGTTGACAAAATATGCTTATAAATTTTTTTATTTCTTTGATATGGTTATGCATATCTTGAACTTTAAATTGAGAGTTCCATTTCCTTTCAAATTTTTGTTTTTTAATTTCTATAAAAATTTTTGTTTTATCATCACATTTTATTTTTCTTAATTGCAAATTTTATTTTCTCTCCATTTTTTTTGCGGTCTATACACTCTCTATTTTCTTTCTAAATATTTTTCTATAATTAATTTCAACTATTTTATTTTCTTTTATCTAGTTAGTTTGGATTATTAGAAATTTATTTTTCTCTAATTAGTTTGAACTATATAACATTTTACTTTTTACTATTTGGTTAGTCACTTGACAATTATTTTATCTGTTTTTCAATTTTTATTTTATCTTTTCTTAATTAATTTTGTTTATCAACACATGTCATCATCTGATCAGTATTGGTCGCATGTCGCGATCTGGTTACTTATAGTTGTTATAATTTTGCTTACATGTCATTCTCGTTGAGCGCAAACCTTAAAACACTCTTGTATCTTAATAGCAAATACTCCCTTCGTTTCTTATTATAGGATGTTTTGGCTTAAAGCACAAAGTGTAAAGAAAAAAAAATTCTTTCAAATAGAATTATTTAATATATAAAATATAAACAATTCAACCAATTCAACCAACTAAGAAAAAAACTGCATAATACTATTGGTTACATAGTATTCAATAAAAGTAAAAGTTACATAGAAATCTGAAAACAGCTGATATTATAAAACAAAAAAAATCTCCAAAATATCTTATATTAAAAAATAGAGGGAGTATTATATTATTACTTTAAAGCTGCATAAATTTTCATTTTATACAATTCTTTTTTTAATATTGAAAGTACCAATGTCGTCAAAGGTAGAAGATTTTCTTTTTCTTTGTGATATTCTATAGCTAGTTTGACAAAATAAATATATTTATAGATTTTTTTGTTTTTTGTTTATATAGTTATGCATATCTTAAACTTTTAAATTGAGATTTCTATATTCTTTCTGATTTGTTTTTTTCAATTTATATAATATATTTTGTTTTATCATTCACATTTTATTTTTCTTAATAAATTTTTTACTTTTTTCTCGGTTTATATTCTTTAATTTCTTTCTTAATTTATTTTTATAATTAGTGTGAACTATTAGATTTTTTTATCTAGTTAGTTTGAATTATTAGAAATTTTCCATTTTTCTAATTAGTTTGAACTATAAGGAAATTTTACTATCTGGTTAGTTATTTGACAATTATTTTGTCTGTTTTCTATTTTTATTTTTACCTTTTAATTACTTTAATTGTTAACACATGTCATCATTTTATCAATATTAGCCACATATCGCGATCTGGTGAGTTATAATTTTGCTTACGTGTCATGTTCTCATCGCGCGCATCTTCTTTTATATAATAAGATTAATTAGAAAGTTTTAAATTGTTAATATATTTTATAATTATAATATTCAAATCTTAATATTTTTAGTTATTATATATATTTTGATTATTAAATGATTTTTTTCTTTTAAAAAAAATTCAATTTTTATTTTTTTAATTATCCAACCGCAATCGCCCGCAACCGCAAATGCTCGAGGAAATCAACTTTTGATTTTGAGAGGTTTGGAGCGATATAAAGCGTTTTCCATGATTGTTGTCAAATGCCAACAAACGATACCACCTACAAACGCTGCGTTTGCGAATGGTAGCAGGAGAACCAATCAACCTTAAGTCATAGCGGTATGGAAAAAATATGTTACTTGTTGGAAAAGTTAAAGGGAGATTATGCCCGCCAGAAAGAGTTTGGAGCACTTTCATTTTGTAGAATGGATCGATAAGGACCATATCAGAAGAAAATAGATATATTAATCCTGTCTCGGGTTCGATAAGTTGATTCTCTAATTCGATGAGGTGGTGACAAAAGGTAGTGATACGAATGAAATAGGGATTTCAGATCATCAGCCAGAATCTCCTCAATTTCTCCCTCAGAGATTTCGAGATTATCCTCAATGGCAAAAGTTTGCCCATCAATAGTTGGCTTTTTGAGCATTTTATCCATCTCAAATTCCACAATATTGTCTCCTAGGTGGAGACCGATTGTACCATTCCTCACATTGATAACCGCACCAGCTGTGCGTAAGAAAGGGCATCCCAAAATCAAGGGATCTTTTGGTTCCTCATCTAGTTCAACCACCACAAAATCCGCTGGAATCAAGGTGTTGCCGATCCGAACATGCAAATCCTCAAGAATCCCCACATGTAGCTTTACTGATCTGTCAACAAACACCAATGAAATCCGTGTTGGTTTGAACTTCGTGTACCCAAGTTTCCTTGCAACCGAATATGGCATGAGGTTCACACTCGAACCCAAGTCGCATAAAGAGCAAGCAAATCGCATGGGACCAATTCCACGGATAAAACAAACTTTCCGAGGTCCTCTTGCTTTTTAGGCATCTTGTTTTGTAGCACAGCACTACAATTCTTAGATACCATCATGGCTCTCTACTCTGAAGAAATCTTTCCTGTAACCAAACCCTTAACATACTTCTTCATAGCCAACATCATCTGAATCGCATCTGCCAATCGTAGCTTAACCGTTAAATCCTGCAACATTTCCTTACACTTTGCCTCCTCTAAATCCTTGTGTGACTTCCTTGGAGGGACTGGGTAAGGGACTAGAACTTTGTAGACACGAGATCGAACCTTATCAACAATCTCATTCAGTCGAAGTACCATGGAAGTTGGTCCAACAACTTCTTCATCCTTTTCTTCTTCCGGAGCAGGCGCTCCGTCTGGAAGCGGGTGCTCTGTAGACTTTTCTGGGCAGTTTTCAGCCTCTACCCTCACAACTGGTGATAGAACTCTTCCACTCCTTAACTCTTTTGCATTCACAAACTCTTTGGGATTTTCATCTGGTTTACTTGGAAGTACTCCTTGTGGCCTCTTGATTGCATCAGCCGTTTGAGCAACCTGAGTGTCGAGATTCTTCACATGGTTGCAAACCGCTTCGAACCGACCATTAAGGTCCGAATACATGGCGTTTACCTTCGTGTTGATCTCAGTAGCAGAATTTTGTTGATTAGCCATCAGCTGATGCATCATACCTTTTAACTCATCCTGAGAAGTACTTTCTGAGCTAACAGGAGCCTGAAAGTTAGAAAACTGCGGTTTCTGACCTTGAAAAGGGAGAAACATCTTGCCTTGGAAACCTTGGTCCTGAGGTTTTGGGTTTTGGGGGCCAGTTTGCTGCGGATAAACCTGGTCCTGTGGGTTCTCCATGTTCGTATTCCTATGGGAGAAATTTGGGTGACTCCTATAATTCTGGTTGAACCCACGGTTACGCACAAACCCTTGGCCATTCACGTAGCTCACCTCTTGCTGATCACAATCTCCTTCCTCAACCATCTCCTCAGAAAGTGGTTCACCATTTTCATCAACAAAGTGAACCGTCCTTTGGTTCTCCTTGAGCAACAAGTTGACCTTAGCCGTAAGCTCATCAATCTTTTGGGAATCCATTCCACTAGATTTCGTGGTCCTATCATACTCTTGAGACTTGTTGCTCAAACTCACAACCAAGTTCTCTATAAGCTTATACGCACCCTCTCTGGTCTTAGTCATGAAGTCGCCATCACTCGCAGCATTCAAAGCATTCCTATAATCCCAATCAACACCATCATAGAAGATACTCAGCAAATTCTCATCGGTGAACCCATGGTGTGGACACTCTTTCTTGTACTCTTTGAACCGTTCCCATGCCTCATAAAAGGACTCTCCTGAATGTTGCTGAAACGTGGAGATCTTGTTCCTGAGGCTCGCGGTCTTGGTGTATAGGTGGTCCAAGAACGCTGCTCTACATTGTGTCCAAGTCGTAATGGATCCAGTTGGTTGAAACTTGAGCCAACGAGAAGCTTTGTCCGCTAGTGAAAAGGGGAAACGCTTGCACTTTAAGAAAGTCGGGTTCATCCCATTGAACTCGTCGTGGAGCAAATCTCCTCGAAGTTTTCTATATGGCCCCTCGGAATTTCTGCAGACAGTCCATGAAACAAATGCTGCTTGACCAGCGATATCATCTGAGGCTTGATCTCATAATCTTGCCTTTCAACAACTGGTGGAACTGTAGCAGTTCAGTTCCGGTAGAAAGCATGGGGATTGTCTATATCCCCAATGGCGCGCTGCTCTTCACGCGCGCGTTGCTGCTGCTGTTCACAAGCGTGTTTCTGCTGCATCTGAGCCATCTACTCTTGCAACCTTTGCAGCTCAGCCACCATATCGTTACCGCCTTGTCCGCCCATGTTGACAAGATTAGGCTTGGTTCGTCTGTTGACGCGTTCAAGTCTTTCAAGTTCTGGGTTACTCAAGTTTACAAGGGGTATTTGACGATTGCTCCTTGTTGACTTTGAGTTCATGCACCTGAAACACACCCAAGAAAAACAAAAGAACAAGTTAGTACTTAGTCTGAAAACATATATTAAAACTAGAGGAATCGAGTTGGTCCCCGTCGCAACGGTGCCAATTTGAAGAAAAGGTTTTTACACTGGTTTATATTTCAAACCTAGAATCACTAATTCAATGTAGAATAGGTAGGTTCGTTCAAAGTGACCAGCAATACACTCTAATCTATTGGGATACCAATTCAGCTAAGCGATCAAAGTGGTTTTAAGTTGTCAAGATTAACAAACAATTAATGTAAATTCGGTTTAAACAATTTATGAAAAAGGCGTTAGATCAAGGGAAAGTATCTCAGGGATTAGATCATCTAGAACCAAGCAATTATTCAGGTTATCAATTAAGAACCAATCTAGAACTCAACCATAAAATTTAGAGGACCCACTATCGTGGCATCAACCATTTCATCAATCATTCTAACACCCTAAACTGTCGTTTGAGATTACAAAGAATGATGAGCATTAAAGGGATAGGATCGATTTGTTCACAAGTCGCCTTAACTTCACCTGTCGTTGGCTAAGGACGAATCGCCCATCTATGTTAATTCAAGCTGTTCACAACACTTTTGATGAGTAAATTTAACCTAAAATCAAAGGCTAGGTGATCATGCTAGTCTAGGCGTTATGATCAACAATAGATGGAGATATCAATTATATTTCAAAACCTATCTATGCTTAGTTCATGAATCCCTAATCCCATCGAACCCTTAACCTAACTTTGGCAACTACTCGCTCATAGTAAATCGAACAACAACAGCAAGTAAGATAAGAAACTTCATTGATAAAATAAATAGAAAAGATAAAAGTTTAGAAAACTTCAACAAAAGGTGGAAGACAATCTTTAATCCTACAAAACTCTAAAAACATAGTATCGATCTCTCTCTCTCACTCGTGTTCTCTTTCTTTCTGTAGTTTGTGTCTCTCCCCTTAAAAGTCTCGAAGATATCTCTTTTTAAAGGGAGGCTTCGGCGGCTGGAATCGATTAGGGCAACTCTAGGTGGCGAAAATAGGTTAAATGAACATTTCCAAAAGTGGATCTTCTGCGGAGCAGGTCTGCCGATCGGGAGCAGGTGCTCTTTATCTTAAGAATCTTCAAAAAGATCCACTTTCCCTCCTTTTTCGCTAAGTTCCATTGAGAGTTCCAATCTTCTATTCCAGCCACCTTTAGACATAAAATGACTCAAAATAGGATGAAAGACTTGATAAAAACCTACAAAATAAAGGTTAGAATGTGCCAATACGCATTATATCACATCTCGCCACTCCACCTCGGCGTCGCTACAAGCAATCCACCTCGTCCTCCTTTACCAAATCAACTACTCACCTCATTTGTAACAAAGACTACTTCGGCTACAACGCAACAACACCTCGTAATCCCTCTTAATCCACCTCGGCGTCAAAGCCAACTCGCTTCAATTTTAAGCCCAATCACGAATCTGTCACCTCGTAACCTAGTCGAGCTCGTCGTTGTCTTTTCTCCACCTTGTGGCACCATCGCACAATCTCGATTTCACAACACGCGGATCTCACCGATGAGTCTCTCTCTCACCTTATTGCTCTCTCGGTCTCGTCATGGTACCCTCTATGTCACCTCGGCATGAACTTGCCTTGGCGTCAACTCACCTCGACACTCTCTCGGCCTTATCACGGTACCCTCCATGTCATCTCGGCATTAACTCATCTCGGCGCTCTATCGGCCTCGCCACTGTACCCTTTGTGTCACCTCGGCGTCAACTCGCCTTGGCGTAAACTCACCTCGGTGCTCTCTTGGCCTCGTCACGGTATCCTCCATGTCACCTCGTCGTTACTTCATGATGCGGACATCCAACCAGCATTGAACCATGAAGGTAAGGAAGTGTTGCATGAGCTGGAGAACTCTTTTCTTTTGCTTAGAAAAAGAAACAATCAAGAGGAGTTCCAAGAAATCAAAGATAAACCCCATATTCACTCGAATACAAGTATGATCCAAAAGATGAAGCACACAAGCCCAAAAACAACCAGACCTATTATTAGTCAACCCATCATGTTTTATTGAGGCTAAAGAATAAAGGCTATGTCAATCAAGGCTTTGATTGCTTTCTTATTTATGTTAGATATTTGATTTATTAGCTTTGTAAAAAGGTGTATGAGATCTATATAAGATCATTCATTTTCCTTGTAATACTCACCAAAGAATTAATCAAAAAAACGTTTAAGTTTCTCTTACAAAAGTTTGTTCTTTTGTGTTCTTGTTTACTTTGAGTTGTGTGGGTTCACTTCTCTTGTATTTGTGCGAGTTCTTGAGTGTTGTGTGGATTCCCTCACTCTTGATTTCATGTGAGTCTCTGTCTTTGTGTGGAATCTGAAACAACCCGACCCAAAATTTTTTAAAAAATTTCTCTTCAAATTATTATCATCACAGATAATGATCCTCAATGGGCCAACACAAGCAATGCGGAACAATTAAAATAACGATAAACACCAATAAATAAATCTCATACTTTATTAATCAACTAAACCAGTTCAATAACATAAGAAGCGGTTCCAGAATCACTAACGACCTAGCAATTCTAATACATCGACCACGAAAACGAGACCCTAGATCATCTCCTTTTCCCGGCCAGGATTCCACGATCACATTTTCTCTTTACCTGCAACACATGGCAAAAAGAGTTGCGTGAGTATTATCATAAATACTCAGCGACGCGGTCATCCCGTCTACAGGTTATTTATACACAGACATAAACAAGAGATACAATACCAGGATGAGCATACAATCAAGCACACATGAAACAACCAACATGAACCAGTACAGAACTCCAGTGTCGATCAACACAACCACTAGGTGGCGATCGACAGACTGTCCCATGTCGATCAACGAAACCACTAGGTGTCGATCGACATACTGCCCCATGTCGATCGACACCAAATCGACACACCACCCTAGTGTCGATCGACACGACATCACAGAACCCAAGAACCGAACCTATCCTCTCATGGCTCGAAACCCAACGCGATTTGTCGATTCCCTGGATGAATCCAAGCACCAAACACACAGAAACCAACCCAACAACACAAGCAAACGCATTCCATCTAATCCTTATGCCTATATAAACCCACGGTCACGCACTCACCTCGAAAAGGATTGAACAAAGGATGAGGAACGACGAAGAACACAAAGAACGACCACGAACAGACCCTGATTTCATCTTCCCAGACACGAAATCCACCCAGCAACGATCCTTCCTCGTTCACAAGCCTCAAGAATGCCTCAAACAATCAATCCTTCTCAGAAATCACCAGAAACTCTCTTAATCTCTCTGATTTCTGATTTCTGCAGCCAAAACCATCTGTTCTGCGCTTTTATACTCTAACCCTGGGGTTTCCCTAAACCAGTCCGCCGAACCGGACAATTGGAACCAAACCGGTCGGTCTAATTTCAACTCGTGTCGATTGACACATACCCTGTGTCGATCGACACACCACCAAGAATCCGACTTCTCACAAGTCAAAACACACGTGTCGATCAACACACCCAACCAAAATCCCCTTTTTGGTTCACGGACGTTATAATTCTCCCCCACTAACATGGATTAGACCTCGAATCACACGACCCCGTCTCACTAAGGTTAACACTCTCGTCTAAAAACCCGACCAGATTCTCCCAGAACCATCAACGATGCAACGCCCCTGGTCCAGATTAGGGCTGCCCGATTGATCGCCCAACAATCAAACAAGAACATGCACGACCAACCGTTGACCGCGAATTGGACCAAATGATCGCACATCAATCACACAAGAATATGTACGACCAACGACGCTACATATGCCACCAGGGTTGTCTGAACCGAGGTTCTAAACTTAAGTAAAGACCCTAGACTCGACATCCACATACCCCCTGACCCCACCTGGTCAGCACCACTGAGATCACTCCCGATCATTGAAACTCATCGAGTCTCCTACTCACGACCACGCTCAGACACTACTGCTCATATCTCATACTCATAACTCATATACATATACACCATACTAACTCTCAGGATCGTCACCCCTTGAGTCAACGTATGCAGGGAACCCACTATCCCCTGGAGAGAACCACCATCTCTCAAAGTATATGTAGGGAACCCACCGTCCCCTATAGAGAACCACCATCTCCCAAGTATATGCAGGGAACCCAGTATCCCCTGGAGAGAACCACCATCCCTCAAGTATTCAGGAAACCCACCGTCCCCTGGAGCAATACTCTGAAACGTGCATCATAAGTACATGTCGACCGGAATCGCCTCTGTGGCCCCATCATGACATCCCCTAACCCGGACTATCATCACCTCTGTGACCAATCAGTAGGCCACTCGAAACAACCCAACTACCATGGGTGTCTCCACAGAGTCCCTGGAAAAGACAATTCTAACTCCCATAAAACCTCTTTTCCAAACTCTCCCTAGGAAATAGACAGGTTCTAACTCGCATAGAAATTCTATTTCTAGCCACTCCTAGAACATGGACAAGCTTTAACTCGCAAAGAACCCCCATCCCTAGCCATCACATGACCCCACCAGTCATAAACTATAAGAACTCACATCTTATATAACACACCAATAAGAACTCCACATCTTATTAATCTCCAAAAGTATAATCGTTACAACGTAAACAAAAAATACATACAACTCATAGCCACATGCTATCAAGAAAACAGAAAACCAGAAAAGGACAAACTCAAGCCTCCACTTGCTTCTCGAACCACTTTGAGAACTTTGCCTTCATACTCGCCTCTGGTTCCCAAGTCTCTTCCTCGACACCATCGCAGCCCCACACGACTCTCACCAACGGTATCCTTTTACGGCGTAGAACCTTGATCCTCCTCTCGTGAGTCCTCACAGGTCTCGCCGCCAACGTCATGTTGGGCTGAAGATCCTCCAGAATCCTAGCCAACACCTCTTCAGACTCATGTAGACACTTCCGCAGCATCGAAACACAAAAGACTTTGTAAAAAGCCTTCATACTCTGAGGTAACTCCAACCGATAAGCTACCGGCCCGACCCGCTCCACCACCTGGAACGGACCCATAAACCTCAAACTCAGCTTATTCTCTAAAATGGATCAATTAGGACCCCTCAACATCGCTGCCTTGAGATACACCAGATCTCCCAGCTCAAACTCCAGCTCATTCCGTCTCCTATCGGCATAACTCTTCTGCCGATCCTGAGCCTCTCTCATGTTCAGCCTCAAGACACAGATCTTCTCCGTCATCTCCAGGTCATAGTCTGCAACTAACTCCATCCAGCTCCGGCTGAGTGAAGACATACTTCAGACTCTTGTGGTCTGTGAACACCTGCACCTTCCCGCCGTACAGATAAGACCTCCAAATCTTAAGGGCAAAAATCACTGCGGCCAACTCCAAATCATGGGTAGGGTAATTGCACTCTTGCTTCCTCAACTGCCTCGAAGCATACGCAATAACCTTCCCCTGTTGCATCAGCACACATCCCAGACCAACTCCCAAAGCGTCTATATACACCACATAAAGCTCACCCGGCTCGGGTAACGCCAACAGAGGTGTACTCGTCAACATCTCCTTCAGCTTCTCGAAACTCTCTTCGCAAGCTGAAGACCACACAAAAGGGACATCCTTCCCTGTCAACCTCGTCATCGGCTGCGCCATACTCGAATACCCCTTGACGAACCTCTGGTAATACCTCGCCAACCCAAGGAAACTCTTGACCTGCACCAAACATGCTCCTCTCCCCCACTTGAGTCTAGCATAATGGTGTCCTACATGGCCTCCCATACATATCCTCATATGGAGCCATTCCAATACTCGCCTGGTAACTATTATTGTACGCAAACTCTACCAGGTTCAGATGATCTGCCCAATGACCACCATAGTCCACCACACACATCCTCAGCAAATCTTCCAAAGTCTGAATCGTCCGCTCAAACTGTCCATATGTTTGAGGATGATACGCTAGTACTCATATGCACCTTAGTGCCCATCTTAGCCTGGAACGCCTTCCAGAACTCGGAGGTAAATCTCAGATCCCTGTCTGACACAATACTCGCTTGTACCCCGTGCAGCCTCACTATCTCACGCACATACTTCCTAGCCAACACCGCCGCTCCGTCGGTCTTCTTGATGGCCAGAAAATGTGCAGACTTGGTCAGACGATCCACAATAACCCAAATCGCATCATATGTCCGTGACACCGGCAATCCCGTCGGGAATCCATGGTAATCATATCCAACTTCCACTCCGGAGTTGGCAAACTCAACAACATACCACTCGGAACCTGATGCTCAGCCTTCACCAACTAACACACGTTGCACGCTACAACCTAGTTAGCTACAGCCCTCTTCATCTCGACCCAATGATAATACCGCTTCAGATCACGATACATCTTGATCGCTCCTGGATGAATCGCTAACATACTCGAATGAGCCTCCCTCAGGATCTCCTGCCTCAGATCCTCGTCCTTGGGTACACAAACCCGCCCATTCACCAGCATCGTCCCATTCACCAAGACCATATACTCTGAACCTGCGACCTTAGAAGCATCAGTCAATCCTTAATCCTTCTCCTGAGCAACTCGAATCATGCTCAACAAATCTGCCTGGTTAGCCGCCTCTAACCCCAACGGCTCCTGTGAGATCACACAGAACCTCAACGTACTGATGTCGCTCACCAGAGCCTCCATATCTCGCCTGATCTGAAGCGACTCTCTTCCGACTCAACGCATCTGCAACCAGATTAGCCTTACCCGGATGGTACCCAATCTCCAGGTCATAGTCCGCAACTAACTCCATCCAGCTCCGGCTGAGTGAAGACATACTTCAGACTCTTGTGGTCTGTGAACACCTGCACCTTCCCGCCGTACAGATAAGACCTCCAAATCTTAAGGGCAAAAATCACTGCGGCCAACTCCAAATCATGGGTAGGGTAATTGCACTCTTGCTTCCTCAACTGCCTCAAAGCATACGCAATAACCTTACCCTGTTGCAACAGCACACATCCCAGACCAACTCCCAAAGCGTCTATATACACCACATAAAGCTCACCCGGCTCGGGTAACGCCAACAGAGGTGTACTCGTCAACATCTCCTTCAGCTTCTCGAAACTCTCCTCGCAAGCTGAAGACCACACAAAAGGGACATCCTTCCCTGTCAACCTCGTCATCGGCTGCGCCATACTCGAATACCCCTTGACGAACCTCTGGTAATACCCCGCCAACCCAAGGAAACTCTTGATCTCAGTGGCACTCCTCGGTCTAGGCCAACCTCTGATAGCCTCAATCTTAGCCGGATCCACAGAAACTCCCTCTGCAGACACCACGTGGCCAAGAAAACTCATCTCTCGCTGACAAAAACTACACTTACACAACTTCGCGTACAGCTTATGCTCCCGCAGCTTCTCCAGAACCAACCGCAAATACACCTCGTGCTCCTCCGGACTCCTCGAATACACCAAAATATCATCTATGAAGATGATCACAAACACATCCAGATACTCCTGGAACACCCCGTTTATCAACCGCATGAACGCTGCTGGCGCATTTTTCAACCCGAACGGCATCACCACAAACTCATAATGTCCGTACCTCGTTTGAAAGGCCATCTTCCTAACGTCCGCCTCATCAATTGGAATCTGATGGTATCCCAAAGCAAAGTCAATCTTGGAGAACCAAGTAGCCCTTCGCAACTGATCCAACAACTCATTAATGCACGGCAAAGGATACATGTGCTTCACCGTGACTCGGTTAAGTCCCCGGTAATCGATGCCCAACCGGAAACTCCCATCCTTCTTCTTCACGGACAACACCGGCGCTCCCGACGGTGAGACACTAGGCCGGATGAAACCCTTGCCCAACAAATCATCCAGCTGCTTCTTCAGCTCTACCATCTCTGCTGGAGCCATACGGTAAGGCGCCTTGGATATATGAGTCGTTCCCGGTTCCAACTCGATCCGACCGTGATGGTGGCAATCCCAAAAATGACTGAAACACGTCCTGGAAATCTCAAACAACCTGAATATCCCCAAGAGCAACCTCTTCAACAGTCTCCGGCATCACTAATAGTCGCCAGATACGCCTCACAGCCATTCTCAATCAACTGCTCGGCCTGTATCGCTGAAATCATAAGGCTCCCGGAAGTCAGTTTCACACCCTGAAACACCAACCTCCTTGCCTCTCGCTCAAACACCACACGTCCTCGATGACAATCCAGATGGACCCTGTACCGATCCAACCAATCCATACCAAGGTTAACATCGTACAGCTCCATCGGACTAATGACCAGATCTACTGGCATCAACTCCCCCGCCACAAGAACATCAACACCACGAGCCCACCCAAAAGTAGCCAACGTCTTGCCAGCAGCAACCTTAACTACTCCCGGCTACTCTCCGGAATCGCTCTAGATCCCGCTGCCCTCTGCATACTCCGGAGTAATGAATCTATTCGTAACTCCCGAATTAAACAACACGTGGGACTCACATCCGCCAACAACTAAGGTCCCTGCACAAATCCCATGTGCTTTAAGATCCGACACTCTAGCGTAGACTCACAGTTTTCAATCAGACTAATTCAAACACCACATGAATTAAAAGAATAAGTCAAGTCTGAAATAATACCTGTGATTGGTCTAACGCTAAATCCGCCCGCCTCTGCCGAAGTAAACACCCGCAGCGTCACTGCAATCTGAGCCAAAGGCTGCACCGCCAACAGCTGCACTGCCGCCACCGCCATCTGCTGCAGCTTCGGACACTTGGGCTTAATATGTCCTGGCTCCCTGCAGTGAAAGCACACCTGAGCAGCTCAAGCCTCTCTCCTCGTAGGACAGTCTGCCACCTTGTGGTCCATGCTACCACACCCGTAGCATCTTGAACCACCCTGACCTGAGCCTTCCACCTTCCTTTTCTGTCCCTGAGCAGGCTTTCCGGCCTTGCTCGCACTCGCCTACAGCTGTGACCTCCTCTGCTGCTGTATTGGCGGACTAACCACCACAGCCTACTCTCTGAGATCCTCCTCGATCGTCGCAGCTGTCTTAACCAACTTTGCTCTCGTGGCGAACCTGCTCGCCCTACAACAAGTCCTCAGCTCAACTCGAAGTCCCCCGAGGAACCTCCTTACCTGGGCTTGCTCGCCCTCCATGCCCCTACCAGCATGCACCAAGAGTCGACTCAACTCCAAATCAAACTCCCTTACAGTCCGATCCCCTTGAGTCAGGTTCAGAAACCTCGACTCCATCCGGTCCACCGCCTCCTATGGGAAATACTTGGCATTAAACTCAGCTAAGAAATCCTCCCAAGCCATCTCGGCCTGCACCCTCCTAGCCTCAACACCTCTCCACCAGAGATGCGCATCACCATTCAGATAGTGAACCGCCAGATCAAACCGGTATCCCTCTGGACACCTGATAGAGTAAAAGTTACACCCCAACCTCCGCCGCCACTCATCAGCCTCTTTAGGCTTGGCAACACCCGAGAAAAACCCGGTGCCAATCCTCTGCATCTGCTCTATAAGCCTCAGGTAGGATGGAAGCTCCTCTGCAACCGCCACACCTGGCTGCACACTAGCCACTCCCGACTGAACTCCAACCACTACTGGCTGCACACCAGCCCCACCTGGCTGAACTTCCGGAACCTGATCCGGAGCCGGTACCCCACCTGGTAACCGCTCCAGAATCAATTGCAGCAAACCCGCCAAGCGATCATCTCAGTCCTGGGCTGCACCTACGGCAGAACCCCCACCTGGGCCCACCGCACCACCAGCTACCTCGGGACCCACACTAGCCCCACCAGCCCTCACACTGGCACTCGTAGCAGTCACACCCACAGACCCCTTTTGAAACGCCTACGAGTCCACCACCTGCTCCTGCGTGGTCTCCTGGGCCACAGTCGTGGCATCAGACTCACTCTACAGTCCTCGCCCGCGCCCACCATGACCACCTCGGCCTCCACGGCCCCCACGACCTCTGCCTTTAGCCACTCTAGCCATCACTATGCACTAACCAGAAGACTACTAAGTACTAGAAGACAGACAATCATAAAAACACATACCGTGGAATCTCATTGAAGGCTTGGAAGAGATGATCTATGACTCCATACCCACACAACAATCAATCAACTATTCACACAATCAGCCAAACAATTACCCGCGGTCTAGAACCATAAGGGCTCTGATACCAAAATAAAACAACCCAACCCTAAAATTTTTAAAAAATTTCCCTTCAGATTATTATCAACACAGATAATGATCCTCAATGGGCCAACACAAGCAATGCGGAACAATTAAAATAACGATAAACACCAATCAATAAATCCCATACTTTATTAATCAACTAAACCAGTTCAATAACATAAGCAGCGGTTTCAGAATCACTAACGACCTAGCAATTCTAATACATCAACCACAAAAACGAGACCCCAGATCATCTCCTCTTCCCGGCCAGGATTCCACGATTTGTCGATTCCCTGCATTAATCCAAGCACCAAACACAAAGAAACCAACCCAACAACACAAGCAAACGCATTCCATCTAATCCTTACGCCTATATAAACCCACGGTCACGCACTAACCTCGAAAAGGATTGAAAAGGATGAGGAACGACGAAGAACACGAAGAACGACCACGAACAGCCCCTGATTTCGTCTTCCTAGACACAAAATCCACCTAGCAACGATCCTCCTCGTTCGCAAGCCTCAAGAACGCCTCAAACAATCAATCCTTTTCAGAAATCACCAGAAACTCTCTGAATCTCTCTGATTTCTGATTTCTGATTATTCTAAACCCAACAATCAAATCGTTGGTCTTAACGCGAAATCATGTTCATTTTTGGAATGGGCATGTCAATGGCGACTCGCCCATAAACCAGATTGATCATCTGAAAACCCAACAGACAAATCGTTGGTCTCATCAAAAAGCATTTTTATATTTGGAACGGGCATGTCAATGGCGACTCGCTCGTAAACCAGATTGATCATCTGAAAACCTAACAGACAAATCGTTGGTCTCATAAAAAAATCATGTCCATATTTGGAGCGGGCATGTCAATGGCGACTCGATCATAAACCAAATTGATAATCTGAAAATCCAACATACAAGTTGTTGATCTCCTTGAAAAAGTATGTTCTTTCTTGGAGCAGACGTGTCAATAGCAACTCGCCCGTAAACCAAAAAGTTTTACCTAGAAATCGAACAAACATATTGTTGGTCTTAAACTCTAAAACGCGTTCATTTTCGGAATGGGGTTGTCAATGACAATTCGCCCGAAATTAATCATCCAAAACTTGGGAACAAACCATACTATCAATATTCATCTTTTACCGGGTTTGTTAATGGCGACTCTCCTGTAAATCAAAGTGATCATCATAAACCTAGTATAAAAGATAAATTCTAAACAAAATGACTTCTCCGCCTCGTCAAGATTCTTATCGACCAATACATTAAAAGAGACTTGGTGTGTCGTACTACCAGCATTAGAGTCAGTCGAATAAAAATCTTCCTTCCAAGAAGTAAAGAAACTCCAACCAAATCACCTAAATTCATCTAAGGGTGGAGAAGCAATCAAAGGATCCACCTCCAAAATATGAGATTGTGGACTTAAACAAGGTGAATTTTCAGACATCACGACCTCTCTCACCTCGTAACAGCTTCACCTCGTTAATCAAGCAACCTTGCTAAAGCAACGATGTGGACAATTCGGCGAGTCCACCACATCGTTGATTCTGCCTCAGCCTCAACGCAACACCACCTTGTCTCCATCTCACCTCGTCACACAACGCAGAGTCGAAAACTTTACCACACCAAGTCGACAATGTTTCCTCGCCTCGTAACCGAATCAACCTCGGCATTACCACAAAACTACCACCTTGTCACTGATTCAACTCAACTAGACAACCAAATCCGCCTCGGTGACCTAATCTTAATTTTGCCTCGGCGGATAGTCAATCTCACCGGCAAATCTCTCCAATTTCGAGTCAATCCCACCTCGGCGTTGCATTAAACAATCCACCTTGTCTCCACCTCGAATGTATCTTACTACGAGAACCAAATCGAAGATCCAACCTTGTCAAAATCCAAGATGACGCTGTTGTTTTACTGCCCTGTCTCGCTTCGACACTGTGCGAGTCTCACCGACGAGCCTCCCTTTCTCACTTCATCACTCTCTCAGCCCCATCACGTCGCCTCGGTACCCTCAGTCTCGCCTCGGCCTCAACTCACCTCGGTGTCAACTCACCACGACATCAACCACCTTCGCGATAACTCTTTCCTTTCACCTCGGCACCGTTTCTCTTCACTCACCTCGGCGTCGCCTCTCTTCACTCACCTCGGCGTCGCCTCGCTCCACTCACCTCGGCGTCACCTGTAAGGCCCGCAAACCAAAATTAGGATTTTTAGGCAGTGCGTCGATCGATGTAGGGTGTGTGCGTCGATTGACACAGGTTGTGAATTGAACCGGTTGGTTCAGTGTTTGAGCGTCAGTTTGCGGTCTGGTTTAAGGGAACCCTAGAGTTCACCTATATAAGTCAAGGAGACGTATTTCAGTCACATTTTTGGGAGAGAAAAGCTGAGTTTCAGAGTTCTAGAGAGAAGAGAAAGAGATCTTTGAGTATTCTTGTTCCTTAAGGTTAAGAAAAGGCGTGATTGAGGATTTGGAAGCTGTTATATCCGGTTTTAGAAGAGGAGGGTAACGGCCAGTAAGAACAGATCGGATCAAAGCGAAACTTTCAGGTTAGGTTTTCCACTCTCTGGTCTTGATGTAGAAGAACACGGTTTGTCAATCGGATGTGTATTCTAGGAGTTATAATTGTTTTACTGAGAGAGGTTTGTGCAGTTTTGGATCTGCAATCAGTCCACTTCAAAGAAGGATCAGCATACCGTTAGATAGCTCTCTGTGTCTAGTTTCCAGATCAGATTTTTTATCTTGATTTTGAGGTAATCGCCATCTTTAGTGTGCTTTCAAAGTCAGCAAGTCGTTCTTTTTTTCTGAAACCCTAACTCGGTTTAGGAAGTTTTTGGAGAAAGGATCGAGGTTTTGTTGGTTCATGAGGAAGGGAAGATAGAGCAGGGTGTCACAGACGTCTCTTTTTGTGGCTGTCCTTGTCTAGAATTGATCCCGAATCAAGGTGAGTGAGTGACCATGGCTTATCTGGGTAATCAGAGTATTCATGATGCATTTGATTGTGAATTAGAATGGATTGATGAATGATTACTGGTTATTTGTTTGTGCTATGCGTTTTTGATTGATCGCTTGGTAATGTGTTATTTCTTTATGCATGTGTGTATAGCCAAGTAGATGGGATGACTGTCTCACTGAGTATTTGTGATAATACTCACGCATCTCTTTTAACCATGTGATGTAGGTAAAGAAAAGATGTGATCGTGGAATCAAGGCTGTGAAGAGGAGATGATCTATAGTCTCGTTTATTTGCTATATGTGATTGTTTAGATCCGCTAGGTTGCTGGTTTTATGGAATTGAATTGTTAAATTGGTTTTGAATTGGTGATGGTTTGATGGTTTAATCGTTTGAATAGTTTGAGTTGATTTTCGGTGGTTATGTTTGGTTACTTGTTGAATTGCTAAGTGTTGAGAATAAGTATTTATGGGAACACTAATTCGATGTGAAAAAAGGGTTGGGTTGTTTCAGTTTGGTATTAAAGCCCTTACGGTTTTAGGGCGGGTGCACTTGATTGATTATGAGGATTTAGTCAATTGTTTTGTGTGAGTTTGGAGTCCTAAATCATCTTCTTCGAACCTTCAATGAGATTCCACGGTATGTGTTTGTTTGATATTTTCTGGCTTTCTAGTATGCTTAGTGTTCTACTATGGTAGTGCAAAAGAGATGGCTAGAAGAGCTAAAGGTAGAGGTTGTGGTGGTCATGGAGGACGTGAGCGCGGTCGGGGACTTGAGAGTGAGTCCGCCACCGCGAGTGTGGCCCAGACTTCCCTGCTGGAGCAGATGGTAGCTTCGTAGACATTTCAGGATGGATTCGTGGCCATGGCGAGTACCAGTGTGAGGACTGGTAGGACTGGTGGGGTTCCCGGTGTGGCTGGCGGTGCTGCAGACCCAGTTGCGGATGCTGCCGTTGGTGTAGCCCAAGATTGAGATGATCGTGTGGCGGATCTACTACAACTGATTTTGGAGCGGTTACCGGAAGAGGTGCCGGATGAGGTTCAAGCTCTAGTAGTGCCACCAAGGGTTGCGGTTGTAGAGAAGCTCCCATGTTATCTTAAGATGATGGAGCAGATGCAGAGGATTGGCACGGGATTTTTCTCGGGAGGTGTCAAGCCTGTGGAGGCCGATGAGTGGCGGATGAGCCTCGAGCGTAACTTTCGCTCTATCAGGTGTCTAGAGGGATACCGAGTGGACTTGGTAGTGCATTATCTGGATGGTGATGCGCATCTTTGGTGGAGAGGTGTGGTGGCGAGGAGGGTGCAGGCAAAGATGGCCTGGGAGGACTTTTTGGCTGAGTTTAATGCCAAGTTCTTTCCACAGGAGACGGTGGATCGGTTAGAGTTGAGGTTTTTGGTGCTGGCTCAGGGTTACCGGTCAGTTCGGGAGTTTAATGCGGAGTTCAGTTGACTTTTAGTTCATGCGGGTATAGGTATGGAGGGCGAGCAAGCCCAAATAAAGAGGTTCTTGAGGGGATTTCGACTTGATTTAAGGACTCGCTGTAGAGTGAGTATGTTCGCCACGAGGGTAGAGTTAGTTGAGATTGCTGTGGCGATTGAGGAGGATCTGAGGGAGCAGGTTGTGGTGGTTAGTCCTCCTGTTCAGCCGAAGAGATCGCAGCAACAGATAATTCCGAGCAAGGGTAGCAAGCCTGCGCAAGGACAGAAAAGGTAGTGGGAGGGCACTTCGGGAACGAGTCAGAGAGGTCAGGGTGGTCAAGGATGCTTCAGGTATGGGAGCATGGATCACAAGATGGCGAGCTGCCCTAGGAGGGACGAACCTCGGGATATTCGGATGTATTTTCACTGCAGAGAGCCCGGTCACATCAAACCAAAATGTCCCAAGTTATAGCAGATGGTAGTGGCGACAGTGCAGCCAGTGTCGTAGATTGCTGCAGCACTGCAGGTGTTCACTTCGGTGGAGGCGGGTGGTTCAAGCGCCAAGCCGGTCACAAGTAAATTTTAGAACTCGACTTGGTAATACTGGCGTTTATAAATGGTTGTCTGTTTTGGAATTTGTGAGTCCTGTAATAGAATGTTAGGGTTCTTAGGCACATGGAACTTGTGCAGGGACTTTGTTAGTGGGCGGGTTTGAGTCATATGTCTTGTTTCATTCTGGAGCTACGAGTTGCTTCATTACTCCAGAGTGTGCGGAGGGCTGCAGTATCCAGGGCGATTTCGAGGAGTCGATAGAAGTAGTTAAGGTTGCTGGCGGGAAGTTCTTAAATACTCATGGTCGGGCGAGAGGCGTCAATATTCGGGTGGCTGGAGAATCTATGCCAGCAGATCTGATTATCAGTCCGGTGGAGCTGTACGTTATCATTCTGGGTATGGATTGGCTGGAGTGGTACAGAGTTCATCTGGATTGTCATCGGGAATGAGTTGTCTTTGAGCGAGAGGCGGGAAGGTTGGTTTATCAGGGAGTAAGGTCGACTTCTGGGAGTCTCGTGATCTCGACGATTCAGGCTGAATAGCTGATCGAGAAGTGTTCCGAGGCATATTTGGGGATGATTTTGATGCCAGAGTCTGTTGGAGAGGTGGCTGTTGGGGATATCCGGGTTTTTCAAGGCTTCAAGGATGTTTTCCAGTCGTTGCAGGGATTACCACCATCTTGGTCTATCCTTTCACAATTGAGTTGGAGCCCGGGATGACTCCGATATTTAAGGCGCCTTACAGAATGGCCCCAGCAGAGATGGCAAAGCTGAAGAAACAGCTGGATGATCTATTGGGTAAGGGATTTATCCGGCCTAGCAGTTCACCGTAGGGAGCACCAGTATTGTTTCTAAAGAAGAAAGATGGGAGTTTCCGGTTGTGTATTGATTACTGATGACTTAACCGAGTCACTGTGAAGAACAAGTATCCTCTACCACGGATTGATGAGTTGTTGGATCAGTTGCGAGGGGCTACTTGGTTCTCCAAGATTGACTTGGCATTTGGTTACCATCATATTCCTATCGATGAGGCAGATGTTAGGAAGACTGCTTTCAGGACGAGATAAGGGGATTTCGAGTTTGTGGTGATGGCATTTGGTTTGACTAATGCACATGCGGCGTTCATGAGGCTGATGAACGGGGTCTTTTAGGAGTATCTGGACGAGTTTGTGATCATCTTTATCGATGATATTCTCGTGTATTCGAGGAGTCCTGAGGAGCACGAGGTTCATCTGAGAGTTGTTTTGGAGAAGCTGCGGGAGCAGAAGCTGTATGCTAAGTTGAGCAAGTGCAGTTTTTGGCAGCGAGAGATGGGTTTTCTCAGTCATGTGGTTTCTGCAGTTGAAGTTTTTGTAGTCTGGCAAAGATAGAGGCTATCATAGGGTGGCCTAGACCGAGGAATGCCACGAAGATCAGGAGTTTTCTCGGTTTGGCAGGTTACTACCAGAGATTCGTCAAGGGTTTCGTGATTATGGTTTAGTCGATGACAAAGCTGATGGGGAAGGATGTTCTTTTTGTGTGGTGGCCAGCTTGCGAGGAGAGTTTCGTGAGGCTGAAGGAGATGTTGACTAGTACACTAGTGTTGGATAACTAGAGCCGGGTGAGCCTTACGTGGTGTATACAGATGCTTTGAGAGTTGGTCTGGGTTGCGTGTTGATGCAGCAGGGAAAAGTAATTGCTTATGCTTCAAGGCAGTTGAAGAAGCACGAGAGCAACTACCCTACCAATGATCTTGAGTTGGCTGTAGTGATTTTTGCTCTAAAGATTTGGAGATTCTATCTTTATGGTGGAAAGGTTCAGGTGTTCACAGAGCACAAGAGCCTGAAGTATTTCTTTACGCAGCCAGAGCTGAACCAGAGGCAGAGGCAATGGATGGAGTTGGTAGCGGATTATGATCTGGAGATTGGTTACCATCCTAGTAAGGCTAATCTGGTTGCTGATGCTTTGAGTCAGAAGAGGGTTGCTTTGGCTTAAGAACGGGATATGGAGGCTTTGGTGAGATTATCACCTTGAGGTTATGTGTTATCTCACAGGAACCTTTGGGGTTAGAGGCAGCTAACCAGGCAGGCTTGCTGAGCAGAATTAGAGTAGCTGAGGAGAAGGATCAAGGTCTGAGTATGGTTACAGGTTCTGAGTATCATGTCTCAGCTAACGAGACGATACTTGTTAACAGGCGAGTTTGTGTGCCAAAAGATGAGGATCTGCGGTAGGAGATTCTTAGAGAGGCTTATGCGAGGATGTTGTATATTCATCCAGAAGCAACTAAGATTTATTATGATTTGAAACGATATTATCACTGGGTCGGGATGAAGAAGGATGTTGCTAACTGGGTCATAGCTTGCCATGTGTGCCAGTTAGTGAAGGCAGAGCATCAGGTTCCGAGTAGTTTGTTGTAGAGTTTACCCATTCTGGAGTGGAAGTGGGATATGATTACCATAGATTTTGTGGTAGGATTGTCAGTTTTGCGGACTAAGTCAGCACATTTTCTTGCCATTAAGAAGACCGATGGAGCGGCGGTTTTTGCTAAGAAGTATGTGCAGGAGATAGTGAGGCTGCACGGGGTGCTAGCGAGTATTGTGTCAGATAGAGATTCGAGGTTTGCTTCAGAGTTTTGGAGAGTCTTTCAGGCTGAGTCGGGCACTAAGGTGTATATGAGTACTGCTTATCATCCTTAGACGGATGGGCAATCTGAGAGGACAATTCAGACACTCGAGGATTTATTGAGGATGTGTGTGCTAGATTATGGTGGTCATTGGATGGATCACTTGAACTTGGTAGAGTTTGCGTATAACAATAGTTATCAGGCGAGTATTGGTATGGCTCCGTACGAGGCATTGTATGGGAGGCCATGTCATACACCATTATGCTGGACTCAAGTGGGGGAGAAGAGCATGTTTGGTGAAGACTTTGTTCAGGAGATGACGGAGAGGATCCGTGTTTTGAAGCTGAACATAAAGGAGGCTCAAGATCGGTAGAGGAGTTATGTTGATAAGAGGAAGAAAGACTTAGAGTTTGAGATTAGAGATCAGGTGTCTCTCAAAGCGGCTTTGTTGAGGGGTCCTAACAGATCCATTTCAGAGAATAAGCTAAGTCTGAGGTTTATGAGTCTGTTCAGGGTTGTGGAACAGGTTGGACCAGTGGCTTATCGTTTGGAGTTACCTTAGAGTTTGAAGGCATTCCATAAGGTCTTCCATGTGTCGATGCTGAGGAAGTGCCTGCATGAGACTGAGGAGGTGTTGGCTACGATTTCGGAGGATCTTCAGCCCAACATAACGTTGGAGGCCAGACCTGTGAGAAATTTTGATAGGAGAGTCAAGGTTCTGCGCCAGAAGAAGATACCGTTGTTGAGAGTCTTATGGGACTGTGACGGTGTTGAGGATGAGACTTGGGAACTAGAGGCTAAGATGAAGGCAAAGTTTTTGAAGTGGTTCAAAAAGCAAGTTGAGGCTTGAGTTTGTCTTGTGGTTTTAAGTTTCTGAGTTAGCATGTTGCTATGAGTTTTTGGTTTATGTATTTTCGTTTGAGGTTGTAACGATTATTACATTCTTGAGATTTATAAGATGAGGATTTCTTAGGGATGAGTAGTTCTTATGTTTGGTTATTTATGTCATGGAATTGTGACATTTAGAACGTGTGGGGATATCATGTTTTATGATGAGTTAGAACTTGTTTATGTCCGGGATAGAGACATGTGACTGGGCTGTTTAGAGTTGACATGTGGATTATTTAGGGATGAGAAGATATTCCACGAGAGTGGAATGTCAAGATGAGACTACGAGAGTTAGTTCTGGTTAGAGATGTTTATTGACGTTTAAGAATTGAATGCTCTAGGGGATGAGGATTTCCTCGAGTAACTCATTACGAGATGACGAGTTCTCCTGAGGGGATGACGAATTCCCCTGTATTTCTTTGAGAGATGACGAGTTCTCTCCAAGGGATGTGAGTTTCCCTGCATACCGAGAGCTTGACGGACTTTGTGTCCCGAGAATATGAGTGGTATAGAGCATACCGAGAGCCTGACAGACTGTATGTCCTTAGGGTGTGACTGGTATGGTGCACCGAGAGCTCAAGGGATGATGATCCTGAAAGTGTGAGTGGTGTGGATATGAGTTTAGAGCAATTAATGTCTGAAACGTGGCTATAAGCATAGGACTGGATGTGGACCTCAGAGATTAAGAGTGTTGATCTCGAGTGGTGCTGGCCGAGTTGGTCAGGAGTGTTGACCGTAGTGTGATGGTGTTGCGTGATTCGAGGTCAAATTCATGTTAGTGGGGGAGAATTGTACTGCTCGCGAACCAAGGATTTTTGGGCAGTGCGTCGATCGACACAGATTGTGAATTGAACCGATTGGTTCAGTTTTTGAGCGTCGGTTTGCGGTCTAGTTTAAGAGAACCCTAGGGTTCGCCTATATAAGTTAGGGGGTCGTATTTCAGTCGCATTTTTAGGAGAGAAAAGCTGAGTTTCATAGTTCGAGAGAGAAGAGAAAGAGATCCTTGAGTGTTCTATTCCTTAAGGCTAAGAAAATGCGTGATTGAGACTTTTGAGGTAATCTCCGTCCTCAGAGTGCTTTCGAAGTCAGCAAGTCGTTCATTTTTTCTAAAATCCTAATTTGGTTAAGGAGGTTTTTGAAGAAAGGATCCAGGTTTTGTTGGTTCGTGAGGAAGGGAAGATAGAGCAGGGGCTATAGGTGTCAGAGAGGTCTCTTTTCATGGCTGTCCTTGTCTAGAATCGATCCAAATCAAGGTGAGTGTGTGACCATGGCTTATCTGGGTAATCAGAGTATTCATGATGCGTTTGATTGTGAATTGGAATGGATTGATGAATGATTACTGGTTACTTGTTTGTGTTATGCGTTTTGATTGATCGCTTGGTATTGTGTTATTTCTTTATGCTTGTGTGTATAGCCAAGTAGATGAGATTACCGTCTCACTGAGTATTTGTGATAATACTCACGCATCTCTTTCAACCATGTGATGTAGGTAAAGAAAAGATGTGATCGTGGAATCAAGGATGTAAAGAGGATATGATCTAGAGTCTCGTTTATTTGCTTTATGTGATTGTTTAGAACCGCTAGGTTGCTGGTTTTATGGAATTGAATTGTTAAATTGGTTTTGAATTGGTGATGGTTTGATAGTTTAATCGTTTGATTGGTTTGAGTTGATTTTTCTGGTTATGTTTGGTTGCTTGTTGAATTGCTAAGTGTTGAGAATTAGTATTTATAGGAATACTAATTCGATGTCAAAAAGGGGTCAAATTGTTTCAATACCTCTCTCCACTCACCTCGGCATCACTTCTCTCCACTCATCTCAGTGCCGTCTCTCTCTCTCCTCCACCTCGTCGGCTTGATTCTTCTTCTCCACCGACACACTCCATCTCGGCTCTGTTTCAAAATATCATCGAGGCAAATCTCAATCGCTGAGTACGTATGGCTACACCTCGCTGGAAATCCGCCTCACCTCGTCGTCACTTTGACTCATCATAATCCGTGAACCACCTTGCTCGTGAGGTGAAGCCGACCTCATAGTGGGACACTCGGTGGCGGCGCAAGAAGGGAACAAAAGCAAAAAAAAAAAACCAAAAAAAAACTCTTTTTCAAAACGTGACGAAGCGAGGTCGAAACACTATAGAACCACTTGGTCTTACCAAGGCAACGTTTATTTTGGGCTCGGTTAACGTAATCACCTGAGCTCAGAAAGACGCAGTCATTCAAATCATATCACGAGCTCTGCAAAGATATCCAAAAGCGAGTATGGCAAAACTTTGATCTTACCTCTGCACCAATACTCACATCGGCACCATCATACTTGATACTACCAAGCGGGGGGGCTAACTGTAGGGGTCGAATTCTACCCCGGTAAGATCAAAGCCAGAAAATGGCTAAATAAGGAAATTGGGTGAGGAATGACTGGGTGAACCCAGTAAGTCAAAGACAAACAAGGTGATTTATCTGTGCGCGATGAACTGCACAACAAGGTGATTCGGCAAGACCTAGCCGACCTAGTTTACTATAAATACCAATGTAATTCTCTTGAAAAGGACATATGCAATTCTTTACAGAAACTTTTGAACTTTGAGAACTTAGCAAGAACAACAACAAAATCATCTTCAACCTTCGCTTTGTGATTTCGTACTTAGAAGACTTAGTCCTCCCCTTAAAACCCTTGATAAATTTAACTGTGTTGAATTTACCATCCACAACAATGTTCTTTAAATTAAGTAAGTATTCTTTAAATTGAAAATACAAAAAAGAGATCAAATTAATAAATATTCTTTAAATAATTTCTTTTTTACATATTAAGTTTTTACTTTAGTTATAAAATTATACATTTTTTTGGGTCAAAACTTCTAATTTCATTAAACCGGGGTAATAATGTTAACCGATACATTGAAGAGAACCGACTTTGCTAAAGCGTCGGCCTGAAGATTGATTGATCTTTGAAAAAACTCAAAGATTTTGATTTCTAGATCGAAGGAGAGCTGATTGATATGCTCAAATTTACCCTGAGCTACTCTCTCAAATTAAGAGATCGCATTAGTACTTAGGGATCGATCCACAGAGACCATATAGTTATGCTACGAATTTATAAGATTGAAATCAAGCTAAGAAGAAAATATGATTTAGGGTTTTTGTGGTTTTATGAATAAAAATTGTAAAGCAAAGAAAGTAAAAGAAAGGATAAATCAATTAGGACTTAGGTATTTCGCAGAGAAATATGCAACAATAAAGATTGATTGATTTTAGAGACTTAGGAATTATGAACCGTCTAGAACACAAAGCACTAATGTAAGGTCATCCCATTGTTGTGACGTAACTAACCATCTACGTTTTAGCACCCTAATAGACTCAACTGTCGCATGTTATTACAAGGTGAAAACATGCATTAAAGTTCAAGTTTGATAAAGTTCACCGCACTCCTTAACTAACCTTTCGAATTGTTAAGGCGTTTGTCTCATCAAATGCTAGTTCAGGCAATATAACAAGCTTTTGGAGAGTATATAAACCTATGATCAGATCACTAGATGATCGGTAAAGAAATCATGCATTAAGTACAAGTAAAGATGAAGACTCTAATGTATTCCCTAAACAATCATCAATTAATTATCGAATTATGAAACTCATTGAAAACCTAAAACCTAACAAGTGAATTACTCGGACATGATTGAAGTAAGAACGAAGCAACAAGGATAGGCATGAATCATCATAGATAAACTGAATTTAAAGAGTAAGAGATAAGAAATCTTTTCTATATCGAAGTACAAAGGGAGATCTCCTCCTAGAATCCAAATCCAATGAAGAACAAAGATGAAAACGTGTTTAGTGTTTAGAGAAGAGATAGGCGGCTGCCTAGGGCTCCCTCGTCGTGCCCTCTAGCTGCTTATTGATGCTTATTCTCCTAAAGAGGCTAAAAACAAGTACATATAGGCTTAGGGTCTTCTTAGGGTTTAGTTTAGGACAAAATGGTCTTTTACATCGAAACTGCTCCAACGCCGGTTGGGAGTTTGGCCCAAAGACACGACCAGTACTGGGAGTTAAATGACCTTTCTCGTGTGCTGACACTGGTTGGAATATCGGTCCACGGTGCAGGCCGGTACTTGGCCCGAAATTGGACTCGCTTCAGTTCAGAGGCAGTTTGGCGTATCTTTCTGCTCACAGCTCTAAATGATATGATTCAAACTCCGTTGTGAAGCTAACTCAAAGATCTATCTTCTGACCAAGTTTCATCCAATTCCAAATTGATTCGTCCCTCCGTTTTCTGCTAAAATTCTGGTGTATATGTTTTGTCCAACTTAGTAGATTGTGGTACCTTGTGAATTATTTGGTCTTGATGTTATCTTTGGCTTATGAAAGTTGTTGTACCTTGGTTTACACCTCTTTTGGTCCTTTTTGCTCCGTTTTTCTTGATTTCCCTATTAAGACTCTAAAACTACAAATACGAGGAAAACTACCTTTTTTGGCTGAAAAGCTTATTAAAGTGCATAGAAAATATAGTAAAATATATGGTAAATGTGGTAAAATATGGGACATATCAACTCCCCCAGACTTAAACCTTGCTTGTCCTCAAGTTAAATTCAAGAATAGAAAAGAGGTTTGAAAATACGGGAACTCACCTTCCCTTGGAGTACCGGACTGACCCTTCCAACTAGTAAGCCACATAATGTATAACCAACTCAAAATCAGACCACCATGTACTTCTCCATAGACATTTTCAGCCTCCCAAATTCATCCACGACTTCTCAACATAACCCGCTAGTTATCATTGGTGGGTCTCGTCCTAGATCTCAATGCCAAGAACTTTCTAGACTCATTCCCATACTATACCATGACTAGTGAACCATACAACAATTGGTACTCTTTCTCTCCCCCAAACTTATTCGATTCAGAAACTTAAAAACAGTGCTTTCACTACTATTGTTCCTTGTGAGGAGACAGGGTCGTGAGATCGCTCGTCCTCTACATTCGTTCTAAGGGACTCAGACTGCTGCTTTTGAGCTTTAGGTGATCATCTCTTGAGTACTGACTCACTGGAATATTATTTCCTCATCTTATACTCAAGAACTATCATATCACCACAATCATATTTTTTTTAGATAAAATTGAATTAAAGGGAGACGAGTACCATTACTTTCACCGAAAGTTGCACTTGTCAGGTATGAATGAGGAGTCAAGCACTTAATAATATCAATCACCAAGGAGACCATTTAATTAGCTCTAACCCTGCGGATTATGCTCGAAATAACAGAAGTCTCTAGTTAACTGGTCAGCCTTAGGATTTTTCATTAGTCTCACCTTGAAATCGATCCTGGAAAAATGGTCACTAATCTGAAAAAGACAATCCACTAAACCAAAAGAAGGGTCGTCATTTCCAACTAATTATTTTGACTCAATAAAACGTTTTCAGAGAATAATTTTTTAAAAATCCTTTTAAAAACATAAAAACCAATAACGAACAAACGTGTTAGTAAACAACAATCCCCCCAAGCTTAAATTAAACCGTCCCCGGTGTAAAAAAAAAATTGAAATTAGAAAAGTTAGAGAATAAAGCGAAGTTACCGGTTGTAGACAAAAAAGTCTTTGAAGATCGAAAAATGTCCCATTTTCGGTTGGTATGAAGCATCTTTGGAATCTCCAAGGGTAAAAGAACACTCCTAAAAGTTGCCTTATGTCCTTAGAAATAGTTCATCTCAAGGTATCATCGGATGGTTCCTCATCGTTTGAAAATTGGCTCACAGTATAGTGATTTTGGTCACTGGAAGATGCTCGTGGACTATCTCTCAAACCATACAATTTTCATCGAGCCATATTAAAAATTCACCGAGTTATGGGGTCTTTTGAAGCTGCTGCTAAAGTTTCAATGCTTTTGCTCCAACAATTTTGCATATGGTCCTTGAATGGGGCAATTCGGCTTGCCGTAAGGATATGTATCGAGCCACCTGCAAAACAGTAGATAATTTTTCGAGCCATATGGAAAATCCAACAGAAAACATGATATTTAAAATCAGTTGGTGAAATTCAGTGGCTTTCTCTCGAGTGCTTTGCTAAGTGTCCCATAAAAGTGTTTGTCTTCTTCCGTTTGTGAGCTATAATTGGAAAATCTGGAAATCGGCTCGAACAAACCAGATCTTTCGTCAAGCACAGTCATATTGTATCCCTTATGAATTGTAACCAGGCTAGGTATCTCCAAATTCTCCTCTTTTGGTTCACATCTCTTTTGAATCGTGTGGATCATGCTTAAGACGATTGAATTGTGCGTCCACAATAAAATATCTTGAGTCGAATCCTGCTTAAGTACAAAATATCCTTGCAAAAACACCTAAAATCACTTGTTAAATTCTTCTTGGATCTAGATCGATCAAGAGGTATATTGAAGTCTAGCTCCAAGATTTCATAAGATAAACCATAAAAAAAAGAAATTAAATCCTAATGAGGAATCCAATTTGATAAAAATGGCGTAATACAAGTGAAATAGTGAAAAAAATGAAGAATACTTTGTTAAGATGTGAAATTCATTCATAAACTAAATTAATCTAACCAAAAATTTCAATATTAAAAATGCAAAAGTTCATAAATCAATAAATCCATCAAAATTTAATTTAATGAATTATATAGATGAAGACTGATAATTTATGAAAATGCAAAAGTAAAAATAAAATTTGGTTAAATTTTTCAATTTAAAACTTAATTTTGAATAAATTAAAGAGAAGAAGAAAAACTTATTTTATAGACAATGGTTAGGTGGATGGTTAGTCGAGCCAGGTGGTCCGTGGGTAAGGTGATGCATGACTGTTGCGGTAGGATCGCGGCAGAAAATGCGGTAGGTTTGCAGTGGGGTGCGGTGGAATTGCCTCGCGGTAGGAATTGTGGTGAAGTCGCGGCAAGATCGCGGGGCAGTTTTGCTCCAGTACTGTTCACGATTTTCGACCGGTACGCATGACCGATACTGGGTCACTCGTGTCGCGGGGTGATCGGGATGCGATACCGGTCGATGTCGCGGGTCGGCATCGGATCCGGTATGGCCTCGTGTCGCGGTAAGGAGCATCGTGTCGCGGTTCATGCGATTTTTCTTCGAGCTTTTTCTTCGTCTATACACATCGGATTGGAGATCCAAAAGATGCTACGGATTCTTGAGAACGAGATCTTTCCAATGGTATGGATATTGTTGCCTGGTTTGTTGTGTTTTGAACTGTGAAAAAGCTTGAAGTTGCAGCTTCGTAACCTTCCTTGACTGTCTTGTTCAATAGGTCATAACTTTCAGACCGTAATACCAAATTACGTTCTGCTTTTTTCTTTAGCTTCGTATGACTGTCTACTATAGTCTCACCAAATTTCAGATTTGTCTGGCTTGATCTTATAATTCGTTTGTGCCTTGAACCAGAACGGGTCTTGTTCTATCTCCTTCTCTTCTTCCTTCTCCAAAACAAACATTTTTTTTGTATTTTTGTGACTTTTTGCAAACACCTGAAAAATTCCTTGTTAGAAAAACCAATGAGTAATAAAGGATTAAAAATTAAAACCATAATTAAAATTAAAATTAATGACAAAGAAAATTAAAACCAAATAAGGGTTGTCTCCAATGAGTTCACAAGTGCTCCAATGAGTTCTAGGAATGGTGAACCCAGAATCAAAGGCTTGTGAGGATCATCTTTCATCTCCAAAACATGGAAGCTTGTTCTAATATCATAATCTCCAAGTTGCACGACTAGATTTGAGACGAAACCATGTGAGATTGTAGAAGAAGCATCTCTAAATGACATTGGACATTTGCAAGGCTTTAACTCATTAATCCCCAACTTATTTGCTATTCCTTTAGATATGATGTTAACATCAGCTCCTCCATCACACAAAGAATCCTTGAACTGAATTCTATTGATGGAACAAGGTACAAGAAACTTTCCAATTTTGTCGATTTTCTCGAGTGGCTTTGTCTTAAGCTCTTCTTTGTCGGTTCTCTTTGATTCTCATGGGTAGGGTTCTGGTCCTGGAGCTATACTAAACTTGACAGCCTCTTGGAGTGGCTTAGGGTTAGGCACGGCCTTGCTTTCATCAGCAGAGAAAACGTTGCAAAATGTTTTTACTTGAGCTTCGACTTGTTTCTTCAAGGGTTCACTTGGTCGAGTAACTTCAACATGTAACTTGTTCACGTGGCCAGATGGAAACTCATACTTATTGCTAAAATCATTGAGGATTGTAGCTAACTTGTAATCGAACTCTTTATTGATTTTCCTTTGGCTTTCTAGAAATTGTTGATGTCGAGCTTTAACCATACTTTCTTGTTGATCCCTTGATGTCATAACTTGAGACTCTTGTGGAAGCATGAACCGTTGTTGTTGATGGATTTGCGGTTCTTCATAGTAAACTTGAGACACGTCTTCTTGAGGATAGAATTGGTTTTGAAAGTTCCCAAAATCTTGATTAAAGTTTTCATAAAAGTAATTCTGATTTTTTTCACCAAAGTTGTTCATCTTCTTTTGTCTCTTGGATGAAAAATTTTCTACGAAATCTTGACTCGAGTAAGCTCTATTGCTATGGACGTCCTCACAAAGGTGCATACTCCTCTTTTTTCTCTCAAGAATCTCATGATGAAGCTCCTGAACAAGCTTCTTTAACTCAAAAATTTCATTCCTCGAACTTGTGGGTATTGCTTGGGATGTCTCTTCATAGTTTGAGTGATAATTTCTATCACTAAAAGCCAAGTTCTCTATCAACGTCCTTGCTTGAGCTAATGATGTTGTCATGAAGTTCCGATTGCTTGCAACATCTAGATAATGCTTGCACTCACGCGTAAGGCCTTCGTAGAATATGCTCCATAATCTAGTTTCTTTGAAACCATGTTGTGGACATTCTCTAATATACTCCTTGAAATGGTCTAGGGCTGCAAATAATGGTTCATTCACACCTTGTTGAAAGTTAGAGATCTTGTCCCTAAGTTGCTTCGCTCTTTGCCTAGTGAAAAACCTCTCAAGAAAAGCTTCCTTGAATTTCATCCAAGAGGTGATAGAATGAGAAGGAAGTGACTTCTTCCATCTAAGTGCTTTGTCCGCCAATGACTGAGTGAATAGCTTGCATCTTATGTAGTTCTCATCAACTCCACTAATGAGGCTGATTAGTTCTTCAAATGCATCTAGATGATCCAAAGGATTCTCATGAGCAAGACCGCAAAACAGATTCTCTTTTACTAATGCAATAAATCGAGGTTTTATTGCATAGTTTAGCTTTTGTGGTGGTTGAGGACATATTGGATTTTGGTTCATGAAGAGGGTTGGTGACGTGTCAAATTCTCCTATTGTCTCATAAGCCATCCTTGACATAGCTTTATCATTTCTCAAGTATCAACCTGAAACACACAAAGATAAAACCAACGAAAAATAAAATTAAATAAAAAGAAAGAAAAAAAATTTCTTAGACTAGACTCAAATCAAAAACTCGTAGATAAACGATATTGGTCCCCGGCAACAACGCCAAAATTTGATATGCTCAAATTTATCCTGAGCTACTCTCTCAAATTAAGAGATCGCAGTAGTACTTAGGAATCGATCCACAGAGACCAGATAGTTATGCTACAAATTTATAAGATTGAAATCAAGGTAAGAAGAAAATATGTTTTAGGGTTTTTGTGGTTTTATGAATAACAATTGTAAAGCAAAGAAAGTAAAAGCAAGGATAAATCAATAAGAGAAAAGAGTTAGGACTTAGGTATTTCGCAGAGAATCATGCAACAATAAAGATTGATTGATTTTAGAGACTATGAACCGTCTAGAACACAAAACACTGATGTAAGGTCATCCCACTGTCCTGACGTAACTAACCATCTACGTTTTAGCACCCTAATAGACTCAACTGTCGCAGATTATTACAAGGTGAAAACATGCATTAAAGTTCAAGTTTGATAAAGTTCACCGCACTCCTTAACTAACCTTTCGAATTGTTAAGGCTTTTGGCTCATCAAATACTAGTTCAGGAAATATAACAAGCTTTTGGAGAGTATATAAACCTATGATCAGATCACTAGATAATCAGTAAAGCAATCATGCATTAAGTACAAGTAAAGATGAAGACTCTAATATATTCCCTAAAGAATCATCAATCAATTATCGAATTATGAAACTCATTGAAAACCTAAAACCTAACAAGTGAATTACTCGGACATGATTGAAGTAACAATGAAGCAACAAGGATCTGCACGAATCATCATAGATAAACTGAATTTAAAGAGTAAGAGATAAGAAATCTTCTCTATATCGAAGTACAAAGGGAGATCTCCTTCTAGAATCCAAATCCAATGAAGAACAAAGATGAAAACGTGTTTAGTGTTTAGAGAAGAGATAGGTGGCTGCCTACGGCTCCCTATTCGTGCCCTCTAGCTGCTTATTCTCCTAAAGAGGCTAAAAACAAGTATATATAGGCTTAGGGTCTTCTTAGGGTTTAGTTTAGGACAAAATGGTCTTTTACATCGAAACTGCTCCAACGTCGGTTGGGATTTCGGCCCAAAGACACGACCGGTACTGGGAGTTAAATGACCTTTCTCGTGTGCTGACATTGGCTGGAATATCGGTCCACGGTGCAGGCCGGTACTTGGCCCGAAATTGGACTCGCTTCAGTTCAGAGGCAGTTTGACGTGTCTCTAGTAAACCAAGCGTATCTTTCTGCTCACAGCTCTAAATGATATGATTCAAACTCCGTTGTGACAATAACTCAAATATTTATCTTCTGGCCAAGTTTCATCCAATTCCAAATTGATTCGGACCTCCGTTTACTGCTAAACTTCTGGCATATATGTTCTGTCCAACTTGGTAGATTGTGGTACCTTGTGAATTATTTGGTCTTGATGATGTCTTTGGCTTATGAAAGTTTCTGTAGCTTGGTTTACACCTATTTTGGTCTTTTTTGCTCCGTTTTGGTTGATTTTCGTATTAAGACTCTAAAACTACAAATACGAGAAAACTACTTATTTTGGCTGAAAAGCTTATTAAAGTGCATAGAAAATATAGTAAAATATATGGTAAATGTAGTAAAATATGGGACATATCACTGATGAATGTCCTCCAAGATCCCAAAGATTTCCAGATTTGGATTCTTCATGTTGATGAGATGGATAAGGTGTTTTGCATATGATGATACTCATAATCTTTTAATTCCAGCACTTTTTGCATGTAAAAGGGCTTCCCGGATCGCTGTCGCCTCTGCCATGAGTGCTAAGGATATGTGCGTCTACGTCATCGATCCATACGATATGGTTTGATTTGCTTGATTTCGCATGATCCACGCAATTCTGACTGTCTTTGTATCGATTCTCTAAGTCGAATCAGTGAAACATCTGTAGGTCTCTTCCACTTCTCGATCAGATTGCAGACTTGGGATTTGAACGGGCTGGTAGGATTCTGAAGTTTGCACTAGAGACCATTCCCGTGCATCAGAGATAGCCTTTGTGATGGTTTCCTCCGTGAGAAGATCCGGTTGTTGAAGATGTAACTATTTTGAGCTAGCCAGATATTGCAACAGATCTAGGGGAAGATTGGAGTTGATGAGATTCCAATTGGGGGTAACCAGATCATTGATTTAGAGGATGAGATTCCGGATTTCATATCAGGAAAGTTCAAAGGCGCGATGGCCTCTTTTATTGGTGCGAGCTGCAAGACTTGTTGGGCGTAGGCGTAATGGAAAAGCAAATGTGTAGCAGTCTCTAAGTCTCTGCATCTAATACAAGCACATGTTGTTATATTCCTCTAGCTTCCAAGTGTTCTCATAAAGCTAACGCTTCATTCATCAGCTTCCATAAGAACAACTTAATTAGCTGGGAAGTTTTGATGTTCCATATGTCAGTATTCCAATTGAAATTAGGTTGTGGAAGAGGCACGGGTAGTGGCTAGTTAAGCTCTTCCCTGGCTGTGTGGTAACCTGATCTAGCCTTATATATTTCTGAGGATGTTCCAAGCTAGACATACCTACTCGCAGCTCCCATCAGACTTGGATTGAGCCTCATGATGTCCTGTTCATGGGCTAGTAAGGTTTCTCTGATCTTTATCAGATCCCATTCCCTTGAGTTAGGCATAAGTAGATCCGAGACAAGTAGGTTGGTATCTTCTTTCTGAGCTGGTCCCATAGGGTGTAGGGGGTTTATCAAAGATAACCAGGGCTCTGACCACACCTTGGTTGTGTGACCATGTCCAATGATCTTTCCCAATTTTCTCTTGAGTAGGTCCTTGCCAATAATTATCCCTCTCAGAGTTAGGGACTGAGCTCTCAAGGAAGGAGGATGAGTGACAATATTTTCCTTTTAAGACCCTAGAGAGAAGACAGTGGGGATTTGTGAGGATTCTCCAGCTGATTTTAGCAAGAAGAGCGTCATTAAAAGCTTGAATATCTCAGAAACCCAATCCTCCTATTTTCTTGCTTCTGGTGAGTTTCTCCCATGATATCCAACATATTTTCCTTTTCCCTGGGCTTGAGTCCCACTAGAATCTAGTTAGTGCCGACTGAATCCTTTTGTAGAGGCTCATAGGAATTTTGAAATTGGACATGGTATAGGTTGGGATGGCCGACAACACTGACTTCAATAACACCATTTTTCCTGTAGTAGACACGAACTTGAAAGACCAGTTGAGAGCTCTCTGTGTAATCCTTTCTACTATACTGCTGAATAAATCCTTCTTCTTGTGACCAAAGTGCTCAAGGAGTCCCAGGTATTTGCCTACTCCTCCTTCCTTTGATATATTTAGCTCCAGTTTCACTCTTTGTCTTATATCTTGAGGAGTTTTTGCTGAAAACGTTATTGCTGACTTTTGGCAATTGATAATTTGGCCAGAGGCATGTTCATACTGTTTTAAGATTCCTTTTAGGGCCTTACAACTTTTCTTGTTTGTTTTGTAGAAGAACATTGTGTCATCTGCAAACAGGAGATGGTTGAGCCTAGGGCTTTACCTTGCAACCCTTGATCCAGGGAGACTTCTTGTATCCAGAGCATTGTTGCAGAGCCAGAGAGAACTTCACTGCACATGATAAAGAGATAAGGAGACAGTGGATCCCCTTGATGAATCCCTCTGGTAGGTATGATATCTCCTTTAACTGTACCATTTAGAAGGAAAGAGTAGGAAACTGTTGTAACACATTGCATTATCCATTGGATCCAAGTGTTATAAAAACCAAGTCTCTATAGGACAGCCTGAATGAAGTCTCATTCAAGCCTGTCATAGGCTTTACTCAGTTTTGACAGCCGTAAAACATCTTTTCTGTGCTTTAGATTTCTTGAGAAAGTGAAGAACCTCATGAGTAATCAAAACATTATTTGATATAGCTCTTCCTTGTATAAAATTAGATTGAGTCTCTCATACTAATCCTTGAAGCACAGGTTGGAGTCTTCTGATAAGGATCTTGGAAATAGCTTTGTAATAGACATTACAGAGGGCAATTGGTAGACTAGTTTAGACTAGTTTAGACATTATAGACTAGTTTAGGGCTTTTGACCTTTGGTATTAGTCTGATATGTGTCTTGTTGATAGTTCTCGGTATAGTACCAGATATGAAATAACCTTGTATTTCTTTGACCATTGTAGGTCCCACTATAGACCAGTTTGATTGGAAAAAGCCTGCTGAGAACCCATTTGGACCAGGCGCTTTGTCTGAATAGATTGAGAAAATGGCCAGCTTGATTTCCTCTGGGGATGGTATTGTGGTCAACTTGGAGTTAGTATCATCCGAGCCTGCTGGCTTGAGAGCCTTTTCCATAATATTTGTTCTTTTTCCTTGTTGAGTGGTAAATAGGGTTTTGAAGTATTCAGTGATAGGCTCAATTATTTGCTCTTCTTCATAGCATGCTTCCCCAGATTCCTTTTCAATAACTGAGATATTGTTTAACTCTTCTGGTTCCAGTGCTCGCATGGAAGAATCTTGTGTTTTTGTCTTCCTAGTTGAGCCAAAGTTGCCTGCTTCTGTCTTTCCAGTATGATTCCTCTGCCTGGTATGCTTTTGTCAGTTCAGCATTGAAGAGTTGTATAAGGTTTGTTTGAGCTCCTGGATTAGACTAGCTCTTCTCTCTTCTTTTTTTGTATAGTAAATTGACTGTTTTTGTGGCGTTCTCTGCTTCACAGGATGATTGCTCTCATGGAGTTGCTTATTCTGTCTTCCACATTAAGGTTTGGGAGCTTATTCCAGGTTTTAGCAATCAGCTTCTTAACCTCTTCATTATTCCTTAGTCTTCTATCAAATCTGAAAATGCCTTTCTTTTTCCGGATCTTTGAAGAGAAGTATGATGTAATAGATCTGTGGTCTGATCCTTCAAAGCGGAGATATTCACTTCTAGCTACTGGATATTTTTCCATCCAGGAACAGTTGTCCATAGCTCTATCTAGTCTGCATACGACTCTGTGGTGGTTTCTTACCCTCTCCAGGAAAGGAAATTGCCAGAATGTTGAAGATCGTATAAATCAGATTCAGAGATGAAAAACCAGAAATCAACAAAAGTTTCTTCAGCTCTAACAGTTCCTCCATGCTTTTCAGAATTATCAATCATTTCATTAAAATCACCTGTGAGGAACAATGGCTCACTGCAATTTTGGCCTATGAGGGTGAGCTTTTCCAAAACAGCCTTCCTCTTTGATGTGTCTGGCTCTCCGTAGACAAAGGTGGCATAAAGATAAGTACCTTGGTGTTTCATGTTCATATCTATAAAGTTGTGTTTTGATTCCATAATTTCTAACTCAACAACTTGATTCTAATACAGAGCTAGACCCCCTCCACTGCTGCCATGTGGAGTGACTAAAAAACTTGAGTCATAACCTAAGCAGGTAAGATTATTGGTTACAACATCATCAGAGTTTTTTGTTTCACTGAGAAATAAGATATTTGGGCAGAGTGATGATCTTATATCTTTTAGTCGCTGGATTGTTGTGGGAGTCCCCAAACCACAACAATTCCAGCTTATAACTACTATGTGTTGGCTGGTGACTTCCAGATGCAACATTTCCTTGAGTCATTTGGTTCCTGTTGCCTGTAAGGTTCTCCTCATATAGAGGGACAGTTTTATGATTTGCTTAAGAGTTTATTCTTCTAGGTGAATTTTGGATTTGACACAATCTTCTTTTCTTTGAATTTTCACCAGAGAGCACCAAAGGATTGTTTCCCTTCCTACCTCTGCACTTTTTGGGAGCTTTAAGATTCAATTGGGGTAAGTCATCAGGCAAAACCGGTGCCCCTAAAACCTCCAAGACCCTTTTCCTCTCCTTTTATAACTCTTTGCACCCTTGCAGCACTCTCAGCAGGATTTGGCAGTTCATATATTGAACTGTGACTTCTTGAAGATCTTGCATGATATCTTCAGTGGTGGGTAGGGGGTTTGCGGGGGAGGGGGAGGGGGGGGGGGGGGAACTGTCCCTCTCTAGGTTCCTTTCCAAAGGGGGTCGTCTACTGTATGGAGAGTCAGAGGTGCCCTATCTGAGACTCTCTGTAGATGGAGCCTTCTCCCTCCATTGTAGCTGAGGGGATTGGTATTAACCTTGTCTAGTCTTATGATTAGGTGATGTCTCAAATCAGCTCTATGTCCTCTTGAATTTGACTCCATACTGTTTTTGTCTCTGTTTCCAGGAGGTGTTACAGTACCTCGTCTTTCCTCAATGTGACGATATTACTGATTTATCTTGTGATATCTTGTGACAGACGTCAGACCTGTGGAAGAAGTCAATGTGCGATTCAGGGGATCTGTAGTGCTTCATGTTATCATGAGGCATGGATGGAGAGTTTCTTGATCTTCCTTGAGGTGAGGTGTTTTTTTTCTTGTTGGTTGGATCTTCTCTTTTTCCTGGGCACTCTTTCTCCTCATGTGAAGTTTTTTACATCTTCCGCAGTATTTCTCCAGCCTCTCATATTCAAGGCTAACCAAGCATTCTTTCATCTTGGAAAACTCAATGATGGTTTCCATCGTTAGTGGTTGTAAGCCATTCACCACTACTCTAACCTTTGCTGTAGTTTTTGTAAGGATTTGTACTTCATAGGTTCCTAAGGTTCTTCCTATGTTACTCAGCATCTCCTTTTTCCAGTAGTGGAAAGGTAGCCCTTTAGCTTGATCCAGAAGGGTATCTCTGACGGGAAGGATGGGTCAATAACTGGCTCCCATCCCTATAGGATTAGCATCCAGTTTGAAAAGTGATAAGGCCTGTTGTCCAGAAATTTTTGGAGGTCATCTTCATAGTCAAACCGGAACTGAAAGTAGCCATGGCCCAGATCTGAGCCCATAGCTTTCCCTCTGCGATTCCATCTTTTTGCATGAAAGGAATCATGGACCAAAGGCGTTAAGCTTTAGGGTTTGTCAGCCTTCCTATGAGGTTAAGCTTCTTTTCTTCAATGAGTTCAGAGGTATCAAAAGATGGGGCTTTGATTTTGATTCTTGGGGGAGATTCTTCATGTAATACGATACCCTTGCCTTTTTCTGCAGAGGAGTATCTTGGAGCCATTTTGTAGGGTTGATTGGGATGTTTATGTATTACAAGAAGGTTTCGAAATACACTTACAAGAAAGTGTAGAAAGGGTTCTTCACAATTCTTTGGAAAAGAGTTGATGAGACAGGTTCTCCTTTGTTCAGACAAATGGAAGGAAATTTCTGCAGCAATTACTTTCCTCCACTGGAGAGACATACGTTGCTGAGCAGTTAAGACCCTAACAGCCAGCCATGGTGAGGTTCCGGTCGACCATAGGTCACCGTTGGTCTCACAGAACCACCGTCTTTTGCCAAGGGGTCGGGTGGTCGCCTTCTGGGATGGTTATGGACTATTGGGTTTTTATTATTTTGGGTAAGGTTTTTGGTAGATGGAAAGTATTTTTCAAAAAATTAACCAAAACCGGTAAAAGTACAATGGTTATAGTTGACTAAACCATTATACCTAACGGATAAAAATTACTCTCGGGGAAAGTGCCTGATAGCTTTTTTTTTAGATCCTTTATAATCCAAAAAATTTCTTTTTCTTTTATAAAACTATACATAAGTGATAAAATATCACAACTTTGCTCTAACTTCTTTAATACTAAGAAAATTATATTTAGTCCCAAAAACCAAACTCGATGTTGAACCCAATATATATATATCTAAATGTATATCGTCTTTATATATGTTTTAATTTAAAAAGCATTATTCGTAAACCAAAAATTAAAAATACCTACAAAACTAAACTCAAAGAAATCTGAATAGAACACTATTTATAATTTTTAACCATAAATGATAAATTATCTAATTTATTTGATTTTAAAAAAAATATTAATCTGCGTCGAACGCGGGGAATCAATACTGTAATTTAAAGCAAAAGTGGAAACACTTGCAACTAATTTCTCTAACATTGTGGACACTTTTGCAGATAAACTTGAGATCTCAATTTGCCCATTGGACTGTGGATGATAGGTGGAACTCATATCAAGTAGTACGAAGCAACTTCCACAAAGACCGCCAAAAGTGACTCATAAAACATAAATCATGGTTGGAGATAATAGACAAAGGAAGCCCATGTATACGATATATCTCGTGGAAGAACAATTGTACAATATGGACAACATCCGTCATCTTTTTATAAGGAATGAAATGCGCTATTTTGGAGAAACGATCCACCATAAAAGAGATAGAATCAAAGCTCATTTGTGTATGCGGTAAGCCGATGACAAGATCCATACTAATATGATAATATTAGACCAAGGCTGCGTTGGAATTGGTAATAGCATGTAAAGACCACTGTTTGAAGTGAAACCTTTAGAGAGTTGACGTACAACACAACGGGCAACGAAACGAGCTACTATAGTGTCCTACCACGTCTGATGTGTCTTTCACCATTCAGTTCAGTGATTAGTTGCAACCGAAAGTTGCACGCTAGAACACAAAGACGTGTATCACGGAAGAGAAATTCGTCGTATAACAATGGTATAAAACTTGACGGCATAAATACCATAACAAGCACGCGAAACATAAAATCTTTTCACTTTAAAAGGCAAACGGACGACCTTGTTGACTCAAAACAGCACTGATACCAAGCTTACAAGCATTGTAGTGTAGTTCAAAAACTAACGTAAAATCAGGGAGGACAAAAATTTGTGCCGATATTAGCTTCTCCTTAATAGTTTCAAACGCAATGTTGGCTTTGGGAGTCCACCTAGACGAATATTCTTTCATGCAGTCCGTTATTGAGTGCTGATATTGCTAAAATAATGAACAAATCAACGGTAGAGGAAACTAAACCATAGAAACTTTGTACCTCACTTAGTGACCGCAAAGTGAGGTAGAACCATGATTTAATCACCTCCACTTTGCTAGGATCCATGTCAAGCTCTGTGTTGGACACAATATATCCTAGAAATACACTTGTTTGACGACAAAAACACACTTTTGGCGAGTTGGGTAAAGTTGTTCATGCGTAAGACCTGCAGATTCTCGCGAGGATGGGATAAATGGTAATCTAAACCAGAGCTAAAGATTAAGATGTCATCAAAATAGTCAACCACAAACTTTCCAACAAGGCTTGATTCATTACACGCATAAACGTGCTAAGTGTATTGGATAAATCAAAAGGCATCACCAACCATTTAAAAAGACCTTAACGCGTTTTAAAGGCTATCTTCCACTCCTCGCCCGGACGATTTATGATTTAACGATAACTACTCTTCAAGTCTAAATTAGAAAAGGTGGAAGCAAAACCAATCTGGTCGAGAAGATCATTGAGGCGTAGAAGGGGAAAACGATAGCGCACCGTAATCTTATTAATGGCACGACTGTCCACACTCTTTGGCAATAACCATCTTCTTCGGAATGAGTAACGTCGGGACTACTGTTGGACTAAAACTTTCGCAAACTTGTCCTTTACTAAGAAGTTCTTAAACTTGACAACGTAACTCGTCATGCTCTTGAGAGCTCGATAATGAGGATGGTTGGGGAGCACGTCATTGGCAACATGATCAATGTGATGTTGTATATCCCACAAAGGAGGTAAACCCATTGGTAAGCCCTTGGGAAATACATTATAAAATTCCTTAAGTACTGTATATCAACCACCAGAACCCCCACCTGGGCCCGCCGCACCACCAGCTACCTCGGGATCCACACTAGCCCCACCAGCCCTCACACTGGCACTCGTAGCAGTCACACCCACAGACCCCTCCTGAAATGCCTGCGAGTCCGCCACCTGCTCCAGCGTGGTCTCATGGGCCACACTCGTGGCATCCGACTCACTCTGCAGTCCTCGCCCGCGCCCACCACGACCACCTCGGCCTCCACGGCCCCCACGACCTCTGCCTCTAGCCACTCTAGCCATCACTCTACACTAACCAGAAGACTACTAAGTACTAGAAGACAGACAATCATAAAAACACATACCGTGGAATCTCATTGAAGGTTTGGAAGAGATGATCTATGACTCCATACCCACACAACAATTAATCAACTATTCACACAATCAGCCAATCAATCACCCGCGGCCTAGAACCATAAGGGCTCTGATACCAAAATGAAACAACCCGACCCTAAAATTTTTTAAAAATTTCCCTTCAGATTATTATCATCACATATAATGATCCTCAATGGTCCAACACAAGCAATGCAGAACAATTAAATTAACGATAAACACCAATCAATAAATCTCATACTTTATTAATCAACTAAACCAGTTCAATAACATAAGCAGTGGTTCCAGAATCACTAACGACCTAGCAATTCTAATACATCGACCACAAAAACGAGACCCTAGATCATCTTCTCTTCCCGGCCATGATTTCACGATCACATTTTCTCTTTACCTGCAACACATGGCAAAAAGAGTTGCGTGAGTATTATCATAAATACTCAGCGACGCGGTCATCCCGTCTACAGGTTATTTATACACACACATAAACAAGAGATACAATACCAGGATGAGCATACAATCAAGCACACACGAAACGACCAACACGAACCAGTACAGAAGTCAAGTGTTGATCGACACAACCACTAGGTGTCGATCGACAGACTATCCCATGTCGATCGACACAACCACTAGGTGTTGATCGACATACTGCCCCGTGTTGATCGACACACCACCCTGGTGTCGATCGACGGTGTGTCGATCGACACGACATCGCAGAACCCAGGAAACGAACCTATCCTCTCATGGCTAGAATCCCAACGCGATTTGTCGATTCTCTGCATGAATCCAAGCACCAAACACAAAGAAACCAACCCAACAACACAAGCAAATGCATTCCATCTAATCCTTATGCCTATATAAACCCACGGTCACGCACTCACCTCGAAAAGGATTGAAAAGGATTAGGAACGACGAAGAACACGAAGAACGACCACGAACAGCCCCTGATTTCATCTTCTCAGACACGAAATCCACCCAGCAACGATCCTCCTCGTTCACAAGCCTCAATAATGCCTCAAACAATCAATCTTTCTCAGAAATCACCAGAAACTCTCTGAATCTCTCTGATTTATGATTTCTGCAGCCAAAACTCGGCCAAAACCATCTGTTCTATGCTTTTATACTCCAACCCTAAAGTTTTCCTAAACCAGTCCGCCGAACCGGACAATTGGAACCAAACCGGTCGGTCCAATTTTAACTCGTGTCGATCAACACACACCACCTGTGTCGATGACACACCACCAAGAATCCGACTTCTCACAAGTCAAAACACACGTGTCAATCGACATACACCTGTGTCGATCGACACACTCAACCAAAATCCACTTTTTGGTTCACGGGTGTTATAGAATCACTTAGACTTAGGCATGTGATCTCATCACAAAGGCTTTCACACCTTTCCGTGGCGATCTTCGATCCATCTAACTTGTCTAACTCTTGATATCTTGTGATCAATAAGTTTGATGGAGACATTATACACCATTAAGAGACATCCAAGACGTCACTACTTCATGCTCAAGCTGTCCATATCAAATAAATCCAAAGAATATTCCCATCGGACCAGATTTGACGTAATTGACTCCAAATAAGGAAAGTTGAGGCGTGAAGAGATCCACTTGATCCCATGCTTGTTGGTGCACTGTAATGACTTCTCAAGAGCCTCTAGTAGAAATATAAACTCTCCTGGATGCCATACACAAATCCTCAAAGTGTCAAATATTGAAAGTCCATTTTTTGATCGGTTTAATGTCTCTCGAGTTAGCTGCCAGTTTGTTAACTGATCTGAACCGGTCTTGGCATGGCTTGGAGTTGTATGAACTCCTTGATGGGTCAATAAAATATGATGAGTTCACTCTCAACAGGTCCGATTGTTTTTGGGCTTGTGTGCTTCGTCTTTTGGATTGTACTTGCATTCAAGTGAATCTAGGGGTTTATCATTGATTTCCTGGAACTCCTCTTTATTTTTTGTTTTTCTAAGGAAAGAAAAAGAGTTCTCCATCTCATGGAACACTTCCTTAGCTTCATGGTTCAATGTTGGTTGGATGTCTGCATCACTTCACCTCGTCGTCTTTGTGTTACCGCGTCTCGAGTTCACCTCGTCGGTACTTCACCTTGTCGTCTCAGCGTTACCGCGTCTCGAGTCAACCTCATTGTCGTAACACCAAATCTAGTGGAATCCTCTTCACCTCGATTCAACATCACGAGCCGAGGCCATTAGGGTTACCTCGCCAAAATTGATAACACCTTGTCCTCCTCCTTAGAAAAAAAGAGGGAGTGAGTACGTATACTTATATATTTCCATCTTTATAATAGACTTTATGTCTAATTAAAGCAATTTTTTCAAAAGCCTTAACAAAACGGGCATCCTACTTACATCTTTTATGGATTACTAAAGCCTTCACAAGTCAGGCATCTAACTCACATCCTTTACGGATTACTAAAGTCTTAACAAAACAGATATCTTATTTCACTCTCGTTGCTGCTGGCCATAGTAACGAACTCTTACATATACTTCAGATTTGATTATCACATCTTTTGCAGGATTAAAAGCGCGCCATACAAATAATATGTCCATTATCGAGCGGATATGTTCATGGGAACGTGTCCGTAACCCGAAATGTTCATCATAAACCCAACAAACGAATCGTTGGTCGCCTCGCTAGAAAATATTCACTATTAAAGTGGGTTTTTTTTATGGTAACGTAGCCGTAAATCGAATTGTTTATTCTAAACCCAACAATCAAATCGTTGGTCTTAACGTGAAAGCATGTTCATTTTTGGAATGGGCATGTCAATGGCGACTCGCCCATAAACCAGATTGATCATCTGAAAACCCAACAGACAAATCGTTGGTCTCATCAAAAAGCATTTCTATATTTGGAGCGGGCATGTCAATGGCGACTCGCTCGTAAACCGGATTGATCATCTGAAAACCTAACAGACAAATCGTTGGTCTCATAAAAAAAGCATGTCCATATTTGGAGCGGCCATGTCAATGGCGACTCGATCGTAAACCAAATTGATAATCTGAAAATCCAACAAACAAGTTGTTGGTCTCCTTGAAAAAGCATGTTCATTCTTGGAGCAGACGTGTCAATGGCGACTCGCCCGTAAACCAAAAAGTTTTACCTAGAAATCCAACAAATATATCGTTGGTCTTAAACTCTAAGACGCGTTCATTTTTGGAACGGGGTTGTCAATAACGATTCGCCCAAAATTAATCATCCAAAACTTGGGAACAAACCACACTATCAAAACTTATTCATCTTTTACCGGGTTTGTTAATGGCGACTCTCCCGTAAATCAAAGTGATCATCAGAAACCTAATATAAAAGATAAATTCTAAACAAAATGACTTCTCCGCCTCGTCAAGATTCTTATCGACCAATACATTAAAAGAGACTTGGTGTGTTGCACTACCAGCATTAGAGTCAGTCGAATAAAAATCTTCCTTCCAAGAAGTAAAGAAACTCCAACCAAATCACCTAAATTCATCTAAGGGTGGAGAAGCATTCAAAGGATCCACCTCCGAAATATGAGACTGTGGACTCAAACAAGGTGAATTTTCAGACATCACGACCTCTCTCACCTCGTAACAGCTTCACCTCATTAATCAAGCAACCTTGCTAAAGCAATGATGTGGACAATTCGGCGAGTCCACCACATCGTCGATTCTGCCTCAGCCTCAACGCAACACCACCTTGTCTCCATCTCACCTCGTCACACTACGCAGAGTCGAAAACTTTACCACACCAAGTCGACAATGTTTCCTCGCCTAGTAATCGAATCAACCTCGGCATTACCACAAAACTACCACCTTGTCAGTGATTCAACTCAATTAGACAACCAAATCCGCCTCGGTGATCTAATCTTAATTTTGCCTCAGCGGATAGTCAATGTCATCGGCAAATCTCTCCAATTTCGAGTCAATCCCTCCTCGGCGTTGCCTTAAACAATCCACCTTGTCTCAACCTCGGATGTATCTTACTATGAGAACCAAATCGAAGAACCAACCTTGTCAAAATCCAAGACGACTCTGTTGTTTTACTGCCCTGTCTCGCTTCGACACTGTGCAAGTCTCACCGACGAGCCTCCCTTTCTCACTTCATCGCTCTCTTAGCCCCGTCACGTCGCCTCGGTACCCTCAGTCTCGCCTCGGCCTCAACTCACCTCGGTGGCAACTCGCCTCGGTGTCAACTCACCACGACATCAACCACCTTAGCGACAACTCTTTCCTTTCACCTCGGCACCGCCTCTCTTCACTCACCTCGGCGTCGCCTCGCTCCACTCACCTCGGCATCACCTATAACGCCTGCAAACCAAAATTAGGATTTTTAGGCAGTGCGTCGATTGACACAGGTTGTGAATTGAACCGGTTGGTTCAGTGTTTGAGCGTCGGTTTGCGGTCTGGTTTAAGGAAACCCTAGGGTTCGCCTATATAAGTCAAGGAGACGTATTTCAGTCATGTTTTTGGGAGAGAAAAGCTGAGTTTCAAAGTTATAGAGAGAAGAGAAAGAGATCTTTGAGTATTCTTGTTCCTTAAGGCTAAGAAAAGGCGTGATTGAGGATTTGGAAGCTGTTCTGTCCGGTTTTAGAAGAGGAGAGTAACGGCCAGTAAGAACAGATCGGATCAAAGCGAAAATTTCAGGTTAAGTTTTCCACTCTCTGGTCTTGATGTAGGAGAACAGAGTTTGTCAATCGGATGTGTATTCTAGGAGTTATAATTGTTTTACTGAGAGAGGTTTGTGCAGTTTTGGATCTGCAATCAGTCCACTTCAAAGGAGGATTCCCGTCGTAATAGAAGGACTCAAAGGACGATCAGCATACCGTTAGATAGCTCTCTCTGTCTAGTTTCTAGATCAGATTTTTTATCCTCATTTTGAGGTAATCGCCATCTTCAGTGTGCTTTCAAAGTCAGCAAGTCGTTCTTTTTTTATGAAACCCTAACTCGGTTTAGGAAGTTTTTGGAGAAAGGATCGAGGTTTTGTTGGTTCATGAGGAAGGGAAGATAGAGCAGGGTGTCAGAGAGGTCTCTTTTTGTAGCTGTCCTTGTCTAAAATGGATCTAGAATCAAGGTGAGTGCGTGACCATGGCTTATCTGGATAATCGGAGTATTCATGATGCATTTGATTGTGAATTAGAATGGATTGATGAATGATTACTGGTTATTTGTTTGTGCTATGCGTGTTGATTGATCGCTTGGTAATGTGTTATTTCTTTATGCATGTGTGTATAGCCAAGTAGATGGGATGACTGCCTCACTGAGTATTTGTGATAATACTCACGCATCTCTTTTAACCATGTAATGTAGGTAAAGAAAAGATTTGATCATGGAATCAAGGCTGTGAAGAGGAGATGATCTATAGTCTCGTTTATTTGCTTTATGTGATTGTTTAGATCCGCTAGGTTGCTGGTTTTATGGAATTGAATTGTTAAATTGGTTTTGAATTGGTGATGGTTTGATGATTTAATCGTTTGATTAGTTTGAGTTAATTTTCGGTGGTTATGTTTGGTTACTTGTTGAATTGCTAAGTGTTGAGAATAAGTATTTATGGGAATACTAATTCGATGTAAAAAAAAGGGTTGGGTTGTTTTAGTTTGGTATTAGAGCCCTTACGGTTTTAGGGCGGGTGCACTTGATTAATTATGAGGATTTAGTCAATTGTTGTGTGTGAGTTTGGAGTCCTAAATCATCTTCTTCGAGCCTTCAATGAGATTCCACGGTATGTGTTTGTTTGATATTTTCTGGCTTTCTAGTATGCTTAGTGTTCTACTATGGTAGTGCAAAAGAGATGGCTAGAAGAGCTAAAGGTAGAGGTTGTGGTGGTCATGGAGGACGTGAGCGCGGTCGGGGACTTGAGAGTGAGTCCGTCACCGCGAGTGTGGCCCAGACTTCCCTGCAGGAGCAGGTGGTAGCTTCGCAGACGTTTCAGGATGGATCCATGGCCACTGCGAGTACCAGTGTGAGGACTGGTACGACTGGTGGGGTTCCCGGTGTTGCTGGCGGTGCTGCAGACCCAGTTGCAGATGCTGTCGTAGGTGTAGCCCAGGACTGAGATGATCGTCTGGCGGATCTACTACAACTGATTTTGGAGCGGTTACCGGAAGAGGTACCGGCTGAGGTTCAAAATCTAGTAGTGCCACCGAGGGTTGCGGTTATAGAGAAGCTCTCATCTTATCTTAAGAGGATTGGCACGGGATTTTTCTCGGGAGGTGTCAAGCCTGAGGAGGCCGATGATTGGCGGATGAGCCTGGAGTGTAACTTTCGCTCTATCAGGTGTCTAGAGGGATACCGAGTGGACTTGGCAGTGCATTATCTGGATGGTGATGCGCATCTTTGGTGGAGAGGTGTGGTGGCGAGGAGGGTGCAGGCAAAGATGGCCTGGGAGGACTTTTTGGCTGAGTTTAATGCCAAGTTCTTTCCACAGGAGACGGTGGATCGGTTAGAGTTGAGGTTTTTGGTGCTGGCTCAGGGTTACCGGTCAGTTCGGGAGTTTAATGCGGAGTTCAGTTGACTTTTAGTTCATGCGGGTATAGGTATGGAGGGCGAGTATGCCCAAATAAAGAGGTTCTTGAGGGGATTTCGACCGGATTTAAGGACTCGCTGTAGAGTGAGTATGTTCGCCACGAGGGTAGAGTTAGTTGAGATTGCTGTGGCGATTGAGGAGGATCTGATGGAGCAGGTTATGGTGGTTAGTCCTCCTGTTCAGCCGAAGAGATCGCATAACCAGATAATTCCGAGCAAGCCTGCGCAAGGACAGAAAAGGTAATGGGAGGGCACTTCGGGACCGAGTCAGAGAGGTCAGGGTGGTCAAGGATGCTTCAGGTGTGGGAGCATGGATCACAAGATGGCGAGCTGCCCTAGGAGGGACGAACCTCGGGATATTCGGATGTGTTTTCACTGCAGAGAGCCCGGTCACATCAAGCCAAAATGTCCCAAGTTACAACAGATGGCAGTGGCGGCAGTGCAGCCGGTGTCGTAGATTGCTGCAGCATTGCGGGTGTTCACTTCGGTGGAGGCGGGTGGTTCAAACGCTAGGCCGGTCACAAGTAAATTTTAGAACTCGACTTGGTAAATACTGGCGTTTATGAATGGTTGTCTGTTTTGGAATTTGTGAGTCATGTAATAGAATGTTAGGGTTCTTAGGTACATGGGACTTGTGCAGGGACCTTGTTTGTGGGCGGGTTTGAGTCATATGTCTTGTTTCATTCTGGAGATACGAATTGCTTCATTACTCCAGAGTGTGCGGAGGGCTGCAGTATCCAGGGCGATTTCGAGGAGTCGATAGGAGTAGTTAAGGTTGCTGGCAGGAAGTTCTTAAATACTCATGGTCGGGCGAGAGGCATCAATATTCGGGTGGCTGGAGAATCTATGCCAGCAGATCTGATTATATGTCCGTGAAGCTGTACGTTATCATTCTGGGTATGGATTGGCTGGAGTGGTACAGAGTTCATCTGGATTGTCATCGGGAATGAGTTGTCTTTGAGCGAGAGGTGGGAAGGTTGGTTTATCAGAGAGTAAGGTCGACTTCTGGGAGTCTCATGATCTTGACGATTTACGCTGAATAGCTGATCGAGAATTGTTCCGAGGCATATTTGGCGATGATTTTGATGCCAGAGTCTGTTGGAGAGGTGGCTGTTGGGAATATCCGGGTCTGATCCTTTAACGATTGAGTTGGAGCCCGGGATGACTCCGATATTTAAAGCGTCTTACAGAATGGCCCCAGCAAAGATGGCAAAGCTGAAGAAACAGCTGGATGATCTATTGGATAAGGGATTTATCCGGCCTAGTAGTTCACCGTAGGGAGCACTGGTATTGGTTCTCTAAGATTGACTTGGCGTTGGGTTACCATCATATTCCTATCGATGAGGCAGATGTTAGGAAGACTGCTTTCAGGACGAGATAAGGGGATTTCAAGTTTGTGGTGATGGCATTTGGTTTGACTAATGCACCTTCGGCGTTCATGAGGCTGATGAACGGGGTCTTAGGAGTATCTGGGGTGATAATGGATGAAGCTGAGGTGGTTGAGGTGGAGCACTAGAAGTGCTTGCTCCTGAGGTACCAGCTGCAGCAGCGCCCGTGTAATCTGCTTGCGCCCAGCTCCAACTGGGCGCAAAAGTCTCTGATCTGGCTCGAAGGCCATCAAGGTGGGGTCTTCAGAGATCTTCATCAGCTCGGGACACGGTAGCTTCATGATATATCATGGTTTTTACCCATTTTTGACCATGATATAAGTCTTTTTTATAGAGTCTTTTTGGTATTTTTCGAGTCTTTTTGAGTCTTTGCAGGTTAAAGGACGATTGGAGCTTAATGAAAACTTTTGGAGCATTTTGGAGCATCAAGGAAAGAAGAGACGAAGTGATCAAGTCAAAGTCGATTTTAATTGTCTGTGTCGATCGACACGGGCCTGTGTGTCGATCGACACGAACATGTCTGACGAGAAGAGAAGAATTTCCTCTTGGGCCCATGAAGCCCAGAAGTTTTCAGAAAAGCTCGGTCCGAATTTTACACATTATATATAGTTTTTATTTAGACTTTAATGTTTTGGATCCAGTTTTTAATTGAGACTTGAGAGAGGAGAGCTTTGAGGAGATTTCAGACTTCCAGACTTTATCGATTTTAACTCTTTATATCTCTTACTCTATCTTTTTAATGCAATATTATTCATTCATAATGATTTCCTCATCCATGTCTGAGTAGTTTGCTTGCTAGGTTTAGGGGATTCAATGGTTTGATGAGAAATTGATAGGATTGAAAACCTGTTAGAATTTATCTTTATGTTCTTCATCTAGATTGATTTAACTGATTTTAGGATTGATCAACTGAAATTAGATATCCTAGGTTGCTTTAATAGATGCGAAAGTATTATTAACAACCTGATATAATCTTAGATGAGCAAAATTATCTATTCGCAAAGAAATTTGGCTTAGTAATTTTGTGAACAATTGAACCTGAATTTAATGCTTGATTTTATATACTAAGTTTGCAAAGAAATTTGGAATTTAGGAATTTAGTCATAGATAATCTCTGCAACGAAAGTTGATTGGTTTTACATTCGTGTTTGAGTTCTAGAACTGCACTTAACAAATCCTAACGTTTTTCGTCTTTGTGTCGATCGACACATACCTGTGTGTCGATCGACACGATCGTATTTTGATTCATTCCTGCGAATTACCCATAGCCTAACTCTTTTATCCAATTGATTTCTAGATCCTTGACATCATTCACTGTTTACTTTAGCTTTCTATTTTACATTAATAAATTCTTACTTAGCATAATTTGAATTCTCTAATCGATTGTGTGTTTAGATTCCCTGTGGATTCGATCCCTAAGTACTACATCATCTCTTAATTTGGGAGAGTAGCTCAGGGCAAATTTGAGCGTATCACTTCACCATCCGCTGCTCGCCAGGAACTGGGCGAAAGACCCAATGCTCATCCGACTTGAGCCATGTGGCTCTCATCAGGTAATCGATATCAACAGTACAACCTGCTGTCTCCACAGTGCAAACGGATATATCAATTCCACAAAATGTGAAAATGGGGGTAAGAAGGCTACCAGCTGTGAATGGCTTGCTGCTCTTCTTCAGTGTAAGTGGCATGTTCTTCAGGGAGATCAAATGGCGTGCAAAGACAACCCCCATGTTAGGGTGAGACTTTATCCAGGTCATGGGTTGAGACTCATCCCATACCGTGTCTGCAACATCCATCCGGAGAGCATACGATAACAGGACCAGCTCCTGAAGTCTCATCTTCCCCGGCTCCACCTTGAACAGGATCGTAGTTGAGAAAAGGCAAAGCAGGTAGCGAAGGACCAGATGTCTCACATCAGTATGAGTGGAGGAAGAAGCAGCATACCTCCCAGTCCCAAAGCGCGCCCAGAAGTCTTGTATGTCTGGGATGGTCTCCGGAAGCTCATAATAAGCTCGATCCTCGTCAAAAGCATATACTCTGCAAAGATCTCGGAGAGTGAGCGCGTAGCAGACTCCTCTAATCTTGAAGCTCAATCTCCATAGCCTCACATCATTAGTGCCCTCGTCACTTCTGTCTGCACAACCAAGTCGCACTGAGGCAAAACACTGACATACCAGGTCATGGTGCATATCGTAACTACGGGTGGCAATAGTCCCCAGTCCTGTATTCCGAAGTAGTCACAACACCTCATCCTTGAGACCCAAACCACTCATTGTCCTTGGATTTGCAACTCTGATCGGAGAGAGCTTCACCTTTAACCACTCATTATACAGAAGCGAGTCATGGTCGTCCCATTCCTCCGTGATCTCCCTGTCAATAACCTCGCTGCAAATTAGAATCTTTGCAGGAACATCATCCCACTGCCTCTAGAAAGCGATCTTCCTTCCCTCGAGTCGTGGCCATGGAGGAAGAGAATCAACGGTTGAAGCCGTTGGTTGAGAGCTGGATGCAGCCTCCTCACTCGGTTTTTGGCATTTGGTACCCTTTGAAGCATCTGCAAAACAACATCAAACCAAAACCAATACCAAAAAAAAGAATCTGAAATCAGTAAAGAGTTGACATTCTGTGCATCTGTGTCGATCGACATACCTAGGCCGTGTCGATCGACACAGACAATATCGATTCAGAAAATCTGCAAATCAAAGCAATGCATCCGCAACAATCAACACCAACACTCTCTACACAACCTAAATCAATCGTATACGTATAATGTAGTACAACAACAACCTCAAATCATCCTAAATTCGACTTCACCTCTTTAAAAACCTAAAATTCCTCAAATTTTCAAACTCAAATCCAATCCACCAAAAGCAACGGAATTAACGCATAGATTTGGTCCAACATCACTCTAAAAACGCATATGAAACGTTCTTACAACCTAATTCAAACCAAAACAACCTGAAATTGCAACCTTTTCTCCAAAACGCCAAACTAAAAAAGTGAGTTTAGATGACCATACCTTTGCAGATCGAGTAAAAGGAGTGTAGAATCAGGATGAGGGTGAAAATCCGAGTAGGTTAGAGCCAAAAATCGCTCAATTTGGTGAAAGAATGCAAAAGTTATGGAGGTTTGAACATAGGTGTCGATCGATTTCTCTTATGTTGTCGAAAGAGTTGTGAGGAGGAAAGAGAAAAAGTCGGGTTTTAAGCCAGGTTTTAGAACACTTACCTTTTTTTGTGGGGCGTGTCGATCGACACACAGATCCGTGTCGATCGACACGGGCTTTTCTGTTTTCCAAAGACACGACTTATCACAATGAAACACTTAAAATAAAAAGTTAGTAAAACAAAACGGAAAAAAAATGTTGAACTAATATACACTTACCAGTGGGTTGCCTCCCACTAAGCGCTTGTTTTCAGTCATTAGCTTGACTGTGTCGGAGCTCAGGCAGCGGGTGCATCATCCAGAGGCACAATGTGTCCTTCCAGAATCTCGGCTTCTGCCCAATAATGCTTCACCCTTTGCCCATTCACGGTGAACTCCTTCCCATCCTTACTAATAAGAACAACAGCTCCATGTGGTCTGACTTTCTTGATGGTGAAAGGACCTGACCAACGAGAACGCAATTTACTAGGAAAAAGCTGTAAACGAGAGTTATAAAGCAATACCTGTTCATTTGGTTCGAATATCCTGGAGATGAACCGCTTATCGTGATATGACTTAGTCTGCTCCTTGTATAATTTGGAGCTTTCGTAGGCATGATGTCTCATTTCATCCAGTTCATTCAGCTGTATCAGACGCCTTTCTGCAGCAGGCTTGATGTCGAAGTTGAAAAGTTTCACTGCCCATGCTGCCTTGTGTTCCAACTCCACTAGAAGATGACACGCTTTCACATAAAGCAGATGAAATGGAGTAGTTCCCAGAGGTGTTTTGTAAGCAGTCCGATAGGCCCTAAATGCATCATCCAGTTTGCTAGACCAATCCTTCCTTGTAGAATTGACAGTCTTCTCAAGGATCTCCTTAATCTGTCTGTTAGATACCTCAACTTGACCACTCGTCTGAGGATGATAAGGACTGGCCACGCGATGATGAACTCCGTATTTTTGCAAAAGCTTAGCAAAAACCTTGTTAATAAAATGTGTTCCACCATCACTAATAACAACCTTGGGGACTCCAAATCGAGGGAAAATGATGGTCTTAAACAGCTTAACAACCACCGCGGCATCGTTCTTAGGACTAGCAATCGCTTCCACCCATTTGGAGACATAGTCCACAGCGACCAGGATGTACTTGTTCCCATAAAACAATGGGAAAGAACCCATGAAGTCAATGCCCCAGCAATCAAAAACCTCAACCTCAAGGATGAAGTTTTGTGGCATCTCGTTCTTCTTGCTTATCTTGCCTCTCCTCTGACAACTGTCACATTGTGCAACAAAGGCATGAGCATCCTTGAACATCGTGGGCCACCAAAACCCTGCTTGCAGAACCTTAGAGACCGTCTTGAACGTGGCAAAATGTCCTGCATACTCAGAACCGTGACAATGATAAAGGACATCGCGAACCTCACTCTCTGCAATGCACCTCCTGTAGATACCATCTGAACAGTGCTTGTAGAGATAAGGCTCGTCCCAGTAATACCGCCTAAGTTCTTGGATGAACTTCTTCCTCTCATACCCCTTAAGATCTGTAGGTATGTCCTCTGCAGCTAGGAAATTGGCAATGTCAGCATACCATGGTCGATCGGATCCAGAAATAGCGTAGACGGGGTTTCAAAACATTGCACTCAAAGTCCAGCAAGCTCCATATCGATCGTCACGATTGGGTATGTCGATCGACACACCTGTTTTCGGATTCTGGAATTCCAAAATTGAATCCTATGTCGATCGACACAGATCCTTCTGTCGATCGATACGACATCTGGAACTCCGAAAACGTGTTGATCCTCTCATTTGCTCGCTTGCAAACCGACCTCAACGAAGTGTACACTTTCCTCAGGGAAATAATCATCAATGGGGACGTTATCTTTAATTTGAATCCACGAAAGATGATCTGCGACGCCATTCTCAACCCATTTCTTATCCTTCACCTCAATATCGGACTCTTGGAGAAGTAGAATCCATTTCAACAACCTTGGCTTTGCATCCTTCTTCTGCATTAAGTACTTGAGTGCGGAATGGTCAGTGTGCACGATCACCTTAGCTCCAATCAAGTAAGGACGGAACTTCTCGAAAGAAAAAACCACAGCTAGCAACTCCTTCTCTGTAGTAGCATAGTTCCTCTGAGCCTCGTCTAGTGTTCTACTAGCATAGTAAATGGCGTGTAGCTTCTTATCTTTTTTTGACCCAACACAACCCCAACTGCATAGTCGCTGGCATCACACATCACCTCGAAAGGCAAATCCCAGTCTGGAGGTTGCACTATTGGAGCACTCACCAAAGCCTGCTTAATCTGTTCAAAAGTAACTAAACAATCAGTATCAAAAACAAATTTGACATCCTTACAAAGCAAAGTGGTGAGTGGGCGGGCAATCTTGGAGAAGTCCTTGATGAATCTCCGGTAAAATCCAGCATGTCCCAGGAAACTTCGAATCTCTTTGACTGAAATAGGTGGTTGCAGACTTATCATGACTTCGATCTTAGCACGATCCACCTCAACCCCATCAGCTGAAACTCTATGACCAAGTACAATGCCATCTTTCACCATAAAGTGGCATTTCTCCCAGTTGATAACCAAATGCTTCTCCACACATGTAGCAAGCACCTTCTCCAAGTTGTCGAGACATTCCTTGAAGGAAGAACCGTAGACTGAGAAATCATCCGTGAAGACCTCCATGTAATCCTCAATCATGTCAGTGAAGATCGACATTATACATCTCTGGAAAGTTGCAGGAGCATTACATAGTCCAAATAGCATTCTACGGTATGAAAAAGTGCCATATGGACAAGTAAACGTGGTCTTCTCCTGGTCCTCTGGATGGATGGGGATTTGGAAGAACCCGGAGTACCCATCGAGAAAACAGTAGTAGGGATGATTCGCTAGTCGCTCCAGCATCTGATCAATGAAAGGCAAAGGAAAATGGTCTTTCTGGCTGCGTTTAGCTTCCGGTAGTCGATACACATCCTGTGCCCAGTCACTGTCCTTGTAGGAATCAGCTCGAACCTCTCATTCTTCACCACTGTGACTCCTCCTTTCTTAGGCACAACATGAACGGACTAATCCAAACACTGTCTGAAATGGGATAGATGATCCCAGCCTCTAGAAGTTTCAGAATCTCCTTCTTGACAACCTCTTGTAAATTTGGATTTAGCCTCCTATGATGCTCAATCGATGACTTAGTCTCATCCTCTAGGTGAATTCTATGCATGCACAAGTCTGGAGAGATACCTGAAATGTCATCAAGAGAATAGCCAAGAGCTTTGCGAAACTTGCGCAGCTTGCTTAGCAGTAAAGTGAGCTCTGCATTGTTCAAAGAAGCACTAACAATGACTGGATATGTGGAATTAGGACCAAGAAAAGCGTACGTTAGCCCGGCTGGAAATGGTTTAAGTTTGATTTTTGGAGCTTTTTGTTCACTCCAATCGCTGACCTTTGTCGTTTTCTCTAAAGTTCCAACCAACTCCACATTACCAACCAGCTGCATAACTTTCTTACCAGCATCCATCATCCTCGCATACCCCTTAGCAACCTCATCAAGCTGATTTTCCACTGTCACAGAGTTCACCAAAGTCCTTTCCAAGGGATCTATGGGATTCATCTCGTTGAAAACCTCCTGCGTGATGTCGGTATGCGTGTCTACATAGAAAGTCTAGCCATTTATGGTGGGTCTCTTCATCAGCTTATCCATTTTGAACTTCATCTCCAAATCACCCACACTCAAGGTAATACTGCCTCCCTTGCAATCGATCATGGCACCAACTGTAGCTAAAAACAGTCTACCCAAGATAAGAGGATCTTTGGGTTCTTCGTTGTATTGCAGAACAACGAAATCAGTAGGAATCAAGCAGTCGCCAACTCTAATTGGAACATCCTCCAAAACAATCTCAGGGATCCTGACTGAATGGTCGGCTAGGATAAGAGAGATCCTAGTAGGTTGGATATCAGTCATCCCAAGACCAACAGCTACAGAGTGTGGCATCAGGTTGACACCAGAGCCCAAATCACAAAGAGACCTCGGGAACCTCTCCTTGAAAATCAAACAATCCAACACAAAGCTTCTCGGATCTGTGAGCTTCTCAGGAACTCTGTTCTGTATCACTGCGCTGACCTGCTCTAAAATCATAGCAACACCTTCCTCAAGTCCCAAATTCTTTGTAACCATCCTCTTCACATAACGATGGATCACAGGACTAGTCCGAATAGCATCAACCAAAGGAAGCTCCACAACTAGCTTATCCATCACTGCTTTGCACCTAGCATCCTCTAGCTCCTGCCTAGACTTCTTCTGGCTCCTAGGATAAGGTATCTTAGGCACATACACTCTTTCCTTTGCACTAGCCGTGGGTTTCGACGCAATTGGGTTGCATGTAACCCACCCTTGGCCTATATATAGTGCACGCCCCCATCAATAATAATCATCCAAGTTTAGTGATCAAACAAATTCTCTTTCTTTACTTGCGATCAAAATTTCGGTTTGAAATAGCCGAACATTCTTTCTTCGAAAGAATCCTCTTTCTTCTTGGTGTGTAATATCCAAGCTGATCGAGCCCCAACCCTTCATCGAGTCTCTCATTGCTCGTGTGATTGTATTCACGTCCATCTCTATCTCTTCCCCTTTCCATTTCCGTCTCGTTTTACTGCAACATCCTACCGCGTTCAGTTTAGCTCTGATCAAAGTCCCGATCCGCAATTGGGATCGTATCAAGTGGTATCAGAGCTAAACCGAACGCGGTAGGATGTTGCGGTAAAACGAGACGGAAATGGAAAGGGGAAGAGATAGAGATGGACGTGAATACAATCACACGAGTAATGAGAGACTCGGTGAAGGGTTGGGGCTCGATCAGCTTGGATATTACGCACCAAGAAGAAAGAGGATTCTTTCGAAGAAAGAATGTTCGGCTATTTCAAACCGAAATTTTGATCGCAAGTAAAGAAAGAGAATTTGTTTGATCACTAAACTTGGATGATTATTATTGATGGGGGCGTGCACTATATATAGGCCAAGGGTGGGTTACATGCAACCCACCTTGGAAATAACAAAGCATAATAAATAAGTTTGACTAATAAATGAGATGCATGCAAAAGACATAGAAAATGATGAATTTTGACTCAATCTTCTTATCAAAACGTGGTGGGCTTGAATTGGGCTTGGGCTTAGTGATAAGAAGGCTTGAGTCCACTAAGAAAAAGCCCACGTAAGATCCAAGAGAAGGGCTAAGTGAAAGATGTAAGCGACCAAATCTTGCCTCGTTAAAAACCATGTTCGGAAAACCCATTGGGACAAAACTGAACATGGGAAAAAGAGTACAAGACAAGGTGCTTGTCACTTAGACATTCCCTTGATCTTTTTCCTCCTCGGCTTGCATTTGCATAAGCGTCACGATCCGGATTGCCTCGTCCGATCCTCCGCGTTGTGCCTCCTCGAGCATCCTTTGAACCGCGTCAATGAGTTTCCTCGCCTTTGCGCGTGTGACCGGTCCTTGCGGTAGCTCCAATGCGCATGCCTCATCCCTAACCTCGCGGCTGCCGGTCAGGATCACATCATCCCCTCCCACTTGAGAAGGATTTGTCCTCAAATCTGTTTTATCTGCAACCAAAGGGACTAAGTTAGAAGCATTAAAGGCATTAAACACATTGTACTTACCTTGAAGATCCAATGGATACGCATCGATCTTATTGAGTCTCGGCTTTGGCTTAGTCTTTTTCGTAACGTCCTTCTTCTTGTGCGGTAAAGAGAAGTGATAGAGGACCTTCTTGATAGTCTTGGTGATATCAAAACACCTCATAAACTCACGTCCATGTGTTAACCTAAACAACAACTCACAAACGGCAACAATAGACGAGCAAATTTTATCGTAAAACAAGTAAAAATCGGCCCTAAGGTAGCGATTGCTAACAAATGTTTCGCAAGCTTTATAAAGCTTCTTAAAGCCTTGAACATTAACATAAATCTCCTCCAAATTTCCAAAATCAAGGATCATAATATGAGGAGTAGAGAATCGATTGTACCTCTTTGACAATGTGTCGATCACACCATTGTCCTTACCTTTCTTGCGTGGGATGAAGTAAAAGAATGGCTCGCTGGAGTTTGCACACATGATGGGTATTTTGTGGAGATCGGGTGGTACTTTAATTTTGGTGAAGGTTTCATGATCATCATGGATGACAAGCTCCTTCATTTCTACGGTTTTGGCTTGATATACGGTTTTGGGATATGAAACGTTTTGAATACATGGTAGCCTTTTGGGAGCCTCGTCATCATGTTCCTGCAAAACGTTACTCACCGCACTCGGAAATACCGGTGGAAGGTTAGAGAAACTCACGAGAGTCTCTTTATAAACAAAAGGAATTTGAGATTTAAAAGAATAAGTTTGTTCGATCTCACCCGAATGGATCAAAAGATGGTTGCTCTTTGGTTTGGTTTCCTCTTGTTTTCTCTTCATGCACAGCTGGTCTTGATATACTTCGTGAGGCGTCATCGGAATGAGAGTGATCTTCTTACCCTTGAAGTCGAACGAGTGCCGATTAGTGAAGCCGTCGTGTATCACATTGTGGTCGGATTGCCACGGTCGGCCTAAGAGAATGTGACTTGATTCCAACGGTAGTACATCACACACGACTTCATCCTCATATTTCCCAATGCTCAAAGGGACCGTAACTTGACTTCCAACCTTCATTTCTCCTTTTTCATTGAGCCATTGGAGTTTATATGGTCGCGGATGCTTTCGAACCGTAAGTCCCAACTTTTGACCATCGTGACGCTTGCCACATTAGTACAGCTTTCTCCATCAATGATAAGACTACAAACCTTATCGTGGACGACACATCGAGTATGGAAAAGGTTCTCACATTGCGCTTGTTCCTCGCTTTTGGTTTGCACACTTAAGGTCCTTTGAACGACAAGTAACTCTCCTTGGGCCGGTGGTTCCTCGTACTCGTCGGGAGAATCTTCTTTCTCCTCCTCATCATCTGTAACCACTTCACCATTGTCGAGAAGGATGAATGCCCGCTTGTTGATACAATCCTTAGCCATGTGACCGCGACCTTGGCACTTGAAACATCGGATGTCTCGAGACTTGTTCGGATCAAAAATTAACTTGCCTTTAGTATCTTCTTTCGGGTCAAAGACAGTGGGTTTCTCCTTGATATAATTCGGTTTGACATCTTCAAATTTAGGAACACTTGAGGGAATGGTGGACCTTGTTGACCGCCGGTTTAGTTGTTGCTCAATAAGGATGGCCTTATGAAGCATCTCCTCGATCTCCTCATAGTGTTGCAATTCCAAACGATCTTGGATGTCGCAGTTTAAGCCTCCCAAGAACCGTGACATGGTAGCCTCGTGGTCTTCATGAATGTTTGCTCGCAACAACAAGGTTTCGAGATCTTGAAAATATTCCTCCACCTTTTTGGACCCTTGTGTGAGACGTCGTAAGCGATGATGAAGTTCCCTTTGGTAGTGAGTAGGCACGAACCGTTTCCTCATTTGGTGCTTGAGTTTATCCCAAAGGACCACGAGTTCCTCGCCACATCGTCGCCTAGTGGAAACAAGGGTTTCCCACCAACTTAGCGCGTAGCCGCAAAATTCGGTAACGACGAGTTTGAGACGGTTTCTCTCGGGAACGTCTTGACAATCAAAGATAAGATCGACCTTCTTCTCCCAATCAAGGTATATATTCGGATCGTTCTTGCCGTAAAACTCGGAATCTTCACCTTGACGTGACCATAGACGTTTTGGGTTTGGGTTGGTGTTTCCTTTCGATCTCGATTTTCCCAAAACCGCCTTGGTCTTGGCGCATACTCGGATGGAGTCTCGTCGTAGTCAGACATAACGAGATCCGGTTGGTGCTCACTTTCTTCCCTTTGTGGTTTTTTTTCGTTGGCTCTCGAAGCGAGAACGGTGAGTTTATCGATTAGAAGTCGCTCCATTTTTGCCTCGAGCCGTTGCATGATACGATCAAGGAATTGATCTTCTTGGGTGTTGCTTGTCTCCTCGTTCATGGCTGCGACCAAAGAAACAAACACACAAGAGCGTATCAAAATTCTTTTTAAATGAAACACACAAAGTAAATCGATAAAGAGAAGAAAATTCGGTAGCGATTGTAATGAAATTAACGATGGTGATAAAATGAAATGAACTAGATGAGATGGAAAACTTAGCTCTGGATCAAAGCGTACTCTGATACCACTTGATCAAGTGGTATCAGAGCACGCATTGATCCAGAGCTAAGTGTTTTAACTTTTCCGATCTGTTCTTATTTTATCAAATCAAAAATCGGATTTTTGTTATCGTTTTCTATGTGTTCGATTTATTGAAATTCGTATGCTTTTGTTTTGAAATCTTTTTCTTAAAAGAATTTTGATACTTCTTTGTGTTAAATTGTGTCTTAGATATGGATAAAGAGGCCAGCAACACACAAGAGGATCAATTCCTTAACCGCATGATGCAACGGATCGAGGCTAAGATGGATCAACTTCTATTTGACAAAATTGAAGAACTTAGGCAAAAGCGTCTCCATGATTTCTCAAACTCCAAACGTCACAAGAAGCAGCAAAGATCAGTAGAGATTGTGTCTCGATGGTTAGAATCTCATCCGTACTTGGTGAAAGAAGAAAAACCGAGAGACGAAGCTGAGAAGGTTATCGACGTAAAATCTGATTTTGTCGGAGTTGTTAAATCAGTTGTTAAAGAAGTGCATGAGTATGTAAGGCTCACACAAGCTGAATCTATTGTTGAGGAACAAGTGCCTACGGATATTTGCACTGAACAAGACGAAGCCTCAACCAAAGCCATAGTGATCTACGATCAACACCAACAACAAAAACCCGAGAATATGGATTTTGTTTTCGGAGATTCTTTTAAATTATTCAAAGTTCATGAGCTACTGCCGTGGAGAGGAATCATTCACCAGCAGCCTTGGAGTAAGGTGATAACATCCATGCTGATGCAAGGCGACACCACGGATGCTTCACGCATCACAAAGCCGTCACACCCTCGAGATAAGTATCTTATTTCTAAACGAAGAATGAAGACTAATTCGCTTAGTCTTGGTTGTTTTGAAACTGTTCTTAAGTCATGGAGCTATGAAAAAGAGGTGTGTACGTTCATAATACATCAAGACCCTACTGTTCTTGAAGATGCTCAAGACACAAACCCCTCGATAAGCCCTGAACGTACCAGATTGACGAATGCGACTTGTGAAGGTCATACGAGGACTAATATCGATAACTACTGCTCAAAGGAGACTACCATCACCATCTACACTCAGAGAGGAGTCTATGAAGCCTTAGTTCAACCCAATATAATTTCGGAGCTGACCAGAAACGACGTTCAAAGTCTGAACACCCGCAATTCGCTAGTTATGAAGTTGTGCGCACATGGGCCACTCCAAACCTTTGTTTGGCAACCTGGAGCTCTTATGCAACATCTATACTACTCTCTTGAGGATGCTTCTCATGCCAATGACCCCCTGGTCCGCATTAAAACAAGAGATAGCTCGTATCTACAAGTCCCGAGAGCACCACCATGGATCTACATAGCTAGCTCGGAACCAATTAAGTCTAAGATGGCCCGACCAATTCCAGCACCACCTTGGACCATCAAGACCAAGCTTTCAAGAAGCTTGAATGTCCGAGAAAGTTCACATACACTCCACAAACCAGCCCAGAAGACGAAGATCAAAGACCATTTTCATCGACTTAATCCTCGAGGTAAGATTATTTTGAACTTTAATGTTTCTAACTTAATCCCTTTTATTGCAGATGAAATAGATTTGAGGACAAATCCTTTTCAAGAGGGAGGGGATGATGTGATCCGGATCGGCAACCGCGAGGTTTGGGATGAGTCAAGCGCGATGGAGAAAATACAAGGACCGGTCACACGCGCAAAGGCGAGGAAACTCACGGACGCATTTCAAAGGATGCTCGAGGAAGCACAACGCAGAGGATCGGATGTGGCAACCCGGATCGTAACGCTTATGCAAGTCAAGGAGGAAAAAGATCAAGGGAATGTCTAAGTGACAAGCGCCTTGTCTTGTACTCTTTTTCCCATGTTCGGTTTTGTCCCAATGGGTTTTCCGAACATGGTTTTTAACGAGGCAAGACTTGGTCGCTTACATCTTTCACTTAGCCTTTCTCTTGGATCTTACGTGGGCTTTTTCTTTATGGACTCAAGGTTTCTTTTCACCAAGCCCAATCCCATTACAAGCCCATCACGTTTTGATAAGAAGCTTGAGTCAAAATTCATTATTTTCTATGTCTTTTGCATGTTCTTCATTTAATAAGTCAAAACTCTTTTATTGCTTTTGTAATTTCCTAGGTAGGTTGCATGTAACCTACCCTAGGACTATATATATGTGCTCTCCCCTCATAATCGAAATCATCCAAGTTTAATGATCAAACAAATTCTCTTTCTTTACTTGCGATCAAAATTTCGGTTTGAAATAGCCGAACATTGTTTCTTCGAAAGAATCCTCTTTCTTCTTGGTGCGTAATATCCAAGCTGATCGAGCCCCAACCCTTCACCGAGTCTCTCATTGCTCGTGTGATTGTATTCACGTCCATCTCTATCTCTTCCCCTTTCCATTTCCGTCTCGTTTTACCGCAACATCCTACCGCGTTCGGTTTAGCTCCGATCAAAGTCCCGATCCGCGATTGGGATCGTTCTGGGTTACTCAAAGTGACGAGGGGAGTTTGAAGATTTCTCCTTGTTGTCCTTGAGTTCATACACCTGAAACACACGCAAGAGAAACAAAAGAACGAGTTTAGTACTTAGTCTGAAATCGTAAACGAAAATTAGAGGTATCGAGTTGGTCCCCGTCACAACAGCGCCAATTTGATGAAAGTCCTTTTACCGGTTTCAAAGATATAAAACCTAGAATCACTACTTCGATTGTATAATAGTTTAGGTTCGTTAAGGGACCAACAATACACTCTAATTCTATGGAATACCAATTCAGCTAAGCGATTCAAAGTGGTTTTAAGTGTCACGAATTAACAAGCAAACAAATGTAAATTTCGGTCGTAAACAATTGATGGAAAGATGTTAGATCAAGGGCATGTATCTCAGGGATTAGATAATCAAGAACCAAGCAATTATTCAGGTTATCAAGTTATGAACCAATCTAGAACTCAATCATAAATTTAAGATGATCCACTGTCGTGGCATCAACAACTTCAACAATCAATCTAACACCCTAAACTGTCGTTTGAGGCTACAAAGAATGATGAGCATTAAATGTATAGGATCAATTTGTTCACGAGTTGCTTTAACTTCAACTGTCGTTGGCTAAAGATAACTCGCACATCTAAGTCAATTCCAGCAATTCACAATACTTTTGATGAGTAAATTCAACCTAAAATCATAGACTAGATGATTAAATTAGTCTAGGCAATACGATCGACTATAGACGGAGATATCAACCGATGTTTCAAAACCTATCTATGCTTAGTTATGATTCTCTAATCCCATCGAACCCTCAACCTAACAAAGGGGATTACTCGCACATATTCAAGCAAACAACAGCAGCAAAAGAGAATAGAAACTTCATTGAATCGAACTATAAAAGAGTAAGGGTTTAGAAAAAATTCAACAAATAACGTGGAAGGCAATCCTCAAGCTTACAATTCTAAAAACAAGTATCAAATCTCTCTCTCACTTGTGTTTTCTCTTCTCTGCTGTGTCGTGTCTGCGTGTTCGCGTGATACCCAAAAGGATCGAAAAACTCTCCCTTTAAAGGCCCACGGTGGCTGGGAAAGGATTAGGGCTTCAAATTAGGTTTAATGAATATTTCCATAAGTGGATCTTCTGGGAGCAGGTGCTCCCTCTTCTGGGACGGGTGCTCCTTTTCTTCAGAATATTCCAAAAAGATCCAGATTCCTTCCTTTTTCACCAAAACCAATTGCAAGTTCCAATCCTCTATTCCAGCCGCATTTTAGACCTAGAATGACTCAAAGTAGAGTGAAAGACTCGATAAAAACCTACAAAACAAAGGTTAGAATGCGCCAAAAACGCATTATATCACACATAATATTCACATAATTGTGCCTCAAAAGCGTGCTTAGGTAAGGTCAAGAGAGACTTGTTGATGCGAGAGCCACTGTAAGAGAGAGTAATACAAGACTGTAATAGAGAGCAAGTGCGACAACTGCTAATAAAGGTATTTGTACAAGCAACAAACACAAATAACACGGAGGTTTTATTTTCCCAAAAATATTATTACTAGATCAAGCATCTACACCTTAGTCTTGAAACAATTCTTCTTACAAGAAACCCTTAATCCCCTTTACTAAAACATCTTAATAGAAGATCTTTTAGATGCACTTACAAGTTTCACTTAAAACAACCTTTCTAGCCTCATTTATTCATGGATTTATACATGATCAAAGAACTTCTCAAGACAAACCTTTAGCCCCATTTTGTATGTTCTTACCCCAAAACTCGTACTAAGAATTCGCTCACATCATGGGGGTCAAAGCTCTATGAAGCTTAAAACCCCCCTATTTATATATAATAGGAAGACGTCTAAACCTAGCATTGGTCTCCAAGTGACGATGATATCAAATCTTCAAGAATATCCTACATTTCCTTATTCTTAGCCAATATATAAGGAAGGTCTTTGTTGCTGCTCAATCCTTTCCAAGGATTTTCTCCAACTCAGCTACACTTCTAGGCTCATCCTTCACACTTGAGCAGCCTGGTCCAACCCATCTCTTCAAGCCCACGTAGTCTTATGCTCAGTCCAATCAACTTAAATCACTTTCTCTTCTCAACTAGTACAAGAATTGCTTGAATAGTTGTATACCATCAACTTCTTAAATGAACATTTATATAAGCTCATACTGGATACTAAAACTCATCCAACATGCACTTTCAAGACTGAGCACTAAAAGAAGTACGATATGGTGTAGCAACTTGTGGAGAGAGACGAGGTGGTTCATTGTGGTCTTTTGGTAGCAACATCATGATAGTTCGATCACCATAGACAAAGCTATATGTATTAAGTGTCCCTTGTGCATAACATCTCTATCAAATTCTCATGGACGACCAAGTAGAAAATGACAAGCATCAATGGGTACAACATCACGACATACCAAATCCTTATAATTACCAGCAAAGAAGGCGATCATTGCTTGTTTACACAGAACAAACACGCTTGTAAGACAACGGGTGAGGATCAAATTTAATTACAAGTTTACGAACTACTTCTTGCTACACAACATTAGCACAACAACCAGAACACAATATTAGTTCAATAGCTGGAATCAATCATAAGTTTGCACACCTTACCTCCGATTATATATGTCGAACGCAATAGGTTGGACCACAGCCACGATTCATGTGTGACGCCTAGCATCAAACAGTTTCTGTGAAGAACCACAGCGAGTCCTGTGTCGCCATGAATGGCATCATCCGTCTACTCGTGATCCAAATCATACTCATCAAATAGAGGTCCATCGTCTTCATCTATATTTTTGATCAACTATCTCCCTTTGTTTTGGCTCGAATATGTTGTTTGTTGGTGGCCAGGCTAACGACATGTATAACGAAGACCATTGGTTCAAAAAGAAAAATGCTTAAACTATATAAACATATTCGACTTTAAATTTAAATATCTTTAGGTTAATTTATATTTTGGGACTTCAAATACTCGCTCGGTTTTTAGTTATGTTTGGTTTCGGGTTCAGTTTCGGTTTTAGATAGTTAAAACCTATTCATATATTTTAGAAAATTGGATTCGATTTGGATAATTCCAACTACAACGTTGCGTTTTTATTAAGTTGAGATCCATTGATCTAGCCGGAATAAGGAAAAAGAAGAGTCTAAAACTCTTGAAATTAATTCAGTTTCAAATAAGAGGTGTATTTACAATTGTTAAGAGCCTCTATATATAGAGAATCCGAGTAAGAATAAGAGTCTTTTTAGCAATAAACATTGAGATTATCTACATTTGAGTGAGTGGATTTCTAGGGAAGTGAAAGAGAGTTTCGGGAGATGACATTAATATTTGGGAAATTTATAGAAATAGTCTTAATAAATGGTTTTTTGACAATTTTGATTCTAATCTTTCATAATTACTCAAATAATCTTGAAATATTTTTAAAACTTGTTTTGCCTTTATTTCATTTGATAACAAAAAACATATTTACAAAACTGTCATTAATGAGTTTTCCGCCAAAAGCGAATAAGTCTACCGGTCACGTGATGGTAGATTTATTTAGTGGTTGGAAGATTTATTTAGTGGTCGGTAGATTTGTTTTTGAATGGTAGACTTATTGTTAAGTAGTAGATTTATCTCGGTAGACTTATTTTTAGGCGGTGGTAGAGATGTTTTGGAGTGGTAGAGTTATTGTCATCAATGGTAGATTTGTTTTTGAATGGTAGACTTATTTGTCGAATGGTAGATTTATCTCGGTAGACTTATTGTTGAGTGGTAGATTTATTTCTATGTGATGGTAGATTAATTACTTGTGATAGATTTAAATGCCTTCATGGTAGATTTAAATTCGGATATGGTAGATTTAATTTTGTGAACTGTAGACTTAATTTTGTGAACGGTAGACTTATTGATCGTCGTGATGGTAGACTTGTTTATAGTGGCGGTAGATTTATATGATGTAGTAGACTTGTTACTCTCCTTGGTAGATTTATATTTGTTGATCGGTAGACTTATTAATTGTTAGCGATAGTAGACTTATTTATAGTGGCGGTAGATTAATATTATGTAGTAGACTTGTTACATTCCTTGGTAAATTTATTCAATGTTAACAAATCTACCAATCTTTGGTAAATCTACGATAATGATGGTAGACTTGTTTGGCTATATTGAGTTACGATAGACTTGTTTAGATTCGGATAAGCGTAATGGTAGATTTAAAAAATAAGCGACATGGTAGACTTGTTTGTGGTAGGTGTAGACTTGTTTATATTCGGCATGGTCGACTTGTTTGTAGGAGGTGTAGACTTCTTGTGGTAGGTGGTAGACTTGTTGTGAAATCTCTATTTTGCCCTCAAATGAACCTTGAATGGTGAAGAACTAGGAAAACCCTAAAATCGCCGAAGAAACACAATGTCACCGTCATTCGAAATCAGAAAAAGAAACTAAATAAACCAAAGACAAACTTCACCGTCGTTTTCGTCGAAAACTTACCATTAAACTGCCGTCGTTCTCTCCGAAATCGCCGCTGTCGCGAGGAGCCGGAGAAGAAGATTTCTAGGAAATAGAGAGTCACGCTCGTATTTTTGTTTTTTTGAATTTTTTTTTTTTAAATCAAAAATGGTATTTTTGTAATAACAAAACATAAATCTGGTTTTTATGTCTTATAAAACTTTTCTTAGTATTTTGAAATTTTGTGAAGATTATTCTAGTAATTAGTACTATTCTGGTAATTAACCCTTAATATTTTACGACGGTTTCATAATGTTTGCTACGTTCCATCCATTTTAAAGAGAGGCGAGATCGATCTTGTTTTCCTACACAATAATGTTTCTTGCAGAACAAGTAACTGGACCAATACCAACGACAACAAAAGAAAATTCCAGAGGAGAAAAGAGTTCTCGTGATATATGAAACAAGAGTTTGACGAAACACTAAAAACTCTAAAATAATAGCATTCTACACATTGGCATCAGAGCCTTTCCTTTTGTACACGTGAAGGAAACTCTAAATTCCTCTGCCATTTTCTTTACACCTTTCTCTCTGCCTTTTTCACTCATTCATCAGCCTAAGAGGGGGATGTTTGGTTTTATGAATAGTAAAAACGGTAAGAAACTACACAATGTACAGATTCTGCGAGAAAACCAACAAATCTCTCTTCCATAATTTCCCGCAGATTTTTGGTTTAGATCTTACCTAATTCTCAAAACGCTATGGCAGAGCCATCCACCCTAGTTAAGCTGTACAACACTTGCAGCTTTACGCCACCTGAGGTGGGTTTTGGGACTGCAAACCCATTCTCCTCTCTGCATATAAGAAAGACTCACTTTAGAGACGTTGATATATAGACATACTTATAATGTCTCTCTCAACCAAGGGAACAGAAGAAATCAGAGCAGTAAATACAATTTGGGGGTTTGTAGCACACAAAGGTTGAAAATTTGAACCTATAGAAAAATTATGAACAAGTACATACCTCCAGCAGCAACGAGTTTTTCAACACGGGCAACGATATGCTTTCCATAAGTGTATTTCTTTAAAGCATTAAGATGAACTTTAATACGAGTAAGTATCAGCTCGCGCTGTTGGTCATCGCAAGTCTCAAGAACTTTTTGCACCACATAGTTTGCAAACTGATCCTTCATCATCGCCTATACACAAGAAGAAGAATAGATATGAGCTTATTTGTTTCTTTATTTTCCCTGACAAACATCTAAAATTTTGTGTTTGACAAACCTGAAGAGGCTCGTTTTCATCAGTGGTGCCCAGCATCTCATTCACGAGCAATTCCCGTTCCTCTGGACCTCCAAAAGTCAAACATTTCTCAACAACATTTGATGCAAACTTCTGCTGGCTCATCAGAACAATCTTCCCCGCTAATTCTGTGATTATCACAGTACGCTCATCAGGCTTTCCATGCTCCAGCACATGCTGTCCAAAAAACGTGTATCAGTTTTGAGCAAACAATATAAAAACCACCAATTGCAGAAAAACTCTATACTTTTTACAGACCTGAATAACATAGTTTCCATACTGATCTTGGGCCAGCATACTAACAGTGGACATGATTTCTTCCATAACCTTACTCTGTGTTTCCGGGTCATGGCAGTGCTCCAATACCCTCTGCAGCGGGAGACGAGAAGAGAGTTTTATACAAAAGTATAAGATCCAAAAATGTGTCATCTAGCTTTATTAGGAAGAGCAAAAACCTGAATAACACGGCACCCATATGGATGAGTTGAGAGGGTCACAACTTGACCAAAGAAAATCGAAATAATAAACTCGATGTTCTCTTCGGGCACACATTCAATGCACTTCTGAACGACATGGTTCCCATTCTGATCGCGTACGCATCGCATTACATGTCCATCAAGTTCTTTCACCATCTTAATTTTCTGGTCTAGATCAACCACCTCAATTGCCTAAAGAGGTAAAAAAGAAAATAACAAAACTGTAAGTGTTCTTGAGAATGGAAGATAGACTACAAAGACCAGTAAACTAAGTGAGAATTTTGATTTACCTTCTGGATGACACGGCAACCATACATCTGTAAGCTAAGAGGCAAAACATTGTCAAAGAGCTTCTCTGCCAATTCTCTCCTCTGTGGCGGTAGTCCGTGCTCAAAGAACTGTGGAAGATTAAGATATTCAAGAATCTTTCATGTAAAAATGTCGAAACTACCCAAAAAACATAGAAGAAGATTAAATTTACCTTCTGAATTACATAGTTTCCAAAAACATCAGTCATCAGGGCAAGAGCTTGTGGCATGATCTCCTCATATACCATGTTTTTCTCATCCGTTGTTGCTGTCTCCAGTTTCTGCTGAATAAACCGGCTCCCATATTGATCCGCACTGGTTGGTCGCAAAATACACGTCAGCTTGGGACAAATGGTACACAAGAATAAAGGTAAAGACTTTCGAGGAAAAACCTGAACTCTACAACGTGGCCAGCTATTTCAGAGAGTTCAAATCCTCTTGTTTTGTTACTTTTGAACTCTTCGAGCAATGAAGATCCAAAGCCTTCGTCCAAACTACCATCCATGTGCCAAGAACCCATTACCCCTCCCGCATAGTTTCTTGTTGCAGAGGGATATCGCATATTAACTTCACCTCGTCTCATAGGACTACAAGGTGCCACAAGAGAATTTGGCATGACATGATGAGCCAAGGGGCTACCAGGATATGACATATTAGACCCAAATGTTGGGCTCCCATAATAGCTATGGCTGTTAGGGCTCCCAGATTTGTAAGGGAGGCCATACTGTGATTTCTGAGCTCCGAGATAAGCCATTTGCAGTTCGAGCATATTCATATATGAAGGATCATTAAGAAGATCACGCGAATCAACATTTTCAGAGAACCTTGGATACTGATGATACATTGGGTCAGCAATATGCGAGTGAAGACCAGCAGCTCCTCCCATCATTCGATTACTGAGCCTGCCAAGATTACGTGGTTCAGAGAAGTTTTGACCAGAAGCTAAAAACCCTCCCCCATGAAGTCTGGAGTCCAATCCAGAAAATCCCAAAGCAGATGCTGCGGAAACATTTTCATACGTTGGTGAAAAGTTATTAGTTCCAAGTTGGCTAGCCATCATAGAAGCTACAGCTGGATTCAACGCGTAATTGTTCGGACCATAGTTTGGGCTATCGAGATGCTGGTAAGGACTAGCTAGTCCTCCTCCACCATTGTAGGCAGATCCTTGTGACCCTCTCAGCTGTGGATTCCTCCAAGAACCAGAACCCTTATAAGGTTGGTCAGATTTGGTAGGGAACTGGCCTTGGTGATTGAATTCGTTATGCCCACCTTGCAGTCCAAACATATAGTTCCTGACCTTTTCGACATCCTGCTCAGCCTGACCCCGTTCATCTAACCTGCCACTGGCTGCCAGGTTCATGCCAGATAAAGCAGCGGCAAGATCAGAAGACTCGTCGAGACCAGATGTAACACCGTTGAATGGGCTTTGATTACTTGCGTTCCTCTTATCATTTGAACTCACTCTCCCACTCCCAATGGGAGTAAGGCAGGGACTAGGCACCCTAGCAACGGCCTGTGGATCTGGAGTTCCCGTTCTAGACAATGAAGAACCCAGAACAGCTGCATAGCTGTATGGAGATGGCGCACCAATCGCTTGTGATGCAGATGGAGACTGGTTATTTGCGGACTCGACATTTTCATCAAAGGCATTACGACTTGCAGGACGTGAGGGCTGCTGTGCAACGGGATGCCCCATGTCAGCCTGCACAGAAGCAATCCAGCAAGTTTACATATACAAGAAATATTCAGGAGACTCAAATGTGGCATGAGATCAGTATCACAATTAACATGGTTACTGAAGCAAACACCATAAAGCCAGATACACTGAATAAAACAGGAATAAAGGCAATCATCTCAAACAGAACAAACGTTAACACACTATCTAAGCATCGATAAATCATAATATGTTCCACGAACCTGAAAGATATCAGCAAAACTCTTCTGTTTGCCTCCGAGACCCAAACCCGGCAAACCGATAAGTCCATTAGAATCCCACTCAGAAGAAGAAGCACTGGTTTTCTCAGGCTCAAAGTCGTTCTGCTGCTTCATCTGCTCAAAACCAGGTGGCATAGAGAACAAAGATCGACTATCATTCACTTTTCGCCTATCCCCAATACCGCCTAACATGGTGCTAGACCCTTTAAGCCTCTGAGCAACCCTCAAATCCTCCCTAGACATCAAAGGAGGAGGCAGCCTCGGATTCAACTTCATATTAGCATAGTAATAAGACAAGTAGTCAGGATCTTTCCTATACTCATCGTCGTCGCAGCCAAACCCATTTGCCTTATTGGCTCCACCAAACTCCATAAAAGGAGCCCCACCTCCGCCGCTGAAAAAGCCTCCGGCAGCAGTAACAGAGCCGTCCACAGTCGGCGGAGCGGAGCCGCTTCTGTACAAGTTAAGCTCTCGCTCGATCTCATCAGCTTCTTCTTGCCGTCGTTGCTGCTCGCCGAGCAATACTCCAATCTCTTTCTCGTAATCATCCCCAAAAGAGGACTCCTCGTTACCTCTATGCATCGGCCTTCTTCCCAGTTCCGGTATCATTATCAATCACCTAACAACAACAACAAAACAGACCCAAAAATCAATTATGAGAATCCTAAAGATCCCACCTTTCTACCTCAAGAACTAACCCAAAGATCAAAACTTTAAGCTTTACTCAAATCCATCCGATGATTGGTTTTCCATATCACTGTTGTTTTAAATCAATCAAACAAAACCCTAACAAGGACCAGATTGAGAAACAGAAAAAAAAAGTTGACGCTTTATGGAGAAAATGTGTTTTATAGAGAGTTGGCGGAAACAATCCGACGGCGATGGAAGAACCCTTTTAGGGTTTTTGTGAAATTAAAAGAAAAATAAAAATTACTGTGAATCATTTATTTATTAGGGCTTGATCTGACCTAGCGATTGCATAATTAATTAAATAAATAAATAAAACAGGAACTTATTGTTCCAGAGCTGGGGAATCTCAGACTCACACGTTTGAAGCTGTTTCGAGATCTTCTGGTTCTATGTTTCAGTTTGGGTTTAAGACACATCTTTATCAAAGTACAGCTTCAAGATGATACCATCTTCATGATTTTATATTTTATACAATTCCTAGTTTTAGTTCTTCACAAATTTGGAAATTGGAAATTTACCAATTTAGCAGATACAAAATATATACGTAAATGTTATTTTTCTTTAAAACCAATGAAATATATATATATATATATATTTTTTTTTCATATCGTAAACTCTGAGTCTGAGATCTCGTAATTGACAAATAAAATTAATTACTTTCGATAAATGATATGAGAATTCGCATCCTTAAAATAAATAAAAAATGAAAAAGAAAATCATTTAAATATGGATTATAACATATTGTTTTCAAGTATATTGTACACCTGTTTTTTTTTTATTAATATTTAATAGTATCATACTATTTCTATTTTTAAATTATTGATAGCATTCAGATTGATTCACCAAAAACAGAAAAAAGAGCAACTCTGAAACACAAATCCACTGGATTGGCATGTTCCCTCAGTGGGTAATAAGAGTTGCTTTGTCTGAAATAAAACCAAAATCTCAAAAGATAGAGAAAATTGTGAGTTTCAGAAAAAGGAAATAATCCAAATCTTTCTTTTTTTACTTTGTTATTTACCAACTACCACTTTTTGATAATCTTTTTATTTCCCAAATGGGAGATTCAAATTTGGTCACAACTCACTAGTAAAACCTATAAAGGTATCACTTAATGGTATTTTATTAATAGCTAAGAGGTGCGTTACAATTGGGGTTAAAATGTATATAACGGTGAGTAATAATATAATGCGATTAAATAAATAAAGGTATCTTTGTTCTGAGATCGTGCTCGGTCATGATTGCTCACCGAAGTCAGGAGTCGGCGTACGAATCGGTGTTGGTCATAGACTGGCAATATGAGCTATTGTTAACTCGATTTCTTTTCTATATATTGGGCTTTGAAATGTGTTCCATTTTCATTCCACTTTGTGGTTTTGAATAGATGTAATTAAGGCCCATTGAGCTTTTTAATGCCAATATATTCATTTGGATCCATATGATATGATATTCATTTGGATCCTTATGATATGATATTCATGGTTATATGTATTTTTTTCTTTTATAGTTAACTGGATTTTGACTTCATTTACCATCGAATTTACATAAAATGGGTAGAAAATTATTAAAAAACGTGTTCATAACCTTATGTTTTATCGTCAAAATTCATCCCAAACCTAATATGAAAACAGACGTTGGAAAACTAATTCGAATTTAAGTAGATTGAACACTGATTTATAGTTCGTCGTGAAACCGTTTTAAGTCTAACTTATCTAAACATGATTTTTTGACGCATTGGTTCGTCACTATTTTACAACGAATTCTTTTATCGACGTTATATTTTTGTAAAGTTGTTGCTAATTAGCAACGAAATAAACCTGACGCAATGATTTAACGATGTTGTAGCTTTCTTGTCTGAGTGCAAAAATCAGTAATGATTTTGATTCACAATAGAATAAAATTGGCATCAAAGCTTTTGTAGATGAAACACCAAATCAAATGCAAGTATAAACAAATAAGAATCAAAAAGAAATGCGAACAACATTTTTATAAATAATATATGAAGTGAATCGTGATGGAGGAAGAACAATGATTCTTTAGTATATCCATCTCTCTCGTGGAAAAGATCTTTCCTCCCCCCTCCTTCTCTTGTCTTCTTCTTCTTTACAATCTTCATTCTTTTGGGGCATTAATCTCATAATTAATTCACAAATTAATTACTAGATTTGACCATTACCATTAATTTACGAATTTATTCACAAACTAATGTCAAGACTTGACCGTTTTGACTTAGCCATTCGAACATTCATGGACCTTGTATGACGGTGGGCTTTCGATGAAATGGACCGGATTCGTAGTGCGAGATCCAACACTAACAGTTAGCCCCCAGTTCTTTGAGTAAATTACTTTAATACTTTACTCGGAGAACTACTTGCAAGCCATCCACGTCGCGATCTCACAATCTGCTTCCAAAGATTTGAACAAACTTTTGGTTATAAGGTTGCGAAAACATGTCTTTTGCGTCTTGAGTTAACTCAAACCAAGTATTTACGAGTTATACTTGACTTATGTCTTGAGTTAGGCTCAATTTAGATACTAGCGAGTTAGACTCGATTTACTATGATAGCATAAAACTTTTGATTTAATACGAGCCGGACTTGGTACAAACGGTGAGCTACAACTCTTGATTTAATACGAGACGGACTCGGTTTAGTATGATTAGTTAGAGCTCTTGATTTAATATGAGACGGAGTTGGCTTCATATGATAAGCTAGAGCTTTTGATATGAGACGGACTCGGTAAAAATCGTGAGCTATAGCTCTTGATTTAAAACGAGATAGACTCGGTTAGTATGATAAGCTAAAGCTCTTGATTTGATACGAGACGGACTCGGTTTAATACATTGAGCTTGTAGCTAAGTATTTTGAGACGAACTTGGTAAATATATCGAGTTCGGAGCTGGTAGCTCATTTCGAGACGGACTCGGTGGAGCTCGTAGCTCGTTAAATATTCTGAAACAGACTCGGTAAATATACCAAGCGTGGAGTTCGTTAAACATTTCAAGACGGATTTGGTGGAGCTCATAGCTCATAAAATCTTTCGAGACGGACACGGTGGAGCTGGTAGCTCATTAAATATATTGAGATGGATTCGGTAAATATTGTGAGCTAAAACTCTTGTAGCATTTTAGCACATCACAAAGTTATGAACGTGTGCCTTCGGGATTTTATACCTTGCTTTTTAGTTTCTGGGACTTTTCTTACGTTGTCATATAACGTATTGGTAAAACCATTTCGACCTGATTCTATCTTTTTTACCTCTTTGAGGTTCATGGAACAAGTCCATGGTATCTTTTGCATTATGTCAAATATTACGGCCCAAAAAATATTCTTATATAATCACTCTGAATATAACATTGGGAGTTTGACGGTGTCTGACATCGAAGATTTTCCATCAATTTAGTCAGCATTGTAGACGTCTGTATCGCAAATCTCAGTGAAATTTCCCAGTTTGTTGACCTTTGGCTTTTGAAACCTAGTCGAGTTGACTGAATCCCGAAAATGCTTTGATCTCCCCATAATAAGTTTTTAAAAAATTCTTTTTCATTCTGGATGATTGATGATTATCCGCGTTTGCCATTAATCTTTGAATGAAGGCTTTTCCTTCTTTCATAGGATGTTTGTTCTTAGAACTCTTTGTTCCTCGAGGTCGGTATACTTGTGCTCTTCGGTTGTATACTTAGCCTCGAGTATATTTCTTTTAAAACGTGTGCTGTTTCTGGTTGCATGACCATTGCCTTCGCAAGTGCCCCAATACACATTCCCATCTTGAATCGAGAATTCTACGGCTTTTTCTCTTATGTTTTAACAAACATATACGTAGCCCAAGGACATGCCGACCAAATTTCCAATCAATTCGAGCTGTTGCGAACTTTCAACATATAATATTGTCTTTGGTTTTGATCTTTGATTCTCTTGAACCGCTACCACGTTTCGGAGAGTCTCATCTATTCAAGCAATTATGTTAACGGGGATTCCTTTGACATAATTATTTTGTTCTTAGCCTAACGGCTTTTGTTTACATCTAAGATAACAATTGTTAACAGCTTAGCCCAACAACACGTCCAACACTGTTTTGAAACCACAAAGGCTTCACATCCAAAGGACTCATCAGTTCGAGGTTTTTGTCACGAGGACATATTTTTTGTAAAATAAACGAACCAAATGAATTCACTGATTCCAGATCCTTTCTGTTACGAGGACATATATTGTTGTGTTTGAAACAACATGTGTTCATAAAATCAGTCTATTGGCGGCCAAAGGATAGAATCGCTCATCGGCAAGATTTAAGAATCCAAGCCATAGACGTTGATGCAAAGTAACAGAAGCTAACATCGAATCAGTGGAAGAGGCTAAGCCGCTAAAAGATTGCTTCCTGACTCGGTTTCCGTGAACTTAGCTCCGTTTCTCTTTATTCTTTTTAAATACCATGAGCTCAGGCTTTTGTATTTCCCATCACATATAAGTCTAATCTTAGTCTAGTTGAATTCATCAATTAATATCAACCACAAGCATCCACAATTGACTTTCCTTTCGATGGTTTTGACGATTTTTTTGTACGAGGCTCCTTCTCTTTCCTTGTTTTTGACAACAAGCTCTCTCTTCTTTTTCTGAAACACGTGCTCCTTCTCTTCTAAGCTGGAGAACTCCTTCCTTTAATTTTTAAGAGCACGTGTTCTTTTATTTTTGTAGGGCTTTGATCTTTTTTGGTTGAGTTTCGATCTTAAGTCAAAATATGTTCAAATTGATCTGAACACTCTTTGTTTACTCGGTGAGGTCTAACCCTAGCTTGGGTGGTCGCAACGGTCATGGTTCATCCACCAAGGTTTAGGGCCTGGCATGTCTCCTTAGATACGAGCGTTCATAACAAATCTTTAATATTTTGTACACATCATTGTATCGAATAAAATTCGTTCTCCTGGTTTTTTCATAGAACTTTGAGGTATGTCTTTTATGCTAAAGAAGCAAATTAAAGCATTTCCAATATCTGAATCAAATAAACCAAATAGACCAGATCCAGTCAACTTTATTTGGCTCGGACCAACTATTCGTGAGGGTGATGTTTGCTAGCGAGCAAGGGCGGATCTAGGAATTTTTTTTACTGGGTGCATAATTTTACATTGAAAAATAATTTTATACTATATTAAAAATTAATAAATTATATTTGTCAATTGTATTATGGTATATATAACTTATTAATATTTGAATACAAAATGTGGACGGCGGATCCTACACAGTCGACTTTGTCAAGGGTTGAAAAGAGAAACGAGTCTTCTGAGTATGAATCACAAAGCAAGAGTCGAGGATATGTTTTATTGCTGTTTCTGTAAAGCTCTGGTTACAAGGAATGAATCGATCCCCTTTTTGGGTGTGTACAATGAACTATATATAGTACTTCTAAGTAAAATGAGTCAGCTAATAAATGGGTCTGACCCATTAAGCAATATAATAAAATTAGGCCAATTAATCTATTAAACTCATTTTGTTAATGAGTTTAATATCATTTTGGGCCTAGATTTAGACTGGGCCTTTGCAGACTTGATCCGATTTCGTCAGGACGCTGCAAAGTTGATCTTGTCGTTATATCGATCTCATATGGGAGAAATCCGACCCCCACAGTTAGCCCCCCAGCTTGGCAGTATCGAGTAGCGGTGGTGCCAAGGTAGAAATTGTCGTAGTCGGAGATCGATATGCTCGACTGTGAAGTCGCCAGGCGTGAACGTTTTATCATCGAACTTGGGAAGTTTCTGCTATTCCGCATTGAGCTGACATCGGCGTGTTTTCCTGGACTTCTCGTTGTTCCTTTTTTTTTTTTTCTTAGAAGCCTGACAAAGTTGATGGCCTTGTTATGTTAGTGGGCTTTGAGGCCTGCTGGAATATTCCAGGAATATTTCCAAAACCAAAGTGATTTAGGAAAATTCTCCAAGTATAAATAAGTCTGCTCCCTGGAGTTATTTTCCACCAATTCTCTTCTTTCCTAAGCACAAGGTAAACAAACGTCTCCTTTCTCCTTCTTTATTTTATTGTTATTGTTTTATTATTATTCTTTTTTTTTGTTTTTTTCTTTTGTGGCCGTCGACTCCCTCCGTTATCCTCTTCCGCCGTCACCTCTCTCCGACGTCATCATCTCTGCTCGTTGCCGCCGTCATCGCCGCCGTCGTTCCAGATCCAAGTTCGCGATGGTCCTCTCCTCCGCCGCCGTCGGTTCGCGACGGTCCAGCCACTGGCTCGAGATTGTGAGGGTTCGTGATTGCGACTGTTCGTGATGGTTCGAGATCGCGACTGTTCGTGATGGTCCAACGACATGGAAGACATAGGAGCGTGGCAAGGAGAGAGAGAGATGCGCGGCGAGGAGAGAGAGAGGACTGAGTCAAAACTCGATCTCAGATCTGACCGAGTTGACCCACTGAGTTGACTCGGACGTTTTTTTTTTTTTTTTTTTGCGACTCAGCGACTCAGTGATTCGACAGTCTGATGACGTGGTGACAACGCTAGCTTCACGGAGTGATACTGATTCAGACCGTTACTCTTTGGTACAGCAGAGAGGTGGATGGTTTCTGATTCTGTGGACTCGCAGCTCGACAGTTCGCGCGACTTAGATGATTCCGGAGATATGGTTGCTGATCCTCTGCTTCTTGGATGAAAAATGGTTCTCTCCCCAGAGTCTGATACTCGCAGTTTGACGAGATCGGTCTCCTCCAATGCTCTAGTTGTGGTTGAAGAGGTTAGCAACGAGATCGTGGAAACCGCTTCAGACTTAGCTGATTTCGATGAGGTGACGCGATGGCAACGAATTGAAGTGAAGTTTGATCGACGTGATGACAAAGCGAAGTCAATGAAGGTGACACGACTAAGAGGTAAAGCTTGATCAATGCGATGACGAGGCGAAGCTTGATCGATGTGACAGCAAGACGAAGCTTGTTCGATGCGACGACGAGACAAATTTTGATCGATGCGATGAAGAAGCAAAGTCATCAAAAGAGACGCGACGGCGAGACGAAGCTTGATCGATGCGACAGCAAGACGAAGCTTGTTCGATGCGACAGCAAGACGAAGCTTGTTCGATGCGACGACGAGACAAATTTTGATCACGTTGAATTGTTCGTTTCTAAAGTTCAACTATATTAGAGTCGGGACCAGCGATAGGTTAGCTGGGTTTTCTGATGAACTTCTTGGTTTATTGGCGAGCTTTCGTCGACACATCCACTCCAAGAATGAACACGTTATTGCATAATGACCAACGATTAAGTTGTTGGGTTTTCAAATGATCTTTTTGGTTTACGGGTGAGCCTTCGTCGACACACCTGCTCCGAGAATGAACACGTTATTGCATAATGACCAACGATTAAGTTGTTGGGTTTTCTGATGAACTTCTTGGTTTACGGGCGAGCCTTCGTCGACACACCCGCTCTGAGAATGAACACGTTATTGCATAATGACCAACGATTAAGTTGTTGGGTTTTCTGATGAACTTCTTGGTTTACGGGCGAGCCTTCGTCGACACACCCGCTCTGAGAATGAACACGTTATTGCGGGTAGGACCAATAGTCAGATTATTGGGTTTTCGGATGATCATTTTGGTTTACAGACGAGTCCTTATTGACAAGTCTGCTCCAAGCCGAACACGTATCGCGTAGCAACCAACGTTTCTTTTGTTGGGTTTAAGGTGAACATTTCGGATTACGCACATGTTTCTCTTTAAACATATCCGCTCGATAATGAACATATATGCGATAGAACCAACGATTTGTGAGTTGGGTTTAGAGAATGATCATTCCGGGTTATGCATATGTTCCTCTTTGAACATATCCGCTCGATAATGAACATTTTTATTTGTATAGTGCGCTTTATCCGCTGGGGATGTAGAGAGTTCGTCACTGTGGCCAACAGCAGCGAGTTAACAAGGAGAAGAAGTCTGTTTCAGAAAAGACTTTGAATGAATGTGCAAGTGAAAACTTGGCTTCTGATAATTGATTCTTGATAAGTTTGCAAGTGAACACTTGGCTTTTGATAAGTTTGCAAGTAAACACTTGGCTTTTGATAAGTTTGCAAGTAAACACTTGGCTTTTGATAAGTTTGCAAGTAAACACTTGGCTTTTGATAAGTTTGCAAGTAAATACTTGGCTTTTGATAAGTTTGCAAGTAAACACTTGGCTTTTGATTCAATACGGTAAGCCGTGTACAAAGAGGGAAGTATACGAGTATACGTACCCATTCCCCCCTTTTTAAAGAGGGGGCAACTGAGCTCATCCGAAGACGAGCTGCCTACGTACCCTCTTAAGGGATCAAGTCGCCCCGTAGTTCATTAAAATAACTTAGTGTATTCGCTGTCTTGGTTCGTGCGGTGGCGATTCATCATCATTTCCTCTTCCTCGCTTTGGGGTATTATCGCTTGCTTTGTCCTTAGTTTCCATCTCAAAGTCTTTGAGGCTGAAGTCTCCCTTAAGCTGGCCAGCCGCCAGCTTCGCGGCGAGCATTCGACCGAGAGTCCTGCAATTGGCAGTTGAATGCCCGTGGACGCGATGATGATCGCAGTAAGTCGCTTTGTCGTAAGAGTCTTGACCTCTGATCCAGGTATTGCTCATTGTGTCTCTTCCACGACCTCGGCCTCGTTCTCGGTCGTAACCGGGAGAATCCACTTGATAATTATGTGCACCCCTAAATCCTCCTTCGTGCTCCACAAATCCAGGCGTTTGGTTGTTCTTCTTGTTGCCTTGTTGGTTGTGATTCTGGGAGGGAGCGTTAGGCTGTTTTATCTTTCCATGTTTTTCTGCCAATATTTTCATGTCTTCTTCGTTTGCTGCGAATTCTGTGGCGCGGTGCATGGCGTCTTGGATAGTTGAGGGGGCGTTCAATGCCAACTCCTTGCGAAAGTCCGAGTCGTACCACAATGACTTTTTTAAAGCTTGGATGGCTGCCGAGTCGCTTAGCCCTCTGACCTTTGACAGGACTGCTTTGAAACGGTCAATAAAATTCCACAACGTTTCATTTTGTCCTTGGTTCATGGTCCATAGATCAGCGTCCTCAGTCTGGCGCTCCATGAATATGGAGTACTGCTTCATGAATGCCTCTGTTAATTGCTTGAAGTTGTCTATGGAATTCTGCTCTAGCCGGGAGAACCATTGTAGAGCTGGTCCCTTCAGGTGTTCGACGAATAGAAGGCATCTTCCTGCGTCCTTCTCGTCTGCCTTAAAATTAGCTCGGCCCATTGCGATTATGAAGGCTGTAATGTGTTCTGTCGGGTCAGTTTTGCCTTCGTATGTTGGTAGCCTTATCTTTCCTGGATCAGACACGTGAGCCTTGGTGATTGTGGTAGTGAATGGGGTGTTCTGCGCCTCTTCCAACACTAGGTCTAGCTGTGGAGCCTTACTAGTAGCTTTATGCATCTGGGACTGAACCGCCTTCATGTCTTCGGCTACTTGTTCCATCCTTCTGCGTATCTCGGCTATCTCGGCCTTCTGGGCGATCAGCGCCTCGTCACGTCGGTCATCCAGCTGCTGAATCCAGACGAGATCTTCGTCACTGACGTTATCATGCCCGGTCTCCTCGTTATCATGGGCCATCCTGACTCGGTGTGCCTCAGTGCGTCCAGTATCTGCACGTTTTGCTGTGTTGACCTCAGTTGGCACGTCCTCGTCGAAGTTGATGACCTGTGGTGCACCGTATGTTGTCTGCGCGTCTGCTGCCTCATTCTCCAGAGGTCTGGTGGTTCGCCTTGCTCGGCTTCCTTCGCCCGTCTCCGAGGTGGTATGTAGCGGCTGGAAGGTTCGCGATCTAGGCGCGCTGTCTGGCGTAGAGAAAAGAACAGTCGGTGTGATTCGCCCTCCTAGTCGCTTGAGCAGGCCTTGGCCTCGGCCTCGGCTTGCCATGGTGAGGATGTCGAGTCTCTCAGTCACTGCGGAGTTCACCTTGTCTTGATTCTCTTGCCTCTTGAGCATCGCGTCCATCGCTGTCTTGATCTGGTTTAATACTTCCAGTGCAGGCGTCGCATCCATCGTAGCTCGGTTGATGTTCTGCGTAACATTCGCAGTAAGATTGGTTTCGACCTCCTTGTCACCGTGATTGTCACCGGTGTCGTCGACGCGGTTGTCGTTATCGTTCATGATGCGTCTGCTGTCGGTGTTGTCGATGCGTTCGTCAGTCATCTTCGGTGTCGCTTATGCGGTGATTCCTTCGAGTAAGAAGATCTGTCGTGTTCCCCTTAGACGGCGCCAAACTGTGGACGGCGGATCCTACACAGTCGAATTTGTCAAGGGTTGAAAGGAGAAACGAGTCTTCTGAGTATGAATCACAAAGCAAGAGTCGAGGATATGTTTTATTGCTGTTTCTGTAAAGCTCTGGTTACAAGGAATGAATCGATCCCCTTTTTGGGTGAGTACAATGAACTATATATAGTACTTCTAAGTAAAATCGGTCAGCTAATAAATGGGTCTGGCCCATTAAGCAATATAATAAAATTAGGCCCATTAATCTATTAAACTCATTTTGTTAATGAGTTTAATATCATTTTGGGCCTAGATTTAGACTGGGCCTTTGCAGACTTGATCCGATTTCGTCAGGACGCTGCAAAGTTGATCTTGTTGTTATATCGATCTCATATGGGAGAAATCCGACCCCCACACGAAACAACCGTTTAAATGAAAATGTTCCTAATAAAATGATCTAAGTATTTATTTAGATAACCTAATTATGTTTATGATAATACGTTTGACTTTAGATCTTTGAATTTTGGAAACAAATTTAATTTTCTTTGGTAAGATTGTGGTTCTAAAAAGGAATGGAGGCACAAATCTATTTTTAAATAGGGCACTAATTTAATGTTTAAAGAAATTATACTAAATAAAAAAAAATATTGGGTGTACTTGTAGCCTGCCTTATATGGATCCGCCCCTGCTAGCAAGAAATTGCTTTGCAAGCATGTCTTTGATGGCGTCGGAGCCATCACCTTCCACGAGGCTTTTTCCATGAAATTTGTCAAAGATTTGGCGATATATTTGTTCAAATTCTCGGCTGGTGTTGAGATCGCTAGGAAACCTTTTAAGCTGCCTCCTCAGTCTCTACGATGCTCTTTTCGAATCTTGATCTGAGATCCACGGAAGTGGCGACAATAAGGATATTATTCAAATTCGTAAACGTCTTACTCCACTATCCTTCTAGAATTTCCGTTATGTGAGGAACGGTTCTTTCATCGACGAAGTACATCATGGACTACATTAGCTTGATAAACAAACCTTGATCGATTTTTTAAAGTCTACCCCATAAACAAACAAATGTTCATGAACATCGTTCTAATATCTCTATTGTGACTCCATAAGGTTCTTCTCCTACCCCATATTCTTTTTATCTTGCTTTTTTTTTTGAGCTCAGCCCTTTAAATATGGAGCACCCGTTGGAGATTCTCTTTGCTAGATTCTTGTTGTTTTGGCTCTGTTAGGAGTAGAAGAGCCGAAATCATGCACAAGTCTCCTTCCTTCAGGATTCCGATTTTTTTTTTCTTTATGCTTTGGAATCCATTTCTTCCTCGTGTTTAGGGGAATATTAACAGTGGACTCTAACTCTTCTCCAATCCCGGTTTAGGATTTTACAGAATGGAAGAGAAAGACTCTCACACTAAGAGACTCAAAGAGAAGATGGAAACTTCATAGAGGAACTTCTTTTTTTTTTCTAATATACTTTCCCTACATCAACTCAGGGTCCATCTTTCTCTAATATGACGTTTCTTTCCATTTCGTTTCTCATCATCTTCTTCATATATTTGGAGTTTAAGATGCCTTTAAGCACCTAATAAAACCTAAATTCTTAAAACAAAGATGAAGAAACATCAACCAAATGTCATGGCATTTTCTTTTTGGTATGATCGTTTTCTCAGTTATGCTCTACCATTTTATTCTTTGGCAGAAACATACTCGAGATTTGTGATGATTTTTGTTCCTTTTTTTTTTTCCTTGTTGGATTTTAATCCCTTTATCTTTCTGGTTGAGCGATTGTAATTCCTTTTTAGGCGAGATGCGCTCCTGAGAACGACGAGGAGGCTTAAGTCTATTCTATCACCTTTTTTTTTCTTTTTCTTTTGTTGTTTCGGTATACGTTTCCCACCAATTTTCCTTTTCGGACTGAAACTTGGTATCTTTCTTTTGATGTTTTTCCTTCGGATTTGAACAATCGACTCTTTATCAAGAGAACTAGTTTATCTCGTTAACTCGCAAGTTATTAATCAACGAGTTGATTATGTTGCTAAACTTAGCTTTTGGAGACTTTGCTACCATTAGTATTGCTTTGATTTAATCAAGCCAATTTTCTTCGTGTTAGCAAAGCGAAACGAGGCTATTCAGAGATGGATAAGCAAGATGGTGAGCGCAAAGCTGCTTATTTCTATTTTATTTTTTAGATGACGAGCTCTTCATTTTTCTTTTCAGAGCACGAGTTCTTGTTTATTAATCTCCAGTGCTAGATAAGAAGAGTATATGTTATTGTCGATGTTTCCGGCACCTTCACTTGGACTTTCTTGCTTAAACACGTTTTTTTTTTGAGATTTACTAGAATAACTTTAATAAATTGTTTTTTGACAATTTTAGTCATAATCGTTCATAATTACTCATATAACCTTTAAAGATTTTTAAAAACTGTTTTGCCATTATTTCTTTTGATAACAAAAAACGTATTTACGAAACTGTCATTAATGAGTTTTCCGCCAAAAGCGAATAAGTCTACCGGTCACGTGATGGTAGATTTATTTAGTGGTTGGTAGATTTATTTAGTGGCCGGTAGATTTGTTTTTGAATGGTAGACTTATTGTTGAGTGATAGATTTATCTCGGTAGACTTATTTTTAGGCAGTGGTAGAAATGTTTTGGATTGATAGAGTTATTGCCATCAATGGTAGATTTGTTTTTGAATGGTAGACTTATTTTTCGAATGGTAGATTTATCTCGGTAGACTTATTGTTGAGTGGTAGATTTATTTCTATGTGATGGTAGATTAATTACTCGTGGTAGATTTAAATGCCTTCATGGTAGATTTAAAGTCGGGTATGGTAGATTTAATTTTGTGAACGGTGGACTTATTGATTGTCGTGATGGTAGACTTGTTTATAGTGGCGGTAGATTTATATGATGTATTAGACTTATTATTCTCCTTGGTAGATTTATATTTGTTGATCGGTAGACTTATTGATTGTTAACGATGGTAGACTTATGTATAGTGGCGGTAGATTTATATTATGTAGTAGATTTATTACTTTCATTGGTAGATTTATATTTGTTGATCGGTAGACTTATTGATTGTTAGCGATGGTAGACTTATTTATAATAGTGGTAGATTTATAATATGTGGTAGACTTATTTATAGTCGTGGTAGTGGTAGATTTACGATATGTGGTAAACTTATTTGTAATAGTGGTAGATTTATAATATGTGGTAGACTTATTTATAGTAGTGGTATACTTATTCAAAAAGGGTAAAATCGTAATTTACCCTTCATCTTCTTCACCAACCCAGAAGCTGTCAAACCCTAACAATGACGGCCAACCTGTATTTAGCTCGTTTTTACTGTATTTTAACTTGTTTTCAACTGGATTTAGCCTAAAACTAGTAGATCTAACATCATATATCCCTTATCTAACCAAAAATCAAAAGATTTCAAGTTTTTTTTCTTTTTAACTTGTGATTTTTAATCCAATTTTATCTAAATCCGGTGACACACCTCCGCCGAGGGCGTCTCCGGTGCTTCCGCAGCCTCCGCGGTCACGTTCGTGTTTTTTGTATTTTTGAATTTTTTTTTAAAGTCAAAAATGGCAATGGCAAAACATAACCCTGGTTTTTATGTCTTATAAACACTTTTTTAGTATTTTGAGACTTATGAAGGTTATTCTAATAATTAGTCCATTTGTTAAGGTTATTCTAGTAATTAACTATTTTTGGAATCGTATTTGAGGCAAGAGAGCTAGGTCCAAGGACATAGACGTCATCGCTGGTATCTTTGCGAACAACGCTGCGCCAAAGCAATGCCATTATCCGAAGAAAACGGCAAATTCACTCGGACAACTTGGAATCGAGCTAGATTAGAGGGACAAAACGATGGAATTAGGTCCTTGGACAAATAGGAAAATCAAACTTTTTCAATCTCTGTTTTGCTCAGACTTTGTAACTTCGAAAATTACAGAACGCCACAATTTTGGTCTCGGGGCTGAAACTTGTTTCGTTCATATTGGCTTTCTCATTCTTTCTCGATGAGAGGAACTAAATATTTCATCCGAACATCTCAAGGGATATTCTAGCCAATTCTTCAAAACCAAAATCATCACCAACACTTTTTCCTCGATTTCTTGTTTTGAATCCGTTTCTTTTCTCTCTCAAAGAGGATTTTTAGCGGGTCCTAGACTCCTAGTTCTTACTCATTCTCCGTCTAGGATTTGACAGATTAAGAGAGAAATACGCACAACTCAAATCAACTTTTGCAATAAGACTGCAAAGACAATTCTCGTAGCCGCAATTCACAGTCTTTAAAATAATCAACAATCTGGAAGTGACAATCACCGTTTTTTTTTTTTGGAACTTTTTCAGAGAAGATCTTTGAGGCGGTGATCAAACCAGCGGGTAAGATAGATTCGTTGAGGTTGTCTACTCAAAATTGGCTTTCAAGAGTTTCTTTGGTTTATGTCATCTTGTTGAAATACTCCATCTCCTTACTCATGTGAAGATATGGATCGTCGCCTTTATGGCTTGTATCTCAAAGGAAGCAGCTTAGAGAGATTAAATAATATAATAACATATCTCTGCTTCAATCCCATTGGTCGTCCTCCATCTTCAAAGACAAACGTCAAAGACCATTGATGGTGAGACAGTGGGATAACGTGTGTATCTTTTGGTTCCAATACGAAATCGTCGAAATTTTTTTATTCCGATATGAAATCATTGAAAAGTTCGGAGCTTTAGAACATCGCAAAGGCGATTTTTACTTTTCTCTTGATTCTTCACACCTTTTTTATAAAATCTTCTTCTTGTGTTTTGTAATGAATCCGAAATTTCATGGAAATTTTTGTTTCTTTTTTTTCCACGACATAACTTGGAGAATAGTTTTATTGATATTAAGAGACAATTCTAGGAAGAATCTGTTTTTCTTTCCCTTTATCACATAAGCCTGGACGAATATGTTGTCATTGACATCGAGAAACAAATGTTCATGAATAATTTGCTTCTTTTTTTGTCACATATTCTTCAACGAAACTGTGTCCATTGACATAGAGAAACAAATGTTCATGAAGAATTTTTTTTTCTTTCTTTGTCACATATTATTCAACGAAACTGTTTTTATTGACATAGAGAAACAAATGTTCAAGAATAACTTGTTTTTCTTTCTTTCTATCACATAAGTTTTTGGAATTTTCTTTTCTTAGATCCACCGATCTGGTTTACTAAGCATATCGACTTCGAGTTTTAAGAATCATAAAGCTTTTTGTCCCCTTGGACGGCGGCCAAATTATGAGTGCAAAAATTAGTAATGATCTCGATTCACAATAGAATAAAATTGGGATCAAAACTTTTGTAGATGAAACACCAAATCAAATGTAAGAATAAACAAATAAGAATCAAAAAAAAATGTGAACAATATTTTTATTAATAATATATGAAATGAATCGTGATGGAGGAAGAACAATGATTCTTTAGTATGTCCATCTCTCTCTCGTGGAAAAGGTCTTTCCTCCCCCTCCTTCTCTTGTCATCTTCATTCTTTTCGGACATTAATCTCATAATTAATTCACAAATTAATTACAAGATTTGACCATTACCATTAATTTATGAATTTAATCACAAACTAATGTCAATATTTGACCGTTTTGACTTAGCCATTCGAACATTCATGGATTTTGTGTGACGGTGGGCTTTTGATGAAATGGACCGAATTCGTAGTGCGAGATCCCACACCAACATTTTATATCTTGTAGTGAGTCACATTGCTTTAAATTAGTTTGAGACATTTTAAGAAAGAACCCAAAACTTAATCCGTACAAACCTAATTACTTGGCCCAAATCGGATAACAATAATACTAGTGAGTGGATTTTAAGTAGGCAAAGCCCATAACTATTTGAAATCTTTTAAGTCAATTAGAAAACGTAAAGTAAAGAAATGCTATTGTATTGATAACAAAAATCCTCTAAGTGTAGACAAATATTTTTTTCCACGAGTAGTCAAACTTACGTGGATCTCTAAAGTTACATGTAATTTAGATTAGACGGGTTGCATAAAGTCTATACTAGTAGTCATGACTTAACTCACTGAGCAATCCTCGGGAAGGTTGGACCAACTTTACAAAAATCTGAGCGATCTTAGTTAGCCTATACTAACAGTGTATAGGATTCCTAGAGACCAAACAACCCGAACCTTTTCTACACACTTAGGTTGGTTAGTGTTCACTAAGCCAGTGAGTAGCTAAAGGCACGTTAGAAAATGATAGACCGCTCAGCTTACCCCAAGAAATATACATTCGCCAACCTAGCATATTGAATAGGGTGTAGGTAAGGTAGTAGCCCACTTCATATTAATCTAAACACGCGCCTTGGAGTAGTTGACCATTGTTAAAATTTTGATCTTTTCTTTTTTTTTGGAAGAATGTTAAATTTTATTCAAACCAAAAAACGAACTTTTGTTACAATGAAGTTTTCATAATTTGAAATCATTCCGAATGTTTAGAAAAGTTTTAATTCCGTTCGGCTCATGACGTCCTCTCTCGCGTTCCAAACCAAACCATTAGTACCTCGGCATATCGACGATCTCCGGTTCTCTGTAACGTGCTCAGTCGATTTTGAATAGATTTATCCACAAACTTCGCAAGCTGCTGCGATGTCATTGGTGTTTGACCATGTCGTCTTTCATTTCGTTCTCTCCATATTTGGTAGATCGTCGTTTGGAAAGTGTATCGGAACACAAATTGTCGGATGTCGGTTAGATTTCTCCCCATAAGTAAATCCAACAGTTGAAGCCATGCTGTTGTGTAGAGGTTTCCTAAGAGTCCCCTTGTTAGTGTTTTCCACACCCTTGCCGAAAAAGTGCACCTGAAAAAGAGATGGTTCCCACCCAATGTTTTGTTCTATCTCCCGTTGACAGCCTGTTTAGAATCGCAAGCCACGCAAAAAACGAGTACTTTGGTGTTGCGTGGGTAAACCACACACCGTTGCACCAATTTTTTTGTGACTTATTGTTCGAATTTGTGACCATGTTTTCTTTGAATTGAATTCCGTCTTGAATTTCCCCGCATCACCCCTCCATAATACCTTATCTTCTGCCTCTATTCGTAAGTTCCTAGCCCGAGTAATCGCTTCTTCTATTGTGTTAAGTACCTCATGTCTATGCCTCCGATAAGTATGCGAGTGCATTACCTCGGCCATGGTTGCATGTCGTGGTATTCCCAAATCAATTGTGCCTCTTGCACCTATCACATTGTAAATATTTCCCAAGTTAGACCAGTTGTCGTACCAAAATGAAGTGTTCTTACCATTCCACACTTCAACACGAAGGAAGTTGCTTGCTCGTGTTCGATCTTTCATTAGCTTCCTCTAAATCCATGATCCGGATGATGTTGACTCGTTTGAAGCCCACAATGAACCATCCCGAATTAATATTTTCTTAACCCACATAACCCATAGAGAGTCTTTTTTGGATGCCAATCTCCAAATAAGTTTCAAACCACTCACTATGTTTGCCTCCTTTAGCGATTTAAATCCCAACCCACCTTCATGTTTCGGTTTGCATACCTCTATCCAAGCCACTTTTGATTTATTTGAGCTTAAGGATGGTCCTGACCACAGGAATGCCGCACACAAACTCTCAATCTTCTTTGTACATTGGCTTGGTAGTTTAAATGCTTGAATTCAAAAGTTGACGATTCCATGAATAACCGATTTTAGAAGTTATTGTCTTCCCGCATATGACAAGTACCTTGTTGTCCAGGAGCTCATTCTTGATCTTACTTTGTCAATGAGCGGTTCATAGTCAGCCATGCTCAGCCGTTTAGAGAGTAGGGGCAGGCCTAAGTATTTCACCGGTAAGTGTCCAGTGTTGAGACCGAATTGCGACATGATATCTTCTTGATTTGTGGCAGAGACTCCAGCCATAAACAATGTTGATTTTTTATGACTTATCTTTAGTCCGGAGTAAGAAGCAAATTCGTCGAGTATCTTGATTGTTTCTCCAATGGAACGCTTTGTACCATCCACGAAAACCAGGAGGTCATCTGCAAAACAAAGGTGGGTGATCTTTACGTTTTTACACCTCGGATGGAATCCTATCCGTCTCTCCACAACCGCTTTGTCAATCATTTTAGACAAGACCTCCTGCAAATCACAAACAAGTATGGTGATAGGGCGCATCCCTGTCTTAAACCCCTCGAGCTTCCAAAATAACCTTCTAACTCGCCATTCACCTGAACCGAGAAAGAAGCCATGGTGATACATAACCGTATATGATATAATGCGTTTTTGGCGCGTTTTAACCCTTGTTTTGTAGGCTTTTATCGAGTCTTTCACTCTCTATCGAGTCATTCTAGGTACAAAAGTGGCTGGAAACAATGACTGGGGCTTGCAATTGGATTTGGCAAGAAAGGAATGAAGTTGGACCCTTTTTGAACATTTTGGAGAAAAGGGAGCACCTAGTACAAAAGAGGGAGCACCAGCCCAGGTGCTCCCAGCGGATTCCAATTAAGGAAAATTTCATTTAACCTATTTTGGAAGCCCTAATTTCTACCAGCCGCCGTGGCCTTTAAATAGGGGACTCTCTGCATCTGTTGGACATCATCACGCAGCCACAAAGATCACGACACACATATCACAGAGATCACACAAAAGAGAGAGAGATCGCGAGAGAAAGATCGAAGGAGAGAGATCGAGAGGAAAGAAAAAGGTTCGATACTCACCTCTGGAAATTTGGATCACGCCACAACACAGCAGCCACGAGAGGAGAGAGATCAACGAGAGAGAGAGAGAGAGAGATTCATACTTATTTTTGGAGATTTGTCTTCCACATATTTGTTGAAGTTTTCTTAAACCCTACTCTTTCATATTTCAATTCAATGAAGTTTCTATCATCTCTTGCTGCTGTTGTTTGTTTGATCATGAGCGAGTAATCCACTTGTTAGGTTAAGGGTTTTCGATGGGATAGAATTCATGAACTAAGCATAGATAGGTTTTATATATATCATTCGATAGTCTCCATCTATTGTCGATCATATTGCCTAGGTTAGCTTGATCACCTAGCCTTTGATTCTAGGTTGAATTTACTTATCAAAAGTTTGTAAATTGCTGGAATTGACATAGATGGACGATTTGATCCATAGCCAACGAAAGTTGAAGTTAGGGCATCTCGTGAACATATCAACCCAAATCGCTAATGCTTGATAATCCTTTTTAACCTCAACGACAGTTAGGGTGTTAGATTGATTGTTAGATTTGTAGATGCCACGAAAGTGGATCTCCTTATATTTATGGTTGAGTTCGAGACTTGTTCATAATCGCATGCCTGAATAATTGCTTGGTTCTTGATATTCGAATCCCTGAGAATTATCCCTGGCCTAACGCCTTCCTATTATTGTTTACAACCGATTTTACATTTTGTTTTGCTTTAATTATCGTGACATTTAAACCCAACTTGAATCGCTTAGCTGAGATTATTTTCCATAGAATTAGAGCGTATTGCTGGTCCCTTAACGAACCTGAACTATTCTACATTGATTAGTGAATCTAGGTTTTAATCTTTAGAAACCGGTAAAAGATTATTCATCAAATTGGCGCCGTTGCGACGGGGACCAACTCGATAACTCTAATTTTCGTTTACGATTTTAGACTAAGCACTAATCTCGTTCTTTTGTTTCTCTTGTGTGTGTTTCAGGTGTATGAACTCAAGGAAAATAAGGAGAAATCTTCAAACTCCCCTCGTCACTTTGAGTAACCCTGAGCTTGCGAGACTAGAACAAGAAAACAGACAACAAAGGACTTAAGGAATAAGTCCTAGCAAGTTCTAGCAATAAGTCTTAAGGAATACGATTGAACTACGAAATCCAGTGGGATGGACTCCCACAAGATCGATGACCTTACTGCTAAGGTCAACTTGTTGCTCAAGGCTAACCAAAGGATGGTTCATTTTGCAGATGAGAATGGTGAACCATTTTCTGAGGAGATGGGTGAAGAAGGAATCACCCAGACCTATAGGAGCCACCTAAACCAAGGTCAGAATCAGTTTCAAGGGGGAGTTCAACAGAAACCACAATTTTCTAACTTTCAGGCTCCTGCGAGCTCGGGAAGTACTTCTCAGGATGAACTCAAGGTTATGATGCAGCAGCTAATGGTTAATCAACAGAAGTCTGCCACTGAAATCAAAACGCAGGTAGACGCCATGTACTCGGATCTCAATGGTAGACTTGAAGCTGTTTGCAACCACGTGAAGAGGCTTGACATTCAGGTAGCTCAGATCTCGGCATCAGCTAAGCGACCACCAGGGACTCTTCTAGGAAAAGTTGAAACAAATCCCAGAGAACACTGCAATGTGATATTAGTTCAGAGTGAGGTGGAAACTGTCTCAGCATCACTTGCACCAGAGACAGCAGAAGAGGTTGTCGAATCATTACCATACATCCCTAGGATCTCATACCCTCAAAGACTGAAATATGAGATTGATGAAAAGAAGCTGGCTGAGTTTAATAAGATGGTGAGTGAGCTTCCTCCTGATATATCTTTTGAAGAGGCATTTAGAGTTGATCCTGCATATCATGAGTTCTCCAAGGATACCAAGAAGAGTCTCACGGTAGTCAAGGCTCTCTTTGCTGAAGCAAGGAATACATCATCTCCAATGAAGCAGTTGCCAAAGCTAGAAGACCCTGGGATGTTTGTTGTTCCATGCTCTATTGCAGGAGTTGAATTTAAGGAATCTCTCTGCGATTCTGGGTCTTCCATCAATCTCATGTCTAAGGCTATTGCAGAACAGCTTGGGATTACTACGATGAGAGCTACTAATATATCTCTTAAGTTTGCAGACTCTTCCACCAAGGTTCCACAAGGTACTATTCATGATTTACATGTTCAAGTTAGAAATTGTCTTGTTCCTACTGACTTTCAGGTGGTGGAGATGAGCGAAGATCCTGGTATACCTTTGATCCTTGGAAGACCGTTTCTGGCGACAGTGGGTGCAATTGTAGATTTGCCTAATAGAAGAGTCTCGTTCTCTAATATTGACAAGCAGGTCTTCTACAAAACTATACCCACTAATGAAACAGCCAAACTTGCATCTTGTGTTACCGTTATCAATGGAGATAAGATGCAAATGGTGACAAAGAGAGATTTCAATGATAAGAGTGAGGTCAAGGAAGTCCTAGATGGAGACCCTCTTATCATAACAAAGCAGACCAGGCAAAAGAGCAGGGTAAAGGAGAAGGAGATGAGCCAAAGAATCAAGGGTGATTCTCATATAGTTTTAGAACCTCAGAGACGTGTTGGTGACACGATTGAGTACAAGGTAAAGTCCAAAGGGATTTCGAAACCTTTCTCCAAAGTTAGAGCTATTCTCACATCTGAGCTGAAAGAGAAAGGTGAAGAAGCTATGAAAGCTATGTTGAGCAAGGTTCTGAAGCTGAAGATTACTGATTGGAGAGCTTGTTTTGGAGAAAGTTCTCACGCCCCTCATCCTGACTGACTTATGAGATCCAAGTCAAGCTAAAGACTTTAACCAAGCGCTTGGTGGGAGGCAACCCACCGGTACGTTTTCTAACCTTTTCAATTTGATTTCTTGTATTACTAACTTTGGATTTCAGTTTGAGTTTTCAGGTTTTTGAAAAAAAAAATAATAATAAAAAAAAAAAAAATTGTGTTGTGGAATACGCAAGGAGGATCGATCGATCCCCTTAGCTAGATCGATCGATCCGATCGATCGATCCGGAGTGAGAAGTTCAACATGCAGTCTATCGGTGAATCTCAGGATCGACATACACAATCGATCCATTGCCCAGAACAAATTGAAAAGGGAGCACATGCTCTCCGATATGGAGCACTTGCTCCCCATGAGAGCACCCAAGGCAGATCGATCGATCTCTTCTGATAGATCGATCGATCCATGATGATGAGATCAAAAACCATTTCAGCGGTCAACCTCAGGATCGATCTGCACATCGATCCAATTCCCAGAGGAGCACCTGCTCCCCAACACAGAGCACCTGCTCCCCAGAAAGAGCACCTGCTCTCCAGGGTAAAAATTTAAAATTAAAAATTCAGATTTAGGCCCACCAAGAGGTAAGTATTTCCATAAACATTTTTACTTTCTGATTTTCATTCTTATTTTTCTTTTCACTCTTTCTTTTCTTATTCTCACACCGAGACGGTGTGAAGTAAGTCTGGGGGGAGTTGCTACTAATCTCGTTTATTTTGGATGTTTTGCTTATGTTTCTTATGTCCTATTTTGAGTCTTTCTTTTCGTTTGTTTTATCAAGTCAAGACTTTGTAGGGAATTAGGACTTTATCTTATGATGATCTTTGAACTATCTATGTTTAACTTTCTCTCTAGTGACCATTTCTTCAGAGAGTGGATACAAGGAACAGCTGGAACACTTTGACACACCATCTTCCAGGTTTCATATTGACCAAAATTTCTCTCGCTATTGGCACTAGATTAGGGAAACGAACCATATTCAGGACTCCTTATTCTTTTTATCACTCTTGTTGTTCCTGAATAGCTAGCTCATTTTTAGTTAGTACCCTCCTTAACCCTAACCTCTTTTCAAGCCCCTTGCATTCTTGTTACTTCATTGTCATATGTGCAGCATATGCGCAAAAGGGTTGGAAAGAATTGGGTCAACACTGCATCTAAATCACTCTTTCTGAAGAACGAGAGCACCTAAAGCCCAGAAAGGAGTACCCGCTCTCCGTACTGAGAGCACCCATACCACCTGCTCCTATTTTCAGAAGATGGTTTATATGAGTGGAACAATAATCCACGAGGAGGAGTGACGATGATGAGCTCCACTTGGGTATGTACAACAACTCTGATATTTTCGCGTTTTGAGAGGCACACACATTGGTAATCGAAAACCCTCTTCATCATCATCAAAAACTTATGTACCCAAAAAAAAAAAAAAAAAAAAAAAAACAGTAAACCGATGAGGAAGAGTGGTGAATTTGTAAGTTAGAATGTGTCTCTCTGCACGGCAAGTATACCCAAGGTGGACGATGGCAACATGAGTCGGTTGGAAGATTTGGAGAAGAAAGAGTGGTTTAGAGAATGTGGATATCAACGTACCCGTTCTCTCTTGCAATTTTGTGCAATATCCTGCATCCTCGACGAAACATCGGGTAACCCTTAAACACTTTAAACACTTATGAACTCCACCTCTAAATGGCCAAACACCCTTAACGTCGTCTACCCTAAATGGTGCCTTTAGCGAGATCCTCACGCAACTTTAATGCGTTGAGTTTGTGTTTGGGAAATGGAACTTGGTTGAGAAATGTGATTGAGGATGTTTTGGTAAAGCTTTGTTATTCGTAATTTAGATTATGTGGTCTGTAGATTGAGGGTTTTAAACTCGGTTCACTGAGGATAAAAGAGTTCCCGCGTTTTCAAACCTTTCTCCTTTACTTGGTCTTGAATTTGTTTGAGGACAAACAAAGATCTAAGTCTGAGGGAATTGATATAATGCATTTTTGGCGCGTTTTAACCCTTGTTTTGTAGGCTTTTATCGAGTTTTTCACTCTCTATCGAGTCATTCTAGGTACAAAAGTGGCTGGAAACAATGACTAGGGCTTGCAATTGGATTTGGCAAGAAAGGAATGAAGTTGGACCCTTTTTGAACATTTTGGAGAAAAGGGAGCACCTAGTACAGAAGAGGGAGCACCAGCCCAGGTGCTCCCAGCGGATTCCAATTAAGAAAAATTTCATTCAACCTATTTTGGAAGCCCTAATTTCTACCAGCCACCGTGGCCTTTAAATAGGGGACTCTCTACATTTTTTGGACATCATCACGCAGCCACAAAGATCACGACACACATATCATAGAGATCACACAAAAGAGAGAGAAATCGTGAGAGAAAGATCGAAGGAGAGAGATCGAGAGGAAAGAAAAAGGTTCGATACTCACCTCTGGAAATTTGGATCACGCCACAACACAGCAGCCACGAGAGGAGAGAGATCAACGAGAGAGAGAGAGAGAGAGATTCATACTTATTTTTGGAGATTTGTCTTCTATTTGTTGAAGTTTTCTTAAACCCTACTCTTTCATATTTCAATTCAATGAAGTTTCTATCATCTCTTGCTGCTGTTGTTTGTTTGATCATGAGCGAGTAATCCACTTGTTAGGTTAAGGGTTTTCGATGGGATAGAATTGATGTATTACGTTTTTGACGTATTCTAACCAATGTTTTCAATGGTTTTTCGAGTCTTTTCTTTGTCTTTAGAATCTTTTTAGGTTTAAACACGTTTGGATGGAGTCTAAGGCAAAATAGGAAGGATAAGAAGAAAAGGAGCAGAAAATGGTCAGAAGTTTGGCATTCGTTGAGTGACTTTCCGCCATTGGATCGAGCTGAAATTTGAACACAAGACAGAGAGTCGCGTTAGCTTTCATTTGGAAGTAATATGAAGTTATTCCAACGGTGGGATCGAAAGTTATGGGAGTTTTAGTGAAGACATGTCAGTCTGCCTTAACCGACCGGTTTGCTGGAAATTAAGTAAATTGCAGATTTTCCTATTTTGACTCGGTTTGAACCAAAAACGTGATTTAGCCTATTTATTCTAATTTTTAGCCATTGTTTAGGCAACACTTTATTTTTATCAGACTTTGAGTTTCTGCAATTTGTAAGCACCAGGGAGACGAATCTCTGACTCTACGATTATTGAGAAGATTTCTGAACCCTATTGGATTTCTATTTTATTAATCATGAGTTTTTCCTCATCTTCTTGTTATTTATTCATCTCCATGTCTGAGTAGATCTATAGTTAGGTTTTAGGGTTTCAAGGGATTTCATGAATCGATGAATTAGACATAGATAGGGATTTGTATTTGTCTTCATCTATCGTTGTTCTTATTGCTTGAATTAGATTGATCACCTAGTTCCTGATGTTAGGATGTTTAATGCACCAAAAGTGTTCGATTAAATGCCTGAAAGAACGTAGATGAGCAAATTGTCCTTAGCCAACGAAAGCTGATGCTAAGGCGATTTGTGAACATATTAAACCTGCTCGTTAATGTTTGTCTAGAATTCTAAGTTCAAACGACAGTTTAGAATCTTAGGTTGCTAGATAAAGTGATTGATACCACGACAGTGGATTGGTTATAAATTTATGTTTGAGTTCGAGACTGCGCTGAATTGTTCCCTGAATAATTGTCTGATTCGTGATTTCTGATTTCCTACGAATATCCGTAAAGCCTGACGTTTTTAATTCATAAGTTCCATCGTTTATTTGTCATTCTTATTTTATTTTGCAAACAACCACATTTTGTCATCTTAGCTTAATTTCAATCTTATACTTTCGTAGTGTAACACTTGGTCCTTGTGGATTCGATCCCATAATTACCACTTCGATTGCTGTGCACTTGCAGTGTTATTTAGGGTTAAAACCTGTGATTATCAAGTTTTTAGCGCCGTTGCCGGGGACCAATTACATTGCCTTCGAATTTGGGATTGAAATTTAGTCTAAGACACTAACTTTTTTCTTTTTTTTTTTCTTTTTCTTTTGTATAGGTTCTTATAGTGATGGCCATGGATTACAATGAGTGGCCACAAGAGAATGAAGACACATTCGAAGATGAGCCTTATGTGGAGCCTCCATTTGATGAGAATGTACTTACAATAGAGCAAAAAGTGGAGTTGGATGAGCTTTACAAGGAAAATCCAACCTTGACAAGGAGAGATTTGGCGGCTATGATCCGGGTGAATCTCATCTCACACCGGGCTTCACTTGAAGGAAGGGAGCTCAAATTTTCTGAGATTACCGTAGCTCATTCACTTGAAGAGGTAATTTATTGGGTTCCACCAAGCCAACTAGAAGGTACATGCGACTCACCCTTTGATTTTCATGATAATAAGGATAGTCTCATGCCTTGTAGTGAAGATGTAGCTTCTAGTTTGCAGACTCCCATGCTCATTCAAGAATGTTATGATTTAATATGTGAGACTCAAAGACTACATACTCTAAGAGTAGAAAAGCTTGCTAGGGATTATCATGAAGTATGCTTTGATATCAATCATCTGTTTGCTTTAAGTGTTCATGATTTCGAGTTTCAGGTTTCAATGCTAGAGGAATCTAGTTCTCTTCTTGAAAGTTCTTGTCTAGTAGATGTGCTTAATATAGATAATATCTTGAATGAGATAGAGAACCCTAAGGTCGAGGTAGATTCTGGGAATGAGAATGTTGTGTTCTACATGATTGATGGGGATGAAGTTAACTATTTGATGATTAACTCGTTTAAGCCTGAAGTTGATTTTATCTTTCCATCAAATGCATTTGATTCTCATGAACATCTAACTAGGGAAGATTTTAAGATATATGCTACATCTGTAGTAAGGTCCCTTGATGAGAATTTTGTCTCTTTCATATGGATGTGTCTTCTTGCATATTGTGTTTATTTTTCTAATAGGAGAAGGACAAAAGGTGCATTGGCTCAACCTTTTGATTCTTATGATTAACCTATGTGTTCATAAGTCAAGCTAAAGACTTAAAACAAGCGCTTGGTGGGAGGCAACCCATCTTCTAACTTTTAGTTTTGGTTTTCGGTGTTTCAGAAAAAGAAAAAAAAACCGTGCAAATAAGGGGCAGATCGATCGATCTATGCACGGATCGATCGATCCGGATATTTGAGCCAAAGCAGCGGCTCACCTCAGGATCGACTTGGCAGAATCGAACAAAAGTAGATCGATCGATCCACATACAGATCGATCGATCCGTGCAAAGTACGTGCAAAAAAAAAAAAAACTTTTCATTTTATTTTACTTTTTTTGAGTCTCTTTTGCCTTTCTCTTGATTTGATTTATTTTCACACCGAGACGGTGTGAAATAAGTCTGGCGGAAGGTATTTATCGTTTACTAACGCCTTTTTTTTATTTGTTTTGTTTATTTTGGGTCATTTTTATGTTTTTATGAGTCAGTCCAAGTTGTTTTATTGAGTCAAGAGTATTATATTTAGAAAACTATGATGTAACATTTCTCTTTGTTTATTGACTATTTCATTTAAGTGACCATTGCTGCAGAATGAATTCATATCTGACTAACGAAAAATCCAAAGGCTAACTAGTTAACTAGAGACGTCTCTTGTTTCCAGCAAAGTCCACTAAGCTTGAGCTAATTGCACCCTCATTGGAATGAATGGTGTCTATAGAGCTTGATTCTTCGTTCGTACTGGACAGATGCACCTTGTGTGAAAAAGTGATGGTACTCCTCTCCCTTTTTCTAAGTTATAAATGGTATAAGGTTGAGAATAGTGCAAAGATCCTGACGACCCTGTCTCCTCACAAGGAACAACAGTAGTGAGTCCTCACGAGCATGTCTCCTCACAAGGAACAGTAGTAGTGAGCGCTATTCTAAAGCTGTAACGGAAGCATCCTCACGACCATGTTTCCTCACAAGGAACATAAAAGTGAGAAACACTGTTTTTGAGTTATTAAAAAAATAAGTCTGGGGAGAGGAAGAGTACCAAAATGTTGTATTGGTGATCTGTCATGGTATTGTACGGGAACGAATCTACAAGGTTCTTGGCACTGAGATTATCAATGAGGCTAGCGATGATGGATAGTGGACAGTGTTGCGAAATCTTGGGATGAATTTGGGGGGGTTGGAAATGTCTGCGGAGAAGTACATGGTGGTTCGATTTGATTCATCTTTGCAGCACGTGGATTACGAATTTAGTGGTCAATAAACGCTCCAAAAGAGAAGCTGAGTTTCCACGTTTTCAAACCTCTTTCACAAGTTTAGTCTTCTGTTTTGCTTGAGGGCAAGCAAAAAGCTAAGTCTGGGGGAGTTGATGTATTGCGTTTTTGACGTATTCTAACCAATGTTTTCAATGGTTTTTCGAGTCTTTTCTATGTTTTTAGAATCTTTTCAGGTTTAAACACGTTTGGATGGAGTCTAAGGCAAAATAGCAAGGATAAGAAGAAAAATAGCAGAAAATGGTCAGAAGTTTGGCATTCGTTGAGTGACTTTCCGCCATTGGATCGAGCTGAAATTTGAACACAAGACAGAGAGTCGCGTTAGCTTTCATTTGGAAGTAATATGAAGTTATTCCAACGGTGGGATCGAAAGTTATGGGAGTTTTAGTGAAGACATGTCAGTCTGCCTTAACCGACCGGTTTGCTGGAAATTAAGTAAATTGCAGATTTTCCTATTTTGACTCGGTTTGAACCAAAAACGTGATTTAGCCTATTTATTCTAATTTTTAGCCATTGTTTAGGCAACACTTTATTTTTATCAGACTTTGAGTTTCTGCAATTTGTAAGCACCAGGGAGACGAATCTCTGACTCTACGATTATTGAGAAGATTTCTGAACCCTATTGGATTTCTATTTTATTAATCATGAGTTTTTCCTCATCTTCTTGTTGTTTATTCATCTCCATGTCTGAGTAGATCTATAGTTAGGTTTTAGAGTTTCAAGGGATTTCATGAATCGATGAATTAGACATAGATAGGGATTTGTATTTGTCTTCATCTATCGTTGTTCTTATTGCTTGAATTAGATTGATCACCTAGTTCCTGATGTTAGGATGTTTAATGCACCAAAAGTGTTCGATTAAATGCTTGAAAGAACGTAGATGAGCAAATTGTCCTTAGCCAACGAAAGCTAATGCTAAGGCGATTTGTGAACATATTAAACCTGCTCGTTAATGTTTGTCTAGAATTCTAAGTTCAAACGACAGTTTAGAATCTTAGGTTGCTAGATAAAGTGATTGATACCACGACAGTGGATTGGTTATAAATTTATGTTTGAGTTCGAGACTGCGCTGAATTGTTCCCTGAATAATTGTCTGATTCGTGATTTCTGATTTCCTGCGAATATCCGTAAAGCCTGACGTTTTTAATTCATAAGTTCACATCGTTTATTTGTCATTCTTATTTTATTTTGCAAACAACCACATTTTGTCATCTTAGCTTAATTTCAATCTTATACTTTCGTAGTGTAACACTTGGTCCTTGTGGATTCGATCCCATAATTACCACTTCGATTGCTGTGCACTTGCAGTGTTATTTAGGGTTAAAACCTGTGATTATCAAGTTTTTGGCGCCGTTGCCGGGGACCAATTACATTGCCTTCGAATTTGGGATTGAAATTTAGTCTAAGACACTAACTTTTTTCTTTTTTTTTTCTTTTTCTTTTGTATAGGTTCTTATAGTGATGGCCATGGATTACAATGAGTGGCCACAAGAGAATGAAGACACATTCGAAGATGAGCCTTATGTGGAGCCTCCATTTGATGAGAATGTACTTACAATAGAGCAAAAAGTGGAGTTGGATGAGCTTTACAAGGAAAATCCAACCTTGACAAGGAGAGATTTGGCGGCTATGATCCGGGTGAATCTCATCTCACACCGGGCTTCACTTGAAGGAAGGGAGCTCAAATTTTCTGAGATTACCGTAGCTCATTCACTTGAAGAGGTAATTTATTGGGTTCCACCAAGCCAACTAGAAGGTACATGCGACTCACCCTTTGATTTTCATGATAATAAGGATAGTCTCATGCCTTGTAGTGAAGATGTAGCTTCTAGTTTGCAGACTCCCATGCTCATTCAAGAATGTTATGATTTAATATGTGAGACTCAAAGACTACATACTCTAAGAGTAGAAAAGCTTGCTAGGGATTATCATGAAGTATGCTTTGATATCAATCATCTGTTTGCTTTAAGTGTTCATGATTTCGAGTTTCAGGTTTCAATGCTAGAGGAATCTAGTTCTCTTCTTGAAAGTTCTTGTCTAGTAGATGTGCTTAATATAGATAATATCTTGAATGAGATAGAGAACCCTAAGGTCGAGGTAGATTCTGGGAATGAGAATGTTGTGTTCTACATGATTGATGGGGATGAAGTTAACTATTTGATGATTAACTCGTTTAAGCCTGAAGTTGATTTTATCTTTCCATCAAATGCATTTGATTCTCATGAACATCTAACTAGGGAAGATTTTAAGATATATGCTACATCTGTAGTAAGGTCCCTTGATGAGAATTTTGTCTCTTTCATATGGATGTGTCTTCTTGCATATTGTGTTTATTTTTCTAATAGGAGAAGGACAAAAGGTGCATTGGCTCAACCTTTTGATTCTTATGATTAACCTATGTGTTCATAAGTCAAGCTAAAGACTTAAAACAAGCGCTTGGTGGGAGGCAACCCATCTTCTAACTTTTAGTTTTGGTTTTCGGTGTTTCAGAAAAAGAAAAAAAAACCGTGCAAATAAGGGGCAGATCGATCGATCTATGCACGGATCGATCGATCCGGATATTTGAGCCAAAGCAGCGGCTCACCTCAGGATCGACTTGGCAGAATCGAACAAAAGTAGATCGATCGATCCACATACAGATCGATCGATCCGTGCAAAGTACGTGCAAAAAAAAAAAAAACTTTTCATTTTATTTTACTTTTTTTGAGTCTCTTTTGCCTTTCTCTTGATTTGATTTATTTTCACACCGAGACGGTGTGAAATAAGTCTGGCGGAAGGTATTTATCGTTTACTAACGCCTTTTTTTTATTTGTTTTGTTTATTTTGGGTCATTTTTATGTTTTTATGAGTCAGTCCAAGTTGTTTTATTGAGTCAAGAGTATTATATTTAGAAAACTATGATGTAACATTTCTCTTTGTTTATTGACTATTTCATTTAAGTGACCATTGCTGCAGAATGAATTCATATCTGACTAACGAAAAATCCAAAGGCTAACTAGTTAACTAGAGACGTCTCTTGTTTCCAGCAAAGTCCACTAAGCTTGAGCTAATTGCACCCTCATTGGAATGAATGGTGTCTATAGAGCTTGATTCTTCGTTCGTACTGGACAGATGCACCTTGTGTGAAAAAGTGATGGTACTCCTCTCCCTTTTTCTAAGTTATAAATGGTATAAGGTTGAGAATAGTGCAAAGATCCTGACGACCCTGTCTCCTCACAAGGAACAACAGTAGTGAGTCCTCACGAGCATGTCTCCTCACAAGGAACAGTAGTAGTGAGCGCTATTCTAAAGCTGTAACGGAAGCATCCTCACGACCATGTTTCCTCACAAGGAACATAAAAGTGAGAAACACTGTTTTTGAGTTATTAAAAAAATAAGTCTGGGGAGAGGAAGAGTACCAAAATGTTGTATTGGTGATCTGTCATGGTATTGTACGGGAACGAATCTACAAGGTTCTTGGCACTGAGATTATCAATGAGGCTAGCGATGATGGATAGTGGACAGTGTTGCGAAATCTTGGGATGAATTTGGGGGGGTTGGAAATGTCTGCGGAGAAGTACATGGTGGTTCGATTTGATTCATCTTTGCAGCACGTGGATTACGAATTTAGTGGTCAATAAACGCTCCAAAAGAGAAGCTGAGTTTCCACGTTTTCAAACCTCTTTCACAAGTTTAGTCTTCTGTTTTGCTTGAGGGCAAGCAAAAAGCTAAGTCTGGGGGAGTTGATGTATTGCGTTTTTGACGTATTCTAACCAATGTTTTCAATGGTTTTTCGAGTCTTTTCTATGTTTTTAGAATCTTTTCAGGTTTAAACACGTTTGGATGGAGTCTAAGGCAAAATAGCAAGGATAAGAAGAAAAATAGCAGAAAATGGTCAGAAGTTTGGCATTCGTTGAGTGACTTTCCGCCATGGGATCGAGCTGAAAATTTGAACACAAGACAGAGAGTCGCGTTAGCTTTCATTTGGAAGTAATATGAAGTTATTCCAACGGTGGGATCGAAAGTTATGGGAGTTTTAGTGAAGACATGTCAGTCTGCCTTAACCGACCGGTTTGCTGGAAATTAAGTAAATTGCAGATTTTCCTATTTTGACTCGGTTTGAACCAAAAACGTGATTTAGCCTATTTATTCTAATTTTTAGCCATTGTTTAGGCAACACTTTATTTTTATCAGACTTTGAGTTTCTGCAATTTGTAAGCACCAGGGAGACGAATCTCTGACTCTACGATTATTGAGAAGATTTCTGAACCCTATTGGATTTCTATTTTATTAATCATGAGTTTTTCCTCATCTTCTTGTTATTTATTCATCTCCATGTCTGAGTAGATCTATAGTTAGGTTTTAGGGTTTCAAGGGATTTCATGAATCGATGAATTAGACATAGATAGGGATTTGTATTTGTCTTCATCTATCGTTGTTCTTATTGCTTGAATTAGATTGATCACCTAGTTCCTGATGTTAGGATGTTTAATGCACCAAAAGTGTTCGATTAAATGCCTGAAAGAACGTAGATGAGCAAATTGTCCTTAGCCAACGAAAGCTGATGCTAAGGCGATTTGTGAACATATTAAACCTGCTCGTTAATGTTTGTCTAGAATTCTAAGTTCAAACGACAGTTTAGAATCTTAGGTTGCTAGATAAAGTGATTGATACCACGACAGTGGATTGGTTATAAATTTATGTTTGAGTTCGAGACTGCGCTGAATTGTTCCCTGAATAATTGTCTGATTCGTGATTTCTGATTTCCTGCGAATATCCGTAAAGCCTGACGTTTTTAATTCATAAGTTCACATCGTTTATTTGTCATTCTTATTTTATTTTGCAAACAACCACATTTTGTCACCTTAGCTTAATTTCAATCTTATACTTTCGTAGTGTAACACTTGGTCCTTGTGGATTCGATCCCATAATTACCACTTCGATTGCTGTGCACTTGCAGTGTTATTTAGGGTTAAAACCTGTGTTATCAAGAATTCATGAACTAAGCATAGATAGGTTTTATATATATCATTCGATAGTCTCCATCTATTGTCGATCATATTGCCTAGGTTAGCTTGATCACCTAGCCTTTGATTCTAGGTTGAATTTACTTATCAAAAGTTTGTAAATTGCTGGAATTGACATAGATGGGCGATTTGATCCATAGCTAACGAAAGTTGAACTTAGGGCATCTCGTGAACATATCAACCCAAATCGCTAATGCTTGATAATCCTTTTTAACCTCAATGACAGTTAGGGTGTTAGATTGATTGTTAGAGTTGTAGATGCCACGAAAGTGGATCTCCTTATATTTATGGTTGAGTTCGAGACTTGTTCATAATCGCATGCCTGAATAATTGCTTGGTTCTTGATAATCGAATCCCTGAGAATTATCCCTGACCTAACGCCTTCCTATTATTGTTTACAACCGATTTTACATTTTGTTTTGCTTTAATTATCGTGACATTTAAACCCAACTTGAATCGCTTAGCTGAGATTGTTTTCCATAGAATTAGAGCGTATTGCTGGTCCCTTAACGAACCTGAACTATTCTACATTGATTAGTGAATCTAGGTTTTAATCTTTAGAAACTGGTAAAAGATTATTCATCAGTATCCAATGAATAAATATTTTCGGGAAGTTTAAAGCGCTAAGTGTGTTTAAAACAAAGTCCCATTGCACTGAATCAAATGCTTTGGATATGTCTATTTGAATTGCGCATCGCGATGAAATCGTCGATTTGTGGTAATCCTTTACCAACTCCGAAGCAAGCATAATGTTTTCCAATAATAAGTGATTCTCCACAAAGGCGGACTGATTCGTGCTAATAAATCCCGGAAGTAAACCTTTGAGACGATTAGCAAGTATTTTTTAGATAACATTGCAACATGATATTGGGCGATAATCTTTCATCTCTTTTACCTCATCTCTCTTCGGGATGAGCGCTAGTATTGTTGAGTTCACACCCTTGGGTAGAAATCCTTTTACAAAGAAAGATTTGATCGTTGCCAAGAAATCATTTCCAATAATAGACCAAGATGCCTTGAAAAATTCACTCGTATAACCATCCGGTCCCGGTGACTTTCCATTCGGCATCGCGAACAACACATTACGGATCTCCTCATCAGAAACTTCTCTTATAAGGGTAGCTCTGTCATACTCGGAACAGCAGCCATGCATCAAAGCGCGGATGTCATTTGGACCCATGCCATGATAATCCACGGGCTTGTGATTCAAAAAGTTGTTAAAGCATTCCGATGCTTCCCGCTTAATATCATCAACATTGCTTAAGATTTCTCCCCTTGACGTTGTTATTTCCCTTATAGAGTTTCTCATTCGCCTCATCTTTACGGAATTGTGAAAGAATGAGTTGTTCTTGTCTCCGACCTCAAGCCAATGGAGTTTTGCCTTTTGCTTCAAGTACCCTTCTTCCAAGGTGGATAGATGTTGCCACTTCTCGTAAGCACTCGACTCCTCCGCTATATTTTGTTGCGTGGGGTTGTCCAATGTTTTAGTTTGCTTCAAACACAAGTCCTCGTATGCCTCCTTCGTGCGTGTTGTGAGTTTCCCCAACTTTTCTTTACCGAGGTCCCTGATAACCGGTTTTGCAGCTTTCAACTTCTTTGTTAGCCGAAACATTGCTGTTGTAGAGATATACAATGGCTCGGTTTCCTCCCAAAATCCACGTATAACAGGTTCAAATTGGGGCAACGTAGTTAAGACATTTACAAACTTGAAAGGTTTCCTTTTCCCCCTTGGTTGTTCTCCCAAATATAACCGAGTTCTTTTATGATCAAAGCAGCCCCCGGATTCAAAGATGCAATATGATTGTTGAAACCGATCAATCCAATTTTGTTTCACCAAAAGTCTATCCAGCTTTTTTGCAGATGAGGCCATCTTGTTGTTTGTTACACCATGTCATACGTGATCCTTGATACCCCAAGTCACTTAGCGAGCAATGGGTCACCAACTCCTTAAAATCCAGTATACCCGTGGAGTTGTATGAGGCTGGTCGGTTAGAGTGTTCATCAACATTTAGGATTTCATTGAAATCCCCACCTATCATCCATGTTTTGTTCATGAACATTGGTGAGTCCTGATGGTTGCGAATGTCTACCCATAAAACTTTCCTCTCCTCCATTGAGTTGGAAGCATAAACAAAAGTACAAAAGAACTCCTCTGTTTCACCTTCTAACAAAACCGAGACCGTGATGAGTTGATTCGTTTTGTAGATTGGCGTGATTCTGACGTTCTCCTTCCAGACAATCCAGATTCGGCCCAACCTGTGATGTTCATAATTAGAAAGGAATGACCAACCGTTAAAAACTGAGTCAACAATTTGTTGAGCCTTTGCCTCTTTCACTCTAGTTTCCAAGAGACTTCCAAATTGAAACGTTTCTTTTTCCACCCACTGTCGTATAATGGAATGTTTAGAAATTTTGTTGAACCCGCGCACATTCCAAATGAAATCCGACATCTACTTCTTCTTTTTTTTTTGTCATTTGTAGCTGAGGTTTGGTGTTTGGTTTCTGTTGATTTTTCTTCTCAAAGAGAACTTTATGATTGGTTTTTGAAGTACGGTTTAGTGAGGAACGTTGCCCTGTTTCCTCCCGCACCCCAGCCCCAACATTGCTTGTAATTGATTCCATCACATCCTCCTCTGCCTCTGTCTCAGTTTCTTGGTCCGTCACGACCACGTCGTCTCCCAACTCTCCCTCCTTTCTGTGTCCATCTTCCTCCAACTTTAAATTATGTAAAATTCAAAATCGATTCAATATATCTATAAAAAAAATTGATAAAAGATTTAATATATTTATAACTAAATATAAATAAATTGTTAGAAAACAAAAATCATGGCTAGAAAAGTCATCTGAATCATTTGGAAATTACATTTGCTTTTCACCTTATTTTGAGTCTTGACGTTTTTGACATGTATTTACAATTATTTATTACTAGGATTATTGATTTATTGTGTTTGTGTTTGTCACAAAACGATATGGGCCTAAAATAATCTAAAGAAATGGGCCACGAGACATTTAAAAAAAAACCCTACAAGATGCTTTCATCTTCTACCTTTTTTTAATCGTCTAAATTTATTATTATTCAATTATAAAGTATCATAACTATTACATCGACAATTCTAAAACAGACAGGTTTTCCACTTTGATCCACGCCAGACAATTCTATCTTGTCCCACCCTAAAAATCTCCTATAAACTTGTCTCCATTAACCTGCATCAATGATAATAAATCGCATATTCTAGGATTCGAACCCAGACCTCCTATTGTAGAAACATTAATGAATCTTTGACCAAACCACTGGGCCAAGGGGGTTTCCACATAAGAGATAACACTTCCGATCTAAAAAAATCGATTCCACCTCTGAATCGTACGTTTCAATGGTGATTCCGAACATCACTTTTTGAGAATCGCAATTCCAGTGCGATTCTGGACGCTTTCGCTTCCGCTTCCGATTCTGAAGCGGGAATCGAAGCTTTAATGGCGATTCCATGCTACGTATGTCCACATACCCGAACTCATCACAGTTCAAATTTTCCTACCCAAAATTATAAAATTTGACGTACACATACCTGACGCTTAACGGTGTTAGTTCATCTGTTAAAAGCACTGAATAGGATGTTGAGTCATTTGATAAGTCACGTGGAGTTTTGGCTTATTTGTACCCCCAATTCTAAGCATGTGTGCAAATACATTCCCATTTTGGTATTTTGAATAATTTATTATTTTAATTTAAAATAAAAGATATATCAAGACGATTTAATATCGTTTTGGTACATTTAAATTTTGATCAAATTTATCTTTTCTTATCAAATGAATTTAAGTTTTGGTTAATTGCAAAAATGCCACTTTTGGTGTGTATATTTGCAAAAATGCTATTATGGATTGTTTATTTGCAAACATGTCATTAATTATGAATTTTTATAGCCTAAATCTTAAAATTTTAATCCCTAAAAACCTCTAAACCCTCAAAATTAAATCAATACAACATAGTTAACCCAAATATAAATAATATAATGAGTAAATAATTTTAAAAAGTGGCACTTTTGCAATTTTTTTGAAAAGATGGCATTTTTGAAAAGTGGCACTTGAAAAGTAGTATTTTTCAAAATTTCTCTTTAAGTTTCAGATTAATTTTTAATTTTTCTAATAAATTTAACACTAAACTTTTTGTACTAAATATTAAATTTTTATATTAATAAAGAGAAATTTTAAGAAATATCACTTTTGAAGTGTCATTTTTCAAAAATGTCACTTTTTCAAAATCTTTGCAAAAATACCACTTTTTAAAAATTATTTACTCATTATATCATTTATTTTTGGGTTCACTATGTTGTATTAGGGTTTAGTTTTGAGGGTTTAGGGTTTGTTAGGAGTCAAAACATTTTTTAGGGTTTAGAATTTAAAGGTTTAAGCTTTAAAAATCTATAACTAATGGCATTTTTGCAAATGGACAACCTTAGTTGCATTTTTGAAAATGTGCACAGTAAAAATGGTATTTTGCAATTGTCCCTTAAATAAATTCAAAATGTTAAGTTCATATTTTATCATTTAACTTTTAATTTGAAAGAAAAATTATTCAAACATATGATACCAATAATTAAATAAATAAGGTAAATGACACTTTTGATGTGCCACTTTGCAAGAAAGTGCCACATTGGGTTGTTCATTTGTAAAAATTTCACAAATTATAGATTTTTAAAGCTTAAATTTTAAAATTCTAAATCCTAAAAAATGTTTTGACCTCAAACAAACTCGAAACCCTAAAAACGATACCCTAATAAAGCATAGTTAACCCAAACATAAATAATATAATGAATAATTAATTTTTAAAAAGTTGCATTTGTGCAAAGATTTTGAAAATTTGGTATTGTTCAAAAATGGCAATTCAAAAGTGGCATTTCTCAAAATTTCTCTAAATATTATAACAATTTATTCTTATGATTTGTATCATAAGTATACATAATTGATAATTATAGGAGTATTTATGACTAGTATTTTTTTTAATCGTGTAGATTTATGAATTATTATAAATTATGAGAACAATTACACGGATGATTATACAACGGACAATTTTAAATAGTTCAAGTATTGACTAGGGATTGTGGACTATTAGTTTTTAAAAGTTAACAGAAGTATCTAATGTATTAGTTTTGAAGATAGTTATAATTTGCTTAAAGAACATTATAATATAAAAATATTACATTAAAAATTTGGTATTTAAATATAGTTAGTAGATATTATAAGATATTCTCTCGATAATTTAATTTTTTAAAGTAATATATTGAAATGTGTGATTTAAACTATACATACTATGATAATATGTACATATTAAATGTATATATTAATATTATATTTTTATTTCTAAAACCGTAATATGTTATTTTTATTTTCAATATCAGATGCTCACTGTTTTCAATTTTGAAAAAATGGTCTTTTATATTTGTTTAGATTTAAAAACATAATTAAAAAACAAAATACATATTTGTTTAAAGGGGAAATAGCAAAAGTACTACTTTTGGTGTGCCATTTTGCAAAAATGCCACATTGGGTTGTTTATTTGCAAAAATACCACAAATTATGGATTTAAAGCATAAATCTTAAGATTTTAAATCCTAAAAATATTTTGATCCCTAACAATACCTAAACCCTCAAAATTATACCATAATACAACATTGTTAACTTAAATATAAATAATATAATGAATAAGTGATTTTTAAAAAGTGGTATTTTTTGTAAAGATTTTGAAAATGTGGTATTTTTGAAAAGTAGCAATTCAAAAGTGGTATTTCTCAAAATTTATTAATAACGTAATTATAAATTATTATTAATATATATTCATTTGATTTTAAATAACATTGAGAAGTAGTTTTATATAAAAATTGTAATCAAGTTTAATAAGTTGACATGTGATAGTGAAAATGGTCAGTGTAATTGTGGAATTAAAACATAATCATTTTCTCTAAAATCACTTCGTAAATAATGTTAAAGAGATTTATCATAAAAAATACAAAATAATTAAGCAAAAAAATATATTTAGACTTTGAGAAGGTATTTTCACACATAAGCATTTTCTTCAAAATCACTTTGTAAATAATGTTAAGGAAATTTATCATAAAAAGTACAAAATAATTAAGAAAAAAATATATATTTTGACTTTGGGAAGGTATTTTCACAAATTCCTAGAGTTGGGGGACTATTAAACCGAAACTCATCTGACTTGTCAAATAATTCAACATCTAGTCAACACATTTAATGGATAAACTAACATTGTTACGCGTTAGGTATGTGTAAGCCTACTTTTATGAATTTGAGTAAAATTTTAATTTTGATGAGTTTGGGTATGTGAATGCACTGTATCAAACATTAGGTAGAAATTTTCGCAGTTGTCCAGAGTTCATGCACGAATAAACCAAAACGCCCTAGTTTTGGGCTAATATAATATTTCTCCCTTCTATTTTCCCCAATTTTGACTCAACCTACTTTTTCTGTCCTTTCTATTTTCTTCATTGTCTTTGTTGTGTTTTTTTGATAGTTTCTTACAAAAATCCCTTATATATTAATTGTACAGTGATTTATGAAAATATGCTTATTTGTCATCTCCACAATCACTCTCATCAAACCAATTGCGACATGACAACTTTGAATTAATAATAAAATATTCTACAGCTAAATTTATATTTGTTACCATAAATATATCAAAAAAAATTTTAATCAATATATTATCAGATTTTTGTTTTTATTCTAAAATTATATACAAATTTGATTTCTCATTTTAAAATACTTTAGAAATTAATTTTATAATAATAAAATTATAGAACATTTTTATGAAATATATATTCGTTTTGAAAATAATAATAAAGACTTTACAAAAATTTTAAAAGGGATTTTGATATGTTTGTGAAAAAAATTTCCCAAGTTCATACAACAAATATAATTATTCTTTTAAAATGTTTTTTTCAATGTAAGACAATTTGAAAGTAATAAAAAAAAATTTAATCTTTGTTTCATTTATAAAATTTATGATTATATATTTTAATGTTTTAAAATATTAAATAATTTATTTGTATTCTAAATTCTATTAAAGATATTCAGACAAACCAAATTTAACATTTTTTTAAACTCTAATGTATTAAATTATTATATATTTTTTTGACACGTTTACATATATAAAATAATTAAATGGTAAACCTAAATTTTTGAAATTCATATTATTGTTAAAAACGATATTATTGACCAAAAACTTAACAACAAAAGAATCAATAACAATGTCTATAATAAAAATAAAAACAACTACATATATCACATTTTTAAAGACTAAAATTAAAAATAAAACTGCATAAATGATTTACCCGTGTGTACGCGGGAGAATCACCTAGTTCATAGTAAATTTACAGATTTGAGCTTCGAAAGTATTCCAAAAATAGTAACACAATAGTTTTCCAAAGTTTTCATGTTTTTGTTATCTCGAAGGAGATGTGTTATCTAGTGTAGTATAAACTATGTTTCTGCAACATAAGAACATTACTAAAGAATAAAAATAAGGGATTTTTACGGAAATTGCCATTTTTGCCAATTTGTTTTTAAAAAATTTCATTGTTTTGATATATTCCCCAATTGCCACAATAAGTAGACAAAAAGACTCATTTACCCTCATTCATATATCATCTCTCTCTCATCTCCTCCCTCGTAAATTCCACCCTTCTTTTTCTTTTTCTTTTTCTTAAATCCTCTTCTTTCTTTCAAAACCAAATTAGAAAACATCACCACCACAAAAATATAAAGAATTTTTCAATCTTCCATAAACCATATCTCTCTCTTCCATAAATTTAAGTGGACAACTCTCTCTCTCACGATTTTAGTGGACAACTCTATCTCTCTCTCTCTCTCTCACAATTTTGGTTGACAACTTTCTCTCTATCTTTAATGTGATTTTAGTGGACAACTCTTTATTTCATTGTTTTAGTGGACAACTCTCTCTATCACTACTTTAGTGGAAAGTTCCATCTCAATCATTCTCTATCATGATTTTAGAGGAAAATCCTCTCTTTGTCATGCTTGTAGTGGACAATTCTCTCTCACGATTTAAGTAGACAACTTATTGTCCACGCGTAACACTATCTTTACAAGTTGTCCACTCGAGCGTGTCGTCTGTCTACGCATACATCTATTTTTGGAGGGAACATAATGATTATTTAGTTTCAGTCAAATAGACGATAATTAATAGGTACATATACATACAAAAAGTGTTAGCATGGACATTTAAAATATGATCGTGGACAACTTTAAAATGAGCTTGTAAATGTGAAACTTATTATATGGTAAAGAACTATTTATATCCTAAACATTTAAATGCATGAGTTTTTGCATTTTAAACAGTTAATTTAAATGCAAATATTTCAAAACATTAAATGCATGAGCTTTTTGTATTTTCCAACACAACACACGTTTGTGTCATATCAATCCCCACCACTCTTACTTCTCTGACAAGTTCACCAACACAATACCAAAAGAGTAAAAAATTTATTGAAACGTGAATTTATAGCAGATTTTGAAACATTTAAGAAAAATGGCATATTTGGAAAGAAATTGAGAAATAAATGGCAGATTTTATAATATTCACTAAAAATATTGTGGAAGTGATTATATGCATGCAGTGTTTTTACAAAGAGGTTACCAAAAGATATATTTTCAAGTAGAGTATGGTTCTTATTTATTGAAACCATCAATGTAATATATATGGTAGTGTGGGACGAATTTATCAGTATTTGGGAGATATGCGTGGTGAAATATAAGCTTAGGTGGAGTTCAACTTATGGCTAGTTGGTTATGAAGATTATGTATATATAATTGAACAAAATAGTAAATTGTTTGATTTAGGGGCTTTCAAATGGTGCAAGTTAGTGGTGTGTTGGAATTGTCAGTATTGTGAAAAATCTGTATGGTAAAATTTAGACTCATGTGAAGTATTGATGACGAATGGGATCTGAAAATCTATATACTGAGAAAATAAAGAATGAGAAGGTTTTGTTTGATTTACGTGTTTTTAAATTCTAATAGATTCATTTATGAACATGGTTTCGAAGGTGTAAGTTGAAAAAACCAAAACATTGAACAATTTGGCATTTCATTTATTTTCCTCTACTATTAGCCCCAAACAATATTTTGAAGAACTATGTGCAAGTAGTTCGCAAGAAACGCCTTGCCACCGAATTTACCTCCATAAATAATTATAGATATTTTAGGTAATCAAACATTTTTTAATTCTTTTTTATTTTGTAAACCAGGGGGTAATCTGGACTTTTACCACCTGACTAATCCCCTCAAGATGAGTGTAGCCGTCGAGTAGCCCATTCATCAGGTTTTCTAATGGGCCGAAAGCGTGACACTACTTCGACTGACCAAATGAAAATAGTTAAATAAGTTCACGTTTGAGGAGAATTGAACCATACCTTAGACCCACACAACAATTCCTTTCTCAAGTGGAAACTAATAGTCCACTACCACTTAGTTACATCTTTTAATTCTTTACCTTTTTTTCCTGCTATGAGCAAGACACCAATCTTAACTTATAGTTATAACATTCCTAATTAAATTCGATGATTTGAATCTGTCGTATGAGGGTAGAGAAAATGTAGTTAGTAATTTCACCAAATTTAATCATCAGATGCAACATCTTAATTCTAGTTACCAAAAATATCGGGTAAAAAGGGAGATGAGACAGATAAACATTAGATTAAAGGCAAGTGAAGATGAATCCAACGATCGTTGTCTTATGTTGCTTGAAAGGAATTGATGAATTGGGTGAAGTGTCAAAGAGAGAGAGTCTTCCAGGAGACTGTGAAGATCCTTAAGCTTAGGTCCACTCTAGACTCTCTTTTGTTGGAACATATGTTTTCAAACAACCAACGTGCAATTTCCCATGTAATTATTATCCTTGTTTACTATAAATTAATTACTTTGTTAATGTAAAATAAAGTATCCCCTCCGTTATAGTTGTTTACCCGAATTATGAAAAAAATTAATGTGTTTATTAAGAAATAATATGAATAACTGAAATTTCGTTATAAAAAATATGCATTGTCAATATAGAACTTTTGTAAACCAAAATTTAGGTATTAAAACGATGTTACTGTAGAAAAGAGAGTATATCTTTTCAACTTTTCATATTTCGAAATTAACGTAAATTTTTAATCTAGTCTTGAGCTATAATTTATATTTTTATATCTAATAAATTATTTTTAATTTATACTTTTATATCGAATAAATTATCAATTTTCTGGTTCGAAAGATTGTATGTAGAACTATAATCATAGTTAAAGCACGCAATTAGTTAACTTCAAATTCACTCGGTTCGTCCATCAATTGGACCAACTATAACATCAACACTAAAAAAATATCTTATTCATCACTTATCTGAATATATGCTATATAAATAAATAATCTATTTTTCTTCTTTAATTTTGTTACCAACCATTTGCCTCTCTCCCTTGTATAAAAACAACACGCTCTCCCTCTGTTTTGAACTACACACTTGAGAATCTACACCCGAAAACAATATTTCATACCTAAAAGTATTGAAAAAAAAAAAGCAAAAGATACTTTTGCTCTAATATTCAATGAATAATTACATGGCTACGAGGGTTTTACACTATCTTCTTGTGGCATTTCTGATTGCCATTACTTACAACATCGATGCAGCATCTGCAGGAATCACGCGGCACTACAAGTTCGATGTATTGAGACCAAGTATATATTAGTTAATTTTCCCTTTTTTGACATCTCTATTTTTCTATTTGATACAATATATTAATCAATCACTTATTCTAATATCCTGCGTTAGATTCAACTTAAAAACATCACAAGATTGTGCAAGACGAAAACAATCGTGACGGTGAACGGAAAATTCCCAGGACCTAAGGTTACTGCAAGAGAAGGAGATAATCTACAGATCAAAGTTGTTAATCATGTCTCCAATAATATTTCCATCCACTGGTAAATTACTAATAGCTTATAGACTTATCTATACTGATAATATTTTCTTCCTTGAGAACTCATTGAATAAATGAATGAATAATAGGCACGGCATCCGGCAGCTAAGGAGCGGATGGGCGGATGGACCGTCTTATGTAACACAATGTCCGATTCAGACTGGACAAAGTTATGTTTACAACTTCAATGTGACCGGACAAAGAGGAACATTGTGGTGGCATGCTCACATTCAATGGATGAGAGCTACCATGTACGGACCCTTGATCATTCTCCCTAAACTCCACCAACCTTATCCTTTTCCCAAACCCTACAAACAAATCCCTATACTCTTTGGTAACTATCTTTCGTACCCGTAACTTTTTTTGCATACCTTACATAGAACTTCCAAAGAATTGTTATGCTTAAGCTAGCTAATGTATATAACCTACGACGCTATATGGTGAGAAATCGTAATGATTTATGCTATACCGTCCAATGATTTAGAAAATTATATGTTTTATAGTCTCCTCGTAAATGTTCAAGTATAGCATACATTTGATTAGTTGTTTAAGGGCTTCCACAATTGACGTTTTTAATTTGTATAGGTGAATGGTTTAATGCTGATCCTCAAGCAGTGCTACAACAGGCTCTTCAGACGGGTGGAGGTCCAAATGCATCGGATGCTCATACTTTTAACGGGCTTCCAGGCCCATCATACAATTGCTCTACAAAAGGTAAAATGATCATCTTTTTCTAAATCAGATCCAAACTACAAATTTAGTATTGTAACGCTAAATTTGCATTTTATAGACACATACAATTTATCGGTGAAACCTGGAAAGACATATCTACTACGACTGATCAATGCTGCACTCGATGACGAACTCTTCTTCACCATAGCCAATCACACATTGACGGTTGTCGAAGCTGACGCTAGCTACGTTAAACCATTCGAAACCAACATCGTGCTTCTTAGTCCGGGCCAAACCACAAACGTACTACTCAAAACCAAACCTATTTACCCAAATGCAAACTTCTACATGTTGGCAAGACCATACTTCACTGGTCAAGGTACAATCGATAATACTACCGTAGCAGGAATCCTTAAATACCAGCATAAATATAAATCTTCCAAAAATCTTTCTGTTATCAAACCCTTTCTCCCTCCTATCAATAGTACAAGCTACGCCGCGAATTTTACAAAAATGTTTAGAAGTTTGGCAAATTCTAAGTATCCGGCAAACGTGCCAAAAACCGTGGATAAAAAATATTTCTTTACCGTCGGTTTAGGAACCAACCCTTGTCCTAAAAACCAAACATGCCAAGGACCAACTAATACCACAAAATTTGCAGCATCTATCAACAATGTGTCTTTCATCTTACCAAACCAGACTTCTCTATTACAAGCATACTTCTTTGGCATCTCCAAGAAAGTTTTCATGACTGATTTCCCAAGTTCTCCACTGTTTAAATTTAATTACACGGGCATGCCACCGAACAACACAATGGTCTCAAGAGGGACTAAAGTCGTGGTCTTGAAGTACAACACAACTGTTGAATTGGTGTTGCAGGGCACTAGCATCTTGGGTATTGAGGCACACCCTATTCATCTTCATGGCTTCAATTTTTATGTGGTGGGTCAAGGCTTTGGCAGTTTTGATCCGAATCGTGACCCGAAACAGTACAACTTAGTTGATCCGGTCGAACGAAACACAATCAATGTCCCCTCGGGTGGTTGGGTTGCTATCCGCTTCCTTGCTGATAACCCCGGTAAAATGTTACTGAATTTTTATATATATACCAATTTAAATCTGGATAATAATAATACGATACTAATCACTTGGTCTTTTATTCATTTAACAATTGTTTGATGGTGATAGGTGTGTGGTTGATGCATTGCCACATCGAGATTCATCTAAGTTGGGGTCTGACCATGGCTTGGGTGGTTTTGGATGGAGACCTTCCAAATCAGAAACTCCTTCCTCCACCCTCAGATTTCCCAAAATGTTGACACTGACCGATCCAACGCCTCTACAAATGCCACACCACCTTTTTCCCCTTTCTTCGAATGATATTTTCTTAAATTATGAAATATGTGTATTTCTTTTGCCCTTTTTCCCTCCTTTAGTGCTTTTATGTTTTGAATTTGACCTGGAAATTCGAAAAAAATTTTCCCTTTCTTTTTGTAAGATGATGAATGAATAGAAGAGCTTTTGCCGCAAAATAAACAATTAAAAATTGTTTGCAATGAACGAAAGAAGGCATTATCACTAAAACTCCAACGCTCGTGATTTTTCTTGCTTATCTAATTAAACCAACCAATTTGTGTTTATGATAATGACAAACTATAGGTCGTTGACAACTTTTCATTGGATTCCCATTATAATATTCCAAACTTTTTTCTTTCCCTAATAAAGTGAAGGGATAGATTTCATCATGTCCATAATGCCGACTAGTTTCTAAATACGTATAACTTTTTTCTTTACTACTCCCTCCGTTTCAGATTACTTGTCGTTCTAAAGGATTTCACACGAATTAAGAAAACTATTAAATTTTCATTTTTACCCCTAATTAATACACTATTTTGTTTGATAAACATAATTAATGAGCTAAAAGTTAAGGACAAAACTAGAAAAATTGATCATAAATATGTATTAAAATTGCAGAATGACAACTAATGTGAAACAAGAAAATAAAGCTAGAATGACAAGTATTATGAAACGGAGGGAGTACAAAATTTCCATTTTATTAGGTCTGCGGTAATAGAGAAATCTAATTGAATACCATCGGTTTTACATGGAAAAAGTTTGTTTTCCGAGTTTTTGCTTCTTTAACGAGGTAATTCACACAGAAATTAGTATCATAATACTTTATTTTTAAGGATTTTATACACAAATTAAAAAGACATTAAATTTTTTATTTTTTTCTAAATTCAAATATTATTTATCATCCAATTAAATACAATTCAACTAGTTGTAAATAAATCTGTAGAATATAAAGAGTCATATCAAATAAAATCACATTTAATTTTATATTAAAAACTAAAAAAATTATCTAATTTGATACCAACAAAATTCTCTAGAAAATCAATAAAAATAATAGAGAGAGTACTAAATACTCCTACTTAATTAATAAAGGGAAAAATGTCTTGAGCGAGTGGAAGTCTTCCTGAGTTATCGTAAAATAAAATGTGGAGGGATATATATTGATAACTTGATACTAAAAGAATTTTCATTTGCCAAGAGGGAATCTTTCTTCTATCAAAGAGACAAAAAACCAGAAAGCAAACAGAGAAAATATTGCCACCAAATACTGCCATAAAATGCAAAAAGGAATAAAATAATAATAAAATAAAGTTAAGAAAAAACAAAATGTGAGTAGAGTTCCAGACATTATTGGTGTTTGCAAGATCTATAGCATCATAACCATTATATTGATATATTCTTTATCATCATCATCTTGACATTAACTATATACTGGACTCCATTATCGTTACAATCAGTAATAAACTAAAAGAAAAGCCTCAGATCTTTGACCAAATGATATGTATCTTGAATCATTTGATTTTAAAATAACAAAGAGATTTGAAGAAGAATTTATATTAAATCGGTAATTAAAAAAAATTAAATTAAAGGTTTTGGTTATGTAAATAGTTTCGATTCTATGTTTTTTTTAGCCTTGAAAATGACTATACAATGTAAGTCATAACAAAAACATTGTACTTCATGATACATCAATCCTCCAGATACTGTTTTTGTAATTTGTTTTTTTTAACTAAACAAAAAGCGACCTAATAATTCATATCAAAATGTAAATACTTGCATCAATGATACATATACGCATATGTCTATGATTGTGTTTATTTATACCTTATGCATATTTTTTCAATTGAAAAAAATGAGTATAGAAACCCTAATTTTTGTTTTAATCAAAATCTCTTCTTACAATGTACTTGTATGGAAACCCTCAATAATCAAACTGATTTAATTACAAGGAACAAAAGAAAAGAAAAAAAAGAAAGAAAAGAAGATCTAAATTAAGAATCTCCATGTTTATGCCAACAAACAAGCATAGCCACACACCTTCTCATGATGTAAAACCTTGCTTTCTGTTCCTTAGCCAAACTGCTATATTTCTGAGTGATCGAAGAAGAAGATGAAGAAGACGAAGAAGAAGACTTTCTCTCTTTTCTTGAGAAGCTTCTAGAGATTGAAGAGGAAGAAGAAGAAGAAGAGGAAGGGATAGAGCATTTCGTAGAGGAACTTCTAGTGAATATTGGAGACTTTGTTGAGGAAGCACTTGTTGAGAAGCTTCTAGAAAACTTTGACTTAGAGGAAAAAGAAGAAGAAGCTGTTGTCTCTTTCCTCGACAGCTTCCACTTCTCTTCCATGAATAATGTTTGCTTATGCAAACAGATTTGGATGATGATCAGACGACTAAGATGAATGTGTTTGATTGTGAGTTTGTGGTTATTGAAGTCGAAGAAGAGATAGTGATTCAGAGATTCAGAGAGAGAGAGAGAGAGAGAAAAAAAGAGAGAAGCAGAGTAACTGATACTGTCTCTTTGCTAATATATGGCGTGCTTCTTTAATAGTAATACTTGTAATAAATCAACAAATGGAAAAAATGAAATTCTGTTATTATAATATTAATATTTAGCTAGCTCGTCATGAGGTATTTGGACCGGATAAATTATCTGTTAAATTCGATCTGATTCGGTATTCGTTTCGATCCGATTCTGATATCCCTCTAATTTAGTATCCGTCTAAACCAAAACAAATCACAAATACTAATTTTAAAAATCCGAATATCCGATCCGATCAGTATATTACTTATATATATATAATATGGTACATTTATAACATATATTTATATTTTTTTTACTTTTAAATATATTTGGTGAAATATTTATAGTAAAAATATGTAAATACTAACTTTATTTGAAATATATTTCTTAAATAAAAAATATATTTTTCATTTTTCACTTTTAATTTTTTAAAAAATTAATCGAATAAAATTAGATCAATTTCATATAATTCATTGATTAATTAATTTAAATCTTATATTGAAATTTTTTTTTTTTGAAAAAATTATGATGGTGTTTTTTTTTGTTTAAAACAAATATCCGTAAAAAAAATCTGATATCCGTCATTCTGGATATCCAAAATTTTTTGAAGCAAAACAAATCGGAAAATTAGATATCCGTAAAAAAAAAAATCAAATCACAAATATTTCATTTTTTCGGATATCCGATCCGCGTCTAGGCCTATGAGGTATAAACTTTTTTCCCGTTGAGCTAGGAACTAATTTTTCTTTTTGGCGTCGAGTTAGTAATTATTTAGTGTCCACTTGTGTTTAATTTTCTGAAATCTCTTATGTTAATTATAAACTTAAATGTTAGTTTGACTAGCTTGTAATTAACATACCAAATACTAAAATGCTGTACAAAACTAGTGGTTTCCTTAATCTCAAAAGGTGGTGTACTTAACATCCTAGTTTACTGAAAATCTATGTATCTTTGGAAAAAACTACGTTCATTATGAATATTAAAGAAAAAACTACATACATCTGAAAATGTATGTATAAATATTATGAATATTTATGGAAAAAACTATGAATGTATTTCCGTTTCCTTTTTAAACATGCCAAACGGCAATGAGTTTTTGCGGTTATACAGAATCCGCAAGGTTTGGGGATGAGGGCTTTTAATTAGCGTTAACGATATAGTTAATGCTTTGATTAAAGGGATTGTACATAAATTAGATAACGTATGCATTTAAAGGGAATTATTCGATAGCTAACATGGCAAATTCTATTTGGGTAGATCTTATAGAACTCGAGGTCTTATTCTTACCACCACAAGATCTACACATTGTCGAAATCCTACTTCTTGAGATCTGCCATTAATGTTGGAGGAACCAATGTCGTACGTTTATATATACATAACACTACTCGATTATATTAATACAAAAAATATATATTTATATGGACAATCATAAATCTTCATTTAAACCCGTCACATGAGAGAGATCCCAACATCGAGCACGAGAAAAATTATCGGTATTCATATCAGTGTGTATATGTACGCATATGTTTATAATATACTATATAATTTATATGATTGAAGAATATTTATTAAATATTAGGGATCCCTATATATTATTGGCATAGTGGGACAGGAATCACAATAAATAATGTGGAGGAGGATTATAATAACTTTTATTTTTAAATGGTTCAGTAGTTAAATTTCCGCGAAATGAATCAAATTTAGAAGACACAATAGAGATAATATTACGCGTAGCGCTTGGCTATTCCGCCTGGCATACTCATTATCAATACGGTAAAGAGCTACCAATCAAAAAGGATTTTTAAATATCAATATACAAATACTGATGATCAAGAATTAGAAGGCTATTATTTATTTTCAAATATCGAAAACTATTTTTTTTTGTATTCAAATTTTCTTTGAAAGTATTACTGTGTGGGGGTTGGAGAAGAGGAGCAAAGAGGGATGGAGAGATGGGTGTTGCGTATGATAAATGATTTTAAAAGAAAGTAAGAGTGACAGGTTTGGTCTAATAATATTCTACATGTTTTTCACTTATGTCTTCAAACCAGCCTGGATTTACGCAAAAAAGAACCCACATTACATTGTCCCTATTTTGTTTCGTATTTCTATGCTCCATATATTTCAAATCTGCTTTTCCCAAAGCCCTTAACACTATAATTAAAAAACCAACTGTAGTTTGATCTGTATATCATTCAACTACTTGTTCAATTATTTTGAAAGATATTCATGAAACTCGTGTGAACCAACAAATATATTGTTTGCCAAAAAAAGGTGAAAACTAACACCAGACATATGTACATTAAAGGGAATTTTTTTTCTTAAAGTTATTAAAGGGAAATTTTTTCCTTACAAAATTTTAAAATTACTTGACATCTGCAAAGTTCTCTTTCTCATACTTATCTTAGTAAAATTATTATGAAAAGTACTATAAGAAATTTAACAAACTCTCGAAACTATTAATTAGTCCGGTTTAAACAAGCAATAAATTTTTGAAAAGAAAACAAGTGTTCAATGGTTTGCAAAAGCAAAAACAGCATCTGACTGATTCACAACGCTGACTTCACCATGTGTTTTCATTAAATCCAAATATAGAAATAATTTATCGGCAGCTTAGACATAAATCAGATTGTCGTCAAGAACTAAAAGCAATAATATCAATGCACAAATGTGTACGTTAATAACGCACACACTGGTCACTTATGTCTCCATTATCTTAGACTGTGGCTTAATGGTCAATTTAACTGGTCAAACATTTCTGATTTCTCAATTAAGTTATTTCAATATGTTTTGTCAGTAACTTACCTTTCGATTTGACCACTATCATTACAGATCATGACCATGATTATGCGAATACTAAATTTGGAAGAAAAGAAAATAAATGGGAATAAACAGTAAAAAGAGAAATGAAGAAAAAAAGTTTCCATACGTATAAGGGTATGACTGGAAAACTTACCGAAGTAATTGAAGAGAAAAAAAGAAATAAACAGTCAAAGGAAGAAAAGTGAAAACGAGAGGAATTATTTTCTTCCATCTCAGTTACTTTTGATTGTTAAAAGATCGGTTAAACATAGAAGACAAATAAATATTTTCCTCTAAAGGTGACGTGACGGTAAAACATTAAATTAGTGTAGAATGTTGACTTTTTGTTCTCAAATCGGACGGTATAATTCTTACCAAATCTTTAAATTTAATATTTTGTAAACAGTGTTACACCAAATATATTGTGATACTTTTCACAACACTAAATATTAAAATATTATTTTGTTTTGTTTTTTATTTAATAATATATTTAGTTCAATACTATTAATTAGTCAATACTTGTAACTAATATAATTTTGTTTAATTATCAATTAGTTAAATTTTTTACTTTTTTCAATATTAATAATATAAAATTTAAATTATACTTAATATTTTTACATAAAATGTATAGATTTAAATATTTTTACATACTTAATATTTTTAAATAAAATGTATAGTTTTAAATATTTAAATATTAACTAGATGACTCTCTGCGTTATACGCAGATTAATATTATCAAAAACCAAATAAATTAAAAAAAATATTAATAGTGGTACAAAATTATGTTTAACAATTCATGGTTAAATATTGTTAATAGTGTTCAATTTTAGATTTTGTTTTGATTTTGTAGATTTTTTATATTTTTTAGTTTATGTTTATAAATAAGAGATACAAAAATGAAAACAAATATTAAAACAATGTACTATGTTTCGGTTCATATTCAAATTAATCAAATATATAAATTATTTTTATATAAATTAAAGTTTATATCAATTTTTAAATTAATTTATCGATTACGGTTTTAGACTAAAATTAATTTTTTTTTGTATTAAGTAAATTACACTAATGTTGTAATACTTTATCACTTATATATTATTTATAATTTTTTTAGCTAAACTAAGTTATCTAAATAATCCTTATTGCATTTCTTTTATATATGTTCAATTTAAAAAATACTTATCTAATTTAAAAAATATTACATAAATAAACCGAATGAAGAGACATATTTATTTGGACTATTTTTTTAGATTAATTTAATCAATTCAATTGAATTGGTAAACGACATTAGCTAGAATCCTTTGGGCTTTAACACAATCTTTGAGTTGATTCGTGTGATTTATTGGATTAATGTAATTATTTAATATTTAATAAAAAATTAATTTAATTATTTAAGATTTATTCAAAATATTAATATGAGATTTATTAGAAACGACATGGACTATAGAATTTTTTTTGTTTGAATTTTATCAGAAACAAAGAGATGTATATGAGTTAATAAGAATAAGAATCTTATTAAGAAATTTTGCCATGTCATAATAAAACAGATGTCATGTAATCATTATTTGAGAGAAATATTGTATAGTTGACATATAAGCAAATTCCACAAAATCAGTTCCTAAATAATATAAGAGATATGTGAACACTCTATTCAGCTTAAGTTTTACTAAAACATATTCTAATTTTTTTATTATTATATTATTCATATGATCTACCAGTTAAGCTTAACAAAATATTAAAACATATTCTAATTTTTTTACATCAAGTTATTTAATATTTGAAATTTGCTGCAATACAAAATTGATCATCTATTTCAATTTATTTTCTTTCTTAGAGAGGCCAAGCTCAATATCCATCATGGATCTCCCTTCTTCTATCCACATACTACTGTTGTAACATTCCGGTTTCTGAAATATTTGGTGCATGCGTAGAGAATTAAGAGAATTGATTTGGCTACCTATATCACCAAAGTGCATTTATCTTTTCCGTCACACATCCATAGAGAACTCTAGAGTTAAGCGTGCTTGGGCTGGAGCAATTTAAGGATGAGTGACCTACTGGGAAGTTATTTCGAGTACCGTTTGAGTGAGGACAAAACACGGGGAAAGATCACGTGGTGATTTGCAGGGTTAGTAAACAAGTCTTTCGAGCCTCCCGGACTAACGCACAGACCGTCGGACAGAGGTGGGCCCACAGGCTGAGAGTGGGCATGAGGCCCATTAGGAGATGAGGATTTCTCGTAAGGGGATGAAGATTTTCCCTGTATATTATTGAGAGATGAGGATTTCTCTCGAGGGGATGAGGATTTCCCCTGCATACCGATAGCTCGACGGCGGTCGGGGCGTTACAAGTGGTATCAGAGCGAACCCTGACGAGTGTGTGAGTCACACTGTCGGGGGTAATGATCCTGCTACGCAACGAGGACGTTGCGTTCAGTTAGTGGGGGTGATCATAACATCCCGGTTTCTAAAATATGTGGTGTATGCGGAGAGGGTTAAGAGAATTGATTTGGCTATCTATATCACCAAAGTGCACTTATCTTTTCCATCACACATCTAGAGAGAACTCCAGAGTTAAGCGTGCTTGGGCTGGAGCAATTTAAAGATGGGTGACCTATTGGGAAATCATTTTGAGTACAGTCTTTCGAGCCTCCCGAACTTAAGCACCGACCGTCGGACAGAGGTGGGCCCATGGGCATAGGGCCCATTAGGAGATGAGGATTTTTCCTAAGGGGATGAGGATTTTTTCTGTATGTTATAAAGAGATGAGGATTTTTCTCGAGGGAATGAGAATTTTCCCTGCATATTGATAGCTCGACGACGGTTAGAGCGTTACAACTGTTACTAAACTTTTATAGTTTAAAAGCATTCCCTTAAACAAATATGAGAAACCATAAAATATTTAATTGTTTTGTTAACCGGAGGAAGGAGAAAGGGTATATAATTATAATAATATATGAACCCATGGAACATTGCAACTTCTATAGTAAATTCGTTCGAGTTCTTTTGATAGATTTTTAATAATATAATTGGTTTGATTAGACATCTCGCAAAAGTAAATACATTTAGATAACTAAATAGTATGAGTGTTTATATGGAAAAACCTCATGTGAGAGTGTCCTTAAATTACTAAAAAAAGAAAAGGGGCACTGAAATAATTTTATTTCAGAATTTACTATTTGAGACTTGAGAGATAAGAGATTCTTTGACCAATGGAGAAATTTTTTGATTGGTCAAAAGTTTTCACAGGTAAGTCAAAATCATGATATGTTCAGATCATCTCACATGCTATATTCAGATCCGTTACACGACACCTTCTAATCCTTTATATAATTTTATATTTTTACTTCTTACTCTTATAATGTCAAAAACCTTTACCAACAAAATTTTACGAAATTTCAAATTCTTAATCAATTAAACTAACCGCACTTGATTTTGTGCATATTAAACATACTTTGTACAAACATCTCCTTTGCTACAGAATTACTTTCATAAGTGATGAAGAAGGAAGAATATTCACCGGTGATGAGGCTGTAAGTAAAGTCATTATTGCTTACTTTACTAAATTGTATACATAGGAATGTATTGATAATATGGATGTTTTTCTTCGGCCTCTAAAGCCAAAGGTTACTCCTGAAATGAACCAGTATCTAACTAAGCCAGTTATGGAGGAAGAAATATATGCTGCGGTTCAACAGATGAATATAGACAAAGTCCCTAGCCCTAATGGAACGAATGCTGGTTTTTATAAGCAAAATTGGGAAGCTATCAAACAAGGTGTGGTAAATTTTGTTAAACATTTCTTTGCTTATGGAAATATCAGTTCAGAAATGAACCATACAAATATCTGCCTTATACCTAAGATAGAAGCTCCTGAACAGGTTAAGGATTATAGGCCTATTAGTTTATGTAACGTAGCCTATAAGATTGTATCTAAAGTGCTTGCGGAAAGGTTAAAACCTTGGTTAGGAAGGATTATATCTGAAAATCAGTTTGCCTTCATTCCAGGAAGATTAATCACTAATAATATACCAATAGCGCATGAGCTTCTGCATTCTTTACAAATTAAAAAGCTAAAAACCCCTTATATGAATTTATACCAAATGTTATTGCAAGATCTTTATTTGATTGTCAGGAGTGGATTGATGTAAGAAAGAAGGCTAGTGATAAGCCGGGGAATCGCAAAACAGAAGTTGGACAATCTGATAAACCACAAACTATAAGAGAACTGTTTCACTTGCCTCACTCCTGGTTTTTTTTTGTAGACAGCTCTTGGACCTCGGAGAATAACATGGCAAGTATTGGATGAAAACTTGTTGATGCCACGGAATTAGGAGTTATGATTGGATCATCCTCCATTGATCCAATAGCTAGCTCATTGGAGGCTGAAGCATTCGCACTGAGAGATGCTGTTCAACAAGTTAAGAGACATGGCTATAACAATGTCGCATTCTTTGGAGACTCGGAGATTGTTCATCACACTTTAGCCAAGTGTTTAAATGGAGAAATTGCAGGTAGAAATCAAAAAATACTTGGTTATGTGGAGACAGATTGCCACTGGTCTTGGTTTTACGTTTTATGTTGTTCCTCGTCAACTTGTTAATTTGGTGGATGTTTTAGCTAAAAAAGCAAGACTATCAAATGCAGGATATGTAATAAAATGGGGTTATGTATCATTACTAGACATCTTTGTACTTTATTTTTTTGCTAGTAATGAATATACATTGGTCGACAAAAAAAAAACCTTAAAGTTTCTTTTGCCAATTGTTAAAGTTGATGTAGGTGATGAAATGGACTTGACGTAGTAAAAAGTGGTTTAGTTTATGGATATTTTTGCTTTTATTGTTACGTGTCAACTAGTAAACAATATAACACGAGTATCGAAAAAAGAGAGATTGTGATGCGTTCTAATGTTGGAGTTAGATGATTAAAGCATACTTAGGTTATCTTTGGTGTAAGAAATTCAACTTAGGCTTTGAATGAGAAAATGGGACAAAAACAGATTATAGACAAATAAACTTCTTTTCAAATCTTTTAAAAAATAAACGGACGACGATCGGATTGGCGAACATGATTTCAAATCTCTAACATGGTTCTCGGCAGATCAGAATCTTAATTAGGGATAAACGGAATATATCAACAAGGGATTTCTGCTGATTTATGGGGGATCCTTTTTGGGTTTCGTCTCCACATTATCGTGGTTCAATAAAGAAAGGGGGAGATCGAATTTGGTTGATTTGTGGTTTACATACGGTTGATTGGGAGAAAACTAAGATCTCGCGGTGGAGATATGTTATTTTAGGAAGGTTTTCGAGTAGGAAGGATTATTTGCAAAGATCGATTATGGCGAGTATCTCCTTACTTGGTAATCATATAAGGTCTTGGTTATTTATGTTCAATTTCAAAAGTTTTAAGTGACGATGTTTGGAGATTTGATTGTAATTGGGTTTTGCTGGAAATTAGGGAATTGCGATTAAGGCCGATCATTGTAGTTATGGGGATGGTGTACTATATGAAGGAGGTTCACGGAACGATGGTTCTACACATTAACACACTCAAATTTCAGATCTGTCTGATTTTCTTTTTTACACAGTTACATCTTCTTCTATCGGTGAAACAGATTCTCATGGCGCAGAGTCATATGTTGTCTAAGGATGTGGTTGAGAAATCTCTGGCAATGGTTGCATCGAAGATGAGGATCAAGATTCCACAGTTTGACAATTCTGCTTTGGTCCATGGATACGCTAGGACACTGATTGGCCGGTGTATGAATCCGAAGGCTCAGAAGATTGCTCAGAAGATTGATGTGCATAAAACTTTCATGTAGGGTTTATGCAATTAGGTCTTTAAATTTATAACCCTATGGAACTGCAAGTGCACAGTTAAGACAATTGTAGTACTTAAGGGTCGATCCACTGAGGACTAAGTGATGAATGCGCTACAAACCTATATGATTCGGATTAAGCTAAGAGAAAATATTATTTGGTTTTGGGGTTTTATGGAAGCAAATAACAAAGCAATAAAAGTAAAAGGGATAGATATCAATTAAGATTTGAAATCAAACAGTTCATAAAACATATGCAAACACAAGCAATCGATTTAAGGTTTTAGTACTAGTTGTTCTAGAACTCATATCACTAAGGTAAGGTCATCCCACTATCGTGAAGTAACTAACCATCTACGTTTTACACCCTAATAGACTCAACTATCGCAGGTTATTATAAGGTGAAAACATGCATTATTGGTCAAGATTGATTGTTCACTAAACTCTTTAACTAACCTTTCGAAATGTTAAGGTTTCTAGCTCATCGAATACTAGGTCCGGAGATATAAAAAGCTTTTGGAAAGTATATCAACCTAAGATCAGTCCTTGGGTAGCTAAGCCAATTCATGCTTTGAGTATAAATAAAGATGAAGAATCAATTCTAGAATAAATCCCTAAACGATTAAATGCGTAAAAACATAGAATTAAGAGAATGAATAGAAATCAAATCAAAGCTATAACTCTAACATGTTTTGCAACATGTAGCAGCAAGAGTAAAGCACATAAACAGTATAATTCATTGATCTATCTAAGCGTAAGGAATTAGATCTCATCTCTTTGCAATAGGGCAAAGATTAACCTATCCTTAAAGGCTTCTAGAATCAAATAAACATGAAGAACAAGAGATAAACGAAATACATTGTTTAGGTATTGATTTAGGCTGTTTAGGCTGGCTGCTTAAGTTCATAGAGAGGCTAAAAGCAAGTATATATAGGGGTTAAGGAGGCATAAGTCGGTTAGGGCTTCTTCGGGCAATTACGTCTTTTTAGGTCAAAAACTGAGGCAATTTCGGCCAGGATAAGGATCAAGCTTCGTGACCGGTATTGGAAGCTTCTAGGGAGCTTCTAGAAGGTCACACAAAGGCTGGATATCGGCCCATGGCCTGGCCCGGTTCTTGGTTTCATTTTGTACTCACTTCTCTTCGAAGGCAGTTTGACATGTCCTCAGTGTTTCGGGTGTATCTTCTAAAGTACAGCTCCAATTGATGAAATTCCAACTTCATTGGAAAGATAACTCAAAGGGCTATCTACAAACCAAGTTTCATTAAATTCCAAAATGATTTGATCCTCCGTTTGTCAGCAAACTTCTGGCGTATGCGTTCTGTCCAGTAGGGGAAATGTGCATTATCTTCAAGATAAAGTGACTTGGCTTGGTTCCTTTGACTTGGATGAGTATCTGCATCATAGATGATACTCCTTTTGCTTCTTTTTACATCCTTTTGATGATAAAACCTATTAAGTCCTTAAAATCTACATATACGAGAAAACTACCTCTTTTGGCTCAAAAGCTTTATTAATATATATAAAAACCATACTAAAATAGATAGAAAAAGTGGTAAAATATAGGGTATATCAACTCCCCCAGACTTATCTTTTGCTTGTCCTCAAGCAAACAATAGTCAAGAATTGAGAAGAGGTTTGAAATTCGGAGGAACTCACATATCCTTTGGATCGTTGCATCAAATTCTAAACCTGTAATCCACATGAAACAAGATTAGCTCATAGACGTTGTCATCTTCTTCCATCACGAATTTGCAACATAGCTATACTCTAAATCTCTGTCCCTGCAAAAATCTCAACTTCAAATCAATTGACTCTTTCTACTCTCTTAGATTTAATGAAAACTTCTCATCAAGAATATCATTCAAGGAAGACGGGCTAGGTATTGGGAAAGGCTGATTTTAGTGGTGAGGTTAAAAGTGTTTAGGGTTACCATAGACTCCGGGTGCGAGATATTATGCAAAATCGCAAGAGAGAATGGACTTGTTGATGTCCACAATTTCCCAACCACTTCTTCACGTCTTTCTCCCCCAGACTTAGATTTTTCTCCAGAAATCACTTGAAATCTCTTCTACTCGTCTCTTCTTTTGTATCATGACATTCCTTGGGTATTCTTTTGCCATAAGACTCTTAGAATTACCGTTTTCTTTTCCCTTAGATTTTATTATTATTATTATTTTTTTATTTCATTTTATTATTATTTTTTTCTCTTTCTTTCTTTTTTCTTTTCCAAAGGGGGAAACGGTATCTTTTGATATAAGTCAAGTATAGGCACCAATTGTTACCATGTTTTACGCACTCCACCATTCTTTACCAAATCGTCGAATCTCTTAGTGATTGGAAAATTGCGTCGATCCTTTTCTCTCCGACGTTTTTGCACATATCTGTAAGTATAAAACTAAAAGAGAATGCATGAGGTCTGAAAGAAGGTAAAGGGTTTTTAGGTAGGGTACCAACTAAAGATGAGCTGGCCATTCATGACAACAAAGAGTGGTAAAAGAGGATAAGATGTCATGAATGTGTGATTCGTTTCCTTGATCTAACATCTTTAATAAGAAATAGTCAAAAACCATATTAGTAGTCCATATAGAGAGTCAAAATCATTTCCATCAAAAAGTTGCAAGTAGAAATTTGAATGTGTGACGGGAGCTTTATCATGAGGTTTCTGAATCGATTGTCATGATCAAACCCTGCAACAATGGTTACATAGTCTTCGAAATCAAAACGTCAATCCTAGGAAAGTGTCATAATTCCTATCTTATTATTTTTATGAAAAACTTTTTTTTTTTTTATTTGAAAATAAATTTTGAAAAATCCATTGAAAACATAAAAACCAAACACTAACAAACGTGTTAGTAACAACAATCCCCCCAGACTTAACTTACACCGTCCCCGGTGTAAAATTAAATCAAATTAAGGGAGTAATGATGAATATTATTTAAAAGAAAAATGAAAAAGATAGAGAATAGAATGATAGTACCGGTGAGCTGTGGATATTTCCGGCAAAAAATCTTAGTTTGTCGCGATCAATCTCAGATTTTCGTTGTTTTTGAGCATCGGGTATCGAAACCATGTTATGTATTTCCAATATCTGCTCTTTTCTGTCACATCTCATTCAAATGTTGGATAATTCGTAAGACGATTGAATTGTGCGTCCAAAATGGAATCTCCTGGAAATCCTGTTTTAAGAGCAACATATCCTTGCAAAAACACTTGAAATCACTTGTTAAATTCATCCTGGATCGAAGTCCTCAATACAATTGTATTGATTTCCAAGTCCAAGGGAAGGAAAAATAGATATTAAACAAAAAGAAATCAAAATAATGAATCCAAATTGTTAAAAACTATCAATCTAGGTGAAATCAATGAATGAATATGTCAAGATGTGAAGATTATATTTAAAACCATTTAAATCTAACCAATATTTTATTTTCGAATGCAAAAATTCATTAATCAAATAATTTTTAGTTAAATAATCATGAATATGTAAAAATAAATTGGCTCTTAAAAACTATGTGTGAAATATGATTTTAAAAATAATTTAAAGAGTAAAAAAGGAAAAATTAACCTCTTTTGACCAAACGGTTAGGTGGGCGGCTCGGTGGTTCGAGGCGGTGGTTCGGTGGTCCATGGCTCGTGACTTCGGTGGTGTGGTGGTCGATGGTGACGCGGAGCGATCAATTCCGATCTAGGTGTCGGGTGGCTAGTCCCGACAAGGACGGTTGAGTGGTGGCTCGGGGTCCAAGGCGGTTCGGCACGAGACGGTGGTTGGATGGATTTGGAGTCGCGAGTCAAGGCGGTACAGGTCTGGGTACCGGTCGGCGGTTCTGACCGATATCGGGTCGTGTCGCGGGATGGTGCGGGTCGGGATGTGTCGCGGTTCGGGAAGAGGTGGAGCGGGGTCAAGGCGGGAAGGATGGTCGCAAGTCGAGGCAAATCGTGCCGAGTACCGGTCACGATTTATGACCGGCACGCGTGATCGGTATTCGGGCACTTTGTGCCGCGGGCCGATCAGGGTAATGCCGGTCCACATATCGGTCGGCGTGTCCGACCGGTATCGGGTGGGACGGTAAGGTGCGGTATGGTCGAGATGGGTCGGTGTTGCGGGAAGGTCGGGATGAAACATCCCGAGTATCGGTCGGGTGGGACGACCGATACACGCGTCCGGTATCGCGGGCCGAATAGCCTCGTGTCGCGGTAAAGTGTACCGCGTGTCGCGGTAAGGTCTTCATCGTGTCGCGGGTGGCTTCTCGTGTCGCGGTAAGGTTTTGGGAAGGATCGGGACGAGTGTGGCAAGATGGCTTCGATACCGGTCGGGTGTGTCGACCGGTATTGTGTCCGGTATCAGGACACATGGGTCGCGGTAGTGTCGCGGTAAGGCTCCGTCGAGTCGCGGTAAGGTTTTCTTCGAGCCGCGGTAAGGTTTTCGGTACGCGGGTCGGGGCATATCGTGCCGAACATCGGTCACGAAATCCGACTGGCACGCGTGACCGTTATTCGAGCACTCGTGTCGCGGTTGATCGAGACGCGATATCGGTCGATGTCGTGGGTCGATATCGGGACCGGTATGGCCTCGTGTCGCGGTAAGGGTATCGTGTCGCGGTCCACGCGATTTTTCGTCGAGCTTTTTCTTCGTCTATACACATCGGAATTGAGATCCGAAAGATGCTACGGACTCTTGAGAACGAGATCTTTCCAATGGTATGTAGATTATTGCCTGGTTCCTGGTGGCTTGAACTGTGAAAAAGCTTGAAGATGCGGCTTCGTAACTTTCCTTGACGGTCTTGTTCAATCGGTCATAACTTGCTAACCGTAATAGAAAATCATGTTCTTCTTTTTCCTATAGCTTCATAAGACTGTCTCCTTCGTGTATACCAAATTTCAAAAACGTCCGGGCTGATATTGAGCTCCAGTCATTCCATGAACAGAACAAGTCCTGTTCGATCTCTTCTTCATCGTTCTTCTTAAAAATCACATTTGTTTTTGAAAACAATTTTGTAAAAGCCTGAAAAATTCATAGATAGATAAAATAATGAATAAAAATATTGAGAAAAGTAAACTTAAATCCTAAAAACTTAGAATGATTAAAGCAATAAAATCAAAAACATAGGTATGGGTTGCCTCCCATAAAGCGCTTGTTTTAAGTCGGATAGCTCGACTCCTTGGGTTTTTAGGGTGGTGAAAGGTCTTCTAAAGGCTTGAGGTTGCCTTTAGCATGTAAATGAGATCTCCTTAGGGCGTGTTCTCCATCTTCATCAAATTGGTTGGGCTCATTGATCGACACTTCTCTTTTCTCCGAAGGAATGTATACTTCCACCGTTTCTTCGATTTTCGTCAAACGATCATCGAGTTGCTTCACACGGTTGGAGGTACTGATTGCTTCTCCTTTGAGGGCGGTTGTCTTTCCAATAAGATCATTAAAACGTCCAGCCAAAGAGAATTTAACATCCTCAATTGCTTGAGCATGGTGCGCTTGTTCTTTCGTAAGAACAAGTATCGTAGAGAATGCTTCTTGATGAGTAACTTTGGTCTCCTCCAATGCTTTCGTGGCTTTATGGGCTTTGACAGCAGTGATGTTGAGGCAAGTTGTAAGTTCTTCTAAGTTCCCATTAGAGCTTGTGGTCTCCGTTTCAAAATTCTCCCAAAGACTATCAAGGCTACGCTTGAAACCATGGAGTTTTCGCGCATCGTCTTGAAGATCTTGGGAATGTTTCTTTTGTAATTCTTCAAGGAGGGTTAAGCGTGAGGCATTCTCTTGGATTTGAGCAGAAAGGTTGTTAAACTTCTCATCAAAAGTTGAGATCAAAGTATCCATCTTGGCATCGGCCTCACGAAAGATTTGTATAGCTTCCATGATGCGATGCATCAAGGCGTCTTCTTCTTCTCGGCGGTTTGAATGGGGATGGTGGTGGTACTGTGGTGATGGTGGCGGACGGATGTGATGAGGACGAGGACGATTTTCTCCTCCATAAGCTTTCCAAGGACGATACAACATTGGATTGTATCGGTTTTGGTGAGAAAGTGGCGGTTGATGAAATTCATGAGGCATGGGGATGTAATCTCCTTCTTCTTCACGAGGGTAAGTGCTCGCCATTCTCTTTGGGTTGTGATGCTCCATTGACGAATCTCTGAAACTCACAGAAATTAAAAACTAAAAACAAAAACGAAAAATTAGAAAAATCAAAAAGAAAAAACAAACTTAGAATTAATCGTTATCAAAAAATTTGTAGGCAATCAAACAAAAGTCCCCGGCAACGGCGCCAAAAAACTTGATGTGAATAAAACTTTCATGTAGGGTTTATGCAATTAGGTCTTTAAATTTATAACCCTATGGAACTGCAAGTGCACAGTTAAGACAATTGTAGTACTTAAGGGTCGATCCACTGAGGACTAAGTGATGAATGCGCTACAAACCTATATGATTCGGATTAAGCTAAGAGAAAATATTATTTGGTTTTGGGGTTTTATGGAAGCAAATAACAAAGCAATAAAAGTAAAAGGGATAGATATCAATTAAGATTTGAAATCAAACAGTTCATAAAACATATGCAAACACAAGCAATCGATTTAAGGTTTTAGTACTAGTTGTTCTAGAACTCATATCACTAAGGTAAGGTCATCCCACTATCGTGAAGTAACTAACCATCTACGTTTTACACCCTAATAGACTCAACTATCGCAGGTTATTATAAGGTGAAAACATGCATTATTGGTCAAGATTGATTGTTCACTAAACTCCTTAACTAACCTTTCGAATTGTTAAGGTTTCTAGCTCATCGAATACTAGGTCCGGAGATATAAAAAGCTTTTGGAAAGTATATCAACCTAAGATCAGTCCTTGGGTAGCTAAGCCAATTCATGCTTTGAGTATAAATAAAGATGAAGAATCAATTCTAGAATAAATCCCTAAACGATTAAATGCGTAAAAACATAGAATTAAGAGAATGAATAGAAATCAAATCAAAGCTATAACTCTAACATGTTTTGCAACACGTAGCAGCAAGAGTAAAGCACATAAACAGTATAATTCATTGATCTATCTAAGCGTAAGGAATTAGATATCATCTCTTTGCAATAGGGCAAAGATCAACCTATCCTTAAAGGCTTCTAGAATCAAATAAACATGAAGAACAAGAGATAAACGAAATACATCGTTTAGGTATTGATTTAGGCTGTTTAGGCCGGCTGCTTAATTTCCTAGAGAGGCTAAAAGCAAGTATATATAGGGGTTAAGGAGGCATAAGTCGGTTAGGGCTTCTTCGGGCAATTACGTCTTTTCAAGTAAAAAACTGAGGCAATTTTGGTCAGGATAAGGATCAAGCTTCGTGACCGGTATTGGAAGCTTCTAGGGAGCTTCTAGAAGGTCACAAATATGCTGGATCTCGGCCCATGGCCTGGCCCGGTTCTTGGCTTCATTTTGCACTCAATTCTCTTCGAAGGCAGTTTGACATGTCCTCAGTTTTTCTGGTGTATCTTCTAAAGTACAGCTCCAATTGATGAAATTCCAACTCCATTGGAAATCTAACTCAAAGGTCTATCTCCACACCAAGTTTCATTAAATTCCAAAATGATTTGATCCTCCGTTTGTCAGCAAACTTCTGGCGTATGCGTTCTGTCCAGTAGGGGGAATGTGCATTATCTTCAAGATAAAGTGACTTGGCTTGGTTCCTTTGACTTGGATGAGTAGCTGCATCATAGATGATACTCCTTTTGCTCCTTTTTACATCCTTTTGATGATAAAACCTGTTAAGTCCTTAAAATCTACATATACGAGAAAACTACCTCTTTTGGCTCAAAAGCTTTATTAATATATATAAAAACCATACTAAAATAGATAGAAAAAGTGGTAAAATATAGGGTATATCAAAGATGAATAATCTTCTCTTTAAGCTCCCTCGTATCTGAAACATGGAGGACCGCATTGCTGGCGCAGATTTGGGTATGGGTCGACTCCAATTTGACTTTGATAATGAAGATGACATTGTGGAAGTGTTGAAGATGGAATATTTCCATTTCGACCACTGGATGGTCTCATTAGTGAGATGGGAGCCACAGATACAACCCTCTTACCCCTCGGATATCACGTTTTGGGTTCGAGTTATGGGAGTTCCACTACACTTCTGGGCAGAACCGACCTTTCGATCGATAGGCGAGGCCTTGGGAGAAGTCAAGCCTGGCTCGACTTCGGTGGACAGTGACAATGGAAGAGTTCGGGTGACTGTCAAAGGGGTTTACTCCCCTTTGTTTTGAGATAAGTATCGAATTCCACATTGGGGAGGAGGTTCCAATTACGTTAGGGTATGAACTTCTTTTCGAATTTTGTCGGCGATGCTTCAGCCTTTGTCATGAAGAGAGGGATTGTATTCCTGCAGACATGATTGGAGCTGGTAGTAATGAGCCTCCGCGGAGTTCTGAGAGTGGAGCTAAACTCTTAAGCTACAAGGGAGCAGTTGATAATGGTGTCAACATGGCCACTCAAAAGAAAGGAACATAGGGTTTCAAGGGGTTTAAGAAGAGAGGGAAGAGACCGGTCTCGGATGCTCGAGACGTTTTTGACAAAACAGGCAGACCACGGGAGGATAGATACCATCGAAACCAGGCTTATAGAAGGGCCATTGGGGAAGCAGGGCATCAGCGGTGGGCTCTGGCTTACGAAAAATATCACTAACAAAACCAGAGATTGGGAAAGCAAAAGGTGGAGGAGGAAGTTTTGAATCAGGAGGAGGGGCAATGTTCTGAGGCTATGATGCTTGGGAACACGATAGGTCTTGGAAATAACGCTCAATCGGGTCCGAGTTTGTTTTTAGGAATAAGACAAAAGGTGCATAAAGCACTGTTTCAATCTGAAACGATAGTGAGCTAGGAAGGGCAGGAGCTTGTTGAATCAATTGCAGCTCCCGTAGTAATCCCGGAGGAGCCGAAAAGATCCACGGTGTTGGACCCGATGGTGGAGGGCGAAAATCCCTATGTCGAGGAGGCAAATGAGTAGATGAATGCGGTTGGTTTGACTCAGGATGTTGTCCACACTGCTGACTTATCAGTTGACCATCATAAGGCGAAAAATGGGGATGATAAGAGTGTTTCGGCCGAGGACAAATTGGGGGTAGATGGGGCTGATGAGAATGCATTGGTGGATCTCGAGGGGATTGATGAAAGCATGATTGCAAAGGAGAATGCAGAGCCATAAGTGGATGTACCGGTACAGAAAAACGTTGTGATAGGGACAACGTTGCTTAAGGGAGTAAGTTCAAAAAAATGTTTTATGCAAGTGTGATATATCATGGTTTTTACCCATTTTTGACCGTGATATAAGTCCTTTTCATAGAGTTTTTTTGGTATTTTTCGAGTCTTTTTGAGTCTTTGTAGATTATTGGACGATTGGAGCTTTATGGGAGCTTTTGGAGCTTTTTGGAGCATCGAGTAAAGAAGGACCGAAGTAATCAAGTCGGAGTCGAGATTTCAAGTCTGTGTCGATCGACACAGTCCTCTATGTCGAGCAGACGCAATGCTCAGGGTCAGAAGATTGATGAGAATGGGGTTGTGATTTTAGAGGAGCCAGCTGGGCGTGGGCGTATTTTGGGAGAGTACAACAGACCAGATGAATTTTATGCTAACAGGGCTGCGATTCGACCTCCTGCGTTCCAGAGGAGCGATTTTGAGTTGAAACCTGCTTTCTTCTCACTTGTGACGCAACACCCATTCCATGGTCTTTCCTCTGAGCACCCCATGGATCACATTGAGAGGTTCGAGGACTTAGCATCTAGCATTAAGGCTAACGGAGTGTCTAGCGACTACCTCTATTGCAAGCTTTTCCCCTACTCTCTTAGTGGAGAAGCAGCCTACTGGTTGAAACAGCTTGAGCCAAGCTCGCTGACTACTTGGGAGGACACCAAGAATGCTTTCCTCAACAACTTCTTTGATGAAGCGAGGTCCGAGGATCTGAGGACTAAGATCTCCACTTTCAAGCAAGGACCAACTGAAGCATTTAAGGCTTCTTGGGTGAGATTCAAGGCGTATCAGAGAGACTGTCCTCACCATGGGTTCAGTGATGTTAAGTTGTTGGGTATCTTCTTTAGAGGTATTGATTGGAGGTATCAGATGGCCCTTGATTCTGCTAGCAATGGGAACTTCAACACCAGGTATCCGGAAGATGCGCTGATCCTCATTGATAACTTGGCTTCCAGCAACAGTACCAAGAATGCAGATTTCGAGAGGAAGAAGCTGGGTGGAAAGGTGGATGGCAGCCAAATAGCTGAGGTTAAGGCTAAGCTGAACTCTATGCATAACCTGCTAGTGGGGAAGAAGTCAGTTCAGTTTGCTGCAGAGATAGAGACTTTCGAGCCAGAGGAGAAGGATGTCAACTACATCAATGGAGCTGGTTTTCAGGGTCAAAGGTTTAGTAATCAGCAAGGGTATCAGAAGAATGACTTTCAGAAGCCGTTCCAGAACAACTACCAAAGGAACTATGGTTCTTCTTCTTACCAGACGCCTCCTGCTCAGTCATCACAGAGCAGCGAGATGAAATCTATGCTGGAGCAGCTCCTAGAGGGTCCACAGAAGATGACAGTAAGCCTCAATGGAAAGATGGATGCAATGTACTCTGATCTGAATGGGAAAATTGAGGCCCTCAATCTCCATGTGAAGAAGCTAGACACCCAAGTTGCTCAAACTGCGGAGAATGTTAGAAGGCAAGAGGGATTTCTCCCAGCCAAGACAGAAACAAACCTGAGACTGCACGTTAATGCCATCACCTTGGGAAGTGAAGAGGAGGTTGAAGACGACAAGATTTCCGTACAAGACCCCGTGTCGATCGACACGGGTGGCTCATGTCGATCGACACGGGTCGTAAATCTCAACTCTGGGCAAAACGCAATCAGTGATGAGGTCGACACATCCTTGTACAAGGATGTCGATTGACACAGACCCTTCGTGTCGATCGACATGTGTCCCAGACGAGTCCAAACCTTTCAAAACCTTCAATCAAAGCAGAGGAAAGGGTCTACAAGCCAAAGATCCCATATCCACGAGCTGTTAGCATCAAAACACCAGAGGAGAAAGGAGAACATGCTCAACCATAGCTGAGAAAGTTGCAGAAGATACCGAATCCAGGGATATTCGTTGTTCCTTGTACGATCAAAGGTATGAAATTCAAGAACTCTCTTTGTGACACTGTAGCTAATGTGAATGTCATGTCTGAGTCTGTTGCAAGGAAGCTGTGGATTAAGGATCTGCAACCTTCGAAGATGTCTATCGCGATGGCTGACTTTTCTTCAACATCTTCGAAAAGATTCATTCCTGACTTGATGCTTCAAGTAGGAGATTGTCTGGTTCCGGTGGATTTTCAAATTATGGAGATGAAGAATGACAGGGAGAGGCCATTGATTCTTGGGTCATCATTCCTTGCCACTGTGGGTGCAATTGTGGATTTTCCCAATCAGAGAATCCCCTTCTCCAAGATCAACGAGAATGTCTTCTACCCCTCAGTTCGGTTTAAGGAGAACTCTTGTCTGACCGTTACAAATGGAGGAGTGCCGAGTTCAAACCTTGGCAATATGAAGAAGATCCCATGTGCTCCACCTTTGACTCCACCCTCTCTGAGCTCTAATGGAGATTTGACTGTCTGCAAGGTAAAGCGTAAAAAGACTTCCAAACCTTTCTCCAGGTTCAGAATCGTCATACCCTTAGATTTAAGAGAGAAAGGAGAGGTCGTTATCTAAGAGATGGTGGGAAACACTATGAAGCTCTTTCCCGGTGTTGTTACTTTCACCGATCCACCATAGTCCTGAGTCCTGACACAGTCAAACTAATGACTGAAAACAAGCGCTTAGTAGGAGGTAACCCACTGGTAAGTCTACTTATTTTTCATTTTATTTTCCCTTTTGTTCACTAACTTTTCGTTTTGTTTTTAATTTATTTCATTCAAAAAAAAAAAAATTTTTTTGAATGATTTGGGGTGATATGATAGTTCTTGAGTATAAGATGAGGAAATAAAATTCCAGTGAGTCAGTACTCAAGAGGTGATCACCTGGAGCTCAAAAGCAGCAGTCTGAGTCCCTTAGAACGGATGTAGAGGACGAGCGATCTCACGACCCTGTCTCCTCACAAGGAACAATAGTAGTGAAAGCACTGTTTTTGAGTTTCTGAATCGAATAAGTCTGGGGGAGAGAAAGAGTACCAAAGGTTGTATGGTTCACTTGATATGGTATAGTATGGGAATGAGTCTAGAAGGTTCTTGGCATCGAGATCTGGGACGAGACCCAGCAATGAGGACTAGCAGGTTATGTTGATAAGCTCTGGATGAATTTGGGAGGCTGCGAATGTCTAAGGAGAAGTACATGGCGGTCTGACTTTGAGTTGGTTGTGCATTATGTGGCTTGCTAGTTGAAAGAGGTCTGTCCGGTACTCCAAGGGAAGGTAAGTTTCTGCGTTTTCAAGCCTCTTTCACATTCTTAGTGTATGTTTTGCTTGAGGGCAAGCAAATGCTAAGTCTGGGGGAGTTGATATATCATGGTTTTTACCCGTTTTTGACCGTGATATTAGTCCTTTTCATAGAGTCTTTTTGATATTTTTTGAGTCTTTTTGAGTCTTTGTAGATTATTGGACGATTGGAGCTTTATGGGAGCTTTTGGAGCCTTTTGGAGCATCGAGTAAAGAAGGACCGAAGTGATCAAGTCGGAGTCGAGATTTCAAGTCTGTGTCGATCGACACAGTCCTTTGTGTCGATCGACATGCCCGTCTGACACGTGAAGACTTCAAGTTTTGAAGAATTTCCTTTTCGGCCCACGAAGCCCAATCCGAATTTTAGACTTTATATATAGTTTTTCCTTAGGTTTTTAGGATATATCCAGTTTTTAATTAAGACTTGAAAATTCAGAGGTTTTAGGAGAATTCAGACTTCCGGATTCCATCGCTTTCGAAACTCTGTATCTCTTACTCTAACTTTTTAATGCAATTTATTTCATTCATTATGATTTCATCATCTATGTCTGAGTAGTTTGCTTGTTAGGTTTAGGGTTATTCAAAGGTTTGATGAGAAATTGGTAGGATTGAAACCCTGTTAGGATTTATCTTTATGTTCTTCATCTAGATTGATTTAACTCTAATTTTAGGACTGATCAACTGAAATTGGATATCCTAGGTTGCTTTAATAGATGCGAAAGTATTATTAACAACCGGACATAATCTTAAATGAGCAAAATTATCTATTCGCAAAGAAATTTGGTTTAGTAATTTTGTGAGCAATTGAACCTGAACTTCATGCTTGTCTTTATTCACTGAATTTGCAAAGAAATTTGGAATTTAGGGATTTAGTCATAGATAATCTCTGCAACGAAAGTTGATTGGTTTTATATTCGTGTTTGAGTTCTAGAACCGTTCTTAACAAATCCTAACCGTTTTCATCTCTGTGTCGATCGACACATACCTTTGTGTTGATCGACACGACCGTATTTCAAGTCATTCCTGCGAATTACCCAATGCCTAACCTTTTGTCTAATTGATTTCAAGAACTTTATCATCATTCACTGTTTACTTTGCTGTCTATTTTACATTATTACATTGTTGCTTAGCCTAATTTGAATTCATAATTGATTGTGTGAATTGATTCCCTGTGGATTCGATCCCTAAGTACTACATCGATCTCTTAATTTGAGAGAGTACCTCAGGGTAAATTTGATCATATCAAAGTGTTAACATCACCTAGGAAGCATGCGGGGACCAGAAGAAATGTCCAAATCGGAGCAAGACTCTACCCGACTAAATCAAGGAAGGATCCGGGTCATAAGGGAGGTCATCTCCCGCTAAAACCAGAAGCTTAATTATGAGGATTCTAAGTTGGAATTGTCGGGGCTTGGGAAATCGTCTTACTATTAGTTATTTACAGAACCTATGGAATAAATATAGGCATGATTTCTTATTTCTTTTAGAAACAAAGCAAATGTTTGCTTTTATGCAAAACTTTCAATTACATTTGGGTTATAATAAGTTGTATACGGTTGAACCGTGTGATGCTAGCGGTGGACTAGCATTATTTTATAATAATGAATTTGATGTTTCAACTCTTTTTTCCAATAATAGATTATTGATGTGGAGGCTACTATAAATGGAAAGAAGGTTTTTATGTCTTTCGTATACGGCGATCCTATTCCAAAGCGACTCGAATATGTTTGGGAGCGGTTAACACAAATGGCAATAATGCGGTTTGATCCTTGGCTAATCATAGGGGATTTAAATGAATTAATAGGCAATCATGAGAAGAAAGGAAGAACTCTACGGAATCCGGCTACTTTCCAATCCTTTAATACAATGATTTCAAATTGCGGTTTGTTGGAGTTTCCATGTTTAGGAAATAAATTATCATGGCAAGGATGACGCAGCTCAAAGATAGTTTGGTGCCGTTTGGACCGAGCTTTAGCCAATGAAGATTGGCATGTCAAAATTTACTCATTCCTTGGTAGAGTATCTGGTAATGATTGGGTCGGATCATAGACCTATCCTCGCTACCATTGATAACAAGATTCTGAAGGAATGGAGACAATTTCGATTTGATAAACGGTAGATTGGTATGGACGGTTTAATAGAATCTATAGCACAGGGATGGGGATTAATGATACTACGTTGACAGGAGATTTTGTCGATAAGCTCATTGGGTGTCGCCGGGAGATCTCGCGGTGGCGACAAAAAAACCCTCCATATGGGAAAGAAAAGATTTCAGAATTACAAAAAGATGTTGAAGAAGGTTAGAATGATGCTTCCCGATCTTCTGAGGAGTTAGGTGAATTAACAAATAAACTCCACAAGGCATATAAGGATGAGGAGGAATATTGGCATTAGAAAAGTCGGACGAATTGGTACAAGGAAGGGGACGCCAATATAAATTTTTTCCAATGAATCGGATTATTGGACTTCTCAATGAATCTGGAGATTGGGTTACTTTTGAGGAGGAAGTAGAGGAAGTAGCAGTCAAATACTTTAACGATCTTTTTCAATCTACAGCCCCGACCGAGTTCTTGGAAGTGCTAACTGAGGTTCTATCCCAGATCACAAGTCAGATAAATAACTCGTTGACAGCGATGGCAATGGAGGAAGAGGTACGTAGGGCCCTGTTTATGATGCATCTAAAAAAAAGCTCCGGGTTCGGATGGGATGACAATGCTGTTCTTCCAGAAATCTTGGCATATTGTTAATACCGATGTGCTTAACCTGGTCAATGAGTTTCTACGGACTGGACAGTTTGATAAGAGACTAAATATGACCAACATATGCTTGATACCCAAAACGGAAAGGCCCACCTGGATGACAGAACTAAGGCCTATCAGTCTTTGCAATGTGGACTATAAAATAATATCAAAGGTTCTGTGTCAGAGACTAAAAAGAGTCTTGCCAGAATTGATATCGGAAACTCAATCGGCTTTTGTGGCGGGACGACTAATTACAGACAATATCTTAATTGCACAAGAAATGTTTCACGGGTTAAGGACGAACAAGGCATGTCAAACTAAATTTATGGTAGTCAAGACTGACATAAGTAAGGCATATGACAGGGTCGAATGGCCTTTTGTTGAGTCTTTACTAAGAAAAATGAGATTTGCAGAAACTTAGATCTCATGGACGATGTGGTGCATCCAGTCGGGGTAGTATAAGGTTCTCATTGACGGACATCCAAAAGGACATATCATTCCAAATCGAGGGTTACGTCATGGAGATCCTCTCTCTCCCTACTTATCTATTCTTTGCACGGAAACACTTATAACAAATGTTCAGAAAATGGAAAAGGAAAAGAAATTAAGTGGCCTAAAAGTTGCAAGGGTTGGCCCAGCAATTTCGCATATACTTTTTTTTGCGGATGATAGTCTTTTCTTTTGTAAGGCCACCAAGGAAAAATGGGTGACACTACATGGTATATTAAAGGAATATGAAACTACATCTGGACAACAAATCAACTTTTCCAAATCATCAATACAATTCGAGTATTGGGTGGACGAGACGATTAGGGCAAAAATCCATTAACTATCAGACATAACCACGATAGGGGGTGATATACCCTATATTTTACCACTTTTTCTATCTATTTTAGTATGGTTTTTATATATATTAATAAAGCTTTTGAGCCAAAAGAGGTAGTTTTCTCGTATATGTAGATTTTAAGGACTTAACAGGTTTTATCATCAAAAGGATGTAAAAAGGAGCAAAAGGAGTATCATCTATGATGCAGCTACTCATCCAAGTCAAAGGAACCAAGCCAAGTCACTTTATCTTGAAGATAATGCACATTCCCCCTACTGGACAGAACGCACACGCCAGAAGTTTACTGACAAACGGAGGATCAAATCATTTTGGAATTTAATGAAACTTGGTGTAGAGATAGCCCTTTGAGTTAGATTTCCAATGGAGTTGGAATTTCATCAATTGGAGCTGTACTTTAGAAGATACACCCGAAACACTGAGGACATGTCAAACTGCCTTCGAAGAGAAGTGAGTGCAAAATGAAGCCAAGAACCGGGCCAGGCCATGGGCCGATATCCAGCCTTTGTGTGACCTTCTAGAAGCTCCCTAGAAGCTTCCAATACCGGTCACGAAGCTTGATTCTTATCCTGACCGAAATTGCCTCAGTTTTTGACCTGAAAAGACGTAATTGCCCGAAGAAGCCCTAACCGACTTATGCCTCCTTAACCCCTATATATACTTGCTTTTAGCCTCTCTAGGAACTTAAGCAGCCAGCCTAAACAGCCTAAATCAATACCTAAACAATATATTTCGTTTATCTCTTGTTCTTCATGTTTATTTGATTCTAGAAGCCTTTAAGGATAGGTTAATCTTTGCCCTATTGCAAAGAGATGAGATCTAATTCCTTACGCTTAGATAGATCAATGAATTATACTTTTTATGTGCTTTACTCTTGCTGCTACGTGTTGCAAAACATGTTAATAGCTTTGATTTGATTTCTATTCATTCTCTTAATTCTATGTTTTTACGCATTTAATCGTTTAGGGATTTATTCTAGAATTGATTCTTCATCTTTATTGATACTCAAAGCATGAATTGGCTTAGCTACCCAAGGACTGATCTTAGGTTGATATACTTTCCAAAAGCTTTTTATATCTCCGGACCTAGTATTCGATGAGCTAGAAACCTTAACAATTCGAAAAGTTAGTTAAGGAGTTTAGTGAACAATCAATCTTGACCAATAATGCATGTTTTCACCTTATAATAACCTGCGATAGTTGAGTCTATTAGGGTGTAAAACGTAGATGGCGAATCGCAGCCCTGTTAGCATAAAATTCATCTGGTCTGTTGTACTCTCCCAAAGTACGCCCACGCCCAGCTGGCTCCTCTAAAATCACAACCCCATTCTCATCAATCTTCTGACCCTGAGCATTGCGTCTGCTCGACACAGAGGACTGTGTCGATCGACACAGACTTGAAATCTCGACTCCGACTTGATCACTTCGGTCCTTCTTTACTCGATGCTCCAAAAAGCTCCAAAAGCTCCCATAAAGCTCCAATCGTCCAATAATCTACAAAGACTCAAAAGGACTCGAAAAATACCAAAAAAACTCTATGAAAAGGACTTATATCTCGGTCAAAAATGGGTAAAAACCATGATATATCACACTTGCATAAAACATTTTTTTGAACTTACTCCCTTAAGCAACGTTGTCCCTTTCACAACGTTTTTCTGTACCGGTACATCCACTTATGGCTCTGCATTCTCCTTTGCAATCATGCTTTCATCAATCCCCTCGAGATCCACCAATGCATTCTCATCAGCCCCATCTACCCCCAATTTGTCCTCGGCCGAAACACTCTTATCATCCCCATTTTTCGCCTTATGATGGTCAACTGATAAGTCAGCAGTGTGGACAACATCCTGAGTCAAACCAACCGCATTCATCTACTCATTTGCCTCCTCGACATAGGGATTTTTGCCCTCCACCATCGGGTCCAACACCGTGGATCTTTTCGGCTCCTCCGGGATTACTACGGGAGCTGCAATTGATTCAACAAGCTCCTGCCCTTCCTAGCTCACTATCGTTTCAGATTGAAACAGTGCTTTATGCACCTTCTGTCTTATTCCTAAATACAAACTCGGACCCGATTGAGCGTTATTTCCAAGACCTATCGTGTTCCCAAGCATCATAGCCTCATAACATTGCCCCTCCTCCTGATTCAAAACTTCCTCCTCCACCCTCTGCTTTCCCAACCTCTGGTTTTGTTAGTGATATTGTTCGTAAGCCAGAGCCTTAGTGGATCGACCCCTAAGTACTACAATTGTCTTAACTGTGCACTTGCAGTTCCATAGGGTTATAAATTTAAAGACCTAATTGCATAAACCCTACATGAAAGTTTTATGCACATCAGGGGGATAGGCACATATTTGGGCATCCCGGAGAGCCTACGGGGAGCAAAAACACAAATTTTTTCTTTTGTCAAGGACCGATTACAAGATAGAAGAAATGGTTGGACTTCCAAATTTCTAACAAGGGGGGGGGGGGGAAGAGGTACTTATAAAGTAGGTGGCGGCAACTCTGCCAACCTATGTTATGTCAAGTTTTAGGTTGCCAAAAACAATAACCACGAAATTGACCAGTGTAGTATCTCAATATTGGTGGAGTTCAAATGGAGGACACAGGGGAATGCATTGGGTGGCATGGAGGAAATTATGCAGAGACAAACAAAATGGAGGTCTCGGCTTTCGGACAATAGAAGCTTTCAACACGACACTTTTAGCAAAACAACTGTGGAGACTATTGGATAATCCGGAATCCCAGTTTGCTAAAGTGTTTAAGGGGCAGTATTATTGGAATTATAATCCGATGGATTCAGACACTTCGTACTCCCCATCTTATGGGTGGAAGAGTATAATCTCGGCTAGACCCCTGGTTAGAAAATGGCTAATCAAATGGGCTGGGTCAGGATTCTCGATCTCAGTATGGACGGATCCTTGGCTAAAAGCTCAACTGCCACGGGCAACCACTTGTAAAACTTTTAATTATTGCTCATCCTTTATGGTAAATCATCTTATTGATCCACCGACTAGGACTTGGATCATGGATCTCATTAATGCGATCATAGTCCCAGAAGATGTGGATATTATTCACGGTATCCTGGTGAGTAATATACTCAGCCAAATTCGGTTGGTTGGTGTCACACAAAATTCGGAAAATACATAGTTAAGTCGGGCTACCATATAGAAAATAACAGTCTGTCTACCAATATACATACGTTGTATGGGCCAAATATCAAGGCGCTGCAAGCACAATCCTGGAAGATTAAGTGCCCGCATAAACTTAAACATTTTTTATGGCAAGTTCTCACGAGATGCCTCTCGGTGCTTGTAAACTTGCATTCTCGGGGAATAAGATGTGATACACAATGTGCTCATTGTGGTATGGAAGAGACAATTAATCACGCTCTATTCGAATGCCCTTCAACTTTCAAAACATGGGCTCTGTCGAATATTCCTATAACACCAGGTATTTTTCTGGTTGCGGGTGTGTTCACTAATATGGACTTTCTATTTTGGTGGGTGCTTTCTCGTCATCAGGTAGGGATATTCCCGTGGTTAATGTGGTACATCTGGAAAGCGCAAAATGATAAAGTATTTCGTGGGATAGATGTGGAACCACATATCGTCCTGCGAAATGCAGAGGCAGAAGCGTTGACATGGACTTAGCTCAAGTTATGGACTCTGAACCGATTCAAGTGGAAATAGAGGTTATGTCAGGACCCCCACTTTCCCATGGGCTGAAGTGTTATGTTGATGGATCATGAAAGGACTAGACCCTGCGTAAGGTATTGGGTGGTTTTCATTCCAAAGTGAAGATACGACGATCCTTATGGGAGCTCGAAATAATAGACGCAGCATGTCCTCATTGCACTCGGAGGTAGAAGTGTTGTTATGGACTATGCAATGCATGCTTTATCAACAGAAGATGGAGGTAGCTTTCGCAACAGATTGCTCTGATTTGGTGAAGAGGGTGTCTACACCGAAGGAGTGGCCGGCGTTTGATGTTTAACTTAAAGAAACCAGAAGCTAAAGGAGAGGTTCCAATATTTTTCTTTGACACACATTCCATGCACTATTAATTCCAGGGTTACTAGGCTAGCGAATTGTGCACGCTTAGTTGATCATAATGTTATCTTTGTAAGCTCGTCACCTCCTGCTTAGGTAAGCAACTGGTGGTAGATTAGTATTTCATGCTGTTGACAAAAAAAAAGACGGAGCATCAATCCACTTTTATTGTTACCATTCATCTTCAAAAGAAGATTCACATATATTTATTAATTAAATATAAAAAAAATATGTGAACCACTTGCAGTACAATATATTAAAGGATAACATGATACATTTGCAGATTTTTCATCCATTTCAAAAAGGAATGATCGGTCCACTTAAAAGAAGTGGTTCTGACTTTAGTTTTTTTTTTGAAAAAAATTATTACAAGAATTTGCTTATAAATTACCACTATTTCAAAGTCTTTCGTACACATTTCAAAAATTTTAGTCGAGCACTTCAAAAAATTTCAGTTGAACAATTAAACATACAAAAAACTCTTCTCTAAAGGTATGATCTTTAACTTTTAATTTTTTCCTTCTTGTTTTGAGTTCGATCAAAAAAACACAAATTTTATTATGTTTGATCATAAATAATTTATGTATTTTGCATTGATAACTTTTAGTAAATGGTTAGTGGCATGAGATTGTTTTTATTTTAAAAGATTAGTATATTCAATTAGCATATTTATAAACTTATATTTTTTTAATAGTTATCTATATTTATTGATTTGACAAATAATTTATAAATATACAACTTAAACTTTTGAAACATAGAGATTAGTTTAAGTAGTGTAGAAACAAATATATTATTTTTTAGTCCAAGATAGTTATATTCTTACAAATTTAGCTATAAAAATAACAATCCAGTACTATAATTTATAAAATAATATGTTTTTTATAATATGCATGTTAGTATAATAATATTATACTTTATATTTACTTCTAATTATTATGGTTAAAATGATTTATTTTTAATGATACAAAAAGGTGTTAGATTTAGTATAAGATTTTTTTATTTCTTATATACATACTTAGAATTCGTATATTACAAAACTAATATTATTTTCAAATTTGTAGAGATGACGTCTAATCGTCGACAAAACATAAATTCATCCAATGAATCAGATGCAAGTTTTCCTGCAGAAACATCAGCACGAGTAAAATTATTTACCTTTTTAAAAACCAAAATGAAATATATATTCTTAAATGTTCGAAATTTGTAGATGGAAGACAATTTTAAATGGACTCCAAGTCGAGAAAGAATGTTTCTTGACTTGTATGACAAAGGAATTGCGATGAATAATTACCGTATAAAAGATCCTTCACCATTTGCAAAAGAGTTTATAGTTCAAAAGTTCAACGAAGAGTTCAATCTTAATATCAACTACAAATTCTTCAAAGTAAAACTTGATCAATTCAAAAGAAAGTACAAGAAGTATACAATTATGCTGAAGTCTACCGGGATCGCAGTTGATCCCATTACATCTGTGTAATGCATCTGAATCATGGTGGAATGATCGTGAAGTAAGTACGCATGATCTTTTTTTAGAGCAAAAAAAAAAAAGTAAATTATGTATACAAAAAATTGTTAACTAAAAGCTTTAAAATATTTCATACAGGTATGTAAAATTATAAAATCATTTAAACGAAAGCCGCCAGATCATTGGGATGTGATGCAACGCTGTTTCAAATTATATAATGTTCAATCACAAGCTCAATACTCTGTGAACGAACGAAGAGAAGAGATGGTTAATGAGGGTCCATCTCATGATGAAGGTCATTTCTACTCAGAAGCATATGGTGTAGACAATCAAGTTCCAGAAACACAAGAAAAACGAAGAGGTGTATCGTGTTAGCATTGATGATGAGAGAAGTCCTTCAAATGAGTTTACCCATGCACATATGCGCCATACTTCGTCAGCGGTTAACCCGATCCAAATTCCTGATTCTAGAGTTCAACAACGAGGTAGAGGAAAACGGGGAAATACTACACAAAGAGTTATAGGAAACTCACATTCCTCTACCGTGAGTGGTTCATGAGGATGTTGAAGAAAACAATCTTTTGAAACAACGCTAATAGAGAATTTCAGCGCCAAAGTTTACAACAACTACGCCCTAATCTGTTTGACCATGATGATTACGACGATTTTGACAAGGCTTTGAAGCTTTTGACTCGATGGAGCTTCCAAATGATACCAAATTTTATTGGTCATGCATTCAAGCATTGAAAGAAGATGGATTTTGGTGTAAGTATTTCATTAATAGAGCTGAAAAATCTTTCGATGATAAAATACAATTCTTACAAGCTTTAACTGGGTATACACGTGATGATGAACGTGTCGAGAAGCGCTTAAGCTCGGGGCAACATTTTGGGAGAGTTCAACTTGTTTTCCTTCTGGTAGTCCATCTTCTGGTGGTAAAAATTCTTGGGGTCAAACTTCTTGTGGTCAATGGGGTCATACTTTTCAAATGTTCAACAATGAGGTTCACCATCAAATGCTCCATAATAGGGCACACCACCAAGTACTTCACAATGGAGAACACAACAAAATACGTCACAGTGGGGAACAACTCCATTTGGTCAGCAATGGGGTGCATCATCAAGTGGTCCAACCTGGAGTTCACCACAAAATCCGCAACAATGGAACTTATCACCAATCTCTCAACAATGGGGTTCATCATCAAATATTCCACAATGAGGTTCCTCACCAAATGCTTCACAATGGATGTAACGCCCGGAACCAAAAATTGGAATTTTTGGTAGGATTTTGGAGGGTGTCGATCGACACTAGTAATTTTTTGTTCGATCGGTTCGATTTTAAATCGTTCGGTTAACGGTGGTTTGGGTTTGGGAACCCTAGGGCTCGGGTATTTAAACGCGAGCAACCTCTTTTTGGACGAGAATCAGAGGTGAAAGAGATTTTGTTGGTGTTTAAGAGAGTTTAGAGGAGATTTTTTTCCTAGAGGCTGTTAAGGCTCGATTAAGATCATAGGAGCGAGAGGGGATCGGGTGTTGGCAATTTTGAGAGAAAGAGGAGAGAAATCAAAGGTTCTTTAGGCTGAGAAGGGTTTGATTTTGTGTTTGTCCTTGTCAATTTCCAAAATCGAGGTGAGCGCGTGACCATGGCTTATGTGGGTGGATGGAATGCCGTGATACGTGGTTGTTTGTGTGGATTGGATGATTGATAGTTTTGGAGGAGGTTTCCTCTGTGAATTCGTGTTGTTTTGGTGTGCTTGTTGATGTTTGTTTTGCAGGGATCAAACTAGAGAGGAGAAAGTTTGATTCCAAAGACTTGCGGGCAAGTGTCGATCGAAACAAGCATTGGTGGTGTCGATCGACACTAGAGGTGGTTTGGTTTGTGTATGTGTTGCTTTGGTGAGTCGATTGCTTGTGTGTCTTGGTATTTCATCGTACCTGTGTGTATAGCCTGTAGATGGAATGACTGTCTCACTGAGTATTTTTGATAATACTCATGCATCTCGTTTTGCCATGTGATGAAGGTAAAAGCAAAGTGTGATCGTGGAATCATGACTATGAAAAGGAGGATGATCTAGGGTCTTGTTGAATTGTGATTTGATGTTGTTTAGAATTGCTGGTTAGGTTGCTGGTTATTTTTGGAATTATTGAATTGGAATTAGTTATTGTTGGTTTGATGATTTGGTTATTTGAATGGCTTAATTGAGTTTTGCTTCTGCTGGTTGTTTGATGTGTTTGAATTGATATTGAGGATTATTATTTATGGGAATAATAATCTGATTTAAAAAAAAAAACCGGGTCGGGTCATTTTAGTTTGGTATCAGAGTCCTTACAGTTTTAGGGCGAGTGAATGAAATTGATTATGTGGATTTAGTCAATTGTTGTGTGAGTTTTTGAGTTCTAGATCATCTTCTTCTAGCCTTCATTGAGATTCCACGGTAAGTGTTTTGTGGTTTTGTGAAATTTCTAATATGCTTAGTTTCTACGGTTGGTAGTGCGGAGAGATGGTTAGAGGTACTAGAGGGCGTGGTCGGGGATGAGTGAGTGAGTCCGCCGAGAGTGTGGCCAAGAGTGGTTTGAGATTTATAAGATGAGTAGTTCTTATGGTTGACTTGTGTTGTCATGGGTTATGGGTTTTGAGAGTTTGAAAATTGAGGTTTTATGAGGATTTAAAACTTGTCTAGTTCTGAATATGAGTTTTATGAGGATTTAGAACTTGTCTATTCTGTGAGACCTTAGTGAGGAACCCTGGGTGATTGGGTTGGTTAAAGTTGACTTGAGGATTGGTCATGGATGAGATGCTATTTCGGGATAGTGGAATGTCATGTTAGAGTTATTCTGAGGATAAGTCATGGATGAGGTGATATTCCGGGATAGTGGAATGTCATGTTAGAGTTGACCTGAGGATTAGTCATGGATGAGATAATATTCATGGATAGTGGAATGTTAGAGTTGACCTGAGGATTGGTCATGGATGAGATTATATTCCGGGATAGTGGAATTCATAGTGGGACCATGGGAGATATTTCTGTTCAGAGATGCTTATTAACGTTTAAGAATTGATTGATCTAGGGGATAAGGATTTCCCCGAACAACTCATTGGGAGATGAGGATTTCCCCTGAGGGGATGAGGATTTCCCCTGTATGTTATTGAGAGATGAGGATTTCTCTCGAGTGGATGCAGATTTCCCCTACATACAGTTAGCTCGACGAACTGTGTGTCCTGAGAGTGTGAGTGGTATGGTACACTGATAGCTCAAAGGACGTGATCCTGAGAGTGTGAGGGGTGTGGTTATTGGTTGGGAGCAATTAATGTCTAAAACGTGGCTATAAGCATATAACTAGATGTGAACCTCAAAGGTCGGGAGTGTTGATCTCTGGTGGTGCTGGCCGGGTGGGTGAGGTGGTTGAGGCCGTAGTTAACGGTATTGTGTGATTCGAGGACGAATCCAGGTTAGTGAGGGAGAGTTGTAAAACCCGTGAACCAAAAATTATAATTTTTGGTATGATTTTAGAGGGTGTCGATCGACACCAAGAGGGGTGTCGATCGACACTAGTAATTTTTGGTTTGATCAGTTTGATTTTAAATCGTTCGGTTAACGGTGGTTTGGGTTTAGGAACCCTAGGGCTCGGGTATTTAAACGCGGACAACCTCTTTTTGGACGAGAATCAGAGTTGAGACAGATTTTGTTGGTGTTTGAGAGAGTTTAGCGGAGATTTTGTTCCTGGAGGCTGTTAAGGCTCGATTAAGGCCGTAGGAGCAAGAGGGGATCGGGTGTTGGCAATTTCGAGAGAAAGAGGAGAGGAATAAGAGGTTCCTTAGGCTGGGAATGGTCTGATTTCTTGTTTGTCCTTGTCAATTTCCAAAATCGAGGTGAGTGTGTGACCATGGCTTATCAGGATGGATGGAATGTCGTGATACGTGGTTGTTTGTGTTGATTGGATGATTGATGGTTCTGGAGGAGGTTTCCTCTATGATTTCGTGTTGTTTTGGTGTGTTTGTTGATGTTTGTTTTGTAGGAAATCGACATGATGCTGACTGTGATCGAACCCGAGAGGAGAAGGTTCGATCCCAGAGACTCTGTGGGCGAGTGTCGATCGACACTAGACGTGTTTTGGTTTGTGTATGTGTTGCTTTGATGAGTCGATTGATGTGTGTCTTGGTATTTCATCGTGCCTGTGTGTATAGCTGGTAGATGGAATGACCGTCTCACTGAGTATTTGTGATAATACTCATGCATCTCATTTTGCCATGTGATGAAGGTAAAAACAAAGTGTGGTCGTGGAATCATGGCTATGAAAAGGAAGATGATCTAGGGTCTTGTTGAGTTGTAATTTGATGTTGTTTAGAATTGCTGGTTAGGTTGCGGTTATTCTTGGAACTATTGAATTGGAATTGGTTTGATGATTTGATTATTTGAATGGTTTAATTGAGTTTTGCTTCCGCTGGTTGTTTGATGTGTTTGAATTGATATTGAGAATTATTATTTATGGGAATAATAATCCGAGTTAAAAAATAAAAAAGGGTTGGGTCATTTCAATGGATCCCTCCGACAAATATTCAACGTGGATTTGCATTGGAAACTCAAATAGAAACTAGAACAAATGCTCAACTAGGAGTCGTAGAGGAAGCACCAATTACTACTTCAGCAAACATTCAAAGGGGAGTATTCCCTGAATTTGGTTTCACAAATTATACTTCAATAGATCCAATACCACGGACACGTAGAGCAGGGGGCTTATTCAACATTTGGGGAACCCAACAAGGACCAAATTTAAATAAAACTCAGCAAAGCGAATCAGACGATGATGATTAGTTTAGTAGTGTGTACGCTTTATTAGTGATTGTGTCTTGGTTTGCCTTTTATGTTTCTTAATGTATTTTGCATTTTATGTATTATTAAGTAATTCAATTTGATTTTTTATTGTTCTAATTTACTTTTTATTTTTTGGTGATCAAATTTTAGGGTTTTCGTATTTGCCAGTTATGATCACAAGGAATACAATTTTAAGTTACGAGGAGAGAATTGAGTAATGGAATTCGGAAAATGACCAATTTGAAGAGTTAATAATCCAACTAGCATTGAGTTACTATAATCGGTATTTTGAAAGAGGACCTGTCCAGACTAATGGTGGTTTGTGATGGAGGAATATTTGGCGTCGACTATAAGAAGATAATGCTGCTTGTCTTCAGTTATTACGAATGTCACTTAGAGCATTGTGTGATAAACTAGAAACGAGGTATGGGCTACTACCAACATTGAATGTAAGCATTAAGGAGAGCGTGGCTATGTTTCTACGTATATGTGGACACAATGAAGTGCAAAAGGATGTTGGATTACGATTGGACGAAATCTAAGAAACAATGAAGTGGAAATTCTTTGAAGTGCTTAAAACGTTGAGTTACATGCTTGTGATTATATCAACACTCCAACAACAGAAGATCTACTTCGTATTCCCGAGCGACTACAACAGGAGGGGAAGTATTGGCCATATTTTAGTGGGTTTGTTGGAGCCATGGATGGGGTTCATTTATGCGTTAAAGTTAATCCTGAATTACAAGGAATGTATTGGAGTCGGCACGATAGAACATCGTTCAACATCATGGGAATATGTGATTTGAATATGTTGTTCACATATGTTTGGAATGGTGCACCAGGATCTTGTCACGACCCAGCAGTTCTCACGATAGCGCAAGAGAGTGATTCTGAATATCCTTTGCCTCCTCTGGATAAATATTATGTAGTTGATTCTATTTACCCAAAAAAAAGGTTTTCTTTCCCCATATCGATCTTCACAAAACGGGATTGTTCGATATCACCTGTCACAGTTCTCAAGTGCACTTCCTCCTAGAAATAAGCAAGAATTGTTTAATCGATGACATGCATCTTAACGCTTTGTTATTGATAGGAGATTTGGAGTTTAGAAGAAGAAATGGAAGATTCTTTGTGAATTTCCTAGATATAATCTTCATGTGCAAAAGAGAGTGGTAATGGCTACAATGAGACTACATAATTTCATTAGAATTTCAAGTTTTTCAGATGAAGATTTTGCGGAAATAATGAGACAAGGCGAGGTTTCCAACACAGATCCTGAGAATAATTTAGGTGACATGAACACTTCAAGTATAGGGGATGGAGATCTTATGACAACAATTAGGAATAATATTGCAAATATGTTATGGGCAAATCAGAATACTCTATACAAAAATTTCTTGTTTATTCATACATTGTATTTTATATTTTTTATGTATGATGTTTGAAATATCTTTATAACAACTGTTCTAATTTATATATTTATAAATTATATTTTAATATTTTAGTAATTTAATTAGTTTTATCTATGGAATTAATTAGAAGTCCATTATATTTTGTTATTATAAATTCTTAGCGTATTTATTATTGTAGTAAGAACATTAAATAATCTAGTTATCATAAATAATTTTTTTTTAATTTTAACACTACAATAAATAATAGGGAAATTGGGTTGAATAACTAAAAAAAAACTATAATAAAAAATCTAACCAATTAACCTAAATCTAATGGACAAAATTAGACCACATATGTTAATTTTTGTTAGATCCCTAACTATTAAATTTTTTTGGCTAGTGAGCAAATTGACCCTAATTAATATTGCTATCATAATTAAAAAAATGTAAAAGTTTAACATTTGAAAAAGTTCTGTGTTAAAAATATGGAAAACTAAACAATATTTAGACTTAACGTAATTTATTTAAAATATGTATATTGTTTAATAATTTGTTAGTTAAGATTTTTATTTCAAAATTTTTTTTTTTAATTATTTTAATATATATTTTGTACTACTATTTATCCGCTTTCACCATTCAAATATATATTATTCACTGTATTATTTGCTAGATCTGCATTTCTCCAACATGATTTGCTAGATCTGCCTTTTTCTGCTTGATCTACTATCTTCATTTGGAGCCTTAGGCTTTGAATGAGACAATGAGACAAAAACAGATTATAGACGGAGCAGTCAATCCACTTTTATTGTTGCCGTTCATTTTCAAAAAAAGATTCACGCATATTCATTAATTAAATAAAATAAAAAAATCTGTGAACCACTTACAGTATAATTTATTGAAGGATAACATGATCCATTTGCAGTTTTTGCATCCACTTCGAAAAGGAGTAATCGGTCCACTTAAAAGAAGCAGTTCTGACTTTAGTTTTATTTTTTGAAAAAAAATATTACAAGAATTTGCTTATAAATTACCACAGTTTCAAATTCTTTTGTACACTCTTCAAAAAAATTTAGTCGAGCACTTCAAAAATTTTCAGTTGAACGATTAGACATACAAAAAACTCTTCTCTATAGATTATAATATTTTGCTCAATAGAGTGGTTTGCCCTAAAGAACCTCTCAGGCCCGACTACCGAAATGGCCGCCGTCGAGCTTTACCAAACAAGAATGTGCTTCTCTTCATCACCGTTCGTCTGCTTGCGCCTTCCATGAGCACCTTCTCTCTCTCAGTCGGCCATCGTCGATAGATCACTTGCTCCTCTCCTCTCTTCCATGGCTTCATTACCTGTTCCATGAATCTCATCTCTGAGACCACCATCGTTACCGAACCGAAAAAAGGTAAGCACAAGGTTCAATTGGCTCCGTGTGGTGACACCTCCAGTATCCATCCGTAGCTCTATGTCTCCGACGAAGATGTCTTTCTCCATGGTAGCCTCCTCTATGTCGAAGTCACTAGCTCCATCACCGATCTGCTCACTTTGCCCTGATTTAGGGATGCCAAGGGTGCTAATAGCGAGACCGCCAGATCCGCCCGTCCCTCCGAATCCACCGGATCTTCAAGCTCCGGTGATACTAGTCACCAACCCTCGTCCACTCGGATCTACTCCTCCCTACGCAAGCGGCATGAGATTGTTTTTATTTTTTTTGATCATAAATAATTTATGTATTTTGCATCGGTTAAGTTTTAATAAATGGTTAGTGGCATGAGATTGTTTTTATTTTAAAATATTAGTATATTCAATTAGCATATTTATAATAATTACTTATATTTGTTGATTTGAAAAATCATTTATAAATATACAACTTAAATTTTTGAAACATAGAGATTAGTTTAAGTAGTGTAGAAACAAATATATTACTTTTTAGTTCAAGATAGTTATATTCTTACAAATTTAGCTATAAAAATAACAATCCAGTACTATAATTTATAAATTAATATGTTTTTTATAATATGCATGTTAAGTAGTATAACAATATTATACATGTTACGTTGTAATTTATATTTACTTGTAACTATTATGAGTTAAAATGATTTATTTTTAATAATACAGAAAGGTGTTAGATTTAGTATAAGATTTTTTTATTTTTTATATACATACTTAGAATTCGTATGTTACAAAACTAATATTATTTTCAAATTTGTAGAGATGACGTTTAATCGTCGACAATACATAAATTCATCCAATGAAACATATACAAGTTTTCCTACAGAAACATCAGCACGGGTAAAATTATTTACTTTTTTAATTATTGTACTTAAAACCAAAATAAAATATATTTTCTCAAATGTTTGAAATTTGTAGATGGAAGACAATTTTAAATGGACTCCAAGTCGAGAAAGAATGTTTCTTGATTTGTACGACCAATGAATTACGATGAATATTTACCGTATAAAAGATCCTTCACCATTTGCAAAAGAGTTATAGTTCAAAATTTCAACGAGGAGATCAATCTTAATATCAAATACAAATTATTCAAAGAAAAACTTGATCAATTCAAAAGAAAGTAAAAGAAGTATAATATTATATATGCTGAAGTCTACCAGGATCGCGGTTGATCCTATTACATTTGTGATAACTGCATCTGAAACATGGTGGAAAGATCCTGAGAATAATTTAGGTGACATGAACACTTCAAGTATAGGGGATGGAGATCTTATGACAACAATTAGGAATAATATTGCAAATATGTTATGGGCAAATCAGAATACTCTATACAAAAATTTCTTGTTTATTCATACATTGTATTTTATATTTTTTATGTATGATGTTTGAAATATCTTTATAACAACTGTTCTAATTTATATATTTATAAATTATATTTTAATATTTTAGTAATTTAATTAGTTTTATCTATGGAATTAATTAGAAGTCCATTATATTTTGTTATTATAAATTCTTAGCGTATTTATTATTGTAGTAAGAACATTAAATAATCTAGTTATCATAAATAATTTTTTTTTAATTTTAACACTACAATAAATAATAGGGAAATTGGGTTGAATAACTAAAAAAAAACTATAATAAAAAATCTAACCAATTAACCTAAATCTAATGGACAAAATTAGACCACATATGTTAATTTTTGTTAGATCCCTAACTATTAATTTTTTTTGGCTAGTGAGCAAATTGACCCTAGTTAATATTGCTATCATAATTAAAAAAATGTAAAAGTTTAACATTTGAAAAAGTTCTGTGTTAAAAATATGGAAAACTAAACAATATTTAGACTTAACGTAATTTATTTAAAATATGTATATTGTTTAATAATTTGTTAGTTAAGATTTTTATTTCAAAAATTTTTTTTTTAATTATTTTAATATATATTTTGTACTACTATTTATCCGCTTTCACCATTCAAATATATATTATTCACTGTATTATTTGCTAGATCTGCATTTCTCCAACATGATTTGCTAGATCTGCCTTTTTCTGCTTGATCTACTATCTTCATTTGGAGCCTTAGGCTTTGAATGAGACAATGAGACAAAAACAGATTATAGACGGAGCAGTCAATCCACTTTTATTGTTGCCGTTCATTTTCAAAAAAAGATTCACGCATATTCATTAATTAAATAAAATAAAAAAATCTGTGAACCACTTACAGTATAATTTATTGAAGGATAACATGATCCATTTGCAGTTTTTGCATCCACTTCGAAAAGGAGTAATCGGTCCACTTAAAAGAAGCAGTTCTGACTTTAGTTTTATTTTTTGAAAAAAAATATTACAAGAATTTGCTTATAAATTACCACAGTTTCAAATTCTTTTGTACACTCTTCAAAAAAATTTAGTCGAGCACTTCAAAAATTTTCAGTTGAACGATTAGACATACAAAAAACTCTTCTCTATAGATTATAATATTTTGCTCAATAGAGTGGTTTGCCCTAAAGAACCTCTCAGGCCCGACTACCGAAATGGCCGCCGTCGAGCTTTACCAAACAAGAATGTGCTTCTCTTCATCACCGTTCGTCTGCTTGCGCCTTCCATGAGCACCTTCTCTCTCTCAGTCGGCCATCGTCGATAGATCACTTGCTCCTCTCCTCTCTTCCATGGCTTCATTACCTGTTCCATGAATCTCATCTCTGAGACCACCATCGTTACCGAACCGAAAAAAGGTAAGCACAAGGTTCAATTGGCTCCGTGTGGTGACACCTCCAGTATCCATCCGTAGCTCTATGTCTCCGACGAAGATGTCTTTCTCCATGGTAGCCTCCTCTATGTCGAAGTCACTAGCTCCATCACCGATCTGCTCACTTTGCCCTGATTTAGGGATGCCAAGGGTGCTAATAGCGAGACCGCCAGATCCGCCCGTCCCTCCGAATCCACCGGATCTTCAAGCTCCGGTGATACTAGTCACCAACCCTCGTCCACTCGGATCTACTCCTCCCTACGCAAGCGGTTCCTGTCTCTGCTCCATCGTACCCCCTTTGCCATATCAGGAAAGCTTGAAACCATCGACAAATCTCATGTTGCCATTGAGAAACTCCGACAACCGCGATTGGGCTCCTCATGCAGATGTTGCAAACTTCCGTCACGGAAGAACCGCGTCCCACCGTCGCCTAACTTCCGTCAAGAAAATCTAAAATTTTGGGCTAGGCCCATTAAGAATCAATGTTTATGGAGCCCAACACGCCCAGCTCTTTGGCGGAAGAACCGCGTCCCGTCGTTGCCTAAATTCCATCAAGAAAATCCAATTTTTTTTGCTAGGCCCATTAAGAATCAATGTTTATGGAGCCCAGCATGCCCATCTATTTGGCCAAGTTTCTTTCTCCCAACAACGGAGATGAGTCTCGACAGCTGGGGTTGTTGCTCCGGTGAAGCATTCACCACTACTCTGACCAACCTAATCTTGTCTTATGAATTTGTGTGCCTGGCTCACTATAATTTTTGGGAAGAGAATGCGTATATAGAAGATGCAGAAAAAGTTCTCAATCCCTTACCGTCATCTCTCCGGTCGATCCTTTCCAAAGGTGAAACTGATTTAACTGATCCGGATTTGGTCTCTCTTTTGAGGTGGTTCATCACTGTCAAAGGCGAAAATGACATCTCCGATGACCAACCGAGTAGCATCACGGTATTCATCAAGCCTTTGAAGGCTTATAACGACCCATATCTAAGAGTTTCAAAACTCTCATCCGCTTTTGAGCAAATTGGCTTCTCCTTTTTGAGAAGAACAAAGTTTTATGGGTTCTCTAACCTTGTAATTTCCTCCATTTGGGAAAGATCTCATCCATACTCTTTTCTATTTGGGAAGAGAACCGTCCCACCATTTCTTCTCTTATGGAGAGTAAGATCCTTCTCGGAACTAAAACCGAGTGATTCCATATCCGACTTATATTTTTGTATAACGCTATCTATGGGGCTAGAAGATACAACCGACTTCGTCTTGACGAATATCAGAGGAATGGGTAACCCTCTAAAGTCACGTGTCAAAGCGACTAAATTTATGTTTTCCGGCTTAGTCTTGAATTCTATACCGACACATCAAGATTGTTTCTTTGATTCGAAGTCGTATAACTATTTAGTCTTTTATGCTTTATTGTCTATAATTCCTTGTAACCTCAAAATTTAAGGAATGAAAAAGACGTTGCACAAAAAAAAAAAAAACTCTTCTCTAGAGATATGATCTTTAACTTTTTTTATTTGTTCTTGTTATGAGTTTGACCAAAAAAATACAAATTTTATTTTGTTTGATCATAAATAATTTATGTATTTTGCATCGGTTAAGTTTTAATAAATGGTTAGTGGCATGAGATTGTTTTTATTTTAAAATATTAGTATATTCAATTAGCATATTTATAAATAATTACTTATATTTGTTGATTTGAAAAATCATTTATAAATATACAACTTAAATTTTTGAAACATAGAGATTAGTTTAAGTAGTGTAGAAACAAATATATTACTTTTTAGTTCAAGATAGTTATATTCTTACAAATTTAGCTATAAAAATAACAATCCAGTACTATAATTTATAAATTAATATGATTTTTATAATATGCATGTTAAGTAGTATAACAATATTATACATGTTACGTTGTAATTTATATTTACTTGTAACTATTATGAGTTAAAATGATTTATTTTTAATAATACAAAAAGGTGTTAGATTTAGTATAAGATTTTTTTTATTTTTTATATACATACTTAGAATTCGTATGTTACAAAACTAATATTATTTTCAAATTGTAGAGATGACGTTTAATCGTCGACAATACATAAATTCATCCAATGAAACAGATACAAGTTTTCCTACAGAAACATCAGCACTGGTAAAATTATTTACTTTTTTAATTATTGTACTTAAAACCAAAATAAAATATATTTTCTCAAATGTTTGAAATTTGTAGATGGAAGACAATTTTAAATGGACTCCAAGTCGAGAAAGAATGTTTCTTGATTTGTACGACCAATGAATTACGATGAATATTTACCGTCTAAAAGATCCTTCACCATTTGCAAAAGAGTTATAGTTCAAAATTTCAAGGAGGAGATCAATCTTAATATCAACTACAAATTATTCAAAGAAAAACTTGATCAATTCAAAAGAAAGTAAAAGAAGTATAGTATTATATATGCTGAAGTCTACCAGGATCGCGGTTGATCCTATTACATTTGTGATAACTGCATCTGAATCATGGTGGAAAGATCGTGAAGTAAGTACGCATGATCTTTTTTACAGCAAAAAAATAAAGTAAATTTTATGTATAAAAAAAATTGTAAACTAAAAGCTTTAAAATGTTTCATGCAGGTATGTAAAATTATAAAATCATTCAAACGAAAGCCGCCAGATCATTGGGATGTGATGCAACATTGTTTCAAATTATATAACGTTCAATCACAAGCTCAATACTCTGTGAACCAACGAAGAGAAGAGATGATTAACGAGGGTCCATGTCACGATGAAGGTCATTTCTACTCAGAAGCATATGGTGCAGACAATCAAGTTCCAGAAACACAAGAAAATGAAGAGGTGATATACCCTATATTTTATCACTTTTACTATCTATTTTACTATGGTTTTTACTTATATTAATAAAGCTTTTGGACCAAAAGAGGTAGTTTTCTCGTATATGTAGATTTTAAGGTCTTAATAGGTTTTATCATCAAAAGGATGTAAAAAGGAGCAAAAAGAGTGTCATCTATGATGCAGCTACTCATCCAAGTCAAAGGAACCAAGCCAAGTCATTTTATCTTGAAGATAATGCACATTCTCAAATTGGACAGAACGTATATGCCAGAAGTTCGCTAAAGAACGGAAGATCAAATCAGTTGGGAATTTAATTAAACTTGGTTTTAATATAGAAATTTGAGTTATCTTTCCAATGGAGTTGGAATTTCATCAATTGGAGCTGTACTTTGGAAGATACACCCGAAACACTGAGGACATGTCAAGCTGCCTTCAAAGTGAAGTTAGTGCAGAATGGAGCCAAGCACCGGGCCATCCCATGGGCCGATATCCAGACCTTTTCTGACCTTCTAAATGAGTCATGGAAGCCTCTAATACCGGTCACGCAACCCGTCCGTTATTTGGACCGATATTGCCTCAGTTTCGACCAAAAAGACGTCTTTGCCCGAAGAAACCCTAACCGACTTATGCTGAAACGACCCGAATTTCCCTTCAGATTATTATCATCATAGATAATAATCCTCAATTGGGCCAATACAACATGCATCGCGGAAAACAATAACCATCAATAACAACTTCCAATTCAATAAATCCCATACTTTATTAAATTACTAATCCAATTCAATTCCATAACAATCCAACAATAACCAATAACCAATAACCAATAAACCAATTAACTACAACTCAGAATTCACTAGCCACCTAGCAATTCTACAACCGCACACAGCCATACGAGACTCTAGATCATCTCTCCTTCTTGGCCATGATTCCACGATCACATTTTCTCTTTACCTGTAACACATGGAAAAAAGAGTTGCGTGAGTATTATCACAAATACTCAGCGACGCGGTCATCCCGTCTACGGGTTATTTAAGTATAGACATAACAATCAATAGAAATACCAGGATGAGCACACAAGCAAACAACAAGAACAACCAATCACGAACAAGTACAGGGAATCTGTGTCGATCGACACAACAACTAGGTGTCGATCGACATGACTCCGTCCTGTGTTGATCGACACACCACCATGGTGTCGATCGACACGACAACCTAGAAACGAGCTTATCCTCTCGTGGCTCGAATCTGTTGCGATTCGTCGAGTCACCTGCACAATTTCAACCACAAAACGCATAAAACACCTAGCAAACGCATTCCATCAATCCATATGCCCACACAAACCCACGATCACGCACTCACCTCGAAAAATCGAAATGAGAATGGGACCAACGGTTACAAAAAGACTCGTACACGACGAACCATTGGTCCAAAACAAAAACGGACGACTGTTCTGGAAACTAGACAGACACAGCTACGCGTCGGTATGCGGATCTCCTCCAGAATCCTTCTGGTTCGATCGGAAATCAACCCCGAAGCCGACTGATCGCAGACAACTAATCCACCAAGTTTCACCCTAATCCTCCTCGAATTGCCCAGCCGTTTGCCCTCTCAAACACTCGAGCAAAAACTGTCCTTCACCCTCAATCACACACAACTCACAACCGCTCTTGATTCTCTCTCAAATCCTCCTCTTTCTCTGATTTTCAGCCAAAAAGAGACCAACACGCGTCTGTTCCAGCCCTTTTATACAACCCTAGGGTGTCCCCTAAACCGGCCCACTAAACCGACAATCAAAAACCGAAACCGTCGATCTGATTTTAACTCGTGTCGATTGACACACAACCCCTGTGTCGATCGACACCCACCAAAAATCCACTTTTTGGTTCACGGGCGTTACAATTCTCCCCCACTAACACGGATTCGACCTCGAATCCCGCGACACTGCCACACTACGGTCTCAACCACCTAACCTGCACCTGGCCAGTATCCTTCGAGATCACGCTCGAATCCCACAACCCGTCCTGCTAAGGCTAACGCTCTCGCTTAAAATTCGACCAGATTCACCCGGAACATCAACGATGCATGCCCCATGGTCCGGATTAGGGCTGCCCGATTGCCCGTCCAACAATCAAACAAGAGCATGTCCGACCAACCGTTGACCCCGCATTGGACCAAATGATCGTACAACAATCAAACAAGAACATGTACGATCATCGGCGTAACATATGCTACCAGGATTGTCCGAACCGAATCCAGAGTCCAGTAATAACCCCAGACTCGACGTTCACAACACACCCTGGCCCTCAGCCAGCACTACTCGTGATCACTCCTAATCCCCGAGTTTTTACTAGGCTCATACTAGCCTCATTGCACCGTCTCACCACGGCTGCAATCCTGACCCCACTCGGTCAGCACCACCTGAGATCCACTCCCGATCCCCGAAGTTCATCCAATCCCATACTCACGACCACGCTCAGACGCTACTGCTCATATCTCATACTCATAACTCATATACATGTACACCACACTCACTCGCAGGATCGTCACCCCTTGAGTTACGTGTGCATGAACCCACTCGTCCCCTGGAGAGAACCACCATCCCTCAAAGTACATGTAAGGAACCCACTCGTCCCCTAGAGAGAACCACCAACTCTCGACTATATGCAGGAACCCACTCGTCCCCTGGAGAGAACCACTATCCCTCAGTATGTAGGAAACCCACCCGTCTCCTTGAGCAATACTCTAATACATGCATCATAAGTACCTGTCGACTGAAATCACCTCTCGTGGTCATCCGAAACAACCCAATCACCAGGGTGTTTCGCAGAGTCCCTGGAAAAGACGATTCTAACTCACATAAAACCTCTTTTCCAGACTCTCCCTAGGACATAGACAAGTTCTAACGCGCATAGAGCTTACATTTCCAGCCCCTCCTGGAACATGTACAATCTCATTTCCAGCCACTCCAGGAACGTGAACGATCTCATTTCCAGCCACTTCTAGAACATGAACAATCTCATTTCTAGCCACTTCTAGAACATGAACAATCTCATTTCTAGCCACTCCTAGAACATGAACAAATCTCATTTCTAGCCACTCCTAGAACATGAACAAATCTCATTTCCAGCCACTCCTGGAACATGAGCAATCTCATTTCCAGCCCCTTCTGGAACATGAGCAAGCTCTAAGCCGCGTAAAACTCCTATTCCTAGCCATCCTAGCCGATAGGCAAGCTCTAACTCACATAGAACTTCTATCGCTAGACCTCCACTTGACCTATCAGTCATCACAAACCATGACATCACTAGTCATCTCATAAGAACCCATATCTTAACCACTCATTTAATAAGGCAAACTCATCTTATTAAATCTCAAAAATGTATACTCGTTACATCCACCAACGAAATACAATATCACAACATAGCAACATGCTAAAACAGACTCTGGAAACTAGAAAAGAAACTCAAGCCACCGCTTGCTTCTCGAACCACTTCGAGAACTTCCTCTTCATCGACGCCTCTGGTTCCTAAGTCTCCACCTCAATACCGTCACAGTCCCACACGACTCTCACCAACGGTATACTCTTCCGGTGCAGAACCTTGACCCTCCTCTCGAGAATGCTCACAGGCCTCACCGCCAACGTCATGTTGGGCTGAAGATCCTCCGGAATCCTAGCCAACACCTCCTCAGACTCATGTAGACACTTCCGCAGCATCGAAACATGGAAGACTTTGTGAAAAGCCTTCATACTCTGAGGTAACTCCAACCGATAAGCCATCGGTCCGACCCGCTCCACAACCTTGAACGGACCCATAAACCTCGGACTCAGCTTATTCTCTGAAATGGATTCTTTTAGGACCCCTCAACATAGCTGCCTTGAGATACACCATATCTCCCAGCTCAAACTCCAACTCTTTCCGTCTCCTATCGGCGTAACTCTTCTGCTGATCCTGAGCCTCTCTCATGTTCAGCCTCAAGACATGGATCTTCTCCGTCTTCTGCTGAACAAAATCTGCACCAAACATGCTCCTCTCCCCCACTTGAGTCCAGCATAATGGTGTCCTACACGGCCTCCCATACAGAGCCTCATATGGAGCCATCCCAATACTCGCCTGGTAACCGTTGTTATACGCAAAATCAACCAGGTTCAGATGATCCACCCAATGACCACCATAATCAAGCACACACATCCTCAACAGATCCTCCAATATCTAAATCGTTCTCTCTGACTGCCCATCTGTCTGAGGATGGTACGCTGTACTCATATGCACCTTAGTTCCCATCTCTGCCTGAAATGCCCTCCAGAACTTTGAAGTAAATCTAGGATCCCGGTCTGACACAATACTCGCTGGCACTCCGTGCAGCCTCACAATCTCCCGCATATACTTCCTAGCCAAAACTGCCACTCCATCAGTCTTCTTGATGGCAAGAAAATGTGCTGACTTGGTCAGACGATCCACAACAACCCAAATAGCATTAAAAGTCCGTGACACCGGTAACCCCGTCACAAAATCCATGGTAATCATATCCCACTTCCACTCTAGAATGGGCAAAATCTGCAACATACCACTCAGAACCTGATGCTCAGCCTTCACCCGCTGACACACGTTGCACGCTGCAACCCAGCTAGCTACATCCCTCTTTATCCCGACCCAGTGATAATACCGTTTCCGGTCACGATATATCTTGGTCGCTCCGGGATGAATCAACAACATGCTCGAATGAGCCTCCCTCAGGATCTCTTGCCTCAGATCCTCGTCCTTGGGTACACAAACCCGCCCGTTCACCAGTATCATCCCACTCGCTGAGACCACATACTCTGAACCGGCCGCCTGAGAAGCATCAATCAAACTCTGATCCTTCTCCTGAGCAACCTGAATTCTGCTCAACAGATCTGCCTGGTTAGCTGCCTCTAACCCCAACGGCTCCTGTGAGATCACACACAACCTCAACGTGCTAATCTCGCTCACTAGAGCCTCCATATCTCGCTCCTGATCTGAAGCCGCTCTCTTCCGACTTAACGCATCTACAACCAGGTTAGTCTTACCCGGATGGTACCCAATCTCTAGGTCATAGTCTGCAACTAACTCCATCCAGCACCTCTGTCTCTGGTTCAGCTCTGGCTGAGTGAAGAAATACTTCAGAATCTTGTGGTCTGTGAATACCTGCACCTTCCCGCCATACAGATAAGACCTCCAAATCTTAAGTGCAAAAATCACCGTAGCCAACTCCAGATCATGGGTAGGGTAATTGCACTCATGCTTCCTCAACTGCCTCGAAGCATACGCAATAACCTTCCCCTGCTGCATCAACACACATCCAGAACAACTCCTGAAGCATCTGTATACACTACAAACGGCTCACCCGGCTCGGGTAATGCCAAAACCGGTGTACTAGTCAGCATCTCCTTCAGCGTCTCGAAACTCTCCTTGCAAGCTAAAGACCACACAAACGGAATATCCTTCCCTGTCAGCTTCGTCATCGACTGCGCCAAACTCGCAAACCCCTTGACGAACCTCCGGTAATAACCCGCCAACCCGAGAAAACTCCATCTCGGTGGCACTCCTCGGTCTAGGCCAACCTCTGATAGCCGCAATCTTAGCCGGATCCACAGAGACTCCCTCTGCTGACACAACGTGGCCAAGAAAGCTCGTCTCTTGCTGCAAGAAACTGCACTTACTCAACTTCGCATACAGCTTCTGCTACCGCAGCTTTTCCAAAACCAACCTCAAATGCACCTCGTGCTCTTCCGGACTCCTCGAATACACCAGGATATCATCAATGAAGATGATCACAAGCACGTCTAGATACTCCTGGAACACCCCGTTCATCAACCGCATAAACACTGTTGGGGCATTCGTCAACCCAAACGGCATCACCACAAACTCATAATGCCCGTACCTCGTCCTGAATGCCGTCTTCCGAACATCCGCCTCATTGATCGGAATCTGATGGTAACTCGACGCCAAGTCAATCTTGGAGAACCAGGTAGCCTCTCGCAACTGATCCAGCAGCTCATCAATGCGTGGCAAAGGGTACCTGTTCTTCACAGTGACTCGGTTAAGTCCCCGGTAATCGATACACAACCGGAAACTCCCATCTTTCTTTTTCACGAATAACACCGGCACTCCCCACGGTGAAACACTAGGCTGGATGAAACCCTTACCCAACAGATCATCCAGCTGCTTCTTCAGCTCTGCCATCTCTGTTGGAGCTATACGGTAAGGCGCCTTAGATATAGGAGTCATTCCAGGCTCCAACTCAATCGTAAATGGATCCGACCGCGACGGTGGCAATCCCAACAACGACTAAAACACATCCTGAAAATCCCGAACAACCCGAATATCTCCAACTGCAACCTCTCCAACAGTTTCCGGCATCATTATCGTCGCCAAATACGCCTCACAGCCCTTCTCAATCAACTGCTCGGCCTGTATCGCTGAAATCACGAGACTCCCAGAAACCGGTCTCACCCCCTGATACACTAACCTTCCCGTCTCCCGCTCGAACACAACACGTCCCCGACGACAATCCAGATGGACCCTGTACCGATCCAACCAATCTATACCAAAGATAACATCGTACAGTTCCACCGGACTAATGACCAGGTCTGCTGGCATCGACTCTCCTGCCACCAGAACGTCCACATCACGAGCCCGCCCGAAAGTAGCTAACGTCCTGCCACCAGCAACCTTAACTACTCCCGTCTGCTCTCCAGAATCACTCCGGATCCCACTGCCCTCCGCACACTCCGGAGTAATGAAGCTATTCGTAGCTCCCGAATCAAATAACACGTGGTACTCACATCCGCCCACAACTAAGGTCCCTGTACAATCCCATGTGATTTAAGACCTGACACTCTAACGCAGACTCACAATTTTCCAAACCGACTAAATTCAAAGAACTCCAAATCGAACTCTCTCACAATCCGACCTCCCTGAGTCAGGTTCAGAAACCTCGACTCCATCCTATCCACCGCCTCCTGCAGAAAATACTTGTCGTTAAACTCTGCCAGGAAATCCTCCCAGACCATCTTGGCCTGCACCCTCCTGGTCTCGAAGCCTCTCCACCAGAGATCCGCGTCACCATCCAGATAGTGAACCGCCAGGTCCACTCTGTATCCCTCAGGACACCTGATCGAGCGAAAATTACGCTCCAATCTCTGCCGCCACTCATCGGTCTCCTCAGGCTTGGGACCACCCGAGAAAAACTCGGTGCCAATCCTCTGCATCTGCTCCATCATCCTCAGGTAGGATGGAAGCTCCTCCGCAATCGCCACACCCGGCTGCACACCAGCCACTACCGGCTGAACCCCAGCCACCACTGGCTGCACACCAGCCACTCCTGGCCGTACACCAGCCCCACCTGGCTGAGCTCTCGGAGCCAGACCCGGAGCCAGTACCCCACCTGGTAACCGCTCCAGAATCAACTGTAGCAAACCCGCCAGACGATCATCTCGGTCTTGGGCCACACCTACGGGAGCACCCCCACCCGGGCCCCCTGCACCACCAGCTACCTCGGGACCCACACTGGCCCCACCAGCCCTCACGCTGCCACCCGTAGCAGTCACACCCACAGACCCCGCCTAAAACGCCTACGAGTCCGCCACCTGCTCCTACGTGGTCTCCTGGGCCACACTGGCGGCATCAGACTCAACCTGCAGTCCTCGCCCACGGCCACCACGACCACCTTGGCTTCCACGGCCACCACAACCACCTCGGCTTCCACGGTCCCCACGACCTCTGCCTCTAGCACCTCTAGCCATAATTCTGCACTCCCAGCAGATTACTAAGTACTAGAACAAAAACAGAAATCATACAACACTTACCGTGGAATCTCATTGAAGGCTCGGAAGAGATGATCTATGTCCCCAAACCCACACAACAACCAATCAATTATCACACAATAAATTAATCAATCACCCGCCCTAGAACCATAAGGGCCGCTCTAGAACTGTTAGGGCTCTGATACCAAACTGAAACGACCCGACCCAAAAATTAAAAAAAATTTCCCTTCAGATTATTATCATCATTGATAATAATCCTCAATTGGGCCAATACAACATGCATCGCGGAAAACAATAACCATCAATAACAACTTCCAATTCAATAAATCCCATACTTTATTAAATTACTAATCCAATTCAATTCCATAACAATCCAACAATAACCAATAACCAATAACCAATAACCAATAAACCAATTAACTACAACTCAGAATTCACTAGCCACCTAGCAATTCTACAACCGCACACAGCCATACGAGACTCTAGATCATCTCTCCTTCCTGGCCATGATTCTACGATCACATTTTCTCTTTACCTGTAACACATGGCAAAAAGAGTTGTGTGAGTATTATCACAAATACTCAGCGACGCGGTCATCCCGTCTACGGGTTATTTAAGTATAGACATAACAATCAATAGAAATACCAGGATGAGCACACAAGCAAACAACAAGAACAACCAATCACGAACAAGTACAGGGAATCTGTGTCGATCGACACAACCACTAGGTGTCGATCGACATGACTCCGTCCTGTGTCGATCGACACGACAACCTAGAAACGAGCCTATCCTCTCGTGGCTCGAATCTGTTGCAATTTGTCGAGTCACCTGCACAATTCCAACCACAAAACGCACAAAACACCAAGCAAACGCATTCCATCAATCCCTATGCCCACACAAACCCACGATCACGCACTCACCTCGAAAAATCGAAATGAGAATGGGACCAACGGTTACAAAAAGACTCGTACACGACGAACCATTGGTCCAAAACCAAAACGGACGACTGTTCTGGAAACTAGACAGACACAGCTACGCGTCGGTATGCGGATCGCCTCCAGAATCCTTCTGGTTCGTTCGGAAATCAACCCCGAAGCCGACTGATCGCAGACAACTAATCCACCAAGTTTCACCCCAATCCTCCTCGAATTGCCCAGCCGTTTGCCCTCTCAAACACTCGAGCAAAAACTGTCCTTCACCCTCAATCACACACAACTCACAACCTCTCTTGATTCTCTCTCAAATCCTCCTCTTTCTCTGATTTTCAGCCAAAAAGAGACCAACACGCGTCTGTTCCAGCCCTTTTATACAACCCTAGGGTGTCCCCTAAACCGGCCCACTAAACTGACAATCAAAAACCGAAACCGTCGGTCTGATTTTAACTCGTGTCGATTGACACACAACCCCTGTGTCGATCGACACACAACCCCTGTGTCGATCGACACCCACCAAAAATCCACTTTTTGGTTCACGGGCGTTACATATGCCTCCTTAAACCCCTATATATACTTGCTTTTAGCCTCTCTAGGAACTCAAGCAGCTGGCTTTAACAGCCTAAATCCATACCTAAACAATGTATTTCGTTTTTCTCTTGTTCTTCATGTTTATTTGATTCTAGAAGCCTTTAAGGATAGATTGACTTTGCCCCTATTACAAAGAGATGAGATCTAACTCCTTACGCTTAGATATATCAATGAATTATACTGTCTATGTGCTTTACTCTTTCTGCTACGTGTTGCAAAATATGTTATAGTATTAGCTTTGATTTGATTTCTATGCACTTTCTTAATTCTATGCTTTTACGTATTTAATCGTTTAGAGTTTAGTAGTGTGTACGCTTTATTAGTGATTGTGTCTTGGTTTGCCTTTTATGTTTCTTAATGTATTTTGCATTTTATGTATTATTAAGTAATTCAATTTGATTTTTTATTGTTCTAATTAACTTTTTATTTTTTGGTGATCAAATTTTATGGTTTTCGTATTTGCCAGTTACTATCACAAGGAATACAATTTTTAAGTTATGAGGAGAGAATTGAGTTATGGAATTCGGAAAATGACCAATTTGAAGAGTTAATAATCCAACTAGCATTGAGTTACTATAATCGGTATTTTGAAAGAGGACCTGTCCAGACTAATGGTGGTTTGTGATGGAGGAATATTTGGCGTCGACTATAAGAAGATAATGCTTCTTGTCTTCAGTTATTACGAATGTCACTTAATTGTTTTAGAGCATTGTGTGATAAACTAAAAACGAGGTATGGGCTACTACCAACATTGAATGTAAGCATTGAGGAGAGCGTGGCTATGTTTCTACATATATGTGGACACAATGAAGTGCAAAAGGATGTTGGATTACGATTTGGACGAAATCTAAGAAACAATGAAGTGGAAATTCTTTGAAGTGCTTAAAACGTTGAGTTACATGCTTGTGATTATATCAACACTCCAACAACAGAAGATCTACTTCGTATTCCCGAGCGACTACAACAGGAGGGGAAGTATTGGCCATATTTTAGTGGGTTTGTTGGAGCCATGGATGGGGTTCATTTATGCGTTAAAGTTAATCCTGAATTACAAGGAATGTATTGGAGTCGGCACGATAGAACATCGTTCAACATCATGGGAATATGTGATTTGAATATGTTGTTCACATATGTTTGGAATGGTGCACCAGGATCTTGTCACGACCCAGCAGTTCTCACAATAGCGCAAGAGAGTGATTCTGAATATCCTTTGCCTCCTCTGGATAAATATTATATAGTTGATTCTATTTACCCAAAAAAAAAGGTTTTCTTTCCCCATATCGATCTTCACAAAACGGGATTGTTCGATATCACCTGTCACAGTTCTCAAGTGCACTTCCTCCTAGAAATAAGCAAGAATTGTTTAATCGATGACATGCATCTTTACGCTTTGTTGTTGATAGGAGATTTGGAGTTTAGAAGAAGAAATAGAAGATTCTTTGTGAATTTCCTAGATATAATCTTCACGTGCAAAAGAGAGTGGTAATGGCTACAATGGGACTACATAATTTCATTAGAATTTCAAGTTTTTCAGATGAAGATTTTGCGGAAATAATGAGACAAGGCGAGGTTTCCAACACAGATCCTGAGAATAATTTAGGTGACATGAACATTTCAAGTATAGGAGATGGAGATCTTATGACAACAATTAGGAATAATATTGCAAATATGTTATGGACAAATCAGAATACTCTATACACAAATTTCTTGTTTATTCATACATTGTATTTAATATTTTTTATGTATGATGTTTGAAATATATTTATAACAACTGTTCTAGTTTATATATTTATAAATTATATTTTAATATTTTAGTAATTTAATTAGTTTTATTTATGGAATTAATTAGAAGTCCATTATATTTTGTTATTATAAATTCTTAGCGTATTTATTATTGTAGTAAGAACATTAAATAATCTAGTTATCATAAATAAATTTTTTTTTAATTTTAACACTACAATAAATAATAGGGAAATTGGGTTGAATAACTAAACAAAACTATAATAAAAAATCTAACCAATTAACCTAAATCTAATGGACAAAATTAGACCACATATGTTAATTTTTGTTAGATCCCTAACTATTAAATTTTTTTGGCTAGTGAGCAAATTGACCCTAGTTAATATTGCTATCATAATTAAAAAAATGTAAAAGTTTAACATTTGAAAAAGTTTTGTGTTAAAAATATGCAAAACTAAACAATATGTATTGTAACGCCCGTGAACCAAAAAGTGAATTTTTGGTGGGTGTCGATCGACATAGGGTGGTGTATCGATCGACACGTGTGTTTTGGACTTCGGATAAGTCGGGTTTTGGGCGTTATGTCCTGATTTAGGGATGCCAAGGGTGCTAATAGCGAGACCGCCAGATCCGCCCGTCCCTCCGAATCCACCGGATCTTCAAGCTCCGGTGATACTAGTCACCAACCCTCGTCCACTCGGATCTACTCCTCCCTACGCAAGCGGTTCCTGTCTCTGCTCCACCGTACCCCCCTTTGCCATCTTAGGAAAGCTTGAAACCATCGACAAATCTCATGTTGCCATTGAGAAACTCCGACAACCGCGATTGGGCTCCTCATGCAGATGTTGCAAACTTCCGTCACGGAAGAACCGCGTCCCACCGTCGCCTAACTTCCGTCAAGAAAATCTAAAATTTTGGGCTAGGCCCATTAAGAATCAATGTTTATGGAGCCCAGCACGCCCAGCTCTTTGGCGGAAGAACCGCGTCCCGTCGTCGCCTAAATTCCGTCAAGAAAATCCAATTTTTTTTGGCTACGCCCATTAAGAATCAATGTTTACGGAGCCCAGCATGCCCATCTATTTGGCCAAGTTTCTTTCTCCCAACAACGGAGATGAGTCTCGACAGCTGGGGTTGTTGCTCCGGTGAAGCATTCACCACTACTCTGACCAACCTAATCTTGTCTTATGAATTTGTGTGCCTGGCTCACTATAATTTTTGGGAAGAGAATGCGTATATAGAAGATGCAGAAAAAGTTCTCAATCCCTTACCGTCATCTCTCCGGTCGATCCTTTCCAAAGGTGAAACTGATTTAACTGATCCGGATTTGGTCTCTCTTTTGAGGTGGTTCATCACTGTCAAAGGCGAAAATGACATCTCCGATGACCAACCGAGTAGCATCACGGTATTCATCAAGTCTTTGAAGGCTTATAACGACCCATATCTAAGAGTTTCAAAACTCTCATCCGCTTTTGAGCAAATTGGCTTCTCCTTTTTGAGAAGAACAAAGTTTTATGGGTTCTCTAACCTTGTAATTTCCTCCATTTGGGAAAGATCTCATCCATACTCTTTAATATTCGGGAAGAGAACCGTCCCTGAAACGACCCGACCCAAAAATTCAAATTTTTTCCCTCCAGATTATTATCATCACAGATAATAATCCTCAATGGGTCAACAACCAAGCAACGCGGAACAATAAACATCAAAAACATTTCCAGTTTAACAACTCCATACTTTATTAAATAGCAAACCAGTTCAACCAATCAACCAATATCAATAAACAATATCTAATGACTAACAACCTAACAATTCAATAGAATGACAATCCAAGTGAGACCCTAAATCATCTCTTCTTCCTCGCCACGATTCCACGATCACAATTTCTCTTTACCTGCAACACATGGCAAAAAGAGTTGCGTGAGTATTATCACAAATACTCAGCGACGCGGTCATCCCATCTACAGGCTATTTAAATACAAGTATAAACAACCAACACAATACCAGGATGATCACAGAACAAGCATACACGACCAAGCAACAAAACCAGTCCAGAATACACCGTGTCGATCGACAGGCCTCACTGTGTCGATCGACACAACCACTAGGTGTCGAAGAACACAGGCCTCGTGTCGATCGATAGGCCTCACTGTGTCGATCGACACAACAACTAGGTGTCGAAGAACACAGGCCTCGTGTCGATCGACTCACGCCCTCGGTGTCGATCGACACGACGTCGCAGAACCCAGAAACGAGTCAATCCTCACACGACTCGAATCTGATGCGATCCGTCGAGTCTCCTGCACAAATCCACACACAAACACACGAAACTACCAAGCAGTCATATTCCATTGACTCCCTATACTTATACAAGCCTACGGTCACGCACTCACCTTGATTAGGATTGAAAAGGATGAAGAACGACGAAAAACACAAAGAACAGCCTCTGATTCGTCCCTCCCAGACCCGAATCCACCCAACAACAATCCTTCCTCGTTCCCAACAACCTCCTAAAAAATCACCACCTCAAGAACACACAAACTCTAACAATTCTCTCTGAATCTGCTTTGAAGAACCAAAAACGGCCAGAACTGTTCCTGCCTTTTATATCGAACCCTAGGGTTCCCTAAACCAGCCCACCAAACCGGCTAATTAAACCGAACCTGCCGGTCTAAATTAACCCCGTGTCGATCGACACACACACCCTGTGTCGATCGACACCACCAAAAATCCACTTTTTGGTTCACGGGCGTTACAATTCTCCCCCACTACCACAGATTCGACCTCGAATCCTGCGACACCGTCGCACTATGGTCACAATTACCGGACCCAAACCCGGCTGACCCTTCGAGATCACACTCGAACCACATCGCCCCGTCTCACTAAAGTTCGCACTTCCGTCTAAAACCCGACCAGATTCCCTCAGAATATCCACAATGCAACGTCTCCTGGTCCCGATAACGGCTGCCCGATTGACCGCCCAACAATCAAACAAGAACATGCACGACCAACCGTTGACCCCGAATTGGACCAAATAATCGCACAACAATCAAACAAGAACATGTACGACCAACGGCGTTACATATATTACCAAGGTTGTTCGAACCTGGTTCCACACGTTAGCAAAGAAACCTAGATTTGACATCCAATCCCCTCTCTTGACCCTCGGTCAACACCACTCGAGATCACACCTGATCCCCGAGCTCTACCAGGCTTATACTATCCCCACTGTACCGTCTCACCACGGCTGCAATCCTGACCCCACCCGGTCAGCATCACCTGAGATCCACTCCCGATCCCCGAAGTTCATCCAGTCTCATGCTTACAACCACATTACAGATACTATTGCTCATACTCATATCTATATACAACACTCTGCTCTCTTGATCGTCACCCCTTGAGCTCTCGAAGTATATCATACCCCTCCACCTTCAGGACCGCCACCCATCCAGTTCTCGGTATGCTCCAGCCCCTCTCACTCTCAGGACACACAGTCCGTCAAGCTCGGCTGCAGAGGAATCACACATCCCCTGGAGAGGCTTCGGCCCCTCAAAGTATATGTAAGGGAACCACTTTCCCCCAGAGAGAACATCACTGTCCCCCCAAGTATACCCAGGAGACCCACGATCCCCTGGGGCAATCACTCTGTAACGTGCATCTTAGGCACCTGTCGACTGAAATCACCTCTCGTGGCCATACGAAACCACCCAAACACCAGGGTGTCTCACAGAGTCCCTGGAAAAGATGATTCTAACTCACATAAAACCTCTTTTCCAGACTCCCCCTAGGAAATAGACAAGTTCTAACGCGCGTAGAGCTTACATTTCCAGCCACTCCTGGAACATGAACGATCTTACATTTCCAGCGACTTCTAGAACATGAACGATCTCATTTCTAGCCACTCCTAGAACATGAACTGTCTCATTTCCAGCCACTCCTGGAACATGAGCAAGCTCTAAGCCGCGTAAAACTTCTATTCCTAGCCATCCTAGCCGATAGGCAAGCTCTAACTCACATAGAACTTCTACCGCTAGATAATCCTCCTAGAACATGGACAGCTCTAACTCACATAGAACTTCCATTTCTAGCCTCTCTAGCTGATAGACAAATTCCAACTCACATGGAACTCTATCGCTAGCCTCCACATGACCTACCAGTCATCACAATCCATGACATCACCCGTCATACCATAAGAACTCCCATCTTATAACACATTTAATAAGGAAAACTCATCTTATTAAATCTTAACAATGTATTCTCGTTACAACAACAACAAAATACAAAATCACAAACATAGCAACATGCTAATACAGACTCTGAAAACCAGAAAAGAACTCAAGCCACCGCTTGCTTCTCGAACCACTTCGAGAACTTCTTATTCATCGACGCTTCTGGTTCCCAAGTCTCCTCCTCAATACCGTCACAGTCCCACACGACTCTCACCAACGGTATACTCTTTCGGCGCAACACCTTGACTCTCCTCTCGAGAATCCTCACAGGCCTCGCCGCCAACATCATGTTGGGCTGAAGATCCTCCGGAATCCTCGCCAACACCTCCTCAGACTCATGCAGACACTTCCTCAGCATCGAAACATGGAAGACCTTGTGAAAAGCCTTCATACTCTGAGGTAACTCCAGTCTATAAGCCACCGGTCCGACCCGCTCCACCACTCTGAACGGACCCATAAACCTCGGACTCAGCTTATTCTCTGAAATGGATCTGTTAGGACCCCTCAACATCGCTGCCTTAAGATACACCATATATTCCAGCTCAAACTCCAGCTCCTTCCGTCTCCTATTGGCGTAACTCTTCTGCCGATCCTGAGCCTCTCTCATGTTCAGCCTCAAGACACGGATCTTTTCCGTCGTCTCTTGAACGAAATCCGCACCAAACATGCTCCTCTCCCCCACTTGGGTCCAGCATAATGGTGTCCTACACGGCCTCCCATACAGAGCCTCATATGGAGCCATTCCAATACTCGCTTGATAGCTGTTGTTATAAGCAAACTCTACCAGGTTCAGATGATCCACCCAATGACCACCATAATCCAGTACACACATCCTCAGCAAATCCTCCAATGTCTGAACCGTCCTCTCAGACTGCCCATCCGTCTGAGGATGATACGCGGTACTCATATGCACCTTAGTGCCCATCTCAGACTGAAAAGCTCTCCAGAACTCTGAAGTAAACCTCGGATCCCTGTCTGACACAATACTTGCTGGCACCTCGTGCAGCCTCACTATCTCACGCACATACTTCCTAGCCAACACCACCGCTCCGTCGGTCTTCTTGATGGCCAGAAAATGTGCTGACTTGGTTAGACGATCCACAATAACCCATATCGCATCATATGTCCGCGACACTGGCAGTCCTGTCACGAAATCCATCGTGATCATATCCCACTTCCACTCTGGAATAGGTAAACTCTGCAATAACCCGCTCGGGACCTGATGCTCAGCCTTCACCAGCTGATACACGTTGCACGCTGCAACCCAGCTAGCTACATCCCTCTTCATCCCGACCCAGTGATAATACCGTTTTAAGTCCCGATATATCTTGGTCGCTCCCGGATGAATTGATAACATACTCGAATGAGCCTCCCTCAGGATCTCTTGTCTCAGATCCTCATCCTTGGGTACACAAACCCGCCCGTTTACTAGTATCATCTCACTCGCTGAGACTACATACTCTGAACCGGCCACCTGAGAAGCATCAATCAAACCCTGATCCTTCTCCTGTGCAACCCGAATCCTGCTCAACAGATCTGCCTGGTTAGCTGCCCCCAACCCCAACGGCTCCTCTGAGATCACACACAACCTCAACGTGCTGATCTCGCTCCTGATCTGAAGCTGCCCTCTTCCGACTCAACGCATCTGCAACCAGATTAGCCTTACCCGGATGGTACCCAATCTCCAGGTCATAGTCTGCAACTAATTCCATCCAGCGCCTCTGTCTCTGGTTCAGCTCCGCCTAAGTGACGAAATACTTCAGACTCTTGTGGTCTGTGAATATCTGCACCTTCCCGCCATACAGATAAGACCTCCAGATCTTAAGTGCAAAGATAACTGCAGCCAACTCCAAGTCATTGGTAGGGTAATTGCACTCGTGCTTCCTCAACTGCCTCGAATCATACGCAATAACCTTCCCCTGCTGCATCAGCACACAACCCAGACCAACTCCTGAAGTGTCTGTATACACCACATAAGGCTCATCCGGCTCGGGTAACGCCAAAACAGGTGTACTGGTCAGCATCTCCTTCAGCTTCCCGAAACTTTCCTCACAAGCTGAAGACCAAACAAAAGGGACATCCTTCCCTGTTAGCTTCGTCATCGACTGCGCCATACTCGCGAATCCCTTGACGAACCTCCGGTAATAACCTGCCAATCCAAGAAAACTCCTCATCTCGTTGGCGTTCCTCGGTCTAGGCCAACCTCTGATATCCTCTATCTTAGCCGGATCCACAGACACTCCCTCTGCAGACACAACATGGCCAAGAAAGCTCATCTCTCGCTGCCAGAAACTGCACTTACTCAGCTTCGCGTACAGCTTCTACTCCCGCAGCTTCTCCAGAATCAACCTCAGATGCACCTCGTGCTCCTCTAGACTCCTCGAATATACCAGAATATCATCAATGAAGACGATCACGAACACATCCAGATACTCCAGAAATACTCTGTTCATCAACCGCATGAACGGTGCTGGTGCATTCGTCAAACCAAATGGCATCACCACAAACTCATAATGCCCGTACCTCGTCCGAAAGGCCGTCTTCCTGACGTCCGCCTCATCGATCGGAATGTGATGGTAACCCGACGCCAAGTCTATCTTGGAGAACCAAGTAGCCCCTCGCAACTGATCCAACAACTCATCAATTCGCGGCAGAGGATACCTGTTCTTCACAATGACTCGGTTAAGCCCCCAATAGTCGATACACAACTGGAAACTCCCATCCTTCTTCTTCACAAACAACACCGGTGCTCCCCACGGTGAAACACTAGGCCGGATGAAACCCTTCCCCAACAGATCATCCAGCTGCTTCTTCAGCTCTGCCATCTCTGCTGGAGCCATACGGTAAGGTTCCTTGGATATCGGAGCTATTCCGGGTTCCAACTCAATCGTAAATGGATCCGACCGCAACGGTGGCAAACCCAACAACGATTGGAACACATCCTGAAAATATCGAACGACCTGGATATCCCCAACTGCAACCTCTCCAACAGCCTCTGGCATCACTATCGTCGCCAGATACGCCTCACAGCCTTTCCCATTCAACTGCTCGGCCTGTATCGCTGAAATAATAAGACTTCCGGAAGTCGGTCTCACCTCCCAGCCTCTCGTTTAAACACTACACGTCCTCGATGACAATCCAGATGAACCCTGTACCGATCCAACCAATCCATCCCGAAGATGACATCATACAGCTCCACCGGACTAAAAACCAAATTTGTTGGCATCGACTCTCCTGCCACCAGAACATCCACCTCTCGAGCCCGCCCGAACGTAGCCAACGTCCGGCCTCCAGCAACCTTAACTACTCCCGGCTGCTCTCCGGAATCGCTCCGGATCCCGCTGCCCTCCGCGCACTCCGGAGTAATGAAGCTATTCGTAGCTCCCGAATCGAACAACACGTGGGACTCACATCCGCCCACAACTAAAGTCCCTGCACAAATCCCATGTGCTTTAAGACCCGACACTCTAGCGCAGACACACAATTTCTTAACAGACTAAATTCAATCACCACAAGAATTGACCCAAAAATTTTTACAAAGGTAAGTCTGAAAATATACCTGTGATCGGTTTGGCGCTAGAGCTGCCCGCCTCTGCCGACGTGAAAACCCGTGGCGCCGCTGCAATCTGAGCCAAGGGCTGAACCGCCAATGGCTGCACTGCCGCTACTATCATCTGCTGCAGCTTCGGACACTTGGGCTTAATGTGCCCCGGCTCCCTGCAGTGATAGCACACCTGAGCACTCCGTGCTGTACTCCTCTGCGGACAACTGGCCACCTTGTGACCCAGGCTCCCGCACCCGAAACATCCTGGACCACTCTGTCCACCCTGACTGGCCCCAGAAGTGCTCTCCCACTTCCTCTTCTAACCCTAAACAGGCTTGCCACCCCTGCCCGATCCTGTCTGTTGCTGAGATCTCCTCGACTGCTGCTGCTTCTGCTGCACCGGTGGACTAACCACCACCACCTGCTCCCTGAGGTCCTCCTCAATCGCAGCCGCAGTCTCCACCAGCTCCGCCCTTGTGGCAAACTTACTCGCCCTGCAGCGAGTCCTCAGCTCGGTACGAAGTCCCCTGAGGAACCTCCTCACCTGGGCCTGCTCGCCCTCCATGCTCCTACCAGCATGTACTAGGAGTCGGCTGAACTCTAGATCAAACTCCCTCACAGTCCGATCTCCCTGAGTCAGGTTTAGAAACGTCGACTCCATCCGGTCCACCGCCTCCTGCAGGAAATACTTGGCATTAAACTCAGCCAAAAAATCCTCCCAAGCCATCTCGGCCTGTACCCGCCTAGTCTCGACGCCCCTCCACCAGAGATGCGCGTCACCATCCAAATAGTGAACCGCTAGGTCCACCCTGTATCCCTCTGGACACCTGATCGAGCGAAAGTTATGCTCCAATCTCCGCCGCCACTCATCGGCCTCCTCTGGGTTGGCACCACCCGAGAAAAACCCTGTGCCAATCCTCTGCATCTGCTCCATCATCCTCAGGTAGGATGGGAGCTCCTCCGCAACCGCCACAACCGGCTGCACCTCAGTCACACCCGGCTGAACACCAGCCATCCCCGGCTGAACTCCTGGAACCTGACCCGGAGCCGGCACCCCACCCGATAACCGCTCCAGAATCAACTGTAGCAGATCCGCCAAACGATCATCTTGGCCTTGGGCGACACCTATGGGAGCACCCCCACCCGGGCCCCCCGCACCACCAGCTACCTCGGGACCCACACTGGCCACACTGGCCCCACCAGCCCTCACGCTGGCACCCGTAGCAGTCTCACCCACAGACCCCTCCTGAAACGCCTGCGAGTCCGCCACCTGCTCCTGCGTGGTCTCCTGGGCCACACTCGCGGCATCAGACTCAACCTGCAGTCCTCGCCCGCGCCCACCACGACCACCTCAGCCCCCACGGCCCCCACAACCTCTGCCTCTAGCACCTCTAGCCATCACTCTGCACTCACAGCAGACTACTAAGTACTAGAACAACAGAAAATCAACAAACGCATACCGTGGAATCTCGTTAAAGGCTCGGAAGAGATGATCTAAGACTCCATACCCACACAACAATCAATCAATTAAATCCTAATCAATCAATCGTACCCACCCTAGAACCGCTAGGGCTCTGATACCAAACTGAAATGACCCGACCCAAAAATTCAAAAATTTTCCCTCCAGATTATTATCATCACAGATAATAATCCTCAATGGGTCAACAACCAAGCAACGCGGAACAATAAACATCAACAACATTTCCAGTTTAACAACTCCATACTTTATTAAATAGCAAACCAGTTCAACCAATCAACCAATATCAATAAACAATATCTAATGACTAACAACCTAACAATTCCATAGAACGACAATCCAAGTGAGACCCTAAATCATCTCTTCTTCCTCGCTACGATTCCACGATCACAATTTCTCTTTACCTGCAACACATGGCAAAAAGAGTTGCGTGAGTATTATCACAAATACTCAGCGACGCGGTCATCCCGTCTACAGGCTATTTAAATACAAGTATAAACAACCAACACAATACCAGGATGATCACAGAACAAGCATACACGACCAAGCAACAAAACCAGTCCAGAATACACCGTGTCGATCGACAGGCCTCACTGTGTCGATCGACACAACCACTAGGTGTCGAAGAACACAGGCCTCGTGTCGATCGACAGGCCTCACTGTGTCGATCGACACAACCACTAGGTGTCGAAGAACACAGGCCTCGTGTCGATCGACACACCCCCTCGGTGTCGATCGACACGACGTTGCAGAACCCAGAAATGAGTCAATCCTCACACGACTCGAATCTGATGCGATCTGTCGAGTCTCCTGCATAAATCCACACACAAACACACGAAACCACCAAGCAGTCATATTCCATTGACTCCCTATACTTATACAAGCCTACGGTCATGCACTCACCTTGATTAGGATTGAAAAGGATGAAGAACGACGAAAAACACGAAGAACAGCCTCTGATTCGTCCCTCCCAGACCCGAATCCACCCAGCAACAATCCTTCTTCGTTCCCAACAGCCTCCTACGAAATCCCCAGCTCAAGAACACACAAACTCTAACAATTCTCTTTGAATCTGCTTTGAAGAACCAAAAACGGCCAGAACTGTTTCTGCCTTTTATATCTAGGGTTCCCTAAACCGGCCCACCAAACTGGCCAATTAAACCGAACCTGCCGGTCTAAATTAACCCCGTGTCGATCAACACACACACTCTGTGTCGATCGACACCAGCAAAAATCCACTTTTTGGTTGACGGGCGTTACAGTCCCACCATTTCTTCTCTTATGGAGAGTAAGATCCTTCTCGGAACTAAAACCGAGTAATTCCATATCCGACTTATATTTTTGTATAACGCTATCTATGGGGCTAGAAGATACAACCAACTTTGTCTTGACGAATATCAGAGGAATGGGTTACCCTCTAAAGTCACGTGTCAAAGCGACTAACTTTATGTTTTCCGGCTTAGTCGTGAATTCTATACCGACACATCAAGATTGTTTCTTTGATTCGAAATCGTATAACTATTTAGTCTTTTATGCTTTAGTGTCTATAATTCCTTGTAACCTCAAAATTTAAGGAATAAAAAAGACGTTGCACCAAAAAAAAAAAAATCTTCTCTAGAGGTATGATGTTTAACTTTTTTTTATTTGTTCTTATTATGAGTTTGACCAAAAAAATACAAAATTTACTTTGTTTGATCATAAATAATTTATGTATTTTGCATCGGTTAAGTTTTAATAAATGGTCAGTGGCATGAGATTGTTTTTATTTTAAAATTTTAGTATATTCAATTAGCATATTTATAAATAATTACTTATATTTGTTGATTTGAAAAATCATTTATAAATATACAACTTAAATTTTTGAAACATAGAGATTAGTTTAAGTAGTGTAGAAACAAATATATTACTTTTTAGTTCAAGATAGTTATATTCTTACAAATTTAGCTATAAAAATAACAATCCAGTACTATAATTTATAAATTAATATGTTTTTTATAATATGCATGTTACGTAGTATAACAATATTATACATGTTACGTTGTAATTTATATTTACTTGTAATTATTATGAGTTAAAATGATTTATTTTTAATAATATAGAAAGGTGTTAGATTTAGTATAAGATTTTTTTATTTCTTATATACATACTTAGAATTCGTATCTTACAAAACTAATATTATTTTCAAATTTGTAGAGATGACGTTTAATCATCGACAATACATATTTTAGTGGGTTTGTTGGAGGGGAAGTATTGGCCATATATTTAGTGGGTTTGTTGGAGCCATGGATGGGGTTCATTTATGCGTTAAAGTTAATCCTGAATTACAAGGAATGTATTGGAGTCGGCACGATAGAACATCGTTCAACATCATGGCAATATGTGATTTGAATATGTTGTTCACATATGTTTGGAATGGTGCACCAGGATCTTGTCACGACCCAGCAGTTCTCACGATAGCGCAAGAGAGTGATTCTGAATATCCTTTGCCTCCTCTGGATAAATATTATGTAGTTGATTCTGTTTATCCAAAAAAAAAAAGTTTTCTTTCCCCATATCGATCTTCACAAAACGGGATTGTTCGATATCACCTGTAAAGAATGGTGGAGTACAAAAGAACAAATTACAAAGAGCTTGGCCGTTCCTTGGATGCGTAAAACATGGTAACAATTCGTGCCTATACTTGACTTATATCAAAGAAATACCGTTTTCCCCCTTTGAAAAGAGAAAAAATAAAAAAATAAAAAAAATAAAAAAAGAAAAGAAAAAGATAGAAAAAATCTAAGGGAAACGAAAACGGTTGTCTAAGAGTCTTATGGCCAAAGAATACCCAAGGAATGTCATGATACAAAATAAGAGACGAGTAGAAGAGATTTCAAGTGATTCCCGGAGAAAAATCTAAGTCTTGGGGAGAAAGACGTGAAGAAGTGGTTGGGAAATTGTGGACATCAACACGTCCATTCTCTCTTGCGATTTTGCATAATATCTCGCACCCGGAGTCTATGGTAACCCTAAACACTTTTAACTTCACCACTAAAATCAGATTTTTCCAATACCTAGCCCGTTTTCCTTGAATGATGTTCTTGATGGGAAGTTTTCATTAATTCTAAGAGAGTAGAAAGAGTCAATTGAATTGAAGTTGAGATTTTTGCAGGGACAGAGATTTAGAGTATGGACATGTTGCGAATTTGTGATGGAAGAAGATGAAAATGTCTATGAGCTAATCTTGTTTCAGGGGGATTACAGGTTTAGAATTTGATGCAACGGTTCCAAAAGATATGTGAGTTCCTCCGAATTTCAAACCTTTTCTCAATTCTTGATGATTGTTTGCTTGAGGACAAGCAAAAGATAAGTCTGGGGGAGTTGATATACCCTATATTTTACCACTTTTACTATCTATTTTACTATGTTTTTTACTTATATTAATAAAGCTTTTGGACCAAAAGAGGTAGTTTTCTCGTATACGTAGATTTTAAGGTCTTAATAGGTTTTATAATCAAAAGGATGTAAAAAGGAGCAAAAGGAGTGTCATCTATGATGCAGCTACTCATCCAAGTCAAAGGAACCACGCCAAGTCATTTTATCTTGAAGATAATGCACATTCTCAAACTGGACAGAACGTATACGCCAGAAGTTCTCTGAAGAACGGAGGATCAAATCAGTATGGAATTTAATGAAACTTGGTATGGAGATAGCCCTTTGAGTTAAATTTCCAATGGAGTTGGAATTTCATCAATTGGAGCTGTAATTTGGAAGATACACCCGAAACACTGAGGACATGTCAAACTGCCTTCGAAGTGAAGTTAGTGCAGAATGGAGCCAAGCACCGGGCCAGCCCATGGGCCGATATACAGACCTTTGCCGACCTTCTAGAAGAGTCATGGAAGCCTCCAATACCGGTCATGCAACCCATCCGTTATTTGGACCGATATTGCCTCAATTTCGACCAAAAAGACGTATTTGCCCGAAGAAACCCTAACCGACTTATGCCTCCTTGAACCCCTATATATACTTGATTTTAGCCTCTCTAGGAACTCAAGCAGCCGGCCTTAACAGCCTAAATCAATACCTAAACAATGTATTTCGTTTTTCTCTTGTTCTTCATGTTTATTTGATTCTAGAAGCCTTTAAGGATAGATTGACTTTGCCCCTATTGCAAAGAGATGAGATCTAACTCCTTACGCTTAGATAGATCAATGAATTATACTGTCTATGTGCTTTAATCTTGCTGCTACGTGTTGAAAAACATGTTAGAGTATTAGCTTTGATTTGATTTCTATGCACTTTCTTAATTCTATGCTTTTACGTATTTAATCGTTTAGAGTTTTATTCTAGAATTGATTCTTCATCTTTATGTATACTCAAAGCACAAACTGGCCTAGCTACCCAGAGAGTGATCTTAGGTTGATATACTCTCCAGAAGCTTGTTATATCTCCGGACCTAGTATTCGATGAGCTAGATATCTTAACAATTCGATAGGTTAGTTAAGGAGTTTAGTGAACAATCAATCTTGAGCATAAAGCATGTTTTCACCTTGTAATAACCTGCGATAGTTGAGTCTATTAGGGTGCAAAACGTAGATGGTTAGTTACTTCACGATAGTGGGATGACTTTACCTTAGTGATATGAGTTCTAGAACAACTAGTATTAAAATCCTAAATCGATTGCTTGTGTTTTGCATATGTTTTGTGAATTGATTGATTTCTAATCTTAATTGATATCTATCCCTTTACTTTATTTGCTTTGTTATTTGCTTCCATAAAACCCTAAAACCAAATAATATTATCCATTAGATTAATCCGAATCATATAGATTTGTAGTGCATTCATCACTAAGTCCTCAGTGGTTCGACCCCTAAGTACTACAATTGTCTTAACTGTGCACTTGCAGTTCCCTAGGGTTATAAATTTAAAGACCTAATTGCATAAACCCTACATAGAAGTTTTATGCACATCAAGAGGTGTATTGTGTTAGCATTGATGATCAGAGAAGTCCTTCAAATGATTTTACCCATCCACATATGCGCCATACTTCGTCAGCGGTTGACCCGATCCAAATTCCTGATTCTAGAGATCAACAACGAGGTAGAGGAAGACGGAGAAGTACTACACAAAGAGGTACGGGAAACTCACGTTCCTCTACCGTGAGTGGTTCACGCAGAAGTCGAAGAAAACAATCTTTCGAAACAACACTAGTAGAGAATTTCACCTCCAAAGTTTACAACAACTATGCCCAAATCTGTTTGACCAAGATGATTACGACGATTTTGACAAGGCTGTGAAGATTTTTGAATCGATGGAGCTATGAATTGATGGAAATAAGATGGATTTTGGCGTAAGTATTTCATTGATAGAGCTAAAAAACTCTTTCGATGATAAAATACAATTCTTACAAGCTTTAACAGGGTATACACGTAATGATGAACGTGTCGAGAATCGCTTATGCTCGGGGCAACATTTTGGGAGTCCAAGTTCAACTAGTTTTCCTTATGGTAGTCCATCTTCTGGTGTTCAAAATTCTTGGGGTCAAACTTCTTCTGGTCAATGGGGGCCTACTTTTTAACAATGGGGTACACCACCAAATGTTCAACAATGGGGTTAACCATCAAATGCTCCATAATGGAAAACCTCCATATGGTCAGTAATGGGGTGCATCATCAAGTGGTCGAACCTGGAGTTCACCACCAAATCCGCAACAATTGAACTCCACAGTGGGGTTCCTCACCAAGTGCTTCACAATCGACCCCTCCGACAAATATTCAATGTGGATTTGCATTGGTAACTCGAACAGAAACTAGAACAAATGCTCAACTAAGAGTCGTAGAGGAAGCACCAATTACTACTTCAGCAAACGTTCGGAGGGGAGTATCACCTGAATTTGGTTTCACAAATTATACTTCAATAGATCCAATACCACGGACACGTAGAGCAGGGGGCTTATTCAACATTTGTGGAACCCAACAAGGACTGCATTGAAATGAAACTCAGCAAAGCTAATCAGGCGGTGATGATTCGTTGTAGTAGTATGTACGCTTTATAAAACAACCCAGCCCATTTTTTTTTATCGAATTAGTATTCCAATAAATATTAATTCCCAACACTTGGTAATTCAACAAGCAGCCAAACATAACCAGCAGAAATCAACTCAAACCAATCAAACGATTAAACCATCAAACCATCACCAATTCAAAACCAATTTAACAATTCAATTCCCTAAAACCAGCAACCTAGCGGTTCTAAACAATAACATAAAGCAAATAAACAACACTCTTGATCATCTCCTCTTTACAGCTTTGATTCCATGATCATATCTTTTTTTACCTTGATTCTGGATCGATTCTAGACAAGGACAACCACGAAAAGATACCTCTATGACACCTACAGCCCCTGCTCTATCTTCCCTTTCTGACGAACCAACAAAATCTCGGTCCTTTCTCCAAAAATGTTAGAATTAGGATCGAAAACCTGATATGGAAACTAGACAGAGAGAGTTATCCAATGGTATATGGATCGTCTTCTGAGTCCTTCTGGTTTGACAGGAATCCTCCTTTGAAGTGGACTGATTGCAGATCTGAAACTGCACAAACCTCTCTCAGTAAAACAATTATAAATCCTAGAATAAACTTTGATTGACAAACCGTTTTCTCCGATCCGATCTGTTCTTACTGGCCACTACTTTTCTCTTCTAAAACCGGACAGAACTGCTTCCAAAACCTTTTCTTAGCCTTAAGGAACAAGAACACTCAATGATCTCTTTCTCTTCTCTTTGAAACTCAGCTTTTCTCTCCTAAAATCACGACTGAAATACGGGCCCCGTGACTTATGTAGGCAAACCCTAGGGCCCCGTGAAGATACAGCATAATTCTTTCCTCCTCTTATCAGCATAACTCCTCTGGCGATCTTGAGCCTCCTTCATGTTCAGCTTCAAAACACAAATCTTCTCTGTTGTCTCTTAAACAAAGTCTGCACAAAACATGCTCGTCTCCCCCACTTGAGTCCAACATAACGGTGTACGACATGGCCTCACATACACCACCTCTTACGGATAGCTGTTGTTATACGCAAACTCTACCAAATTCAAGTGATCCGCCTAATGACCACCATAATCCAACACACACATCCTCAACAAATCCTATAGTGTGTGAATCGTCTTCTCAGATTGCCCATCCGTCTAAGGATGATAAGCAGTACACATATCCACCTTAGTGCCCATCTCAGCCTGAAAGGCTCTCCAACACTCTGAAGCGAACCTCGGATCTCTGTATGACACAATACTCGCTAGCACCCCGTGCAGCCTCACTATCTCCCGCACATAATTCTTATCCAAAACCGTCGCTCCATCGGTCTTCTTAATGGCAAGAAAATGTGCTGACTTAGTTAGACGATCCACAACCACCCATATAGCATCATAAGTCCGCGAAATTGGCAATCCTCCCACAAAATCCATAGTAATCATATCCCACTTCCACTCTGGAATGGGTAAACTCTACAACAAACCGCTCGGAACCTGATGCTCTACCTTCACTAACTGGAACACATGGCAAGCTACAACTCAATTAGCAACATCTTTCTTTATCCCGACCCAGTGATAATACCGTTTCAGATCTCGATACATCTTAGTTGCTCCCGGAGGAATAGACAACATGCTCGTATGAGCCTCTCTAAGAATCTCCTGCCTCAGATCCTCATCTTTCGACACAAAAAATCGTCCATTAACAAGTATCGTCTCATTCGCAGAGACATGATACTCAGAACTTACAACCCTAGAAACATCAATCAACCCTTGATCCTTCTACTGAGCTACTCGATTCCTGCTCAGCAAGTCTACCTGGTTAGTTGCCTCTAACCCCAGAGGTTCCTGTAAGATAACACATAACCTCAAGGTGCTAATCTGATTCATCAAAGCGTCCATATCCCGCTCCTGAGCCGAAGCAACCTTCTTCCGACTCAAAGCATTAGCAACCAGATTAGCCTTACCGGGATGGTAACCAATCTCTATATCATAATCCGCTACCAACTCCATCCATCGCGTTTGCGTCTAGATCAGCTCTAGCTGCATAAAGAAATACTTCAGGCTCTTGTGGTCTGTGAACACCTGAACTTTTTCGCCATAAAGATAGGATCTCCAAATCTTTAGTGCGAAAATAACTACAGCTAACTCAAGATCATGGGTAGAGTAGTTGCTCTCGTGCTTCCTCAACTACCTTGAAGCATAAGCAATTACCTTTCCATGCTGCATCAACATGCAACCTAGACCAACGTCCGAAGCATCTGTATAGACCATGTAAGGTTCACCCGACTCTGGTAACGCCAACACTGGTGTACTGGTCAAGATCTCCTTTAGCCTCGCAAAACTCTCCTTGCAAGTTGAAGACCACACAAAAAAAAATCTTTCCCCATCAGCTTTGTCATTGACTGAGCCATACTCGTGAAACCCTTGATAAATTTTCGGTAGTAACCTGCCAAACCGGAAAAACTCTTGATCTTCGTGGCATTCCTCGGTCTAAGCCACCCTCTAATAGCCTCTATCTTTGCAGGTCATCTGCAGAAACCACATAACCGAGAAAACTCATCTTCCGCTGCCAAAACTGCACTTGTTCAACTTAGCATACAGCTTCTACTCCCGCAGCTTCTCCAAAACAACTCTCAGATGAACCTCGTGCTCCTAAGGACTCCTCGAATACACCAGAATATCATCGATAAAGATGATCACAAACTCATCCAGATACTCCTTAAAAGACCCTGTTAATCAGCCTTATGAACGCTGCAGGTGCATTAGTCAATCCAAATGGCATCACCATAAACTCGAAATGCCCGCATCTCGTCTTGAAAGCAGTCTTCCTAATATCTTTCTCATCGATAGGAATCTGATGGTAACCCGACACCAAGTCAATCTTGGAGAACCAAGTAGTCCCTCGCAACTGAGACAACAACTCATCAATCCGCGGCAGAAGATACTTGTTCTTCACAATGACTCCGTTAAGTCCCCGGTAATCAATACACAACCGAAAACTCCCATCCTTCTTCTTCACAAACAACACCGGTGCTCCCCACGGTGAACTGCTAGGCCGGATACGTCCCTTACCTAATAGATTATCCGGCTCTTTCTTCAGCTCTGCTAGGGCCATTCTGTAAGGCGCCTTAGAAATTGGAGTCGTCCCGGGCTCTAACTCGATCAAGAAAGGATTAGACCAAGACAGTGGTAATCCCTGTAACAACCAAAAAACATACTCAAAGTCCCGAACAACCCAGATATCCCCAATAGCCACCTCTCCAACAGACTCTGGCATCATAATCGTCGCCAAATACACCTTGCCGCCCTTTTCGATCAACTACTCAGCCTGAATCATCGAGATCACGTGGCTCCCATAAGTCGGCCTCACTTCCTGTAAACCAACCTCCCTGCCTCTCGCTTAAAGACAACTCGTCCCCGATGACAATCCAAATGAACTTTGTACCGCTCCAGCCAAACCATACCCATAATGACATCGTACAACTCCACCAGACTGATAATCAGATCTGTTGGCATAGACTCTCCAGCCACCCGAATATCTACTCCTCTTGCTCGACCATGAGTAGGTAAGAACTTCCCGCCAGCAACCTTAACTACTCCCATCGGCTCCCTGGAATCGTCCCGGATAGTGCAGCCCTCCGCACACTCTGGAGTAATGAAGCAATTCATAGCTCCAGAATCAAACAAAACATGGGACTCAAACCCGTCCACTAAAACCCTGCACAAGTTCCATGTGCTTAAGAACCCTAACATTCTATCACAGGTTCCAAAACAGACAACCATTCATAAAATCCAGAATTTACCAAGCCGAGCTCTAAAATTTACCTGTGATCGGCCTGGCGCTTGAACACCCGCCTCCATCGAAGTGAACACCCGCGGTGCTGCAGCAATCGGCGACACCGGCACTGCCACCACTGCCATCTACTGCAACTTGGGACATTTTGGCTTGATGTGTCCCGGCTCTCTGCAGTAAAAACACACCCGAGTATCCTAAGATTTGCCTTCCTACGACAGCTCGTTAGCTTGTGATCTATGTTCCCACACCCGAAGCATCCCTGACCACCCTGACCTCTCTGACTCGGTCTCGAATTACCCTCCCACTTCTTTTCTGTCCTTGCGCAGGCTTGCTATCCTTACTCAGAATTATCTACTGCTGTGATCTCTTCGGTTGAACAAGCGAACTAACCACCACAACCTGCTCCCTTAGATCCTCCTCAATCGTCGTAGCAATCTCAACCAACCCTGCCCTCGTGGTGAACCTACTCACTCTACAGCTAGTCCTCAAATCCGGTCGAAGTCCCCTCAAGAACCTCTTCACTTGGGCCTACTCGCCCTCCATACCTCTACCCGCATGAACCAGAAATCGACTGAACTCCACGTCAAACTCCTGAACCGATCAGTTACCCTGAGCCAGCTCTAGAAACCTTAGCTCTAACCAATCTACCGCCTCCTGTGGGAAGAACTTGGCATTAAACTCAGCCAAAAAGTCCTCCCAGGCCATATCTGCCTACACCCTCCTGGCCACCACACCTCTCCACCAGAGATACGCATCACCATCCAGATAATGCACTGCCAGGTCCACTTAGTATTCCTCTGGACACGTGATAGTGCGAAAGTTACGCTCCAATCTCATCTGCCACTCATCGGTCTCCTCAGGCTTGGCACCACCCGAGAAAAATCCTGTGCTAAACCTTTACATCTGCTCCATCATCCTAAGATAAGATGGGAGCTCCTCTGCACCCATAACCCTCTGTTTCACCTCTGCCATTGGTGGCACTACCGGAGCCTGAACCTGAGCCGACACCCCTCCCAATAACCGCTCCAAAGTCAGTTGTAGTAGATCCGCCAAACGATCAGCTCGATCATGGGCTACACCAGCGGTAGCACCCGCACCTGGGCCCACCGCACCACCAGCCACACCAGGACCCAAACCAGTCCCACCAGTCTTCTCACTGATACTAGCAGTGGCCACTCCCAAGGACCCCTCCTAAAACGTCTGCGAAGTTGCCACCTGCTCCTGCGCGGAACTCTGGGCCATACTCGCGGAAGTGGACTCACTCTCAAGTCCCCAACCGCATCCACGTCCTCCATGACCACCACGGCCTCCACGACCACCACGCCCTCTACCTCTAGCTCCTTTAGCCATCTTTCTTGCACTACCACAGCAGAACACTAAGCATACTAGAAAGCCATAAAATATCAAACAAACACATACCATGGTATCTCATTGAAGGCTCGAAGAAGATGATCTAGGACTCCAAGCTCACACACAAAAATTGACTAAATCCTCATAATCAATCAAGTGCACCGCCCTAAAACCATAAGGGCTCTGATACCAAACTTAAACAACCCGACCCATTTATTTTTCCATCGAATTAGTATTTCCATAAATACTAATTTCCAACACTTAGCAATTCAATAAGCAACCAAACATAACTAGCGAAAATCACCTCAAACCAATCGAACAATTAAACCACCAAACCATCACTAATTCAAAACTAATTTAATAATTCAATTCCATAAAACCAGCAACCTAGCGGTTCTAAACAATCACATAAAGCAAATAAATAAGATTCTAGATCATTTCCTCTTCACAGCCTTGATTCCATGATCACATCTTTTTTTTAACTTGATTCTTGATCGATTCTATACAAGGAAAGCCACAAAAAGAGACCTCTCTTACACCTACTGCCCATACTCTATCTTCCCTTCCTCACGAACCAACAAAACCTCGATCCTTTCTCCAAAAAGCTCAAAATTAGGATCAGAAACCTGAGCTGGAAACTAGACAGAGAGAGCTATCCAACGGTATGCGTATCATCCTCTGACTCCTTCTGGTTTGATGGAAATCCTTCTTTGAAGTGGACTGATCGTAGATCCGAAACTGCACAAACCTCTCTCAGTAAAACAATTATAACTCCTAGAATACACATCCGATTGACAAACCGTTTTCTCCTATATCAAGATTAGAGAGTGGAAAACTTAACCTGAAAGTTTCGCTCTAATCTGAACTGTTCTTACTGGCCGCTACTCTCCTCTTCTAAAATCGGACAAAACTGACTCCAAAGCCTCAATCACGCCTTTCTTAGCCTTAAGGAACAAGAACACTCAAGGATCACTTTCTCTTCTCTCAAGAACTCTCAAAATCAGCTTTTCTCTCCCTAAAACGTGATTGAAATATGGCCCCCTGACTTATATAGGCGAACTCTAGGGTTCTCTTAAACCAGACCGCAAACTGACGCTAAAAAACTAAACCAACCGGTTCAATTAGCAACATGGTCGATCGATGCACATACCCTGTGTTGATCGATGCACTGCCCAAAAATCCCAATTTTCGTTCGCGGGCATTACACTTTATTAGTGATTGTGACTTGGTTTGCCTTTTCTTTTTCCTAATGTATTTTGCATTTTATGTATTATAAAGTAACGCAATTTGCTTTTTTTATTGTTCTAATTTACTTTTTCTTTTTTAATGATCAAATTTTAGGTTTTTCCTATTTGCCATTTACGATCACAATGAGTACAATTTCTAAGTTACGAAGAGAGAATTGAGTTATGGAATTTCGAACCAATTTGAAGAGTTAATAATCCAACAAGCATTGAGTTACTACAATCGGTAGTTTGAAAGAGGACATGTCCAAACTGATGGTGGTTTGGGATGGAGGAATAATTGGCGTCAACTACAAGAAGTTAATGCTGTTTATCTTTAGTTATTACGAATGTCACTTAATTGGTTTAGAGCATTGTGTGATAAGCTAGAAACGAGTTATGGGCTACTACCAACATTGAATGTAAGCATTGAGGAGAGCGTGGCTATGTTTCTACGAATATGTGGACACAATGAAGTACAAATGGATGTTGGATTACGATTTGGATGAAATCAAGAAACAATGAAGAGGAAATTCTTTGAATTGCTTAAAGTGGTTGAGTTACTTGCTTGTGATTATATCAACACTCCAACAACAAAAGATATACTTCGTATTCCCGAGCGGGTGCAAGAGGAGGGGAAGTATTGGCCATATTATAGTGGGTTTGTTGGAGCCATGGATGGGGTTTATGTATGCGTTAAAGTTAATCCTGAATTACAAGGAATGTATTGGAGTCGTCACGATAGAACATCGTTCAACATCATAGCAATATGTGATTTGAATATGATGTTCACATATGTTTGGAATGGTGCACCAGGATCTTGTCACGACACAGCAGTTCTCACAATAGCGCAAGAGAGTGATTTTGAATATCCTTTGCCTCATCTTGATAAGTATTATGTAGTTGATTCGGGTTACCAAAAAAACAAGGTTTTCTTCCTCCATATCGATCTTCACGAAACGGAGTTGTTCGATATCACCTGTCACAGTTCTCAAATGGTCCTCCTCCTAGAAATAAGCAAAAAAAATTTAATCGATGGCATGCATCTTTACGCTATGTTATTAATAGGACATTTGGAGTTTGGAAGAAGAAATGGAAGATTCTTTGTGAATTTCCCAGATATAATCTTCACGTGCAAAAACAAGTGGTAATGGCTACAATGGGGGACTACATAATTTTCATTAGAATTTCAAATTTTTCAGATGAAGATTTTGCGGAAATAATGAGACAAAGCGAGGTTAGCAACACAAATCCTAAGAATGATTTAGGTGACATGAACACTTCAAGTATATGAGATGGAGATCTTCTGACAACAATTAGGAATAATATTGCAAATATGTTATGGGCATATAAAAACTCTATAAAAAATTTCTTCTTTATTCATACATTGTATTTAATTTAATTTTATGTATGATGTTTGAAATATATTTATAACAACCGTTCTAGTTTATATATTTATTTATTATATTTTAATATTTTAATAACATAATTAGTTTTATTTATGGAATTATTTAGAAATCGATTATATTTTGTTATTATAAATTCTTAGCGTAATTATTATTGCAGTAAGAGCATTAAATAATCTAGTTATCATAACTAAAAAAACTTTAAATTTTAACACTACAATAAATAATAGGAAAATTGGGTTGAATAACTAAAGAAAACTATAATAAAAAAATCTAACCAATTGACCTAAATCTAATGGACACAATTAAACCACATATGTTAATTTTTGTTTGATTCCTAATTATAAATTTTTTTTTGCTAGTGAGCAAATTGACCCTAATTAATATTGCTATCATAATTAAAAAAATGTAAAAGTTGAACATTTAAAAAAGTTTTGTGTCAAAAATATGCAAAACTAAACAATATTTAGACTTAATGTAATTTATTTAAAGTATGTATATTGTTTAATAATTTGTTAGTTAAGATTTTTATTCCAAAATTTTTGTTTTTATTATTATTATTATTTTTTTTTCTCAAATCATTTTGCATTAGTTAATTAAGCTTGATTAACAAGACAAAGCCCTTGTTTGGCTAGAGTATCAGCTCTAACATTATCCCTTCTAGGGATATACTTAAACCTAATACACTTGAAATAAATAATAGAGATTGATATATCTTCAAGAATCCCGTAAAGTTATGCGATTTTTCCTCTTCGATTTATCGCTTGGACAAGTTGTTTTGAGTCCAATTTGATCATTAGATCGCAGATCCATATCGATTGCGCTTGGAGAATTGCTTCTCTGATTCGCAAGAGCCTCCACCGCAAGCGCTGATGAGACGTTGTCCATCCCGATCGCCTGATCCGATTTCATCTTCTTGCTTAAACGGAATGACCATCCTAGGCCAGCTTTCTTCGATGTCGACGACCAGGCTGCGTCTGTGTGGCAGATGATCAGGCTATCTCTCTCCTGGTCACAATCCTTAGCAGGTACTTCCATCTTCAGACTCTTCTTCTTCCTCTTATCTTCGTCTGCCCCTTGCCACTTCTAGCATTCTGAATAGCTTTGACTATGGTTTCCTCCACAGAGAACTCTCTCTTATTGAAAATCTTTTGATTCCTCGCTATCCAGATTGTTCAGTAAATCCAATCCGGCAAAGATCCGCTCTCGATTCCAATTGGTGGCAGAGGAATTAGCTTCTTTGCACTCTCTACACCTTGTGCAATACCTTGTGGAATGTTCAGGCTGAAGCTGAGCGGTACCTTTTGCCACACATCATGCGCAAATTGACATTTGAACAACATGTGGCAAACTGATTACACCTGCAACATTTCGGATCTGGAACCACATTCCTCACCACCAATTGTTCTCCTACTAGTAAAGCCCCATGGATGGCTTTCTAGAAGAACAATATAATCTTTGGAGCCGCTTTTGTCTTCCAAATCTGGGCATTCCAATCCACATTCCCATTATGATTCCTTGGTAGCTTCTTTTCTTGTTCTTCTGCAGCTACATAGTAACCTAATTTTGTTGAGTACTCTCTCGAAGGATACATAAGAAAGATACGTTTATCCCTTGCTCCCAATCTGCTAAGCTTGATTGCCATAATCTTCTCTTTATAGCTTGGTAAAAACTCATCAATTTTACTTGTATTCTAGGTTTGTGTCTGGCTATCAATTAGATCACTCACCCTCATATGTTGGCTATCTTCATTTGGAGGTCTCATAGGCTGTTCCCTCTCCTTTGATGATAGCCAAGCCTCGTTCCAGACCTAACCATCTCCAACTGCCCATCCCAGTTGTTTAACAAGTCTTTTCCTCTCACAAGGCTTTTCCATCCATGTGAAGCATTGATATGCTCAAATTTACCCTGAGCTACTCTATAAAATTAAAAGATCGCAATAGTACTTACGGATCGAATTCACAGGGAACCGTAATCACACAAAAGACTTTGAATTCAAATCAAGCTAAGAAACAATGTATGAAAGTAAATTAAATAGCTATACAAGCAAGTAGATGATGATTTGTGTTCTTAAAATCAATTGAACAAAAGGTTAGGCTATGGGTAATTCTCAGGCATGAATCAAAATCGAAGAATGAAAGACTGTCAGGATATTTATTAAGTGCAGTTCTAGAACTCAAAACACAAGTGTAAAACCAATCAACTTTCGTTGCAGAGATTATCTATGACTAAACCCTGAATTCCAAATTTCTTTTCAAATTCAATGAATTAAATCAAGCATTAAAGTTCAAGTTCGACTGTTTACAAAATCACTAAGCCAAATTTCTTTGCAAATAGTTATTTTGCTCATATAAGATTAGTTCAGGTTGTTAACAATACTTTCGCATCTATTAATTCAACCTAGGGTTTCTAATTCCAGGTGATCAATCCTAAAATCAGAGTTAATATAATCTAGATGAAGTACAAGTAGATAAATCCTAACAGTAATTCAATCCTAATAATTTGTCATCAACCCTGAATCCCCAAAACCTAACTAGCAAATTACTCCAACATAGATGAAAAAAACATTATGAGATGAATAAATTGCATAAAAGAGATTGAGTAAAAGATACAAAGGGGTTCCAAATCTCTCAAGAACAAGATGCAAATTTGTCTCTCCAAAAGCTATCTAAATCAATCTCTCTTTTTTTCTCAATAGAAAACAGATCTCCTCTCCCCCGAAACCTAAAATTAGGAGAAAACTATTTATAATATACAAAAGTCAGTTTTGGACACTTTTGTTAACTTTTGGAACTTCTCGGGCAAAAAAGAAATCTTCAGGACTTGATAAAAACGATTTCTTCTCATCAGACATGTGTGTCGATCGACGCACATGGCCTGTGTCGATCGATGTACAATGAAAATATCGACTCCGAGTTGATAACTTCGGCTACACTTTTCACAATGCTCCAAAAAATGTTCCAAAGTGTCCAATTATGCTCCAAACTTTAATAAACCTGTAAACACTAGAAAAGACTTGACAAATACCAAAAATCTAATGCATACCAAGCCCCATGATAAGAAGTTAGAGTTCATTAAGGGCAGGGTTAGCAACATACTTTCCAAACTCTCCAGAAGCTTTAACCCTTTCTGTTAGACCGATCCACTTGCAGCTACCCATATAATATAACCTACAATCAACCTACTTTGTTAATGGTCCTTCAAATGTTAGCAACTACCTCCCCCAAACTTAGACAACACTATCCCCAGTGTTATCAAGCCTGAAGTTGGTTAAAGAACCGAAAAGAAAATAAACCGGTGAAAGAATGAAATTTTACCCATTTCCTTCGTGCGTCGATCGACACACAGAGCCTGTGCCGATCGACGTAGTGGCTGTAGAACAGATCGTCAAGTGGTAGAGAGAATTTCCAAAGTCAGCAACTGTAAAACTCACTCAAGAAACACGATCAATAGGAAAGCACATAGCATAATCTCATTAGTGCACAAGTTCAATAATCAAACGGAAACAAATGACAAAATGACTCAAAAGAAACATAAAAATCGACGCATAAGAAAGAGAATAAAAGATAAGATAAAAAAGGATGGATAAATGGTGAGGAACTAGTCCTCCTCCGCTGATGGGGAGTAGCACGCGGAGTTGATGGTGAACATGGACGAACACATCCACAGTGAAACAGTGTAGAGATGGCGTTCCAGATGCTCTGAAAGCTCTAAGCAACCCAAGTCTGAAAAACCTCTGTCTCCATAGGGATCTGGGGAGTCTCCAGAAGATGGTAAGGGTGAGATGGAGCTCTGGAAGTGCATGTGCCTCGAGTACCGAGTGGAAGTACCAGCTCTACTATCAGAAATACGAACACCACAAGTCTGCTGCCTACGAATGGTGCCAACACGTCTAAGTAATGTCGGATCAAGCTGGAAAGAGAGCACTGCTGAGTTACCAGAGATGCACGTCATATCCGGTAGAGGCAACTGAACCATCCGCTTCTTGTCAGAAGCATCGCGGAAAACCCAATGATGTTCTGGCTTAAGCGAGGTAGTTCTCCCCAGATACTCTAGATCCACAAAACAAAACTTGCTCTTCACCCTACACGTAGATGTGTCAATGCCACAAAACTAGAAGATCGGGGTCAGAAGACTACCAGTAGTGAAGGCCTTGCTGCTCTTTATCAGAGTAAATGGTGTAGCCTTCAGATCGATCAAGTGTCGTGCAAAGACAGAGGCCATGATGGCGTTGATGTTGATAACAGGCTCCTCGTCGATGTCTTCCCAAAAAGCATAATAAAGTAGAATGAGTTCGGATAATCCCATCTTCCCTGGCTCGCTTTAACACAAAGCGTAGTCGAGAAGAGACGAATCACGTACCGCAGGACTGGATGTCTAACATCCGTATGTGTAGATCTACTCGAGTTATAAACCCCGGTCCCGAAACGTGACCAGAAGGACTGGATGTTAGGGAAATCATCCGGAAACTTTGTAGTTGTGTGATCCAGGATAAATCTATAGATCCGCAAAGATCCCAAAAATAAACCCTGTATCTGACATGGATCATGAATGTCAAAGTCCAGTTTCTCGTGTCATTTGCATCCTCGACATCGTTCACCGCACAAAATATTTTCACTGTAGAAAAGAACTGGTGTACCAAGTATGGATACATGGGATAATTCTTGGTTGCAATGGTGCCCAAGCATGCATTTTCCATCAACCGAAGTACCTCGTCTTGGATACCAAAGTCCTCATCACATGGGAATCTGCCATTCTTGTAGGTGCCAACGTCACCTTCAGCCATTCATTGTAGAACAATGAATCATAATCATCCCAAGTCTCAGTGATTTCTCTATCTACAACCTCAGGAAGAGCAAGTATCTTAGAAGGAGCTTTGTTCCAAGACCTCCGCATACTATCTTTGTCCCCTCGAGCCTTGGCCATGGAGAAGCACAAGTTCCCTTTGAAGCTTGAGTATCGGGGTTAAAACTAGATGCAGCCGCTGCTCCTGCTCGTGGTCTCTTGTTCCTGGAAGTCATTTGCGAACATGTACAAAAGAAAACAACCAAAAATTCAGAATTAGCCACATTGTCAAGACTGGACTAGGTGCCTCGATCGACACACACAGTCTATGTCGAAAGACACAGCATGTCCAATTCCAAAATTTGGCAATTCTCGGCAAAAGAAACCACAACACTCAACCCCAACACTGCCAACATCAACAATCTATCACCAATTTCTATCTAATTTGTTCCACAATCTAAATTTCGCCAAGTTTTATCACAAAATCCATAAACTTTGATTACTCCCAAAAACTTGCTAAATAACTTGAATCACATGGGTATGTTGAGTTCACTCTAAAAAGACCGAAATAGGCCGGATTTGTCAATATAAACGAGTGAAAAGAGATGAAATTCAAAAATCAAACCTTGGTATCAAAACTGAAAGTAGAGATAATTGAACACATACCTTGTAGATTGATAGAGTGAGTGACAAAATCGGACAGAGGATAAAAAACTACTCAATTTAGGCTTAAGAAACACCCAATTTGGTGAACAAACGAAGAAGTTATGAGTGATGTAGAGAAAGTTAAAAGGAAAAAGGAAACTGTCGTGTTAAAAACACTAACCCCGTGTTGTCTACACGTGTGTCGATCGACACACCCATTTGTGTCGATGATATATCATTGGTTTTACCGGTTTTCAACCATGATATCTATTCTTTTATCGAGTCTTTTTAGTGTTTCTAGAGTTCTTTTGAGTCATTACAGGTTATTGTACGAGTTAGGAGTATTTGGAGCTTTATGGAGCATTTTGGAGTCAAAGCAATCAAAGGGCATGAGGATCTCTTGAAGGAGAACGAAGTTCACAAAATTCATAGGAATGCGTCGATCGACGCACTAGGCGGATCAAAAATTTCCTTCTTGCAAAAGTTGGCCAGAAGTTTTCCTTCTTTATCCAATCCGTGTTTTAACCTATAAAAGAGGATCTTTAGCCATTGTTTAGGCTATCACGAGTTTTACTTTCATATCTATTGCTTTTGGAGACCTAGAGAGATTGAGAGCTTTAAGGGAGACAAGTTTGCTTCATACTTTTGAGAATTCTTCGAACATTTTTTCATCTCTTTCTCTGTCTTTCTAATGCAATTTTTTCTATTCATGGTGCTTCTTTCAATCACCATGTCTGAGTAGTTTGCTTGTTAGGCTTATGGTTATTCAAAAGAATATGAGAAATTGTTAGACTTGTTAGATTTGTTAGGGAACATCACATGGTTCTTCATATAGATTGTTATTAATGCTAGTTCTAGTTTGATCACCTAGAATTTAGATCTTAGATTAATTGTTAGATGCAAAAGTATTGATAATTACCTGAACTATCTTAGATGAGCAAACTATCTACCTACAAAGGAATTTGATTTAGACAATTTTTGAATAATTGAATCTATACTTTAATGCTTGTTTAACTTATTGAATTTGCAAAAAAATTTGGGATTTAAGAAGTTAGACCTAAATAGTTTTCGCAGCGAAAGTTGGTTAACTTTACCAGTGTTTTCATGTTCTAGAACGAGTCTTATAATTTCCCTAACAATCTCTCTTGTCATCAGTTTTGAGTTTCCTGCAGATTTTCCGAAAGCCTAGCATTTGTCTCATTGATAAAAACTCATTTTCAATAGCTTTTACAACCGATTTTCTTTAGTATTATCATTAGTTACCTTATTTACTTGCTTAGCTTGATTCGAACTCAAAGTCTTTTGTGTGATTACGGTTTCCTATGGATTCGATCCCTAAATACTATTGTGATCTCTTTATTTGAGAGAGTAAGTTAGGGTAAATTTGAGCATATCAAATTTTGGCGCCGTTGCCGGGCAATCGAAATTACCAATCGATTTTTGATTTTAGAATTTTGTCTAAGTTTAATTTTTTTTTTGTTACTTACGCGCTCTATCTCTATTTCTTGTGTGTTTTAGGTGTATGCCTAACCACGCTACCATGAGCAACCAGGACAAGGAGCTAGTTGATCTCAATCTAGAGATAGGAAAGCTAGAGCGTGCGAACCGAGTAACGAAAAGGCCAATCAAGATGGTTAATCCGCTACTGCTTACTCGAGGGGAAATTGGTTTTCTGCAAGATCAGCAAGGAAGCAAGCGCAATGCTCAAAGGCAGAGACTTCATGTTGAAGGTGATGTGATTGTTGAACAAGCAGCACTGGAACAACAGGAGACTGCTAGGCGTGAGCACACTTTGGGAGAATACAACAGGCCTGATGAGTTCTATGCTAACAGAGCCGCGATTCGTCCTCCAACTTTCCAGAGGAATGGCTTTGAGCTAAAGCCTGCATACTACGCTCTTGTGGCTCAACATCCTTTTCATGGTCTTCCATCTGAGCACCCCATGGACCACATAAAGAGATTCGAGGATTTTGCATCGAGCACCACATTGTCTACCTTTATTGCAAGCTTTTCCCTTACTCACTTGGTGGAGAAGCAGCTTACTGGCTGAAGCAGTTGGAACTAGGAATGTTGACTACTTGAGAAGATACTAAGAATGCCTTCCTCAATAACTTTTTTGATGAAAGCAAGGTATGACGATTTGCGGACGAAGATCTCTACGTTCAAACAAGGACCGACTGGAGCATTCAAGGCTTCTTGGGTGAGATTCAAGGCTTCTTGGGTGAGATTCAAAGCTTATTAGAGAGATTTTCATCATCACGGCTTTAGTGATGTTCAACTGCTGGGTATATTCTTCAGAGGGATAATTGGATGTACCAGATAACACTGGATGCTGTGAGTAATGGGAACTTCAATATGAGATATCCATGCTCTTGTGCTTATTGAGAACTCGACTTCTACTAATAGTACCAAGAATGCAGATTTTGAGAGGAAGAGGCTTGGTGGAAACATGGATGGAGGTTAAATTGCTGAGGTGAAGGCTAAGTTGGATTCTGTACATAACCTTCTAGTGGGGAAGAAGACAGTTCAGTTTGCTCAAGAGGTAGAAACTATCTATCAAGAGGAAGAGCACGATGAAGAGGGATGTCAACTACATCAATGGGAACGGTTTTCAGGGTCAAATGTTTGATAATCAGTAGGGAAATAGAGGCTACAATGGAAACAACCAGAGAACCACGTTCACTGGAAATCAAGGTTCCTCTAGGTATCAGAAACCGTTCACAGCAACAGCTATACAAGGAACTATGGTTCTTTTTCTTATTAGACGCCTCCTGCTAATTCTTCGGATAATGAGATGAAATCTATGCTGAAACAGATCTTAGAGGGTCAAGAGGAAGAGCACGATGAAGAGGATGTCAACTACATCAATGGGAACAGTTTTCAGGGTCAAAGGTTTGATAATCATCAGGGAAACAGAGGCTACAATGGAAACAACCAGAGAACCACGTTCACTGGAAATCAAGGTTCCTCTAGCTATCAGAAGCCATTTCAGAGCAACAACTGCACAAGGAACTATGGTTCTTTTTCTTATTAGATGCCTCCTGTTAATTCTTCGGATAATGAGATGAAATCTATGCTGGAACAGATATTAGAGGGTCAACAGAAGATGACTATAAGCTTCAATGAGAACATGGATGCTATGTATCAAGACTTGAATGGGAAATTTGAAGGTTTGGATACCCATGTCAAGAAGCTGGATATTTAAGTTGCTCAAACCGTAGAATCGATGAATAGAAAAAAAGGTTTTCTTCCTAGCAAAACTGACACAAACCCAAGAAATTACGTCAATTGGATCACTTTGGAGAGTGAAAACAAAAATGCAGACCTTGCGTCGATCGACGCCACAGGGTTGTGTCGATCGACGCAAGTTGAAATTTTTGAAGACGTAATCGGACTAGCATCAATCGAGTTCGACACCAACTTGACACAAAAGCCTTGTGTCGATCGACACCAGGAGTGTGTCGTTCGACACATAACCCAGGAGCACCCGTCTAAGACTTTGGTTAACGCAGATGAACGTGTCTACAAGCCCAAGGTACCATACCCATCAGCTATTAGTGTCAAAGCACAGAGAAAAATGGGAGAGATGCTCAACCATCATTGAGGAAGTTACCTAAGATAATGAGTCCAGGGAAGTTCGTTGTTCCTTGCTCAATCAAAGGTATGGAATTAAAGGATTCTCTCTGTGACATTAGAGCTAATGTGAATATCATGTCTAAGGTTGTTGCAGATAAGCTAGGGATTTTGGATCTACAACTTCAAAAGGCTTCATTCCTGACTTGATTCTTCAAATAGGAGATTGTCTAGTTGATGCGCATTTTCACATTATGGAGTTGAAAAATGATAGCAATAGACCATTGATTCTTGGTGCATCCTTTCTTGCAACTGTGGGTGCGATTGTGGATTCTCCAAGATCAACAACAATGTCTTCTACCCAGCAGTTAATGTCAAAGAGACTTCTTGTATGATCGTTACTAATGGAGGAAAGCCGAGTTTAGACCCTGGAGATGACACGAAGAAGGTCCAAAATGTCCTCAAGATGACTGCTTCCATTGCACATCATGGAGTCACCAAACCAGCAAATTCCAAGTGCAAAAAGATCCCAAGTGCTCCGCCTTCGACTCTAATTTCTCCAGGATGTGATGGAGTCCTGACTGACCGCAAAGTGAGCCGCAAGGGGACCTCCAAACGTTTCTCCAAGTTTAGAATTATCATTCCCTTAGGGTTGAGGGAGAGAGGAGAGGTATTTGTCCAAAAAAGATGCAAAACACCATGAAGCTCTTTCCTTGTGTTGTGCCTTGGAAGTCTGGAGGAGGAGAGCGATCTCATGCGAGTTTATCAACGGATAAGGGAGACACAAGGCCCCTCAAAGATCCAATTCACGCCTGAACCCCGACACAGTCTAGCTAATGACTGAAAACAAGCGCTTGGTGGGAGACAACCCATCGAAAAGTTTTCTTTATTTTTCATTCTTTTGAGTCTGTTTTGCCTTCTTCTTGATTTATTTTCACATCGAGACGTTGTGAAGTAAGTCTGGGGTAGGGTCAGTTTGGTGCTCCAAGGGAAGGTAAGTTTCTATGTTTTCAAACCTCTTTCACATTCTTAGTTTATGTTTTGCTTGATGGCAAGCAAATGCTAAGTCTGGGGGAGTTGATATATCATGGGTTTTACCGGTTTTCAACCATGATATCGAGTGTAACGCCCGTGAACCAAAAAGTGGAATTTGGTGGGTGTGTCGATTGACACGGCGTTAAATTGGACCGACCGGTTTAGTTCCAATTGTCCGATTCGGCGAATTGGTTTAGGAAACCCTAGGGTTCTTATTTAAAGGCGTGAACAGTCGTGTTGTCTGTTCTTTTGGCCATTTTTCAGAAGAAATCAGAGGGTTGTGAGTGAAATCGGAAATCAAAGGTTTTGGAAGATTTCTAGAGAAGTTTTGAGTGTTCTTGAGGTTGGGGATTGCGCAGGAGGTTGTTGAGAATGAGGAAGGATTGTTGTTGGGCTGATTCGGGTCTGGGAAGGACGAATTAGAGGCTGTTCTTCGTGCTCTTCGTCGTTCTCCATCTTTTCAATCCAAAATCGAGGTGAGTGCGTGATCGTGGGTTATATAGGCATAAGGATTAGATGGAATGCGCTTGTTTGGAGTTTTTTGTGTGTTGTAATTGGAATTGTGCAGGAGTTCGATGAAATCCGATGGATTCGAGCCATGAGAGGATAGGCTCGTTTCCTGGGTTATGCATCGTCGTGTCGATCGTCACCATGGCGGTGTGTCAATCGGCATGGCACTGTCTGTCGATCGATACCTAGAGATTGTGTTGATCGACACGGTGCTTCTGTCCTGGTTGTGTTGGTTGTTTCGTGTGTGCTTGATTGTTTGCTCATCCTGGTATTGTATCTCTTTTTTATGTCTGTATATAAATAACCTCTAGACGGGGATGACCGCGTCGCTGAGTATTTGTGATAATACTCACACAACTCTTTTTGCCATGTGTTGCAGGTAAAGAGAAAATATAATCGTGGAATCATGGCCAGGAGGGAGAGATGATTTAGGGAGTGTGTTATTGTTTTATGGAATTGCTAGGTTGTTAGTAACTCTGGAACTTGTTGGAAATGTTGAATTGTGATGGTTGAACTGGTTAGTAATTTAATAAAGTATGAGATTTATTGAATTGGAGTTTGTGGTTGATGATTATTGTTTTCTGCGTTGCTTATCGTTTTGACCCAATTGAGGATAATTATCTGTGATGATAATAATCTCAAGGGAAAATTTTTTAATTTTTGGGATGGGTTGTTTCATTTTGGCATCAGAGCCCTTATGGTTCTAAGGCGGGTAATTGATTGAATGATTGAGTGAATAGTTGATTGATTGCTGTGTGGGTATGGAGTCCTAGATCATCTCTTACGAGCCTTCAATGAGATTTCACGGTATGTGTTATTTGCTTTTCTGTTTTCTAGTACTTAGTAATCTGCTGGTGAGTGCAGAGTGATGGCTAGAGGTGCTAGAGGCAGAGGTCGTAGGGGCCATGGAGGTCGAGGTGGTCGTGGTGGGCGTGGGCGAGGACTTGTGAGTGAGTCAGATGCCGCGAGTGTTGCGTATAAGACCACGCAGGAGCAGGTGGCGGACTCGCAGACATTTTAGGAGGGGTCCGTGGGTGTGACGCTACGAGTGCCAGTGTGAGGGCTAGTGGGGCTAGTGTGGGTCCCGAGGTAGCTGGTGGTGCGGGGAACCCAGGTGGGGGTGCTCTTGCAGGTGTGGCCCAGGACCGAGATGATCGCTTGGCGGGTTTGCTGCAGATGATTTTGGAGCGGTTACCAGGTGGGATACCAGCTCCGGGTCAGGCTCCAGGAGTGCAGCCAGTAGTGGCTGGTGGTCAGCCGGGAATGGCTGGGGTTCAGCCGGGAGTGGCTGGGGTGCAGCCGGGTGCGGCGGTTGTAGAGGAGCTTCCATCCTACCTGAGGATGATGGAGCAGATGCAGAGGATTGGTAACAGGTTTTTCTCGGATGGTGCCAAGCCTAAGGAGGAGGATGAGTGGCGGCGGAGATTGGACCGTAACTTTTGCTCTATCAGGTGTCCAGAGAGATACCGGGTGGACCTAGCAGTTCATTATTTGGATGGTGACGCGCATCTATGGTGGAGAGTCGTCGAGGCCAGAAAGGTACAGGTCGAGATGGTCTAGGGGGATTTCTTGGCTGAGTTTAATGCCAAGTATTTCCCGCAGGAGGCGATGAACTGGATGGAGTCGAGTTTTCTGAACTTGACTCAGGGGGATCGAACTATGAGGGAGTCGATTTGGAGTTCAGTCGACTCCTGGTGCATGCTGGTAGGATCATGGAGGGCGAGCAGGCCCAGGTGAAGAGGTTCCTCGGGGGACTTTGAGCTGAGTGGAAGACTCACTGCAGGGCGAGTAAGTTCACCACGAGGGCGGAGCTGGTTGAGACTGCTGCGGTGATTGAGGAGGACCTCAGAGAGCAGGCTGTGGTGGTTAGTCCACCGGTGCACCAGCAGACAGGATCAAGCAGGGGCGGCAAGCCTGCACAGGGTCAAAAGAGGAAGTGGAAGAGCACTTCCGGGGCCAGTCAGGGTGGACAGAGTGGTTCGGGATGCTACGGGTGTGGTAGCATGCATTAGAGTGTCGGGCCTTAAAGCACATGGGATTTGTGCAGGGACCTTAGTTGTGGGCAGATGTGAGTCCCACGTGTTGTTTGATTCAGGAGTTATGAATAGCTTCATTACTCCGGAGTGTGCGGAGGGCAGCGCGATCCGGAGCGATTCCAGAGAACAGCCGGGAGTAGTTAAGGTTGCTGGTGGCAGGACATTGGCTACTTTCGGGCGGGCTCGTGGTGTGGATGTTCTGGTGGCGAGAGAGTCGATGCCAGCAGATCTGGTTATTAGTCCAATGGAGTTGTACGATGTCATCCTGGGTATGGATTGGTTTGATCGGTACAGGGTCCATCTGGATTGTCATCGGTACTTATTTTCGAGAGTCTCATGATTTCAGCGATACAGGCCGAGCAGTTGATTGAGAAGGGCTGTGAGACGTATCTGGCGACGATAGTGATGCCGAAGACTGTTGGAGAGGTTACAGTTGGGGATATTCGGGTTGTTCGAGATTTCTAGTCGTTGTTGGGATTTCCACCATCACGGTCGGATCTTTTTACGATTGAGTTGGATCCGGGGACGACTCCTATATCTAAGGCGCCTTACCGTATGGCTCCATCAGAGATGGCAGTGCTGAAGAAGCAGCTGGATGATCTGTTGGGGAAGGGTTTCATCTAGCCTAGTGTATCACCGTGGGGAGCGCCGGTGTTGATCGTGAAGAAGAAGGATGGGAGTTTCCAGTTGTGCATTAATTACCGGGGCTTAACCGGGTCACTGTGAAGAACAGGTATCCTCTGCCGCGCATTGATGAGTTGTTGGATCAGTTGCGAGGGGCTACTTGGTTCTCCAAAATTGATTTGGCTTCGGGATACCATCAGATTCTGATTGATGAGGCAAATGTTCGGAAGACGGCATTCAGGACGAGGTACGGCCATTATGAGTTTGTAGTAATGCCGTTTGGGTTGACGAATGCGCCAGCAGCGTTCATGCGGTTGATGAACGGGGTATTCCAGGAGTATTTGGATGTGTTCGTGAGCATCTTCATAGATGATATCCTGGTGTATTCGAGGAGTCCGGGGGAGCACGAGGTGCATTTGCGGTTGGTTCTAGAGAAGCTGCGGGAGCAGAAGCTGTACGCAAAGTTGAGTAAGTGCAGTTTCTGGCAGCGAGAGATGAGTTTTCTTGGCCACGTTGTTTCTGCAGAGGGGGTTTCTGTGGATCCGGCTAAGATAGAGGCTATCAGAGGTTGGCCTAGTCCGAGAAGAGTGCCACCGAGATCAGGAGTTTTCTTGGGTTGGCGGGTTATTACAGGAGGTTCGTCAAGGGATTTGCGAGTATGGCGCAGTCGATGACGAAGTTGACAGGGAAAGACGTCCTTTTTGTGTGGTCTTCAGCTTGCGAGGAGAGTTTCGGGAAGGTGAAAGAGATGCTGACTAGTACACCGGTATTGGCGTTACCCAAGCCGAGTGAGCCTTATGTGGTGTATACAGATGCTTCAAGTGTCGGTCTGGGATGTGTGCTGATGCAGCAGGGGAAGGTTATTGCGTATGCTTTGAGGCAATTGAGGAAGCATGAGTGCAATTACCATACCCACGATTTGGAGTTGGCTGCGGTGATATTTGGCTTTAAGATTTGGATGTCTTATCTGTATGGCGGGAAGGTGAAGGTATTCACAGACCACAAGAGTCTGAAGTATTTCTTCACTCAGCCAGAGCTGAACCAGAGACAGAGGCGCTGGATGGATTTAGTTGCAGACTACGACCTGGACATTGGGTACCATCTGGGTAAGGCTAATCTGGTTGCAGATGCGTTGAGTCGGAAGAGAGTGGCTCAGATCAGGAGCGAGATATGGAGGCTCTGGTGAGTGAGATTAATACGTTGAGGTTATGTGTGATCTCACAGGAGCTGGTGGGATTAAAGGCAGCTAACCAGGCGGACTTGTTGAGCAGGATTCGGGTTGCTCAGGAGAAGGATCAGGGATTGATTGATGTTTCTAAGGCGGCCGGTTCAGAGTATGTGCTCTCAGCGAGTGGGATTATACTGGTGAACGGGCGGGTTTGTGTACCCAAGGATGAGAATCTGAGGCAAGAGATCCTGAGGGAGGCTCATTCGAGCATGCTATCGATTCATTCGGGAGCGACCAAGATGTATCGTGATCTGAAGCGGTATTATCACTGGGTCGGGATGAAGAGGGATGTAGCTAACTGGGTTACAGCGTGCAACGTGTGTCAGCTGGTGAAGGCTGAGCATCAGGTTCCGAGTGGTTTGTTGCAGTGTTTGCCTATCCCGGAGTGGAAGTGGGATATGGTTACAATGGATTTCGTGACGGGGTTGCTGGTGTCACGGACGTATGATGCGATTTGGGTTGTTGTGGATCGTCTGACCAAGTCGGCACACTTTTTAGCCATCAAAAAGACTGATGGAGTGGCAGTTTTGGCTAGGAAGTATGTGCGGGAGATTGTGAGGCTTCACGGGGTGCCAACGAGTATTGTGTCAGACAGGGATCCGAGATTTACCTGAGAGTTCTGGAGGGCGTTTCAGGCTGAGATGGGCACTAAAGTGCATATGAGCACATCGTATCATCTTTAGACAGATGGGCAGTCGGAGAGGACGATTCAGACATTAGAGGATCTGTTGAGGATGTGTGTGTTGGATTATGGTGGTCATTGGCGGATCATCTGAACCAGGTAGAGTTTGCGTACAACAACAGTTACCAGGCGAGTATTGGGATGGCTCCATATGAGGCTCTGTATGGGAGGCCGTGTAGGACACCGTTATGTTGGACTCAAGTGGGGGAGAGGAGCATGTATGGTGCAGATTTTGTTCAGGAGACGACAGAGAAGATCCGTGTCTTGAGGCTGCACATGAGAGAGGCTCAGGATCGGCAGAAGAGTTATGCCGATAAGAGACGGAAGGAGCTGGAGTTTGAGCTGGGAGATCTGGTATATCTCAAGGCAGTAATGTTGAGGGATCCTAACAGATCCATTTTAGAGAATAAGCTGAGTCCAAGGTTTATGGATCCGTTCAAGGTGGTGGAGCGGGTCGGACCGGTGGCTTATCGATTGGAGTTACCTCAGAGTATGAAGGCTTTTCACAAAGTCTTCTATGTTTCGATGTTGTGGAAGTGTCTACGTGAGTCTAAGGAGGTGTTGGCTAGGATTCCAGAGGATCTTCAGCCCAACATGACATTGGCGGCGAGATCTGTGAGGATTCTCGAGAGGAGGGTCAAGGTTCTGCGTCGGAAGAGTATACCGTTAATGAGAGTTGTGTGGGACTGTGACGGTATTGAGGAGGAGACTTGGAAACCAGAAGCGTCGTTGAAGAAGAAGTTCTCGAAGTGGTTCGAGAAGCAAGCAGTGGCTTGAGTTTCTTTTCTAGTTTTCAGAGTCTGTATTAGCATGTTGCTATGTTATTGTTATGTATTTCATTTGTTGTTGTAACGAGTATACATTTTGAGATTTAATAAGATGAGTTTGCCTTATTAAATGTGTGTTTAAGACGTGTGTTCTTATGAGATGACTGGTGATGTCATGGTTTGTGATGACTGGTATGTCATGGGGAGGTCTAGCGGTAGAAGTTCTATGCGGCTTAGAGCTTGTTCATGTTCTAGGAGTGGCTAGAAATGAGCTTGCTCATGTTTTAGGAGTGGCTAAAAATGGAAACTCTAGGCGTGTTAGAACTTGTCTATCGGCTAGGGAGGCTAGAAATGGAAGTTCTATGTGAGTTAGGGCTGTCCAAGTTCTAGGAGGGTTTTCTAGGGATGAGGTTCTATGCGAGTTAGGACTTGTGATTCTTTGGATAGCGCTGGGAAATAGGGGTTTTATGTGAGTTAGAGCCTGCCTATTTCCTAGTCGGAGCCTGGAATAGAAGCTTATGTGAGTTAGGACTGTCTTTTCCAGTGACTCTGTGAAACATCCTGGTGATTGGGTTGTTTCGGATGACCACAAGAGGTGATTTCAGTCGACAGGTGTCTAAGATGCATGTTACAGAGTGATTGCCCCAGGGGATAGTGGGTCTCCTAGGTATACTTGAGGGGACAGTGAGGTTCTCTCCGGGGGAAAGTGGTTCCCTTGCATATACTTTGAGGGGGCGAAGCCTCTCTAGGGGATGTGTGATTCCTCTGCAGCCGAGCTTGACAGACTGTGTGTCCCGAGAGTGGGAGGGGCTGGAGCATACCGAGAACTGGATGGACGACGGTCCTGAAGGTGGAGGGGTATGATATGTTTTGAGAGCAAGAAGGGTGACGATCCTGAGAGGGGAGTGTTGTATATAGATATGAGTATGACCAATAGTATCTGTAATGTGGTTGTAAGCATGAGACTTGATGAACTTCGGAGATCATGAGTGGATCTCAGGTGGTGCTGACCGAGTTGGGGTCAGGATTGCAGCCGTGGTGAGACGGTGCGATGGGGCTAGTGTGAGCCTGGTAGAGCTCGGAGATCAGGTGTGATCACGAGTGGTGCTGGCCGAGGGCTAGGAGTGTGTGGTGGATGTCGAGTCTAGGGTTTTAGCTTACGTTTAGAACTTCGTTCGGACAACCCTGGTAACATATGTAGCACCGTTGGTCGTACATGTTCTTGTTTGATTGTTGTGCGATCATTTGGTCCAATTCGGGGTCAACGGTTGGTCGTGCATCTTCTTGTTTGATTGTTGGGCGATCAATCGGGCAGCCCTAATCCGGACCAGGGGGCGTTGCATCGTTGATGTTCTCGGGGAAAGCTGGTCGGGTTCTAGGCGGAAGTGTTAACCTTAGGGAGACGGAGTCGCGTGATTCGGGGTCGAATCCGTGTTAGTGGGGGAGAATTGTAACGCCCGTGAATCAAAAAGTGGAATTTGGTGGGTGTGTCGATCGAGACGGGTGAGGTGTGTCGATCGACACGGGGTTAAATTGGACCGACCAGTTTAGTTCCAATTGTCCGGTTCGGCAGATTAGTTTAGGGAACCCTAAAGTTCGTATTTAAAGGCGTGAACAGTCGTGTTGTCTGTTCTTTTGGCCATTTTTCAGAAGAAATCAGAGGTTTGAGTGAAATCAGAAATTAGAGGTTTTGGGAGATTTCTGGAGAAGTTTTGAGTGTTCTTGAGGTTGGGGATTGCGTAGGAGGCTGTTAGGAACAAGGAAAGATTGTTGCTGGGCTGATTTGGGTCTGGGAAGGACGAATCAGAGCCTGTTCTTCGTGCTCTTCGTCGTTCTTCATCTTTCCAATCCAAAATCGAGGTGAGTGCGTGATCGTGGGTTATATAGGCATAAGGATTAGATGGAATACGCTTGTTTGGTGTTCTTTGTGTGTTGTGATTGGAATTGTGCAGGAGTTCGATGAAATCCGATGGATTCGAGCCATGAGAGGATAGGCTCGTTTCTTGGGTTTTGCCTCGTCGTGGCGATCGACACCATGGCGGTGTGTCGATCGACATGGCACTGTCTATCGATCGATACCTAAAGGTTGTGTCGATCGACACGGGACTTCTGTCCTGGTTGCGTTGGTTATTTCGTGTGTGTTTGATTGTTTGCTCATCCTGGTATTGTATCTATTGTTTATGTCTGTATATAAATATCATGTATACGGGATGACCGTGTCGCTGAGTATTTGTGATAATACTCACACAACTCTTTTTGCCATGTGTTGCAGGTAAAGAGAAAATGTGATCGTGGAATTATGGCCAGGAGGGAGAGATGATTTTGGAACTCGTTGAGTGTTATTGTTTTATGGAATTGCTAGGTTGTTAGTAATTCTGGAACTTGTTGGAAATGTTGAATTGTTATGGTTGAACTGGTTAGTAATTTAATAAAGTATGGAATTTATTGAATTGGAGTTTGTGGTTGATGATTATTGTTTTCCGCGTTGCTTGTCGTGTTAACCCAATTGAGGATTATTATCTGTGATGATAATAATCTGAAGGGAAAAATTTTAAATTTTCGGGATGGGTTGTTTCATCGAGTCTTTTTAGTGTTTCTAGAGTTCTTTTGAATCATTACAGGTTATTGTACGAGTTAGGAGTATTTGAACCTTTATGGAGCATTTTGGAGTCAAAGCAATCAAAGGGCATGAGGATCTCTTGAAGGAGAACGAAGATAAAAAAATTCAGAGGAGTGCATCGATCGACGCACACCTTCTGTGTCGACCGACGCACTAGGCAGATCAAAAATTTCCTTTTTGCGAAAGTTGGCCAGAAGTTCTAGAAGTTTTCCTTATTTATCCAATCCGTGTTTTAACCTATAAAAGATGATTTTTAGCCATTTTTAGGCTATCACAAGTTTGCTTCATACCTTGGAGAATTCTTCGAACCTTTTTTCATCTCTTTCTCTATCTTTCTAATGCAATATTTTTTATTCATGATGCTTGTTTCAATCACCATGTCTGAGTAGTTTGCTAGTTAGGCTTAGGGTTATTCAAAAGAATATGAGAAATTGTTAGACTTGTTAGATTTGTTAGGGAACATCACATGGTTCTTCATCTAAATTGTTATTAATGCTAGTTCTAGTTTTATCACCTAGAATTTAGATCTTAGGTTAATTGTTGGATGCAAAAGTATTGATAATTACCTGAACTATCTTAGATGAGCAAACTATCTATCTGCAAAAGAATTTGATTTAGATAATTTGTGAACAATTGAATCTATACTTTAATGCTTGTTTAACTTATTGAATTTGCAAAGAAATTTGGGATTTAAGAAGTTAGACCTAGATAGTTTTCGCAGCGAAAGTTAGTTAAATTTACCATTGTTTTCATATTCTAGAACGGATCTTATAATTTCTCTAACAATCTCTCTTGTCATCAATTTTGAGTTTCTTGAGGATTTTCCGAAAGTCTAGCATTTGTCTCATTGATAAAAACTCGTTTTCAATAGCTTTTTGATGTGCATAAAACTTCGATGTAAGGTTTATATGCAATTAGGTTTTAAATTTATAACCCTAGGGAACTGCAAGTGCACAGTTAAGACAATTGTAGTACTTAGGGGTCGATCCATTGAGGACTAAGTGATGAATGCACTACAAACCTATATGATTCTAATTAAGCTAAGGGAACATATTATTTGGTTTTTGGAGTTTTATGGAAGCAAATAAAAAGCAATAAAAGTAAAGGGATAGATATAAATTAAGATTATAATTCAAGCAATTCACAAAACATATGCAAAATACAAGCAATCGATTTAGGATTTTAATACTAGTTGTTCTAGAACTCATATCACTAAGGTAAGGTCACTCAACTGTCGTGACGTAACTAACCTTCTACGTTTTGCACCCTAATAGACTCAACTATCGCAGGTTATTACAAGGTGAAAACATGTTTTATGATCAAGATTGATTGTTCACTAGACTCCTTAACTAACCATCGAATTGTTAAGACGCCTAGCTCATCGAATACTAGGTCCGGAGATATAAAAAGCTTTTGGAGAGTATATCAACCTAAGATAAGTCCCTGGGTAGCTAAGCCAGTTCGTACTTTGAGTATAAATAAAGATGAAGAATTAATTCTAGAATAAAACTCTAAACGATTAAGTATGTAAAGACATAGAATTAAGAAAGTACATAGAAATCAAATCAAAACTAGTACTCTAACATGTTTTGCAACACGTAGCAGAAAGAGTAAAGCACATATATATATTATAAATCGTTGATCTATCTAAGCGTAAGGAGTTAGATCTCATCTATTCGCAATAGGGCAAAGTCAATCTATCCTTAAGAACAAGAGAAAAACAAAATACATGTTTAGGTATTTATTTAGGCTACTATGGCCGGCTGCTTAAGTTCCTAGAGAGACTAAAAGCAAGTATATATAGGGGTTTAAGGAGGCTTAAGTCGCCTAGGTCTTCTTCGGGCAAAAACGTCTTTTTAGTCGAAACTGAGGCAATACCGGTCACAATAACGGTCGGGCTTCATGACCAATATTGGAGGCTTCTATGGCGCTTCTAGAAGGTCGGCAAAGGTCTGGATCATCGGCCCATGGGCGGCCTGGTGCTTGACTTCATTCTGCACTCCCTTTACTTCGAAGGCAGAGTGACATGTCCTCAGTTTTTCGAGTGTATCTTCCAAAATAAAGCTCCAATTGATGAAATTACAACTCCATTGGAAATATAACTCAAAGGTCTATCCCTATACCAATTTTCATTAAATTCCGAATTGATTTGATCTTCCATTCATCAGTAAACTTTTGGCATATACGTTCTGTCCATTTTTAGAATGTGCATTATCTTCAAGATAAAATGACTTGGCTTGGTTCCTTTGACTTGGATGAGTAGCTGCATCATAGATAACACTCCTTTTGCTCCATTTATATCCTTTTGATGATAAAACCTGTTAAGACCTTAAAATATACATATACGAGAAAACTACCTCTTTTGGTCGAAAAACTTTATTAATATATGTAAAAATCATAGTAAAATCGATAGTAAAAGTGGTAAAATAGGGTATATCACTTTTACAATAGATTTTCTTTAGTATTTTCATTAGTTACATTATTTACTTGCTTAGCTTGATTTAAACTCAATGTCTTTTGTGTGATTACTGTTCCATGTGGATTTGATCCATAAATACTACTGTGATCTCTTAATTTGAGAGAGTAGCTAAGGATAAATTTGAGCATATCAGTCGATCGACACAAGTTTTTTTTTTTTTTTGAAGAAAACATTAAACCGAAGTGAAATATTTACACTTACCAGTGGGTTGCCTCCCACTAAGCACTTGTTTTCAGTCGTTACCTTGACTATGTCGGGACCTAGGCAACATGTGCATCATCCAAAGGCACAATGTGTTCTGCCGGAATCTCGGCTTCCGCCCAATAGTGTTTCACCCTTTGTCCATTCATTGTGAACTCCTTGCCTTCCGAGCTAATGAGGACAACAACTCCAGCATACCATGGTCAATGAAAAAAGGATCATGAAAAACCTCACTCAACGTTTGCTCCACCTTGCGTCGATCGACGCAGGTGGTTGCATCGATCGACACACGATTTTTCAAAGTCTGAAAATCGATGATTGCAGTGTGCGTCGATCGATACATTTCCTTTGTGTCGATCGACACATGGTCTGTAGCTTCGAGAACTTGTAGATTCTCGCCTTGGTTTTCTTTCAATCCGCTCTCAATGAAGTGTACACTCTCCTCGGGAAAATAATCATCTATAGGGATGTTATCTTCAATCCGAATCCGAGAAAGATGATCCGCGACGCCATTCTCAACACCCTTTTTGTCTTAAACTTCTATATAAAACTCTTGATGGAGTAATATCCATTGCAACAACCTTGGCTTTGCATTTTTCTTCTGCATTAAGTACTTGAGCGCGGAATAGTCTGTATGCACTATCACCTTAGCCCTAATCAAGTATGGACGAAACTTCTCCAAAGCAAATACCACTGCCAACAACTCCTTCTCAGTAGTAGCATTGTTCCTTTGTGCCTCCTAATGTCTGGCTGGCATAATATATAACATTAAGATTTTTGTCTTTCTTTTGTCCCAACACAGCGCAAACTGCAAAATCGCTAGCATCACACATCACCTCGAAAGGCAAAGCCCAGTCTAGAGGTTGCACAATCGGAGCACTCACTAAAGCATGATTGAACTGTTCAACAGAAGTAAGACAATCAGTATCAAAATCAAATTTGATATCCTTACAGAGTAGGGTGGTGAGTGGACGGGCAATCTTGGAAATTTTTTGATGAATCTCCAATAGAATCCAGCAAGTCCAAGGAAACTCCTAACCGACTTCACACAATTAGGTGGCTGAAGGCTTGTCATGACTTTAATCTTAGCGCGATCCACCTCAATTCCAGCTGATGAGACTCTATGTCCAAGTACAACGCCATCTTTCACCATAATGTGGCACTTCTCCCAATTCAAAACTAAGTGCTTCTCTTCACATATAACAAGTACCTTCTCCAGGTTGTTAAAGCAATCCTTGGAAAAAGGGTCATAAACCGAGAAATCATCCATAAAGACCTCTATGTAATCCTGAATCATGTCTGTGAAGATAGACATCATACAACGCTGAAATGTCGCAGGAGCATTACAAAGTCCAAAGGGCATTCTACGGTATTCAAAAGTGCCATAAGGACAAGTGAAAATGGTCTTCTCCTGGTCTTTTGGATGAATGGAGATTTGAAAGAACCCAGAGTATCCATCAAGGAAGCAGTAGTAAGGATGATTTGCCAGTCTCTCCAACATCTAATCAATGAAGGGCAGAGAAAAATGGTCCTTCCTGGTGGCTGCATTGAGCTTCCTATAGTCAATGCACATCTTGTGTCCTGTCACAGTCCTTGTAGGAATTAGCTCAGTCTTCTCATTCTTTACCACTGTGACTCCTCCTTTCTTAGAAACTACATGAACCGAACTGATCCAAACGCTGTCCGAAATTGGATAGATGATCCCATCCTCCAACAGTTTCAAAATCTCCTTCTTGACAACCTCTTGCAAATTCGGATTCAGCCTCCTATGATGCTCAACCGATGACTTTTTCTCATCCTCAAGGTGAATCCTATGCATGCACAAGTCTAGAAAGATACTTGAAATGTCGTCAAGAGAATAGCCAAGAGCTTTGGGAAACTTGCGCAGCTTACTTAGCAGTAAAGTGAGCTAGGCATTGTTGAAGAAAACATTAACAATGACTGGGTATGTAGAATTAGGACCAAGAAAAGCGTACCTTAGCCCTGCTGGAAGTGGTTTGAGTTCGATCTTTGGAGCTTTTTCTTCACTCCAATCGCTGGGTTTTGTAGCTTGCACAGGCGTTCCAACCAGCTCCACATTAGCAACCAATTGCAAACTTGCTTACTCGCATCCATCAACTTGGCATACCCCTCAGCAATATCATCTAGCTGTCTTTCCTCTGTCACAGAGTTAATCAATGTCCTCTCTAAAAGATCCGTATGATGCACCTCATTGAAAACTTCCGGTGCGAGGTCGGTAAGTCCATCTACATAGAATGTCTGTCCATTTATAGTAGGTCTCTTCATCAGCTTGTCCATGTCAAACTTCATCTCTAAATCACCCACATTCAGCGTAATTCTGCCTTTCTTAACATCAATTAATGCACCAGCTATTGCCAAGAACGGCCTTCCCAAAATAAGAGGATCTTTGGGTTCCTCACCTTATTGCAAAACCACGAAATCTGTAGGGATGAAGCAATCTTCAACCCTGATTGGAACATCCTCTAAAACACCTTCTGGGATCCTTACTGATTTGTCTACTAGGATAAGAGAGATCCCTGGTCGGTTGGAAATTAGTCATCCCAAGGCTAATAGCAACGGAGTGTGGCATTAGGTTGACACTTGACCAAATCACAAAGAGACCTTGGAAACCTCTCTGAAAATATCAAACAATCCAACAAAAAACTGCCTGGATCCGTGAGTTTCTTTGGAATCCTTTTCTGAATTACTGCACTCACTTGCTCAGAAATCATAGCATCTCCTTCCTCAAGACCCAAATTCTTGGTAACCATCCTCTTCACGTATCGTCGGATTACCGCAGTAGTTCTAATGGCATCAATCAATGGAATCTCAACAACAAGTTTATCTATGATAGCTTTGCACCTAGCATCCTCCAATTCTTGCTTAGACTTCCTCTAACTCCTAGGATAAGGTACCTTTTGCTTGTAAACTCGCTCTTCTACATTAGCCGAAGTCTTCGTTGAATTTGGGTTCATCTGGGTCATGCGTCGAACGACACACTCCTCATGTCTATCGACGTAGGGTCTAGAACATAAATCTCGTCTTCTTCAATCTCCACAAGCTCGTCGATTTGCTTGGTAGTAAGACCCTTCTTCAGAATTAGCTCCAGCTTCCTTCCACTCCTGGTTGTGATGGCAGCAACATTGTGCTTTGGGTTCATGTCTGTCATTGATGGGAGAAATCCTTCTTGCCTTCTTGCATTCTCAGCGGTTTGAGCAAGTTGAGTATCCAATTTCTTGACATGGGTGTTTAAAGCTTCGAATTTCCCATTAAAGTCTTGATACATAGCATCCATCTTCCCATTGAAGTCACAGTCATCTTCTGTTGTCTCTCTAAGATCTGCTCTAGCATATATATCATCTCATTATCCAAAAATTGAGTAGGAGGCATCTGATAAGAAGAAGAACCATAGTTTCTTGTGTAGTTGTTGCTCTGAAATGGCTTCTGATACTGCAGTTTTGGAGTGTAGCTAGGGGAACCTTGTTTCTCGTGAACGTGGTTCTCTGGTTGTTTCCATTGTAGCCTTTGTTTCCTTGCTGATTACCAAACCTTTGATCCTGAAAACCGTTCCCATTGATGTAGTTGACATCCTCTTCATCGTGCTCTTCCTCTTGATAAAGAGTTTCTACCTCTTGAGCAAACTGAACTTTCTTCTTCCCCACTAGAAGGTTATGTACAGAATCGAACTTAGCCTTCACCTCAGCAATTTGACCTCCATTCATATTTTCATCAAGCCTCTTCCTCTCAAAATCTGCATTTTTGGTACTATTACTAGAAGCCAAGTTCTCAATCAGCACAAGAGCATCTTTTGGATATCTTGTATTGAAGTTCCCATTACTCGCAGCATCCAGCGCCATCTGGTACCTCCAATCTATCCCTCTGAAGAATATACCCAGCAGTTGAACATCACTAAAGCCGTGATGAGGACAATCTCTCTAATAAGCCTTGAATCTCACCCAAGAAGCCTTGAATGCTTCAGTCGGTCATTGTTTGAATGTAGAGATCTTCTTCCTCAAATTTTCATACCTTGCTTCATTAAAGAATTTATTGAGGAAGTCATTCTTAGTATCTTCCCAAGTAGTCAACGATCCTGTTTCGACTACTTCAGCCAGTAAGCTGCTTCTCTACCAAGTGAGTAAGGGAAAAGCTTGTAGTAAAGGTAATCAGTCGACATTCGATTAGCTTTAATGCTCGATGCAAAATCCTCAAATCTCTCTATGTGGTCCATGGGGTGCTCAGATGGAAGACCATGAAAAGGATGTTGAGCCACAAGAGCGTAGTATGCAGGCTTCAACTCAAAGTCATTCCTCTGGAAAGCAGGAGGAAGAATCGCAACTCTGTTAGCATAGAACTCATCAGGCCTGTTGTATTCTCCCAAAGTGCATTCACGCCCAGCATTCTCGTGTTGTTCCACTGCTGCTTGTTCAACAAACACAGCACATTCAGCATCAAGTCTCTGCCCTTGAGCATTGCGCCTGTTTCCTTGCTGATCTTGCAGAAAACCATCTTCCCCTCGAATAAGCACTAGCGGATTAACCATCTTGACTGGCCTTTTTGCTGCTCGGTTCGCATACTCTAACTTTCCTATCTCTAGATTGAGATCGACTAGCTCCTTGTCTTGGTTGCTCTTGGTAGCGCGGTTAGGCATACACCTGAAACACACAAAAAAAGAGATATAGCACGTAAGTAACAAAACAAAAATTAAAACATAGACAAAATTCTAAAATCAAAAATCGATTCGTAATTTTGGTTCCTCGGAAATGGCGCCAAAATTTGATATGCTCAAATTTACCTTAAGCTACTCTCTCAAATTAAGAGATCGCAGTAGTACTTAGGGATGAATTCACAGGGAACCGTAATCACACAAAAGACTTTGAATTCAAATCAAGCTAAGAAACAATGTATGAAAGTAAATTAAATAGCTAAACAAGAAAGCAGAAGATGATTTGTGTTCTTTAAATCAATTGGACAAGAGGTTAAGCTATAGGTAATTCTCAAGTATAAATCAAAATTGAAGAATGAAAGACTGTCAGGATATTTATTAAGTGCAGTTCTAGAACTCAAAACACAAATGTAAAACCAATCAACTTTCGTTGCAGAGATTATCTATGACTAAACCCTGAATTCCAAATTTTTTTGCAAATTCAATGAATTAAATCAAGCATTAAAGTTCAGGTTCGACTGTTCACAAAATCACTAAGCCAAATTTCTTTGCAAATAGTTATTTTGCTCATCTAAGATTAGTTCAGGTTGTTAACATTACTTTCGCATCTATTAATTCAACTTAGGATTTCTAATTCCAGGTGATCAATCCTAAAATCAGAGTTAAAGCAATCTAGATGTAGAACAAGTAGATAAATCCTAACAATAATTCAATCATAACAATTTGTCATCAACCCTGAACCCTCAAAACCTAACTAGCAAATTACTCCGACATAGATGAAGAAAACATTATGAGATGAATAAATTGCATAAAAGAGATAGAATAAAAGATACAAAGGGTTCAAAATCTCTCAAGAACAAGATGCAGATTTGTCTCTCCAAAAGCTCTCTAAATCAATGTCTCTCTTTTTTTCTCAATAGAAAACAATATTCCCTCTCCCTCAAACCTAAAATTGGAAGAAAACTATATATCATATACAAAAGTCGGTTTTAGGCACTTTTATTAACTTCTGGAACTTCTGGGGCAAAAAGGAAATCTTCGAGACTTTATAAAAAACGATTTCTTCTCGTCAAACATGTTGTGGATTGACACACAATGAAAATATCGACTCCGAGTTGATAACTTCGGCTACACTTTCTACAATGCTCCAAAAAATGCTCCAAAGTCTCCAATTATGTTCCAAACATAAATAAACCTATAAACACTAGAAAAGACTCGACAAATACCAAAAATACTCTATAAAAAGGACTTATATCATGGACAAAAACCATGATATATCAAGTCCCCCAGATTTACCCTTTGCTTGCCCTCAAACAAATTAAAAACTAAGAATGAAAGCGAGGTTTGAAAACAGAAATTTTTGGCTAACCTTAGGAACGCCACATTGAACCAACACCCTTGAATCCACATACCATAGAGTCAACATTAGGTAGTACTTTGGTGTACTCACTGCAAGCTTAGCAATCCTCCTAATCAAATCCAAACCCCTTAGAGAAATTCAGACTCTCTATTGCTAACCCCTTTTCATTCCATTAGGTGAGGTCTCATCGAGGGAATATCGATCAAAGGATTTCTAGATTCTTTCCCTTCTTTGTAAACTCTATGCACTTCTCCCTTTTTCTCTTCCTTTAGTCGATTAATCAACTCTTCTGTTTTGATCTCGTAACGGGACTCATTACTATTATTCCTTGTGAAGAGACAGGGTCATGAGGAACTTTTCCATTACAGTTTTAGAATAGCGCCCACTACTATTGTTCCTTGTTAGAAGACAGGGTCGTGAGGATCTTTATACTATTCTCAACCTTAGACTACTTTTTTTTTCTCAAATAGTTCAAAGGAAGATTATCCTAACTTGTAGTGCCAAAGGAGAATCAAATCCAATGCATACCAAGCCCCAAGATGAGAAGTTAGAGTTCATTAAGGGTAGGGTTAGCAACATACTTTCCAAACTCTCCAGAAGCTTTAACCCTTTTTGTTAGACCGATCCACCTGCAGCCACCCATCTAATAAAACCTAAAATCAACTTACTTTGGCAATGGTCCTTCAAATGTTAGCAACTACCTCCCTCAGGCTTAAACAACACTGTCCCCAGTGTTATCAAGCCTGAAGTTGGTTAAAGAACCGAAAAGAAAATGAACCGGTGAAAGAATGAAATTTTACCCATTTCCTTCGTGCGTCGATCAACACACAGAGCCTATGTCGATCGACGCAGTGTTGTAGAACAGATCGTCAAGTGGTAGAGAAATTTTTCAAAGTCAGCAACTGTAAAAATCACTCAAGAAACACGATCAGCAGGAAAACACATAGCATAATCTCATTAGAGCACAAGTTCAATAATCAAACGAAAACAAATGACAAACTGACTCAAAAGAAACATAAAAATCGTCGCAAAAAAGAGAGAATAAAAGATACTATAGATAAATGGCGAGGAACTAGTCCTCCTCCACTGATGGGGAAGTAACACATGTAGGTGATAGTAAACATTGAAGAACACATCCACAGCGAGATAGTGTAGAGATGGCGTTCCAGATGCTCTGAAAGCTCTGAGCAACCCAAGTCTAAAAAACCTCTGTCTTCATAGGGATTGGGGGAGTTTCCGGAAGATGGTAAGGCTGAGATGGAGCTTTGGAAGTGCATGTGCCCCGAGTAGAAGTACCAGTTCTACTATCAGAAGTACGAACACCACGAGCCTGATCAGGCTGGAAAGAGAGCACTGCTAAGTTACGGAAGATGCACGTCATATCCGGTAGAGGCAACTTAACTATACGCTGCTCGTAAGAAGCATTGCAAAAAACCCAATGACGTTCTGGCTTAAGCCAGGTAGTTCTCCCCAGATACTCTAGATCTACAGAATAAAACTTGCTCTCCACCCTGCACGTAGATGTGTCAATGCAAAAAAAACCAAAAAATCGGGGTCAGAAGAGTACCAGCAGTAAAGGCCTTACTGCTCTTTGTCAGAGTAAATGGTGTAGACTTCATATCGATCAAGTGTCGTGCAAAGACACAGGCCATGTTGGCGTTGATGTTGATAACAGGCTCCTCGTCGATGTCTTCCCAAAAAGCATAATATAGTAGAATGAGCTTGGACAATCTCATCTTCCCAGGCTTGCTCTTACACAAAACGTAGTCGAGAAGAGATGAATCACGTACCGCAGAACTAGATGTCTAACATCCGTATGTGTAGAACTCCTCGATACCCGAAACGTGACCAAAAGGACTGGATGTCAGGAAAATCGTCTGAAAACTTTGTAGTAGCATGATCTAGGATAAATCCATAGATCCCGAAACGAAACCCAATATCTGACCCCGCAGATCATGAATGTCAAAGTCCAGTTTCCCGTGTCATTTGCATCCTCGACATCATTCACCTCACAATATATTTTCACTGTAACAAAGAACTGGCATACCAAGTCTGGATACATGGGATAATGCTTGGTTGCAATGGTGCCCAAGCCTCCATTTCCCAACAACCGAAGTACCTCATCTTGGATACCCAAAGTCCTCATCGCATGGGAATCCGCCACCCTTGTAGGTGCCAACATCACATTCAGCCATTCATTGTAGAATAATGAATCATAGTTGTTTCAGCAAAATTTAACCAGGTTCGCAAGTACACAGATCTACGGAATGATAGAGAGAAATATAGCTTTATTAATCAACAAAGCAGGCTTGTAGCCAAATTGTATTACAACGTCTAGATGTCTAAAGCGTTAATAAGAACTTCGTTGGAAGTGGAAAACAAGGCTAGATCTCTGGTGGCTATCTCGTGGATGCTGTGAAGACGTAGCTCTTGAGTTTTCTCTGTCTATTTTTCGATGTCCCTTTCTCTCCAAGATGTCTCTATTTATAAGACTTGATCAAACCCTCTTAGGATTAGGATTCTACTTGACGTGCAAGCTTATCTCCTTAATAATCAGGATTCTTGATGTATTTGAATCATATTAGGAGGTCTAGATAATGACAAACCTAATAATACCTGATATTGCGAAATCTTTGCAAGTATATCATAAAAGCCATGTATTAGTTTATATAAAATAAGGTTAACTAACCTTGTAACGACGTCATAACGACGTTATACACTTGATGATAGTGTAGTAACGATGCCTTACTCGCTACCGACAAGTAATTTCCTCATTTTACATGACATACATGATGTATTGTCATGTATCAGCAGGTTACTACCTCATTTAGCATGTCGTAGACAACGTGTAGTAAGATATTAGTCAGGTCACTACCTGACTTTACCTTGCGTAGACAATCCCTCGTCAGGTATTAGTAAGTTATGACCTTGTTTTACCTGACGTAGATGGACGTATTCTCAGGTAGAGGCAAGCTATGACCTCTTTCTACCTGACGTAGATGGACGTATTCTCAGGTAGAGGCGAGCTATGAACTCGTTCTACCTGACGTAGATGATGTACCATCAGGTCAATGCATGTTATCAGCTTATTAGACTTGACCTGAATAGTGTGCAGCCAAGTCTTATGCTCGACCTGCACTAACCAAGGTCTACCAAGTAGTGAATTTATATTCCCCAACAGTTTGCCCCCCACTCTTTAATTTCTTATTTAGAACTTGAAGAGTAGTTAACTTAGAGCTTGGTGTGGTGGACTTCGTCTGGCGACGTATCGCTTAGACTTGACAAATTGCCTTTTTATTTACATATGCATACATACCATTTGACGTGTAGAGACATCTAGATCTTCGATATTTCTTGACCCGGAAATATCCAGATCCACGTGATACCTTGTGGACAAATGAACACACGCAGAGAAATAAATACTAGATCTTTTATTTCTCTTGTAGACTCAGCGTTTATTTTTTATCTATAAAGGTTAACCATGTAATACCACGCTTGTAGCCCACTTGCTCACGTGTTCGTGACAGATTTTTTATATCTTTTTTTTTAGAGATTTGCAAATTACGTTTTTTGTGTCGTGTATGTATACACACAATTTTACGTCCAGAGACATGTAGATCCTCAATCTGACTTGATTTAATGACGTCCAAGTTCATGGAGGTATAATTATTACGTCCATTTTATGACTTGGAGAGGTCCGCGATGATGTACATGTGAATAACATATCACGTTGGAAAAGATGTGTTGCTTTGAATCGACCAAGTCTACGAGAGAAAGTATTTATTTCTTCAGGGAGTGATACATTGGCTACTATCGAGCATTTTTCATGCTAGCTAAAATCAATAAGCACGCAGTTCCATGTGATAGAACAACTTTTGACGAGCTAAGATATCTTATACTTGACAAGTTGCAAATTCATCTCATGGATGTTGTCGCCTTGTTTACATTGATGAGGTTCCCGACTAAAGTTGATGAGGTTTAGGGAGGTAGAATTTGCATGGACCAAGCTCATGGTGAGGTTCCACTTAGTGATCAAGAGGCTTTCATAGACTTTACCTCTCCCTCTACCAAGTAGTTGTTTGTAATCATTGATTTCTTTTGTGAGTTCGTTTTGTGGCTTGAACTTGTTTTCAGAATTCTTGTGGTGTTGTTCCAATGTTGAGGACTGACCTCGTAGGTTCTTCCTGATATGTATTGTTTTGGACGTAGAGGTTTTGAAAACCTTATGAAGATGTCCTCTTATCATGTATCTTTGGGAGGTCATTTATTGATCACGTTTATAATTTGGTATACCTTTTCTTTGACTTCGCTTTCCTTAGCAGTCATCAAGGTTATTTTCCATTATTTTGTAATGTCTTATAGTTTAGAGGTTTTACCTCTAGTTTTATCTTGTACCGATCAATGTCGTAACATATTGAGGTCATGCCTCTTTATTTACTTGGTTATGACCATAGTCAACATCTCTTGAGGTCATACCTTCTGATTTAGCTAGTAGTGAGAATTTTAATCACTTGGGGATAGTGTTTTCCGATCTTGTCAGGTAATGGCAGTCACCACTTTTTGTTTGGGAGGTTTTTGTACCGAGGATTGACTTCGTAGACTAATTTACGTCCTTATGGAGTTGTAGTTGTTTAATAATTTATGGAGAGAACTTCATGCTCTCCTTATTTATTTCGGATATTATTAACCAATAAGGTTTACAACGCCCATGCTTGGCACACCTTTGGTCAGATGTTGCTATATGTTTAGCATTCATCTAGGTTGTTGCTCCAAACATCATGTTCTCGTGTTTTTTTGAGGTCTTGCCTCTCGTTTTAATGTGGTAACACAGGTTGTTATAACCTGAGGAAGCCGGTAACTTTTTGTCTACCTGACTATATTCAGTATTTTGCAAAGTCTTACCTCTTTACAAATTTGGAATTGACTTCGTTGAGCATTTTCCGTGAGGCTATGCCTTCTAATTTATATTATTATAGTGATTGTCACAAGTTTGAGGCGTCCCTCTTCGTCTTGTGAGGTTATGACCATTATTTTCGTTTGCGAGGTTATACCCCTTGTTTTGTCAAGTATGGACTCTCGTCATGACTTGATGAGGTTGTACCTCTTAATTTTTCAGGTCGTGCCTTTTAAGTTATCACAAGCGCTATCGTAGTCAAGTTTATCAACCTTGTAGTTTGTGGTTGTTGTTTGTCACGTTTCTGGGGAAGTATTGCCCCCCCCCTCCCACTTGAATGAATACTTGACCGTAGTCATCATGAATTAAGGATGTGCCTTTTAGTTCTGAGGAAGTCGTGCTTCTAAACATGCTTAAGCTTGACTACTTGTATATAAGACCTTGTGAGATTGATATGTCAAAGCTCATATACTATAATCCGCGTCCTTAGACATGTTGTGAAGTACACAAGTTAATAGAAAATGCATTGTTGCGTCACTTTTTTTTTTAGATTTGCAACTGTGCCTTTATAAAGGCTGCCTACGTACCCATGGCAGGATCAAGTCACTCGTAGTTCATACACTGTTGATAGATAAAACACAGTTAGAAATAGCATATCTTCAGATGCAAAGTGCCAGGATCATTCTTTGCTCGCGGAATCTTGTCCTACTGCTCTACATCTAGCTCTTCGACGTGGAGTGTTGTTCGTGGGTTCTTTAGTTCCTTTCAAGGTCGTTTGATAACAAGAGCGATAATCTTCTTGTTCTCCTTTGATCTCTTGTACACCCATGGGGTAGCAAACTTGATTGCTTGATGAAGTGTTGATGGTACTGCTTTCATGTCATGAATCCATGGACATCCCATTATTGCGTTATAGGCTGATGTGCAATCCACTACCTAGAATTTGGTTTGTCTGTTGATACCTCCTACGTATACAGGTAGAGTAACCTCTCCAGCCGTCTGTTTCACTTCACCACTGAACCCTATTAATGACATAGACTTTCGAGTCAGCTCTTCTTCCTTTAGACCTAGTCCTTTAAACGCTTCCATGTAAAGGATGTTTGTTGAACTCCCATTGTCGATTAGCGTCCTTTTCATCAAGCAATTATCTATTGTTAAGGATATGAATAGCGCGTCGTGATGGGGATCTAGAATACTTCCGCCTTCACCTGTCGTGAAGCTTATTGAACATGCAGGGTGTAGCGTCACTTATGGCTTTGCTGCCTGCTTTGTGATGTCTAGCAGTTCTCGTGTTCTTCTTAGCTGCTGAGTAAGATACTCCGCTAACTTCTGAACCTCCAGTGATCACGTTGATAGTTCTATCATGCCTAGGAGGTGAAGAAGGAGCAGACTTTGGTGAAGTCTTGTCACCACTTCCCTTGTCGATTCTGTTTCTACTTCGTTCAGACAAAAATTCTTTCAAGTGACCTTTCTTCAGCAACTTGTTTACCTCCATTCTTAGCGTGATGCAATCTTCTGTTCGATGACAATGGTCGTCGTGAAATTCACACCACTTTGAAGTGTCACGTTCATTATCTGGTGTTCTCATTTTTTGTGGCCACCTTACCTTTCCACCAAGGTGTTTCAGCGCTCCAACCAATTCTACGTGAGAGATTGAAAGGTTGCTGATGTCGGGCCATGTCGAAGATTGTCGCTTCTCACATTCACTCTCGTTGAATGGTCCACGACTGCCTCTGTTGTCGCATCTGCTACTAGTACTATCACTGCGAGGTCTCTTGTAGGGTTTCTCATCCCTGCTGCTTCTTCCCCTCCTTGCCTCACGTGAATCACCTCATGGGGAGCGTCGATAACAATAAGCAGGATCTTCTTCCCACTTGATTTGCGCCCATGCTCTTGAGAGCAAGTCTTCCATGGTTTTGCACTGATACTTTGTCAGTTCTTTGTACAGGTCACTATCTGGAAGTAAACCTCGTTTAAACGCTGATATAACATTAGACGTGACACAACTTGGGATGGATACTTTTTCCTTGTTGAAACGTCCCACATAACTGCGCAGCGATTCGCCTTCCTTTTGGATCACCTCGTAGAGGTCGTCTGACGTTCTCTCAAGGTTCCTGCTACTTGCAAATTGTTCAACAAAACGATCAGTTAGTGAAGCAAATGAACCTATTGACCCGTTCGATAGGTTCGTAAACCACTAGAGCGCAGGTCCTTTACACATGCTAGCTTCCCTATACTCTCTTGCAATCGCAGTGGTAAACATTCACTGTTTGTATTGTGCGATGTGATTGTCAGGATCTATGGTTCCGTCATACATCATCATTGAGGGAAACGAAAACCTCTAGGCATCTCTACAAGCGCGATTTCGTCCGTAAATGGAGTATCCGCATAGCAGTTAGGTGCACTCTTTGTTATCGGCGGTGCTACACCAGGAAGTCGTTTATCATCTCTTCCATGTCTTCGAGACGTTTGATAATCAGGTGTGGGTCTCCTGTTGAATGGGTTGTTGCTGCTTCACTAGGGTGAAGCAAAGATTGGATGACTTGAGTCTGAACCTCATCTCTAACTACATCGGCGACAGATGCACTAGCTCCTGTAAGTCGCACCGTCCTTGCATCTACAGCAGGTGTAGTTCCATCAAGCGACTGCATCGGATCGACACATCTCGGGAATCGGTTTCGAGCTTCGAGCTCAGTGTCTCTACTACCAAGAGACGTGTCATTGAGAATGCTACGTTGAAAGCTACTTCGAACAACGCTGCTCGTTCTTTAGCCCGCCTCATCTAGGCGGTGAGTTCTGCTAGTTGAGCAGCGGGATCTTGAGTGTTGGTACTTTCTGTAATGATTACATTGTCATCTCCGGTCGTCATGTCTCACATAGTTAAATCTGTCCCCTCCTTCTAGCGCCAATTGTTTCGGCAAAATTTAACCAGGTTCGCAAGTACACAGATCTACGAAATGATAGAGAGAAGTATAGCTTTATTAATCAACGAAGCAGGCTTGTAGCCAAATTGTATTACAACGTCTAGATGTCTAAAGTCTTAATAAGAACTTCTTTGGACATGGAAAACAAGGGTAGATCTCTGGTGGCTATCTCGTGGATGCTGTGAAGACGTAGCTCTTGAGTTTTCTCTGTCTATTTCTCGATGCCCCCTTCTCTCCAAGATGTCTCTATTTATAAGACTTGATCAAACCCTCTTAGGATTAGGATTCTACTTGACGTGTAAGCTTATCTCCTTAATAATCGGGATTCTTGATATATTTGAATCATATTAGGAGGTCTAGCTAATGACAAACCTAATAATACCTGATATTGCAAAATCTCTGCAAGTATATCTTAAAAGCCATGTATTAGTTTATATCAAATAAGGTTAACTAACCTTGTAACGACGTCATAACGACGTTATACACTTCATGACAGCGTAGTAACGATGCCTTACTCGCTACCGACAAGTCATTTCTTCATTTTACATGACATACATGACGTATTGTCATGTATCAGCAGGTTACTGCCTCATTTAGCATGTCATAGATGACGTGTAGTAAGGTATTAGTCAGGTCACTACCTGACTTTACCTTGTGTAGACAATCCCTCGTCAGGTATTAGTAAGTTATGACCTCGTTTTACCTGATGTAGATGGACGTATTCTCAGGTAGAGGCAAGCTATGACCTCTTTCTACCTGACGTAGATGGACGTATTCTCAGGTAGAGGCGAGCTATGAACTCTTTCTACCTGACGTAGATGATGTATCATCAGGTCAATGCATGTTATCAGCTTATTAGACCTGACCTGAATAGTGTGCAGCCAAGCCTTATGCTCGACCTGCACTAACCAAGGTCTACCAAGTAGTGAATTTATTTTCCCGAACAATAGTCATCCCAAGTCTCAGTGATTTCTCTGTCTACAACCTCAGGAAGAGCAAGTATCTCAGAAGGAGCTTTGTTCCAAGACCTCCGCATACTAATCTTTGTCCCCTCGAGCCTTGGCCATGGAGGAGCACAAGTTCCCGTTGAAGCTTGAGTATCAGGGTTAGAACTAGATGCAGCCGCTGCTGTTGCCCGTGGTCTCTTATTCCTGGAAGTCATCTGCGAACATGTACAAAAGAAAACGACCAAAAATTTGGAATTAGCCACGATTGTCAAAACTGGACTAGGTGCGTCAATCGACACACACAGTCTGTGTCAATCGACACACCATGTCCAATTCCAAAATTTGGCGATTCTCGGCAAAAGAAACCACAACACTCAACCATAACACTGCCAACATCAACAACCTATCACCAATTTCTATCTAATCTGTTGCAAAATCTAAATTTCACCAAATTTTATCACAAAATCCATAAACTTTGACAACTCCCAAAAACTTGCTAAATAACTTGAATGAAGCACATGGGTATGTCGAATTCACTCTAAAACAACCAAAATAGGTTAGATTTGTCAATATAGACGAGTGAAAAGAGATGAAATTCAAAAATAAAACCTTGGTATCGAAATTGAAAGTAGAGATTTCCGAACACATAACTTGTAAATCAATAGAGTGAGTGACAAAATCGAATAGAGGATGAAAACTACTCAATTTAGGCTCAAAAACACCCAATTTGGTGAACAAACGAAGAAGTTATGAGTGTTCTAGAGAAAATGAAAAGGAAAAAGGAAACTGTCGGGTTAAAAAGTGAACCCATCTGGTCCAGGAGCCTTGTCCGGATGAATAGAGAACATAGCTTCTCTAATCTCCTGTGTAGTGGGCTCTCTTATCAACTTCTCATTCATCTTTGGTGTGATGACTAGTTTCTGAGTAGCCTCTGTCACTTCTTCAGTCGTAAACTGCCTATGTTTATGGGAGGTAAATAGCTTACTAAAGTAATCAGTAATGACTTTTATTATTTCTTTTTTCTCATAGACTGCTTGACTTTCTTCATTCTCTATTACTGAGAATTTATTCATTGCAAATCTCTTTCTTGTAGAGGCATGGAAAAAGCTGGTATTTCTATCTCCCAAATTCAGCCATAGCTATCTACTTCTTTGTTTCCAATAACTCTCTTCAGCAAGGTATGCTTCATTAAAAAATTTAGTAATCTTCTGGATCCTTTCTTCAGTTGCATTATCATCAGTCACTGCCCATTCTAATTCTTGCTTTAGTTCCTCAATTCTAGCTTGACTATTCCTCTGTATTGCTTTGTTCCAGGTAATTATAGCATGACGGCATTGATCAATCTTCTGCTTAACCCCAAGTTGTTTCAGGTTTTAGCTATTAAAACTGTCACTTCTTTATTATCCTTTAATCTTCTATCATACCTAAACATCCCTTTTCTTTTTTTCCTTTTAGGATCAAAGAAAGATATGATTGGCCTATGATCAGATGCTTCCAATCTTAGGTATTCACATCTTCTAGATGGAAATATCTCCGTCCATGGACTATTTGACATGGCTCTATCTAACATGCATCTAACCTTGTAATCCTTTCTTTTTCCTCTCCAGGATAGATTACACCCTAAATGACTTAGATCATATAAGTCTCCTTTAAAGAAAAAAGCTCTGAAGTCTCCGAAAGACCCTTCTGCTCTTGCTGGCTAGGTCTATCAGGTGGTTCCAATCTTGCTTTCTCAAAGTTTTGTTAGGATTTACAAATGCAGAATAAAAGTATTTTCCTTCATACTTTATTCTAGCATCTATATAGTTATGGCAAGAAGAGATAATTTCCATAAGTATTTCTTGTTTCCATAGTAGGATAAGTCCTCCTCCTCCCTATCCATGAGGAGATACTAATACATTATGTTGATAACATGGGTCCTCCACCTTTTTTAGGACCACACTGTCTGTTTTTTGTCTCAGATAAAAAGAAAACATCCGGATCTGCTTTTTTCTTTATCTCTTAGAGACGTCGAACTGTCTCCGGATTCTCTAACCCTTGACAGTTCCATGCAGCAATCATTAAGGAAGAGAAGAAGAAGGATTCTGAAAATCCATCATCTTTCTCTTAGCTATACCATTCCCTTTAGGCTTAGGCTTTGGGATGTTAGGTTTAGGTGTCTACTTTCTTTGTTGTTCCCAACTAGGTCCAGCCATGTCTCTATTTTGATTTATTCCCTCACTTCCTTTCTTAATTTTCTGCTTTGTTCTCTTTCTAGGGGATGGTTGAATCTTTGCAATTCTCCTTTTTCGGGTGCCTACTCCAGCCAATGTAAGCGGACCAGAGACTGTCTTTCTTCTCGGTGGCCTCCCCAATCTTTTCTTTGGTTGGCTTAAAGATTGGGCTTGACTTCCCTCATAGGTGCCATCCATCTCATTGTCCAGCACTGGTCCTAACCTTAGACTGACAGGTACTCTATCTGCTATTCCTGGTATTCTTTCTATTTCAGCACCAACTAGAGAACTCCTAACCATTTCGATTGCCATATCTTCATATTCACCCTGTTCTTCTGACATTCTCGCTCTTTCTTTTCTAGCTGCACTTTCTGTAAGATCAGCACAGTTTGAGTATTGCACCATTACCTCACGTATCTCTCCAAGTGTAGTTTGTACAGCAGCTTGGTGCGGATTCACCTCAACTTTCTGCATTTCCTCATACCTTTCTAGTGGTGGCCTTCTTGGTCTGTGAGAATCTGATATTTCCTGTGAAGATAGCAAGGCTTGTGGTAATTCTCTTCTCTTCTTTTCCATCCATATAGGTTTATGAGTAGATACTATCTCCCTTCTCTGATAATAGTTGAGGGGATTTCTTGAAATATTTGAGTTGACTGACCTAGTGTGCTCCGGGTTATGAGAGTATTTGCAATTGTACTCTTTTGACTGGTAGCTAGCATGTATGTATTTCTCCTATTTCTCCTTGTATCTATCATAAGCTCTCTCACCATAGTAGTCATACCTCCTTTTCTTATCATTATGATGTTGCTCTGGTCTACTCCGACTCAGAGAATGTTTGGTTTGTGATCCCTCTTTTTCTCTTACATTCTCTCTAGATAGCGCCATGTTATTTCCCCTGTGTTGTTTGGAATCTTCTTGTCTACTGTCCCTTCCATCTCTTACTTTCTCTACCTTTTCAGCTTTCTCCGGACAATCATTGGCATCATGATCCAGACAGTAGCACACACTGCAGTGCCTCTCCAGTTTCTCATAAACCAGGTCAGCTAAAACTTCATTTCAATTATTAAACTCCAAAATTGATGACATGATTAGAGGTTTTAATCCATCAATTTGTACCCTCACCCTTGCTAATGTTGTAGTGATTTCTGCTTTTTCATACTTGCCAATATTTTTTCCAAGCTCACTAACATTACCTTGGACCAGAGATGGCTAGGGATCCCTTGGACTTGAATCCAGAAGGGGATTTTTGTAGGGAATGACCTTGCAACAGTTGCCTCCCATCTTTCCAGTATTATCATCCAATGAGCAAAGTGGTAAGGTCTATTTTCTAGCACCTTCTGTAAATATTCCTCTGTTGCAAATTGATATTGGAACCTTCCTTGACCTAGGTCAGCACCAATAGGTCTGGATTCTACTTTCCAGTAGTATGCAAAAAAGGGGAGAAGTGCCCACATCTTATGTATTTTTTGGGGGTTCCTCTAGGTTTGCTATTCCTTTTCCTTTTTCTTCCATTGTTAGTCTCCGGCTCATTGTATGTTCTGTTTGGTTTCTTCCTCTGTTTTCTTCTCTTTAATCCATTGAGGGGATTAGTCTAGTTTTTAAAATGGAGACCTTGGTGATGAGATATCTCTCTCACCCCAGGTAGATTTCAAACTTGACTATGGAAGTTTGTAACCTTCCACAGAACCTCACTCTCATTTATCTCCATATTTTCTCCTGATTTCTTCAGATTCCTCATCTCCATCACTTGCTCTACCTTTTCACTAGTTAAAACTCGCCGCCAGAGTTCCTTTGCTCCGTCGGAAGGGGAGATGTCGGCCAGATTTGACCTAACTTCTTCCAAAAGCAGGAGGTAACTTGGTAGTTGAAAAGCAGATTTTGAAAAACTTACTAGAAGAGGGATGCTATCTGTTGGATATAAGGCATCTCCATCAATTATCTTTCAGTTATTATTTTTCTTTGATACTCGTGCCTGGGAGCTTTTTTGCCCCAATGATGTTATCTCTACCTAAAATCATGACTATAGTACTTTTGACGTTGTTTTTTTATTATTTTAATATATTTTTTTTTATTATGAACTGCATTATTTACTAGATCTGCACCTCTCCAACTTGATCTACTAGATCTGCTTTTTTTTTGTTTGATCCGCTTGAGCATAAATGGGAAGAGTATCGTCCACAACATAATTCCCATTGGGAAGAGTATCGTCAACTCTACTTAAAATGGATGATTTATGCCTTAAATATGGTATTATCAACGGCTAGTCTTTGGCACCGGGAGAGCTTATAGATCAAAGATCTGGAATTCTCAAGGTTAAAAAAATAAAAAAAAACGTATAAATCCATTTTTCAAAATGTATGATGTTTTAAGTTTTTTTTGTTCTAAAATATATATAAGATGTTTTCATATTTCTGTGCAGTTTTAACTATGTGAATACTGTGTGACCAATACTATTCTGCAATCTCTTTTATAATTACCTGATTTTTATTTTATTTTATACATTAAAGGATAATTTTTAAAGTAAAAATAATTTCTTAATCTCTGCACTTTTAGCTAAAGCATCTTATAATTTAAAACGAAGGAAGTGATATAATTTTCCTAATTTTGACATGGTCTACATTACTGAAGTTTGTTTTTTATTTTTGTCACAATCTTACTTCATTCATTAAACTTTCCACAATACAAAGAGAGAGGGAATTTGGTATCTTCTAAACATACTACAACATAATTGAAATGCAATTAAACTTACGATAGATATTTCATCGCGCGAGATGAACAGCGGATCCAAGACATGCCTCGAATGCGTCAAAAAAGTCTTCACGGCAAAGCCGAAAAATCTCAAATTGGTCACTTTCCAATTTGACTTTGAGATCGAACTCCTACCTCCGATAATCGTCGAGACGAAACCGGTCGCTTCTTTTGGTCTCGAAGAGATCGCTACACAAGAAGACAATACGGTGAGATTGTTCTTTAATGTTTCCGGCGCATAAGTTGGAAATACGCCTACTCTCAAAGAGAGTAATGAAGATACGACCACTCTCAAAGAGAGGGAAGAAAGTACGACCACTCTTAAAAAGAGGGAAGAAGATGGTAAAGTTCATAGGAAACTTGATCTCTCTAAACAAGAGGAGGAAATTGAGACTTAGATTGATATTTCCACTAAGGAGAAATTTTGAAATGTAATACTTTTAGAAACCGTGACTATTCTCGCGGTAGCCACACAAATATAAGCATCAATCAAAGTTGACTTATCATGATATGGGCGAGAAAGATTTAGACTTAGTGGGCTAGGAAGCCCATAACTTAGTTTGGCCCAACCCCATAGGTGTTTAGAGTTGAGAGGGAAAAAGGGTATCGAGCAGTTGGGGAAAAAGGAGAGGGACGGCGGCGGTGAGTGGCCGGAATAATGGAGCCACGACAGAGAGGATGACCGAAAACAGGAAGTCGGCGCCGTGTCAATTCCCAAAGCAAAGTAGAACCCATGAATGGTGAGAGGGAGATTGGTGGAGAGGAGAGCGACTAAGGCGGAATTGTCGGGATCATACCTCAGCGAGGAAGAGGCTCTGTGTCAACCAAAAGCACAGAGAAGAAGATGCTGTCGGGGAAAGAGATGGAGGCGAGGGAACGGTGAATAAGCAACAACATTGAAAACACAAAAGCAATTAGAGTAGCTCTGTTTACTCACACGCAAGATCTGTTGGGTCCGGTGGATCTGGTGGTTCCGACAGCATCAAGAAGTTCAGCGGCGTCGGACCAGTTTTCCACGGACGGAGAGCTATGTTGAGCAGAACTTGAGTTGCCGATGGAGTGGAGCGGGGAGACATACATCGGGGGAAGCTCACGTACACGTCGTCGATGTAGAATGTTAGAGGAACTCGCCGGAGACTCGACGGACGAAGCAGCTCATTACGGCTACCTCAGGAAGAGTGCAAGAGAGCGTCTTTGATAAAAAAGTTATTAAAGTTGGTTTAATTTTAATATTTTTAATATAATTATGTATATTTATGTTTACTGCATTTATAATTTGTATTTTATCAAATTATCTAATTTTAATTATTTAAAGTTAACAATTTAAAGTTACATAGTTATAATAAATATGTACTATGTTTTGAACTATTTTTATCTATTTTTACTATTCAAACATATATTTTAGATCGTTAAATTCGTTTCATCTGTATTTGTATCGTTTGATTTGCTTGATCCACACTTGTTTGGTTTGATTTGTCTGAACTGCTCCGTTTCATGCATCAGTTTTCTCCAACTCTTGAAAGTTAAGAAAAGAAAGTATTATTTTTATGTACGAGAGAATCATTTTAAATAAGGTAAAAGAATGTAAAATGGGATTAGAAGAAGTGGTGAGATCACATGGAAACATGTGTAAGCTGAGTAGGACACGGTCAGGTCGGCTGGAGGGTCTTAGGTTAACGCGAAGCCCCACCATTTTCACTTTATAAATGAATTTCAAGTTTATATAATACACCTAGTTTTCTAAGAAGTTTTGATTTCGAACCAACAATGATTTGTAAATTACTAAAAGAATCAAGTCCAATGCAACATGTAATAGTAAGATTTTGTTTGTGATATTTTCTTCCTTATATATATTTGTGTGTGGATATTTTACCTTTAATTATAGTATAAAATCTATAGCTGGGCAAAATATCCAAAACTGTAAAACCAAACTGGAATGAATATGAAAATTATCCGAATAAAATCTGACAATTTTTTAAAAAAACCTGATGGATCCTACATGTTTGGAACTTAACCAAAATCGAACTAGATTCGAACTGAGAACTGAACATGTCCCCAAAACATAAATTAAACTCATATACGTTGGTTCTAAGTTGGGTATGTCGAGGTAGTTCGGGTATATTTTACAAATTGTTCTTTGTTATTTTTCGGTTAATTCGATTAGTTTGAATATTTTTTAGGTATTTTCGTACAGAATATAGCTAATTTAGATGTATTATTTCAATTTTCATAGATTTTTTTAATTATTTTCAAGTATTTTGAAAATGAGAACCGCATTTTTTTCATAATTATCGATTATCATAAATAAGAACCGAACCGATCTCTTCTTACCCGAAATTAAACATATATCTAGATGTCCATGCCTAATAGAACCTTATACTACTATTATAAAGTCAATTTTTTGGAATAAAATGATCTTATACTAATACCTTTCACTTTTATAAATACTAGGGGAATAGCTGTGCATATATGCACATATTGTTTTTAACAAAAAAAATTCAAATTTTGGTTTTATATAATTTGATGTTACATATCCAATTTGTTTTAGATGTTAAAATATTTCAATTTAACATTGAAATTATTTGTATTTGTGCACAAGAATCCTACTAAAACATCATTATCAATGATACTCTTGAGTATTATCTGATTAAACAAATATTATTATCTATGATACTCAGCTGATTTATCTTCAAAGAGAAGTATCATAGCACGTGGCGCAATACAATTGGTCTGAATTTTTTTTTTTTTACTGAATAATAAATATTAATGATACTCATATGAGTTTTATGGATAAAGATGGTCTAACTAAAACCACATATTTGAGTCTCATGAGGCCAAACACGTCAGCTACAAAAAGGGGCTTCACAATGATGCCATGTGGCATTCTTTAAACAGGGTTAGGAAAAGCACGACTATCTCTTCGCCTCCTTCCTTGCAAATTCATTTTTGTCTCTTTGTAAACATTTAATCACTCAAATCCTAGGCTAATGCTTAGAATGCTTTTTACAACATTGCTCAAATCAATGCAATCTACATTTTAAGCTTCATCTCATCGTCTTCCTGACTACTAGCTCGATTCGACGATTCCAGTCCGCTGATTCCACTGTTACAAATTTAATTAGGCCAGAAACCCCTTTAAAATTTGTTCAATGCAGGTGCACAAAGATCACTCGCATTATCTTCACTATCGGATGCGCGATAGGCATCTAAAATAGTTGAAATCAGGCTAGTTCGATGGATTTGGTTTGAATATTTCAAATCAGATTACAAAACCGCCGCATCTGTTACATCTCGCAAGTGGGCCAAGAAGTGCTCTTTAACAACAGCAATCCAAATCACTCAATTACCTTTTAGATCTCGATTTTGTTGTCATTGAATGTGTTTATTTTACTTGTATTGGAAGTTAGTTCTCAGAGTTATTTATTTATATACAATGTTCTCTGTTACTCTTATACTGGTTTGGATCTTAAAAAATCTCATATGTAGATGATATTTTTTTTAACTTCAACAAATCTCATGAATCCTTCTCACTCTTTGTATTGGCAGCGCTATGTACAAAAAAGTTGGAGCCAAAACTGTCTCATTTACTCACTGTAACTTTAGGCTGGAGGAAAGTCCCAATCTGAGATGTTCACTTCTCAGTCAGGTTTCCAATGATATGGGAGGAGTCCCTTCTCCGGCAATCTTATGCAGACTTTCAAGTTTCATATCCTATACAGAGTTTTGAGAATTTGCGAGGTATGATATCTTCAACAAATTGTTACTTGGATCTTAGTTTTAGAGTAATGTAGTTTGAGAAAGCATAAAATTTAGGATAGTCAGATCCCTATGGTTTTTCTCTGGGAGGGAGATAACTTATGTACCTACTCACTAAATTTTATCGCAATATGTTTTTGTAATTCTTTCCATGCATTGCTCCCTTTTCCTAATTGAAGCTACGGTGATAGTAACATGGAAGAAGAATCTCCCGTGGAGGATATTAAAGCTACGAAACAGATACGTGTTCTAACTTATGCTGCTAGAAACTTTGTTACACTTATCTTCAATGAAAATGAAGCTCATTCTTTGCTTAGTCTGGAACAATTACCATTGTTGTGGTGATGTGTAGTTTCAAAACTGAACAGCCTAGAAGCTTTGGGTTTAGCACATTTAAAGATTGTAAGTCCTCCAAAATAGTTGCTATGGGCTCGTTTAAATGGCAGGGAGTTGGTGATTTGTTGAATAGGTCCAAGGATGCAAGAGAGCCTTACAAATTTGGACGGAAAGAGAAGAAATACGGGCAAGTGCTAGAATTTTACGATTTTGCTAAATTTGCTTTCTTCTTCAAAATTTATGGTTTTCTTTGGTTTTACCCCAATCATTCATGTACGTTTCCTCCAAGAAAGTCACCTTACACATTGTGAAACATTTTTAAATTGCCTTAAAATAGTGACTGTGGGGGATTGGGAAAAATGCCTAGGATAATGAGAATTGTGCATCGCACATTTACCTACTATAAATCGTCTAAGGAGTTGAGCAATGCTGATTGCGAGTATTCAAGGGAAGTCTGAGTCTTCTTCTTTTCTCAGTCTTCCCTGTACCACCGACGGATTGGCAAGATATCCTTGAATGTGTAAAACACCATCGACTACCCGAAAGCTCAACACCATTTCTAAACTCATTCTACAAGCTCTGTTCGGCGAACTATGGAAACAAAGAAATACTAGACCTCAGATTCTTTGTTACACATGAGGTCTTTCCAATAGATTTCGGAGAATATTTCAGTTTGTATATATTATTTTCTTAATTTTTAGCTATTATATATGAATATATATATATATATATATATATATACACTGTACATATTTTAAAAAATGTTCATATGAAAAACTCAAAATAATAGAAAGTAAAATTAACTAATTTTGTCAATAGTATGTAAATATAGGTTGTGGGGTTGTGGACTGGTATTCTTTCTTTTCGTTTGAAGGAACATGATAAAATCAGAGAAAGGTTAACCTAATTATGAAAACTTGTGAACCTAACACTGAGGCATTACAAAAAAAAAATTGTGAAAGAGTTTGAGGAAAGTGTTCAATCACAAAAAATGAAAAGAAAATGCTTTAGGGGATAGAGGAGAGGAAGCTCTAAGGGTTTAGATACAAATACTGAAAAGCGATGAAATAAGAAGAAGAAAAAAACATCTTAAATGGAGTAAGCTTTGCAAGGAGTTACCTCTATCAATACTCTAATTTCCTGATTTTATTATTCAAATAAACATTACACAAAGAATCTGAAATTTGAAATCAGCAAATCTTGAGATATTATTTACTATAAAACAAATTGGAGCTAGAATCAGATTGATCTCTAATTCCTTCTTGAATGGAGACTTGGATGAGGAGATATATATGACACTGCCTCTAGGTTATCAGGTACTTGATGGTATGTCCTTGATGATTCGTTTTTCAACATTAGCAATGCAAACCTATCAAATAAAATCTTATCAAGCTAAGCAACATAACTCATGATTTAATTGTAACAAGCGTAGGGTTTGAACACAAGGAAGACTCGGATTTATAGTACTAAACCATGGAGAATTTTCATTAAGCTAAAGCATAAACAAAAGTTGGGCTTGGTTGTATTAAACTAAGCAGAAATGTAACAATACGAAAAGTGAACAGAACAAGAACTCGATACGAATGTAATGATATGGAGAGTATTGAGCAACGGGTTAGCAACTGATAGAAGGGCAATAAATCGTGGCTAATAAAGCTAAAGGCCTTGAGTTGAAGGTTCAGTTTACAAGCATGGAACACGGAATCAAATTAATCCACTTTCGTGGCAATAAATACTTTGTTGAGTACTTAGATCTAACTAACTTTCACAGCTAGATTTAGGTACTCTCCAAGCATGACCGATCAAGTCCAATAAGCTCACTTAGCGCATTGACATCAACTTTCATGGCCACGGATTACTAAGCCAAGCTAAAGGTTGTTCATGCATTCCCACAAACACCTTTCGGGCAAGGGAATGCCTATCAACAAGGTTCGAGAAACGAGTCAAGAACCAAGCTTTAAACTCAATCTGAGCTTAAGAACACTTCATGGATAAGCCGAAGCGATGTTACCCACTCTCTAAAGCTCCTAAATCTACTAACCCATAGCTCAACAAAGAGACTACTCCCTCATGGCTACGAAGCAAGCCATGACCAAGCTCAGGTGATGCATGAAACGTAAATGCATAAAGGAAAACAATTTAAGCTTAAAGATTAAAACTTTATAAAGATAAGTACTTAGAACATAAAGAAATTAATGCTTTAAAGAGTGATTACAACTAAAAACGTAAAAGGAAAGCTTCTAAAAATATTGCGAGCTGAGAGCTTAGGTTTTTCAAGGGCTAATAACATATTTATATCCCCTCATAACAATATCTAGGTCAATCCGAGTTGAACCGGATCATCCGGCAAAGTCAACGGTCGACCCAAAAAAAGTCAACAAAATGCGATAAGGATCGGTCACTCCTACATTAGAGAAGTGACTGATATCCAGTGCCATTTCAGTAGTTCATCCATCCGTAGTATCGCGGTCTTGTTCTTCGTTAGGTGCAGGCTATCGATTTTCTTCATCTGCTTGTGTCGATATCAGGGGATATCGGTGTCTTCTGTATCAGATTCAGCCGATGGATCACGCCTAATCCAACGGTTGGAAAGTCTTGATGCTCCATCGTGACAAGGGGATAACTTTGGAGATCGGTGTGCTAGTTTGCAGTGGCAACCGATAACCTGATTCTCGACCCAAGTCACAAACTTCTTTGTGTCTGATGAGACTCCATCTTCCCGCTGTTCTAGGTGCGGTATATCGGTCATGTCCGGTATATGATTACCGATATCTGCTCCTTTGCTTCCTCCTTAGGCTTCCAAACCCATTTTTTTCCCTGGCTCCATTCTTCAACACTTCTCTTCAATCCTCAAGGCTCTTGATAGCCAGACAACTCCATTTTAGCACATATACCACCTGAAAAAGGATAAAAGAAGAAGAATGTGTACAAACACTAACTAGAAACCTAAGATGCAAATCTAAGCTAAACTAAGGTTAAAAGAGTCCTAAATAATGCAGAATGATGCTGAATGAGGGATAATGATATGCAAATATGTACATAGAAAATGTAAAGATATGAATATATCAACTTCCCCAGACTTGCATTTTGCTTGTCCGCAAGCAAACTACAAAAGACAGTACTGAAGGAGAGGTTTGAAGGTGAAAAAACAGTTCTAGAAGAAACATCAAAGGTACTTAAAAGTGTGTCCTCAGGAGAACTAAATCGATGCACAACAAGTCCTACTTAAGAAAGCGTTTCGAAATTCGTCACAACTCAATCTTTTACTCTTAATCCTGAGACTCAAAAAAACTCTTGCCATCAACTAACAACTCAACTCTTTGACATTCATTAATGTGTTTAGTGCGGTCTCACAATTGGAAATTGAATCAAACCATTTGGCTAGATGAAAAAAGGCTAGAAAATGATATGTAGAGAAGGCTCAAAGTCTTTTTGGTGGTTAACTCTAAAAAAACAAGTGTCACACTATATAAAAGCAAGAGAAAAAAGAAACAATTGATGCATACAAGGCTAGGAATCCAATGTCTACCCTTTCTCCCTTTGATGCAATCTCTCACTCTCTTCTTTCTTCCCTGCGCAAGTGTAACCACTGACCCTTTTTGGCCAAATACCATTTCCAAAACAGACTTTTTTCTTCTCTCTCTTTTTGATCCAAGACCTAAGAGTTTTCTTTTTGATTTGTTTAGCTCTGTTCATTACTTTCAGTTCCCAGCTTAGCTCCTCTAACATATAACTTTACTTTTCTTTTGATTTGATCTATGAGAAGACTAAACTTTGTTTTTATTTACATTAGAGTTATTTGTTTTTATTTACATTAGAGTTATTTTTAATTTTTTTTAAAATCTCCTTAGGCTTGTCTTTTCCTTTTTCTCTAATCTTTACCCCTTTACACTCAACCACTAACCCAAAAGATAAAACAGTAAAGCATAGCCCATTTTATTTTCATTCCCCACCTAAGGCTAGTCCTAGACACAAGAAACTAGCCTATTGGAAATTTTGCCTTGTCATCTCTAATGCTTGCAAGATTTTACTAATACAACACTCAAGAAAAAAGCCTCAAACAAAGAACATATGCAAGGGTCTGCACAAAGGGTTTGGGTTAAAAGAGTGTGGTACCATCCTCATTCAAAAGATGAACTTGGATCGGGATGGCCATTCAAATCAAGAAGATAATGGTAGAAATGAGGTAAACATGATTTGAATGTCAAGTGTTTATCCATGGTTATGATTCAAAATCCAAAAGTCAGAGAGATTATTTCAATTAAGGTTCAAGTAAACAGAGTTAAGAGCAAATCAAACAAGTTTCAAATGAGTAGGGACTTTCAAAGTGAGAGATCAAAGTATGGTTGGTTCTCTACTTCTGAAATATTAATGCATCAAAACAGTTATAATAAGGACACAAGTGTGAGTCCTAAAATGAAACTTAGGACACAAGTGTGAGTCCTAAAATGAATGTCAAGTGTTTATCCATGGTTATGATTCAAAATCCAAAAGTCAGAGAGATTATTTCAATTAAGGTTCAAGTAAACAGAGTTAAGAGCAAATCAAACAAGTTTCAAATGAGTAGGGACTTTCAAAGTGAGAGATCAAAGTATGGTTGGTTCTCTACTTCTGAAATATTAATGCATCAAAACAGTTATAATAAGGACACAAGTGTGAGTCCTAAAATGAAACTTAACAAATGAAGTTGCTATTGTCCCCTAATGCAATTGCAAATACATGCTATAATGCTTAGACTCAATCCTAAATGAAGAAACAAACAAGAAAATGTAGATGCAAAATGAAATTAGATGCATTTTTTTGTTTTGTTTTTGAAAAAAATTCATGTAATGCAGGGGAATGTAAAGATGCAGGACACAATGCAATGCAAGCAGAGGAAGAAGAGAAAAGAAATCAAACTGTACATTAGCAATTATAGTGTGTGTGCGTGTGTATTCTCTCTCCTAGACTTAGTTCTCACTGTTTCAGTGAGACATAGAACAGAGTCATGATTTAAGAAGCACACAGATACATGCACTTAAAATAAAGGAAACTAAACAAAAAAAAACTAAAGAAAAACTAAACTGGTATTTACAAAGGTAGGTGGTACTTTTCAGTGGTATTGAGGAATAAAGTCTTGAGGGGGAGGAGGGATTAACATTTGAACTCTTGGTAATGAAAAAGTGAGATTTCTGATACAATCTGCTCCTGAGTACTTATACTGTGGGAGGAAACAGAGTAATGGTGTGTTTTCATCTTCCATATACCGGTAGACCAGAGTGTTTGGATATAGCCTTCCAACCAGAGTGTGGGTGTTAACCAGGTATTCATAATCCATCTTGGGTATGTTTTGAAAATACTGATGTAAACTGAGGTTGATTCCACTTGCAGTGAAGAGTGGAGTGAACAGTCCACCAATGTAGATTTGATAGTCCTACTTCTCCATAGCTACATGCTTAATCCCAAATATGTGAGAGAGGAGCCATGACCCCACATCAGGGTGCATATGGGCATGATTTATTTGCTCCCATGCTTGTTATGAAGCCACCTCTGTGTAGGTCCATACACCATCCTCAATTCCTCCTTTTTAGCCTCACATGGCTGAGGTCTTTCATACATCGTATTTCCAAAGAGTTTCAAAGCATACCTGACCGTGGGATTCTTTACCCTTGATATCTTGCATAAGTTGTGATGATAGAGGCTGTCGTTTGCAATGTTCCTCCACACCAGCGCACCATGATTCCAACTTGGAATTGGCCTGAAAGTATCCCCTACTATCCCATACGCATCTAGGAACTTGTCATAGGGTAGTGAGAATTGGATTTTCCCAATCTTGTATTGGATCTTCCCTGAACCAAAGAGGGCGTCTTCGGTTAAGTATGTGGCCGATGCAAGAAATTTTCTTGTCAGGGTGAGGGTAAGTGAAGTGTTCCATCGTAGATAATGCTTTGAAGTTCATCTATGCGGTGAATTCGTCGAGACTATCCCTTATTCCCATTTCAAACAGTGATACGTAAAATGAACTGAGCGAGAAGTAGATGTAAATGCAATGATGGTGAAGGTATCTTGTCAATCTAAAACTCAACATGAATTAAACAAGAAGGTTTTATAACTGAAGAACCATGTGAATGGAGGATATAGTGATCTCCAGACCAAGTTTGAAAGCTTGAATTCTCAGTTCAAGTCACTGGATAACCGCATTGCTCAGGTTTCTTCCTCGTCTCAAGAACTCCAGACACTCTTCCTGGAAAGTGTGAAGCCAATCCCAAGGAAACATATAATGTCATTTTCCTTGAGACTGAATGTTGTGAAGAGAGCATGGAAGGACCCTTGAGAGAACAGGAATCCAAGGTTGGAATGGACACTGGTGATGTCCTCTATGTGGAAGCGAATGAGGAAGTTCATTCTAAAGACTCAGTTTTGACTGATAAGAAGATGAGTTTTAAGGAAGCGTTTCCTGCAATTCACAAGATGATGAATGAACTCTTACTACCACTCCATAGGAGAAATGTCTCACCAAGATACACCGTGGAACAGAGGTTCATTGACACAATTTTAGACTGCCAGCAACAGCTTAAGTATGCTATGGAAACACACGATGACATGAAGGAGAGAGTGTCTACTCTGCGGACACTACCTAAGAAAGCTAACCAAGAGAGGTTTTCTTGCCATGTTCTCTAGGAGATTTCATGAAAAGGGGCTGTGTGATACAGGGTCAAGCATCAACTTGATCTCTCTTTTCATGGTAAAGAAATTGGGTATCAAAGAGATAAAGAAACGAGTGTATTCCATCACTATGGCGGACTTTTCTTCAGTGGAGTCCCTTGAGATTCTTGAGAGCTATCCACTAAAAATTGGAGATGCTCTTATTCCCACTGACTTTGTGGTTGTGAAGATGGAAGGAGACAAGAGTTTACCAATCATCCTTGGGATGCCCTTCTTGAAGACTGCTGGAGCTGTAATGGACCTGAAAAATCTGAGGGTGAGGCTCACTAATGTGGATACTAGGGTCACTTCTGACATAATAACAACTCCCATAGTGAAGACTCTACTTTCCAGTGAGAACAAGGGCACCGCAGATGTAGGACTTGAAGCCAGTTTAACTTTACCGTCTCTTATATATGAAGAGCCTACGAGCCTTAAGGAGAAGTACAAGCTAGGTGAAAGTTCAAGCAACTCTCTTTATGCAAATTGGAATTCAGCTAAGGATTGGTTGGAGGTAAATGCAGCTAATGTCACAACATCAATGAATGATTGGGCACCTTCTTCCAACTAAAAGGAACAACAATGTCAAGCTTAGTGACATAAAACAAGTGCATTTGAGAGGCATTCTCATGAATATCCTTTTGTACATATATCTATATTCTATCTATCTATAATTATGTCTTATTTTTCAAACTATCTCTCTCTTTAGTGTGATCCAGCAGCAGGTACCGCGAAAACTTAAAGTCTACAAAGCTTAAAGGGAAGGAAGTTAGAAAGAAATTTGATTTGACACCACTTATCGGCTTTAACCGACAGGTTCAACCGACAAATCGCACTAATCAAGGAAAGAGATGGACCACGAGCAAGATGTTGATGTGCAATGATATTGCGCTCAACCAATGAAGCTGTGGATTGGAGAATGTGGCTAAGGCCGTTAAATTGCAGCATCACGCTAACTTAACCGGGTTTTATCTATAAATCTCGGTTCATCTATTATGTCTTGGTTTTCATCGGTTATCTCATATAATTTTTCGGGCTTAATTTCTCGGTTTTGTCTATCAATAATTTCACCATTTCTTTTTCCTGCCTCTCTCTCCCTTCTGATTTTTCTCTTACTTTAAAAAGAACTCCCACAGCTCAATTCTCCTTCGTAAATTCCGGATGGCTAAAATCTAAAGAAGTTGGTTCATCGATCCATGATCTCACACTACTCCTTGTTCTTGCGAGTTGCGCTAATTAGGGTTTCGGGCATTTACCCCAGCTTAAAACCCCTTTCTTTTCTTCTCAGGTTATACCAGGGTAACAAGATGACCGATAAACGCAGATCGGGCAAGGTTGAAGCAACGAAGAACAAACTGTCCGAAGGGTCGTCATCAAAGAAGAAATCGAAAGAAAAATCCGCGAAAAAAAGAAGGAAATACCAACTAATCAAAGGGAAGAGCCCCTCAGGACAAGAACCGGGAAGAGGAAAGAACCAAAACCTCAACGGGAGAGCTCAGTTGAGGCTGAAGAACTACCACCCGAGATTCCTTCGGCTTGGACGGTGGAGGAGAAGAATGGGTACTTCCGCCTGGCTTGAATTAAAGTGCTTCCCTCTAAATTCGTTCATCACAAATTTATGAAGAAGTTGGAGCTTTACGAAGACTTGGAGATGGTAATGAAAAACATGGGGCTTGTGTTCTTCTTTAATTACCAAGAATTCTACTACAAGACTGTTGTGAAGAGATTCTTTGTTACCATGGAATTTCGCTACACCAAACCTAGAGAAAAGAAACCGAGTGAAGGGAAGCTTACAGTTAAGATTGAAGAACCTCTGCACACTCTCTCTGTCTCTGAAGTCTGCAAAGCCTACAATTTCAATTATGGACCTTTGTTTGATTTCCCAACCTTCCATGAAGCAGCTGACTTTTGGGCTGTGATTGGCAGTGAACCTTACAAGGATGGTGCCACTAAAGGCACGCTGATAAGAAGCCATGTCCTCAAGATTGCTCAGAAGCTGTTGGGAAACACAATATTCGCAAGGTATGACAACAACCAGGTCAAAGTTGATGAATTGGCTCTCTTCTATCAAGGAGTTCAGGGCTTCATAAAGAAGAAGAATGGAGAGCCTTTCACCTCAAACTTTAGTAATGTCAATCTGAGATGCATATTCCTTAGGGAACTGAATAGGACCAGGCCTTGGGCCAGGAATACTCCTAACCCTGATCTCTACCTCAACACTATTCCTTACCCAATCTTCTCTGCCGCCAATGCAGATTTGAGTAGAGAATACCATGATAGCAGAATAGACTATGTCGGAGAAGACTATCTGAGTAAATGTTTGATTTTGAGGAGGTTGAATGATGAAGTAGGAGAACACTTCGAATATGTTTTCAGAACATATCCTGCAAATTTCTTTTCGCTCCAACTTCCAAACAAGAAGCTCACCTCCTTTGATTCGCCAGAAAAAATTATTTTTGATCATCAGCTATTGGAATGTCGCCCGCTAAAGTCAAAGAAGAGAACATCAGCAACGCCTCAAACCCTTCCAAACCCTTACTCCCTGAACATACAGACATTCCCTTTGAGCCTCGTGGCTTCAGGGAGTAGTGCCTCCATTCAACTTATCTAATTCAGAGGTGAGTGAACATAAGAAATGATGTGCGTCTGAAAGTAATTGAAGAATGCCTAAGCATTTTCCCAGTCTTCCCCATGGATGAAGAATCCAGCAATGCAGCAGAGGAATTGCTACGACTCACTCTTCCTCCTCATTACGCTGACGCCTCCACATCAGACAATCAACAGTAGTCCGACTAAAGGTACCACCTACCTTTATAAATACTAGTTTAGCTTTTCTTTAGTTTTCTTTTGTTTCAATTTCTTCTCTTTTCAGTGTACGTGCTTATGTGTTTCTTTTCTCTTTTCTTTGTCCTGTCTCTTACTGGGACAGTGAGAAATAAGTCTAGGGGAGTAGAGAATACACACACACACACACACTATAGTTGTTAATGTACATTTTTATTTCTTTTTATCTTCTTCCTCTGATTGCATTTGCATCGTGTCCTGCATCCTTTTATTCCTTTGCATTGCATTCGTTACATGAAAATTTTTCAAAAACAAAACAAAAAAATGCATATAGTTTCATTCTGCATCTGCATTTTTCTGATTCTGTTTTGAGTCTAGAAGCATTGTAGTCTGCATTTACATATGCATATGGGGACAATTACAGGTAATGATTAAGCTTCAGTTTAGGACTTACACTTGCTGCCCTCAATAGAACTGTTTCGATGCTTTAACATTGATGAAGTAGAGAGCTAACCATGCTTTGATTTGTCACTTTGAAAGTCCCTACTTGTTTGAAACTTGTTTGATTTGCTTCTCATCTTTGTGAACTTGAACTAAATCGAATTAACTTTTCTCACTTTTAGACTTTGAATCATAACTGTGGATAAACACTTAACATTCAAATCATGTTTACCTCATTTTTTACTATCTTCTTGATTTGAATGGCCATCCCGATCCAAGTTCATCTTTTGGATGAGGATGGTACCACACCCTTTAAACCCAAACATTTTGTTCATACCCTTGCATATCTTCTTGAGTGAGGCCTTTTTCTTAAGTGTTGCATTAGTAAAATCTTGCAAGCATTGGAGACGAGAAGGCAAAGCTTCCAATAGGCTAGTTTCTTGAGTTTAAGACTATCTTTAGGTAGGGAATGAAAACAAAATAGGTTATACTTTATTGTTTTATCTTCTGGATTAGTGGTTGAGTGCGAAAAAGAATTGGAGATAAAAAAAAAAGACAAGTTTGGGGGAGAGTTTAAAAGAAAGTAACAATAGCTCTACTGAAAAATCAAAAAAAAGTTTAGCCTTCTCATAGACCAAATCAAAATAAAAATAAAGTTATAAGTTAGAGGGGTTAAGCTAGGAACTAATTATAATGAACAGAGCCAGAGCAAATCAAAAAGAAAACTCCATGGATCTTGGTTCAAAAAGAAAGAGAAGATAAGAGTCTGTTGAGGAGATGGTATTTAGTCAAAATGTGTTAGTGGTTACACTTGGGCAGTGAGGGATGAAGAGAGTGAGAGATTGCATCGAGGGGATAAAGGGTAAACATTGGATTCCTAGCCTTGAATGCATCAATTGTTTCTTTTCTTACCTGCTTTTACATAGTGTGACACTTGCTTTTGAGAGTTAGCCACCATAAAAGACTTTGAACCTTATCTGCATTTCATTTTCCAGCCCTTTTTCTACCTTGTCAAATGGTATAGATTCAATTTCCAACTATGAGACCACACCAAACACTTAGATGAATGTTAAAGAGATGAGATAGTAGTTGATGACATGATTTCTTGTGAGTTCCGGGATTTAGAGTAGGAGCTTGATTTGTGATGGGCATGGAAAGTTTTTTAAAGTAAGGTCTGTTGGGCATCGACTTGGTTCTCTTTAGGACACACTTGTGAGCATCTTTACTGTCTCTTTCTGGTACTGTGTCCCTGTCTTTAAACCTCTTCTTCAGGGTTGCCTTCTTTTAGTTTGCTTGCGGACAAGCAAAAAGGCAAGTCTGGGGGAGTTGATATATTCATATGTTTACACTTTTTATGTACATAATTTCATTTCATTATCCCTCATTCAGTATTATTCTGCATCATTTAAGAGCCTTTTAGCTCTAATTTAGCTTAAGTTTGCATCTTAGGGTCTTAGGTTAGTGTTTGTACATATTTTTTTTTTACCCTTTTCAGGTGGTATTTGTGCTGAATTGGAATTATTTGGCTTAACAGAGCCTGGAGGATTGGAGTGGGTTGCTGAAGAGTGGAAGCAAGGGCAATTGCAAGGTTCTGGAGTTAACAGGGAAAGCACATGAGCAAAAATCGGTCATCAATCATCAAGGCTCACCGATAGAGTGCACCTGGAACAGCGAAAAGATGGAGTCTCAACAAATATACTGAAATTCGTGACTTGGATCGAGAATTAGGATGTCAGTGCCTCCAAACCAGTGCACAGATATCCCAGGTTATCCCCTTGTCACGATGGAGCATCAAGACTCTCCAACCGTTGGATCAGGCGTGCCATATCTGCTGAAGAATAAGCTGAAGACATCGATATCCCCTGATATCGACACAAACCGATGAGGAAGACCGATAACCTGCGCCAAACAAGGATGCAATGTCGCGACACGGCTGCCGGATAAATCACTGGAACGACACTGGATATCGGTTACTTCCCCGATATGGAGTGACCGATCTTCATCGCATTTTGTTGACTTTTTTGGATCGACCGTTGACTATTGCTAGATGATCCATTTTGTTTTTGAGTTGAACTGGGTACTATTATGAGGGACTATAAATATGTTCTTAGCACCTGAGAAAACCTAAGTTTTGTTTTTTCTTTCCTTTAACGCTTTCAAAGCTTTTCTTTTAAATTGAAGTTGTAATCGATCCTTAGAGCATTAATAATTTGATGTTTTAAGTTCTTTGCTTTATAAAGTTTCAACCTTTAGCTTAAAGTTTAAAATCTTTATGTGTGAATCGTTTTCATATCTGCATTTTACCATACACACACCACTCGAGCTTGGTCATGGCTTGTTCCGTAGCCATGAGTGAGTAGTCTCCTTGTTGAGCTACAGGTTGGTAGATTTAGGGGTTTTAGAAACTGGCTAACAATATTTCGGGTCATTAATAAAGTGTTCTCAAGCTTAGGTTGAGCTTAAAGCTCGGTTCTTGAATCTCTTCTCGAATCGTGATGATAGGCGTTCCCCTGCCCGAAAGATGTTTGTGGGAATGTCTGAATGACCTTTTGCTTGGCTTAGTGATCCTTGACCACGAAAGTTTTTGTTGAGGCGCTAAGTGAGCTTATTGGAGCTTGACTGTTTATGCTTGGAGAGTACTTATATCTAGTAGCGAAAGTTAGTTAGATCTTTGTACTCAACAAATTGATTAGTACCACGAAAGTGGACTGGTTTGATTTCGTGCTCCATGCTTGTAAACTGAACCTTCATCCAGAGACCCTTAACTTTATTAGCCATGATTTACTGCCCCTTTGCCAGTTGCCACCCCGTTGCTCAATACCTTCACCATCATTGCATTTACATCTAGTTCTCGTTCTGTTCATTTTACGTATCACTGTAATCTCTGTTTAGTTTAGCTCACACAACCACTCTTTTACCTATGCTTTAGCTTAACGAAAATTCTCCATGGTTTAGTACTTTAAATCCTAGTCTTCCTTGTTTTCGAACCCTACGCTTACTACAATTGAATCATGAGTTAGGTTGTTAAATTGCTAGGTTTTGTTTGATTAAAAACCTTCTCACCCCCCCCCCCCTTCACATGGTTTTTCAGCTCTAACATCTTCTTGTTGATTTTGTGTTGAGTTTTAGATTGAACATCCATTATTTGTTTCAGGAGTCCTTTTAGATCGAAGCCAGGTGGGACGTGAGGTGTAAGAGCAGGGTTTTGCTGGTTTATACCTTGTTGTGGCTGAAATCCTGAGTCTGCATTAGGTGCAAACTGAGTTCTTGGTTGGTATCCTTGATGGTTGAAATTATGTTGCTGTCCTTGAGGGTAGTTGTTGTATGGCCTAGCTTGAAATCCTTGTACATGAGATCTTTGTTGAGGAGGGTAGACTTGATCTTGAGGGTTTTCAACATTGGTGCTTCTGTAGGAAAGGTTGTTGTTTCTGTAGTTTGGGTTGAAGTTCTTGAACTGGTACCCTTGATTACCAACGTAGTTCACTTCCTCCTACTGCCCTTCACAAGCATTAGCATTTTCTTCTTGGTAGCAAGGAGTGAATCCATCAATTTCACCTACAAAGTGAACTCCCTTCTAGTTAGCCATCAGCACCTTCCCCATTATGTTCAATCTCTCACTTAGCTCTTTAAACTTGTGGTCATTGTTGGTATCTGATGTGCATAAAACTTTCATGTAGGGTTTATGCAATTAGGTCTTTAAATTTATAACCCTATGGAACTGCAAGTGCACAGTTAAGACAATTGTAGTACTTAGGGGTCGATCCACTGAGGACTAAGTGATGAATGCGCTACAAACCTATATGATTCGGATTAAGCTAAGGGAAAATATTATTTGGTTTTGGGGTTTTATGGAAGCAAATAACAAAGCAATAAAAGTAAAAGGGATAGATATCAATTAAGATTTGAAATCAAACAGTTCATAAAACATATGCAAACACAAGCAATCGATTTAAGGTTTTAGTACTAGTTGTTCTAGAACTCATATCACTAAGGTAAGGTCATCCCACTATCGTGAAGTAACTAACCATCTACGTTTTACACCCTAATAGACTCAACTATCGCAGGTTATTATAAGGTGAAAACATGCATTATTGGTCAAGATTGATTGTTCACTAAACTCCTTAACTAACCTTTCGAATTGTTAAAGTTTCTAGCTCATCGAATACTAGGTCCGAAGATATAACAAGCTTTTGGAAAGTATATCAACCTAAGATCAGTCCTTGGGTAGCTAAGCCAATTCATGCTTTGAGTATAAATAAAGATGAAGAATCAATTCTAGAATAAATTCCTAAACGATTAAATGCGTAAAAACATAGAATTAAGAGAATGAATAGAAATCAAATCAAAGCTATAACTCTAACATGTTTTGCAACATGTAGCAGCAAGAGTAAAGCACATAAACAGTATAATTCATTGATCTATCTAAGCGTAAGGAATTAGATCTCATCTCTTTGCAATAGGGCAAAGATCAACCTATCCTTAAAGGCTTCTAGAATCAAATAAACATGAAGAACAAGAGATAAACGAAATACATTGTTTAGGTATTGATTTAGGCTGTTTAGGCCGGCTTCTTGAGTTGCTAGAGAGGCTAAAAGCAAGTATATATAGGGGTTAAGGAGGCATAAGTCGGTTAGGGCTTCTTCGGGCAATTACGTCTTTTCAGGTCAAAAACTGAGGCAATTTCGGTCAGGATAAGGATCAAGCTTCGTGACCGGTATTGGAAGCTTCTAGGGAGCTTTTAGAAGGTCACACAAAGGCTGGATATCGGCCCATGGCCTGGCCCGGTTCTTGGCTTCATTTTGCACTCACTTCTCTTCGAAGGCAGTTTGACATGTCCTCAGTGTTTCGGGTGTATCTTCTAAAGTACAGCTTTAATTGATGAAATTCCAACTCCATTGGAAATCTAACTCAAAGGGCTATCTACACACCAAGTTTCATTAAATTCCAAAATGATTTGATCCTCCGTTTGTCAGCAAACTTCTGGAGTATGCGTTCTGTCCAGTAGGGGGAATGTGCATTATCTTCAAGATAAAGTGACTTGGCTTGGTTCCTTTGACTTGGATGAGTAGCTGCATCATAGATGATACTCCTTTTGCTCCTTTTTACATCCTTTTGATGATAAAACCTGTTAAGTCCTTAAAATCTACATATACGAGAAAACTACCTCTTTTGGCTCAAAAGCTTTATTAATATATATAAAAACCATACTAAAATAGATAGAAAAAGTGGTAAAATATAGGGTATATCAACTCCCCCAGACTTATCTTTTGCTTGTCCTCAAGCAAACAATAGTCAAGAATTGAGAAGAGGTTTGAAATTCGGAGGAACTCACATATCCTTTGGATCGTTGCATCAAATTCTAAACCTGTAATCCACATGAAACAAGATTAGCTCATTGACGTTGTCATCTTCTTCTATCACGAATTTGCAACATAGCCATACTCTAAATCTCTGTCCCTGCAAAAATCTCAACTTCAAATCAATTGACTCTTTCTACTCTCTTAGATTTAATGAAAACTTCTCATCAAGAATATCATTCAAGGAAGACGGGCTAGGTATTTGGAAAGGCTGATTTTAGTGGTGAGGTTAAAAGTGTTTAGGGTTACCATAGACTCCGGGTGTGAGATATTATGCAAAATCGCAAGAGAGAATGGACCTGTTGATGTCCACAATTTCCCAACCACTTCTTCACGTCTTTCTCCCCCAGACTTAGATTTTTCTCCGGGAATCACTTGAAATCTCTTCTACTCATCTCTTCTTTTGTATCATGACATTCCTTGGGTATTCTTTGGCCATAAGACTCTTAGAATTACCGTTTTTCTTTTCCTTAGATTTTATTTCTTTTCTCTTTTTTTTTATTTCATTTTATTATTTTTTTTTTCTTTTCCAAAAGGGGAAAACGGTATCTCTTTGATATAAGTCAAGTATAGGCACAAATTGTTACCATGTTTTACGCATCCAAGGAATGGCCAAGCTCTTTTGAAAATCGATCTTTGTACTCCACCATTCTTTACCAAATCGTCGCATCTCTTAGTGATTGGAAAATTGCGTCGATCCTTTTCTCTCCGACGTTTTTGCACATATCTGCAAGTATGAAACTAAAAGAGAATGCATGAGTTCTGAAAGAGGGTCAAGGGTTTTTAGGTAGGGTACCAACTAAAGATGAGCTGGCCATTCATGACAACAAAGAGTGGTAAAAGAGGATAAGATGTCATGAATGTGTGATTCGTTTCCTTGATCTAACATCCTTAATAAGAAATAGTCAAAAACCATATTAGTAGTCCATATAGAGAGTCAAAATCATTTCCATCAAAAAGTTGCAAGTAGAAATTTGAATGTGTGACTGGAGCTTCATCATGAGGTTTCTGAATCGATTGTCATGATCAAACCCTGCAACAATGGTTACATAGTCTTCGAAATCAAAACGTCAATCCTAGGAAAGTGTCATAATTCCTATCTTATTATTTTTATGAAAACTTTTTATATATTTTTTTATTTTTGAAAATAAATTTTGAAAAATCCATTGAAAACATAAAAACCAAACACTAACAAACGTGTTAGTAACAACAATCCCCTCAGACTTAACTTACACCATCCCCGGTGTAAAATTAAATCAAATTAAGGGAGTAATGATGAATATTATTTAAAAGAAAAATGAAAAAGATAGAGAATAGAATGATAGTACTGGTGAGCTGTGGATATTTCCGGCAAAAAATCTTAGTTTGTCGCGATCAATCTCAGATCTTCGTTGTTTTTGAGCATCGGGTATCGAAACCATGTTATGTATTTCCAATATCTGCTCTTTTCTGTCACATCTCATTCGAATGTTGGATAATTCGTAAGACGATTGAATTGTGCGTCCACAATGGAATCTCCTGGAAATCCTGTTTAAGAGCAACATATCCTTGCAAAAACACTTGAAATCACTCGTTAAATTCATCCTGGATCGAAGTCCACAATACAATTGTATTGATTTCCAAGTCCAAGGGAAGGAAAAATAGATATTAAACAAAAAGAAATCAAAATAATGAATCCAAATTGTTAAAAACTATCAATTTAGGTGAAATCAATGAATGAATATGTCAAGATGTGAAGATTATATTTAAAACCATTTAAATCTAATTAATATTTTATTTTCGAATGCAAAAATTCATTAATTAAATAATTTTTAGTTAAATAATCATGAATATGCAAAAATAAATTGGCTCTTAAAAAATTATGTGTGAAAAATGATTTTAAAAATAATTTAAAGAGTGAAAAAGGAAAAATTAACCTCTTTTGACCAAACGGTTAGATGGTCGGCTCGGTGGTTCAAGGCGGTGGTTCGGTGGTCCATGGCTCGTGACTCCGGTGGTGTGGTGGTCGATGGTGACGCGGAGCGATCAATTCCGGTCTAGGTGTCGGGTGGCTAGTCGCGGTCAAGGACGGTCGAGTGGTGGCTCAGGTCCAAGGCGGTTCGGCACGAGACGGTGGTTGGATGGATTTGGAGTCGCGGGTCAAGGCGGTACCGGTCTGGGTACCGGTCGGTGGTTCTGACCTATATCGGGTCGTGTCGCGGGATGGTGCGGGTCGGGACGTGTCGCGGTTTGGGAAGAGGTGGAGCGGGGTCAAGTACCGGTCGTGGTGCGTGGTCGTGGTGCGGGACGTGTAGCGTACCGGTCGGTACCGCGGGAAGGATGGTCGCGAGTCGAGGCAAATCGTGCCGAGTACCGGTCACGATTTATGACCGGCACGCGTGATCGGTATTCGGGCACTTTGTGCCGCAGGCCGATCTGGGTAATGCCGGTCCACATATCGGTCGGTGTGTCCGACCGGTATCGGGGGGGACGGTAAGGTGCGGTATGGTCGAGACGGGTCGGTGTTGCGGGAAGGTCGGGGTGAAACGTCCCGAGTATCGGTCGGGTGGGACGACCGATACACGCGTCCGGTATCGCGGGCCGAATAGCCTCGTGTCGCGGTAAAGTGTACCGCGTGTCGCGGTAAGGTCTTCGTGTCGCGGGTGGCTTCTCATGTCGCGGTAAGGTTTTGGGAAGGATCGGGACGAGTGTGGCAAGATGGCTTCGATACCGGTCGGGTGTGTCGACCGGTATTGTGTCCGGTATCGGGACACATGGGTCGCGGTAGTGTCGCGGTAAGGCTTCGTCGAGTCGCGGTAAGGTTTTCTTCGAGTCGCGGTAAGGTTTTTGTTACGCGGGTCGGGGCATATCGTGCCGAATATCGGTCACGAAATCCGATCGGCACGCGTGACCGTTATTCGAACACTCGTGTCGCGGTTGATCGAGGCGCGATATCGGTCAATGTCGTGGGTCAATATCGGGACCGGTATGGCCTCGTGTCGCGGTCCACGCGATTTTTCGTCGAGCTTTTTCTTCGTCTATACACATCGGAATTGAGATCCGAAAGATGCTACGGACTCTTGAGAACGAGATATTTCCAATGGTATGTAGATTATTACCTGGTTCGTGGTGGCTTGAACTGTGAAAAAGTTTGAAGATGCGGCTTCGTAACCTTCCTTGACGGTCTTGTTCAATCGGTCATAACTTGCTAACCGTAATAGCAAATCATGTTCTGATTTTTCCTATAGCTTCATAAGACTGTCTCCTTCATGTATACCAAATTTCAAAAACGTCCGGGCTGATATTGAGCTCCAGTCATTCCATGAACAGAACAAGTCCTGTTCGATCTCTTCTTCATCGTTCTTCTTAAAAATCACATTTTTTTTTGAAAACAATTTTGTAAAAGCCTGAAAAATTCATAGATAGATAAAATAATGAATAACAATATTGAGAAAAGTAAAATTAAATCCTAAAAACTTAGAATGATCAAAGCAATAAAATCAAAAACATAGGTATGGGTTGCCTCCCATAAAGCGCTTGTTTTAAGTCGGATAGCTCGACTCCTTGGGTTTTTAGGGTGGTGGAAGGTCTTCTAAAGGCTTGAGGTTGCCTTTAGCATGTAAATGAGATCTCCTTAGGGCGTGTTCTTCATCTTCATCAAATTGGTTGGGCTCATTGATCGACACTTCTCTTTTCTCCGAAGGAATGTATACTTCCACCGTTTCTTCGATTTTCGTCAAACGATCATCGAGTTGCTTCACACGGTTGGAGGTACTGATTGCTTCTCTTTTGAGGGCGGTTGTCTTTCCAATAAGATCATTAAAACTTCCAGCCAAAGAGAATTTAACATCCTCAATTGCTTGAGCATGGTGCGCTTGTTCTTTCGTAAGAACAAGTATCGTAGAGAATGCTTCTTGATGAGTAACTTTGGTCTCCTCCAATGCTTTCGTGGCTTTATGGGCTTTGACAGCAGTGATGTTGAGGCAAGTTGTAAGTTCTTCTAAGTTCCCATTAGAGCTTGTGGTCTCCGTTTCAAAATTCTCCCAAAGACTATCAAGGCTACGCTTGAAACCATGGAGTTTTCGCGCATCGTCTTGAAGATCTTGGGAATGTTTCTTTTGTACTTCTTCAAGGAGGGTTAAGCGTGAGGCATTCTCTTGGATTTGAGCAGCAAGGTTGTTAAACTTCTCATCAAAAGTTGAGATCAAAGTATCCATCTTGGCATCGGCCTCACGAAAGATTTGTATAGCTTCCATGATGCGATGCATCAAGGCGTCTTCTTCTTCTCGGTGGTTTGAATGGGGATGGTGGTGATACTGTGGTGATGGTGGCAGACGGATGTGATGATGACGAGGACGACTTTCTCCTCCATAAGCTTCCCAAGGACGATACAACATTGGATTGTATCGGTTTTGGTGAGAAAGTGGTGGTTGATGAAATTCATGAGGCATGGGGATGTAATCTCCTTCTTCTTCACGAGGGTAAGTGCTCGCCATTCTCTTTGGGTTGTGATGCTCCATTGACGAATCTCTGAAACTCACAGAAATTAAAAACCAAAAACAAAAACGAAAAATTAGAAAAATCAAAAAGGAAAAACAAACTTAGACTTAATCGTTATCAAAAAAAATTTGTAGGCAATCAAACAAAAGTCCCCGGCAACGGCGCCAAAAAACTTGATGTGCATAAAACTTTCATGTAGGGTTTATGCAATTAGGTCTTTAAATTTATAACCCTATGGAACTGCAAGTGCACAGTTAAGACAATTGTAGTACTTAAGGGTCGATCCACTGAGGAGATCAAAGTATCCATCTTGGCATCGGCCTCACGAAAGATTTGTATAGCTTCCATGATGCGATGCATCAAGGCGTCTTCTTCTTCTCGGTGGTTTGAATGGGGATGGTGGTGATACTGTGGTGATGGTGGCAGACGGATGTGATGATGACGAGGACGACTTTCTCCTCCATAAGCTTCCCAAGGACGATACAACATTGGATTGTATCGGTTTTGGTGAGAAAGTGGTGGTTGATGAAATTCATGAGGCATGGGGATGTAATCTCCTTCTTCTTCACGAGGGTAAGTGCTCGCCATTCTCTTTGGGTTGTGATGCTCCATTGACGAATCTCTGAAACTCACAGAAATTAAAAACCAAAAACAAAAACGAAAAATTAGAAAAATCAAAAAGGAAAAACAAACTTAGACTTAATCGTTATCAAAAAAAATTTGTAGGCAATCAAACAAAAGTCCCCGGCAACGGCGCCAAAAAACTTGATGTGCATAAAACTTTCATGTAGGGTTTATGCAATTAGGTCTTTAAATTTATAACCCTATGGAACTGCAAGTGCACAGTTAAGACAATTGTAGTACTTAAGGGTCGATCCACTGAGGACTAAGTGATGAATGCGCTACAAACCTATATGATTCGGATTAAGCTAAGGGAAAATATTAATTGGTTTTGGGGTTTTATGGAAGCAAATAACAAAGCAATAAAAGTAAAAGGGATAGATATCAATTAAGATTTGAAATCAAACAGTTCATAAAACATATGCAAACACAAGCAATCGATTTAAGGTTTTAGTACTAGTTGTTCTAGAACTCATATCACTAAGGTAAGGTCATCCCACTATCGTGAAGTAACTAACCATCTACGTTTTACACCCTAATAGACTCAACTATCGCAGGTTATTATAAGGTGAAAACATGCATTATTGGTCAAGATTGATTGTTCACTAAACTCCTTAACTAACCTTTCGAATTGTTAAGGTTTCTAGCTCATCGAATACTAGGTCCGGAGATATAACAAGCTTTTGGAAAGTATATCAACCTAAGATCAGTCCTTGGGTAGCTAAGCCAATTCATGCTTTGAGTATAAATAAATATGAAGAATCAATTCTAGAATAAATCCCTAAACGATTAAATGCGTAAAAACATAGATTTAAGAGAATGAATAGAAATCAAATCAAAGCTATAACTCTAACATGTTTTGCAACACGTAGCAGCAAGAGTAAAGCACATAAACAGTATAATTCATTGATCTATCCAAGCGTAAGGAATTAGATCTCATCTCTTTGCAATAGGGCAAAGATCAACCTATCCTTAAAGGCTTCTAGAATCAAATAAACATGAAGAACAAGAGATAAACGAAATACATTGTTTAGGTATTGATTTAGGCTGTTTAGGCCGGCTTCTTGAGTTGCTAGAGAGGCTAAAAGCAAGTATATATAGGGGTTAAGGAGGCATAAGTCGGTTAGGGCTTCTTCGGGCAATTACGTCTTTTCAGGTCAAAAACTGAGGCAATTTCGGTCAGGATAAGGATCAAGCTTCGTGACCGGTATTGGAAGCTTCTAGGGAGCTTTTAGAAGGTCACACAAAGGCTGGATATCGGCCCATGGCCTGGCCCGGTTCTTGGCTTCATTTTGCACTCACTTCTCTTCGAAGGCAGTTTGACATGTCCTCAGTGTTTCGGGTGTATCTTCTAAAGTACAGCTTTAATTGATGAAATTCCAACTCCATTGGAAATCTAACTCAAAGGGCTATCTACACACCAAGTTTCATTAAATTCCAAAATGATTTGATCCTCCGTTTGTCAGCAAACTTCTGGAGTATGCGTTCTGTCCAGTAGGGGGAATGTGCATTATCTTCAAGATAAAGTGACTTGGCTTGGTTCCTTTGACTTGGATGAGTAGCTGCATCATAGATGATACTCCTTTTGCTCCTTTTTACATCCTTTTGATGATACAACCTGTTAAGTCCTTAAAATCTACATATACGAGAAAACTACCTCTTTTGGCTCAAAAGCTTTATTAATATATATAAAAACCATACTAAAATAGATAGAAAAAGTGGTAAAATATAGGGTATATCAGTATTAGATGCAGGGAAGTTCTTGTCGTAATCTCCGTCATAGCAGGCATCACTCTGATCAAGATTCCCTATCAACAGCTCTGCTTGATTCTCATTAAACCCACAAAAGTTACCATAGCTAGCAGTATCCAGGAGAGTGCTAGTGTTCTTGTTCACACCACAGTAGAAGATTCCGAGGAGGTTATCCTTTGGAATGCCATGGTGAGGGGAGCTTCTTGTGTAACCCTTCAGTCTTTCCCAAGTGTCACTGAGAGATTCCTGGCTTTCTTGCCTGAATGAGTTGATGTCGCTTCTGAAACGGGCAATCTTCTGCTTGGGGAAGAATTTGCTCAAAAACTCCTTCTTGCAGAGCTCCCATGTGTTAACAAACTTTGAGGGAATGTTGTGTTCCCACTGTGAGGCCTTGTTTCCCAATGAGAAAGGAAATAGAATCATTCTGATGGTGTCATCAGGAACACCATTCATCTTTATTGTCCTGCATAACCTGTCGAATCTGTCAAGGTGGTCCAAAGGGTCTTCACTTGGCAGTCCATTGAACATAGAGTTTTGCACCAGGTTGATCATACTAGACTTGATCTCAAAGTTGTTGTTTGGCACAAGTGGATGGCGTATTCCCAAGTCAATTCTTGTGGTGTTTGGTTCATCAAAAGCTCCAATGGGCCTCAACTCAGCTTGAGCTTGTCCATGAACTAGTGGTGGAGCTCTTGGCTGAACTCTGGCTCCTTGAACTTGCTCCATAAGTGGAACAGGATTAGCGTTGTTGGGGTTTACAGCTGGTGGTACAACCTGAGGATGCTCCATGTCCTCTCTTTCTTTTGATTTTCTAGCCTAATCTTGTGCTTTGCTTTGTCTTTCAAGTCTGCCAATGTATGGAACTAAGACAAGAAGACCTCCATCTTAGCTCCTCCTTTTCATACACTGCAATAAAACACACAGAAGAAACACCAAACACAAAAACATAACAAAAATGCAGATAAAATTGCAGATAAAAATGGAAATTTAAGTCTTAACAAAATGCTCAAATCTAATATCTAAATGCGCAAGCTTCCCCGCTAATGATGCCAATTTTATGAGTCGTTTTTCAATATTAGCAATGCAAACCTATCAAATAAAATCCTAGCAAGTTAAGCAACCTAACTCATGATTCAATTGTAGCAAGCGTAGGGTTCGAACACAAGGAATACTAGGATTTAGAGTACTAAACCATGGAGAATTTTCATTAAGCTAAAGCATAAACAAAATTTGGGCTTGGTTGTATTAAACTAAGCAGAAATGTAACAATACGAAAAGTGAACAGAACAAGAACTCGATACGAATGTAATGATATGGAGAGTATTGAGCAACGGGTTAGCAACTGATAGAAGGGCAATAAATCGTGGCTAATAAAGTTAAAGGCCTTGAGTTGAAGGTTCATTTTACAAGCATGGAACACGGAATCAAATTAATCCACTTTCGTGGCAATAATTACTTTGTTGAGTACTTAGATCTAACTAACTTTTGCTGCTAGATTTAGGTACTCTCCAAGCATGACTGATCAAGTCCAATAAGCTCACTTAGCGCCTTGACATCAACTTTCGTGGCCAAAGATTACTAAGCCAAGCTAAAAGTCGTTCAGACATTCCCACAAACATCTTTCAGGCAAGAAAACGCCTATCAACATGGTTCGAGAAACGAGTCAAGAATCGAGTTTAAGCTCAACCTAAGCTTGAGAACAGTTCATGGATAAGCCGAAGCGATGTTAGCCACTCCCTAAAACCCCTAAATCTACTAACTCGTAGCTAAACAAGGAGACTACTCGCTCATGGCTACGAAGCAAGCCATGACCAAGCTAGGGTGATGCGTGAAACGTAAATGCATAAACAAAGATAATTTAAGCTTAAAGATTGAAACTTTAAGGAAAATATTAAAACTTTATAAAGATAAGTACTTAGAGCATTAAGAAATTAATTAAGAAATTAATGCTCTAAAGAGTGATTACAACTAAAAACGTAAAAGTCAAGCTTCTAAAAATGTTGCAAGCCGAGATCTTAGGTTTTTTAGTGGCTAAGAACATATTTATATCCCCTCATAACAGTATCCGGGTCAATCTGAGTCGAACCGGATCATCCGGCAAAAGTCAACGGCGACCCGGAAAAAGTCAACAAAATGCGATAAGGATCGGTCACTCCTACATCAGTGAAGTGACCGATATCAAGTGTCCTTCCAGTAGTTCATCCAACCGTAGTGTCGTAGTCGTGTCATGGTCTTGTTCCTCGTTAGACGCAGGCTATCGGTCTTCTTCATCGGCTTGTGTCGATATCAAGAGATATCGGTGTCTTCTGTATTAGGTACAGTCGATATACCACGCCTGGTCCAACGGTTGGGGAGTCTTGATGCTCCATCGTGACAAGAGGATAACCTAGGATATCGGTGTGCTAGTTTTGTATGGCAACCGATAACCTGATTCTCAACCCAAGTCACAAACTTCAGTGTGTCTGATGAGACTCCATCTTCCCGCTGTTCCAGGTGCGGTATATCGGTTATGTCCAGTATGTAATGACCGATATCTGCTCCTCTGCTTCCTCCTTAGGCTTCCAAACCCATTTTTGTCTCTGGCTCCATTTTTCAGCACTCCTCTTCAATCCTCAAGGCTCTTGATAGCCAGACCACTCCATTTTAGCACATATACCACTAGAAAAAGGATAAAAGAAGAAGAATATGTACAAACACTAACCTAGAACCCTAAGATGCAAATCTAAGCTAAACTAAGGCTAAAAGAGTCCTAAATGATGCAAAATGATGCTGAATGAGGAATAATGGTATGCAAATATGTACATAGAATGTGTAAGGATATGAATATATCAGTCCTCTGATGAAGGGCCTTTGGTTTGCAAACTTCAGAAATCCATTTATGGTTTAAAGCAGGCTTCCAAACAATGGTTCCTTAAACTTTCTAGCACTCTATGTGACTTAGGTTTTTAGATGGCTTAGAGATTGCCATATCTTCTCAAGGTATCTCTCTTTGTTAAAGGAAGTATGTGCTTGAGTTATTGGCTGATACTAGTTTTCTTGGAAGCAAGCCCTCTTCTATACCAATGAAACCTAATCACTCCCTTCATAAGAATGACACTGCTCTTCTCTCCGATCCTGAAGTTTATAGGAGACTCATTGGTAAGCTTCTCTATATGTGTCATACACGACCATATATTACCTTTGCAGTTACCAAATTATGTTAGTTTACTTCTGCTCCTAGAGAAGTACATCTACATGCTGCTCATAAGGTGCTCAGATATCTCAAAGACAGTATTGGCACATGCTTGTTCTATTCTTCTCAACCTGATATTATTTGTGCCCGAACTCTAAGCAAGTGCGAAATTTTCTACCTAATGTTTGAGACAGTGCATTTACATACCCGAATTCATTAAAATTCAAATTTTCCTATCCAAACTTTCAAAATTAGTCGTACACATACCTAACAGATAACAGTGTTCGATTTCTGTTAAATGTGCTGACTGAGATGCTGAGTCATTTGACAAATCATGATTTTTTGGCTTATTCGTGTCCCAACTCGAGACATGTGTGCAAAAACATTTCCATGTTGATATTTTGAATATTTTTTTATTTTCAATTTTTTATTTACAAATAATAATATCAAGAAAATTTAATATTGCTTTGGTTCAATTTTGATCAATTTAATATATTTTTCAAATAAATTTAAGTTTTGGATTAATTTTAAAAAAATTCAATTAAATTTAACATAGAATTTGTTTTTACTAAATATCAGTTTTTAATATTAGATCAAATACACAATGTTGTATTGATATTTTATCATTTAAAAATTAATATATTAAAGGTCAATTATTCAAATATATGATACTTAGAAGTTTAATTAAATATTATAACAATTTATGTTTATGAGTTGTATCATCATTGATAATTACTATATCAGTATTTATGACCGGTATTTATAATCAGTATATGGTGGGACTTGTATATAATTAGTGCAAGTGTTGCTAAGTATTGTAGATTATTTCTGTTTTAAGTTAACAGAAGTATTTAATGTATTAGTTTTAAAAATAATTTTATCTTATTAAAAGAAAATTACAATATTAGAAAATTACATTAAAAATTGGGTATGTAAATAATATTAGTAGATATTAGAAGATATCATACATATTAGATATTCTCTCCACAATTTAATTTTTTAAAATAATATACTCAATGATTAATTGAAAACTATACATACCATGATAATATGTACACATTATATGTATATATCTAATATGATACTTTTATATCTAAAACCATAATATGTTATTTTCATTTTCAATATAGGATGCTCAATGTCTTTAGTTTCGTTAATTTTTTTATATATTTGTTTAGATTCTAAAAACATAATTAACATAATTGGTTTTTTAAATGTCGAGATTTATGAACTATTACAAATCATGAGAAAAAATTACACAGACGATTATACAACAGACAATTTTAGTCTTGATATGCGAGACCACTCCGAATGACTCTCTTTGCACAACGCTGAAAATCTCCTGTAATTTTTACCTCCATTAATTTGCATTCTTCGGGACTCGAACTTCGTACCTGCTGGTATAGAAACATTAATGAACCCTTTTGTCAAACTACTGGACTAAGGGAACTTCCACTTACATAATTGTTTAGTTTTTATAAACATAATTCTAAATTATTAATATATATATATATATCTATATATATTACAATTAAGTTGTCATTTGATAAATAAAATGGTAAGAGTGATTGTGGAGTTGACACATAAAATTTTCTCTAAAATCACTTCATAAATTATGTTAAGGATATTCTTACCATAACAAATACGAAATAATCAAGAAAAAAAAAATTTAGACTTTGGGAATGTACTTGCACACATATCTAGAGTTGGAGCACGAATAAGCCGAAACTCATATGACTTGTCAAATGACTCAGCATCCCAGTCAGCACATTTAACGGATAAACTAACACCATTACTCGTTAGGTATATATACGCCTAATTTTATAAGTTTGGGTAGGAAAAATTGAATTTCAGTGAATTCGGGTATGTAGATGCACTGTCTCAAACATTAGGTAGAAATTTTCGCAGTTGCCCAGAGTTCGAGCACGAATAAGCCGAAACACCCTGATTGGACAGTCTACCCTGAGATTTGTTGTTCTGTCTCTGGTTACTGTATGTTTATTGGTGATGCTTTGATCTCTTGGAAGTCTAAAAAGCAACCTAAAGCCAAATACAGAGCCATGTATTTTGGTACCAAAGAACTTCTCTAGATTGCCATGGTCATTAAAGATTTGATGTTGCCTGGTCTAGCACTTGTTAGTTTCTTCTGTGATAGTAATGCAACTCTGCATATTGCGAAGAATCATGTATTTTATGAACGTACCAAATACTTGGATTTGGACTGCCACAAGGTAAGAGAGTATGTCACTTCTGGTTTTCTCAAGACTCTACATGTTCGGAGTGAACATCAACGTGCCGATGCTTTTACTAAACCTCTTTATACTAGTCAATTTCATGCTCTTATATTCAAGATGAGTCTTCTTAATCTCTATGAAGTTCTATCTTTAGGGGAGATTTTAGATATAGTGGTTTAGTCCGGTTAGCTCCGGCTAATAGGCGAAATAATTATGTTTGGTTTACTCATTGATTTCATTGTATAAATGTCAAACCATGTAATCTTTTACGATCAATGAGAAGCAAACTTTATTTTGTTCTTTTCTCTGAAAATATCCTCGAGGAATTTTTTTTGAAAAATAATATTTGAGGAAATTTTTTTTTTTCTAATAACCGGGGGTGTCTGGATTTTTACCACCCGACTAATTTCCCAGGATGAGTATAGTCATCGAGTAGTTCACTCACCAAATTTTCTAATGGATCTACAGTATTGTACCATTTTGACTGGCCAAATGAAAGTGAAAGTATTCCCAATTAAAAGGGTTTACCTTTTTCGCCACCACCATTTGACTAAATTACAGTAGTTTCTTTTGGTTTTGGTTAAATTTCCGAGGATTCTTCCTCTTGAAACCAGATTTTAATTTTTAATTATTTACGTCACTTTCCTTCTTATTGTGTGTGTATATCCTTTTTTTTTTTTTTCACAGTGTGTATATCCTATATTATCAATAGAAAAAGAATGACATATAGCTCCTCAATCTTTGGGGAGAGATGATAAACCCTACAAAAACTAATAACACCTTTCTGGGTTACTTTGTCCTGTTCGTTTGGGGTTTTGTTTTGGTAGAGGTTGGTTTAGGACAAAACCAAACGAATGAAATCAAAGTTGGATGTTGGAATAAGCTTGTCTTATTCAATTGAGAAGAAAGAATCAGTTAAGGAAGAAGGAGATGAATCTGGATTTGAGAAATGACGAGACCTACAACAAAGAAAAAGAAGATGATAAGCTTAATTGAACATGTGACAAACACGTGACTAGAGAAATCAAAAGTCTCACCAATATAGAATACTAGAGATTGTCCACGCGTTGCGTGGAGTTTAAATTAACTTGTTTAAAATTAAAGTTAATAATTTCTAATTATTGATTATTTGAGTATTTAATATTATATAAATTTGGTTTTATAGTAAATAATTATTTAACTTAGAAGACTAAGCATTTGTAGCAAATTGTTCGACATATAAAAAGTTATATCTAAATCAATATTCACTACGGTTTCCTAAAAACGTGATTGGTCGTTTATTTTGCACTAAATTCGTCTGTAAAAATCTATTGATCATACAATTTTTAGTATGTTTTGCTTCTACCGAGACATCTACATTATCCCAACAAAGGTGTTTTTCTGGATTCACATCAAAAAAAGTCTTGGTTATGATTTTAATTACATTATAAGTATAAGGTGATTAGTAAACTGGTAAATTGACTTTAAAAGCTATTAAAACATTTAGAAAAAAAGTTTAAATTCTAAATTTCTCAAATCAAGAATTGTTTCTTTTGTTCATGTTATGCTTTTTTGTGATTTTTTTTTTAATTTTAAAATCACAGTTACCTAAAAGTCAAAAAAAAATTAAATATTTTTTTATAGAATATTATTGGATTTAATAAATAAAAAAAAATATATATATATATATATATACATATTCTATACTAAATTTACATTCTATACTAAATTTACATAAAATTTACACTGATATACACAAAAAAACTTAATTGTAACTTGTTATCATTAATTTACATAAAAATTAGTTATTAAATTGTCAGAATTAATTGCTAAACTTATTAAAAATACTTAATTTTTCTTTTTACTTTCAATAAATAAACTAAAAAGAAAAATGTCAAAAAATTATATGATACATGACAATCTTTTAAATTCATTATATAAGATATATGTGGTCATTAAACATTTAATTACTATACTATTAAATATATACAAATTTAAATTCATTTTGATTTTTGAAAAATTGGACACATGTCAAAAGAGTAGTTGTCACATGGTAGTATCTCATAGCTTTGGTTTTGGAAAACCTTAAAATATTATATTATATAAGATTACTTATATTCTTATTGGAGATTATTTAGAATTTCCTTTGTGATGAATAAGGCAATTTCCTAATTAGAAAAATGTTAAGACTTTAAGTTATAAATAATGGATGTATGTCTAGAGAAAATTAATAATTCTCATTCCATCAATTCAGAGCAATAAACAAGTTTTGGTTTTTCAATCTTTTTTTTGATATTCTGATAAACTTCACGTTTCTTGTTCTTAATCACAAAAATCCAACATTGGAGTAGTTCTTGATCTCCAAACTCCTTTTTCTAAGATCTGCCTCACTTCCATTAACATGTCCTTGTCCGAATTCTACGAAAATCATGCTAATTACACCACAAGACTTGCGATTCACGTCAGAGATTCCATGGAAGATGCTGTCCAGGCTTCAGCTGCAGGTTCGGCGTTCTTTCTCTCTATATATATATACATATATAGTGAATGGTACATGTGGCAGAGTAAAAGTGTGGGAAAGAGAAAATAAAAGGTAAAGGAAAGAAAATATAATTCCAGCGATAAAATTCTTCCCTCATGTATTATTAAGTGGGAAACTTCTCTCCAACTATTGTCTTTCCTTCGCTTTTTTAGCTGAATTGAGCTGAAACTTTTTCCGGCTACATTTAACTTGAACGGTGAAAAAACAGAGTAATTAAGAATACTTATTTATCCTGCTGAAACTTTTACTATATTAAGACCAAACATTCACACCCATAGTATATATAAGACTATTCAACAAAATTCAACATTTTAAATACAAACATCATATGAATATGAAATTCAATCCTAGAATAACAACGTCCCGATTTTACTTCATAAGATTTTGATGTAATTCAAACTCGGTTGTTTTTTTATTGAGGCGGGTGGTATCCAACAACATATACCCGATTTAGATTTTGTAGGAGGATCTCCAACCCACCTTTATTTTTTACTTTATTACTACAGTAAAAAAAAACATTGCTCTATCTTTTTTTCCAACTTATCTCAATTTTCAATTATAGAATAGAGAAAATAAAAGAATACTATTTTTGTTTTATACTTGGAAGAAGAAATAAATGTATGTCTTGTTTTATTTTTAAATAAATAACATTGTTCTAAGATAAAAAAATATTACAGCGGAGAGAAAATAAAATAATATTATTTTTTATGCTATTTAAAAATAGAAAGAAAAAAAATACTATTCTTGCTAACACGTACTTGGTACGTATAATCGTATGAAACAAGATAAGAAATATATGATCATACTTCGTTGGAGAGAGATGAAACATTCTTTTGGACTATTGAGAATCCAAATATCATGTCTTATGTGTCTGTATTTAGAGCAAGCTGTTGATAGTTTCCATTTTCTTCGTACCTTGGGTAAAGCTTTGTTGGATTAAACGAGGGGCGCCTAAACACAAATTCGTCACTTGGGTATTCCTTCATAATCGCTGTCCAACAAGAGATCGAATGAGAGATTGGGGAATCCAGGTGGATCCATATTGTCTCCTCTGCAATGCCGCTTCAGAAAGCAGGGAACACCTTTTCTTCCAATGCCCATACTCAAGCTCTGCTTGGTCAGAAACATTGATTCAATTTTAGCCTTCAATGACTGGGAAGAAATGATTGACAGCCTTATCTCCTTCACTGGCAAAAACAAACTCCTCGGCCGATAAAATTTGCAATCAGGTGAAGAATAGGATTTCGGCTTTTCGGCCGGAAAACCCGCAGAGAGGGAGTGAAATCATGCAGCTGTGGTTCTCCATCAGCTAATCGGAAATGAAATCGGCTTTTAATGGAAGGTTCGAGATTTCGCCTTTAGCAGGAGGTTTCACGATATCGAGTTAATGGATTAATGGATACAAGGCTAAGGTTAGAGAAAACCAAAAATAAATGGGCTGCGTAATGGGCTTCAGTTTTATTAACAAATTGGGTACTACTGGTTCGGTTATATCTTCACATAGGTTCACTTATCTTTAACCAAATACTCAATATGAGTTATTGGGTGCACTAGAGTGAACAATGCTGTAAAATATTTGTAACTCTTGCCACATTTTAAATTAATGCAGCAACCTTTAGCAAACAAAAAAAAAAAAACTTTAAAGTGTTTGTGAGCATTAAATGCGCAAGAAGAAGTCCTTGTCAAAACTCCCCTCATTAAAATGATTTTCTGTTTCAATTAAATTTAATCTGAAAAATAGGTAAGTTACCTTCTTACCCTAGCCAAAACTAAAAAATTACACCTTATACCCAAATTTTATCCATCCAGCCCGCTCGAAATCGGATCGACTCGAGAATCTCAATCTATTCCAATCAAAATCATCAAATCCCTAAACACTCTTGTCGACAAAATCATCTCCGAAATCAAAACCGTTCTTCGTACTCCTCTATTTCTAACTCGAGCCCTCTCGAATTGATATCTTCTCTCGATTCAATATGGTGCGAACGAAAACGTATTCAAGAAGGAAGAAAAAGAAAGATGGGGAAAGCTCTGTTCCGGCGGCGGAGGATGAAGGAGGAGAAGTTGGAAGGAATGAGGCAGAGGAAGTTGGTCTTCCGGAAGTTGAAAAAACAAATGAAGAAGGAGAGAAAGTTGCAAGGGTTCATCCGTGGATTGAGAGTGAAGAAGAAAAAGAAGACAACGAGTCTCCTAAGGTATTTCTCAAGAAAGAGAAGACGTATATTTGAATAGATAGGACTATATGTATTGGTAAAACTGGTATAACTAGGTTGAACTATGTGTCTTGATAAAACTGGTACAAGTAGGTAGAACTATGTCTTATAGAACTTGACGGTGGTTCTTGAACTATTTGTTGCAAGATGCTAATGATGAACCAATTGCAGTAAAACCTATGAATATGTACTTCCCTACGTCGGAGTATAACAAGAAGATTAAATTATCGGCGAAGTGTCATATTGAGGAAGTTTTGACAATGTTCAAGGAGTTGGAGCATCCTCTCACTGATGATGAGTGGGATTGGTTTAAGAACCATCGACAGTTCAAACACGTTTTCCACTTGCCAAGGGAGAAAAACCACAAGGCTACGGGCATGTGGTTGTTTTTTCTTCGAACAGCTATCATCGAAAAGAAAAAGGAGGTTTGGTTCGTTGTTAATGGAGTTCCCGTCCGATAGAGTATTAGGGAGCATGCATTGATATCTGGATTTGATTGTCGAAACTATCCACTTCGTGTTGAAGCACTTCGAAGTAAGACGTTTGTAAAGAAGTATTTTAAAGAAAATGTGATTAAACGTGAAGATGTGAGAGAAAAGCTGAACGAAATGGTACCAAGGGGACGGTCTCAGGATAGGTTGAAGATGGTTGTCCTCTATTTCTTATCCAGCATTGTTGTAGCACCGATAAAGGCTGGAGTAAAAGCTACAAGTATTGATGACTTATTTCAACGTGTTGTGAATGATCTTACAATTTGTGAGTCGTTTCCTTGGGGGAGATATTCATTTGATCGCATGCTCGGATCGATTGCGCACACGATGAGTCATTTTGACGGGGCCGTGACAAAAGAAAATGCAGTATGGCCGATCTTGGGTTTCTGTATGCCTATCGAGGTAAGTAAAATGTAAATGAGGTATTGGATGCGTTACTTTGTCTTAATTGAAGCTAACGCTAACCATATGTTTGTTGTGTAGCGTTTACCATTTGAGGCCATTCCACATTTGAGGGATTAATTCGTAGTAGATAATCTAGGCACAGACGTCTCTTGTCCTATAATGTGCAAGAGAAAGTTCAAGAAATGCGATATGAGAGGATTTCCTCTTTCGAGACTAAATGATGCACTTGCTGGATGGAGCGTCTTCGTCAAGGCTATACTGTGAGGTTTGAAGAGATGTTCAACCAAGATGTGCAGTCCCGAGGAGTAGAAGGAGAACCTGAGAATGTGTTTAACGAGGGAGTCCTCCTTGAGAATATGATGAACGAGGAAATTCCACATGGAAACCTGAATTGGATGGATCTCTTTAACACCTTCAAAGATGAGATGCAAGAAAAGATGAATACGCTTGTGGGGAGGTTTGATGGGTTGGAAGAAAGAATCAAACCATTGGAAGCGTTTATGAAGACAAAGGTAAGTTTAGTAATACTGGTAATACTAGTAATACTACGCAGAACAGTCAGTTAGTAATTACTTCCTTACACAAGAGTATTCGATTGTAGGTTAATGCTGAGCCACAAGCGACGAACACTGAAGGTTTGACGAGACAGCAGCTGAGCATGCTGATCAATAAGCGACAGACCCACAAGAGAAGGGTTCGTCTCTTGGTACTGCGCATGCTGAACCAGCTGAACCATCTCTTGAACCACCACCAAAGCGGGTGACACGGTCACAGACAAATGTTTAGTTGTACTTTAAACTTGTACTTTTGATTGAACTTGTTAGAGAAGCGGGTGACACGGATGTGTGAACTTGTACAAGTGTACTTTAAACTTGTACTTTTGTTTGTTTTTATGTTGTCTTAAAACTTAGTAATACTAGTAATATTTAGTAATACTGGTAATACTTAGTATACTAGTGATACGGGTAATACTAATAATGCTGGTAATACTAGGATATATTAGACAACCACAACAAAAGTTATAGACAACCAAACTAAAGAGAAGCCAAAGCGAAGTCTTACACAAGCACAACCTTACACATCCAAAACAAAGACAAGTCTTACACAACCAAAACATAGAAAAGTACTAGATCTCACGGCGTAGGGAGAGGCTTACTCCACGTAACCCGTGTAACCTACGTAACCCACGTAACCCACGTAACCCACGTAACCCATGTAACCCGTGTAACCCACGTAGCCCACGTAACCCGTGTAACCCACGTAACCCACGTAACCCGCGTAACCCGCGTACCCCTACCGTAACCCGCGTACCTTACCGTAACCCGCGTACCCCTACCGTAACCCGTGTACCCTTACCGTAACCCGTGTACTCCTACCGTAACCCGCGTACCCTGCGTAACCCCCGTAACCCACGTAACCCGTGTAACCCACGTAACCCAAAAATCTGGAGGGGGGGGGGAAATTTCTCATTTCAAAATATGGGGGGGATACCCAAAAATCTCAACAAAATTGGGGCATATTTGAATAAAATTCTCGTGTGTGGAGAGCGACTCACGTGTGCGCCGTCAATCACGTGTGCGCGCAGTCATTTTGAGGGGGGGAATTCCACATAGTTGTAACCAAGATACTAGTTGTACTAAAGTTCCACATAGTATTACTTTTGCTATTTTTCACCTTAATCAGTATTACTTAATCCTTTAATTCGTTTTTCTAGTTTTACAAATGAATTTAGTCGATAAACATGTAGTTATGAGTGTTTTATGTATTCATATGTTTAAAAAACAACAATTTGGAAATTTTTCATCATAATAGTATAAGTGAGCTTAAAAGTATAAGGGATATATTGTGTAGTTTAATATAGTTTGGAAATCTTTCATACTTTGATATAGTTTTTAAATTTCTTATTTTATAGTTAATTCATCCTTGTATCATTTATAAGTGGATTGTGTTCCTAACTAAACATTGTAACTATTGGTTTCAAAAAAAGGAAAACCAAAATCTCACGACCAAGTTCTTTGTTAGTTATACCAGCTCTACCAGTTTTACCAAGTTCTTTGTAAGTTATACCAGCTCTACCAGTATTACCAATTACCACATAAACAAAGAATACATAATAATACATCAACACATAGTTTTACAGTAAGACATAATAATCAAACATTAGAGTTCCAAATAACAACCAAATAAGAAACATTGATGTATTAAGCCATAATAATCAAACACCAAATCGAGTTCCAAATGCTAATCAGTGGAGTTGTTGTCTCGGCCGCCTTTTGTTTTTCGTCCTCGGACGCCTTTCCCCAGCTGATGGTAACCTTTTGACTTTCTTTCTTCCTTTCTTTTCTTTCCGATCTGGAGGTATGATTTGTTTGCTTTTGACGTCATTTGGGACATCCCATTGAGACCTATGCGGCACTAAATAGATTATCCTGTTATACGCCTTTGCCCACCACTCGGTCAGATAATATTCTGAACACAACTCATGTAATTGGATATCACGACCTCTGTCTTCATGCCTTAGGAATTCAATGTAAGTGGCTAGTCTGTGCACACAAGGATACCTTTCAATATCGAACACCTTGCAACTGCAACTTTTTGAGAGCAAGTTCACCAAATAAAGCTTTCCATCACTACCAATGACATGGTATTCAAGCTCAAAAGTGTTTAGCTCCGTCACATTCAATTTCTCAGCAACAACCCATAAATCGTGCATGCAATTCTCCACAAGAGGCACCAGTTTATGTTCAATCGATCCAGCCACCGCCTCCTTCAGGTGTTCATTAAACCACTTCGAAAATGTTTTAATGATCGCATCAAGCATGGGTATTAAGGAGTACTTCCTTGCGTCCTTAAAATACTATTCAACGTTTCCACACAGTTGCTTGTGTCTAAGTTGTATCTTTCTCCTGGCAAACAACACCTTGCCCATTTTTCTTTCTTGGTACTCTCCTCTAGATACTTGGCAGCAGATGGATATCTCGTCTTAAAAGAAAGATAAGCATAGTTGAAATCAGCCACTGCGTACTGCCTACTAACCTCCATGAATCTCCATGCGACTACATCTTTGTTCACATTAGAAGCATGACCTTTCACATTTTGAGACAAATGCCATATACAATACCCATGATGAGCCTTGGGATACACATTAGCTATGGCGCCGATGAGCCTTGCATTTCTATCACTGATAAACACCAATTTAGAAGAGTCCGGTACAACATTTTTAAGCATCTCCATAAACCAAGTCCAACTTGCATCATTCTCACCATCGAGTACACCAAACGCTATGGGATAATGATGACGATTAGGATCTTGAACTGAGGCAAATATTAGAACACCACCATATCCGTTCTTCAGAAACGTTGCATCCACAATTATCACTTTCCTCATTACTTTAAACCCTTCAATGCTAGCTCCCAAAGCTATGAATAGGTACATGAATTTGGAGCTTTCCTTATCCAATTTCACATGTGTTATTGAACCATCATTTACCTTCTCTAACATGTGCAAATAGTAATACAACATCTTGTAGCTTTCTTCCGGGTTACCATGCAAATCACTAACAGCTTGGTTTTTCCCTCTCAAAGCTGTTGAGCATAAAATTGTGACACCTAATTTTGTCTTCACAAGATCCATGATAATTTTAGGAGATGGAGTTTCCATTTGTCCTGGTTAATCATCATGCAAAAGAGCTGCAACTAATTCTGGTGTGCCGTGCCTCTTCATGTTGTTGTTGCTTCTACTCTGAGTAGCTCGAGAGCATGTATGCATCTTCGTGTACTTTCTAACCGAGAAAATATCAATCTTTGCAATCCTCGTGGCTCGTAAAACCCATTTACATATTTCTTTAGTATATTTTAGCACTAAACGGCTCCGATCCGACTTTTTAATAACAAAACCATAACTGTTAAGAAATGAGGCTTTATCCACCACAGATTGCAATGCCTTCTTATTTGGAAATTCTTGTAGTAAACTCAAACCCAAACCGTCTTCCCATGGTTCTATAAACGACTGGATAGCTTCTACAACAGGTGGAGGCTCAACATATTGATCACCCATATCTCTATCCGATCTACATATACCTTCATCACTCATACCTTCATCACTCATAACTTCATCACTTGTTACAATTCCACCATCTTTAGTATTAGAGACATCACCATCATCATCATCATCATCATCATCATCCTATTCCTTTTCTAGTTGTTTTGCTTGTTCTTTTTCTACGTAGAGAGTAATGGCATTAGCTCCAATTTCATCATCAGTTGCCTTCTCATAGTTCATACCAAATGAGCTTTTCCCCACTCTCAACAGTTGCTCTGGAAGTCCCCAAGTAGTGATGACCTCCACAAACAAAATGCATCTACGGTTCTCGTTATCAATGTAACGCCCGTGAACCTAAAAGTGGATTTTTGGTGGGTATCGATCGACACAGGGTGGTGTGTCGATTGACACGTGTGTTTTGGACTTAGAAGAAGTTGGGTTTTGGGCGTTATGTCGATCGACACGGGTGGTGTATGTCGATCGACACTTTTTAAAAATCAGACCGTCTGGTTCGATTTAATTGTCCAGTTTGGTGGGCTGGTTTAAGGAACCCTAGGGTTCGATATTTGAGCGTGAACAGTCGCGTTGGTGGTGGTTTTGGCCGAAAATCAGAGAGAAACCAGAGGGTTTTGAGAGAGAGATCAGAATCAAAGGTTTTTGGGCGATTTTTGGGAGATTTCTTGAGAAAGATTGTTCTTGAGGGTGTTAGAACGAGAAGAGGATTGCTGCTGGGTTGATTCGGGTCTGGGAAGGACGAATCAGCGGCTGTTGTTGGTGTTCTTCGCTCGTTCTTCGCGTTCTTCATCCTTTTCAATCCTAATCAAGGTGAGTGCGTGACCGTAGGCTCGTATAAGTATAGGGGGCCAATGGAATACGATTGCTTGGTGGTTTTCGTGTGTTTTGTGTGTGGATTTGTGCAGGAGACTCGACAGATCACATCAGATTCGAGTCGTGTGAGGATTTACTCGATTCTGGGTTCTGCGACGTCGTGTCGATCGACACCGAGGTGGTGTGTCAATCGGCACGGGGCCTGTGTTCTTCGACACCTAGTGGTTGTGTCGATCGACACAGTGGATCCTATCGATCGACACGGGGTCACTGATCATCGACACCTATTGATTGTGTCGATCGACACAGTGAGTGCTGTCGATCGACACGGTGTATTCTGGACTGGTTTTTGTTGCTTGGTCGTGTATGCTTGTTCTGTGATCATCCTGGTATTGTGTTGGTTGTTTATACTTGTATTTAAATAGCCTGTAGACGGGATGACCGCGTCGCTGAGTATTTGTGATAATACTCACGCAACTCTTTTTGCCATGGGTTGCAGGTAAAGAGAAATCGTGATCGTGGAATCGTGGCGAGGAAGAAGAGATGATTTAGGGTCTCGTTGTGTTTGTCGTTTACAGAATTGTTAGGTTGTTAGTTATTGGTTGATTGGTTGAACGGTTTGATATTTAATAAAGTATGGGAATGTTAAACTGTTGTGTTGTTGAGTTGACTTAATTGTTACGTATTTCTCATGTTTGATTGGACCGTTGAGGATTATCGTTTGTGATAATGATAATCCGGGTTTTTAATTGGAAAATTTTAAATTTTTTGGGTCGGGTCGTTTCAGTTTGGTATCAGAGCCCTAGCGGTTCTAGGGCGGGTACGATTGATTGATTAAGATTGATTGATTGATTGTTGTGTGGGTATGAAGTTTTAGATCATCTCTTCCGAGCCTTCAATGAGATTCCACGGTAAGTGTTGTATGATTTCTGTTTTTGTTCTAGTACTTAGTAATCTGCTGTGAGTGCAGAATTATGGCTAGAGGTGCTAGAGGCAGAGGTCGTGGGGGCCGTGAGTCGGTAGCCGCGAGTGTGGCCCAGGAGACCACGCAGGAGCAGGTGGCAGACTCTCAGGCGTTCCAGGAGGGGTCCGTGGGTCCGGCTTCTACAAGTGTCAGTGTGAGGGCTGATGGGGCTAGTGTGGGTCCCGGTGTAGTTGTTGTTGCGGCAGGCCCAGGTGGGGGTGCTCCCGCAGGTGTGGCTCAGGACCGAGATGATCGCCTGGAAGTTTTGCTGCAGTTGATCCTTGAGCGGTTACCAGGTGGGGTACCGGCTCCGGGTCAAGCTCCAGAAGTACAGCCAGAGGAGGATGGGGTTCAGCCGGGAGTGGCTGGTGTTCAGCCAGTAGTGGCGGATGGTCAGCCGGGTGTGGCTGAGGTGCAGCCAGTTGTGGCGGTTGCGGAGGAGCTCCCATCCTACCTTAGGATGATGGAGCAGATGCAGCAGATTGGCACCGAGTTTTTCTCTGGTGGTGCCAAGCCGGAGGAGGCTGATGAGTGGCGGTGGAGATTGGAGCGTAACTTTCGCTCGATCAGGTGTCCAGAGGGATACAGGGTGGACCTAGCGGTTCACTATTTGGATGGTGATGCGCATCTCTGGTGGAGAGGCGTTGAGACTAGGCGGGTGCAGGCCGAGATGGTCTGGGAGGATTTCTTGGCTGAGTTTAATGCCAAGTATTTCCCGCAGGAGGCGGTGGACAGGATGGAGTCGAGGTTCCTGAACCTGACTCAGGGGGATCGGACCGTGAGGGAGTTCGATTTGGAGTTCAGTAGACTCCTGGTACATGCTGGTAGAGGCATGGAGGGCGAGCGGGCCCAGGTAAGGAGGTTCCTAGGGGGACTTCGTGCTGAGTTGAGGACTCGCTGCAGGGCGATTAAGTTCGCCACGAGGGCAAAGCTAGTCGAGACTGCTGCGGCGATTGAGGAGGACCTCGTGGAGCAGGCTGTGGTGGTTAGTCCACCGGTGCAGCAGCAGCAGCAGCCCAGGAGACCTCAGCAGCAGACTGGTGCGAGCAGGAGCGGCAAGCAGGCTCGGGGACAGAAAAGGAAGTGGGAGAGTACTTCCGTGCCCAGTCAGGGTGGACAGGGTGGTTCAGGATGCTACAGGTGTGGTAGCATGGGCTACAAGGTGGCGGACTGTCCGATGAGGAGAAAGACGCGGGCAGCACATGTGTGCTTTCACTGCAGGGAGCCGGGGCACATTAAGCCCAAGTGTCCGAAGCTGCAGCAGATGACGATGGCGGCAGTGCAGCCGTTGGCGGTGCAGCGATGCCGCGGGTTTGCACGTCGGCAGAGGCGGGCGGCTCTAGCGCCAGACCGATCACAGGTATAATTCAGACTTGTCTTTAAATATTTTGGGTCAATTCTTGTGGTGATTGATTTTAGTCTGTTAGGAAGTTGTGTGTCTGCGCTAGAGTGTCGGGTCTTAAGCACATGGGATTTGTGCAGGGACCTTAGTTGTGGGCGGATGTGAGTCCCACGTGTTGTTCGATTCGGGAGCTACGAATAGCTTCATTACGGAGTGTGCGGAGGGCAGCGGGATCCGGAGCGATTCCGGAGAGCAGCCGGGAGTAGTTAATGTTGCTGGAGGCAGGACGTCGGCTACTTTCGGGCAGGCTCGAGGTGTGGACGTTCTGGTGGCAGGAGAGTTGATGCCAGCAGACCTGGTTATTAGTCCGGTGGAGCTGTACGATGTCATCCTGGGGATGGATTGGTTGGATCGGTACAGGGTCCATCTGGATTGTCGTCGGGGACGTGTAGTGTTTGAGCGGGAGGCTGGGAGGTTGGTGTTTCAGATGGTGAGACCTACTTCCGGAAGTCTTATGATTTCAGCAATACAGGCCGAGCAGTTGATTGAGAAAGGCAGCGAGGCGTATCTGGCGGCGATAGTGATGCCAGAGACTGTTGGAGAGGTTGCAATTGGGGATATCCAGGTCGTTCGGGATTTTCAGGATGTGTTTCAGTCGTTGTTGGGATTGCCACCGTCGCGGTCGGATCCATTCACGATTGAGTTAGAACCTAGAACAACTCCGATATCCAAGGCACCTTACCGTATGGCTCCAGCAGAGATGGCAGAGCTGAAGAAGCAGCTGGATGATCTGTTGGGGAAGGGTTTCATCCGGCCTAGTGTTTCACCGTGGGGAGCATGAGGTGCATGATATATCATGGTTTTTACCCATTTTCGACCATGATATAAGTCCTTTTTATAGAGTCTTTTTGGTATTTTTCGAGTCTTTTAGAGTCTTTGCAGGTTATTGGACGATTGGACTTTATGGGAGCTTTTGGAGCATTTTGGAGCATCGAGGAAATACGAGCTGAAGTGATCAAGTTGGAATCGAGTTTTCGAGTCTGTGTCGATCGACACGGTCCTGTGTGTCGATCGACACAAGCTCGTTTGACGTGAAGATTGATGAGTTTCCTTTTCGGCCCACAAAGCCCAGAAGTTTCCTGAAAAGCCCAATCCGAATTTTAAACCTTATATATAGTTTTTATTTAGGATTTTATGTTTTTATCTTGGGTTTTCTATTGAGACTTGGAGGAGGAGAGATTTGGGGAGCTTCAGACTTTCAGAGATTTCAAAACCCTTTTGTATCTCTAACTCTATCTTTTTAATGCAATTTATTTCATTCATTATGATTTCATCATTTATGTCTGAGTAGTTTGCTTGTTAGGTTTTGGGAAGTTCTAGGGTTTGATGAGAAATTGATAGGATTGAAACCCTGTTAGGATTTATCTTTATGTTCTTCATCTAGATTGATTTAACTCTGATTTTAGGACTGATCAACTGAAATTGGATATCCTAGGTTGCTTTAATAGATGCGAAAGTATTATTAACAACCTCATATAATCTTAGATGAGCAAAATTATCTATTCGCAAAGACATTTGGCTAAGTAATTTTGTGAACAATCGAACCTGAATTTAATGCTTGTCTTTATTCATTAAGTTCGCAAAGAAATTTGGAATTTAGGGATTTAGTCATAGATAATCTCTGCAACGAAAGTTGATTGGTTTTACATTCGTGTTTGAGTTCTAGAACTGCACTTAACAAATCCTAACCGTTTTTATCTCTGTGTCGATCGACACGGATACCTGTTTCGATCGACACGAATCAATTTCGAATCATTCCTGCGAACATCCCATTGCATAACTCCTTGTCCAATTGATTACTTGAAACTTTATCATCTCTCATTTGTTTACTTTTTGTTTTCTACTTCAGTCATACACTTTTACTTAGCATAATTTGAATTCATGAATTGGTTGTGTTATTCGATTCCCTGTGGATTCGATCCCTAAGTACTACATCGATCTCTTAATTTGAGAGAGTAGCTCAGGGCAAATTTGAGCATATCAAATTTTGGTGCCGTTGCCGGGGAGTCGATCTAACCAATCGATTTGGGTTATTAGAACTTTGTCTAAGTTTTTATTTTTGTTTATTTTACTTACTTTTTCTTTTCTTTTTGTTTTGTGTGTTTCAGGTTTATGCATCAGCGCGTTACCAGAAGCAACCAGAACAGAGAGCTACTTGATCTCAATCCTGAGATTGTAAGGTTAGAACGAGCCAACAGAGCAGCGACAAGGACAGCCAATATGAATCCAATGATCCTTATCAGAGGTGAAGATGGGTTCTTTGAGGATGCTGAGGGTCGCAGACGAAATGCTCAGGGTCAGAGGATTGATGAGAACGGGGCTGTGATTTTGGAGGAGCAGCATGCTGTACAGCGCCATGAGCCAGCTGGGTGTGGGCGCACTCTAGGAGAGTACAACAGGCCCATGAGTTCTATGCCAACAGGGCAGCGATTCGTCCTCCTGCTTTCCAGAGGAGCGATTTTGAGTCGACGCCTGCCTTCTTCTCACTTGTGGCTCAGCATCCATTCCATGGTCTTTCCTCTGAGCACCCCATGGATCATCTTGAGAGGTTCGAGGATTTGGCATCCAGCATCAGGGCCAACGGAGTCTCTAGCGACTACCTCTACTGCAAGCTTTTCCCCTACTCTCTTAGTGGAGAAGCAGCCTACTGGTTGAAGCAGCTAGAGCCAGGGTCGCTGACTACTTGGGAGGACACCAAGAATGCCTTCCTCAACAACTTCTTTGATGAGGCGAGATCCGAGGATCTAAGAACTAAGATCTCCACCTTCAAGCAAGGTCCGACTGAAGCATTCAAGGATTCTTGGATGCGATTCAAGTCTTACCAGAGAGACTGTCCTCATCACGGGTTTAGTGATGTTCAGCTGATAGGTATATTCTTCAGAGGGATTGATTGGAGGTATCAAATGGCCCTGGATTCTGCGATCAACGGGAACTTCAACACTAGATATCCCGAGGATGCACTTGTGCTTATCGAGAATTTGGATGCTAGTAACAGCACCAAGAATGCGGACTTTGAGAGGAAGAAGCTTGGTGGTAACATGGATGGAGGTCAGATCGCTGAGGTGAAAGCCAAGTTAGACTCTGTGCATAAATTTCTAGTGGGGAAGAATTCAGTCCAGTTTGCTGCAGAAGTGGAGGCTTTTGAGCCTGAAGAAAAGGATGTTAACTACATCAATGGACCTGGTTTTCAGGGTCAGAGATTTGGTAATCAGCAAGGGTATCAGAAACCGTTTCAGAGCAACAACTACCAAAGTTACTACGGTTCTTCTTCTTACCAGACGCCTCCTGCTCAATCTTCAGATAGTGAGATGAAGTCAATGCTAGAACAGATTCTAGAGGGTCAACAGAAGATGACAGTGAGCTTCAATGGGAAGATGGATGCCATGTACTCTGATCTGAATGGTAAAATCGAGGCCCTCAATCTCCATGTGAAGAAGCTAGACACCCAAGTTGCTCAAACCGCGGAGAATGTTAGACGACAAGAGGGATTTCTCCCAGCTAAGACGGAAACAAACCCGAGACTACATGTCAATGCCATCACCTTAGGGAGTGAAGAGGAGATTGAAGACGAAGCAAATGTCGTTCCAGACCCCGTGTCGATCGACACAGATAACTCATGTCGATCGACACAGGTCGAAAGACGCAACACTAGAGTTTACGCAATCGGTGATTTTTCCACTCAGAAATCGCATGTCGATCGACACAAAGACAGTGTCGATCGACACGGGTCCCAGACGTGGCCAACAACTTCAAAATCTTCCGTCAAAGCAGAATGGTTTTTACCCATTTTCGACCATGATATAAGTCCTTTTTATAGAGTCTTTTTGGTATTTTTCGAGTCTTTTAGAGTCTTTGTAGGTTATTGGACGATTGGACTTTATGGGAGCTTTTGGAGCATTTTGGAGCATCGAGGGAATACGAGCTGAAGTGATCAAGTTGGAATCGAGTTTTCGAGTCCGTGTCGATCGACACGGTCCTGTGTGTCGATCGACACAAGCTCGTCTGACGTGAAGATTGATGAGTTTCCTTTTCGGCCCACAAAGCCCAAAAGTTTCCTGAAAAACCCAGTCCGAATTTTAAACCTTATATATAGTTTTTATTTAGGATTTTATGTTTTTATCTTGGGTTTTCTATTGAGACTTGGAGGAGGAGAGATTTGGGGAGCTTCAGACTTTCAGAGATTTCAAAACCCTTTTGTATCTCTAACTCTATCTTTTTAATGCAATTTATTTCATTCATTATGATTTCATCATTTATGTCTGAGTAGTTTGCTTGTTAAGTTTTGGGAAGTTCTAGGGTTTGATGAGAAATTGATAGGATTGAAACTCTGTTAGGATTTATCTTTATGTTCTTCATCTAGATTGATTTAACTCTGATTTTAGGACTAATCAACTGAAATTGGATATCCTAGGTTGCTTTAATAGATGCGAAAGTATTATTAACAACCTCATATAATCTTAGATGAGCAAAATTATCTATTCGCAAAGACATTTGGCTTAGTAATTTTGTGAACAATCGAACCTGAATTTAATGCTTGTCTTTATTCATTAAGTTCGCAAAGAAATTTGGAATTTAGGGATTTAGTCATAGATAATCTCTGCAACGAAAGTTGATTGGTTTTACATTCGTGTTTGAGTTCTAGAACTGCACTTAACAAATCCTAACCGTTTTTATCTCTGTGTCGATCGACACGGATACCTGTGTCGATCGACACGAATCAATTTCGAATCATTCCTGCGAACAACCCATTGACTAACTCCTTGTCCAATTGATTACTTGAAACTTTATCATCTCTCATTTGTTTACTTTTTGTTTTCTACTTCAGTCATACACTTTTACTTAGCATAATTTGAATTCACGAATTGGTTGTGTTATTCGATTGCCTGTGGATTCGATCCCTAAGTACTACATCGATCTCTTAATTTGAGAGAGTAGCTCAGGGCAAATTTGAGCATATCAGTGCATCTGAGGTTGGTTCTGGAAAAGCTGCGGGAGCAGAACCTGTACGCGAAGCTGAGTAAGTGCAATTTCTGACAGCGAGAGATGAGCTTTCTTGGCCACGTTGTGTCTGCAGAGGGAGTGTCTGTGGATCCGGCTAAGATAGAGGCTATCAGAGGTTGGCCTAGACCGAGGAACGCCACCGAGATCAGGAATTTTCTTGGGTTGGCAGGTTATTACAGGAGGTTCGTCAAGGGATTCGCAAGCATGGCGCAGTCGATGACGAAGCTAACAGGGAAGGATGTTCCTTTTGTTTGGTCTTCAGCTTGTGAGGAGAGTTTCGGGAAGCTGAAGGAGATGCTGACCAGTACACCTGTATTGGCGTTACCCGAGCCGGGTGAGCCTTATGTGGTGTATACAGATGCTTCTGGAGTTGGTCTGGGTTGTGTGCTGATGCAGCAGGGGAAAGTTATTGTGTATGCTTCGAGGCAGTTGAGGAAGCACGAGTGAAACTACCCTACCCATGACTTGGAGTTGGCTGTAGTTATCTTTGCACTTAAGATTTGGAGGTCTTATCTGTATGGCGGGAAGGTGCAGGTATTCACAGACCATAAGAGTCTGAAGTATTTCTTCACTCAGCCGGAGCTGAACCAGAGACAGAGGCGCTGGATGGAGTTAGTGGCGGACTATGACCTGGAGATTAGGTACCATCCAGGTAAGGCTAATCTGGTTGTAGATGCGTTGAGTCGGAAGAGAGTAGTTTCAGACCAGGAGCGCGATATGGAGGATCTGGTGAGCGAGATCAGTACGTTGAGGTTATGTGTGATCTCACAGGAGCCGTTGGGGTTAGAGGCAGCTAACCAGGCAGATTTGTTAACCAGGATTCGGGTTGCTCAAGAGAAGGATTCGGGTTTGATTGATGCCTCTAAGGCAGCCGGTTCAGAGTATGTGGTCTTAGCGAGTGGGATGATACTGGTGAACGGGCGGGTTTGTGTACCCAAGGATGAGGATCTGTGACGGGAGATCCTGAGGGAGGCTCATTCGAGCATGTTATCGATTCATCCGGGAGCGACCAAGATGTACCGTGGCTTGAAGCGGTATTATCACTGGGTCGGGATGAAGAGTGATGTAGCTACCTGGGTTGCAGCGTGCAACGTGTGTCAGCTGGTGAAGGCTGAGCATCAGGTCCCGAGCGGATTATTGCAGAGTTTGCTTATCCCTGAGTGGAAGTGGGATATGATTACGATGAATTTCGTGACGGGATTGCCAGTGTCGCGGACCTATGATGCGATTTTGGTTATCGTGGATCATCTGACGAAGTCGGCATATTTTCTGGCCATCAAGAAGACTGATGGAGCAGCAGTCTTGGCTAGGAAGTATGTGCGGGAGATAGTAAGGCTGCACGGGGTGCCAGCGAGTATTGTGTTAGACCGAGATCCAAGATTTACCTCAGAGTTCTGGAGGGCGTTTCAGGCTGAGATGGGCACTAAGGTGCATATGAGCACAGCGTATCATCCTCAGACGGATGGGCAGTCTGAGAGGACGATTCAGACCTTGGAGGATCTGTTGAGGATGTGTGTGCTTGATTATGGTGGTCATTGGGTGGATCATCTGAACCTGGTTGAGTTTGCGTATAACAACAGTTACCAAGCGAGTATTGGGATGGCTCCGTATGAGGCTCTATCTGGGAGGCCATGTAGGACACCACTATGCTGGACTCAAGTGGGGGGAGAGGAGCATGTTTGGTGCAGACTTTGTCCAGGAGACGACGGAGAAGATCCGTGTCTTGAGGCTGAACATGAGGGAGGCCCAGGATCGGCAGAAGAGTTACGCCGATAGGAGACGGAAAGAGCTGGAGTTTGAGCTGGGAGATATGGTGTATCTCAAGGCAGCTATGTTGAGGGGTCCTAACAGATCCATTTCAGAGAATAAGCTGAGTCCTAGGTTTTTGGGTCCGTTCAGAGTGGTGGAGCGGGTCGGACCGGTGGCTTATAGACTGGAGTTACCTCAGAGTATGAAGGCTTTTCACAAAGTCTTCCATGTTTCGATGCTGCGTAAGTGTCTACATTAGTCTGAGGAGGTGTTGGCTAGGATCCCGGAGGATCTTCAGCCTAACATGACGTTGGCGGCGAGGCCTGTAAGGATTCTGGAGAAGAGAGTCAAGGTGCTGCGTCGGAAGAGTATACCGTTGGTGAGAGTCGTGTGGGACTGTGACGGTGTTGAGGAGGAGACTTGGGAACCAAAAGCGTCGATGAAGAGGAAGTTCTCGAAGTGGTTCGAGAAGCAAGCGGTGGCTTGAGTTATTTTTCTGGTTCCAGAGTCTGTATTAGCATGTTGATATGTTTGAGATATTTGTATTTCGTTGTGGATGTAACGAGTATACATTTTGAGATTTAATAAGATGAGTTTGCCATATTAAATGTGTGTTATAAGTTGTGAGTTTTTATGGCATGACGGGTGATGTCATGGGTTGTAGTGACTGGTAGGTCATGAGGAGGTCTAGCGGTAGAAGTTCTATGCGAGTTAGAGCTTGCCTATCGGCTAGGATGGCTAGAAATAGAAGTTTTACGCGGCTTAGAGATCGTTCATGTTCCAGGAGTGGCTGGAAATGAGACTGTACATGTTCCAGGAGTGGCTGGAAATGTAAGCTCTACGCGCGTTAGAACTTGTCTATTTCCTAGGGAGAGTCTGGAAAAGAGGGTTATGTGAGTTAAAATCGTCTTTTCCAGGGACTCTGTGAAACACCCTGGTGATTGGGTTGTTTCGGCTGACCACGAGAGGTGTTTCTGGTCGACAGGTGCTTATGATGCACGTTCCGGAGTAGTTGGTGGTTCTCTCTAGGGGACAGGTGGGTTCCCTACATATACGTTGAGGGATAGTTGGTCTCTCCAGAAGACGGGTGGGTCTCCTGTACGCTGTCGCTCAAGGGGTGACGATCCTGCGAGCATATGTGTGGTGTATATGTTTATGAGTTATGAGTATGAGTTAGAAGCAGTAGCATCTGAGCGTGGTCGTGAGTATGAGACCGGATAGGCTTCGGGGATCGGGAGTGGATCTCAGGTGGTGCTGACCGGGTGGGGTCAGGATTGCAGCCGTGGTGAGATGGTGCAATGTGGCTAGTATGAGCCTAGTAGAACTCGAGGATCAGGTGGGATCACGAGTGGTGCTGGCTGAGGGCCAGGGTGCGTTGTGGACGTCGAGTCTGGGGTTATTACTGGAGTCTGGAGTCGGTTCGGACAATCCTGGTAGCATTTGTTACGCCAATGGTCGTACATGTTCTTGTTTGATTGTTGTATGATCATTTGGTCCAATGCGGGGTCAACGGTTGGTCGGACATGTTTTTGTTTGATTGTTGGACGGTCAAACGGGCAGCCCTAATCCGGACCATGGGGCGTGCATCGTTGGTGTTCCGGGTGAATCTGGTCGAATTTTAGGCGCGAGTGTTAGCCTTAGCAGGACGGGTTGTGGGAGTCAAGCGGGATCTCGAAGGATACTGGCCGGGTGCGGGTCAGGTGGGTTGAGACCGTAGTATGGCGGTGTCGCGTGATTCGAGGTCGAATCCGTGTTAGTGGAGGAGAATTGTAACGCCCGTGAACCTAAAAGTGGATTTTTGGTGGGTATCGATCGACACAGGGTGGTGTGTCGATCGACACATGTGTTTTGGACTTAGGAGAAGTCGGGTTTTGGGCGTTATGTTGATCGACACGGGTGGTGTATGTCGATCGACACTTTTTAAAAATCAGACCGTCTGGTTCGATTTAATTGTCCGGTTTGGTGGGCTGGTTTAAGGAACCCTAGGGTTCGATATTTGAGCGTGAACAGTCGCGTTGGTGGTGGTTTTGGCCAAAAATCAGAGAGAAACCAGAGGGTTTTGAGAGAGAGATCAGAATCAAAGGTTTTTGGGTGATTTTTGGGAATTTCTTGAGAAAGATTGTTCTTGAGGGTGTTAGAACGAGAAGAGGATTGTTGCTGGGTTGATTCGGGTCTGGGAAGGACGAATCAGCGGCTGTTCTTGGTGTTCTTCGCTCGTTCTTCGCGTTCTTCATCCTTTTCAATCCTAATCAAGGTGAGTGCGTGACCGTAGGCTCGTATAAGTATAGGGGGCCAATGGAATACGATTGCTTGGTGGTTTTCGTGTGTTTCGTTTGTCCTCTCAAACTTTCAAACAGAAGCTGTTCTCACCCACAAAGCTCTCAAGAACAAAGCCTCTCTCTCTCAAACCTCTTCTGATTTCTGATCAACAAAAACGGCCAGAACACTCTTTCTGCCTTTTATATCGAAACCTAGGGTTTTCCTTAACCGGCCCACCAAACCGGATCATTAAACCGAACCTGCCGGTCTAATTTAACCCCGTGTCGATCGACATACACCACCCGTGTCGATCGACATAACACCCAAAACCCGACTTCTCCTAAGTCTAAAACAAACGTGTTGATCGACACACCACCCCGTGTCGATCGATACCCACCAAAAATCCACTTTTAGGTTCACGGGTGTTACAATTCTCCCCCACTAACACGGATTCGACCTCGAATCACGCGACACGGCCACACTACGGTCTCAACCACCTGACCCGCACCCGGCCAGTATCCTTCGAGATCACACTCGAATCCCACAACCCGTCCTGCTAAGGCTAACACTTTCGCCTAAAATTCGATCAGATTCACCCGGAACACCAACGATGCACGCCCCATGGTCCGGATTAAGGCTGCCCGATTGGCCGTCCAACAATCAAACAAGAACATGTCCGACCAACCGTTGACCCCGCATTGGACCAAATGATCGTACAACAATCAAACAAGAACATGTACGACCATCGGCGTAACATATGCTACCAGGATTGTCCGAACCAAATTCCAGACTCCAGTAATAACGCCAGACTCAACGTCCACAACACACCCCTGGCCCTCAGCCAGCACCACTCGTGATCACACCTGATCCCCGAGTTCTACTAGGTTCACACTAGCCTCATTGCACCGTCTCACCAAGGCTGCAATCCTGACCCAACCCGGTCAGCACCACCTGGGATCCACTCCCGATCCCCGAAGTTCATCCAGTCTCATGCTTACAACCATATTACAGATACTATTGCTCATACTCATATCTATATACCACACTTCGCTCTCAGGATCGTCACCCTTTGAGCTCTCGAAGTATATCATACCCCTCCACCTTCAGGACTGCCGTCCATCCAGCTCTCGGTATGCTCCAGCACCTCTCACTCTCAGGACACACAGTCCATCAAGCTCGGCTGCAGAGGAATCACACATCCCCTGGAGAGGCTTCACCCCTCAAAGTATATGCAAGGGAACCACTTTCCCCCGGAGAGAACATCACTGTCCCCTCAAGTATACCCAGGAGAACCACCATCCCCTGGGGCAATCACTCTGTAACATGCATCTTAGGCACCTGTCGACTGAAATCACCTCTTGTGGTCATCCGAAACAACCCAATCACCCGGGTGTTTCGCAGAGTCCCTGGAAAAGACAATTCTAACTCACATAAAACCTCTTTTCCAGACTCTCCCTAGGAAATAGACAAGTTCTAACGTGCATAGAGCTTACATTTCCAGCCACTCCTGGAACATGTACAATCTCATTTCCAGCCACTCTTGGAACATGAGCGATCTCATTTCCAGCCACTCCTGGAACATGAACGATCTCATTTCTAGCCACTCCTAGAACATGAACAAGCTCATTTCTAGCCACTCCTAGAACATGAACAAATCTCATTTCCAGCCACTCCTGGAACATGAACAAATCTCATTTCCAGCCACTCCTGGAACATGAGCAAGCTCTAAGCCGCGTAAAACTTCTATTCCTAGCTGTCCTAGCCGATAGCAAGTTCTAACTTACATAGAGCTTCTACCGCTAGACCTCCTCATGACCTACCAGTCATCACAACCCATGACATCACTAGTCATCTCATAAGAACACACGTCTTAAACACACATTTAATAAGGCAACTCATCTTATTAAATCTTCAAAATGTATACTCGTTACAACACAACGAAATACAAAATCACAATCATAGCAACATGCTAATACAGACTCTGAAAACCAGAAAAGAACTCAAGCCACCGCTTGCTTCTCGAACCACTTCGGGAACTTCCTCTTCATCGACGCATCTGGTTCCCAAGTCTCGTCCTCAATACCGTCACAGTCCCACACGACTCTCACCAACGGTATACTCTTCCGGCGCAGCACCTTGACTCTCCTCTCGAGAATCCTCACAGGCCTCACCGCCAACGTCATGTTGGGCCGAAGATCCTCCGGAATCCTAGCCAACACCTCCTCAGAATCATGTAGACACCTCCGCAGCATCGAAACATGGAAGACCTTGTGAAAAGCCTTCATACTCTGAGGTAACTCCAACCGATAAGCCACCGGTCCGACCTGCTCCACAATCTTGAACGGACCCATAAACCTCGGACTCAGCTTAATCTCTGAAATGGATCTGTCAGGACCCCTCAACATAGCTGCCTTGAGATACACCATATCTCCCATATAGAGCCTTATATGGGCCATTTCAATACTCGCATGATAGCTGTCATAATGGTGTCCTACACGGCCTCCCATACAGAGCCTTATATGGAGCCATTTCAATACTCGCATGATAGCTGTTGTTATAAGCAAACTCTACCAGGTTCAGATGATCCGCCCAATGACCACCATAATCCAGTTACACATTCTCAGCAAATCCTCCAATGTCTGAATCGTCCTCTTAGACTGCTCATCCGTCTGAGGATGATACGCGGTACTCATATGCACCTTAGTGCCCATCTCAGCCTGAAATGCTCTCCAGAACGCTGAAGTAAACCTCGGATCCCTGTCTGACACAATACTTGCTGGCACCCCGTGCAGCCTCACTATCTCACGCACATACTTCCTAGCCAACACCACCGCTCCGTCGTTATTTTTGATGGCCAGAAAATGTGCTGACTTCGTCAGACAATCCATGATAACCCATATCGCATCATAGGTCCGTGACACTGGCAATCCCATAACGAAATCCATCGTAATTATATCCCACTTCCAATCCGGGATAGGCAAACTCTGCAATAACCCGCTCGGAACTTGATGCTCAGCCTTCACCAGCTGACACACATTGCACGCTGCAACCCAGCTGGCTACATCCCTCTTCATCCCGACCCAGTGATAATACCGTTTCAAGTCACGGTACATCTTGGTCGCTCCCGGATGAATCGATAACAGGCTCGAATGAGCCTCCCTCAGGATCTCCCGCCTCAGATCCTCATCCTTGGGTACACAAGCCCGCCCGTTCACCAGTATCATCCCACTCGCTGAGACCACATACTCTGAACCGGCTGCCTTAGAAGCATCAATCAATCCCTGATCTTTCTTGTGAGCAACTCGAATCCTGCTCAACAAATCCGCCTGGTTAGCTGACTCTAACCCCAATGGCTCCTGTGAAATCACATATAACCTCAACGTACTGATCTCGCTCACCAGAGCCTCCATATTGCGCTCCTGATCTGAAGCTACTCTCCTCAGACTCAACGCATCTGCAACCAGATTAGCCTTACCCGGATGGTACCCAGTCTCCAGGTCATAGTCTGCAACTAATTCCATCCAGCGCCTCTGTCTCTGGTTCAGCTCCGGCTGAGTGAAGAAATACTTCAGACTCTTGTGGTCTGTGAATACCTGCACCTTCCCGCCATACATATAAGACCTCCAAATCTTAAGTGCAAAGATAACTGCAGCCAACTCCAAATCGTGGGTAGGGTAATTGCACTCATGCTTCCTCAACTGCCTTGAGGCATACGCAATCACATTGCCCTGCTGCATCAGTACATAATCCAGACCAACTCCTGAAGCGTCTGTATACACTACATAAAGCTCACCCGGCTCGGGTAACGCCAATACTGGTGTACTAGTCAGCATCTCCTTCAGCTTCCCGAAACTCTCCTCGCAAGCTGAAGACCACACAAAAGGAACATCCTTCCCCGTCAGCTTCGTCATAGGCTGCGCCATACTCGCAAACCCCTTGACGAACCTCCGGTAATAACCTGCCAACCCAAGAAAACTCCTGATCTCATTGGCATTCCTCGGTCTATGCCAACCTCTGATAGCCTCTATCTTAGCCGGATCCACATACACCCCCTCTGCAGACACCACATGGCCAAGAAAACTCATCTCTCGCTGCCAGAAACTGCACTTACTCAACTTCGCATACAGCTTCTGCTCCCGCAGCTTCTCCAGAACCAACCTCAAATGTACCTCGTGCTCTTTCGGACTCCTCGAGTGTACCAGGATATCATCTATGAAGATGATCACGAACACGTTCGGATACTCCTGGAACACCCCGTTCAGCAACCGCATGAACGCTGCTGGCGCATTCGTCAACCCAAACGGCATCACCACCCTAGATCAACCCGCATGATCTCTGAGGTCCACATCGAATCCTATGCTTATCCACACGTTTTCAGACTTCATTGCTCCAAACTCATCAATACACCCCTCATACTCTCAGGAACGCATCCCTTGAGCTCTCGGTATCTGCAGGGGAACAACCATCTCCTCGAGAGAACCACCATCTCTCAGTATAACACAGGAGACCCACCATCCCCTAGTGAAATACTCGAAAAACAGGAGACTAACCATCTCCCCATGAGTTGTTCGGGTATCTACTTATACCCTAGAGCAATAAATTCTTAAACGTTCAAAAAGCATTTCAGACCAGAGCTACCTCCTGTGGTCTAATCAAGATATTTCTGGAAGTCGGCCTCACACCCTGATAAACCAACCTCCATGTCTTTCACTCCAACACGACTGTCCTCGATGACAATCCTGATGGACCCTATACCGATCCAACCCAATCCATACCAAGGATGACATCGTACAACTCCATCGGACTAATGATCAGATCTGCTGGCATCCACTCCCCGCCACCAGAACATCCACACCACGAGCCTGCCCGAAAGTAACCAATGTCCTACCACCAGCAACCTTAACTACTCCCGGCTGCTCCCCGGAATCGCTCTGGATCCCGCTACCCTCCGTACACTCCGAGTAATGAAGCTATTTGTACCTCCCGAACCACTATGACCTCTCGGACTCGGTTCCAAAGTGCTTCCTCACTTCCTCTTCTGTCCTTGGGCTGGCTTGCCGCCCCTGCTGGAACCCGACTGATGCCTCCTCTGCTGCTGCACCGGTGGGCTAACCACCACAGCCTGCTCCCTGATATCCTCCTCGATCGCAGTAGCCGTCTCTACCAACTCCGCCCTCGTGGCAACTTACTCGCCCTGCAGCGAGTCCTCAGATCAGCTCGAAGTCCCCCGAGGAACCTCCTCACATGGGCCTGCTCGCCCTCCATGCCCCTCCCAGCATGTACCAACAGCCGACTAAACTCCAAGTCAAACTCTATCACAGTCCGACCTCCCTGAGTCAGGTTCATAACCTCGACTCCATCCCATCCACCGCCTCTTGCGGAAAATACTTGGCGTTAAACTCTGCCAAGAAATCCTCCCAGACCATCTCGGCCTGCACTCTCCTGGCTTCGACGCCTCTCCACCAGAGATGCGCGTCACCATCCAGATAGTGAACCGCCAGGTCCACTCTGTATCCCTCAGGACACCTGATCGAGCGAAAATTACGCTCCAATCTCCGCCGCCACTCATCGGCCTCCTCAGGCTTGGCACCACCCGAGAAAAACCTGGTGTCAATCCTCTGCATCTGCTCCATCCTCAGGTAGGATGAAAGCTCCTCCGTAACCGCTACACCCGGCTGCACACCAGCCACTACCGGTTGAACCCCAGCCACCACTGGCTGCACACCAACCCCACCTGGCTGAACTCCCGGAGCCTGACCCGGAGCCGGTACCCCACCTGGTAACCACTCCAGAATCAACTGTAGCAAACCCGCCAGACGATCGTCTCGGTCTTGGGCCACACCTACGGGAGCACCCCACCTGGGCCCCCCGCACCACCAGCTACCTCGGGACCCACATTGGCCCCACCAGCCCTCACGCTGGCACCCGTAGTAGTCACACCCATAGACCCCTCCCGAAACACCTGCGAGTCTGCTACTTGCTCTTGCGTGGTCTCCTGAGTCACACTCGCGGCATCAGACTCAACTTGCAGTCCTTGCCCGCGCCCAACACGACCACCTCGTCCCCACGGTCCCCACGACTTCTGTCTCTAGCCACTCTAGCCATCACTCTGCCCTAACCAGCAGACTACTAAGTACTAGAAAACAGAAAATCATAAAAACACATACCGTGGAATCTCATTGAAGGCTCGGAAGAGATGATCTAGGACTCCATACCCACACAACAATCAATTGATATTCTAGCCCTAGAACCGCTAGAGCTCTGATACCAAAATGAAACAACCCTACCCAAAAGTTTTAAAAAAATTTCCCTTCAGATTATTATCATCACAGATAATAATCCTCAATTGGATCAATACAACATGCGGAAACATAAAACAATTAAACCAATTCAATCAATTCAATAATCTCATACTTATTAAATCTAACCGGTTCAATTCAATAATCCAAACAATAGCCAATAACCAATAAACCCATTAACTACAACTCAGAATTCACTAGCAACATAGCAATTCTACAACAGCACACAGCCATACGAGACCCTAGATCATCTCTCCTTCCTGGCCATGATTCCACGATCACATTTTCTCTTTACCTGCAACACATGGTAAAAAGAGTTGCATGAGTATTATCACAAATACTTAGCGACGCGGTCATCCCGTCTACGGATTATTTAAGTGTAGACATAACAATCAATAAAGAACCAGGATGAGCACACAAACAAGCAACAAGAACCACCAACACGAACAAGTACAGAGACTCTGTGTCGATTGACACAGCCACTAGGTGTCGATCGACATGACTCCGTCCTGTGTCGATCGACACACCACCATGGTGTCGATCGACACGACAACCCAGAAACGAGCCTATCCTCTCGTGGCTCGAATCTGTCGCGATTCGTCGAGTCACCTGCACAATTCTAACCACAAAACACAAAAAACACCAAACAAACGCATTCCATCAATCCCTATGCCCACACAAACCCACGATCACGCACTTACCTCGAAGAATCGAAATGAGAATGGAACCAACGGTTACAAAAAGACTTGTACGCGACGAACCACTGGTCCAAAACCAAAACAGCCGACTGTTCTGGAAACTAGACAGACACAGCTACGCGTAGGTATGCGGATAGCCTCCAGAATCCTTCTGGTTCGATCGGAAATCGACCCCGAAGCCGACTGATCGCAGACAACTAACACTACAAGAAAAAAGGGGTTTTTCCGACCGAATTTCCGACGGAGAATATTCGGTCGGAAATTCTCGACGGAAATCCGACGGATTTCCGATCGTTTTCCGACCGGTCCAAAATCGGTCGGAAATTTCCGACGGAAACAATTCCGTCGCAATGCGGTTGCAATATCGGTAGGAAATCGGTGGGAAAATAAATCGGTGGGAAATCCGTCGGAAAATTCGGTTGCGGCGGTGGGAAATTTCCGACGGCTATTGCAACGGCCATTATCGGTCGGAAATCGGTCGGAATTTCCGACCGATTTCCGACCGATATGATTTTTCCGACCACCTGTACCTGACGGACATATTGGTCGGAATTCCGTCGGAAACATGTTTTTCCGACGGAATTCCGACCAATATGTCCGTCGGAAAAACCTCTTTTTTCTTGTAGTGTAATCTGCACAGACCTAAGAGTTCAAACGGTCATAACTCGATGAATAATCAACGACATGACGAACCGTTTTCGCTTATATCAAGAGCAGAGATCGGAGAACTTACCCACCAAGTTTCACCCCAATCCGTCTCGAATAACCCAGCCGTTTGTCCTCTCAAACATCCGAATAGAATCTGTTCTCACCCACAAAGCTCTCAAGAACAAAGCCTCTCTCTCTCAAACCTCTTTCAAAACCCTAACTTCTGATTTCTGATCAACAAAAACGGCCAGAACACTGTTTCTGCCTTTTATATCGAAACCTAGGGTTTTCCTTAACCAGCCCACCAAACTGGACAATTAAACCGAACCTGCTGGTCTAATTTAACCCCGTGTCGATCGACATACACCACCCGTGTCGATCGACATAACGCCCAAAACCCGACTTCTCCTAAGTCCAAAACACATGTGTCGATCTACACACCACCCTGTGTCGATCGATACCCACCAAAAATCCACTTTTAGGTTCACGGGCGTTACAGTATTTTTGATTTTTTTCCGGCGGAAACCAAAAAAACAGGAGTGAGACCCCAATTTTTTTTTTTTAAATTTTTTGCATAAACAGATAAATAAGAGTAGGGCTATTTTTGTCTTCTCACATATGTTTAATCGAAAAAGGGGCATGAAGATGAGAAAAGGAGGAGGGAGAAGAAGATACCATTACACATGTGTTTGAGCAAAACGTCCTTTACAGATCATGTCTCGAAGTCCTTATAGTCTCTTCAGAATTGATGGGGGTATTTAGACGATTCCCAACGCTAAAGGAGGAGGGAGAAGAAGATACCATCTCTCAAAAGAGAGACTATAAAAAAGATAAGAAACTCTTGGTCATGTGTGTAGGGGTCAGACTTCACCCTTGTGAGATTGATATAGCGAGGAGGTCAACTCCGCAACGTCCTGACGAATTCACAACAAGTCTACAAAGGCCCAGTCTGAATCTAGGCCCAAAATGACATTAAGCCCATAAGCAAAATGGGCTTAATGGAATAATTGGCCTAAATTAGATTAATTGCCTAATGGGCTAAGCCCATTTTATTAGCTGGGTCATTTTAGATATTTCACTATATATAGCTCATTGTACTCACCCAAAAGGGGGATCGGAACATTCGACATAAAACATCTCTTGTAACAGCTTTCTAAACAGCTAATAAAACTCTCTTGAGATCTTATCGTTTGGTGGCTTATCGCATAGCTTTGCAAACCCTAAAAACATCATTTAAATATTAATTGGGGAGAATCTACCCTCCACAATTTGGAGCCGAATGTGGAGAACTTGTGAAGCTTCTCAAAAGACCACCGCGCCGAGATCAGGAGAGATGATTCTCGAGGGAGACAACAGCGAAAACAACCCTCAACAACTTGCCATGGACGGATCTGCAACCAAGGACTCCGAAACAAGCGCGAACACACCCAAAGCCATCACCGATCCTGAAACCAACGCGAACGCGTCCGGAGGAAACAACACCGCAGGGGACAAGCCCGCAGAAAAACCATCGCAGCTCGCCACGGAGATCACGCAGATAAAGAGAATGTTTGAAGAAATCCTTAGGAAAACAAGGGAACAGGACAACTTCAACAACACAATGAAGAACCGGATGGATTCCTTAACCGCGGCAAGCCACGGAAAAGCGACAAGGTTTACACCCCAATTCATGGACCGTATCGCCTTGACAGCGCTTAACTTCTCTACGCCGTCAGAAGCTCAAAGAATTCGTCGACGTCATCCACTCGATCTAAGCGCCGACCCGACTCCCGGAAGTAGAGGACAAGACATCAACAAAGGCAAAGCGATAGCTGGCGGCTCGGCATAGGCGGTAGGCCCCACACAGCCTAGCAGTTTGGCATCGGTAGACAAAATAGCACTACATGGCGGTTCGGCATCAGTAGGCAAGCCTGCGTCAGTGGTCGATCTTGAGGATGACGCCGAAGAGGATGACTCCGATGAGCCCAAAGAACCAAGGCAGAAGGCTGCAGGACAAACCTATTACCCAGAAGATGAGCAGTACGCCTTTGAGCTCGCCGAAGAAGAAGAACGTCTCCGCTGGGAGAGACAGCGAACCGCCGAAGAGGAAAAACGTCTCCACTGGAAGAGACGGCGAACCGCTAAAACCCGTAGAGTTGCACCACGAATGCAGCAGGATGAGTTAGACGAGCTCCGTGCCTCTATGTACCGAACTAATATGGATCTAAAGGCGATGCGCTCACAAATGCATCGAGCGACCAGCACGGCGCCGGAGATTGATCGAGTGCTTGAAGAAGCGCAACGTACGCCTTTCACTGCTCGCATCTCAAAAGCAAGGTTGTCCGACCCTGGAAAGATTAAAGTGACAGCCTATGAAGGGAGTTCTGATCCAACAGATCACATCACCGCTTTCACTATAGCAATGGGACGAGCCAACTTCAGAGAAGATGAAAGGGATATTGGTCAATGCCATCTTTTCGTAGAACACCTCAAAGGGCCAGCTCTCCAGTGGTTTGTTGGGCTCGAGAGTAACTCCATTGATAGTTTCAGCCAGTTGTCAGCGGTCTTCCTCAAACAATACGCTATCTTCATAGAGCGAAAAACTCAGGGAGCCGACCTATGGACAATGACGCAGGGGCCTGCGAAATCCCTCCGCAACTTCGTCGAGCTGTTCAAGACCACTGTCAAGGGTAAAAGGCGTTGACGACTCATCGGCCCTCGAGGCCCTGAAGAAAGCACTATGGTACGAGTGAGACTTCTGGAGAGAAATAATCGTGAACGAGCCGGCAACAATCCAAGACGCTCTCCATCGGGCAACTAGGTTCGCAAGGAGTGAGGATAAAATGAAATTATTGGCAGAAAGACACGGAAAGACAAAACAGCCTAACGCTCCCCCCCAGAATCAGAACCAACAAGGCAACAAAAAGAACAACTAAACGCCTGGATTTGTGGAGCATGAAGGAGGATTTAGGGGTGCACATAATTATCAAGTGGATTCTCCCGGTTACGGCCGAAAACGAGGCCGAGGTTGCGAAAGAGACACAATGAGCAATACCTGGATCAGAGGTCAAGACTCTTACGACAAAGCAACTTATTGCGACCATTATCGCATCCACGGGCATTCAACTGCCAATTGCAGGTTTCTCGGTCGAATGCTTGCCGCGAAGCTGGCAGCTAGCCAGCTTAAGGGGGACTTCAATGAACTACGGGGCGACTTGATCCCTTAAGAGGGTATGTAGGCAGTTCATCTTTGGATGAGCTTAGTTGCCCCCTCCTTAAAAAAGGGGGGAATGGGTACGTATACTCGTATACTGCCCTCTTTGTACACGGCTTGTCGTATTGAATAAATCAAAAGCCAAGTGTTTACTTGCAAACTTATCAAAAGCCAAGTGTTTACTTGCAAACTTATCAAAAGCCAAGTGTTTACTTGCAAACTTATCAAAAGCCAAGTGTTCACTTGGAAACTTATCAAAAATCAATTATCAGAAGCCAAGTTTTCACTTGCATATTCATCGAAAATCTTCTCTCAAACAGACTTCTTCTCCTTGTTAACTCGCTATTGTTGGCTACAGTGACGAACTCTCTACATCCCCAGTGGATAAAGCGCGCTATATAAATTCGGTGTTCATTGCTGGAGCGGACTTGTTCACGAGAACATATCCGTAAACCAGAATGTTCAACTCAAAAACCCAGCACACAACAAATCGCTGGTCTAAATTCAGTGTTCATTGCTGGAGCGAACTTGTTCACGGGAACATATCCGTAAACCAAAATGTTCATCTCAAAAACCCAACAACTTAATCGTTGGTCATTATGCAATAACGTGTTCATTCTCGAAGCGGGTATGTCGACGGAGGCTCGCCCGTAAACCAAAAAGTTCATCAGAAAACCCAGCTAATCTATCGCTGGTCCTAACTCTAATATGGTTGAACTTTGGAAACGAACAATTCAATGACAGCATGCCTCAAAACCAGAACAACCATCATCCCAACTCAAATCGTTATCTCAAATAATGCAAGACAAAAATGATGGTGAACAAAAGGATAAACACCTTCCAAGCTGAATCAAATACTGAGTCTAAAATCAAAAGTACAACAAAGTGTTGAAAAAAAAAACATAACTAAGACGCGGTCTCGTTAACATCATCAAGAATCTCGAAGGCATGCTTAGAAGGAATCGCTGCCATAGAGTTTGACAAATCATCATCGCTTGACGAATTAGAGGAACTCGAATCCGAGTCAGCCTCCTCTTCAACGGCATCAGCGTCCAACTCCTCAACTCGATCATCAGTCGCGATAACCGGCGAATCCTTAAGGATCCCTTCAAGTTCGCGCACATGATTAGCAAACACCTCGTCTGCAAGTGATAGGTCTACCTCCTACTTCTCAAGCTCAATAAGCTCTTCGCAACTGAAGCAACTTTACGGACTCAATGTTACTCTGGACTTCAGCAAGATCAATTATGTCAATCCTTGGTTAGCCATTGATCGCTCTAATCTTCTCCATAGCACGGACGATCCTCGCCTCATACTTTGCCGCCAGTTCACGTTTCGCTTCATCAACAGCTCGTTGCACAGCTGCATCTTGAAGTTTGGCAGCAACATTTAAGCGGGTGTTAAGGTCAGAGACTTCCTTCTGAAGATGCTTCCTCTCGGATTCAGACTCTGTAAACGTTCCATCCATCTCGCGACGCCTATCCTCGATTTCCTTCATAGCAGCTTCGAGAGTAACAACGCGATCCTCCGCGTCCCTTTTCGACTTCTTGTAATCGTCACAAGCCTTCTGAACGTTAGCAAGCTGACGAGTCAGTGAGCGAGTAGTCACCTCGTAGTCAATCGTGACCTTATTAAGCGAAGAAAAGAACTGCCAAACAGAGAAACGAATCACGCAAAACAAGTTAAAAAATCAAAAAGAAGGAAAAAAGAAATCACTATCCCACAAGAGTAACCGCAAAGTCTTACCGTCATGCAGTCGAGGGCCATGCTTGAGTAAGAACTCTTCTTCGACATTTGTTCTGGAGGGGGAAACTCAGTGCATGGGAAGACGATCTTGGACAGGTGTGACGCCGCCAGCTCGGCACTACTAAAAGATTTTTTCGAACCGGAAGAAAAGGATGAGTCCATCGCCACGTGATCGCGTTGAGGAGTCGATGCACGCCTTGATCTGTTTGGGCCATCTCCGCCAGCAATATCTTTGCCCCTGTCTTCTCGGGAACGCTTACAACTTGCCCCAGCATCATCATCCCTTCCCTGCGCATCATCATGACGCCTATACGAAGGTTCAGATCGACGATCAGTGATGACGACATCATTTCGCTCCAACGCTGGACGACGCTGCCTGGGTGCAAGGGTTCCAGCAGTGCTTGCTCTTGGAACTGACACTCTCACGTTATATCCTCTTCTGGCCTCGGCAGCTCTCCTTTCACGAGCAGAGGGTTACCTCACGTTGTCCGGCATCTCTGGCAAGGAAATCTGCGAAGTAACTCCGAAGCGACGAGCATGAGTTTCTCTGACTCTGCGTAAAGAAAAGTCTTCCTTCCAGCTACATTTCTCAGCAGCAAGTATATCACGAAGAACGAATAAGTCACTCGGCAACCTCTCAATACGACTCAAAACTGCAAAAACAACAACAAGAAAAAATGGTTAGAATCGCGAACCTCCATATGTAGGCAAGCAAAGAAACGGTGACTTTAAAAACCATCAAGGAATGGTAAGCTAAACACAAGAGCGCGGCAAGGTCTGCTACTGCAAGTCCCCCATCTCTTTCGAAGCATGTCTAGATGATCGCAACCAACAGATGCTTCATTGATTTTCACAAAGAAAAACTTTTTCGACCAAAAACGATCTATGTTGGGAAAATCTCTGACGACTTGGAGATCTGGTTTGCCCTTAAGGAAATAAAGAAGTTTGCCCTTGGAGCTAGTTTTTATAACCTCTAGAAAACTCAACTGATGGTCAACTCCGACTTTGTAGCCACACTCATAGCTGCGTACCATAATCCCGACCAAGTGGTGGATCCCGCTAGGCGTGATCTGAGCAACAGCAAGGTTGGTCCTCCATAAGAAGTCAAGAGTAGCGCCAGGGATTGGAAACCACAGGAAGCACGCATAAAATTATGCTTCATACAGAGTGAAGTAGCCCTCTGGAGGATGATCTGCCCGTACATCTGAGCAAGGAACAACTAGCTCGATTCCGTCGGGAAAACCAAAGCAAGCATTGAGAGAATCCAAAGATTTTGGAGTTGACATGGTGGATCCAGGCGGACCGGTTTCTCTCCGCTTTGCTCTCGGCTTCTTGGCAGCTGGACAAACAGCAATCTCATCGGTAACCTCATCAACCGCGACTAGAGCGTCAGAGTAGACCGGTCTCGACGAACTACCAGTGTCGGATGCTGGCGAAAGAACCATTCTCCTTCCAAGATGTAAGGGATCAGCGACCATCTCTCCAGAATCGTCTAAGTTTGAAATAGCCGCTGTGATGGCCTTTGCGCGTGAACCGTCAAGCTACGAGTCCGTGGAATCAGAAACCATCCTCTAAATTCACCTCTCCGTTGTACCAAAGATCAACGATCCGAATCAATTTCTCTCCACAAAGTCAGCCTAGCTACAAAGTCCTTGAACCACTGAGTCACAAAAAAAAAAAAATGGCCGAGTAACCTCAGTGAGTCAATTCGGCAGAGTCAACTCGTCAGATCTCGAACCGGCCGTTTTTCCCCCGATCTCGCCGTCGCCGTCTCCTGCCCATGGTCGCGTCTCGCTGTCGACTCACCGAGAATTCCGACGACATCGCCGGCGCACTCTCTCCCTCCTCATGGACTCTCTCTCTCCTTGCCGCTTTCTCTCTCTTGCCTCGCGAGGCGGTCGGAGCCCGTCATTGCCGCTGCAACATCAAGCAGGGACGAACTGTGCCGATCTCCAAGAAGAGTTCGCCGACGAAGAGGAAGACGATGATCGAGAGGCAACGGCGGCCGTCCAAAAAAAAAAACGTAAAAGAAAAATAACAATAAAATAAAGAGGCAGAAATGAGATGATTTTTTACCTTGTGCTTAGGAAAAAAGTGAATTGGTGGAAAATAACTCCAGGGAAGCAGACTTATTTATATCTGGAGAATTTCCTAAAATCACTTTGTTTTTGGAAAAATTCCTGAAATTTTCCAGCAGGCCTCAAAGCCCATTAACGCAACAAGACCATCAAGCTCCTCAGTTTCCTAAGACAATGAAAAAGAAAATTAAAAACAGGAAAACACCCAGACATCAGCTTGACTTGGAATAACAAGAACTTCCCGAGTTCGATGACAAGACGTCCACGCCTGGCAACTTCGCGGTCCAACATATCGATCTCAGACTCCATAAACTTTTACCTTGACATCATCATAACTCGATACTGCCAAGCTGGGGGGCTAACTGTAGGGGTCAGATTTCACCCCTCTGAGATCGATATAGCAACGAGGTCAACTCCGCAACGTCCTGACGAATTCACAACATGTCTACAAAGGACCAGTCTGAATCTAGGTCCAAAATGACATTAAGCCCATATTATGGGCTTAATGGAATAATGGACCTAAATAAGATTTATTGCCTAATGGGCTAAGCCCATTTTATTAGCTGGCCCATTTTAGATATTTCGCTATATATAGCTCATTGTACTCATCCAAAAGGGGGATCGGAACATTCTACAGAAAACATCTCTTGTAACAGCTTTCTAAACAGGTAATAAAACTCTCTTGAGATCTTATCGTTTGGTGGCTTATCGTATAGCTTTGCAAACCCTAAAAACATCACTTAAATATTAATTGGGGAGAATCTACCCTCCACAATGTGTCAGTTCATGATAAATTTTAATTTTTTATATTTAATTAATTAATTTAGTTTCATCAAAAAAAATAATATTATATTGATGAGATTTTTTTTTTTTTGTCGGCAAACTATTGTATTAATTAAAAAGAAACACCATCGTAGGATACAAGCATCCTTTGATGGCAGATACATGCCTGCTTAACGGGTAAGCATACCCACGCAGAAAACATAAAGCCCATGAAAGGGCAAAGACAACCCTCTGAAGAGGGACAAGGAATCCTACAAAGAGGAAGACAAATTCCCTCAGAGGGAAACATCTAAATCCCGATAACTGGGATACTATCACCACAAATTGGCGGAATGCCATGATGGAAAACTGCCTAGCATAACAACTACGATAGCAGTGCAATACCGTTGTAGTGTATGCGTTAAACAGATGCGAACCTAGGAAGATCTTTAACTTAATAACTAATACAATATTGCCAACCAAATTACCAACAAAAACTAAAACTAATAACCCACTAACTATTTTACACAGAATATGCCAAAAAAATGCTTCCCATAGAAGACGTGGACTTCGTTTAGCCAAACACAAGGACCCACGTGGGTGAATAATTTCTTCAGAAAGAGGTAGTGGAGCACACGTGTCTTTATCCGAAGATTCTTGAAGAAGTATTGCACCGCCTCTCGTTACATCGTGCGTATCGCTGGGAAAGATTTTCCGGCAAGATTCCAGGGTTATAGCGATAGGAAAAGACTTCTCAATTCTCACCATTAAAGAAACCCCCCAACACGATAAATCGCGTGTTTCAGCCCGGGGATGGAGGATTTCTGACGACATCTTTTGAGAAATCAAGAAGCAAACAAAAAACATTCGAATCCGTCGGATCTCCATCCTGCATATGAACCAATAAAAGTCAAAGCTTCCATCAACGCCAACTCTAGGCTGGGTTTGTTGAGAAGCTAAAAGGGATTGGTCGTAGAAGGGAGAGCCGAGGTGTTTATTTTTATACAAGCACTCACGGCGCCATCGCCGAGGCGACGATGACCACCAGAGGCCAAAAAAGTCGAAATTTGACGAAAGAGATCTCAGATAGAGCAAAGGGAAGAGAGAAAGGAAGAGAGAGAAGAGATTATATTTATGAGATATTTTTGAAAATCTCTTTGCATTGGGTATGCTCTTAGAAAAGCTATATTTAAGTTTGAGAATTTGAAACAAGTATCATATCTTATGAAATAGTTATCTGTTATAGAATTGTCGATATAATAGTTCTCACAATTTGTAATAAAATAATAATAAATTCAGACGATTGAAAAAAAAAAGTTTAAGAATTTCTGAAAATATCACTTTTGAAATGCTATTTTTCAAAATTGTCACATTTTTGAAATTTTTTTGAATATGTTACTAAAATTAGATTTTTTATCCAAAATATCATCCAAGTTTGGTTTTCAATTTATGTTAGGATTTAGGGTTTGTTAGGAGTCAAAATTATTTTAGAGTTTAAATTTTTTAACTAATGGCATTTTTTAAAATAAACAACTAATACCGGTATTTTTTAAAATAAATACACTAAAAATAACATTTTTGAAATTATTCATTTAAATTTTAAGAGTTTTTCTGTGACTAAATATATCGACTTGTATGTCTTATATATTACACCAATTCATTTTCATATTTGATGCAGAATTATAACATGTTATTCCTAAAATGATGATCCTTTTTAAAGTTCACTTCGAACTGAATCGCATTATAATAAAGATTGATAACATATTTTATTTGGATAATTGACATTCAATAGACCGTTTTAATTCGATCAAATGTGGGTTTTCTTACACTATGTTAAGTTTCATAAGTTTCTATCTAAAAAATAGTATTTGACAATAAGTAGAAGTCATAATGAATGTGTCCTATTTTTTCTCAGAAACAAATAAATTAATGTGTCATACGTTAAACAAACAAGAAAAATTTGCTAAATTGACTCATTTTGAAATTAGGAATGTCTCAATAACTTTTATACACATATCTTTTTGTCCCAATAACCTTTGATATTTTTATAACCTAATTTTAACCTTCAATATTAGTAAAAATGAATTTTTCAAAAAAATTTCAAATTTTTTAAAAAAAAAACAAAATATTCATTTATTTTCGGTTTCCTTTTTTTAACATACAAAAGAATAAAAAAAAATTCAAACTAAATATATAAAATTAAAAAAAATGTGTTTTTTCCAAAAACACTTCAAAAACATTTGACAAAAAAAATCAAAATTGTTTTTGACGGAAAAATGTTTTTGAAAAGTAAATACCGAATAAAATGATTTTTGGAAAGTAAATACCGAATAAAATGATTTTTGGAAAGTAAATAACTAATGGTCCTAGATTTACGGGATTAAAACTAACTTTGGTAGAATATCCTTTCTACTATTTGGTAGAAAATAGAGAAAGTGGTAGATAAAAAGGGTAGAATATGTATTATGCGTATCATAGAAGACAGAGTCATTGGTAGAAATAGTATTCTGCAGTTGGTAGTACTAAAGCAAATTGGTGGAATGTGCAATCTGCGATATAAAGAACTTGAACAATTAGTAGAATACTTCTTTCTACCACTCGTAGATTTATACAAATTTCGCAGAACATCTAATCTCCTAGTAGATTCGACCATGGTAGAAGAAAAAATAAATAATTTTCTGTCAAGATTTTTTTTGAAAAAAAATATAAACATGAATCCATATGCCTTATACATTATTCTTTTGTATTTTCCTGATTTTATAAAATTATAAAAACTATTTATTTGTAATTTCTAATATTAATCAAAGGGTAATATAGGAAAAAATTGGTAAAAAAAAAGTCAAAAGTTATTGTGACAAAACCAATTACTATGTGAGTCAATTTAGTAAAATTCCGAAGAAACAACTAGATAGGTAGGTTACGATGGTTTTAGTTTATAATTATTGTCCTCTATTCTGATATCAAAGTACCGTACAAATTTGATAAACAATTAACAAGCTAAGACTAGTGTTCAGTCAAATAATATATCGACAAGTTGATAAATTAATATTGTGGTTGGAGAAGGCCACAATTTTACACAAATCAATTCAACTAATTGATTGATTGGTGACGTACAACAACTTTGGAGTTTTTTTTTTAATTTTGGTCACGCAACTTTGGAGTTTAATGAAAGAAGATAAACGAAAGAAAAAATGCATCGCCTTGAACATACTATAGACACTGTGGGGATTCTTATATAGTTCCTATGTATCATAATAGTTTATGGTTAAAAAATTTACACACAAATTAAAAAAAACATTAATTTTTTTAATTTTTATTAAATTAAAATATTATTTATCATTTATTTAAATTCAATTCAACCAATAGTAAATCAAATTGCAGAATGCAAATAGTCATAACAAATTAAAAGACATTTAATTTTGTATTGAGAACTGAAAAGTTAACTAATTAGTTTGAAACAAAGAAATTTTCATAAAATCAATTATTAATTTAAAACATTTCATTTTGATGCGGAATTCCTAAAACGTTGGTTACATACTTACATGGGAAATAGTCCACATTTAATATTTTAAGTCTGTGTAAATTAGTAATTTTTTTCGCTGATTTAATTATCCAATTATCAGTTTCTAAAGATGTGTTACAAAACTTACATTTCATGACAATATGTTTGCTTGTGGTGCACGTAGCCTTGGACCTAATCAAGAACGAGCAGGTAGGCGCCATCATCGGGCCAAGAACCTCTATGCAAGCCGAGTTTATGATCAGACTGGCCAACAAATCTCAAGTACCAACCATCACATTCTCTGCAACAAGCCCTCTTCTGACAAACATCAACAGCCCTTACTTTGTCCGAACCACTCTCAACGACTTATCCCAAGTCAGAGCCATTGCAGAAATTGTCAAATACTTCGAGTGGAGAAGCGTCATCGCTATTTGTGTGGACAACGAATTCGGAGAAGGAATTATGCCCTATTTATTCGTCGCTTTACAAGACGTGCAAGCTTATGTAGTCTACAAAAGTGTGATCTCACCGGAGGCTAACGATGACCAGATTCTCAAAGAACTTTATAAGCTCATGACAATGCAGACAAGGCTGTTCGTTGTTCACATGCCACCGAATCTTGGTTTTCTGGTTATTCAGAAAGCTAGAGAGATAGGGATGATGGAAGAAGGATATGTATGGTTATTGACAGATGGACTAACGAATTGGATTAGATCTAACGAGCCCGGTAGCAGCTTGGAGAATATGCAAGGGGCGTTGGGTGTGAGGAGCCGTATCCCCAAATCGAAAAAGCTCGAAGACTTCATTTTGAGATGGGAGAGAAAATTCAAGAAAGAGAATGCCATGATGGTGGATGATGCAAAACTGAACGTTTTCGGATTATGGGCGTATGATTCGATCACTGCATTGGCCATGGCCGTGGAGAAAACCAGCATATTGACCTTGCGGTATGAAAATGCGAGCGTCTCTTCAAATGATAAGACGGATTTGGGGGCCGTAGGGGTCTCTAACTATGGTCCAAGTCTTCTAAATGCTCTCTCGGATGTAAGATTCAAAGGTTTAGCAGGAGAGTTTAAACTCATTGACGGTCAGCTCGAGTCATCAACTTTTGAGGTCATTAACTTTGTTGAAAATGAAGAGAGATGTTAGACCCAAAATTTACAAGGGCAAACTGATATCATACTGAAGAAAATTATAGAACAATATGAATCTGAAAACAACCAATAAACTACCGTAAACGGATTTGGAATTGAGGTGAGCAAAGTCGAGATTAAGATCTCTCTCCTTAATTCTTTAAACGCCCGTAGTGTGCCGGTTTGATACGCTCAAGAATCCCAGGATAAAACTGCTTCATCATGTTGTCTCGCATCACTCGAAATCAACATCAATCGAACCACTATACTACGATATACTCTCTGCCTAAGAACTTACTTTTTAGTGTATGAGACTTACAAAAAACAGAGAAAAGATGAGTGAGAGAGAGTTGTGATCGAATGTCCTCGTCAATAATGAGACCCATGCTATGTTTTTATAGCAAATGAGGAGTGGTTGTGACATCCACCTTCTCCCATCACGTTAGCTTAATTAGAGAATAAATTAAGTGGGATTTGGCGTGATATAGGGAGGTAGTGGAGATGATTTGGAATGAGTGGAGACAGAAAGTGAGACCTCACGAGATTTAGGGAGGAAGTGGAGGCCTTGGAAAGATTCAAGGAGGAGAAGATATTTGTTTATCTTCTAATCCACTTAACCAAGCCATAAAATCGACTCTATCAAACCGAGTCTGAAACCACAAACCGATTTGATCATCAAACCGTATTAAACCCCAAACTGTCCCGATCACATTTCTCATTCACACTTAACCACATAAATGACATTACAAACATGTCCATACAATGACACATGAATATGTCATTCACGATCCAACAATCCCCCACATGAATAGAAATGACTCTAAACATATGCAGACTCAAGTGACTTTATTACCTAAAACTAGACAGACTCTTGAGAGTATATGCGAAAACTAACTGTGTCTGAGTTGGTGGCATTTTTTCAGCATTGAACCACTCATTGTTAATACCTGTCGGATTTACTTGGCCAGATGGTGAACATGATGTCTTGAACCATCCGGAGTTTGGTGTAAACCTAGACAACAGGTAAAACTCAGCTTCGTTTTCTCGTAGAACGTAGTTCTCTATTGTGTTCATTGTGGCCTTGAACTTGCCTGGTTAATCATGAGTAAACTTGGAGAATATAGCCTTTTTCTTCATTCTCCTAGAAACGGCAGCATTTCACACTCACAAGGTGATTTACCATCAACTTTGTTTGCAGAGGTATCCTGTATATACTTCATTGGTACCTCAAAGTTGTAGACTCAAATCATTAAAAGCAAAGCTTATCCTCTACTCATACAGGAAGCACTGTTCATCATCCTAGGAACTGGGAGAAGACAGAAGTCTCTTAGTGCTCTTAGCAAATTTAGTTTGATTTAGTTTTCCCTTTGAACCTACATCATGGGATCTCCAATCATAGTAAGTTGGGTTTCCATCAAACGTCCTCTTAAGTCATAGGCTTTAAACCCATTCCTCTTGATGATTTTGCAACTTGATCTCGTGTCAAACCTTTAGTAAACGGATCCGCTAGGTTGTCTACTGACTTGATGTAATCTAACGTGATTATACCATTTGAGATTAGTTGTCTAATGGTTTTATGTCGTCTTCTGATATGACGAGACTTACCATTATATAGGTTATTATGTGCCCTAGCTATACCTGATTGACTATCACAGTGTACACGAATTGGAGGCACATGTTTCTCCCACATCGGGATATCTTCCAAGAAATTTCGAAGCCACTCTGCTTCCTCTGCTGCTTTGTTTAAAGCTATAAACTCATATTCCATGGTCGATCTGGCCAACAGAGTCTGTTTGGAAGATTTCCAGGACACTGCTCCACCGCCAAGTGTAAAGATGTATCCACTAGTGGATTTTGAGTTTTTGGAATCTGCAATCCAGTTTGCATCACTGTATCCTTCCAAAACTACTGGTTCTTTACCATAGTGTAAGCCATGATTTTTGGTATAACGTAAGTAATTTAATACTCTTGTTATAGCTTTCCAATGTTTATGTCATGGATTACTAGTATAGCGACTAAGTACATTTACTGAGTGCGCCAAATCGGGTCTAGTACAATTTGTTAAGTACATCAGACTCCCGATTACTCTTGCATACTCCACTTGTGACACCGCATCACCAGAATTTTTGGTCAGGTGGAGTTGCGGGTCCACTGGAGTTTTTGCAGTTCCACTTGAGTAGTTTTTGATACTATCAAGTATCTTTTCAGCATAATGGTCTTGGGATAGGGTTATTCCTTCAGAGGTTCTTATAATTTTTATCCCTAGAATAACGTCTGCTAGTCCCATGTCTTTCATGTCAAATTGTCCTTTGAGCATGTTTTTTTGTCTGATTGATTATGTCTTTATTGCTTCCAATAATGAGCATATCATCTACATATAGACCTAACAAAATATACCCTTTTGGAGTAATTTTAATGTATATGCATTTATCACATTCATTTATGCCGAACCCATTTGACATCATTACGTTGTCAAACTTTTCATGCCATTGCTTAGGCGCTTGTTTTAAGTCCATATAATGACTTTACTAGTCTACAGACTTTGTGTTCTTGTCCTGGGATAACAAACCCTTCAGGTTGTTTCATATAAATCTCTTCTTCTAAATCTCCATTTAGAAAGGCAGTTTTTACATCCATTTGATGGATTTCTAGATCTCGTAAGGCTGCAATGCTTATGATCATCCTGATTGAAGTTATCCTCGTCACCGGAGAATAGGTGTCAAAGAAATCTGATCCTTCTTTTTGTCGGAATCCTTGTACCACAAGTCTGGCCTTGTACTTATCTATTGCGCCATTAGTCTTCAATTTTTGTTTGAAGATCCATCTACACCCAAGTGCTTTAAAACCTTGTGGTAACTCGGTTATCTCATACGTGTGATGTTGCAGGATAGAATCCATTTCACTATTGACGGCTTCCTTCCAATAACGTGCGTCCGGTGTAAACATGGCTTCAGAGTATGTTCTTGGCTCTCCTTCTGCCAGAAACGCTTCTACCAGAAAGGCTACCAAAAAGTCATCCCCAAATGATTTTTCCTTACGAGCTCTTTTGCTTCGTCTAGGTTCATTTTCAACTTCTTCTACTTCATTTGCTGAAGTACCGGAAGTGCTTGCTTCGTCTCGTTGTTCACGAGTTCGCTTTGGATTATTTTTGTCCCTACACGGGAATATATGTTCAAAGAATGATGCATTTCTTGATTCCATAACTGTATTTGTTTGTATATCTGATATTTCTGATTTATGCACTAGAAATCGATAAGCACTACTGTTGTGTGCATATCCTATAAAAATACAATCTACAGTTTTAGGCCCAATTGTGGCCTTTTTGGGTGGTGGTACTGCCACTTTTGCTAGGCACCCCCCACATTTTTAGGTATTTGTACGAAGGTACTCTACCTTTCCAAAGTTCATATGGCGATTTACCAGTAACTTTATGTGGAATCTTGTTGAGGATATAATTTGTGGTAAGCAGAGCTTCCCCCCCCACATATTCTGGGCTAACCCATATTCCTGCAACATTGCATTCATCAATCTCTTTTAGAGTTCGTTTTTTTTTTTTTTTTTCGTTCCGCAACTCCGTTAGATTCTGGTGAGTAAGGAGCATTTATTAAATTTAATTGAAACGATTTTTCGATTCAATTAAACTTAGTAACTCGTTTCACAAAAATGTTATAAACATTTGTGAAAATACGTTATCATGTTGTTTTGGTAAATCTTTTATTTGCGAAATAAATATCAATAACCAGAACCCAACCGATTTAATAAATTGATAATCAATAATCAATTTTCGTTAGCTTATGATCAATTGGGCCGTAAGCAACAATAATGGTTCATTTGTTTGCTAACCAATTGTCAATAACCAAACTGGTTCCTTGTAAACCAGGTCAAATTAATTAAAAACCAAGCCATCGTCAACAATCACATGGACGAGTGATAAAGACGACTTGCTCATAAAAATTTTAGGCTTGCACAAAACGTTATAAAGCGTTTGCTGAGACTGCTTTTGGTCGCGTTAAAGACGGTTCACAAACCCGGTAAAAAGAATTTGTAAACACGTTTTAATTCTGATACAAGCAACCAAATCGATTCTTTGTAAACCGATTTTTGATTTCAAATCAAATGGCCCATTATTGAAGCCCAAATACTTGTGATTGTAAAAACAAATCACATAGCCCATTCTTTTCTAAACCAAAATAAAACCGGTTTTCTTATAAACCAGATCAAATGGATTTTAAGAAAACCCAGCCATCGTCTTCATCACTCGAAGAGAGTTGCAGGTTTTTAAAAAAAAATTCAGGCTTCTCTCAAATCGCTATAAGCGTTTGCAGAGACTAAATTTGTTGTCGTATAAAACGTTTCACAGAATCGCTATAAAGCGTTTGTAAAAACCGTTGACATGATCGCATTATAGAGCCGCTAAAGTGCGTTTATAAACTGCGTTTTTGTTTTGCTGTTACCGGATCGCAAACTCACCAGTAATGGTGTTCGCGGAAACGATTTACAGTAACGTTTTTTGGAGCGTTTCACAAACTCGCCATAAGACGTTCGCAGAAACAGAGAGTAGCAAATTTGATCGCGTAAAGACGGTTTAGCAGGAGCGCCAAAAGAGCGTTTGTAGAAACGAATTGCGTTTGTAGCTAAAACCGGATCGCAAAAAAAAAATCGACAAAGAAGATGTTTTCGAAACCGATTGAAATAGTCATAGGGGCGTTTATGGATTGCCACTGCCGGATCGCAAACTAGTCGTAAAGACGTTTACGGAACCAGATGAAAGTAGCGATGGCAAGTGTTTCGCAAACTCGTTTAAAGAAACGTTCGCGGAAACAGAGCATTGTTTCAATCCGATTGTAGCCAAAGTTAAGAGCGGATTTTGTTGGCATCAGTCTTGCGCTTACAGCACCAAACACTGACGGATTCAAAAATGGCAGACCACTCCCAAACTAAATTTGGGGCGTCGACTCATTTGACCCGTTTACACCAAATCCACCGCCACTAGTTACATCATTGATCGATGCATCTTTGGTCTGAACATCGATCAAAATCTGGTTGTTGTTAGTCATACTTCACGAATGAGACATAACTGTTTACACATGAAACAAAACGCAAAGAATTAGTATACTAAACGAAAACCAGAACCAAGTTCAAAGTGATTCTGCAAAATGAGCAAGTTAAATCGTATAAATAATTTATGTACTACTCTTCCAAAATAAAATAACACTAACAGTTTAAGCAATGTAAACTGCAGAGGATACATGCAATCTAGACAATTAGAATAATTGCTACAACACGTTGGTCAAAATATTCAAGAGACCCCAATGTCACAGACTGATTTCTTTTGATAATCAGAACGTGCGGCCTTAGCCCCTTCCTACCCGTGTAGTAGCTAAGTCAGCCTGTTTGTATTAATTTAGTGGGATGATTTGTAGAGAGGTTTAGAATTTATGGAAGTAATTCTCATTCAAAATTCGATGATGTTACAATGGAGATTTCACCCCTTTATATACACATCCACCTCCTTAACGGATGGCTTGGATTAAACCATGTGTCATGGTTAAGATCATGACACCTAAGTGTTCCACATCCTTCCTCTTCCTTCTACACCCTTCTATATTCTTCCAAAGAATTCTACACAATTCTTATATTATTTTACTTAGATATTTTACAAAGGCTTAAGGCTTAAGTAAAACCCTAAGAAGGCCCACTGGGCCGTGACTTATCCAATGGGCCGTGACATCCTCCCCCACCTAATCCGGTGACGCCCTCGTCGCCGAGTATGCCTTCAATGCCTCCCGGAATTGCCATAAGTCTTCTTCCGGTTTCCATGTTGCTTCCGCTTCCGGTAATCCCTTCCATTTGATAAGAAAATGGGTTTGTCTCGGAACTCCCCGTTTTCTTACTTCCTTAGACACTAACACCTTTTCAATCTCCTTGTCATATGACTTGGTCATGATTGGTGGTGCACGGGTCGAAACCCCTCGGTCTCGATCATTTTCGTTCGCGTGATAGGGTTTCAGCATACTTACATGGAAGACCGGATGGATTTTTAACGTATCCGGCAGGTTCAGTCGGTAGGAAACCTTTTCCACCTTCCCAGTTATTTCGAACGGCCCTTCATACCTTCGGATCAAGCCTTTGTGTAGGCTTCGAAATGCCTTGAACTGTTGTGGGAGTAACTTTACCAGAACAAGGTCACCCACTATGTCTTCCAAAGGCCGTCTTTTCTCATCTGCCCATTTCTTCATCCGTTTTTGGGGCTTCTCCAAACATGCTCGGGCAAGATCAACATGTTCTTCCCACTGTTTAACCATTATAAACGCCCCCGGACTTTTCCCTTCCACCCTTGGTGTTGCCAAAGTATGCGGGGTTAACGGCTGTTGTCCCGTTGCCAACTCAAACGGACTTCTCCCCGTGGACTCGTTGCGTTGAAGGTTGTATGAGAACTGGGCTATATCCAGTAATTTTTCCCAGTCCCGATGGTTAGCACTCATGAAGTGTCTAAGGTAACACTCCAACAACGCATTCACCCTCTCGGTCTGCCCATCCGACTGTGGGTGAAAACTAGTTGAAAAACTTAGTTCAGTTCCCAACATCCTGAACAATTCCGTCCATAACCGTCCGGTGAATCGGGGATCCCGATCACTCACAATATTCTGCGGAAGACCCCAAAGCTTCACCACATTCTTGAAGAACGCCCTTACTGCTTCTTCTGCGGTGCAGTCCCGATCACAGGCCACAAACGTTCCATACTTAGAAAACCGATCCACGATTACCATTATGGATCCAAACCCTTCGGATTTCGGCAAAGCACTGATGAAAGCAAGTGAAACCGAATCCCATGGTCTTTCCAGAACAGGAAGTGGCTGCAACAATCCCGCGGGCTGCTTATTCTCCGACTTGTCTTGTTGGCAAACTAAACAAGTCTTCACATAAAGCTCCACGGTATCTCTCATCCGTGGCCAATAATAATTTGCTTCGACAAGTGCCAAGGTTCTTTTCTGTCCCGGATGGCCTGCCCACCGGGTATCATGGCACTCCCGAATAATGTCTCGTCAAAGACTCTCCCATTTTGGGACATAGATTCGACGACCTTTGGTGTAGAGTAACCCATTCTCTACCCAAAATCGATGCACCTTTCTCTCGTTGGATAGCTTCATTAGTTCCTTGGCGACTGGATCACGCTCCAGCCCCTCCCGAATTCGGGCCATTATTGTCCCCTCGACTTGGCTCATGGTTGCTAATTCCGCTTTCCGACTTAATGCATCGGCTACCACATTCACCTTTCCCGGCTTATACTCTAAGGTATAGTCGAACTCAGCCAGGAAATCTTGCCATAGCGCCTGTTTTGGGGATAGCTTCTTTTGGGTCTAGAAATAACTCGTCGCCACGTTATCCGTTTTGATCGAGAAATGAGCTCCCAAAAGATAGTGTCTCCAAATCCACAAGCAATGGACTATGGCGGTCATTTCTTTTTCTTGCACCGTGTACCGCCGTTCCGTATCATTGAGCTTGCGACTCTCAAAGGCAACCGGATGTCTGTTTTGCATGAGTACTCCTCCGATGGCAAAGTCGGAGGCATCCGTATGTAACTCAAATGGAAGATTGAAGTCGGGTAAGGCAAGGACAGGCTCTTGGCTTACCGCAGTCTTCAATTCCTCAAAGGCTTCCTTGCACCGATCGGACCATTCCCATGTCTTTCCCTTTTTAAGTAAATTCGTCAATGGTGCAGCCTTTCTCGAGTATCCCTCGATGAACCGTCGATAATAATTGACCAGACCAAGGAAAGATCTCAGCTCCGTTACCTTGGTTGGTGCTTCCCATTCCGTAATCGCCTTAACTTTCGGTTCATCCATCTTCAGCTTTCCATGGCCAATGACATGGCCAAGGAACTGCACTTCTTCTGTGGCAAACGTGCACTTCTCCCTCTTTACGAACAGTTCATTCTCTCGAAGGACCTGAAATATTGTCCGTAAGTGCTCTACATGCTCCTCTATTGAGTTGCTGTAGACGACAATATCATCCAAGTAAGCCACCACGAACCGATCCAAGTAGGGCTGTAGGATCTGGTTCATTAAAGTGCAAAACGTGGCTGGGGCGTTCGTAAGTCCGAATGGCATCACCAACCATTCGAACGACCCATACCGCGTTATGCAGGCCGTCTTCGGCTCATCCCCTTCCGCTATCCGAACTTGATAGTATCCCTTCTGCAAGTCCATCTTCGTATAGACTTTCGCTCCACCAAGCCTATCGAAGAGATCCGCGATCAATGGAATAGGATAGCGGTTCTTGATTGTCACCTTATTCAAGGCCCGGTAGTCCACGCACATTCTTAAAGATCCATCATGTTTCTTTTGAAACAAAACCGGGGCGCCATAAGGTGCCTTGGACGGTCTCAACTTCCCCGTCCTTAACAACTCATCGAGTTGTTTCCTTAATTCTTCTAGTTCAGATGGAGCCATCCTATAGGGAGCCATGGATGGCGGCTTGGCTCCGGGCTCCAACTCAATCCGATGGTCCACCGCCCTCCGCGGTGGTAACTTATCGGGCAACTTAACCGGCATTACATCCTTATTTTCCTCAAGGACGGCTTCAATAGCTGGTGGGATGTACTCCACGTTTTTAGGTTCATCCTCCGCTTTCATCATAGCCAAAAACGTGGGTTCCCCCTTTTTCACCCCCTTGGTGAGCTGCATTGCCGAGAGTTGCCTAATCTCTTCGGTTTTCTCTTCCAAGGTTGGAATCATACACGGTGATCCCTTCTCAAGTATGCATACTGAACTTAAGGCGTGCATAGGAATGGCCGAGACTTGCCTCATGAAATCCATTCCCAAGACTGCCTTAAAGTCATCCATGGGAATAACGGAAAAGTCCACCAGTCCCTTCCAACTTCCCAGCTGCATCTTAATCCCTCGAGCTATCCCAGGGACGGGTTGAGCTTTAGCGTTCACCGTCTTCATCCAACCATCCTTCCTTGCCCAACTAATTTCGAGTCTCACGGCCTCATCTACAGCCATGAAATTATGAGTGGCCCCCGTATCCACCATTACTCGGGTCGGTTTCTTGTTGATCCGGGCTTCAATGTACATAAGCCCTTTACTCGTCGGCTTCACCACCGGGTTAGCCTTTAGGGCGTTCAACATTTGTAACGACCCTATCTTACTCGGTTCGTCCTCTTGAGTCTCGGTTTCCCGATTCTCCACGATAGCCGACAAGGATCCCATCTTTGGGCAGTATTTCATCGCATGCGGCCCCTTGCACACGAAACATCCTCCTTTAAGAACGAAGGACTTCTTCCTTACTTCAAAATCCTCCCGACGAGCTCCCTTCTCAAAATTCTTTGAGTTGGGTGACCGGCCAATATCCCGTTTGGCTCCCCCACCTTTGGTCCCGACCTGCTCTTTCTTTTTAGAGGATTCGGACGAGCCCGAAGTGCGGAAGTCAATCAATGACTCGGCCACATCGATGGCCTCATCCACCGTCTCCACTCCCCGATGCTGCAGTTCTAACTTTGCCCAAGCCTGCAAGCCATCCGTGAAGTGGAACACGAGGTCTTCGGCAGTCATGCTCGGAATCTGAAGCATGAGCGTTGTGAATTCTTTCACATAATCCCGAATCGACCAACGTTGTCGAAGTTCCCTCAACTTCTTCCGGGCTTCATAAACAACATTCTCCAGATAAAACTGTCGCTTCAGTTCTTTCTTGAAATCTTCCCAAGTACTGATCCGGCAAATCCCTTTGTTCAATCTCGGAGTGTTTTCTCCGCCAGCACAACATGGCTGTGTCCGACAGATAGGACGTCGCAGCCTTCACCTTCGCATTCTCATCCACCAGGTTGAGATTGTCGAAGTATTGTTCCAACTGCCATAGGAAATTCTCAACTTCCTTGGCGTCCCTTACACCATTAAACCGGCTTGGTCGCGGAAATTCAACCCGACCAACACTGGTTCCTTCAACGGGTCCAGCATTCACGCTTGCCCTCTTGACCAGCGTGATGTCCTCCTCCATCGCAGTAAAGCGTGCCTTCATCCCCTCAATGTCATCACGCATAGCCTGGATGGAACCCAACACTGATTCCTCGAGTCGAAAGAACCGAGTGTCCAAATCGGCAGCATTTTGCTTAACTTCCTCAAGCCCCCCGAACACGACGTTCTCCAACTCTGTGACGGTATGCTCGACCCTTTCGAGCTTTTCACCCATCTCACCCACGGCCGAACCCAAGGCCTCACGAGAAACACTTTTATCTCGCTGGGTGCCGGCACGGGTAGACATAGTCTCCCGTCCGCGTTCTTCCACACCGGACGTCGAGCTTACTTCCTTGTCTTTCTTCTCTCCACCCTTTGCCATTTTTAATCGGACAGAATCTCCCCTTATCTGGATTGCAACCTGGCTTTGCTACCAACTGCCACGGACTGATTTCTTTTGATAATCAGAACGTGCGGCCTTAGCCCCTTCCTACCCGTGTAGTAGCTAAGTCAGCCTGTTTGTATTAATTTAGTGGGATGATTTGTAGAGAGGTTTAGAATTTATGGAAGTAATTCTCATTCAAAATCCGATGATGTTAAAATGGAGATTTCACCCCTTTATATACACATCCACCTCCTTAACGGATAGCTTGGATTAAACCATGTGTCATGGTTAAGATCATGACACCTAAGTGTTCCACATCCTTCCTCTTCCTTCTACACCCTTCTATATTCTTCCAAAGAATTTTACACAATTCTTATATTATTTTACTTAGATATTTTACAAAGGCTTAAGGCTTAAGTAAAACCCTTAGAAGGCCCACTGGGCCGTGACTTATCCAATGGGCCGTGACACCAAGCTATGAATATAATAATGACAACAAGAGTTCTGGATCATTGCAGATTTCTAAGCAATTAACAAACCAGGATCAAACCGGTTGTTACCAAACCAGAACCAATTTGGTTGTTTACTTGGAACCGGAAACCAGATTGAACACTAAGCACACGCCAATTAAATATTCCAGAACTAAGCGAACCTGGAAAGCAACTCAATAAGATTGTCATGTAATTAATTATTAACAAAAAACACTCTGTGATACACAAAATTAACATTGATAATGACAGAGACATTATCATCGATCAAGCCTTGCTTGATTATAAACAATGACAGAGAACGTGCCCAATGACAGAGACAAGCCTTGCTTGATTATAAACAAAATTAATCAATTCGATGACATTAACCTGGCTATACTAAACCAAAAAATCACGGCTTTGATAATGAGAAAGCGATGAAACCAAATCTCAATTTTGTTTAATAAACCCACAAAACTCTGCAAGTCAGAAACTCAAGTGTAAGGACAGAGATGCAATATCAAAGCAATAACCAGATGCAACAAAGCAAGCGATATTGAATCTCAAACTAGATGCAGCCGAGGGCATATTAGTTGCAAAAAAAAATCAAATTCTCGCAGAATAAATCAAAATCTGATCAAACCACAACACATGGATGAACTATTATGATTATCAGAAAAGTAATTCAGAAGGATCGTCAATACCAGATTCCTGTTCTTACAAAAACTTGAACAATATCAGTTTCGTTATTGCAATAAAACAATAACGAAAACTTTAAAGAATTAAGACTGTTAGACCCAAAATTTACAAGGGCAAACTGATATCATACTGAAGAAAATTATAGAACAATATGAATCTGAAAACAACCAATAAACTACCGTAAACGGATTTGGAATTGAGGTGAGCAAAGTCGAGATTAAGATCTCTCTCCTTAATTCTTTAAACGCCCGTAGTGTGCCGGTTTGATACGCTCAAGAATCCCAGGATAAAACTGCTTCATCATGTTGTCTCGCATCACTCGAAATCAACATCAATCGAACCACTATACTACGATATACTCTCTGCCTAAGAACTTACTTTTTAGTGTATGAGACTTACAAAAAACAGAGAAAAGATGAGTGAGAGAGAGTTGTGATCGAATGTCCTCGTCAATAATGAGACCCATGCTATGTTTTTATAGCAAATGAGGAGTGGTTGTGACATCCACCTTCTCCCATCACGTTAGCTTAATTAGAGAATAAATTAAGTGGGATTTGGCGTGATATAGGGAGGTAGTGGAGATGATTTTGAATGAGTGGAGACAGAAAGTGAGACCTCACGAGATTTAGGGAGGAAGTGGAGGCCTTGGAAAGATTCAAGGAGGAGAAGATATTTGTTTATCTTCTAATCCACTTAACCAAGCCATAAAATCGACTCTATCAAACCGAGTCTGAAACCACAAACCGATTTGATCATCAAACCGTATTAAACCCCAAACCGTCCCGATCACATTTCTCATTCACACTTAACCACATAAATGCATTACAAACATGTCCATACAATGACACATGAATATGTCATTCACGATCCAACAAGAGAATCATAGGACTTGTGGATGCAAAGTCAAGTAAAACAACCAGGGAGAGATTCAAACAGGTGATATGGCCCGGAAATTCGAGAGTTATTCCAAGAGGTTGGGAGATTTCAACGAAGGGTAAGAAGCTTAGAGTAGGGGTTCCGGTGAAGAAAGGCTTCTTAAATTTTGTCGAGGCCGTAAATATAGATCGGACTAATAACGCGACGACCCCAAGGGGTTACTCTATAGACGTCTTCGAAGTTGCTCTTAAAAAGTTGCATTACTCAGTCATTCCTCAATACTTTGCTTTCGAGTCTCTAGATGAGAAATACGACGATTTGGTGGAACAAGTCCGTAACAGGGTTAGTTCTCTCTTTCTGCTCGTAAAAACTTTTTTTCTTTTTCTGATGTGAGATTTCTAACGTTTTGTTCATAAACAGAGTCAGGGGTTGGATGCAGTTGTGGGAGATGTAACCATCACAGCACACAGGGCTTCGTATGTTGATTTCACGTTACCTTACACAGAGTCTGGAGTGTTTATGTTGGTTCCTCTCAAAGACAACAAGAACAAGAACACATGGGTGTTCCTCAAACCTTGGAGCGTAGACCTATGGGTCACGACCGCTTGCTTTTTCGTATACATTGGATTTATTGTGTGGATTTTAGAACACAGAGTCAACACCGACTTCCGTGGACCGCCTCACCACCAGATCGGCACCAGTTTCTGGTTCTCATTCTCCACTATGAACTTTGCCCACCGTAAGTTACTTCACACCAATGAAGAATGTGTCACTAATGAATGTGTCCCTGATATAACAGATTAGATCCAATTTATTATTAATATGATATTCCCTAATACGAAACAAGATTATATAATATGATACAGTATAGTGAATTTTGTGCGTGTGTAATATAGGTGAGAAGGTGGTGAGCAATGTAGCAAGGTTTGTGGTGGTCGTGTGGTGCTTTGTGGTGCTTGTGCTGACTCAGAGCTATACAGCGAACCTCACCTCTTTTCTTACAGTACAACGGTTTCAAGCAAATGTAACAAATGTTCAAGATCTCATAGAAAACGGGGACTGCGTAGGTTACCAACGCGGCTCTTTCGTGCATGAAATTCTGACAAAACTAGGATTTCAAGAACGTAAGCTCAAGTCTTTTGGTTCTGCCTACGATTGCCACAATCTTCTGTCCAATGGGACAATTGCAGCAGCTTTCGATGAAGTGGCTTACCTTAAAGTCATACTTTCTCAGTTTTGCTCCAAATATGCCATGGTTGAACCTTCCTTTAAAGCTGCTGGTTTTGGCTTTGTAAGTTCCTTCTCTTTTCCTTTCAATTTATTTTTACAAAAACACCGGTATATATGAACTTTGAGTATTAATTCAGATATTTTCATTGTGTGTAGGTATTCCCCAAGAATTCGCCTTTGACGGGTGATGTCTCAAGAGCGATCTTGGAAGTGACTCAAAGCGATGAAATAAAACTCATCGAGAAGAAATGGTTAGGAAACCAGAGTGATTGTTCTGAGCCCAACCCCACTCTTTCGCATTACCGTCTCAGCCTCAGTAGCTTTTGGGGTCTGTTTCTAATAGCAGGCGTAGCTTCATTCTTGGCACTACTCTTCTTCGTGGCCAACTTCTTGTACGAATACAAGAACACGATATACGATGACTCCCAAAATTCCTCTTGGAGAAAGCTAAAGTTTTTGCTTAGACTCTTTGATGAAAAAGACGTAAAATCCCACATGTTCAAGGTGAGTGCCGTTCATAATGTGAATTCACCTAGTACCCAATGCACGCCAAGACCTTCGACAGTCGAAATCACACCATGGTCACGAAGTCTGTCTCAGAACATGGAGTTTGAGCCAAGAAGAGTGTCTCTTGTTCCGAGCGAAGAATTCTCCACTCCACTACTGAAAAACGAAGAAGATGAGAAAGTTCAAACTGAACGTGGCGCTAAGTGATAAAAAAAAGTTGTTAAATGGCGTTAAGGTGTTTCCTAAAAAAATAGTCCTCAATATATTTTGTGTTTTACTTATTTTCTACATTTTTTTTTGGTCAAAACTTATTTTCTACATTCATTTCAGTGAATACAGAACAGTATTAGTATAATAGCAACTCTGTTCCTACTTTGTTTCATGGTTTAGAAACAATATTATTGCTTTTCTTGACTTTAAGTTGTGAGTTTAAACTATTAGAGTAAACTTCACTACAAGAAATCCGGGTAATAATAGCACCGGAAAACCGCTATCGAACGATATGATAGCGTTGTAGAAAACGCTCTGACATCGACCGCGATAATAGGTCGAGTACAAACTATAGCGTTTTTAATCCCTACTATCGTTTCATTAAATATTATAGCGTTGTTTTCCGTGCAATTGTTTATTATACCATAGCAGTGTTTTTTTGTTATAAAATAATGTATTCGTAACATTTTGTAACTTTAGATAGCAGTTCAGAATATGTTATAGATCTCATATTTTTTGTAGCAATTGGTATTTCGTATCAATATCTACTCTACTATAGCTGTTAAAATGTTGCTATTGATTCATTTCATGAAAACTGTAAAATTTTGGATCTAAAAATTTGATTTTTTTTATATGAAATTATTGAATCGTATAATTTTTTATTAAAATTTTGAATTATTTTCTTTAATTTGTTTCAGATAACATAAAAAGAATAATTAATTGAATTATGAATAAAAAATTGTTAATTAAAATTATAATTGGGCTTATACAATTTTTTGTTTTACAAATTAGGGAAACACAAAAGTCCAGTCTTCTTCTGCTTCGCCTTCTTCTTCTACTTCGCCTTCTTCTTCTTCTTCGTCTTCTTCTTCTGATGAATCTGAAATCCTTTTTCTGATAAATCTGAAATTCTTCTTATAGAACTAAAATGATGGTTTTACAAATAAAAAAGGCCAAAAAGTGAATTTTTCTTCTTCTTCTTCGTTAGTGTCTTCGTCTGCTTCACCTTCTTCTTCTTCGTCTTCTGAATCTGATGAATCTGAAATCCTTCTTCTGATGAATCTGAAATTCTTCTTATAGAACTGAAATGCTGGTTTTACAAATAAAAAAAGGCCAAAAAGTCAATTCTTCTTCTTCTTCTTCGTTAGTGTCTTCGTCTTCTTCTTCGTCTTTTGAATCTAAAATTTGCGCTTCTTCGTCTACAGAGCTTCTTCTGCTTAATTTTTGCTTCTCCGAAACAAAGAAACATAAGAAATCATTAAGTTTGCAGAAACAAAAAAATCCATCATTTTAGCCAGAAAAATATGAAAATTTACCTAAAAAAATCTCGATCCCGGTCGTCAGTGTTGATATTATCTGCCAAAAAAAAATTTTAGAGATATAACATGACTAGCACATTGTTTCGAGTGTCTGAATTCGACGGAGAGAAAATATGACAAAAGAAAGAAAGAATGTTTCGAGTGTCTGAATTCATACAAACAAAATGTTTGCAATGTCTGTGTGAATTGATATAGGTCGACAGAATTGTGAGAATATGATAAGTCAAGAAGCCGATCCTACGGTGCAGGATATGACACGTCATGAATCCGAGTGATTTCATTTTATTGCTCTTTGAGCATTTAACTATTTTAATTCGTTTTTCAGATTGAGAAGCCATATTAAAAGAGTATTTATGAATAGAAAAATGTATATGAGAGTATGATTATAATTATAGAATTCCAGTTAAGATTAAATTTTGTATTGTAATTTTTAAAACTAAATCCACAAAGCACAATAATCTAATATAATATAGTAAGGTTTTTTCAAAGCAAAGTTATGAGAGGCTGCCATGTATCACCCACTCTTTTTATATGTGTTTTTTAAATTTATTTATTTAAAAGAAAAATAAAAATTTATATCTATTTTTCTCTTTCTAATAACTTTGACAATCAATTCCAACAATTTAATAGCTAATTCTAATGTTAATTAATTCCAATAAGTTGTAATATATATTAGCCATTGTTTTTTTCTTTTTTTGGTACCCATAAAAAATATGATTCCAAATTAAATGTGTTATTGTAAAATTTTAAACGGTTTGGAAAATATATATTTTATTTATTGAACCAAACAATATACTATATGAACAAAATTTAATAGCACATAAAAAAAAATTTGTGCAATTATTAAATTAAAACCCAACAATATACTACACCAAAAAAAAACTTAATAACACATAAAAAAAATAATTAGTGCAATTAAAAAAATTTCTACTAGAGAAAATATTAACCAAGAACTTTTGAAAGAAAAATCTACTCCACCACAAATTGTGAATCCATAAAAATTCTTTTTATTTTTATTATTCCTTCCACACTGTAATCACGACGAGAAAAACATAATACAATTCACCAATGAGTCGATGTGAAAGACAAAAATTACATCAAAACGATCAAAAGAGAGACAAAAATACAATCAAGCAATAATTATTCTCTTTTTACGATTGAAAGTTCTAATGAAATAAACATAGATATAAGTTCCAACATCTCTATTGAGATCATGCATATGTTTAAGTAAAGGCGCCAAGAATACTACAACTTGTCGGATCAATAAATTTCTTTTTACGAACGTGTTTGATGCAAGAAAAAAGAAGACCAAACATATTTCTTAACTTTACTTTACATTTTTATTAACTTACATAATAAATATCTCCTACAAGTTTATGTCAATTCATATACAAATTTTTATTAATGAACAATCTCTTTCTTTTACATATAACATTGTATCAATAATTTGGTACAAATGTTTAGTTTTCGAACCTAGATAATTATTTAGTATAAACATCAAATTTTGTAATATTAAATTTATAAATAATCAATAAGTTAAAATATTACTGTATATTTTACAATTTTAATTTTTAAACCCACGCATTGCGTGGACAATCTCTAGTATTATATAGATGAAAGAATTCTTAGAATATACCAAAACAATATTAGTTAATGTGTATATGTATTTTTTTTTTTGCATTTGACTTATTGTTTTAATAAAAGAATTTTCTTATACATTTGACTTTTAAAATTAATACGATCTTAAATAATAATATATGTTTGAAGATTGAATCATAATCTCTATACCCTTAACTCTAAACCCTTATATTTAGGGTATAGGGTTTGGGTATAGATTTTAGGGTATAGATTTTTTTTTTATTCAAATAGTCAACTTCAAACATAATTTAATTCAAAAAAAGTAAGTCAACTGATTAACAAATTCATATATATATATAGATAAAACATATTTTACAATTTATAATTGTTAAGAAAAATGTAAATCTTATTTAAGAAATACCAATACGAAATTTGGTGCTTGAGTAAATAATTTCATAATAAATTTTTTATTTGATGTTCATTTTTATTTTTACTTTTTTTATAATGTTAGAAAATTACAAAGTTAGTTTATAATCATTAAAAACCCTGTGATCAATTTTATATTTGAACAAAACATTGTGATGTCACCATTAAACTTATAAAACCTTAAATAATCATTGAAATGTAAACTTGTTTCATAATTATCAAAGTTACAGATAAAATATAAGTTTTCTAATTGTACTGAAAAGATAATATCAAGTCTCAGACGAACAAGAGCTTATCATTTGGCCAAGCCACTGTAGTGCCTACGGCATCAGATATGTATACGATCTCTGAACTTGGTCTCCACACAGTTGCATCACCAATCTTCGGAACTTCTACCCAGACCTTGCTAGCATTTTTACCTAATGGGACGTGATGGACAACATCTGTTGGATTGGTAGAACATACTTTGCCTTCTGCGACTGTGCGTCCAGAGTTATTGCAATCTAATAAGATGCACTTCTTCTTTGCACTATTGGTCCTGGAGGTGCTGTTACTTACACTCTAGCACCCAAAAGCATATAACACAATTATAAAACATCGATCACAACAATTATAACAAAATATTGCGGAAAACAAGAAGGATATGAAATTAACCGGACTAGATCTTCTTCTAACTGCTTCCCGTGCTTTTTCTGCTTTTCGTACATATACTGCTTCCCGTGCAGATGTTTCTTCCCCTGCAGATGCTTCCTGAGCAAGTTTATACAAAAATTCTATCCTATTGATTGGCCATGCGATATTTGCATTAAGTGCATCACCCATCAAAACCATATCAGCAGTTGCTCTCCACAAAGAAGCTTCAGAGCTAATCACAAGATCAACTTTTACAATAGCAGCATGTCGATCCAAATAAACACCGTTGATAAGCTCTTTTGGGTTGCTCGAAATGACAACACCCTCAGCAATAACTTCATCCAAAGCCCAATCTAAAATTTTGCATCGTTCAAGTCCGGCATCTATACTAGTATCCTATAGTTGTATTGTACATGTCCTTAGTTAGTAATCTAAGTAATCTAACAGTTAATGGTAAATGCTCAAATTCGGTGTTACTTTACCTTGGATCCATCTTTGTTGTAATCGGTGTCCAGTATCACTTTATCTGAAGGCCATGGAATTTTAGCTCCCACAGCATCTTGGAGTGTGTACATTTCGGTCGTAGGCCTCCACATACCTGCTTCTGGGTCTAATACAGTCTTGATGATTACAGCTACTGCATTATGACCAATTGGAATTTGTCCAATCTTGTAATCTCTATCAGCTGACCAAAATTCTCCCTCTGCGACAACAACATCTTCATTCGCATACCAGGCCAGTATCTGACATCTAACTCCTCTGCTGACATCACTTACTTCAGATTGAGAAGCCATATCACCAATATTTTTCTGTTAAGTGTAAAAGAAATTGTTGGAAGATAATCCAGTTCTAATTCAGTTAATTCATAATATGATTACTATATTAAGACTTACCTTATTTCCAGCTAAGTCACTGACCAGTTTCTTCAAGTCATGAACCTGGGTTTGCAATTCTTCAAGTCTGGAGTCTCTAGCTTCTAAGAATGCTAGCTTTGTAGCAGTGATCCCTCGGCCTATACCTCTGTCACATCCAGGTTTGTCTTTTCCCAAAACCTTGGTCACAGCATCTTGTCTTATGTTATCACCTGATGTAGAGTCCATTTGACTATCAAGAGTTTGTATTTGTTCCGGAGACAAATGACAAAATATGGCTCATATAGATTGTCTCAAACTACATTTGACAATAAATTAACAAACCATTGAATACTTACAATGGTGTCAGCAAACTCAGGCCTCACAGGTCTACCATCGGAATGAGTGTGACCTGCTATCCAAACCTTACTCCTACTAACTATCTTTGGGTCTTCACTTTTAGCTTTCTATAAAACGTAACATACTACTAATTAGCATTTCTATAACTATGTCAATACTTACATCTAATTTAAGAAACATACTCACCATTTCATGAGCCAGGCGATGCATTCCTTTGCGACTAGTGGTGTGTGGTATCTGAGCCTTCCTCAAGCTCCTGTACCAGTCACTTTTTCCTACAATATATTGATGAAGTATATGATGTTACTATAACTGTTCAGCAAAATGTATGAAATACGAAAGACAAAAAAAAACATTTTTAACCTGAAAAGCTTTGCTAGTCCTACTCTTAACCCAAGCGTTCCACTCTTGCACCGATGGTATGTTGCTTGGTTTTAAGTTAGCTCTCTCTGTGCTACTCTTTGCATCTCGAATAGCGCCTACGAGCCTAGACTTTCCAGACCTCTACAAACAACCCATTTGATGGAAAACAACATCTTTTTGCCATTGGTGTTGCAAATCAAACCTAGCCTGCAGCAAATTAAGCAAAGATTACACATGTTAAACATGGTTAATATATATGAATTTCAAAATCATATAATTAATGTGCCTAAAACCTGTATCTCCTCCCATAGAGTATCCTTTGTTTGAGCATCCACCTTGTCCCACCGGTCATGTAATACTGGAACATGTTCTCGCACAAGAACACCGAGAAATGATGATAGTGTTACTGAACCAGATCCGGCATGTTCACCGACTTGACTGAATAACACTTTCACCCTGTCTTCAGGATCTTTGGCTACTTTACACATTCTGGTTGGTCATCTTTTCCTCTTTTTGTTTCTGTTTGATTCTGGTGTTTCATCTGTTTGATTGCTAGGCAATCCATTTGCATCAGCAGTATGCTGAGATTCCTGTGCATTATTCACAGTTTCATCAGCCACTGTATTATCAGCTTTGTGTTCTTTATTCACAGTCTCATCTGCCACAGGCTGAGCATCTTCTTTCGGATTTTCAAAGTCAACTTCATCAGGATCCTCACCAACTGCTTCATCAGTCTCAACTTGGTCATCTTCAACATCAATCTCAACCTGATCAGTTTCACCATCTTCTTCATGGTCATCAGCGTCATTATTTTGCTGAACATCTCCTATGTCATCATCTTTCTGAACATCTGTCGGATCTTCTTCTATATCAAAAACTTCAGTAAGCAACTTTTTCTTTTGTTTTCTTGCTCCCTGTAGTACAACAGGGCTGGCAGATAAGCCTTGCTGATGCGCACTTCGACGAACTAATCCTCCTCGCATTTTCACCATTTTTAATCCTGAAACACCTAACCAAAAAAATGAGAGTTAACATATTGTAAACTGCAACTCAAGCCATTTGGATATATTAATCTGCTACTATGATCCTTTCACAGTCATCCTAACATAAAAACTCTCATCATCAGAAGAATTATCTCCCAAATCATCAACTTGCTGAACTGATAATGGTGCACCAACAAATTCCTCCTCTGTCTCCAACTTGTGATAGCCCCTCGGAGGTGCCCT